>OZ008369.1:149278261-150708533 GCA_963931995.1 Phaonia tiefii | reverse complement strand
TTGTTCTAGGTTGTTCTAGTTGTTCTAAACATTGTTCCAAAACAATGATTTTCTAAAATATAATTTGTACCGGTAAATCGAAAAAAACCAATTTTAAAGTTGCACCCCACTTTTGGAAAAAAAATTTTTTTGCGGTTGTTCTAGTTGACAGAATGACAGAATTTACGTGACACGCACTTTTCGGGTTTTCAGGACATATAATTTTTGAAATTTGTTGATTTTTTTGAATATTTTTACTTTTTTTGTTACTTTTACACATTCGTACGTACTCACATATTTATAAACCTTGGTTTTCACACATTTGTAATAGCCAGCTATATAAGTGACTTCACACTCACACTAATATCGAAAATTTAGAAATGGAACTAGTTGAGTTCAGGAATAGTGTAATATGGAGAAACAAATTCGTGGAATTAAATTGTAAATTAGAGGAAAGTTATGAGAATACCGATAAATCATCATCATTACCAGAAGAAAGAATAGAAAATTTAATTTTAACAGTATGGAACTCAATTCCCAGTTCAACTTATCAACTTATAATAGTGAGCAGTTATTTTCCGCAATGAATTTTATTAAGCCCATTACAAGAAATCGTCTTGGAAATGATATATCTGCCGCTTGTGTGGCATTAAAAGTTACAAAATATTCACCAAGAATTACTACATTCGCATCGGAGCAACAACAACAAATTTCACAATAAATTAAAAATTATTTAATAAAAACTTATATTTACTAATTATAATAAAAAATGTATATGTTTAGTACGAAAGGAATTTTATTTTCAACTTTTTATAATTTATAGGTGGGTGACAAGCGAACTTTGTTTAAAAATTTTCAAAAGATTTTTTGACACACTTATGGCAAAAGTTCACCATCACTGAACTAGAACAACCCGAAACCAAGCTTTATATGGCCGGAACAGAAAATTTCGATCAAATTTGTCTTCCATTCAACTCTTTTCGAACTTTTGCTGGAAACAAAAATGGACGTCGTTGGTTGTTCTTGGTTTATTGACGATTGTACTAGATTTGTATTAGCATCGGTTGGTCACGAATACGTTGAAAGTTGAAAAAACATTGAATGAAGAATAAACTCGGCTGGAAGTTTTTATTCGAGCGATATCAAATTATGTTCTAAAATTTAAAATTGGTTTTTTTCGATTTACCGGTACAAATTATATTTTAGAAAATCATTGTTTTGGAACAATGTTTAGAACAACTAGAACAACCTAGAACAACTTAGAACAACTGCAAAAAAAATTTTTTTTACAAAAGTGGGGTGCAACTTTAAAATTGGTTTTTTTCGATTTACCGGTACAAATTATATTTTAGAAAATCATTGTTTTAGAACAACTAGAACAACCTAGAACAACCGCAAAAAAATTTTTTTTTCAAAAATGGGGTGCAACTTTAAAATTGGTTTTTTTCGATTTACCGGTACAAATTATATTTTAGAAAATCATTGTTTTGGAACAATGTTTAGAACAACTAGAACAACCTAGAACAACCGCAAAAAAATTTTTTTTTCAAAAATGGGATGCAACTTTAAAATTGGTTTTTTTCGATTTACCAGTACAAATTATATTTTAGAAAATCATCGTTTTGGAACAATGTTTAGAACAACTAGAACAACCCAGAACAACAGCAAAAATTTCGATTTTCCAAAAATGGGGTGCAAAGTTTAATATTGGTTTTTTTCGATTTACCGGTACAAATTATATTTTAGAAAATCATTGTTTTGGAACAATGTAGAACAATCCTAGAACAATTCAGAACAATCTTCAAAAATATTTATTTCCAAAAATGGGGGGCTAACTTCGCACACCTAAATATTATACTTTTGGTAGGAATACAATAAAATATACGCAACCATTGCAACATTTTCCAGAAATACTCGTATGTGAAAAGTTGTAATAGTAACAATAAAGTAATAATCATACAGATGGTAGTTTGGAAAGATATTATAATTATGTGTAAACATATTTAATTACTGTCTATTGTCAGCGTTGATCACTCAACAATTGTGGTGTTGTGGCCAACTAAATGAATGTCTAAACACATTTTAATTTTCAAATTAAGATCATCGAAGATAATTTATTGAGAATCCTTATCACATAATAAATAATTGATTATAATTTACCACAATGCTGGGGCAGCAGTATATTTAATGGGATCAACTGGCGCCACAGCAGCAGGTAAGGGAGTAGCAGCATATATGGGTGGAACAGCAGCAGCATTATAGTTTTGCTGAACATCGACACGGCTGCTGGCATATGCGGCATCCAAAGGAGCAATAGAGTAAGCCAAAGGAGCGGCGATGGCGGCAGGTGTGGCATACGTCAAAGGAGCAGCAACGGCAGGCGGAACGGTATGGGACAAAGAGGCGACAACGGGAGCAGCGGCATATGCGGCTGGAATAACAGCAGCATTATAGTTTTGCTTAATATCAATACGGCTGCTGGCAAACGCGGCATCCAAATAAGCATTAGCGTATGCCAAAGGAGCGGCAACGGCAGCAGGTGTGGTATACGTCAAAGGAGCAGCAACGGCAGCCGGAGCGGTATGGACCAAAGAGGCGGCAACGGGAGCAGCGGTATTTACAACTGGGACTACTGCAGCATTATAGTTTTGCTTAATATCAATACGGCTGCTGGCAGACGCGGCATCCAAATAAGCATTAGCGTATGCCAAAGGAGCGGCAACGGCAGCAGGTGTGGCATGCGTTAAAGGAGCAGCAACGGCAGCCGGAGCGGTATGGGACAAAGAGGCGGCAACGGGAGCAGCGCTATTTACAGCTGGGACTACTGCAGCATTATAGTTTTGCTTAATATCAATACGGCTGCTGGCAGACGCGGCATCCAAATAAGCATTAGCGTATGCCAAAGGAGCGGCAACGGCAGCAGGTGTGGCATGCGTTAAAGGAGCAGCAACGGCAGCCGGAGCGGTATGGGACAAAGAGGTGATAACGGGAGCAGCGGCATATGCAGCTGGAATAACAGCAGCATTATAGTTTTGCTGAACATCAACACGGCTGCTGGCATAGGCGGCATCCAAATGAGCATTAGCGTAAGCCAAAGGAGCGGCGACGGCGGCAGGTGTGGCATACGTCAAAGGAGCAGCAACGGCAGCCGGAGCGGTATGGGACAAAGAGGTGATAACGGGAGCAGCGGCATATGCAGCTGGAATAACAGCAGCATTATAGTTTTGCTGAACATCAACACGGCTGCTGGCATAGGCGGCATCCAAATGAGCATTAGCGTAAGCCAAAGGAGCGGCAACAGCAGCAGGTGTGGCATGCGTTAAAGGAGCAGCAACGGCAGCCGGAGCGGTATAGGCTAAAGGAGACCTGTAGACAGAATAGGCAGTTGCGTAGGGTGCGGCGTATGCAGCAGCATAGGGAGTGGAATATGCAGCGGTATAAGGTGTAGAATAAGCAGCAGAAATAGGAGCGTTGTATGTTAAAGGAGCTGCAACACTGGGTTTAGCAGCGGCACAGGCAACTAAAGCGCACAATACAATGAGCTAAAAAAGAAGCGAATATAATGATTTCTTTTAATTTTCAGTCATTCTTTGTGTCGGTTTACTTACGAATTTGGGCATTTTAGCGTTAGTTGTTGTTTAGTTCTGTTTGTTGTCAAAAGAAACTGAATACTTTTTTTGGTAGTTGTGCTTCTGTTTTATACCCAAATGTTAAAATTAATGTGGTGGGATTGAAATAAAATAAAACGTGTTATGATTTTAAAACTGTTTAGGGTGCAGCTTGGAAAATGTCATGGATTGTTAGGGTATTTTAGGCATTAACTTCTGACCTTCGCATATAAAAGATCTTTGCTTTGAATATACCAACAAGAAATCAATTACCTCAGTAGTTACTTTTATGGAGTTCGGTGCATTCGAATATGTGCAATGCACATTTATGTATGTAACTGCAATTTGAAAATAACGAAATGACAATTCCTTGCCTTTCGTAAGCTTGTGACCAAAAATCATCAAATAAATAGTTATTACTAATTCAAAAGGTGTTAATTTCATTTTAAAGCAAACATTTAAGGATCTTGGATCTGAAATGCAGCAAAAATTAGCAACAAAATACAATCCAAAAATAGTCACACGAGACTGTCAAAGGGCACAGAAAGTAATTGTTAAATGATTTAAAATAAAATCATAAAATATTCTACAAAGAGTTAAAGAAGACTCATTCATAAATAACTGTGAAATCAGTATCTTTTATTTTTCCAAAAATACTTATAAAAAGAGGGAAAAATATTTTCCCAGGATCATATTTGTGAACGAGGGGACATTTTGCGACATTTATTCATATATTTTCGCAAGACTCTGAGACTTTTCGGACTCATAATGTTGACTGGGTAGTTTAAGTCATGATTTTTAAGAAGTTTTAAAATTTCGAAATCAGATATTTTAGTCTGATTTGAGCTTTGACTTATTAAAAAATATATGCTAGGAGCAAATAGCAAGAAAGGCTACTGAAACTTAAAATTGTACCTGCTGAAAACGGCGAAACGAACATGTTCGCTAAAATAGCAAACATAAATTTGTTGTTTTACCAAACAATTTTTCCCGTTATTTTAGCATTTGTATTCTCCAGGTGTACAAGATTCGAATCCCAAGTAAACCAATCGTCGCTGCGCCAACGAAAAGGATTATGTAAAATTTTATTGCGAAATTGAAAACCACTACGCTCACGCAGCTCCTTCCTGATATTTGCATCGGCTTCGAAACTTATGGTACTGACAAAGACAGAGTTGTAGAACAAATGTTCCAAGAAAATTTTAGTTTTTTTTGCTTTCCTAAAGAGTTAATAAAAAACACAAAGCTGTTTTCGTTGGCGCAGCGGCGAAATAACAAAATGTTCCCATAATTTTAAACTCTTCGATAAAGCGGTGCATGTACTCATATTGCTAATTAGATGGCCTCAAACAACCCAGAGTAGTCAAGGGCCTTACAAAATGAGGATAACATGTTTCTCCAACTGGCTTGATCTTCAGCTTTTCTCCTCCAGTTGGTAACACCAAGCTGTCGCAAAGAATCTTCCACCTCGTCTTTCCAACGAAGACTTTGTCGTCCTATTTTTCGATATTCTTTGAGTGCTGGTTCACTCTGGTCCTTTCGCACTGGCATAGCCAGCGCGAACGGCGGTATTTTGATACGCATATTAACGTCGATGTCGGGATACAGGTTATAACGCTCGTGATTCAGCCGACGTCGATACTCAACGTTTCCAATTACAGGACCATATAAAGGCCGTCGGTGGTGCAATGGTAGTGTGCACGGCTCTTATGCATGAGAACGTGGGTTCGATCCCTGCTCGGACCACCTTAAATTTCTTTCGACGGTGGTCACCTCGCTTAGTGACGGCGACACTATTGAGTATTTAGCCATGAAAAAAGCTTCTCGAAATACCGTTCGGAACCGGTGTAAAATTGCAGGTTCCAATCAGTGAGTGTAACACTAGAACGCGCACAGCTCACTTGTTTGTGAGAAGCTGTCCCTAATCCCTTCATGGGATGTAATGGGAAACTATTTATTTATTTTATAAAGGGTGCAAGTAGCAACTCTGAAATTTGGCAGCTGTACATATCTTTATTCCGACTATTAACAATTGACCGCTTTACGCGATATGAAAACTTATTACAAAAATTTGTAAAGTTATGCTGAGACCGCTCGCAAACTTCGAAGAATTTTCAGTCAAGAAAGTACTGTGCTCGAAAAATTTGAAGAAGCTGGGTCGGTTATGGACAGTAAGACACCTGTGCGTCAACGTACCGGTCGGTCTCTTGAAAACATTGCTGCTATAAACGAGAGTGTTGCCGAAAACCCGAAATCATCAATTCATCATCGTTCTCAAAAACTTCAAATTTCATGAAGCACTATGCAGCGAATTTTGACAAAAGATTTCCACCTTCATGCGTAACAAAATTCAGTTTACTCAGGAGCTCAAACCAGCCGACCATGGAAAGCGCCGGCAATTCGTTCAATGCAGTGAAGTCAATGTCAATTTTTCAAAAAAAAAAAAAACATCTTCTCCGATGAAGCGCTTAGTGAACACACAAAATTATCGAATTTCGGGGATCAGAAAATCCTCATGGAATCCATGAGAAACAAATGCATCCACAACGGGCGACTGTCTGGTGCGGATTTTAGTCAGGCGACGTGATTGGCCATCACTTTTTTAAAGATGAGGCCGACATTGCCGTGACTGTTAACGGTATTAGTTAGAGGAACATGATAACGGAGTTCCTGTAGCCTCAACTAGACGGCATGGATCTGGACATGTTGCTTAAGCATGATGGCGCCACCTCCTACACCGCGCATGAAACAATTGATTTATTGCAGCAACGATTTCCAGAATAAATTATGTCAAGAAATTCTGACAGCAACAGGCCACCAAGATCATACGATTTAACGCCGTGTGATTTATTTCTTTGGGGTTTTGTGAAATCTCGGGTTGCAAATAAACCGGAAATAATTCAGCTCAAATCCGAGATACAACGCGTCATCGGTGAGATACAGCCACGTCTCATTGAAAAAGTAATTTAAAATTTCATGAAAAGAGTAATGGCCTGTCATCAGAGCCATTGGGGTCATTTGGCGGGTATTTTATTCCATACTTAATCGGAACATGTCTTCTTTGCAATCAAATAAAAAATCACAACTATCTCAAAAAATACGTGTTTTTATTTTTAAATGAAAAAGTGCATCCTTACTGAGACACCATTTATTTTTCGAAGCATTTTTCTCTCGAAGACTCCCAGTTATGATTCATCAGAATGCGATATGACCCAGGATTCTGCGCCATAAAGCAAGACAGGCTGTATGAGAGTTAATTTCTTGAGATATATATCCCGAAATAACAGCCGTTTTCAAGCACAATTTGGCGTTTGATTTCTAGGCTGACGTTATTGCTTCTGTTCACGACAGATCCAAGGTAAATAAAATCGTCCACTTCCTCGAAATTGTAACGGTTATCAATGTACACCCTTTCATTAAATGGGTAGATGTTATGCTTGTCGAAACCATTAATTT
This sequence comes from Phaonia tiefii, assembly GCA_963931995.1. Taxonomy (NCBI): domain Eukaryota; kingdom Metazoa; phylum Arthropoda; class Insecta; order Diptera; family Muscidae; genus Phaonia; species Phaonia tiefii. The sequence continues at coordinate 150,701,490 of OZ008369.1, read as the reverse complement.
GGTCTTGTCCTCGTTTACTGCCGAACCCGCTTTTGCTAGTTCCTTCTCAATTTTGATGATGGCTAAATCATCAGCATACGCGAGCAGCATCCGATTTTTCCGGCTGATAGTTTTAGTTATGTTGACTGCAGCTTTACTCACGATGATCGCTATTAATATGTTGAAGAGATCGCATGAAAGGATGTCGCCCTGCCAAATGCCACGGCTCGCACTAAATAGTACGGTGAGATCTTTACGAATCTTTACTGAGGATTTCGAGTGTGTTCGTGTCATTCTACAAAGGCGTGCCAGATTAACAGGAATTCCAAGCTCCGACATAGCTTGGTACCGTTTTCCCCGTATCGGGCTGTCGAAGGCAACCTTATAATGTACAAAGAGGTGGTAGGTGTCAATTTGTTTTTCGTGGGTTGTCTCCAAGATTTCTCGTAATGTGAATATCTATCCGATGGCTGATTTTCCAGATCTAAAACCGCACTAATTAGGTCCGATCAGGTCTGCAACAAACGGCTTTAGTCAATCACACATTACGCTCGAGGTGACCTTGTATGCGTTGGAGAAAATGATTCGTCCACGATAGTTGGTAATTATACTCGGGTTGCCTGTTTTTAAAACAGGACACAGTATGCTAAGACTCCAATCGTTGGGCATGCATTCGCCTAGTCAGATTTTGCATATGAGCTGATGCATGCATCTTTCCAACTCAAACCAATCAGCCTTAAACAGCTCAGCCGCCAGTTCACCAGCGGCTTTATTGTTCTTAAGCCGGGAAATTGCAGTTCTAACTTCATATTGGCTAGGAGGAGGCGGTCAACGCCATCGTCCTGTATGTGTTAAAGTCGCACATCTGTACTGAAGTCTCCCAAGTAAAACATAGAAGTGAGCTCTCCATATTCCTAGTATACTCTGCACATCTGCGACAATACTCCCGTCCTTATCTCTAAAAACGCGGGTCCTGGTCCATTTCCGTTGGTCTGGTTTTATACTTATCGGTAGAATTTACGGGCTTCATTCTTCCGCCTGTAGCGTTAAATTTTCTAAGTCTTGCGCTTTCTCCACAACCGCTTTTTCTTTCTCTCTCCTCTTCTCCTTATACCGCTCCATCGCGGTTCACGTTGCAACTGACTGAAGCATTGCCATACGTACAGCGTTGTTCCTTTTATCACTTGCCATGCGACACTCTTCATCGTACCATGCCTTTAAGCGGTATTTGATAACCGAGTACGGTCTCTGAAACAGTTTCATAGTGTGGAAAATGCACTTCCACTGCCCTTCAGGATCATGAGGCGGGCATGCGTTCTGCGCCAATATCCGAGAGAGCTTCTCTGCATAGGCCATGGCTATCTCTGGTAATTGGAGCTTTCCGTTGCCCAGGTTTCTATATGTCTGGATTCGTAGGACTTTCGCTCTGCTAAAATTAGACACAGTGATTAGGGAGTCCATTTTGTGGCTTTCTTCATTAAATTAGCGCTATCTTCTTTGTGAGGGATTTTGTACACACAAATGTTACCCCCAAAAATTGGGGAACACATCGACCTTTCCAAATGTGTATTATATATTTGGTTTCCCATTGCGTCCCATGAAGGGATTAGGGCGAGCTTCTCACAACCAGTATTATATTCATTAAAAGCTTTAGATACAAACAAGTTATGTTGTTTCAAATGCGATATTTTTTAAAATATTTAGCAAAACTAAACTGTATATATCAGATTGTCAAGTATTGTATTATTCTCATATGCAACCCAATCAAAAAATAACAATTCTTGACAAAATAAGACACCTTCACTAAATTGTAAATAAGAGCGAAACGCGTCCATCGATTTTTATGATCCATATCTCATTTTATTCATAGGTCATGTGACTTTAGTATAAATTTATAAAACTCTACACTTTATGCCGTTTCTTGTTGTTTTTCTTGTTTTTTATTCTCGTATAGATGGTGATTTTGTTATTTTTGAAATGCTGTTGATCAGCTGATTAAATTCTTTGTTACACGCTAACACAGCTGACACATTTAAGCTTAAATTTGTGATATGTCACATTGTTTTCAGTGGTCAGTTTTCATTTAAATCGTGTTGTGAATGTGGATGATCAAAATGATAATTTTTGTTATAGTGCGCTCTTTTATTTTCGGAAAGGCAAAAAAACCGCGGAACCACACCGGGATATTTGTGACATTTACGGTTTGGATGCTTTACCAGAACGAACATGCCAAAGCTGGTTCAAAAAATGTTGTTCTGGAAATTTCACGATCAAAAATGGCCACAGGAGCGGTAGGCCATATGAGGTTGATGAGGACGAAATCAAAGCCGTTGTCGAATCTGACCGACACTTGTCTGTTCGAGAAGTTGCAACCAGGCTGAAGGAGTGGCACATGACCATAGAAAACCATTTGAAACATTCCGCTCGAGCATACGGAAATCCACTTAACAAAGCGGATCAGCAATTGCAATTTATTGTGCAAACTCACCAAAAATTATCCATTTTTGAAACGCTGCGCAACTGAAGATGAGAAATGGATTCATTACAACAATGTCTACCGAAAGAGATCTTGGTCCAAGCACGATGAACATTGTCAAATCCGTTTGGTGGGATTTTAAGGAACTAATTTATTTTTAACTGCTTCAAAACCATAAATTCTGACGTCTATTGTCAGAAAATGACGAAGCTTGATGGGTCACTAAAACAAGGATGATACTGACACTCCTAGTTTGGTACCTTCGACACAAAAGTTGTGTGGCCGGCTGGTTCGGTTAGGTTAGGTTAAGGACATGCATCCGAAGATCTTAGCAGATGCTCCACTCGGAGGCCAGTTGGTCCACTGTGTTCGTCCATTAGAAGAAGTGTAAGAAGATAGATAAAAAGAAGAAAGATAGAAATATTCAGTGTGAGAGTACAGAAAGGGTAGTACAGAAAGGTGAGGGGATTTAGAGGGAAGTTATGGGGGTTCCAGAGAGAGAGAGAGAGAAGTGGGGTGATCATCCGTCCCGCTGATGTCGCATCCAACGTAACCTTCTCTTGAATCCTATCAGTACCACGATGTGAGTGTTGGCAAGGGCATGCAGCCCTACCAATATCAGCCCCCCGAGGTACCGCGTTCTCCTATAGGACAGGGCTGAACATTGACAGCAGAGGTGCACCACTATCTCAACCTTTTCCTCGTCCTCACATAAGCAGCAGAAGTCGTCTCCTCCGGTACTAAGACGGCTGTGAATCCGCGCACATCACAGTGTCCCGTCGCAACACGAATGCAGAGTCGTAAGTCCGCCTTTGGTAGTTGCAGAAGATGTTCCGTCCTATTCTCATCCAGTTCAGGCCAGATCTCCTTAGATACCCTACAGTATGATCTCCTCGACCAGTAGTATTCGGTAGCCCATTTATCAATAAGTAGGCGCCGACAAGACCCGATCCGCACTCGAACAGCCTATTTTCGGAAGACAGCCCGCCATATCGTTCCCAGTAATGCCACTTTGGCTAGGAAACCAACAGAGTCTTACTCTATAGGAAGTCAGAGAGGCTAGAGCTCGAATGCACTCATAGACCACTCTAGATTTGCACATATTTGAGGTGATCACGTTGAGAGCTGTCTTGCTGTCCACAAATATCACAATGTCACTAGTGGTTAACGGATTCAGCTTTTGAATCTCATCTACCGCTCTGGTGGTCGCAAGAATTTCTGCTTGAAAGACACTACAATTTACATCCAGTCCAAGGGGTAGACGTATTTGGAAGTCTTGGCTGTAAATTCCCGCCTCCGTTCCAGTATCCGTTTTGGATCCGTCAGTAAATATGGACAACCCGTCCATCCAATCTTCCCTGTAGATCATGATCACCTCCGGGCCAGCTGGGGATATCCGCCTGAGGGGAGCTCTCCTAGCTCCAATGATGCACATAACCGACGTCCTCAGTACCTTGCCTACCACCACACCAGACACCCATAGGTTATAATAGGCCGAACCACAGTCATGAAGAGCCAATAAATTGTCCTGGGACTAAGCCTCCAGCTCTTACCTATGGAATTGTGCCAGGTGTATAGCGTATTCATTCCCTTCGTCATCATTTCCTCGATAATCTTTCTCCTAGTTAACTTTTGGTCCAGGTTGGTACCGAGGTATTTGGCTTAGGAGGATAATGTGAGGTCTACACCGCCTAGCCTAGGTAGTCTAAATTCCTTAATTTTCCTTCTATTCGTGAATAATACTAGCTCCATCTTTTGGGGGTTTAAACATAGCCCACAGCTCCCGGGCCAGGCAAATAGTTTCCCCAAAGCAGTTTGCATTATATCACTGATGATGGTCTAGTCTTTTCCTGGGATGATAAGGCGTATGACACCACCTTAAGTCCCTCTCTGTCGAAATCTACGAGAATATCGTTCACCACTAGTAGCCACAGTAATGGCGAGAATACACCTTCTTGCGGAGTACCACGGGTGGCGAGATTCCTCATGCCGATTAATGAATTGATCATCCGACTTCCAAGGATGTGCCAATCCATTCGACCACAAAATTTGTCACTCCCAGTCTCTTGATCGGGCTAGACTTTACATTGATAAAAGCACATTCAATGTCTACGAACGCACTCATAAAAAATTGTACCCCGCTTAGCTATGCCGAGCTAATTTTGTTCCTAATGTGTAGGTCAATAAGTCGCTCCAGAACTTCCAACAAAAAGGATGGCTGATTGGTATGTAGTCCTTGGGAGCAGCGTGGCTTGTCTTACCCGATTTGGATAAAAAGACCACAAGCACGTCCCTCCATTTACCCGGTACTATAACCATTTCAAGGCACGTTCTGTGCTGGAGAGCAGTGAAACCCCCGCATTTCTGCAGCATTATCGGCATGATATCAGGCCCCTGGTGACTTATTGGGTTTGAAGCTGTTTATGGCCTAAAGAATCTTTGGCCCATCTATCACCTTATCTATTTCTTCCATGTGTGTCTGGTTGGACACCATGGTCATTGGAACACTAATGGCCATGTGATCAGCATTGACACAATATTGAAAATGGGCCTCCATTAGTGTTTCCAGTGTTTCAGTACCAGAATCGGTCCACGAGCTGTCCGCCCGTCTTACGAAGCCAAGAACTTTTGGGTCCTTGGACAACACCCGACGAAAGCATGCTGCCTCGTTTACCTCTAGTATCGATTCACAGAAAGTGATCCATAACGTGTGTTTCGCCCGCTTTATATTTCCTTGGAACAGGTTAAAATTATTCTTGTAAATCTCCCAGTCAGAGCTAATCCTGAACTTTTTGGCATATTGAAAAGAGTCCGCGTAGACTTTCGCAGTTCACCCAGCTCCTTAGTCCACTATACCAGCTGTCCGGGGAAGGTAAGGGGACAGGATTCAATCAAGCTCCTATATAAGGGGTTCGTCAAATTGTCCACCTTATGGTTGACATCTTCCTCTATCAACACATAGTGCCCTGCTGACAAGGCCAATAAATTTGTCTCAATTTGCCTTCCTCGGATTCTTAAAGGATTTTCGGTTCCCTGCAGAAAAAACTATCGACTATCGAAACAATATAGTTTTCGAGTCTATGCCCATAACAAGCCTACTTCGCTTAGTGGACGCATGGAGGGTAATATTGCTAAGCAATTCACCTGGAGGCTCATTTTCCGCATACCGCAGATACACGGAGGACAGCATCAAGCTCGAACCAGATTTCGCCTCCATGTATGCCGTTGCAATGTCTCCTGTACTGAAATTAGAAGAAAAGATTATGTTAAGGTCTCTCCTAGCTACGATACAAGCTCTTATCTTTTAAGATGTGTTGTTATAGAGGATATTTAGACCAGCATTCCCTAGCCCCTTAACCCTACCACTCCTATCAACCCAGGGTTCTATGACCAGGACAATATCAACCAGCTTGTTTCCGAGGTACAGAACTAAGTGAGTAGAGCCAGCCTCACAGTGGTGCAGGTTTATCTGCATCACTCGAAGCTGCCTCAACTCACCTACTCACCAGAAATCCTGAGTGCCGGAACCGGACATATCCGAAACCCATAAACACTCTATCTCCGCAATCCCTCAATCTGTCTAATGACCCCAATCCTAATATCCGCACCACTACCATCCTCACCGGAGGCGGTGAGTAGAACCTCCCATGATCCAACCCGTTTTGACTTCCCAAAAGTCCAATGATCCTAACGATCGGGGGAATTCAAACTGTCACAACCGGATTGCGGTACCACCTCTAACCTAGCTCCTGGTCAAAATTCTCCAAAGGCCTTGACTGCCTCCTTAAGAAATACTGCCGATTCCCTATTAAAGCAGTCAATGACCTTGACGCCTTTGGATCAGTCGATGCGGCTGAAGCGTGTTCCTTCAAACATCTTGTTGAGAACCGCCTCCAGTTGGCACGGCTGATCCTACCATCAGGGTCAGCTCTGTCGATGACTGTCACGTTCAGAGTCGGGTTTGTCCCAAGACTTCCGTGTCTCCTCGGTCGATTCGAGGATGACATGGGCTGTTCCCCAGATCTCGCCATTTTGGTGACCTAGCACTGCGTGAACTGTCACCGTAAGGGCTAGGTTGGGGTTTTCCCTTCGATCCCCTAGAGATGGAAGGCCCACCGCACTCTTCGACGTAGTCAGCCATCGTGCTCTGTTCGCGCTTGGGAAACATAGAGGTGGAAGGTCCACCGCGCTTTTTGGTGCAGTCAACGTTTGGTCTCTGTTTACTAATTTAAGTAGCAGAGGTTGAAAGCCCACTGTGCTCTTTTCGCAGTCAGCCTTCTTCCCCTGCTCGCGATTAACCAGCCCACCGCCCTCTATGGAGGAACCAGCCTTCGCTCTGTGATTCTGAGAGGGTGCCTGAGTCTTCCTGGAGGATGCCGTAATGTGGGAATCTCCTCGTGAACTATTCTATCAACTATGAACTATGCCTTCGTAGCACGTCTCCGCATCAGGGTACAATCTTTCGTACCTTCGAATGCAGGATCGGTGCTTTGAAAGCACGTGCCTCTCCTTAACAGACAGAGAAACGGAATCGCCTCACGGCAGCACAAGCTCTGCGATAGCTGTGTCTCTCTTTATAACCAACGGATCTTATCTTCTTTTTGAGTAATGTGACCGTTCCAGGGGGACCACTCAGCGCCTCACCTAATGTGGGAGCTTGGTGGTTATTCTCGAGATCAGCGTCTTACGACACAAGGGAAGGTTTTGATCACTGCTCACTCTGTCCAATGCTCCGTCTGCTGACAACGGTAATATTGCTGCCCTCATCAGAGAGAGGACACAACGTCTCATCATCATTGGCCAGTGCAGAGTCATTCAGAAGATCAGCGATGTATTTTGTGCCGTTGGGTGGGACTGTGAGACGATCCATTCGTCCGGAGTCTAGCATCGACATGATTTCGCCATGTTGTTGGACGCACGGAATAGGTCTCAAACGTGATGTCAGAGGAATCATTTACAAAGATGTCAGAGGCTGTGAAAATTTCAATTAGGGTATTTGGTTTTTATTTAAACAGTTAATTTTGATTCCCACGAGTATGCAAAGAGAAGGACCATCTCATCCAGAGGCGGCGTGAATGGACTAGGCAACAGTTACTACCGACCCGTGCCATGACGTCGAAGGTAGCTGTTAGGAACCAGTTTATTTTAAAACAGCAACTGGCCATCCATGTTCGCGGCACTGCTATGTTTTTTGCTTGAACGTTGGATATTACATTGGCGCCAAAACCGCAAGAATTACCATGTCGACGAAGCTTCATTGACAATCGATATTTACATAGGCCTGATCAACAGTTAGATCTACATCGAGACTCTCCGCTTCCCCATAACCGAATCCACGTTTGACTAAATATTGTCTAATACCAAATAAACCGCATAAACCGTAAAACCGAATTAATTTTTTAAATTTGGTATTAGACAACGGGACATGGGACTGTCCTTGGAGGTGGAAAGTTTCTGATAGCCATTCACTTGGGAGTGGCCAGAAATGATTCCTTCATTGGGCAGTCCAAGCAGCTCACTACTTCCACGGAGTATGTCCTGGGCAATGGCTTATCGGAAACCTCCGTTAGCTAGCTAAAGTGAGAAGGCGAAACGAATGAGCAACCTGAGTGGTAATGCGATCACTGATACGTCTCAGGATTATTAGGTGACCCTGTCAATGAAGCTCTTCCAAGTAGTGGACATATTCTTCTGTCCTTTGAAGGCGGATGAGCCAACACCCCTGGCCAACGGCGGATCAAAATTAAAGAAACCAAAATCCAGTTTCGACACACTGCATTCTGGTCAGCGTCTGATCCATAATGGGCGGCTGAAACATAATCATCCTGGCAGTATGATTGCCGTTATATCGGCAATGAAAATACACAGAAAATATAATGAACAAAGAAACCCCCCAACTGTTGCCGACCCTCGCAAACGTTATAAGGACCATGATTTAAGGATATGTACCTGGAATGTTCGAACGTTATACAGGACTGGTGCCACTTTCCAACTGGCGGATGTCCTCGGAAAATATAAAGCTGACATCACAGCGATCCAGGAAATGCGATGGACAGGATATGGTTGCACCAGAAAAAAAAACTTCGATATTTACTACAGCTGCCATGTAGGCAAGAGACTGCGACACCTAGTTTCGAGGTTCAACCCAGTGAGTGGCCGCATAGCCACAATTCGCATCAAAGCGTAATATTTCAACATCTCGTTAATTTGTGTGCACGCACCGACAGAGGATAAAGATGATGAGGTCAAAGAAACATTTTATGAGCGCCTGGAGGAAGTATATGAACGCTGCCCTGACCACGACATTAAGATTATTCTAGGCGATTTTAATGCCAAATTAGGAAAGTGTCTTTCGACCAACCATCAGTAATCACAGTCTACATGATACCACCTCCGATAATGGAATAAGACTGATAGACTTCGCCGCTGCAAAGTACATGGTAGTTAGTAGCACACGATTTCAGCATAAGGACATTCATAAGGCGACCTGGATATCTCCTGATCAACGGACGAAGAACCAGATTGATCACTTGGTAATAGATGTCAGGCACTCTTCTAGTGTAATGGATGTACGTGTGATTCGAGGTACCAATATCGACTCGGATCATTACCTGGTGGCTGCGAAAGTTCGCACGAGTTTGAGCAGGGCGAAAAACGTACGGAGCCGAACACAGGAAAAGCTGGATATTGACAAGCTACAAATACCGGATATATCAATGTCCTATCGACAGAAACTCTCTCTCCTGCTGGAGCAGAATACCCCCCCTCCCGAAGACCCAGATGCGCAGTGGAAGCACATCTCCCATTCTTTGGAAATCGCTGCAATGACTGAACTTGGCTATCAAAAACCGCAGAAGGATAGGCCATGGTACGACGAAGAATGTCGCATTGCAACTGATGAAAAAGACGCTGCACGTATGGCAACGAAACAGTCAGTTACAACGCGTGCTGCGAGTGAGCGGTACAAGAGGCTGAGAAGGGAGGAAAACCAACTATTTAGGCGAAAAAAATGGCAGTGGGAGCAGAGAGAGAGAGAGTAAGAACCGAAATGTGCAGGATGAATGGTGAATCCCGTAAGTTTTTCCAGAGGGTAAGAAGATCGACCAACGGTCCTAATAATGGGCTGCCCTCCTGCAAGGACGGGAATGGGAATCTGGTGACTGAGAAGCAGTGGGTGCTCAAAATGTGGAGAGACCACTTTTCAGCACTACTCCACTCAGATTCTTCCACTGAAGATCAGGAGGTAATGATAGTGGAAGATAGTATAGATTGTACCCCCCCCCCCCAACCAAGACGAGATTAGAACGACGATCTTCCGCCTGAAGGATAATAAAGCCGCTGGTGCGGATGGCCTACCCGCTGAACTTTTTAAGGCAGGTGGGGAAGGACTGATAGCCCACATGCATCAACTGATATGCGGTATATGGCTGGGGGAATCTATTCCCGACGACTGGAGTCTCAGTGTATTATGTCCTGTATTCAAAAAGGGTGATCCGCGTGTCTGTTCCAACTATCGCGGTATCAGTCTTTTATCCATCGCGTATTAGGTCTTGTCGAGCGTATTACGTGAAAGACTAAAGCCAATTATTGAAAACCTGATTGGACCTTATCAGTGTGGTTTTAGGCCAGGCAAGTCCACAACTGACCAAATATTTACGCTACGCCAAATCCTGGAAAAGACCCACGAAAAGCAAATCGATACATACCACCTTTTTGTCGATTACAAAGCTGCTTTCGATAGCCCCATACGGGGAAACTGTACGAAGCTATGTCTGAACTTGGGATTCCGGCAAAACTGATCCGCCTCTGTAGAATGACGCTGACCAACACGAAATCAGCAATGAAAGTGGGGAAATACCTCACTGAACCATTTTGTACCAAGCGAGGACTTAGACAAGGCGACACACCTTCGTGCAATAACGGAGATAATAATGAGAAAGGCTGCAGTAAATACGAACAAGACCATTAACACGAAAAGCCATATGTTGCTGGCGTATGCTGACGACATAGACATCGTTGGGCGAATTTTGCGAGAGGTTACTGCAGTATTTTCAGGAATCGAAAAGGAATCAGCGAAGGTGGGTCTTGCTGTTAATGAGGGCAAGACAAAATTGATGGTGTTAACTAACTAGAGAAACCTCTCGACTTGGTCCGCACTTGAACGTCAACAACCGATTTAATTTTGAAGTGGTAGATGAATTTGTCTACCTTGGATCCGCCGTGAACAAGGACAACAACGTTAGCCTGGAGATAGATAGGAGAATTGTGCTTGCAAATAGATGTTATTTGGGGCTTAGCAAGCAGTTTAGGAACAAAGCCCTCTCTCGACGGACAAAAGTCCAGCTATATCAGACTCTCATTTTACCTGTCTTGACATATGGCTCCGAAACTTGGGTCATATCGCAAGCGTATGAAAAACACCTGAGAGTTTTCGAGAGAAAAATTCGCCGTAAAATATATGGTCCTGTTAGGGAAAACGGCGAGTACGGACGTCGCTGGAACGCAGAGCTATATAATCTCTATTCTGACGTGGACATAGCTAGACGAATCAAAGTGTGCCAATTGCGTTGGCTAGGCCATGTTACCAGAATGGATGAAGATGAGCCAGCGCGGAAGATTTTTGATAACGTACCCGATGGAAGCAGGAAAAGAGGACGACCAAGACTCCGCTGGAAAGACCAGGCAGAAGAATCCCTCCGTATCCTTGGTGTTACCAACTGGCGAGAAAAGGCGAAGGTTAGAGCCAGTTGGAAGAATATGTTGGAATTTATTTAATTTGTTTGTTTAATTAATATGTGTAAGACGTCTGACCTCATGAGGTTGTAATATAGTCAATAAAAGTAAAAAAAAGTAAAGGTATTATACAACATTTAGTCAAAGGCCAATCTGCTATAGAAAATACGTGATTATGCCACTACCATTATGGTCCCATGCAACATTTGGCCGGGTATCGGGTTGACTGACACGATATCTCTCGATACTACAGCCGATCTTAATGAAATTTAGATCTGAGCAATATTTTGTCGGCCGTCAGTGGTGCTATGGTTAGTATGCGCGGTTGTTTTACAAGATAACATGGGCTCTCTTCTCTTAGCCACCTTACTTTTCATTCCCCTCGGTCACCTCGCTTCGTGACGGCGACACTTTCGAGTAAATTTAAAAAAAGTTTCCTATTGCTTCCCATGAAGGGATTAGGAATCAATGAACTGTGTGCTTGCTAGTTTTACAGTCATCGATTGTAAGTGATTGTAACAGGGTTGACACAGTTTAGAAATAAGTTTGAATATTTTAAATATTTGACTAAAAACAACAAAAGAAATAATTAACTAAATAAATTTATTGTTCTCTCGTGAATAAATGCAAAAACAGTTGTTATTCCATGTTTCTATACTTATATACACAGTGAACAGTAAATATTGTAAAGATATACAAATGTTACAATATTGCACTCTGGTTTTATGATGATTTATTTGTTTTCTGATTCAATGTTTTGTCCAGTACACTTTTGTTTTTTACAGAGCTTATATATGACGAGGCATGCTGTTGCAAAATTTTTGCGTCATTTACGCTGGAATCGTATCCCAAGTCTCTTTAACTCTATCCCACAGCTCGTTTACACCTGGGCATCTGGGTGCTTGGCGAGCTGAGATTTGATGTAACTCCAAAAGTTTTCGATCGGGTTTAAGTCCGGTGACTGCGCTGGCCATTTTATAGTTGTATATTATTGACTGTTTAACCAGTTTTTTAACGATTTTGACCGAATTTTTTGGGTCGTTGCAATGCTGAAAAATTACTCTTCAGTAGAAAGATTCGTTTTCTCTACAGCAGCTGGTAAATTATTTTGCAGTATTGAAAGATATTATTCTTTTTTCATAATACTTTAAATTTTAACCAGGGGACCTATCCCATTCTTCGTAATACATCCCCATACCATTATGGATCCATGGTTACTGAATGCGGGGTAGTAATATTTGGATCTTTGGTCCAGTACCAAGCACGACTATCGGGCTCAAATCAATTGATTTGAGTCTCATCAGACCATATCACCTTAAATACAAGGCGTAATTGTATTTTTGATGCGTTAACATCTATAGGCACGGGTAGGGCAATCTATCAAAGTGAACAAATGCAAACAACACACAGCGTTAGCATCACATACGTGGTTGTTGTACAACAATAGTCTCTGCCTGAAAATAAGTATGATGTTATTAATGTAGCGGCAGCGAACAAACTAGCAGATCGTCGTCGCCAAAGAGTAGTGAATAGTATAGAGAACTCGTGGAACGAATTGTATGACTCAAAAGCACTGGCGACATCTGCGGAATAATTCAAAACGTATTACTCACTTTTTGTCATAATTTGGTTCAGTCATAATTTTGATGTGAAACATTGATGCCTTTTGAAACATTTATGATTTTTGTATTGTTTTATGTAATATCATTGTCGAAATGGTGCATTTATATTGAAATATTCTATAAAGAGAATAAGAGTCGTTTATGCTCTTTTACTCAGATTCTCTACATGCAAGCGGAAAAGAGTGCAATAAGTTCTCTATACTATTCAATAATTTTGCCGTCGGGCTGTTTATGACAAAAAAAAACAATTATTTCAGTGAGCTAAATATTGCTTAATTTATTTTAACAATATTATATCTAATTTATATATTTATTTATTTATTCAATCATCTACAGAATTTCATTCTTACATAAGTATTATAGCTACATAAAAACTTAATACTAATTGTACAATATAAATAGGTTTAATTTAAATAATACCTGTGCAGAGCCACCTCAAATATACGATTGCATCCTAATTCCCTTGGAGGTTCATATAAATTAATAATTTCTTTTATTTCCGAACAATTTATATCTCCAGACAACACGTTAAAAACAAACATTAAACAAAAATATGATCTACGGTCACTTAATGATTGCAAGCCCAACAACTTTCTTCTTGATATGTAAGGAACTGCCTCAGCCCAATTTAATTTTTTAAAGATGATCCTTGTCAACAATTTTTGAATCTTTTCAATTCGATTGGAGTATTTCAAGTAATATGGATTCCAGACTATCGAACAGTACTCCAATTTACTTCGTACTAATGAAACATACATATTGAGATTTTAAAGTCATATGGTCTCTAAATTCCTTGGAATTCCTTCTTATAAAACCTAACGTTGACTGGGCCTTGGAAGTTATGTAGTCAACATGACAAGAAAATGATAATTTAGCGTCGAAAATAACTCCTAAATCCTTTACTTCAGTACTACGTCTCAAAGAATTATTTCCAATTTTATAGTAATACAAGACAGGACTAAGAGAGTGAGAATAAGAAACAGAACTACACTTTGATACATTTATCATAATTTCGTTTTCCATGCACCATTCGCTAAGTGAGTTTATATCAGCTTGTATTCCGTGGCAATCGCCGATCGTAGATACTGAAGAGTAAAGTTTTAAGTCATCCGCAAACAGCAGACATTTTGAAAATTTTAAAATATTCGGCAAATCGTTTATAAATAATATATACAGTAATGGTCCAATATGGGTTCCCAGCGGGCTTCCCGAATAAGCATTTATGTACTTTTTAGAGAAAGAGTTTGCTATAGAAACACTCAACTTCCGAAATTGTAAAAAGTTTATTAAAACCAAGCACAAATTATGGGGTTAGCAGATGTTACAGCAGATGTAAGAAAAAAGGACGTGCAATAGCAAAAGAGCATTCAGCACAAAAACTATTCTTTTTTTAAATTTTCCACTGCAGTATTTACTAATGTGTTCATAGAAATTGAACAGGTACCGTGTAACAAAAACGTGTTAACGCATCGCCCGTGAGTTCGGACAGTCACTGATTTTTTTTATTATTTAAAACGTGTAATACTTTACCTCAGTCAAGTTTTCGTAGACCTGGGTGAATTCTTACCGAAACTTTATATTCTTTTGTGATACAAAAATGGCTTCATTTTCTTCTCTGCAGCCGTAACACCCAATATTTTTAAGACTTCGACGAGTAGTCCACTAATTGTCGTCAATATTTAATATTTTTAATACAGCAGCTGGGGAAATTGCATTGTCACTTGTCTCTAATTTTGCCAAATGACGACATGTGCGGTCGTCAATCTTTCTGGGGGCCCAGGAGTAGTAGAAGTTTTTCCTTTTTTCCCTTCCGTTTTATTCTCTGGATCGTAATTTTTTGCCACGCTCCGAACAGAATTATTATTTTTTATTAATTCCATGATTTCAACTTTTTTAGGTGCTTCCATTTTTGGTCAGCACGTGGACAATAATGAGCAATTGGAAAAATAACCTTAAATTTATAAGCAACGTGGTGGTTACATTTGAGTTTCTGGATTTTTAAAGAATTGAAGAGAGTGCAATATTGTAACATTGAAGAGGGTGCGTAATTATAACATTGGGGTCTGTTTATATATTACGCTCTTATAAAAATATATATTTAATGGTTGTATTATAAAAAGGGTTTATTTCTAAGGTAAAACGCTGCTAAAAACTAAAGTTTTTAACTTCTATTGTGTGAAACCTGTTACAATTTTGCTCGTCACTGTATCTTAATAAAATTTCATATTGGGCAATATTTTATCAATATCTACTAAATATTTGCAAATATACAATTTCACCACGCCCACTTTGGTACCTGCCATACAAACGTTAAGTGGATGATTGGTCACGATAAATTCCCAGAAATGCAAGAGATTCTAATCACATTAAGAATTACCTGGCGTTTAGATGGGACAGTTTTGCTCCGACAGTATCAACACATTCACACATTTTCACACTACCACACTTATACTTCTCTCACTTGCCTCGCCACTGTCTCTAATTTTTCAACGACAGTAACTTCCGCAAGAGATTTGACATAAGAGGCCAGATCATGGCTGAACTAGTAAAGGTTGTCGCAATAGAACAACTGATTTTGCTTTCTTATGACTCCATCTGTTAAATTCAGTGTATTTTGTTGTTGTACTTTTTTGTTTACTGTGTTTGTTCATATGCATCTGTGTTGAATTTGACGGTTAGTGCCATGAAACAAAAACTAAATTCCTGTTGTTGGTTCTCACAATTACAACAAATTCTACTGCGTCAACCTCTACTAGTTCAGCCATTGGCCATTTCGGTGACGTTTCGTACTAATTTGAGAAAAAAGCAAAACATCGCAAACGACTTTACAAATTAACTGTTAACTTAAAACTGTACTGTCACACAAACAATTTTTCTCTTTGTGACAACTAATACATATTCTCAACTATCTTATCTCAAACTGTCCCGTGTAAACGCACCATTAGACAATATTTTCCGCAATGGCACTCTTCTATTGAATATGGGCAAAGTTGCTACTCCCATTCGGGTAACTGAAGATAGATCGGCTGCAAAAAAATGTAAACCTTTTTGGGCCTAATACATGATTTAGGATGAGCGTATGATTAAGTCGGTTCACCCGGTAGAAATTGCTGTACTGTTTTGTTTTAAATTTTAAAGAATTCATTTTAAATTTTAAAGAAGGAAAGAAAAAACAAGCAAAATGTGAAGAAAAATTTATCTGACAGGAGGTCTGCTACAAATGTGCTCTACCAAAATGCTAAGAAATATGCATTTCTTTAAAAAATGAACTTAACACGTGTCTTGTCTGTAACCGGTCTTAGGTATTTTTCCCTTGGGGTGTATCCAACACTGATTTTCGGCAGAAGGTGGCAGAGCATTATCTCCAGCACATTACCAACAAAGATGTTTGAATGGTAAACGATTTATTTGAAACATAAATTGAGTCTCTGCAAGGTTGAATATTCATACAAAAGCCAAAATCCACCACGAATTCACAAAACTAATTTTGAATGTACATCCGATGTGCTGCTTCCAGCTTGTGAACGCGTACCCGTGATTTTGTAAACCTAACACGTTCCGTTTTTATTTTAATCTACTTCTTTGTATTCTTCTTCTTGTCACCATTTTGGGTATATAAACAGAGGCACAAGTTGAGAGAAGCATTCAGTTTTTATTTGGCTCAAACGAAACTAAACAACAAAAAACCCACTAAAAATGGCCAAATTTGTAAGTTAAGACAAAAAATATTTTTAACCGTTTTCGAAATAAAACAAAATTTTTATTATTTTCTCTGCAGATTATTGTATTGTGCGCTTTGGTTGCTTGTGCCGCTGCTAAACCCAGTGTTGTAGCTCCTTTGGCATACAGTGCTCCTATTGCTGCTGCTTACTCCACTCCACTCCACTACTCGACTCCCTATGCTGCTGCATATGCCGCACCCTACGCCACTACCTATTCTGCCTACAGAACTCCTTTGGCCTATACCGCCCCAGCTGCCGTAGCCGCTCCATTGGCTTATGCTAATGCTCCTTTGGATGCCGCCTATGCCAGCAGCCGTGTTGATATTAAGCAAAACTATAATGCCGCTGTAGTTCCAGCCACATATGCCGCTGCTCCCGTTGCCGCTCCTTTGGCTTATAGCGCTCCCGCTGCCGTTGCTGCTCCTTTGACCTATGCCGCACCTGCTGCCGTTGCGGCTCCTTTGGCTTACGCTAATGCTCCTTTGGATGCCGCCTATGCCAGCAGTCGAGTTGATATTAAGCAAAACTACAATGCCGCTGTTGTTCCAGCCACATATGCTGCTACTCCCGTAGCTGCTGCTGTTGCTCCCGTAGCTCCCCTTAAATATACCGCTGGTCCTGCTTTGTGGTAAATTAGTAAATATGTGATAACGACTCTAGTAAATAAATTATCTTCCATGATCTTAATGTGAAAACAAAATTTAAATATTCCTTTAATTAGCAATGACAGAACAACGTTTCATTAATGCACATTAGGGCGGGTCATAAAAACAGTAGTTTTAAATCTTCTCAAGCCAGAAGAACAACGAGTTTGGGTTTCGGTCCACCCTAAATACCGGCATAATGGTTTTTTTCTCTAACGCTCCCTTGTTAAAAGTTCAGGTCTTCACGAGAAGAGTTCATTTTTGACTACGAGGTAAAAATTTTTGGTTTTCTACCCGAATTAAACTGATTTACAGTTTATGGGTTCTTAAAAGACATGAAAGTTGAGCGGTGAAAAATTTTTAATTTAGTGTAAAGATTTTTTGAATAATTTTTTCGACGACCCTAAAAACCGGTCCATAAAATTCATAATTTTAAATTTATAAAGGGTTTTTCAACAGAGACGCTACAAAAGTATATCGATAGGGACAGCAAACGACGCCATATTTTTTCCAGCTCTTTTGACATTTCTCTTCAGTAAGGTTAGCCATTTCATCATGGAAAGATATACGAGCCAGCAACGAGTCGAAATTATTTAAATTTACTACCGAAATTTGGAGTCAGTGGCCTCAACTTTAAGAGCGCTACGTCCAATTTATAGTCTTCAGCGATGAGGCTCATTTCTGGCTGAATGGCTTCGTCAATAAGCAAAATATGCGTTATTGGTCAGACAGCAATTCACACGTAATCCATGAGTCATCATTGCATCCCGAAAAAATTACGGTTTGGTGCGGCTTATGGGCCGGCGGCGTCATTGGGCCGTACTTCTTCCGTGATGATCAAGACCGGCACATTACTGTGAATGCCAATCGCTACCGTTCAATGATAACCGAATATTTTTGGCCCCAATTGGATAATATGGACTTGGAGGACATGTGGTTCCAACAGGATGGCGCCACAAGCCACACAGCGAATGCCACAATCAATTTATTGGAAACCAAGTTTGGTGAACGTGTTATCTCACGAAATGGCCCAGTCGATTGGCCGCCTCGGTCGTGCGATTTGACGCCGTTAGATAATTTCCTATGGGGCTACGTCAAGTCTTTGGTCTATGCCAACAAGCCAGCGACGATTGATGAACTTCGTACGAATATCGAACGTGAAATTGCAGCAGTATCGGCCGATTTATGCTTGAAAACCGTCGAAAATTGGGTTCAGCGTCTGGACTTCTGCAAGCGTGCCTGTGGTGGCCATGCAAAAGAAATCGAGTTCCATACATAATGGCATCCAACGTACTTTCACAGGAATAAAGAATTTCATTGGTATCTATAACCGGTTTTGTTTTATTTAAAAAACTTTTGTAGCGCTCTTATTGAAAAACCCGATATAAGATTACTTTTTATAACAGCATAAAAAATATAATTTCCATTAGTTCCAGATATCTGGTGAATTCGCCAGATAAAGAGAAACAGATAAATAGTAGGTCGTTTAATAAAATTTCGAAAGATAGGCTACAATAAAATCAAACGGACTGGAGGCTATTGTTACATCTCCCCTGCAAAGGCGCTTGTTGCGTTGCGTCATCAATTCCGTTAATATTTTAAGCTCAACTTTCCTATAGACCGGTTCAAAAATGTATGGGAAAAATTATGTGTCTTATTTTCTTTGGTGCGCGTCCATTTTCTGAAAGTTCTAGCCCTAACGAGATGAAAAATATTTCAAGACCCCAAAAATTTTGATCCCTAGGTAGTCCGAAAATCGTTTAAAGATCATTGTAGGGCTGTTTACGACTTAAAACCTTTTGAATGTTTTGTGCAAACCAAATGACACATATATTATATAGACATATTAATAATAATCCAGGCAATTATTGGATTTTTAAATTTTTTAAAAAAACTTTGTCCGTTATTTTTTGGCGGAATTTCTAATCTGCAATTTAACTCACAATTTTCATTTTTCCACATCAAATTTTTTTCTTGTTTTGTTCTAGCAAAGAATTTTTGTATTTTTGGGCGAAGATTGATCTTTCTAAATTTGGCTTTAGGCAGTTAAATAACAAATTTAGTTGTGGCCGTCGGTGGTGCAATGGTTAGTGTGCGCGGCTCTTGTACATGAGATCCTGGGTTCGAACCCGGCTCTGACCACCTTCAAATTTTCTTTCGGCGGCGGTCACCTCGCATAGTGACGGCGACACTATCGAGTATATAGCCATGATAAAGCTTCTCAAAATACCGTTCGGAGTCGGTGTAAAACTGTAGGTCCCAATCAGTGAGTATAAAACTAGAAAGCGCACATCTCACTGATTGTGAGAAGCTCTCCCCAATCCCTCCATGGGATGTTAAGGGACACCATTTTTTTTTTGTACACACCTACAACAAATAAGCATACATCTTGAACTAGTTTCTTTTCTTGAGGAGACATAGGAAACTGATTTTGCAACATCCACATTTTTAAGGAATAAATGGCTTTAGACATCAATATTGCTCTGTGCATTGCTCCTGGATATCCCCCCCCCCCGCAAGAAAGATTACAATAAGCTCCAATAATTCGGCATAATCATGTCTTGCATGATGGATCTATAATTGCAACTAATTTTCTTTAAATTACGAAATAATTAGATCAAAGATATACAAAAAATTGTGTTTTAGCGCAATCCAAACTCTCTGCTATTAAGTCACCAATATTTTCGACACCGTAATTATCATCTATTCCTTTCCGAAACTCATATTGTTTAATGTTTTGCCATTGCTTTTGAAGTTTTTTAAATAAAGATATATCAGGACTGATCGTCGATCCTTCGGCACTTTTCATTACAGTGGACAAAATGAGTTCGAGAATGTGGTGTCTGCAGGCAAAGTGCAAGAAACTTGTGTCGAATTCCTTTTCTATTAAAGCGCAAACACCATTTCTTTTCCCTTGAATTATAAAAATAAATTGTTATCAAAGCTATCGAATGATATTGTGCATAAGAATAAAGCTACGTCTATTTGTGGCAGTGGTATCAAAGCAGAGACACTCGTGAATCAATTGGCAAATGGCAGTAGCTTGGTTTTTATCCGTACCACTTTGAAGACAGGGTATCCCTAGCAGTTGGGACTTCACTCCTCCTGAAACCAGAACTGGTAGGCAATCAACAGTATCGTGTCAGCACAGTATCAACAGTACAGCGATACAGTACAGTATCCTGTTAAAGACGGGGCAACACTTTTCCATCCCTGTTAATTGGCTTTTGGTGCAAAACGCCGACTTTATTTTTTCTGCCTCTTTCTTTCGCGATTTCATTCTCGTTCTCCATGTGGTTGATGTACTTAAAACAACATTGTTACGTTTATAACCCATTTCAGACAAAACGGATCCGAGAACTAGAGTTCCCTTGCAGTTCGATATGTTCGCTCTATCCAGAGAAGAACATATTTCTGAAGATAAAATATTTGTTGGTGGACTTAAGTTTGGTTCCAAACGCTTTGGAATAAATGGGTGATAAGGCTCGTCGACATCTACACTTATTTCGTTTTCATTATCAGATTCCATATTATATTCTTTGTTTTCGTCTTCGATAACTGTTTTTTTTTAATTGACGTTCCGGTTTGTTTTTTAGATGTGTATGAAATAAATAACGATTTTTTCGTTTGGTTTCGATTTAAATTTTTTTTTATCTTTGTTTAATATTTTCCAACTATTTGTTAACCTTTTTAGTTTCGCAACCGAATTTTTTCTTAATGTTATGCCTTTGTCAAGATTTTTCCACGATTCTTCACATTTTTCTATCACTTTATTGACACACATTTTTACACTCTTTTCCGATTTGTGCTACAAAAAAAGTAAAAAGCTAATACGTCGCGTTTTAATGGTAGTGAATCATCATATTGCAGTTCTTCGATCTCACTTCCAATTAAATATATTTTTTTATTGGAAATTTTGGAAATTTTTTCTTTTGGAAATTTTTTCAACACGTGTTTTAATATCACGAATGTCAGTAAAAAGGATAGAAACGTAAAACGTATTACGCTTACTCATAACGGGTCTGTTTTTTAATCAGCTGTTTTAGTGGTGTTTGAAATTAAAGTTGTGTTGTGCGAAAAATTAAAAATACAAATGTTATAATTTCTTATAAATAAAAAAATGCAAAACAATTATTTTATGGATTTATTTTAAGTTCAAAACGAATGTCTACACAATACCATGTGAACCGAAACAGCAGCCATTAAAAATATAAGCGTTTGTAGGATTAATATTTTATTTTTATGGTCCAAAGAATGTACAACGTTATATACCGGTAGAAAGGCCAATCTTCGCCCAAAAATACAAAAATTCTAACTTTTTTTATTAGAACAAAATAGGAAAAAAATTTGATGTGGAAAAACGATAATGTTCGTTTGTGAGTTAAATTGTAGATTAAAAATTCCGCCAAAAATAACGGACAAAATTCTTTTAAAAAAATTTAAAAACCCAAAAATTGCCTGGATTACCTCCCATCGAATTACAAGTATTATCCATATGTCATTTGGTTTGGACAACACATTATTCAAAAGGTTTCAAGTCGTAAATAGCCCAAAAATTACCTTTAAACGATTTTCGGAATACCTAGGGATCAAAATTTTTGGGGTCTTGAAATATTTTTCATCTCGTTAGGGGTAGAACTTTCAGAAAATGGACGCGAACAGAGGAATTTTAACGATTTTGAAATGTGAATATAGCAAGAGTATGGCAACGTCTGGTCGTTCTTGAACCGGAAACCTTGAAAAGACACTAGAATTGTATTACTTCTCATAGATTTCGATTTGTAGATTTCAAAACAAATATCAATCGTAATTTAATGGACATTATCATTAATCAAAAGTAATTTAAAATGCAATATCACTCTAATATATGTAAAAAATGGTTTACTTCTTGTCACTTATCCCTTATTGTTTCATTACACTATGATCTCTAAGGGTACTCCAACCATAGAGTAATACACATAGAGTCTACAACAGCTGTTTTCCTTTGGACGTAAACCAAGAAAATTCATTGGAAAAGATCTGCACACAGTTCTACAAACTTGGGGCCTGTTTTTGTAACACGTTTTTACACTCATCGCACTTCAAACGACGAACGAATTCCATTTTTGGTTTTTGTACTCTTTATATTGAGTGTAAATAAAAAGAGCTTGTGTTGCACAAAGGAGGTTCGGGTTCGACAAATTCAAACACGGGGGAAACAAAATGTCAAATTAGGCAATCAGAAAATATCAATCGTTGAGTTGTAACATTTCCCAGAAAATAAAATATTGTCTTCAAAAATGGATATTTCTACCAAAAAAATTTAAATGCTTACCGAAGTTAAGTTTGCCCACTACGGCTGGCCCACTTTTCTGGACAACGTTAAATTACACCAAATTGATTGGAACAAAATTTTGAATTGAAATTGAACAAAGTCAAAGTCAATTGAATTGAAATTGACCAAAGTCATGTTTGTTCCAAAAGTGTTTGTGGTAGATGTGATTAGCTTCAACTCAAACGTTGGTTAATAATCTGTCCATACAAAATCTTGGTTGTCAATGCGATAAGTCGCGTGAAACACTTCCGATCTTAATCAAATTAGGTATTAGGCTTCAAGTCATCAAACGCCAGTCACCGGTTAAGACAAGGGTGATTTTGCCATGCCCATTTTGGTACCTCCCATACAGAAGTTGTTCGGCCGGCTGGTTGTTCGGCAAGATAACTCCCATAAATCTTTACCGATTACAATGATGTTTTGTCAGTGATGATTATTAGTCGAAACTTAGGTTGGGATTGAAAATGGGCGGTTTGACCTTCAGGTACCTCCCAGAACCAATTGACCCATTTACAACAAAATCATCTTTCTTCTAAAACTTTATCCTGGTAGATGTGATTAGCTTCAACTCAAACATTGGTTAATAACACGGTGCGATAGTCCAAAATACCTGGGAAGTGATTGTATTTTTCTTGTAGGTGCTATCGAGTGAAACAAGAATCTGCTTGTGAAATTTCCCAAACACCCCCAAAATCTTTAAAACCGGTTAAAAACCCGAGTTTTCGTACCTTTGCGCATATATAAGTCTGTAAGTTCGTTGATTATTAACCGATTTTCATTTTCTCACGGAATTTAAAAAGAAGAAGGCCTTTGAAACGTTATGTATGTACGTTATTTAAGGAAATATGAGAAGTCTGTGTGCAAACAAATTTTTTAAATTTAACGCAACTTTGTTATTAAAATCCGGTATTAATTGACTGAGGTAAAAATAAATAAATGGTTTCCCATTACATCCCATGAAGGGACAGGGGAGAGCTTCTCACAATCACTGAGCTGTGCGCTTTCCAATTTTCACTCACTGATTGGGACCTACAGTTTTACACCGATTCCGAACGGTAATTTGAGAAGCTTTTTCATGGCTAGATACTCGATAGTGTCGCCGTCACTATGCGAGGTGACCGCCGCCGAAAGAAAATTTAAAGTTGGTCAGAGCCGGGTTCGAACCCAGGATCTCATGTACAAGAGCCGCGCACACTAAACATTGCACCACCGACGGCCACAAATTCACTGAGTTACTGAAGTTTTTATTAAAAGAAAAATTTTGCAAAAATTCCTGCACAGCCCTTTTATATCCTCACCCATAAGATGCGGTATATATCATTTAATACGGCAGAGAATGAATGTAACGAAGGAGCCACTTTACGCCCTTAGTATCTTTGGACGAAATTTGTTCTACATTTTAAAACGATTGAGCCATGTCCGTCTCTCTGGCTGGCTGGCCGGATGGTCAACACGATAACTGCCGTAAATCTTTGCAGATCATAATGAAATTTCGTCAGTGACTAGTATTTGCCAATACTGAGTTTGGGATTGAAAATGGGCGTTTTGAAATGGGCGTTTTGACCGCGCACAAAATCATATTTCTTTCAAACCTTTGTTCTGGTAGATGTGATTGCTTCAACTCTCACACCTGTTAATAATCTGTAAACTCCTACTTAACTGGAGGAAATGGGCGAGATTGTCACGCCCATTCTGGTTCCTCCCATACAAAACACGGTGTTCGTCCGGGTTTTCAATACGAAACACTTCCGAACATAATGAAATTAGGTGTAAGGCTTCACGTTATCAAAGGCCAATCACAGATTAAAACAAGGGTGATTTTGCCACACCCATTTTGGTACCTTTGACAGCCCTAAGTTTCTTCTTTTTAAATCCGGTGAGAAAGTGAAAATCGGTTGATAATCAACTAACATACAGGCTTATAAGTGCGCAAACATACACAAACTCGGTTTTTAACCGGTTTTCAAGATTTTGGGGGTGTTTGGGAAATTTCACAAACAGATTCTTGTTTCACTCGACAATACCTACAAGACAAATACTATCACTTCCCAGGTGTTTCGACTTTAGTCTTTTTTGGATCACTGTGTAATCTGTAAATGCCTACTTAAGTGGAGAAAATTTGCCGAGGGTGCCACACCCATTCTGGTACCATTCATACGAAAGCTTAGTGACCGTCCGGGTTGTCGATGCTTTAAGTCGCGTGAAACACTTCCGATCTTAATGAAATTAGGTTATAGGCTTCATGCCATCGAACACCAGCCGCCGATTAAGACAAGAGTGATTTTGCCACGCCCATGTTGGTGCCTCCCATACATAAGTTGTTATGTCGGCTGGTTGTTCGGCAAGATAACTCCCGCAATCTTTATGAAATTTGGTACTGGACAAAATTTAATCAAATGACGTAAACTACAACCGATCTTAATGAAATTCGGTACTAGGCAATGTTTAACTACATACTAAAAATTAATTACTGTACCACGCCCATCTTAGTACCTCCCATACAACAGTTAGGGGGCTTTCCGTTTGGCCGACTCGATATCTCCCGTATACCACAGCCGATCTTAACAAAATTTGTTACGGATCAATATTTTGTCAAATAACAAATTAACAACTCAGCCATGCCCATTTTTGTACCTCCCACATAAATATTGGGCGGACAATTAGCTGCTAGTAATAATGAATTCCCAAAATCAATTAGGATCCTAATTAAGTTGGGTATTGAGTAATATTTAGCGCAATGCCACTCTGCTATTGAATATTGCCACCCTCATTCGTTCAACGCAACGAGTTTTAATAGAACTCGGTCGCAGTGGATGACTGCGGGTGAGGGTATGTTTAAGTCGGTTCACCCAACAGAAATTTCTACACTGTTTTTTTTTTTTGTTGAATTGTAATTTTTTTGAGTGATTTTTGATTTTTGTTTTAATTCTTGGCCATTTTCCTCCGAGTTACATTTCACGTCGCCTCAGTGAATGTTACCATTTCAGGGAAACCATAAGTAGTAGAATAAATGTGTATTTATAATGCAATAAAATACTTATATTAATGAGGATACAGTTCCATATAAAATAATTCCCATTCAAGGAAATATGACGCGTTTACGTTAAACGAAAAAACAGTTTGCCGCAAACATTTTTCGTTTCTAGGAAAAAAATATTTGGGTTTGGAGTTACTGTAACTCCTTTGCGGTAAACGAAAGGATATGAAAATGTAATCGTTTTCTGAGTTTAGAGTTATCATAAATCGAGAAATATATACGTGATATGTTTGATTCAACAAATATTGCTGTTGCCGCAATCATATACCCCAAACGTAGTTCATTTATCTGAGACTTCATTTGTGCGGAGCAACATTTTTCTTGACGTGTGTAGGACTTTGTAAACGAAACGAACTAATTAAAACAAATGCTCAGTTAGTTTTGTCATATAAATATGACACCTTTTCTGTTGTTTTTCGATCAGTTACTCCATCACAACGTCCTTCAAGCATGCATGCATTCTTGACAAATGTATTCCAGAAGTACGACTATGTAGATGTTTGTTTGCTTAGCAACAATTATACAAACGCTCTTCAACATTTCGTATAATCCGAATACGAAACATAGTTGGAATCAAACACAAAACGCAGACAAATTATAGTTTAAAATTTCATAAAATATGCAAAACGCGTTGGCGCTCAAACATGCAGAAAGCATAATTAATTAGTGTTACACCCAAAGAAAATTATGGTTACACTGAATTGAATTTGTTTAAATAATAAAATTGCATTACATTTTACAGCTCAACCTATTTTTATGTGTAATTTGTATAAATTAAAACATTAAGTTTTACCAATTGACTGGATAGTTTTATATCTCTTGCGTGATTATTTTAATGTCCTTATTGTCTGTATCGATCACGCGACACGTCAATAGCTGCCTGCGCTTGTCTTTACCGTATTTAGATCTAATTTTGAAACTGGATGGAAAATAAGTTAAAAATTTCTACGATCATTTCAAAGAATGTTTTTTTAGGAGTCAGTCTTCATCTGAAACTCAAACCGATAAGTCGTTGGTTGTTATGGATAACACTTTTAAGTGATAAATTTTGGTTTCTTTTTTGTTGCTAATAAAGGGAAAAATAATATTTTTTATCAAAGTTTGCTTTTGTAGAAATAAGAGCAAATTTTCGAAATTGAAGGCAAATACCGATTTCCTCAAAATTTTATTATACATTACAAACAAAAAATTTTTTGCTGAGTATTGAAGTGTGGCCTCAACTTTAAGAGGCCGCAACAATCAGCGATGAGGCTCATTTCTGGCTGAATGGCTTCGTCAATAAGCAAAATTTGCGTTATTGGTTAGACAGCAATCCACACGTAATCCATGAGTCATCATTGCATCCCGAAAAAATTACGGTTTGGTGCGGTTTATGGGCCGGCGGCGTCATTGGGCCGTACTTCTTCCGTGATGATCGAGACCGGCACATTACTATGAATGCGAATCGCTACCGTTCAATGATAACCGAATATTTTTGGCACCAATTGGATAATATGGACTTGGAGGACATGTGGTTCCAACAGGACGGCGCCACAAGCCACACAGCGAATGCCACAATCAATTTATTGGAAACCAAGTTTGGTGAACGTGTTATCTCACGAAAGGGCCCAGTCGATTGGCCGCCTCGGTCGTGCGATTTGACGCCATTAGATTATTTCCTGTGGGGCTACGTCAAGTCTACGGTCTTTGCCAACAAGCCAGCGACGATTGATGAACTTCGTACGAATATCGAACGTGAAATTGCAGCAGTATCGGCCGATTTATGCTTGAAAACCGTCGAAAATTGGGTTCAGCGTCTGGACTTCTGCAAGCGTGCCCGTGGTGGCCGTGCGAAAGAAATCGAGTTCCATACATAATGGCATCGAACGTACTATCACAGGAATAAAAAAGTTCATTAGTATCTAAAACCGGTTTTGTTTTATTTAAAAAAACTTTTGTAGCGCTCTTATTGAAAACCCTTATTAGATTACAACTATAGGATGATAAAAAAATGAAGTTCAAAAATGAATATTTTTAGTAATTTTCCTATGTTTGTAGGGGCTTTCTCGTATTAAACCCCAAATGTAGTCTCCCATCATATTTTCGTTGTACTGCCCTTGGTAACGTCGTTCAAAGTCCATCGCATCTTGATGACAACGCTCTGGTTGCTCTTCTGTGTAGGCACCCATATTATCCTTAAATTGGTCCAGATGAGCATGTAGCATATGAACTTTATGCGACATTTGGCAGCCCATAATTTTAAAGCTTTCAAGCATAGTCGCAATTAAATCTTTATAATTGTCTGCTCTGTTGTTTCCGAGAAACACAGTAACTACCGCTTTAAAACTGTTCCAGGCTTGTTTTTCAATAGAATTTAGAAATTGTGTGAATTCATCACTGTTCATAATTTTTTTATTTGTGGTCCTACGAAGATACCTGATTTTATCTTCGCTTCGGATAATTTAGGAAAGAATCCCTGCAAATATTCGAAAGCTTCAGAATTTTCAACCAGAGCTTTTACAAATTGTTTCATAAGGCCTAATTTTATATATGATGGCGGCATTAATATGCTATTAGGGTCTACAATTGGTTCTCATT
The DNA here is from genome assembly GCA_963931995.1 of Phaonia tiefii. Lineage (NCBI taxonomy): Eukaryota > Metazoa > Arthropoda > Insecta > Diptera > Muscidae > Phaonia > Phaonia tiefii. The sequence goes on along the minus strand of OZ008369.1, from coordinate 150,673,386 downwards.
TGACGTTATGTTTTACTATCTGAAACTCGAAACTCGTACTGAATCTGCTCTACTATCCCATAAGCAAAGATGGCAAAGGTTATTTTGTATATCCGCCTTGAATTCCCATCAGAATTCCCTACCATCTTGAAGTCTCCTATTATATATTTTATTGATTCCAGTACCATTTTTACACAGTCGTAATTTTCCTTTTGCATTACAGAATGTGCCACGGGAAGACTAGGAAATTTGTTTCCATTGTGAAGAACGACGGCTTACAAGCTTTTTGAGGAGCTATCGAAAAAAAATCCGCCAGTCAGACGGTATGCATGGTATTCCAATTTCCTCGAACAAACCTGTCACGTTATTACAAAAACACAATCCGTCTTCTTTGGTAAAAAAACATGAAAAACTTTTGTGACGGTCTCTTTGACCACTTATTTTCCATTATTTTCCAGCACTTCCCACTGTTTCAATCGTGAACCCAGAATCTCTGCTTTAGTCTTGGGCAGGTTTAGATCTCGAACTAAATCATTGAATTGTGTCTGGCTGATGTGATGTGATCCAATACGATGCGATTCTATCATGAATTCATTGTCGTTGTTGTTAAGCGAATCACTGGATTCTGTTGAACTTTGTGACATTTGAATTTTACAGTTATCTTGCCCCGAACGAGACGGAGGTACTGCGAGGTACTGGAGACGACGTTGAAGGAAGATCAGGGTAAAATATTTTTTCGGCATTAGTACCAGCACGACGCTTACTGGGATTAACGATACAAAAATAACAGGCCTGCACATGATCACTAGGTTCCCTCCAGAGTCTGGGCACTGCGAACTTGATGTGTCGATTTCCTCCTCGATACCAGGCTAGAAATAAAGAAAGCAACTTACTTAATTTCACCTTCATGTATAGAAAAACATAAACACATTTATCTTGCAACTGTTGAAAAAAATTCAAGTTGGAAACATATTATATAATAACATTTTTAGTTTCTTACCTTCTAAAGTATTTTTGCAGTTAATACAGGAAAAGTGAGGCACCCATTTTTTGTCTTGATTTCGAATCTGCAGATTAAAATATGCTTAATAAGCTTTACAAAGCTTCAAATTTGTAGATAAAGAATTTTTTTTTGCTTATTTTAATAAATTCGCCACAAATAAAACAAAATGAATCAACATCTTGCTTACATTGTCTTGACGCCATTTCCTAAATCTGTAATCCACGTGAACGTTTGTTTCAGCTGTGTTAGATTAGTAAAAGGTATTTAGATTGTGTTACGAAGCTCGTGGCGGAGAAAGTTTTAAGGAGGAATAAGCGATAGCTGACTGAAAGAGTTAGGGTTGCTCGACTGTATTTTCACAAATATGCAACTGCGCATGCAAGCAAAAGCTCAAAATCGTACCAAATATATCAGGTGATAGGATAAATTATTGGAGCTTCCTCAAAAACAGCTGTACAGCACACTCTTATTACATATATCTGTATGGCTCCACGCGAGAAATATACACTTTCATAAACTTTTGAAATGAGTACTAGCTACTGCTGATCGTAAAATCAATTAATATCTTCAAAACTTTCCTATCGATGCAAAACACACAAAAGCAAACTTTAAAATCTAAGAATGTGTATTCTGGTGTTTCTCAATGTCTAACATCAGATTTTATGCATTGAGACAGAAATCCACGAAAAGATTATTTTAATGTCGACCGGTGTAATCCGCCTAATACCCTTTGCGTGAAGTGTTTCAAATCTTTGAAATCCCAATTCTTTGCGTGTCATATATGCAGAGCAAAATTTCATCATATAGTTATGTGCTAAAGTCGATGAGAAATTTTGTGAAATGTTTGCCAACACTAAGAACGATGTATTTAATGGTGATGAATGCCGCAACATTTCATCTAACATGATACCAAAAAATCAGCAAGCATCAAAACCGAAACCCAACAACAATTCAATTGAATATAGTGCTGTTGTTGCTGGAACTCAACAATACAATCAGTTACAACTGAGTCTAATTTCTTCTTTGCCTGCTGTTGAGTCTGGTGTCGTAAATGGTTGTAACGTGTTCGATGTCAACATACAACCTATGCAAAATGCGAATGATTGGGTTCGAGTGCATATACGTAGGCGTAATAGGCAACCTGTTGTACTGGGTGTACAAATAGTTACTTCTAATGAACTTTAAGTTGTAGTTCATAAGAAATGGGTTCATATGTCCTCCTTCAAATCAACGGAGCAGATAATAAATTATGTTGAGAAACACACTGAATTCGGAAGAGAGCACATGGAATTTTATAAATTAGTGAAAAGGGATACTGATGTCCATTTGCTTAAAAGAGTTAATTTTATGCTAGGAGTATCGCCATGCTATTATGACGAGATCACTAATTTCAAACTTTGGCCGACGGACATTTTTAAATTTTCAAAGGAGGGCGAGACCAGCAGATCTGCTGTAACTTCGAAAAAATCTGGCATCCAAACCTAAATCCAAAATTTGTTTTTGATTTTCAATCTCAAAGTGACTTTAATGTAATTGTGTTGGTTGAAACATGGCTGAATACTGACCTCTATGATCGAGAATTTTTCGATACTAAGGAATACAAAGTCTTTCGTAAAGACAGAAATGCTTATAAAGGGGTTTTCAATAAGAGCGCTAAATAAAACAAATCCGGTTTTAGATACCAATGAAATTCTTTATTCCTGTGAAAGTACGTTCGATGCCATTATGTATGGAACTCGATTTCTTTTGCATGGCCACCACGGGCACGCTTGCAGAAGTCCAGACACTGAACCCAATTTTCGACGGTTTTCAAGCATAAATCGGCCGATACTGCTGCAACTTCACGTTCGATATTCGTACGAAGTTCATCAATCGTCGCTGGCTTGTTGGCATAGACCATAGACTTGACGTAGACTCGCACGACCGAGGCGGCCAATCGACTAGGCCATTTCGTGAGATAACACGTTCACCAAACTTGGTTTCCAATAAATTGATTGTGGCATTCGCTGTGTTGCTTGTGGCGCCGTCCTGTTGGAAACACATGTCCTCCAAGTCCATATTATCCAATTGGGGCCAACAATATTCGGTTATCATTGAACGGTAGCGATTCGCATTCACAGTAATGTGCCGGTCTTCATCATCACGGAAGAAGTACGGCTCAATTAGGCCGCCGGCCCATAAACCGAACCAAACCGTAATTTTTTCGGGATGCAATGATGACTCATGGATTACGTGTGGATTGCTGTCTGACCAATAACGCATATTTTGCTTATCGACGAAGCCATTCAGCCAGAAATGAGCCTCATCGCTGATTGTTGAGGCCTCTTAATGTTGGCCTCTTAAAGTTGAGGCCACTGACTCCAAATTTCGGTAGTAAATTTTAATAATTTCGACTCGTTGTTGGCTCGTATATCTTTCCATGATGAAATTGCAAACCTTACTGAACAGAAATGTCAAAAGAGCGGGAAAAAATATGGCGTCGTTTGCTGTCACTATCGATTTACTTTTGTAGCGTCTCTGTAGAAAACCCCTTTCTTTATTACTGGAGGCGGTGGTGTTTTAGTAGCTGTTTAATCTGAATTTAAATCGGAGTTATGCCCAATTGACAACAAAGATGGTTTATTGGATCAGCTTATAATTTCTATTTCCGGCTTTGATATCGTATTATTATGTTAAACAACAGAAGAAATCAAACCCACAAATAGAGTTATGCATATCCAAATATTGTTTCAAAAAGCGTTTGCTTCAAATTTTGGAATGAATTTTTATAACAATGGTTGGTTGGTTGAAAAGGCTGGAAGACAGCTCGCTGTCTAGCACACTTAGGCTAAAGATACCCATTGTGATACCTGCAGTTTCCTCCATAGCAACTATTGACTAGTCGTCTAGTCAATTTGCCCTTTCAATAAATTTGTCTATAAGGGCTGTAGGGCTACGGTGCTAACTAGATGTGTTCTGAATATCCTATCCAATCCAAGAGAAGGTGTTTCGTCGTCTCCTCGTCCTCTTCCATGCAGCTTTATACAGAGAGTGGAGTTTCTATGTCCCAATCTTAGGGCGTGTTTTCCTACAAGACAATGTCCCGTAAGTGTTCCTATCATTGTGGATAACCTGCTTCTCGGCAAGTTAAGTAGTTGCCTAGTCCTCTTCCTGTCCACCTGTGACCAGAAGACCCTGGCTTGTTTCCAAGTTGAAGTAAGTCCCCACTTGGCCTTGAACATATTATCGGCCCACTGCCTGATCTGTAAACGGCAGGTAACACTTTCTGTTGCCGGAAGAACCTGTGCCGTAGTACCCTGTCTAGCTAACGCATCCGCTACGCAATTGCCTGGAATGTCGCTGTTTCCCGGTACCCAGATGAGCTTGATATCAAAATGCTCTGTCATTCACCCTAAGTGATGATTCACCGTCAGGGACGTAACAAACATGGCTTCCAGGGATTTTATGGCAGTCTGGCTCTCTGTGTAGATACATATTTTCCGGAGGGTTGTGACATTACTTTTCAGTAGTTCAGCAACCTCCAGTATGGCGGTAATTTCCGCCTGAAATAAACTACAGTGATCAGGCAGCTTGAAGGAGATATTTACTTTTAGGTCCGGTGAATGGACCCCATAGCCTACTTGCTCTTCCAACTTTGATCCATCCGTGAAAAATCTGATACTACTGTTGTCCCCTTCCAGTGACTTTTCCCAGGTATTCATGTTCGGAATAGAAGTCCTTAGATTTGTCGCTGGTAGAAGGTAGGGTATACAGTAGTCCGTTTTTACCGGAATAGAGTTGATCCGGTGTAGTAATTCAGCGTGTCCGGAATGCCCCGATATCAAAACGCCACAATCTCTGATTCTCACTAGGGATGTAGCGGCTGCCGATTCGGCCATGATATCAGGAGGACAGATGTTCAGGATAGCACTAAGTGCAGTACCCCACTAACGCTAATCAGTGCTGATCTTTGGATTTTCATCAAGGAATTCAGAATATATTTCTTTTGGAGGGACATCCACCAAACTACGGTCTGACTATTGCCGCATAAATCCACATGGTGATCTAAGGAGACAGTCTCCAGCGCTTTGCTATCGTCCCTTTACAGCAGTAAAGAGCAACAGACGCCTTTTTCACCCTCTCCTCCACATTCGGTTTCCAAAACAGTTTTCTATCGAGAATTATTCCCAGATACTTGACCTTTTCCGTCAACTGTAATTGCACCCCATTAACTGACGGCAGTATTTTATAGTTCCGAGAGAACAATATAAACTCGGTTTTAAGTTGGTTAAGTGATAGTCCGTTGTTAGCGGTCCAGTTCGAAATCAGACTAAATAGGCTGGTTGTACGAATGCTAAGTAAGTTGAGGTTTCTACCCGTACAGATGATAACAATATCATCGGCATAGGCAAAGACCTGGCATTCGGCCCTGTCCAATTCAAGAAGCAGTTCATTGATAGAAGTTAACCATAATAGTGGAGACAGAACTCCCCCCTGCGGTGTCCCCCTTTTAACGTTCCTAGCAATTGTAACACCACCCCATTCAGCTTTGACGGATCTATCCACCAGAAGCTCCCCAATTAGGCGTGTCACTAAGCTGTCGACTCCTACATTCTGTAACGACCTGAGTATCGCCGAAGGTTGAATGTTATTGAAGGCTCCCTCGATGTCCACACGTACACTGCTATACAAAATTAATCCTATAATTCGGCGTAGTTTTCATAATAAATTTAGGTTTTTAGTTATGATTTTTTTTAAAAATCAAAAAATAAAGTACATATAAACAAAATAATAAGAAAGGAAATTAAAAAACCCTTGAGATTTGAACTGTTGTTTTCTATTGGGGTTTCTATTGGGTCTTGTTTTCTAAAGGCTAGTTTGCGCGTCTCTTTTACATAAGAACGTGTCCAGCCAGCTCTTTTTTACCTTACATTTACCTTTTTTACCTTACAAACCAAATTTTCGAACAAACCGAAACCCGGTTATTTGACGTCGATTTACACAATTTGTTTCAAATTTGTGTTAAATATCCTTAAGAAGTTTAAAATATTTCGAATTTCGATTTTCAAATTCTCGTGAAATTTTGAATTTTTGAAAGTTTTGATTTCTATTTTCAAATAAAGGATGTTTTTTTAGAGTTACAGAACCTTAATTTAAAATAACGCATACAAAAATATTTTTAATACTAATTTATTGGATAAATAACTTAAGGTTGAAATATGATTTGGATCAGGTGGCCCAATTTTCACACACTTTTCGCAGCATTTGCGGCTGTATTTCGTCAAAACTCGTCGAATTTAGATTTCCAGGTGTTCAATTGTCTCTGGTTTATCGGCGTAGACGAGTGACTTTACACAACCTCAAAGAAAATAATCCAATGGGGTTAAATCACACGATTTTGGTGGCCAATTAACAGGACCATTACGTGCAATTACTCAGTCATCAAAACTTTCTTTGAGGAAATTGAATGTAGCATGTGCTTTGTGGCATGCGGCTCCGTCCTGTTGGAAGATTATAAAAAAATAAATGGTTTCACATTACAGCCCATAAAGAGACAGGGGAGAGTTTCTCACAATCACTGCACGATGAAAAATCTGTATATTTGTTGTTGTTTGGATGCATATATAAAGTGTGGTTGGAGCTTGACGCAAATACAATATACTTGTGTACAAACATATTGTGTTTGCTATTCAATATTACATGTTTGAGACACAATGATTAATATGTTAGAATATGTATGTTTGCGACCCACATATATGTATGTTTGTGATACAAATACAGCTGTGTTTGTTGCACTGTCCATGCTCTCTCGAGAGCAAGAAAATAAAAGAGGGTCAACGAGAGAGTCTATCTTGTAAGTGTGTTTCTGTATTTTTGCATTATTCTCTCAGTCAGTGAGTTATAAATATTCCTGAATGTACGTGCAAATTCCAGGTGAAGTGTTTCTTATTTTGCGTGATGTATTGCGTTTTAGTTTCATGTATTCAGTCGTCAATGGTTCATCGGACAGAGGATATCAAAAGCGGTTGATCAGACAAAAACGAAGGCTCGGACGCTTAAATGCTTTGTGATGTTACTTTGGTTTTTGTGTAAGTGTTTCGTATATACGTATGTGTACTACCAAAGTGAGAAACGATTTTAAGGAAAGAAACTGGAAAGGACAACAACGTGAGGCCCTTTGTCTGTCCGAGCCTTGACTGAGAAAATCGGAAAGGCGGACCATTTGTGAAATAAACGCTTGGCTTGCATGAACTAGATTTGTATATAAATATATATTATTTGTGTACCAACGCATAGTGATGACCAACGCATAGCTGAAACCTTACGAAAACAAAAACGTGAGAGACAACAAAGAAAGGGGGAAATACGCATATATTTCCACGTAAATGCATACATGTTTGCCAGTAAACATGATGCTGTTTACATTTAAACACAAGTTAGTTTGGGACTTGCAAACATATTAATGTTTGAACTGTGTTGCAAACATATACATGGTTCCTGCACAATATGTTTGGGAGAATATGTTAGAGAGGCCGTTATTTTTCTGCGTGTGAGCTGTGCGCTTTCCAGTTTTCACTCACTGATTGGGACCCAGTTTTACTCCGATTCTGAACGGTATTTCGAGAAGCAAGATTAATGCCAGCTAATTGAGGTACAAAAAAACTTGTAATCATTTCTCAATACCGTTCACCGTTGATAGCAGCAATCTGACCATCATCGTTTTTGAAGAGATATGACTAATGACTCCGCCAGCCCATAAAGCACACGAAGCAGTAGACTATAGAGTGGAGAGCCGTCTTAGTTGTCCTGTCCTTGATATAGGCATGCTGAGAACTCGATTGTAGATTCTGTGGAAGATTACTTCGAACGTGAATGTCCAGTAACCTTTCAAATGTATGATAGACTGATTGATCTAAAGTCCTTTGGTTTGACATGAGAGCATTTACCAGCTTTCGGGACGAAAACCACTTTGGTTAGCTTCCAAATGCTAGGAATGACTCCCAGCATAAGGCAGCCCCTGAAGATTGCCTCCAACCAACTATAAGATAGGTATAGTGCCTCCTGTAGTTGCGCGGGAATTATCCCGTCATGTCCGGCTGATGTGTAGATATATTTCATGATATATTTTATAAGTCTAAGTTTATTTTATTGTACAATTTACTTTATTGTACAATTTTTTACTAAATCGTAGTCTGTAGGGATTTTGTATTTCCATTGACTAATAAATTAAATGAAATGAAATAAAATTTTTTGTTAAGAACATTTTTCATAAATTTAATCTTTTGTGTCAAAAATTTAAATACACGTTAAGCAAAAAGATAAAGTTGAGTAAAGTTGTTACTGTTTTTGATCTTAATTCATTTAATGACTCATCATTTTCTCGAGTGTATTTATATTGCATCTACCAACTGTCTGTGGAATGTTAAGGCGTTTCCTTTAGATTTTAAAATTGTTTAACTCCCACATTAGTACGTACCTCTCGTCATTTTAATTAAATTCTGCAATTACTTCTTTTGACTATAAATACATCCAGACAATTGCAAATTGCTGTCAAAAACATTCTAAACGTTTTACCAAATAAACCTCTCAACACAATTCCCGCAAAATGTTCAAACTCGTAAGTTCCGGGATATAATTGCTAAAATTTAGAAAATATTTTAACGTTATAACTTCGTTTCCTCTTAGGCCGTTGTCATATTCGCCGTCATTGCCAGCGTCGCTGCCAAACCCGGCTATTTTGGTACACCTTTGGCCTACACCGCTCCCGCCGCTGTCGTTGCTGCTCCAGCCCCATATGTCACTGCGACCAGTAGCCAAGTAATTGCTCGCAATTACAATGGTATTGTCACTGCTCCCGTTGTTGCGCCATTAGCTGCACCAGTGGTTGCTAGAACAGTGGCTGCTCCCGTGGCTGGTCATGTTGCTGCTCCTTTGGCTTACTCGGCACCTTTGTCTTACTCCGCTTATGCTGCTCCAGGTTCAGTTTTGTTCTAAAAACTGTTTATATGTTACTAAGAGTTTGAATTAAAATTAAAAGTGATAACAATTAATTTATAAATAAAAATTAAGAAGTGTAACTTTTCTGTACCTTTATCGATTATCGACATTTCCGAAGAAAGACGTAAAATTTTGACAGAGTAATAAGATATGTATGTATGTGGGGCCGGCGATGGAGCATGGTAAGTCTGCGCAACTCTTGGGTTTGACACCCGCTCTGTCAACCTTGCATTTATTTCGACGACAGTCACCCGCATAATGACGGCATTCTTATCGAGTATCGAACAGCATTGAAAAAGCTTCTCAAAAAAAAAATATTCGCAACAGGTGTAAATCTTTAGTTTCCAATAAATAAGTAAATAAATCGTTTCCCTTTACATCCCACGAGGGGATTAGGGAGAGCTTCTCACAACAAGTGAGTTGTGCGCGTTCTAGTTTTACACTCACTGATTGGGACCTACAGATTTACACCGGTTCCGAACGGTATTTTGAGAAGCTTTTTTATGGCTAAATACTCGATAGTGTCGCCATCACTAAGCGAGGTGATCGCCGTCGAAAGAAATTTAAGGTGGTCAAAGTAGGGATCGAACCCACGTCCTCATGCACAAGAGCCGCGCACACTACTATTGCATCACCGACGGCCACTAGTAGTTTCCAATCAGTGAGTGTAAAACTAGAAAGCGCACAGCTTACTGAGTGTGAGAACCACTACCCTACTCTTCGTGGGGTGTAATGTGAACATATTAATTCATGTATTAAAATGGATGGATTCGGTCGAACCCTGCTCTGACCACCTAACATTTCCTTCGACGACGACCACCTCGCTTAGTGATGGCGACACTATCGAGTACTTTGCCACTCGAAATACCCTTCGGAACCGGTGCAAAACTATTGGTCTCAATCAGCGAGTGAAAAATTAGAAAGCGCCCAGCTCACTGGTTGTGAGAAGCTCTCCCATTGTTAGAAGCTCTTCAATTGTTATGGGATGTAATGTGAAGCCGTTTTTTTATTATTATAATATATGTATAAGCCTGTATACAATATAATTGTATAGATCCGGAGGAAACTTGTTCCCGGAACTTAATAAGCGAAAGGAACTAGAGGAACCAGCTCCAGAAATTTCCATTTAATATGTCCGTAATTGCTCTCAGGGATGGAAACATTGGTAAAATTGTAATCTTTTTGGCACAATTTCATCCACCAAGGTACCTTGGTACAAGAGGCTGAGAAGGAAGGAAAGCAACTATTTAGGCGGAAAAAAATGGCGGTGGGAGTGTAGGGTGAGTGAAAAGACCGAAGTGAGCAGGATAATTAATGAATCGCGAAAATTTTTCCACGAAGAAGATCGAATAACGGGCCCTCCAGCAAGAACGAGAAGGGGAATCTGGTGACAGATATTCACTGTGTGTTTAAAAAGTGGAGATACCACTTTTCAGCACTACTCCACTCAGATTCTTCCACTAAAGTTCAGGAGGTAATGAATGTGGAAGACAGTGTAGATGGTAACCCCCCCCGCCCCAGAATAACAAGGCGAGATTAGACCGATATTTTCCTGGCTTACGAATAATAAAGACGCTGGTGCGGATGGGCTACCCGCTGAACTTTTTAAGGCAGGTGGCGAAGGACTGCTAGCCCACATGCATCAACTTATATGCGGTATATGGTTGGGGGAATCTATGCCTGACGATTAGAGTTTCAGTGTATTATGTTCTGTATTCAAAAAGCGTGATACGTGTGTCTGTTCCAACTATCGTATTAGGTCTTGTCGGGCGTAGTATGAAAGACTAAAGCCAATTATTGAAAACCTGATTGGACCTTATCGGTTTGGTTTTACACCAGGCAAGTCCTCGACTGACCAAATATTCACGCTACGTAAAATCCTGGAAAGACCCTCGAAAAGCAAGTCGATACATATCACCTTTTTGTCGATTACAAAGCTGCTTTCGATAGCCCCATTCGGGGAAAACTGTACGAAGCTCTGTCTGAACTTGGGATTCCGGCAAATCTGATCCGCCTCTGTAGAATGACGCTGACCAACACCAAATCAGCAGTGAAGGTGGGGAGAGACCTCACCGAACCATTCTGTACCAAGCGGGGACTGAGACAAGGCGACATACTTTCGTGCAATCTCTTCAACATCTTAATGGAGATAATGTGCAATCTCTTCAACACCTTAATGGAGATAATAATGAGAAAAGCTGCAGTAAATACGATCAGGACCATTAACATGAAAAACCATATGTTGCTGGCGTATGCTGATGGCATAGACATTATTGGGCGAAATTTGCGAGAGGTTACTGGAGTATTTTCAAGAATTGAAAAAAATCAGCGAAGTTGGGTCTACGACTAGAGAAACCTCGCGACTTGGTCCGCACTTGAACGTTTAATTTTAATTTTGAAGTGGTAGATGAATTTGTCTACCTTGGATCCGCCGTGTACAAGGACAACAACGTCAGCCTGGAGATAGATAGGAGACTTGTGCTTGCAAATATATGCTATTTTGGGCTCAGCAAGCAGTTTAGGAACAAATCCCTCTCCGACAGACAAAAGTCCAGCTACAGCAGACTCTCATTTTACCTGTCCTGACATATAGTTTCGAAACGTGGTCATATCGCATGCGGAAGAAAAACACCTGGAAGTATTCGAGAGAAAAGTTATATATGGTCGTGTAACGACGTCGGTGCACCCAAAAGCTATATCACTTGGTTATAGTTGGGCGAATCAAATAAGGTCAATTACGTGGGCTAGGCCATGTTATCAGAATGGACGAAGATGAGCCAGAGCGAAAGGTTTTCAACAACGTACCCAATGGAAGCAGGAAAAGAGGATGACCAAGACTTCGCTGGAAAGACCAGGCAGAAGAATTCCTCCCTATCCTTGGTGTTACCAACTGCAATTAATAAAGTTCGCATAACAGCAACTCGATTGGCCAGTACAGAAATCGAGCAACATTTTATAGTCTGGCGAATCGAAAATCGTTCATTATGATGGAAATAGATCCCGCCAATGTGTTCAGCGACCACGTAACACCGGATACAATCCGAGATTTACGACCAAAACTATAAGACACGGAGGACCTCGTGGAACATTCCACCATCTTTTCAACGAGATAATGATCCGTACGAAAGGCGAAGGATAGAGCCAGTTGGAGAATATGTTGAAATTTGTTTAATTTGTTTGTTTATTTAATATGTGTAAGACGTCTGACGTCATGAGGTTGGAAAATATTCAATAAAAGTAATATTAAGGTACCATGCGACTCCCATGCTAAATTTGATACCCAAAACATTTATCCTAAATATATGTGTACCAAAGTTCGAGTGTTCAAAACCGGAAATCGAGACACCGGGTTTTTAATGTAAAACAGAATGCCAGTTTTTAAAAACATCACATTTTCGAATAGCCGGTTTTACCGATTTTTTTTTGCATATTGAAACCGGGTTTTCCCGATTTTTTAACTTATACATTAAAATTCAATTACGTACTCTAAACAATTTTCGTACAACGCATTCTGAAAACCGCATCTGTCTGAACTCTTACCAATTAATACTACAAAAACTGCTTTCAATTTCAGTTGACATATTTTAAATTCAAATTGACTGAGGTCTTTTAAAATTCAATTGTTGTCTTTTAAATTTCAATTGATGTCTCAAAGCTCAATTGATGTGTGTCAAATATCAATCATTGAAATTTCAATTGATGTCATTTAAATTCAAATTTAAGTCTTTTAACATTTAACTGATGTCTTTTAAATTTCAATTAAAATTTTTATATATTTCAATTGTTGAGTTTTAAATTTCAATTGATGTCTTTTAAAATTCAATTGATGTTTTAAATTTTAACTTTCAAATGAATTGGTTTCATTTAAAATTCATGTCTTCAAATGATGTCTTAAATTTCAATCGAATTGTAGTAAATTAAACTTCAATTGATGCCTTCTAAACCTTAGCTGTTGTCTTTTAAAATTCATTTGACGTCTTTTAAATTTAAATCAATTAATGACATTTGCATTACATTTGATGCTTTTTAAATTTCAATTGATGTTTTTTAGATTGTAATTGATGCTTTAAATTTCAATTGATGTCTTATAAAATTCAAGTAGCGTCTCTTAGATTTCAAATTTATTCTTTTAAATTAAATTTCTGTCATTTAGATGTCAATTTTGAATTGTTTTAAATTACAATTAACGTCTTATAAAATTAATTGATGTCAATTAAAATTCAATTATTTGATGTCTTTTAAATTCAAATTGGTTTATTTTAAATTGTAATTGATGTGTTTTAAATTGTAAATAAAGTTTTTCCAATCTCAATTAATGTCTTAAATTTCAATTGATGTCTTTTAAATTACAATTGATGTCAAATTTAGTTGTCTTAGATCCGAGTTTGTTGTAATTAAGTTTTAATTTCCTTTAAGGCTTAGAGATCATGTCTTCTGGGGTTAGTGAAAAAAAAAATTTATTTCTGCGGGTGGAATTCGAACTCACATTCTGTGGACGTTCATTTCGATGTTTGTGGAGCGTCACATTCACCAGCGTCCGCCCCATTAAACCACCACCACCCCACAATTGAATTGATGTATTTTACAATTCAATTGATGTCATTTACATTTTAATTTTGCATTACGACTTAAATATATTTTAAATTTCAATTGATGTCTTTTGAATTTTCGACACCTATCATCTATTTATCGATTATAAAGCAGCCTTCGATAGTCCGATACGGGAGAAACTCTATGAAGCAAAGTCTGAGCTTGGTATTCCTGCAAAACTCATACGCCTTTGCAGGATGACCTTGACGAACACCAAATCCGCAGTGAAAGTTGGTAAGGATCTTACCGAACCTTTCGAAACTAAGCGAGGCCTCAGGCAAGGCGACACCCTATCGTGCGATCTCTTTAACATCTTAATGGAGATCATTATGAGAAAAGCTGCAGTCAACATGAATAAAACCATCAACAGCAAAAGTCACATGCTGCTCGCGTATGCTGATGATATAGATATCATTGGGCGCACAATTAGATAAGTTACTGCGGTTTTTTCGAGAATTGAGAAGGAGTCAGCAAAAGTGGGTCTGACGGTGAATGAGGACAAGACAAAATTAATGGTTTCAACGAACAGGGCCTCCACGCGATTAGACCAAAGCGTGAACGTTGATAACCGTTATAACTTCGAGGTAGTGGACGAATTTATATACCTCGGATCTGCCGTGAACAAAAACAACAACGTCAGCCTTGAGATCAAACGGAGAATTGTGCTTGCGAATAGATGTTATTTTGGGCTAAGCAAGCACTTTAGAGATAAAGCCCTCTCTCGAGTAACAAAAGTCCAGCTGTACCAGACTCTCATTCAACCTGTCTTGATTTATGGCGCAGAATCCTGGGTCCTATCGCAAGCAGACGAAACATCTGTAGGAGTCTTCGAGAGAAAAATACTCCGAAAAATTTATGGCCCTATAGTGCACAACGGCGAGTATCGGCGACGCATGAATCTTGAGCTGTATGAGCTTTATCCTGACATTGACATAGTTAAGCGGATCAAGATAACGCGATTGCGCTGGCTAGGCCATGTCAGTAGAATGGATGAAGATGAACCAGCGCGAAGGCTTTTCGAAACCGAACTCGAAGGAAGACGAAAAATAGGAAGACCAAGACTCCGCTGGAGGGATCAGGTTGACGAATCCCTGCGTACACTTGGTATTGCCAACTGGAGAGATAAAGCTAAAGATCGAACTGGTTGGCGAAATATGTTATCTTCGTTTTGTAAGGTCCCTGACCCCCCGGGGTTGTCCGAGACCGGATAAGTAAGTAAGTAGTAGTCTTTTGAATTTAAAATAAAACTTTAAATTTGATAACACTGTGTGTAATTTTTTAAGTCATGGCAAAATAACCATATACGGACACCACTACGTGATAAAAGACTAAAAAAAAAAGACCCGTGTTTCCCAATTTTTCCCAAAGTCATGAACTTTTTTTTTATGGGCCGCTAAAGATTTGGGGCCTCGGTATCATTTTCGTAAAAATGTGATCATTTTCTCAGGCTCATATCTTGCAAACCGTTCAGAATTTGTAGCTCTTGTCATAAAGAACAAAAATTGCGAACATATAAAATCAAAAAAACTTCACCTTCCAGATCAAAATCGCAAAAAACTTAAAAAAAATCGATTTTTTTTACCTTTTTTCCCGTGTTCAGGTCCATAGGTAGCAAACCGTTCAAAATTCAAGGAAACAATCAACTACAAAAATTTACCTAAGATCTCAATAAACAAATTTCTAGAACATATAAACTTCCTGGGAATTATTCTTAACACCGTTTTTTAATTTCATTTGTTTTTTATTTACTTCAACATTGAGATACTATGCTATCTATTACAAAAATATTAAAAAAAAGTATTCGTATTATGTTTATAATGTTGATGGCCCTGGACTTGCAAATCGCGCTCTCTTAAGTTGTGGATCCAAATCGTCGTCCGAATCGTCCGAATCTGACTCTGATTCAGCAATTACCGAGGCCCCAAATCTTTGGCGGCCCATAAAAAAAAAGTGCATGACTTTGGGAAAAATTGGTAGACACGGGTCTTTTTTTTTTTAGTCTTTTATCACGTAGTGGTGTCCGTATATGGTTATTTTTTTTCGTGTTGCACTGTGTAATTGACATCTTTTAAAATTGAACTGATATTTTTTTAAATTTCAATGTGAGACAGTGTTGAACATTTAAAACCAATAACTGCCCTTTTATATGGAGTTTAGCAAGTTTTACTAAAAATAACTAAAAGGATATAAGGACATTTAATACCATATGATGAACTATTTTTTATTTTTAAAATTTTAATCTCTCTGAGATTAACACCCGAGATGAGTTTCACTGGATTTTTTCTTTGGGGTTATGTGAAGTCAAAAGTCTGCGCCGATAAGCCAGCCACGATTCTAGACTTGGAAGTTAACATTACTCGCATAATTCGCGAGATACCGGTAGTAATGGCGCTGGAAAGTGTGATCGAAAATTGTAGTAATGAAATTATCTTCAAAATTTTAATTTGAATGAAATTATCTTTAAAAAGAAAATGTAAAACATTGTTATAACACAGATTCCAACTTCCAATCCTATTTTAAATAGTTTATTTAATATTTAGAAAAAGGTCTAAATGAATAAAAACGAACTTACAGTTAGTTGCGCTCAAAATATTGGTAAGGAATGCTATAAAATTTACTCCTCGCCATGAAACTCGCAGATGACCACGAATTATATCGTATAAGTTCGTTACCCGCGTGGTGAGATACAGCAGAAAAAATCCATTTTCGAGCTCTAACAATATAAAACATAAGTTAAGTATAAAATCAAGCGTGTAAACATAAAATATCCTCTTCTAACAAAAAAAAAAAACATGTTTCGAAATGAATAAAGATCGCACAACAGCATCTCGATTGGCCAGTACAAAAATCGAGGAGCATTTTATGGTCTGGCGAATCGAAAATCGTTCATTATGATGGAAATGGATCCCGCCAATATTTCCGACGACCACGTAACACCGAATACAATCCGAGATTAATGACCAAAATTATAAGACACGGGGGAGCTCGTATTATGATCTGGACGCGCTTTCGTATTGCGCGGTGTAGTGTCTATATATTGGATTTGAGTTGGGAATTTTAGCTCATCCAAGTGAGCGCTCTTTTCAGTTCAGTTCAACAGAATGAACTAGTGCATTCATTTAGTTCACTAGTTCATTGTATCATTTCAGCTTAACAGTTCACATGAGCTGTGAACAAAAGAGCTCATTTCAATTCAACTTGTAGTTTTAGTTCAATCGGAGCGAATAATCGCGAAAACGGTCTGATTTTTGCCGATTTCTAAAGTGTTTTGGATATTGTGATATTTATTTATACTAAATCGCCCTATTGAAGATCGGCTTAATGACTGAGTTATTCCGTTTCTGAAATATTGGTGTTTCTGTATTTTTTTATATTTTGGAATAAATGTGATTATATCCATACCACAAAGATTGCAACATTAGGAACCTTTGTGAAGATTGAATGAGACAAAGAGAGCATGAACTAGAAAATGGCGGAGGGAACTGCACGACTGAAATACAAAAAACTGCTGAAACAAGTGAACTACTGAAACAAAAGAGCGGAACAGTGTGAAATAGTTCATCTAGTTCACAAGAGTGAATCGTTCAATTGAACTAGTTCGTTCGTGAACTACACAACTCTATATTGGATTAAGGATGTCATGGATAGGAACCTATATGCATATAATGCAGGAAATAATCCTATCATATGCCAGTAAAAGGCTGCAATTACCAGAGGTAGCCACAGCCTACTCAAGGAAACTCTCGCAAATTTTGGCACAGAACCCACCCCCTCCAGATGGTGATCCTAAAGCTTAGTGGAAACCCATTTCCGACTCAAAAAAAAAGCTGCCGCAACAACCGTACTTGGTTTTGAAAAACCGCTACGCAACAAACCATGGGACCATGAAGAGTATTGCACTGCAAATGTTGAAAAGAACGCTGCACGTATGGTAATGCTTCAGTCAATTGCAACGCGTGCTGCGACTGAACGGTATAGGGAAAAAATAAAGGAGGTAAACCGTCTCTTTAGGTGTAAGAAACGGCAGTGAAGGAAGCCAGAGAGCGAGAAAATTGAGACATACAGAAGGAAGAACGAAGCCCAAAAAATTCTACCAAAAAGTCAGAAATGGGACTAATGCACATGGTTCAGGGTCCACCTTCTGTAAAGACAAGGACGAAAATCTTATCGCAGATGTGCAGAGCATGTTATGAATATAGAGAGATCATTTCTCCGTGCTACTGGTATCTGAGATATCCAATTACGATGGGACAATCGATCACAATGTGGACGACGACGTAGATTGCCCACCTACTAACCAAGACGAGGCCAGAACAGCTGTTGGCCGGCTTAAGAACAACAAAGCCGCAAGAGCCGATGGATTGCCGGCGGAGCGGTTTAAGGTTGGCGGCGATGAGCTGACGAAGTGCATGCATCAGCCTGTTAGCAAAATTTGGTTAGATGAATGCAATACCAGCGATTGGAGACTCAGTGTACTATGTCCCATATTAAAAAAAGGTGACCCGAGTCTCTGTGCCAACTACCATGGAATAAGCCTTTTATACATAGCATATAAGGTTCTATCAAGTATAATGTGCGAAACCAGAGTGGATTTAGGCTTGGAAATTCGACAACTGACCAGATTTTCACGCCATGTGAAATCCTGGAGAAGACCCACGAAAAACAAATAGACACCTATAACCTCGATTATAAAGCGTCCTTCGATAGCCCGATACGGGACAAACTCTACGAAGCAATGGTTGAGCTTGGTATACCTGCAAAACTCAAACGGCTTTGCAGGATGACCTTGACTAACACCATATCCGCAGTAAAAGTTGGTAAGGATCGTACCGAACCTTTCGAAACCAAGCGAGGCCTCAGGCAAGGCGAAACCCTATCGTGCGATCTCTTTAACATCTTAATGGAGATCATTATGAGAAAAGCTGCAGTCAATATTAATAAAACCATCAACAGCAAAAGTCACATGCTGCTCCCGTATGCTGATGATATAGATATCATTGGGCGCACAATTAGAGAAGTTACTGCGGTTTTTTCGAGAATTGAGAAGGAATCAGCAAAAGTGGGTCTGACGGTAAATGACGACAAGACAAAATTAATGTAATTAAGTAAGTAAATAAGTACATGTTGTGTACAACAAAAATCTATATTCCGGCACTATTGGCGTGGTCACGCCTACCTATAGACATCATTAATGACAAAGAACTTACATGTCAGAGTCACTGCTGACTTTCCGACCCGCTCCCATACAAAAGCCGTCATAACACCTCCTGACATATTCGTACATTTGTTCAAAAGTCAGCAGGAATTTTCCACAGTTTGTCAACAGTGGTGATCACCTTATAACATGTACAGAAGATGTCTTGAGTAGCCATTCATCAGTGGGTCAGTTACTCAAGACGTCTTTGAATATGGTGTTTCGGGTTATCTTGTATGTACTTATTTATTGGAATTTATGTACATGTACATATGTATGTACGTATCTGGTCTGTTGCACGATATTAAATAAAATCTGAAAGATAAGATGACAAAAATTGAGATATACATACATAATTATAATGCTCTGAAAATTAGCATATTCTTCTAACAAATTTCAAATATTTGGATATAAATTCTGAAAACGTATGGCATATATTTCATTACTACAAATAAATAAAAAAAATTCAGTTTGAAGTTTTGAAAAATTTTAAAACCCACACACATGACTCGCAATTTACAAATGATGAAAACATCCTCAATCGACATTCAGCATTGGTCTTAATAAGAGTCATCCATGACAAAGTGCTGACAAATCAATTGGACGGTCTTACATAGATTGTCAGCCCCTTCACATTTTATGTCACCTAAGTCAAAACTAGTGACATGTCACGAAGATGTCTTATATAAATTGTCAGCACCTACTGACATAGTCCTAAGGAAATACAACTGACAAAATTTCCAGCTGGGTAATGACCGAGAATAACGATTTCAAGTTGAATTTTAATTCTTCGGTTTGGGGGTGGAGCAAATATGACTCCTGACGACGGGGAAGATCAATTTGAAACCGGATTTTAGATTTTTTATTGATTATGAAAATTTCAATAAAATAAAATCTTAAACGTGTTAATTTACAAAAACAAATAAATGTGTGCTGTTATTTCGTTTCCAAAAACAAAAACAAATATTTTTGCATTTCAGTAAAATGGTCATAACTTTGTAACGGTAAGATCTCTGGGCTTCGTTTAGGTCATTTTGGAAAGGTAAGAGGTATGGCTATCTTTCAACAGAAAACAAAACATAAGTTACCTGTCATCTGGCTCAGCAAATTGAGGGTATGTGAATTTTTTTTCCATTTTTTTCCGAAAGCTATGTATCTCGGCGATTTCACTTTTTTCTACTTTTTCTGAAAGGCCTCTTAAAGGCCTTTCCTACCAGCCCTACCACTGGCTCAGAAGTTAGCAACTTTAACCTACTACCCTCCGACCCTCAATCCGAAAATTTTGAACCCGCTGCCATTTCGCACCCTTGCATTTTCGGACATGGTCCTAGTGGACTTTTCTTCATGAAATGAGCCAAGGAATACGCTGGAACTTCCCGTATCACTGTCATATGGGCACAGACTGCAATTAGACTAAGTTGATCAAAGAGTTTAGGTGCTGGACTAGTGGGGCGCTCAGTATGCCATGCGTTTAAGCCGGGCTGGTAACTCGCCGGACGGGGGAGATCTTTCCACTTCCTAAGCACATCAACAGTCTGCCACAGAACAATAAATATATACTGAGGCTTACTCAAACATTCTCGCGACATAAAATTAAATAAAAGGAGCCCAAAGATAATCACAGTTAGTAGAGACAAACAAAAAGAAAAAACCGAACATGTACCAAAAATAGTTCTGTTCTAGAGAAATTTCAAGGGACTACTCCCAAAACGCATAATTATGGCTGACTGGTGTCGATGCCAGCTTGAACCATCCCTTTGGAAGCACCTACAGGCTTCCCCATGACACTGCTGCGTCTGCAGTGTCCCAAAAACAAAACGTGTCACTCTCCAATTACCCTAACATACCCTCTACCTTACCATAACCTTTGGCTCAATTAACCATATCGAAAACGCACAAGAATTCCAATTTCAATAACAATTTATTCTTAATTTTAAGCTAAACTAAAACTAATTTGATACCAAAAATTTAAAAATAAATGGGTGCCACAAGGGCAAAGCGCTCTCTCAGTGGTTACAAAAATCTCCACGGAGCAAAACAATGGACCCCAAAAGGCTAAATGACTCAATCATATTATACTAATTTTTCTTAAAATGTTAACAATTTACTTAATAAGGGTAATCAAATTCAAAAAAAAACATGCAAAATTAATCTTAACATTATGCAGAGCGACACCTTAAAACCAAAGGGGTATCTCAACTAATACGGGCATATGCCCTAGTGACACTGCCCAGAATTTCACCGAACGCGAAAATTCCCGAAGGTTGAAACCTTAACGACTATGGTGCTCGAGCACTGATGCCGCGACGCCTAACTTATTTAGACCCCGATGGTCTGTAAAAAAAAACGAACACTACTAGGCCGACCTAGTTTATCGCGCACGAAATTATATACCCAGAGGCAATTCGCATGGGTGTAAATACATAAATAAAAAACACAAAGTAAATTAAAAGAAGAAAAAAAAAATATATACATTCAGTCACAGTCAAGGTCCGCAGGTCATTTTGTCTGAAAACACGGCAGATCTGAACGCAAAAACCTGGCCACTAGGGAGTATGCCTAAGACAGCCGCTCTTTATACAATTTCCTTATTCTAACTTCTTAATACTACTATTCTTCATACTTTAACTTTGACTATTTCCTTATTTCTTCATTATTTCATTTCTGAAACTTTATTATTTCGGTTTAGTTATTTCTGTTGCTCTAGGTTTTCCTTTTTTCCTCTTTTTTTTATTTTTAGTTCACTGTGTTAAAGGCTATTTTACAAATTTCGTTCTTATTTTGATAATTATTTTATTTCTTGAAATTCCATAATTTTGTATTCATTTCCTCTTCTTTCTTTTCAAATTTTTTATTTCTTATTGACTGCTCGACCAGTTTTCGATTTCCAAAATTTTCATTTCGTTTTCTTTTCTTACTTTTCAAAATTTCTTTTTATTGCTTATTGACTGCTCGACCAGTTTTCGATTTTCAAAATTTTCATTTCGTTTTCTTTTCTTACTTTTCAAACTTTTTTTCCTTTATTTTATTGACATCTTTCACTTATAAATCTACCCTACTCTACTCTAAGGCTTAACGTCCATTCTTAGGTGGACGGGTCCGGGCGGTCCGTAAGGGGAATAAAATGCACGGACTTACCTTTACTCAGCAGGGATAAGGTGTGGGACTGACTATGGGGTTGAGGTGAGAACTGGACCCTAGATGTTGTGGCTGATGATGGCAACTGGCAATGGCTGGTGATGGAATCTGGCTATGGCTGGTGAAGGGATCTGGCTGTTGCTGGTGTGGTTGACTACGAACGGACGGACAGAACGGGCCCTGGATTCTTGCTTCTGGGTGCCCCTGTCCTGTTGAACTCCACCGGGTGGACAGAACGGACACGGAGTTTTGCTTAGTTGTCCCTGTCGCTGGATAAAAGCAGCAGAAACACACGCTGCCGGCGCTGTATCGACACCCGACACTTAACGCAGCACTAAATCTGTCGCGGAATATAGAACACCTTTTTGACACTGACTTTCGGCACAGAGGGTTCTTAATGGCGCAGATTTTATGGCGCAGATGGTAGGACGCTTGATGATGGGGCGTGATTTTTCTGGCGCAAATAATATGGCGCAGATTTTTTAAGGCGCAATTGAGGTGGCGCTGATTTTTATGGCGCAAATAATGTGGCGCAAAATTTTAAGGCGCAAGGGATGTGACGCTGATTTTTAAGGCGCAATTGATGTGGCGCTGATTTTGAAGGCGCAATTGATGTGGCGCTGATTAGGTGGCGAGGGCGGTGAGCGCCCGCTGGTGCTCCACTTCCGGCGGTAGCTGAGGGGTACAGGCACAGATTGGCCAGCCTCTGGGAGTGGAAGCAAACCTAGGGGGGCTCTCGGCTGTAACTCGACCTACGCTGCGGCTTTTAACCGTTGGATATTATGTCGGCTGTCGGCCGAAGAAACTTTAAAGCCGTTGGCGTGAACTGGAGTTTCCAGAAACGCCTGCTGACAGATTTACCTGCTGCCGGGGGGGACAAAAATAGAAAAATTGTGAGACACCGCCGACAATCTAACCTCACAACTTACCTAGCTGCCGCTGTCTCACTTTCGGGATTCTTCGCGGTTAACTGATAATTCCCTGTGGGACTTGGTAGACAAGGATTTTTCCTTCCTTGCTTCAGGGAAACTTTCACCGTTCCTGGCGTTGGTGGCTGGATGAGTTGCTGTCACTTAATCCTTTGGTCGAGGTAACTTACTCAAATTTTTCCGGGCGATGTTCGCTGGTTCGCTGACGAAATTCAATTCTTCTTAGAAGAAAAAATGGCGTTATTCAATGACGCCTGCGCCAAATTGAATTTTTCACCGGTATTGGTGATTTATTAAGTTCTGCAATGGTGTTGTGTGGAAATTCGCCGTTTGTGTATATACAATTGACACGGCTGACAACCATGAATTTCACAATTTCTCATGGTGTAATTAATGAGGGTGTGGTGAGCATGTCGGGTCGCGGTCATCTGATGTTATGATGACAGTTGAAGTGGGCGACTTTAGCGGCGTTATGGCGCCGCCACAAACTCCACCATCCTGATGACAGCCAGGACGAGGGATGGGAGAGAAACTGATCTCGAAAGATGTGTGGGTGTTAGGAGCGCATCTCATCAGGATCCGTACCACCTAGGTGAACAGGTACCACCCCTAGGGGCGGAGCTGAAACAGCCCAGTGGCGGGGCTGATCAGACGTTCCCCTAACTCATGCACCTCCGAGTTAGTTCCGATCCTGGTTTCCTCTCTCTTTCCTTCTGGCGATTTGGGTCTTACAGCCAGTATTGACTCGTCGGGGTTTACTTCCGGGACGCGGCAGTTGCTCTGGAAGTCTGGGGTAAAGAGTCCATTAGTTGCTCTAGCTGTGCCTCCGTCTCTATCACGAGTGGCGCGGCTTCTCCCTTCAGGAACACGAGAATTTGATCGTCGACGAGCCGCATGGTGGTAACTCCCTTCCTACATGAACCTTGCTCCCGGCCAGCTTATACAACTGTGATGCCGCCGTGCAGTCTTTCACCCGTAGCCTGCGGATAGCTGCACGATCATCTGTTTCTAGCCTTCGGAACTTCGCCAGCATCTCGAATTTGACTTTCGGTGACTTGAATTCGACGGTTACCTGGTGCTGGTCTGGCTGGGCGAGCATCGGAGAGCATCTCACGATGTCAACGTCCTCTGGTGGGCATGCGATCTTCAATCTCCTCAAGAGACCCATCACTCTCTCCTTCGGCTCGGCGGCAGCTTGGGTTGTCAGGTGGCAGATGGTGATTTTGTTGGCTGCATAGCCGGAGAATTTCCTCTGGAGTACGATCTCCTGGAAACGCGCTGCCGATTCGGCGAGCTCCTTGGAAAGGGTCTCGTTCTGCTGCTGCACGGCCTGTAGTTGAAGCTGAAGGTTCTGCTGGCTTTCTTCTAACCGCTGGTTCCTCTCGTTGACTCCGTTCAGCTGGGCTCGGACACAGTCTAACTCCTTTGCCCAGAGAGACTCTTGCCGAGACATTCTATTTCGGACAAATGTCGGTCCCATTCTCGGTGGTCCTCCTTCATATACGATCGAATCGCCGATAAAACCGATTGATTAACTCTTTCCGAGGCGTTGGCCTACGGAGAGTGCACTGCTGTTCGGTAATGCTTTATACCGAAATGGGTAACGAAATCCGTGAACTCGCGGCTTATGAACTGTTTGCCGTTGTCCGAGACGATGGTCTCAGGAACACCGAACTTATGGCATATCTCTGTTATCAAGAACCGAATAACGTTCTTGCTGCTAGCCTTAGACATAGGCTTCAGCATGACGAACTTCGTCAGGTGATCAGGAACAATGAAAATAAAACAGTTGCCATTCTTGGAACGAGGATAAGGGCCTAGAAAGTCCACGAAAATCCGCTGAAAAGGCCGATGGATCACTACCTCTTTCCCCATCGGTGGTCTTAACGTAATGTTGGCCGCCTTAGTTTCACGACATGTTTGGCAAGCATCGACATAACTTTTCACCTGCATGTTCATATTCGGCCAAAAGAAATATTCTTTAATCCTCTTCAGGGTCTTAAAGAAACCTCCATGAGCTGCGTGCGGGGGATCATGAGACTTCTCAATGATACT
Source organism: Phaonia tiefii (assembly GCA_963931995.1). Lineage (NCBI taxonomy): Eukaryota > Metazoa > Arthropoda > Insecta > Diptera > Muscidae > Phaonia > Phaonia tiefii. Next base: position 150,648,521 of record OZ008369.1, on the reverse strand, counting down.
TTGGGTTAATTCCAATGGTACCCACACCTTCCAAGCAAAGTCCTCATGGAGTGGTATGCCATCATAGGGCATCGTTCTTTTGTACACGATTCCATCTACCACTCGTAAATCGGGTAGGCGATTCGCGTTCTCCTCGATTGTCTTGATCAAATCCGCATAATCAGTAGATTTGAATGCTTTATCCTCCATATCGATTAATCTAGTAACCTCCGCCGAGACTTCTTCCATCGAATATCTGGACAAGGTGTCGGGTACCACATTGAGTTTGCCCTTGCGTTGTTCGATTACAAAAGTTAAAAGATTGCAGATGAAGACTCCAACGAGCTAGCCGCCCACTGAGATCTCGATGTGACATCAACCACTTAAGGCTGCTGTGATCTGTAATGACAGTGAACGCCATCAACTCAATGAATGGTCTAAACTTCTTAATGACCAGAACCACCGCTAAGCATTCTCGCTCTGTCACAGTATAATTCCGTTGTGCGGGTGTCAATTTGTGCGAGTAGTATGCTATCGGATGTTCTTCACCGTTGTCATCTCTTTGAAACAAAACTGCGCCGGCTCCTAGATCCGAGGCGTCGCATTGCACATAAAAGCGATTTGAAAAATCTGGGTGAATTAGTACAGGGCTAGTCACCAGTGCATTCTTCAAATTATCGAAGGCTTCTTTAGCTTCATCCGTGAAGCAAAAAGTTTTACTCTTCTTCAAGGTGTCCGAAATCGGAGCCGCTATGGTAGCGTAATCAGATATAAACTTTCGGTACCACCCTGTGGCGCCTAATAAGCTCCTCACCTGTTTAAGGGATTTTGGATACTTGTAGCTCATGATTGACTCAACTTTCGAAGGATCGGGTTTGACTTGGCCCCCTCCGACAAGGTAACCTAAATATCTTAGTTCCTTGAAACAAAACTTTGACTTCTGAACATTGATGGTCAGACCAGCATCCTCAAGGCAACGAGCAACTTGTTTCAGAAGTGCCATATGTGTCTGAAAATCTGGAGATACTACTAGAAGATCATCCAGATACACGAAGACGCGATCATGTATGGCCGACGGTATCACTCTATCCATTAACCGGCAAAGTCGCTGGGCGGCATTACGTAAGCCGAACGGCATTACCTTAAAATGATAGAGTGGCCTACCGGGCACCGTGAAGGCTGTCTTTTCTCTACTGGCTGGATCTAGAGGTATCTGCGAGAACGCATCTTTGAGATCCACACTAGAAATGTAATATGTGTCGCCAAGCCTGCTGAGTAAACCCTCTATATGGGGAAGTGGATACGCATCCTTAATCGTCAGAGCATTCAGCTTGCGCGCGTCCAGGCACAATCAATTTTTCGCCCCTTTACGTACTAACGTCACGGGGTGACTCCAAGGACTTTCGCTAGGCTCGATGACTCCTAATTCAAGCATTCGATCCAACTCAGCGTACAGAAGTGTCTGCACCGCTGGCGAAACTGGATAATATCTATCCTTTACCGGGACTGCATCCCCAGTATCTATGGAATGGGGTTCCAAATGTGTTCTACCGAGGCCTTTCCGGGTATAACACGGAAATAGTTCAACCACGGCATCTAATATTTTGTTCTGTTGTGACGACAGATCATGGGACTTAACCTCCTCAGAGGCTTGGACTTCTTCGCATAGGTCTACCCCTTGAGTGGTAAGACTCGCTATGCCTGTCAACAACTTAAACGTTCGCATAAAGTCAACGCCCAAATAGAGCGCACGTTCCAAGGTTGGTACTAGATAAAAGTCAACCTCCTCGGATCGTTTATTAAAGTCAATTCTCGCTCGTACTCTTCCCAATATTCGGCGAGCACTCCCATCAACTGTTCTCACAGATGAGCCAAAACGATGAATCTGCAAATCGGCTTGATCAACCAGCTCTTGGCATCCCTTGCCTAGACAAGTCACGGATGCTCCACTGTCTATGAGCCCTTCAACTTCTATGCCCCTTATTTTCACTCTTGCATAGAAGCGGTTGTCATCTCCTGCGAAGAGAGTGGTAGCGGCGATTTCTCGTTATACGGTCTGATACCTCCCCGAAGGTTCTGGCTCTAGCTGCTTTGTACTCAGCCATGCGTTGGTGCAATGGCTTAAGGTGTCTCAGAACCGCCGGCGTTGGTATACTCTTGGTTTGAATCTCTTTTCCCATGGTATTTAAAATTTCTTCTTCCTTAGTTGATAATGTGGCTGATGTTGCCACTGTTAAGATCTTAGTATCACCTGTGTTGGTTACAGGTGTATTGTTACTGGCTGGGTTGAAATCTGTTTGGGACTTGGCTGGGTTTAAACTTCCGTGCTCCGCACCTCCCCAGTCTGAGGTGGGTGTCGCAGCAGGTTTCCCTGGCAGTTCGGACACTTCGGAGTCACCGTGTTCTCCTTTCCGCATTTGTAGCAGCAGATTTTGCGTGTAGTGGACAAACAGTCTCTTAAAATATGTCCTGGAACTCGACAATTCCAGCAAATGACCTTGCTGGTCGCTCCCAATGTGTCCACTTCTCCAGCAACGATCACCTCTGTTGCTTCTTCTTGGAGAGCTACCTCATGCACCTTAGCCGTCGGTGCCGGTCTCGGTGGATGCTGCTGTCGCTGCATTGACAAAAGTGCCTCAGCTCTCCGTACTTCTCGGCTAAATTCGCTGAGACTATCTGCTCGTATAGGGAACAGTAGCTGCGCCAGAGATGTTTTGAGATTTACCCTCATTATCTCTACTAGCTGCGCCTCCCTATATGGAGTCCGTTGCTGGTTCTTTAATTTCATTATCGCATTGTAATACTCCTCGAAAGTCTCATGCGATTGTTGTCTTCGGCTCAAAATCTGCTTTTGAATTTGAAACTCACTCTCGAAACGCTGGAACTGCGTTAACATTGCTCTCTGTAATTCACTCCAGCTAAGAGTAGGGTTAGTCTTACGATAGTCCCAGTAGTACACCTTTGCTGAGCCGTCCAACAGGTGATGAAGTCCTTTCATCAACTCAGACTCGGAGGATTCATTATCTCGGCATTGCTCCCTTACTTGGAACAGCAAATCTTGAATATTAACTGTTTTCTGTGTCCCATCAAACTTCAAACCCCATTTGGTCAAATCTTGTCTCCTTGGGGCATACTGCTCAAAACGTACTCCACCATCTGTATTCCGCTGGAACTCTCTCTGTGGCCTAGTTCGTGGTGGGGTTGATCCCTGTGTGGGCCAAAAGTTTCCTCCAGACACGGGTTGGACATTGGTAGCATGCCTAAATCCATTAGGAGCCATCGAGTCTTGTATGGAAACAACTTGTGGTCGCGCGTACATTGAAAGCTGTTCTGTTTCTGACCGCCTTTGAGGTTCAGGTGCCGGTAGCGGAGTTGGTATTACACTCGGCAGCTGAGATGGACGTCTTATCTCTTCTGACTGCCGATGCAATGTCTCATTATAGTTAGCAGGTTGATAGCCTGCTGGTGCGGCGGTTAATGTTGGCATTGTCGCTTCGGTAGGGTGATTAGCCCCGCCGACGGCTGCCGCTTGTCTAGTCGCCGCTAGTATAGCTGGTAAAATTCTTCGAATCAGAGCCTCTTCGTCGATTCCTGGCCCTCTCCGGTCCCTAGCCTCTGCTCCTGGCCTGGGTGCTGTTTCAAATTGAGTAGGACTGGCGTCACCCATGCGTCGCCGTCCTGTTCGCGCTTCAAGTGCAGTTAGTGCACTGAAGTCTGGAGAATCGAAAGTTTCCGTATGTTCCTGAGATCCCAAAATCCCCGTTTGGTGTTGACTTCCCACTGTGTAGCCATGTCCACTTGATCCCACCACTTGGGCGGAAGCTGAAAAAGCTGACGTCGCGGCCGCGGCCACTGTCTGGTTGATAGCTACCTCAGGCGCTGCCTGGGTCTCTGCCTGACCTGCGAAGGCATCTTGGGTCTGAGGAGTCCCTTCTTCAGCTCCTCCAGGTGACGAACGCCGTACTGGCATCGTTATCAACCGACGACGTCAGAACAAACGCAGAGAAAAGTTTTTTGGTTTATTTCCCCTTTGAGGATACCAAATAATTGAAACAAAAGTGTTGATACCGCTTCTTCTTAAACCAAGAAAATTGGCTCCGCGGTGTTGACGACTAGCGTCCAGAAAAATTAAAACGAAAAGAAAGGTTGAAAATCGAAGATTAAAAGTCAGCTATTGAAAAACGCTGAGCAAATTAATAAAAAGCCAGATAAGAATAATAACAAAAAAAACTTTACACTGAAAAGTTAGAATTTAGATTAATTTTAAATAAAAAATTTTCAAATATCAAAAGCAATATAATAAAAATCAATCAAAACCAACAAAAGGCCAAACACAAGCTTTCATCAACCTTGTATTTGGGAAACAAAAAAAAATCTGGTCAAAACGAAAGCCAATGATTAAAATCGCGAATGGAAAATTAAAATCTTAAATCAAAACGAAATCGTAAACAAAACTATTATCCGAAATTCGGATCAAAACTTGAAATTCAAAACAAAATGAATCTTAAATAAACGATGACCAAAACTCGTATCGAAATTTAAAATTTTCACTCAAAAATTTTATGATCTAAACGATAAACAAACTCGTATCGCAAATCAAAATTTAAACTCAAAAAATTTTATGATCAAAACGATACCCAAACTCGTATCGCAAATCAAAATTTAAACTCAAAAATTTTATGATCAAAATGATAACCAAACTCGTATCGCAAATCAAAATTTAAACTCAAAAATTTTATGATCAAAACGATAACCAAACTCGTATCGCAAATCAAAATTTAAACTCAACTTACGTGTGGCCTAATGACGCTACCGGACAAAACGAGCATTAGTACGACCGAAACTCCTGCCAATCATGCGCCGAACAAACGTCGCAACGCGGTTAGACCAGAAGATCTTCGCCGGGACTTACGCTTGTTCTGACAGCATAACTGTACCAAACTTTTACACTATTGAGTGAAGAAAAAAAATCATACTCTAAAAGGATCATCAAAAAACCTAAGTCAGTCCTCCACTTGGAAAAATTGCTCCTGACATCGTCGCAGGAACAAGACTTCACAAGTCGAGACACTCGACAAAAGTATCCTAAGAAAGTTTCCTTGCCCCGCGGCAATCCCGTCGCAACGCGTTCAAGATTTAATAATCCTTAAACGGGACTTACGTGAAACGTAAGGACAATAAAAACATCCTAAACTAATTATATAGACTAACGAAATTATCTTCGGGCCCCACGTTGGGCGCCATTATGTCATATGGGCACAGACTGCAATTAGACTAAGTTGATCAAAGAGTTTAGGTGCTGGACTAGTGGGGCGCTCAGTATGCCATGCGTTTAAGCCGGGCTGGTAACTCGCCGGACGGGGGAGATCTTTCCACTTCCTAAGCACATCAACAGTCTGCCACAGATCAATAAATATATACTGAGGCTTACTCAAACATTCTCGCGACATAAAATTAAATAAAAGGAGCCCAAAGATAATCACAGTTAGTAGAGACAAACAAAACGAACAAACCGAACATGTACCAAAAATAGTTCTGTTCTAGAGAAATTTCAAGGGACTACTCCCAAAACGCATAATTATGGCTGACTGGTGTCGATGTCCCCATGACACTGCTGCGTCTGCAGTGTCCCAAAAACAAAACGTGTCACTCTCCAATTACCCTAACATACCCTCTACCTTACCATAACCTTTGGCTCAATTAACCATATCGAAAACGCACAAGAATTCCAATTTATTCTTAATTTTAAGCTAAACTAAAACTAATTTGATACCAAAAATTTAAAAATAAATGGGTGCCACAAGGGCAAAGCGCTCTCTCAGTGGTTACAAAAATCTCCACGGAGGAAAACAATGGACCCCAAAAGGCTAAATGACTCAATCATATTATACTAATTTTTCTTAAAATGTTAACAATTTACTTAATAAGGGTAATCAAATTCAAAAAAAAACATGCAAAATTAATCTTAACATTATGCAGAGCGACACCTTAAAACCAAAGGGGTATCTCAACTAATACGGGCATATGCCCTAGTGACACTGCCCAGAATTTCACCGAACGCGAAAATTCCCGAAGGTTGAAACCTTAACGACTATGGTGCTCGAGCACTGATGCCGCGACGCCTAACTTATTTAGACCCCGATGGTCTATAAAAAAAAACGAACACTACTAGGCCGACCTAGTTTATCGCGCACGAAATTATATACCCAGAGGCAATTCGCATGGGTGTAAATACATAAATAAAAAACACAAAGTAAATTAAAAGAAGAACAAAAAAATATATACATTCAGTCACAGTCAAGGTCCGCAGGTCATTTTGTCTGAAAACACGGCAGATCTGAACGCAAAAACCTGGCCACTAGGGAGTATGCCTAAGACAGCCGCTCTTTATACAATTTCCTTATTCTAACTTCTTAATACTACTATTCTTCATACTTTAACTTTGACTATTTCCTTATTTCTTCATTATTTCATTTCTGAAACTTTATTATTTCGGTTTAGTTATTTCTGTTGCTCTAGGTTTTCCTTTTTTCCTCTTTTTTTTATTTTTAGTTCACTGTGTTAAAGGCTATTTTACAAATTTCGTTCTTATTTTGATAATTATTTTATTTCTTGAAATTCCATAATTTTGTATTCATTTCCTCTTCTTTCTTTTCAAATTTTTTATTTCTTATTGACTGCTCGACCAGTTTTCGATTTTCAAAATTTTCATTTCGTTTTCTTTTCTTACTTTTCAAAATTTCTTTTTATTGCTTATTGACTGCTCGACCAGTTTTCGATTTTCAAAATTTTCATTTCGTTTTCTTTTCTTACTTTTCAAACTTTTTTTTCCTTTATTTTATTGACATCTTTCACTTATAAATCTACCCTACTCTACTCTAAGGCTTAACGTCCATTCTTAGGTGGACGGGTCCGGGCGGTCCGTAAGGGGAATAAAATGCACGGACTTACCTTTACTCAGCAGGGATAAGGTGTGGGACTGACTATGGGGTTGAGGTGAGAACTGGACCCTAGATGTTGTGGCTGATGATGGCAACTGGCAATGGCTGGTGATGGAATCTGGCTATGGCTGGTGAAGGGATCTGGCTGTTGCTGGTGTGGTTGACTACGAACGGACGGACAGAACGGGCCCTGGATTCTTGCTTCTGGGTGCCCCTGTCTTGTTGAACTCCTCCGGGTGGACAGAACGGACACGGATTTTTGCTTAGTTGTCCCTGTCGCTGGATAAAAGCAGCAGAAACACACACGCTGCCGGCGCTGTATCGACACCCGACACTTAACGCAGCACTAAATCTGGCGCGGAATATAGAACACCTTTTTGACACTGACTTTCGGCACAGAGGGTTCTTAATGGCGCAGATTTTATGGCGCAGATAGTAGGACGCTTGATGATGGGGCGTGATTTTTCTGGCGCAAATAATATGGCACTTCAACTTCAATTTTTTTACCATTAACTTCTATTACAGTTGGTAATAATAATTCAATTTGAGTTTGTATGTGATCAACTTCATTTCTAGTTTTTTGTGGCGTTTCTTTTGCATACTCAAAACTTATAACACGACAGTATCTAGTTGATCCAGAATTAGGATTACGCCAAAGATTAATTTGATTATTTTCAATATTCAGATTTAAAGACAGCGGAACCATTGAAATCATAAATATACTACTGTCTGCTATGGTTCCATCACTGAATCTTTGCTTGTATTCGCTTTGATCAGATGCACCATCACAGCCCCATTTAACACTTAAAGTGAGAGACACTTCAGTTTTATCTTCAGGTAACTGAGACAAGATGGTTGGAATTTTAAAAAGGCGTGTACATGTGTGATTTAACAAGGCTTGTAAATCAATGGAGGCACCTTTTTCTGTTATAGATATGCTTGAAGATGCAGGATAACATTCCTTTTTTGCTTCTGAAAGTTTTTTGTATGGAATAAAAATATCTGAATTTTTTTCCTTTGCACGTTTTCGAATCGTATCATACTGCCACTTAGATAATTTTGCATCCTCAATAAGTGCCAATGATTCTGCTTCTGTCAAACTGTATGCAGTATCATCATCATTTTTCAAAATATTTTCAATGATCTTTATAAATTTTTGTTTCCCAGAATCTCTTAGATTTTTATAAAAAGCCTGTTTAATTTCTTCCTCAGAATAACTATCAGTCAAAGCTTGTATCTTTCTTCGCTTAGTAGATGTAGAACATTCTTCACTATTCTCTACTGATGGTCTTCCACCAGCTGGAATTTCCTCGTTGAAATTAATACAAACATCTCCTGACAACCAAGTTATATTTTTACTCCTAAATAAGTTTTCTTTATAAAAAACTGAGGATAATTTAGATTGAAAAATACGAAAAAAAAGTCAGCTTAAGTTTTTTCTCGATAAGCTCTAACTTGTAATCTTCTAAATCAGGGTATTCGTTTCGAACACATCTCATTAGACATTCACACATAGCCTGGCGAGAAAGCTGTAACTCCTCCATTTTAGCAATAGTGAATAGGTATAAACATACAAAATCAGGCACTAGATCTGGTCTAGCAGATAACGATGTTTTCGAGAGCAATGCTATCCAATAACTAAATCTGTTGTAACAAGACACAAAAAACTTTTAACAAAATACACATTCCAATGAAGTCATCATGATGTCCCGTTAGTTTTCACATATCACGCATATTCTTATTAAAAGAAATATTGTGGACATAGTAACAACGATAACAAAAAAAAATACAAGAATACAAAAAAAAACAAATTCGGTTTAGCGATCTGCAATCAATGCGGACTATAGAGTATGCAATGCCAAATATTTTCAATTCGGATTACTGGATAATTCGGATTACACACCAGTCGGATTAACGAGCTTGCACTGTATATATATATATATATAAATAATTGTGGGATCATGTAAGTTTTTTTATTGTTTTATTGTTGTTAAAAACAAAAAAACAACTGATATATATATATATATACACATATATATATATACACATACAGATATATATATATATATATATATATATATACACATACAGATGAAATATATATATATACACATACAAATAGGTATATACATTCATGTATATAATGCTTATTTAACAAACCTACTCAAAACTTTTTTTTATTGTGATCTAAACCATTCAATCTTGTTCATAGCTGTGAAATCTCTATTTTTAACAAATAATTAAATTTTTCGAGCCATCTTTGTTCGGAGCAAATTTATAATAACGTATTCAAGAAATTAGGCTTCGTGACATTCTTAAGTATGTCACAACGAATGCTCTCCTTCAAGGATTTTTCAATTTCGATGAATATTACGACTTCTAGGTGGTTTTGAACCAAATCACATCTATAGCCCCAGTGTGCATTGGTCTCATGGACAAGTCACGCTTTTCACCTGTTGCATTTGGACTGCCCACAAACTTCATTCAGTGTTAAGTGATGAACTAAGCCACAGCAAATATACTGTGCATCTCTTTTTGCAGAAAATTATTGAATATATCAATTCGGTCATTGATAACATTACATCTGTGTATAACTGTGTATATATCATTTGAAAAAAAACACCACTCTTCCAGAAAGTGACTGGACGAGGACGAATTGCAACCTCTTGTAAATTACAAAACAACAAAAGAAATTCTGTGTCCTTATGTCTCTGCTTCATCAGTATCGAATTCGAGTCAATCCATCCATGGTGCTAGACAACGATATATATTTAAGAAATAATTAACAAAAGTGACAGAATGGTACCAATTCGAGATTAAAATTGTTTGATCTCTTATTTTTTTCCTAAATAAGGTTTATTGATGTTTGTATTCAATTGAATTAGACGGGTTGCACCCGCGATAATACACCCAGCGAAATAAATATAAAGGCAACACCATTTTTTGTTTTTTCCAAATGTTGTGAGGAATTTTCAAGTTTTTATTTTATATGGTATTAGTCCTTGCAAAATTAAATACTTTTCAGCAAAAATACTATGAATATGACTTCTTCAAGGTGAATCGACAAAAATAAACTAATTACTAGTGCGAAATATTTATAAAGGCAACAGGTTTATTCGAATATTCCAAAAAGTTTCGTAAGACATTTGATCTCCATTATCGCTAATAACTTATACTAAGCATCTTGGCATTGAGTCTATCATCGAATGAATATGCGCAGTATCAGTTACCTTCCATTTTCTGGTATTGCTTCTCTTCGATCCTTGACATTCTTCAACTGGAGTCCTGGGTGGTAAACTTGGGTAGGCAAATAGACCAGAGGCTCTCGATCGGATAGAGATCAGAACTAAGTACAGGCCAGTGGAGAGTTTGTATTATTTCTGGGCTCCAGAAACTTTGGAGTTTTCTTAGACCGATGTACTATTGCGTTGTCCTGCTGTATGATAAATTCTGGAACACAAATTTCCTCTCCAGAATTAACTAAGACGACATCCAATAGTCGAATATAATACTCGGAGTCAATACTTGTGCAAACGAAACATATTGACGTGGTTCCTCTATAATTCATACCTGCCCAAACCATAAAGGAAGCCACCGCCAAAATTTCGCCGCTGACGCATAATTTTGGAAAAATCTCTGGAACGCCAATATTCGTCCCAGCCATCAGGTACATTCAAATTTAATTTTTGCATTGGAAAATATAACCCCTCATCCAAAAATGTGTATATTTCAGTGAATTTAAATCTGTCTAATTCGTGTCTTGGCACGAGACAAAGTTTTGCATACTTTTTCATTTTCGTGTTCATTATTTGTTGAACACGTCGCAACCCTGCTCCCAAGCTCAATTCAGCAATAATTTCCTTATCGCCGAAGTTTTCTTTAACAGCAACCCCTTTGATATTTCTTTTGGCGCTGCCACTGATCAGTGGTGTCCTTCCTGGTCGTTTTGTGTTTCCATATTGACGACACTATTTTGTAAAATTGTCAATGACACAGCCAGATCTTTTCAATCGCCTCGAAATTTCCTGATAGGACAGCCCTTCATCATGATAATCTTAAAATTTTCCCTTTTCTTCTTTACTTAGGTACTTTCCTCCAGGTATTCTTTATAAATTATAAATTTTACCTACGTTAAATTTAAAACAATAAAATAACAATCAAACAAAACTCACTTCTGTTTAAGTTCCTATTTACTACTGTTCGAATTCGGTTTCTTTTTCATGTTGCCTTAATATATATTTCGCACCAGAAACAGAAAAAACAACGTCACTTTTCATTTAACTTGTAAACGAGATCGAATGGTTACATTCTCCGACATAATATACCTAATGACACATATTTGCTTTAAAATTATACTCCAAAAACCCAGTGCATTGAGAGTACCGAGAAAAATATATTGCCTTTATAATTATTTCGCTGGATGTATGGTGTTGCACCCGCTATTGCTTCAAAAGTGAATACTTCAAAGTTAAGTTTTGTTTTCCATTACATTATTTTTTTTTTAATATATGTATTAGTTTAACGTCTTACGAAATAACTAGGGATAACATAATAAACGTTTCACAATTAACAGACTTATGTGTTATTATCTTACGATCCAACAAGGTAGGGCCAATTTTGTTGCACCCGCGAAAGCACTTTGAAAACTCCGCCTGACTATATAAATATTAAACTGAAATTCTTGTAACTTAATATAAAGTGAACATGTTAAAATTTAATTCTTCCAAGAATAATTTCATTAAAAATAATTTTAATTTTTTCGCTAAGGAACTTTATATGCGTCGAAATGTTGCACCCGCAATAATGGAATCGCCCATATCTGTACATTTTTTTGCTTTTCCAACACCTCTTTTCAGCCCTTTAAAATAAAAATGCGCAAAAACTAAGTAATATCTCCTGTAACAAATAGTTACTTTTTTGTTCTATGCTACCAAGCTTGAAAAAGTGGTTCAGATATGGTGTGTTTGCAAACGAATACCTGCTGAAAAAGTACACAGCGTAATAACCCACTTTTATTGTTTTGGAAATTAACATTCCCGTTGGAAATTTTGTCTGGAAGACATTTGCAGTAGTATTTCCTTAGGACAATGTCAGTATGCAGACAATTTTTATAAGATATATTCGTGACATGTCACTAGTTTTGACTTAGGTGACATAAATTGTGAAGGGGCTGGCAATCTATGTATGTCAGACCGCCCTACTGATTTATCAGCACTATGTCATGACTGACTCTACCTAATCCCAATGCTGAATGTCGATAGAGGAAGTCTTCATCATGTATAAACAACATTTGACAAGGTCGGACCACAACGACAAGAAAAAATTTAAATCAGCTGTTCTAACGCTTCCACCTGTAACAGATACATCTTGAAGTGGATTTTAAAATCTTTCAAAAGATTCAAACTGAAAAATTTATATTTATTTGTAGTTATGAAATATATGCCATACATTTTCAGAATATATTTCAAAATATTTGAAATTTGTTAAAGAACATGCAAATTTTCAGAGCATTATTATTATATATGTACGTCTCACTTCGTGTCATGCTATCTTTCAGATTATCGTGCAATATGAAGAAACCTACAAACACATAGATTCCAATAAATATGTAAGTGCATATAAGATGACTCGAGACACTATATTTAAAGACGTCTTGACCAACTGACCGACCCACTGATGAATGGTTTCTCAAGAACGTCTTGTGTAAATGGCATAAGGTGATCACCATTGTTGACAAACTGCGGATGATTCCTGCTGACTTTTGACAAAATGCTTGTAAATGGTAGGGGGTTCATGACATTTATTGTATGAGAGCGGATCGTAACATCAGCAGTGACTCTGACATGCCACTTCTTTGTCATTGATGATGTATGTAGGAAATTTCCAACTAGTATAGTTTCTAATGCACACCACAAATATAATGATAGTCTATAATCACCAGAAAAACGTTTAAGAAGAAATATGATTTCGTACTAAATGTGTCGATTTGTATGGCAGGTACCAGAAGGGATGTGGCCAAAACGCCCATTTTCAATCCCAAATTAATCTTAGACAAATAATAATCACAGACAAAATTTCGTTTAGACAAATTTTCGGTAAAGATTTACGGAAGTTATCGTGTTGACCAGCCAGACGGATATGACTCAATCGTTTTAAAAAGTTCTAAAGCAAATTCCGTCCAAATATACTAAGATTCTAATATGGATCCTTCTATATGTTAAATTTTATTCCGCGTTAAATGACATATACCCAATCCCTATGGGTGAGGGTATGACTAAAAGTAATTTTGACGAGTTTAATGAATTGAAAAATGCTCTGGCTTATAAATTTTTGCGCTTCAATTGTGCTGGCTGGCAGCGGTAAAACGAAATAATTCTACATAATTTAATTTCTGGTTCAATAAGTAATCATTTTATTCTTCAAGTCAAATATGTCCATTTATCTGCAGAGTCCAACCTAAATATTAAATGTTTACCACAAAACTGGTGCTGGGCCAGCGGTGTAGGCTAAACGAGATGAGTAAGCCAGAGGAGCACTGTAAGCCAAGGGAGCTGCAGCAATCGCATTGGCAATCAAAGGAGCGGCTACTGGAGCAATAACTGGAGCAGTGGCAATACCATTATGGTTACGGGCAATCACTTGGCTACTGGTGGCCGTAACGAATGGAGCAGGAGCAGCAAGAAGGGCAGCAGGAGCACTGTAAGCCAAAGGAGCTCCGATCAAACTCGGTTTGGCTGCAGCACATGCAATGACGGCAACGATAACGACGGCTAATTTGAACATTTTTAATTGATTTGATTGTGACTGAATCGTCTTCAAGTTTAGAACTAATAACTGGATCAACTGTGCTAGACGTTTTATACCTCAAAACACTTGCAGATATGTGCGCGATTGTTTTAAGTTGTTTGAAAAATGAATTTGAAATTACCATAAGGCTAAGACGAACTTTATTAATTTTCAAATAAGGTTTAAAAATTAGTCAAGTCATGGGAAGCTTGTAAAATAAGTTTGAATTTCAAGTGATCAGAAGTAAATTTGTTATTTGGTCGTAGCTGAAACGTCAGTTATGTCCATAAGTCGAAACATATTCTCACGTCAATGAGTTTTTGATGTGTATTTATTAGCATGACTTACTTTTAGTTTTGAGGGTTTCTTAGTCATACTCTGCAAAAATGTTTATCCACATTTATATACAAAATTTAATGTAATGTATCAATGTATTAAATTTATTATAGTTGGCAAATTAGCGCATATCCACATATTTATATTTTGAACTTATATACATACATATTAGAGCAATGAAAACGACACCCATATATATATTTGTCTTCTGCAAATCATTTCAATTACGAACTAATTACGCATGCTCGCCACGCCTGGTTTTAGTAACAAGCTAGTTATCAATTAGCAAAGTGCGTCGAAGCTTCCACTGCACTTCAAGAACACCGATTAAAACCCTCACAGACATCACCATTAATTGCATGATTTTGCGGTATAAATGACAGTGACGGATTTGAACCGATTATCAGTTCTCATTTTCAAGAAGAATCAATCACAAGCAAATCTATTCAAAATGTTCAAATTTGTCATTGTCATATTTGCTGTCATTGCCTGCGCTGCCGCTAAACCCGGATGGATTGGAGCTCCTTTGGCCTATACCGCACCTGCTGCCCTTGTGGCTGCTCCTGCTCCAGTTGTAACTGCCACCAGTAGCCAAGTTATTGCCCGTAACCATAATGGTATTGCTACGACAGCAGTCATTGCCCCAGTAGCTGCTCCTCTGATAGCCAATACTTTGGCGTACAGTGCTCCTTTAACCTACTCTTCTCCCTTGATTCATGCTGGCGCCCCAATTGTGTGGTAAATAAATGATAAACTTGGGCGTTACGGACAATTCTGTGTGATTAAAAGATCAATCCATAAAGTATTGAACAAAAAAGTTAAATGGCGTTTTATTCGAATATATTCTGAAATATTTAGGTGGATTTTGCCAAAGGAACATAGACGAAAACCTTGTATATTCCAAATTTATCAATTTAGAAAATGCAAATCAATTACCTTTTGAAATCGGTATAAGGCTGTGGATTCCAATTAGATATTTTAAAAATACAAAAATCTTACCGACTATTAGATTTGTAATGTCAATGTATTGATGTAATGTCAATGCCTTGATGTAGTGGAAAATAAAGTTCAAGCTAAGTAAAAGTAAACTATAGCCTTCAACCTTACAAATAAGAATCTCCCATTTTGAGCTCAAACCTTCCTTAACCTTCATCTACTCCTCAAAAAAACTTACGTTGACTCCCCTCGTGTGTCAATTTTGATACATATGGGAATTCAGTACATTTTTGTTAATATTTTCAAAATTGATGTTGGCAAAGCATATTTTATTAAAACTTTATTAAGTTAACAAATTAATGAAAGTAATATATATTTCTATTGACATTATTTAAATTTATGTAAGGAAAAAATTGGCATTTCATAGTAGCTTTTCTTCAATACACTTTACACAAACGTTTCGATTGTGTTCCTTCTTACAGGCTGATTTTGCAAAGATGACACCGTGCTCTACCTTTTATTAGTGGTGGGACGCTCTTTGCTCTTTTTGGTGGATTTTGACATGCTGATGTTGAAGGAACATCTGCAGAAATATTTAAATGCAAACTCGAAGATGATGCAGATCTTGGTGTATTTTTTCTAGCTGCTATGTATGGTTTCGCAAGTGATAATCCAAGCTCACGGAGAAAATTTCTTCTTATTGTGGTTTTTTGAGTTGTTTGCCAATTTGTATGAATTTCTTTGAATATTATTAGCGCGTATTCGAAAGAATTTTATTTGAACAAACCTTTTGTTTTGTTATATTACTCTATAATTGATGGAAGCTTTTTTAGCCCAGATACAATTTCATTAGACTTATGAAGTGTGCTCTGCAGTATAGTGCACTTATTTTTTCTACCGATGTATGAAACAAGGGCTGTACTGCCAGTGAATGCAAATGTTGATTGGTATAAGGGAAGTTTCTTACATTGGAGAAGTTTTGGTGGAATGCTTCTTTTGTTTTTTCGCATGGTTCCTACCATTGTTATCCCTTTAGACAACAATTTTTGACCAAGGTCATACGAAGAAAAAAAATTGTCCATGGTAACATTATGTCCTTTCAAGCCCTCAACGAGGTCCAAGACAACACGCTCACCTTGTCTTTGTTCCCGTGCACTGGCATCACTTGGCTTTCCCAAGTAAGGCTGTATTTTCCAGACATAACAAGTGTCAGAACAAACGCACAACCAAAATTTTATGCCATATTTTACCGGTTTTGACGGCATATATTGACGAAATTTACATCTTCCCCGAAAACCAAGTAACTGCTCGTCAACTGTTACACACTCGTGTGGGTTATAATAGTTTCCCAATAAATCAGCCCACTTTTCGAATACTTCGCGTATCGGTGCAAACTTGTCTGACGACCGTTGCTGTCTTCTACCAATGGCATCATCAAATCGAATGACTTGGTTCACATATTCAAAAGTTTTTTTTGACATTATTGCTCTGAACACTGGACGACCATATTCACCATCAAACAAATCAATTGTTGTTTCATTTTTTGATCTAAAATACAAGACAAAACAATAAATTTATTTGTAACAAATAGCACATATAACTTGCCTGTAAACGCCTGCCAATATCAAAAGACCAATGTATGCCTGGAATAGATTTGAGTCGATTTTTGTACAGTCTTCTCCATACTTAGCAAGAGCAAATGCATTAGAATGACTCAAAATTAAATTTTCGATATGCGGAGGAAAAAACAGTAAAAACGCGTCTTTTATGTCACCAACACGAACTTTTGCATATCTTGTAGTCCCAGGGGGAAGGGAAATAATATTCTCATTACGAAATCTTGCACTTTGAGATTGAATTGGTTCTGGCTGCCATACAATGCCATCTTTTGAAACAAACATTGGATCAATATTTTCACTGGCATACTCATGTTCGTTTATTTGACTTGAATCACTATCACTATCTAGGGAATATAAATCATCTTCAGGATCAGGAATTTCATTCTCGGGTTCGTATTCTTCATCACTGCTACAAGAAAAATTAACACTCCCATCTCTTGCATTTAGCAATTCTTCAATTTCTTCATTTGAAATATATCGCGAAGTAGACATTTTTATTTATTAGATTGTTTTACAAGCACCTGTTCTACGGTTCTTCTTCTTATTTTACAGAAAGATGCGCTGTAAATGTCAGCTTTACCGCCAAAACGACCAAACATGTGTGGTATTGCCATATGTGTCAAAAACGACACATGAGGGTAACCAACGTAACTTTTTGAATAAAATCTCCTAAAACACTTTTTTTTATAATGTGAAACACTTTTAATGTGGAAAATAACGGGAAAAATAAAGTCAAAGAATCTTGAAGGATTTCCATAGTTAGTTAAAAAAATAAATCCCTCTTGTGTCGTTTTTGACACAAGGAGCATATAAAGGTTAAATTTAGCTCAAAAAATTTAGTCATTTATAGTCCATTTGTAAATAAATCCATAGAGCAATAGATAAGAGTCGCCATTCCTCTCTCAGTGTTCTCTTGCTATCGTCGAGGTAGTGAGAGATTTCATCGAGTTTGAGTTGCTGTTGTGTCTTACTGTTTGGTTGGACTTAAAATGGACAGAAATAAAAAGGAATGCGTATTTTCGTTCGATGCAACCAACATGAAACCTAATTTAGCTGCCATTAGTATCAATCAAATACTATTTATATATTAGTATCAATCAAATACTATTTATACTTACTTTGCTGCATGGTTTGCTTCTGGTTGTTTATCGCTCTTCCACCTATATACTCTGTTTTCTATCACTTTCCTACTTCATAGTCAATCTGCTGTGTCGTGGATACCCCTGACAAGCCTTTGGAAATTTTACTTAATCGGAGTACACGTAAAAAGAGTATGGAAAATAATTTCCTTAATTTTTCTAGAACACATTTTCTACAAATGTACTGAATTTAGGGAAAAGTATACATAATTCAAGCAAAAACGTATTTAAATTTAGTTCACAAAGCCCTAAAAAATAATTGTACAGTTGTATTTAATTTAAATACAGGTGTAGGTTTCTATTAAAGATAGACGAAATACTTTTAAGTTAAAGTATCAGCCATATCAGGAATGTTGTACGTTTGAAAAATATGTTCTTGATTTGAGAGCATTTTTCTATAACTGAAGAAGCAACACCATAGAGTAATATACGAGCAAGAGTGTTTTGGGGACTATGTGGAAAACATATAGAGTATGATGGCAATCATAAATTTTAACAATTTGCGTATTTATTGGGATCTACACAAATAATTTTACTCTAACACTTCATTACATTTTGATATTTTTCACTGAATATCCATTTGTTTGATCGATTTAATTGGCAACATTTACTCCTTGTTCATATGTTTTGTACTTTTGGCTTGACACGCGTCAGCAAAAGTATGAAAATCACACTACGCAACCCGGTCACCTACTACCGTTTATTTTTTGACAGCATTTTATCTATTTGTTCTACAAGTACTATCTTGATCAGCTCTCTCATCGATCCCCGTTGAGCAGCACACAACCAGTTTCAATATTCAGTGTTCATCAGTTTGCATATTTCCTTTCCAATTCTCACTTAGCTAATAGTGGCTATTGTACAAGTAGTCGACTTTTGCTCGAAGTCGGTCACATTAATCATTACAGTGTTGACAGTGTATATGTTCATATCGTGCTAAAGTGAAGTGAAAAATTACTGATCGTCATAAAAGGAGTGGTAGGAAGGTGCGGTAGAATAAAAATCACATGAGGTGTCATAGGACACCCGGTGGGCACGAAGTTTCTTTCGCTATATATTATGTACTAGTTAGTTCCGGCACGTATAAAGCGCCCGTTGGAAAGTACGATAATTTAAATGGATCTTTAAGAAAATGTACGTTTTTTAAAATAAAAAAAACTTTTTTTAAAAAAAATTTTTTACCTGCAATGTATTTTTTAAAAAAAATTATATTTTTAGGTCCTTTTGTAAGAATATGTATTATATTATCCGGAATATGTAGTATATATGTCCTTTTTTAAAGAGAGGTACTTCTTTTATTTAAGGATAATGTTTTTTTTTTAAGAAAAGGAATTATTTTTAAGTAGAAGTACTTTCCCTAAGAAAAAGCCATAAGGGTATGATTTTTTTTTTACAAACAAGTACTTTTGTAAGAACAGGTACTTTTTAAAGAAGTGGTACTCTTTTTAATGAAAGGTTATTTTTTAACAAAATGTACTTATTTTCAGAAAGCCTACTTATCTCAAGAAAACATGGTAATATTTTATTTTTAAGAAAAGGTACTTTTAAGAAAAAAAAATTTTTGTAAGAAAAGGTATTTTTTATTACAAGGTATTTTTTTGGTAATTTTTTTAGAATTGGTCCTTTTTTCAAGAACAGGTAAATTTTTAAGAGTAGGTAGATAGTTGATATTATCCTATTAAATGAGATAAAATTAAACCATAGACAAATGTCATACTTAAAAATTATAAAATCATAAGCAAATATAGAATTGATGCAACAAGGGGTGGGGGAACTGCTATATTAATCAAGAATAACATACAATACTACAGTCACGATAACAAAAGTAGATATTCGCTAGATGGTTTAGATACATGCGCCATATAGATACCCGTTGACTGCGACAACTTTTTAGTTATTACATGTGCGTACTATCCGGCCGGCAATATAAATTCAATACGAGCAGACTTGCAAAAACTATTTGATTTTATGAATCTTCAAAATTCTAATAACTACTATGTACTAGCGGGAGACTTGAACTGCAAGCACACAGAATGGGGTAATACTGTTAATAACGCAAAAGGCAATAACCTAAAAAAAAAGTCAACATCGAATTCCTCACACTTCCAACATGTTCAGCGAAGCCCGCTTTCCTTAGCCGTAATTATGTCATAATGCCTTCCATTGAAGCCAGCACACTTCACAATGGCATGACTATCACAAAGCCAACATGAAAGAACACAACCCTCATATACGTCCCTGACTGTACAAATCTAGTAATAATTACCAAATCCTAAAAGTATGCAGAATAATACTGGGTTGTATACTGGATTATAGCATAATACGGTTAAAAAAAAGTTGTTTAAAATTTTTTCATTTAGCCCCCATCCCGCAAAATGCGATAAGGAACTTCGTTCCAAAAAATTTCGTCCGCCTGAGGATCTTGTGCCGATGTTTGATGCATTTCGTTTACGTCACGTTCCGGCGGGATCGACGCCGAATGAGACAGTTGGGCATTCTGATGTAATGAAAAGTAAAGCGGCGTCTAGTAAACTTAGTGATGTGGCTTCCCAGAGAGCACGTACAACTCCAGGTGATAATATCAAGATCATGTAGCCCCAATCAATGTGAAGAGGAAATGTGTGCAGGGCGAGACGCCACACCTGAAGATGGAGAAGCCACATCCATCTAGAAGAGTTGTATCAGAGTGGAATCAGGCTAAGATGACCAAGGGAACTCGTAAGTTTATCGCCATTATTACAACATATGGGGTGAATGTAAAGTCGGTTAAGACAATCAGCAGAAACGTGACGAACGTACATACATGCCGGCAGCATGAGAACCACGTTTTTCACGTTCACGCCAAAAGTGGAGACGCCGATTTCGGCCACAGTCAGGGGCCTATCCGCTGATTATGATGTGGAAGAGGTCAAGACGTATAATAATGGGTTGGTTGGATTTAAAATCTACCAGGTAAATGTCAGAAAATTGGACGACAATGTCTGGCTGTTCAGTCTTTCTAGAGACTCTGACATGCAATCCTTTTGTGGGGTTAGATTTATTCTCCACTGTAGTGTGAAGTTCGAACGATTTAGGCACAACGGCCTAGAGGGGTCATACGGCAAGCTGTGTCATTTGCAGGATAAGGGGCATTCCGCTGTTTTAAAGAATTCCACAAGGAGAAAGACCGTTTTGCAGAAATTGCAAGAACGGATATGTCTGACTTCCACTAATGGTGGTGGCCCGAAGGACCACAATCATTTTTGTGGCCAGGCATTTCATTCGATAGCGCTGCCCGTCCTTTTGGGCCGATTGATTAACTTCCACCTGCGGGCCTGTAAACTTGTGACGAATACTTCCTGCATGCAGAAGACACTCTGACCGGTAGATTATTGAACTAGTTGTTATTTCGTGAATGGTAACACTTAGTCTGATTCGACAGATAATTAGTTTTATCCTTCCGCTGAACGAATATGGTTGTGTATACGCTTGAACAACGCTGGGAAATATTGCGACATTACTTTGAAAATCATGGTAATGTTACAGAATGTGTGCGAAAATTGCGTACGGATTTTGGAAGAAGAGAAGCACCGTCAGCTCCGTATGTTCGTTATCTTGTGAAAAAAGTGAAAGAAACTGGCATCCTCATCGATAGACGCCGTTGGACTATAATTTGTGGGGTGCCCTCAAAGATAAATGTTACGCCGACAAGCCAGAGGCAATTGACGCTTTAAAGGACAATATCCGTGAAGCCATTGGTGAAATACAGCTGCACACAACCGATAATGTACTTAAAAATTGGACCGCTCGTGTAGGCTACTGCATCGCCAGCCGAGGCAGCCATTTGAATGAAATTATTTTCCATTATTAACCGGAAGGATTGTACTTTCAAATAAAAAAAGAAATTTGAGAAAATATTCAGTAGTTTTTTTTATAGCATTTTCAAAAAAAAAGCTATTTGGCGGACCCGTTATATGTATGTATATTGATTTTTTTAAGTTTTTTGAGTAAATATGTTTTTGTCAGTTCTTAAGTGTTTAGTTTTTAACTGATTAGTTTTAAGATTTGACGTATTCTTTTTTTCTGCCATTTCTGGGAAGATAAGTTCACGTTAATGTAAAAGAGGAAGCTGCTCTGAAAATTTTCTCAAATATTTGTAAGGAAGAATTATAGGTTCTAGAAGTATAATGCTATGCTGGGATAAGATAGCAAGCAATATTTTTAAGATTATATTTTAACAGTGCAAGAATTGATGTGGATTAATTAAACATTGAAGTCGGTCACACCCTTCGACACCGGATTTATGACCCATTCTTACCAGTTCTAGTGACGACAGGTAAAATATTTTCAAGGAAAGTAATTCAAAGTCATAACAGGTTTTTCAATAAGAGCGCTACAAAGTTCTTTTTAAATGAAACAAAACCGGTTTTAGATACCAATGAAATTCTTTATTCCTGTGAAAGTACGTTCGATGCCATTATGTATGGAACGCGCTTTCTTTTGCATGGCCACCACGGGCACGCTTGCAGAAGTCCAGACGCTGAACCCAATTTTCGACGGTTTTCAAGCATAAATCGGCCGATACTGCTGCAATTTCACGTTCGATATTCGTACGAAGTTCATCAATCGTCGCTGGCTTGTTGGCATAGACCATAGACTTGACGTAGCCCCACAGGAAATAATCTAACGGCGTCAAATCGCACGACCGAGGCGGCCAATCGACTGGGCCATTTCGTGAGATAACACGTTCACCAAACTTGGTTTCCAATAAATTGATTGTGGCATTCGCTGTATGGCTTGTGGCGCCGTCCTGTTGGAACCACATGTCCTCCAAGTCCATATTATCCAATTGGGGCCAAAAATATTCGGTTATCATTGAACGGTAGCTGTTCGCATTCACAGTAATGTGCCGCTCTTGATCATCGCGGAAGAAGTACGGCCCAATGACGCCGCCGGCCCATAAACCGCACCAAACCGTAATTTTTTCGGGATGCAATGATGACTCATGGATTACGTGTGGATTGCTGTCTGACCAATATCGCATATTTTGCTTATTGACGAAGCCATTCAGCCAGAAATGAGCCTCATCGCCGAAGATGATTTCTCTGAAGTTGATGCTCTTAAAGTTGAGGCCACTGACTCCAAATTTCGGTAGTAAATTTTAATAATTTCGACTCGTTGTTGGCTCGTATATCTTTCCGTGATGAAATGGCAAACCTTACTGAAGAGAAATGTCAAAAGAGCGGGGAAAAATATGGCGTCGTTTGCTGTCCCTCTCGATTTACTTTTGTAGCGTCTCTGTTGAAAAACCCTTTATTTGCTAATTTTACATCTTTTATTCCTAAATTGTGGGAAAAAACGTATTTGATTTTAGGAAATAATTTTGAAAAAAATAGTGTTTATATTCCTGACGATGCTACCCAAAGGGCAGCGTAATATTGGAGAAATTTGAAAAAATACGAAACGCTAGAACATTTTAATTTTGACGGAAGTACTGTAGTTAATGAACAGATTTTTTCCTCTCCTGTATGAAACTTGTCCTAGAATATGAAGACATGTGTACTCACGAAACGTACAAATTGTTCTATATTCAAGAAAATTAGTTAATCATTCAGAGAACAATGTCCTTGTTTTAAGTCTATTCGTACTTAATTTAAGTGGAGGAAATAATTGACCCATTTTAAAGACTTATTATGACTTTTGACAGAAATTTAACCCAATTTCAGTACTCAGTACAAACATCTGCAACATGTACCCAATGTAAGTTATACGATAACACAAACCAGTTCAATGTTTTTTTAGAAATAAGCTAAAAAAAAGTTTATTTGAATTTAAATTGTGTAAAAGTGACCGTCGGTGGTGCAATGGGTAGTGTGCGCGCCTCTTGTACAGGGGATCCTGAGTTCGAGGAGAGAGAATTACTAAGTTTTAGTTCAATACTTCTTTAAAACTGGTAACATGTACCAGCATGAAATACATTGAACTAAAGCACAGTTCTATTTAACTAACATGTAGTTTATTTGAACCTACATGGAGTATAAATTGAACTAATTTGAACTTAAATTGAGTCCATATGAACTAGAATCAAGTTCAAATTGAATAGATATCAGTTTAAATGCTGGTTCCTTTAACTGAAAATCAGTTCGGCATTTCCGCAAAATATGTACACATAATATGTGAAGTAAAATTTTGTTCGTATAAACTTGATTTGAGTAAAACGATTACTAAAAGCCAGTTTGAATAAACTACATTTTAGTTTATTTGAACTGTATTTGAGTAAGCATGTTACTCCAATTTAGTTTTATTTTTATTACATTTTTACTTAATATATTACATTGTTAAATGGAAAAATAAATATGTACAATATCGAAATGTTAAAGAATAATTACAATGAAATGTTTAATACGTAATAACATTTTCATATAGTATGTATACTATATTATATAAATTAATATTTTTACACACTTATAAAACATTAAATACACAAATACATATAATTTTTTGTTTATTCCGTCATAGGCCGAATTGTCCGATTTAATTGAATCCATCGAGGATTTGACACCAGTACAGCTTGGTGAAGCCATTGAACGTCCGGAATCATACCAATGTAATAAACAGAGCTGCATTTTGAAATAAAAGAGAAGCATTAGTTATGAAAAATAAATATTTATGTCGTTTCAATCAAGAAAAATTTAATATCATTCTTACATTGCAAAAATGGCAATACAAATTTTTCGAAACGAATCGGCATAACTTTAGCTGACACATGGACAATATTTTTTACACGATATTATAATATTGTCAATGGTTCATTTCAAACTGTAATACAAGAGAATAATAGCAAATCGAATATAAAATATGTTTGCGCCGTTGTTCAAAGGGAGAATAAACAAAGTTCTTAAATGTCCGCATTGGAAATTCAATTTGAAAGATAAGTTTCGTGATGAAAGATTAAATAAGAACATCGATCATTATAATGTTAATAGGCTACTAGCGTTAACTGTAGGGCTAATAGGGCGGGTCGATTTATTTTTCGACAATTTCCCTATGATTTCCGTATTCTATGGGTTATTCCATGAAAATTTGCCAAAGGAACCATACCTCTATCGTTAAAATCGAGTCCCCTACTTTTTGTTGGTAGATATTTTCCCAAATTGACGTTCGTATGAAATATTACCTACACGTTCACATCCATAACTCAAAAACTATCGATCGGGTTTAATCGCCAGTAGGCGCGTTGGAAAGGTGAGCTCATTTTGATCAATTTACATCAATCTCCAACATTGGTCCAACGGTTCAAAAGTTACGGGCATTTTTGTCCAAATTTTGGAGCATTTTTCCATTTTTTTCATGATTTTGTCCAAGAATATTACTTTCATGGCCATTTTTTTGGCTCAATTTTTTTGACTAACGAAGCTTACGAACCTTACGTTACGACTGGACTGATTTACGCTTTACATTATTGGCATATTTTTTCACAGGGTGCACACCCTGTGTTATGTTTGTTTATTTCTTTTTGTTTTTAGTTTCTTTATAGACTTCTTTATTTTTGTTTGTTTATAATATTCCAGTGTATGCTAGTTTTGTTTGAGCGTCATATCAGTGAAGTGTTACTTGAAATAACTAACAAATAATCAAACTATTTTGAAATTTAGAAAAGATTTAAAGGTAAGTGTAAAAACATTGCTAACTATTATAGTTAATAGTTATATTATTATTCTATGAAAAACATATTTAATTCTTTTAGTGACGGTTTAAAAAATGGATTCAGAGCCTGGTTCATCGCAAAATCCAACAGATACCCAACGCAGTAGTTTGCAACATTTGGTCTCTCATGATGTTTTTTCTTTTGGCGTGGCCTGTGAATTACCTGATATTAATCTGTCAACTAAACGAGATATATTGAAGTACTATTTTTTCTTGGCCGAACGTTCAAAAGCCCAAAGCAAAATGTTTTCGTAAAAAACATTTACTCCCCAAGAAGCAGACAGATTGTTAGAAATTTGGAGTCAACTTAATATTGAACTTATACTCAAAGGTAGCATCATTAGAAAATTGAATAATTTGCTTAACGCAAACAACGAGTAAAACGCGCAACAGAATTCAAAAAATTCGTAGAATCAACAAACCAATTATTCAACATTGGAAAATGTAAATGCAACTTGAAAGAAAACGACTGCTCATGTGGATCTATCCCAGAAAACTTAAAAGATTTCATGCGCGATCAATATAATTACAGAATACAAACGATACCGGAACACGATAGTGGAAGTGAAGAGACGATACCAACGACTATACCAATAATCCCAGTGAGCAACGATCCTACATACGAACAACATTATGACGAAATGGAAGTTGATGTGAGAGGAGGTTCAGAATTAGTTCTACCACCACAAACATACACTCCCAGATACAATACTAAAAACTATGCAATGATGTGTGACAGATTTGGTGTGCATGATAGAATGGGATCAGCATTGGCAACAGCTCTGATGGAAGACCTGGGCGTAAAAGATGCTCATGGCAATCTTGTCATCATGGATAAAAGTAAACTTCGTAGAGAAAGAGAAAAATGGAGACAAGACGCACTTCGTAAGCGGTATGATGGCTCGAATTTGATATCATTTTCATTCGACGGCAGGAAAAATGATGCTCTAACTGTAGAAAAAATTTAACCCTCATCTAGTTGTTTTGAGGGAACCAAAATCTCAATTGATAGGCTACACAAAAATAGAAAGTGAAACTACGGCAAGCAAAGTCAACAAATTGATCGAATTCTTCCAAGAAAAACAATTGTCTCTCGATTCATTAATTGCCATATGCGCTGATGGTGAACCAACAAATACTGGCATACACGGTGGAATTTTGCGACTATTCGAAAAACAGTTAAAGAGACCACTGCACTGGTTTGTGTGTCTTCTGCACTTTAACGAGCTTCCGTTTAGACATTTGTTTGACACTTTAGACAAATCAACCACCACTGGACTACGATCAACTACCGGAAAGTTGAGCTCAAAAATTGCTGATTGTGAAAATCTTCCGGTATGTAATTTTTATAGCTGATTCTTTACCATTTTTCATTCTATTTTTTAGCTTTTATGTTTTCTTTTCAGGTGGTAACCGATTTTGAGGAAATCGGTTTGGAAAATATGCCTCCTGGTGATTTAAATCCAGAAGAATTATCTACCGATTCGAGGTACTTGATGTTAATGGCCAATGCAATTTCTAATGGTGTGGTTCCTGCGGATTTGTCTCACATAAAAACGGGGCCAATTGCACATTTTCGTTGGCTGACCAAAGCCAATAGATTATTACGGTTGTATGTGACAACTAATAATCCAACTGAAAATTTAAAAATTCTGGCTAACTATATAATAAAAGTATACACGCCAATGTATTTCAATGTTAAGTATTATAGCTCTGCCGCATACGGTAGTACATTACTTTTTAAATTTATTACTTGGACACGATTTTTACCACCGAATTTACTTGGAGTTGTAAATACAGTAATTCAAGATAATCCATATTTTGCACACTCAGAAAATATCTTGCTATCTATGTTGTTTGATGATAGAATGGAAAAACGAAACATTGCTATAAAGAAGATTTTACATTACTGAAGAGATATTGTCAACCCAACGGAACTTAGAGTTTATAAAAAATCTCTTGTAAACTTTAATTGTACGAAATATACAAATACGATTGATTTAAATGACGATACCATTTTATTCGAACCACCGTTTACGTAAAGTTATTCGTATGAACATTTAGAGGGATATTTAAATTACGAAGTGCCACCGTTCGATGATCCACAAATTCCTTTACACATTCAAGGAACGGAAAGACATGTCCAATTGCTGGCTGCTACTGCTAAACGAGTTGCAGGAAAGAATGTAGAAGGCGCTATGGCGACGACATTAGAGAGCCGTACGAAAACACCCAGACTTGAAAGCAAACAAGACTTTCAGGAAAAATAATGTTTTTTTCACACTTTGTCTTTTACTGCACTCAAATTGAATTTTTTTTTTGATAATAGGTTGATAGATACTTTATTATCTCTTAATTTGAATTTTTGTAGAAAAAAAATAAAAAGGGGAAAAAAATCAAAAAGTTGGTTTTATGTGTTATTTTGTTTTAGCAATATCGCATGAATTAATCAACCGAATTCGATAAATTTGGGCTTAAACTCTTCGTTTTGAATTGTAAATTGAATTAAATAATGGATTGAGCCAAAAAATGGCCATGAAAGTAATATTCTTGGACAAAATCATGAAAAAAATGGAAAAATGGTCCAAAATTTGGACAAAAATGCCCATAACTTTTGAACTTTTTACCAACAAAAAGTAGGGGACTCGATTTTAACGATAGAGGTATGGTTCCTTCGGCAAATTTTCATGGAATAACCCATAGAATACGGAAATCATAGGGCAATTGGTGAATTTTTTCACTCCCTACAAATCGACCCGCCCTAAGGGCTAAATATCAATATTCTGTTTTCGATATTTTTAACTTGCCTGTACTGGTCAACAATTTTCAATGAAAATTAAAAAATGTTAATTTCAATTTTCTCCAACGTTTCTCCGGATTTTCCCGGCTTCTTCAGGGAGATGTTTATTTTGATCTACAAAATTATGTTTTACAATGTTTTGTTTATTTTAAACTTTTACATTTTACATTTGCTTTTAGCCACAGTCAACCTACACTGTCTATGATCAAATTATAATTGGCGCTAATTTTTCTATGTCCTCTTTGCTGTTTATTGTTTTGTTTACTTTTTGTCTTATTCGTAAACTTTCTAGTGTCATTCGTTTTCTGTGTTTGTTTTCTATATCTAATATTTTTGTGTTATCAAAGTCAGGCGTGTGTTCAGTGTCTAGTGCGTGTTGTGATATTCCTGTCGTCGCTTTTTTCTTTTTGATGTCCATTTCGTGTTCTGCCAGTCGTACTCCAAGTGTTCTTTTTGTAGTACCAATGTAGACTGTCGCATTTGCTATTTCCCACTCCTTTATATGGTATTTCGTATACTACGTTGCATTGTTGTTTTTTGTCGATTTTGTCCTTGGTGTTCGTGAATATTGCTTTCAATGTTGTGTTTGATTTGTGTGAAAATATTATGTTATTGTTAGGGATTAATAGTTTTAGTGATTTGTTGTCAGTTAGATGGTTAATGAAAGTTGTACTAAAATATCGTTTTTCTTCATTGTTATTAGTGGCAGTTTTGGCGTTGTACAAGTTTTTCTGGTTGATTTTTTTTGTTAATTAATGACTTGATTAGTCTTAGTGGGTAGCCGTTTTGTTGTAAATTTTTAGTGAGTTTATGTATGTTTTTGTTCCTAAATTGTGCGTCAGTTGTATCTAAGACTTTGCGTATGAGGCCAAAAGCTGTGTTTATCTTCGTTTGTTTTGGTTGTGCAGAAAAGTAGTTAATGATTCTGCCTGATGACATTGGTTTTGTATACCAATCAAAGAAGATGGTACTATTTCGTCTGTGTATGCATATATCCAAGAAGGGGAGTTTGTTGTCTTTTTCCATTTCCACAGTGAATTGTAGCTTATCGTGTTGTTTGTTAAGTTTAGCTAGGATTTTTTCCACATCATTTCTATTGACAATTGCAAAGATGTCTTCCACGTACTTGACTATAAATTTAATATTTATTCCCTCTACCCTTAGGTTCGTCATAGCACGGGTTAGAAGGTCGTTCAAGACAATATCAGCTATTGTTGGGGACAGCGGATTTCCCATGGGCATTCCAAATGTTATGTTTATTTATGTATACATAGTATCTACTGTTCAAATGAGCAATAATTTTTGGTAAAGCAAGTTTTGTCCGGTCGGCTAGTATCTTCAAACATATATTTGTGGTGGTAAATTAGGAAACTGCAATAGAAAACTTTTGGTGGTAAAAAAAGTGTAAAATACGACTCCATCCGAAGTCCATTTACTTCAGGAACTAAGGAGACTTGATTTAATAATATTCACACAATCATATCACCTAAAGTTTGCTAACGACATGTCCTCATAAATCTACTGCACGGATTATATAGTAACAAATTTAATAGGGTTATCTGTGTTGGAAATGCCGTATCCTTTCATACATAGTTCAAACCATCGTATATTTATCATTTACATGTGCAACCTTTGGTACAACACTGGAAAGAAATACAATACTGTAGCTTTAGACTAGCTTGTTTCCAAGCGTCATCGCGCCCTGCCTACAGCTAATATGTTTTCTTTACCATGCAGCGTTTATTATTTATAAATATTCAATGCCCTAATATAAATTACCGAACCTTACGGTGAACTATGTATTGATTAGGATGCCAGTTTATTTCCAGAAACCTTCAGCTTAAAATCTGTTACTATATTCCATTTGTCCCTCACGGTAAAGTATGACATTATCGTTATAAAACTTTTGGTGGTGAAAAAAGTGTAGAATAGGATTCTATCTACGAATTTTACAGATTTTTATTTGAAGTATATTCACACAATTATATCATCGAAAGTGTGCTAACGATAGGATCTAAAAAATTTTCATGTATATATGATGAAGTTATATATCAATAAAAGCAGGAATAACTGTATGTTGAACGTGTTATACGATTTGCCAAAACTGAAGTAAATTTAAAGCTGTACTCTAGGTTCCCCTACGGCACAATAAACTGTCCAAAGTTTGGCCATGCATAGTTAATGTTACAGTATATTTATCAGTTACTTTGTAACTTTTGGCTCATTGGGTGGTAATTGGTGAAAAATACAATACAGTAGCATAGAGGCTAGCGGGAAGTATAACGGCCAAACGTACCGCTACTGTGACTTTTTTACCACGTAAGCGAAGCTATCAGTGGTAACTAGTGCTGTTCAAAAAAGAGCAGTCTGCTCTTTTTTCACAGTGATTGAAAAATCACAGTTTGTCACTGTGATTGAAAATAGCTATTCACTGCGATTGCTCTTTCGCAGTTTTTGGTAGTGTTGTGCAGGGAGCACAAACAAAAGAGCAGTCTGCTTGTGATTGTGATTATGAGTTTGATACCAAAAACTGCGACTGTGTCGCAGGTTGCTATGCATCAGCAGGTTGTTTAGACTTTAAGAACACTAAAACAAAGCGTGTTAAAGAGTTAGACATTGAAAAATAAAATAAAATACAAAGTGTTCCTAAATGATCTCAATTTTTATCTATTTTTGGCGTAGAATGCGTCTTACCTTACGGTATAGGGAGTCATGTCAGATTGTTATTGTTGTAATCTTTATTTCATTGATTATGAGGAAACGGCGAGATAACTTTTTTTTAAAAATTTTTTTGTAGGTAAATGAAGATGTTATCTTTCGTTTGATATACATTTCATATTGGTTGATATCTTCCTAATATTTAAATTTCTCAAATGAAAATTGTTTAAACACATACACTCAAACATATGTGTGGTGTTTGGTTGAGTGTTTGAGTTTGTAGCGTGAACACAAACTATGCTGCTGTTTCAGTGTGGACACAAACCTTCGGCTGTTGTTTTGATTGATGGAATATTGAAATTTCGTATACATATTTACTTATGTATTTAAGTGTAACAAAATGTTAAATGTGAATTTGAATTTAACATGGATATATAATTATAAAAAATATATGAAAAAATTAATTCATACATTTTTATGTTAAATGAAAGTGCTGCCAAGTAAGCAAAATAACAATGCTGCGTGATGCTGTTTGACAGCAGCTGACAGTTGACGTTTAGTAAATTAAAATAAAAACTACTAATCAAAATGGCACCTACACGAAATACAAGAAAGCAACGACTGATTGTTATGCAGAGAAATAAATACTCAGGTAAGTTTTGTGTTCCCTTGTTTATATATATTTTTATTAAAAATGTTAATTAACAACATCAACATCAACAATGTATATATGTTTTCTGTCTTATCGGATGGCGTATTCTACGTTAAACTTAATGGCCGTGTCTCTGACACAGCCTGCAGGGACAGTCCGTGGCCGAAGGCGTCGGACAACTGTCTGCTGTTTTTTTTTTATTTATTTTTTTGTGTTACATATGAATTAAAAAAGTTTTGTTTTTGTTATTTTATTATTTAGAAAAAACTATATGAATTGTTGTCTGTTTTAAATAAAGTGTTTCGGTTACTTTATTTCTAACTTGAAAGAGTGTTCGGCAAACACGCACAACCTTAATTTTTAGTTGTTTTTGTTGACATTAAGTTTGTTGGTTTTTGTTATTCGCTTTTTCGCCATCGCCGATGTAATTCACCGTTTAAATCACTGTTTATACTCACTGTGATTGGCCAATCGCAATCACAGTTTTCACTGTGATTGACAATTCACAGTTTTGCACACCACTAGTGGTAACTAAGCTCAGCATGTTTCTTCGTTCACACCAAAAACCCAATGGCCTAATATAAATTACCGAACCTTACAGCAAACTAACTATGCAATATAAAAATTGGAAGTGTTATTGTGCGCAAGCGCAAGCTCTACAATTTTTTAATTATGGGCAAATCGTATGTAAAATATTATATTTGATGAACTACCGAATTTGTTATATTGCAATTTGTTATACAGGCAAAAACATATATATCGTGTCTAATGGGAACCGATGAAAATAAATTTTTAGAAATGGTTTCTTGTGTGTTTTGCGTGCGGTATTTTTCTAACACGTACATGGTAGGAAATTATCAATTGAAATGAGTTTTCGTTTGCATTTAGTTTAATGAATTTTTCAATAGCATCACTCAAAACAACCGCTGATGAAGATGTGTGGCTAAACCGGAAATATGTATATATATACAGTGCTGTCTGGGTAGAGTGAACTAATTTTTGCAGGGCGATTTCATAATACCCAGGTTGTTCACTAAATCAAGGTTAAATTTATTTTATTTAAAAATGCATTTTAAATCCGTTTATAGGTTATACATTTTATTTATTTGTATGTAATATTGAAGTTTAAATTTCAGCCTGGAAAAAATTGGTACTATTTGTTTGTTTTTTGGGTTCCGTACCGATATTTGGACTGCTTGATCGCGAAGGCAATGTAGTGCTTGTATATTCGCGAAATTTGTTGTATTAGCCTCTGCCCATTCGATACCCTTACGCTATAAAGTATGTTCACTCAATCGAGGTTCATGACTGTTCACTCTACAGAGTAGTCAATGTAATCATTCTGGTGTTCACTCCAACGGGGTGTTCATTGCATCGGGGGTTCACTCTACCCAGACAGCACTGTATATACATGAGGTGGAATTTTGCAAATTTTCTTTTTAAAAACTATAACTCTATTAATAGTCTTGCGCTTGAATAATAAAAGATATATATAAAATATAGATATGTTTCCGTGGCCGGAAGGGGTGTGGCAATTGTACTTTGATAGATTGATACTCTTACAAATGTAAATTAGAAAATTTTTGGTGGTGAAAAAAGCGTAAAGTACGACTCCATCGAAAGTCCATTCATTTCATGAAATAAGGAACTTTCGATTCAATTTATATCACTTAAAGTTTGCTAACGGCATCTGGTAATAAATACGCAGGAATATGTGATGGTATATAGGGGAACGCTGAAATAATAAGGCTACAGGGAATATATAGTAGTCGAATTAGGATATCTTAATAAATTACAAGTCTGTCAGTAAGATTCTCTATGCCTTGATGAATTTTGGAAATACCGTATCCTTTCATACATAGTTGAAACCATCGTATATTTATCATTTACATGTGTAACTTTTGGTACAATGAATAACACTGGAGAGCACTACAATACTGTAGCTTTAGACTAGCTTGTTACCAAGCGTCATCGCGCCCTGCGTACAGCTATTATGTTTTATTTACCACGTAACCTTTATCAGGCCAGCATGTTAATTAAAACAGATCATGTTTGCTCGTTTACTCCAAATATTCAATGCCCTAATATAAATTACCGAACCTTATTTTGGCGTTTTTCGAAAAAAAATTCTTCCATACGAATTGGACCACTTTATGAGAAACCCTTAGAAACCCGCAAAAATTGGTTATTTTTTCAATTGGACGCTCAGTTTCCGAGATATAAACATGAGCGCATTTAGCGATTTTTTGTTTGAAAATTTTTAGTTTTAGCGATTGAATGATGCCATATAGAACACACCCATTTGTTAAAGCCTCCTCCGGAGGTCAAATTTGTATTATTTTTTCGATTGGACGTACCGTTTCTGAGTTATAGACACTTTTTTATTATAGCGATTCTCCTATTTTGGCGTTTTTTCAAAAAAAAAAAATTCTTCCATTCAAATTGGACCACTTTATGAGAAACCCTTAGAAATCCGCAAAAATTGGTTATTTTTTCGATTGGACGCTCCGTTTCCGAGATATAGAAATTTTTTCTCACTTTTTCATATTTTCGATCAATAAATTACCCATTACCCATCGTCGTGGATAGCTACCTATTATTTTCCCCATTTCCCTGAGGGTAATGGGTAATCGTGATGAGTAATTTCCCGTTGTCGTGGGTAGCTCATTTTTTCCCTATTACCCTGTGGGTAGTGGGTAATCGTTATGTGCAACTCCCCATGGTCGTGGGTAACTACGCATTATTTGCCCTGGGTGGGTAAACGATCGCTACCCATTTCCCCCGGCGATAATAATGGGTTACCCTGTGAATAAATGATTACCCACGAAATACGAACCCTGATTTGGGCTGAATACATATCTATATAATATTCAATGCAAATCGGTACAAAAATATACTAAGGTCTGTTCAGAAATGAATCAACTCAAAACACTCGCAAAATTGTCAGATGCTGCATTTACGAACGTGCTGCGCATCAGATGCAGAGCAGTGATGCATTTCCGAATATATAGGTAAAAACAATAAAAAACACTTACCACTTCCCTTATGGCTATCTCCATATGCTTCCTCACAGGACTTTCTGCGCTCCAAGTCCGCCAAAGCCCCAAATCAGATCCATTGTTAATTTCCAGCTGAATTCGTGGAACCTGTTCGGAAATAAATAAATAAAATTTTATTAATGACCACAAACCTAAAACTGTTTACTTACCTTGCAACATTTAACACCACACTTGGATATAGCCTACCTACTTGGGCATCGTCCCATTTCTAACAGATTCTGTGACATATTTTGAAAAGAAAAATAGAAAGAATTAGCAAAAATTAAAGACAAAATGTTGTTTTGTTTACTTACCTCTCACATTGAAAAAATATTAATTTTGTTTTGAAAATATCAAACGAAATATCAAAATATTTGAAACGCCTATTGATGGAAATTCAAAACTATGCAATAGAAATTTTATAAAGGGTCCGCCAAATAACTTTTTCTTTGAAAATGCTATAAAAAACTAAACTACTGAATATTTTCTCAAATTTCTTTTTTCATTTAAAAGTACAATCCTTCCGGTTAATAATGGAAGATAATTTCATTCAAATGGCTGCCTCGGCTGGCCATGCAGTAGCCTACAAGATCGGTCCAATTTTTAAGCACATTATCGATTGTGTGCAGCTGTATTTCACCAATGGCTTCACGAATATTGTCCTTTAAAGCGTCAATTGTCTCTGGCTTGTCGGCGTAACACTTATCTTTGAGGGCACCCCACAAATAATAGTCCAACGGTGTCAAATCGCAGCTACGAGGTGGCCAAAGGACATCAGCTCTGCGGCTGATAATGCCATCTTCAAAAACAGGGCGCAAAACATCGAGTGTAGCTTCGGCTGTGTGGCACGTAGCGCCGTCCTGTTGAAACCAAATGTTGCCAATATCCTCCTCTTCAATTTTTCTGAACAAAAATTCGTTCAGCATGGCCCGATAACGATCGCCATTGACTGTAACGGCCACACCTTGCTCATTTTCGAAGAAAATGGCCCAATTATGCCACTGGACCAAAATCCGCACCAAACAGTGACTCGGTTTGGGTGCATCGGCTTTTCAATATATGCGTGCGGGTTTTCTGTGCCCCAAATGCGAAAATTTTGCTTGTTTACATACCCGCCAAGATCAAAATGAGCTTCATCTGAAAAGATGATTTTTTTTTGGCAAAATCGGCATCTTCTGTAAGTCGATCGCAGGCCCATTTTTCCCATATTTCCCAGCGTTGTTCAAGCGTATACACAACCATATTCGTTCAGCGGAAGGATAAAACTAATTATCTGTCAAATCAGACATGAGCTAAGTGTTACCATTCACGAAATAAGCACTAGTTGAAAAAAAAAACGTTAGATGGTGGACTCGTATACATTTGTTTTTGTTTAGGAACATTTCATGAAATTCGCAACATTTGTTGAATTTAGTATAAGCATCT
The DNA here is from genome assembly GCA_963931995.1 of Phaonia tiefii. Taxonomy (NCBI): domain Eukaryota; kingdom Metazoa; phylum Arthropoda; class Insecta; order Diptera; family Muscidae; genus Phaonia; species Phaonia tiefii. The sequence goes on along the minus strand of OZ008369.1, from coordinate 150,612,526 downwards.
TCGAACTCAAATCTAGGAAAACACAATATTCGTGATCCGAATTGAATTTAAAGAGATTGACATTCTTATTTTGAGATAAGACAATTTTTATGTGTACTCGTACTACACAATTTAGATTCAAATTCCTAATTTCGAGTAAAAATTAACTCGTCCAGTTTTAAGTTCAATTTGAACTCAAATTTATGATATGCTGTTTTTTGACTGTAGTCTCAACATTGTCGTTTAGGAACATTTTATTGAATTAGGAAAACTTTTTGGATTTAATATAAGTAAATTTGAACTCAAAAATAGAAAACTCAATTATGTTTTAACTAAAATGTATGATATTTTTCTTTAATTACAAAATGTGTTTAATGTACCCAATCCAATAAAACATGAACTTAAATTGTGTAAAAATTAACTTGAATTGAGTACATACTGTGAACTACTTTTAAGTTCATTTTGAAATCAACGTTTTTGAGTATGTACGCAACATTGATCTTCAGGAACATTTTATTCAATTTGGAATGTGGTTTGAAATTAATATAAGTTAGTTTGAACGTAAATATGGGACAACTAAATTTTTTTGAACTAAAATTTAGAAATTTTATCGTTAATCATTAAAAGTATTTATTGAACATAATGCACGACAACATAAAGCTAAATTTTCTTATTTAAAGTTAAGTTTTACTAGAATTAGGTACACTTTATTGAACTAAATTGTAGTTAACCCTGAACTAAAATTAAGGAAAATTGTTTATAACTTCTATTCATTTTGGTTGAAAAAAATCATATATACAAATATTGTTGTATCCAGTTTAAGTTAATTTTTAATGCTATTTTACTTTCTTATTTTAAGGTCAAATGATCTCAATTGTAGTTCAACATTAACTGAATTCCATTTCCTTTTTCCTGAATTGTAGCTAAATTTTCTCCAAAAGAGTTTTTAAAATAAACTGTCGTAAAGTATATACACATTTTTTGACTGAGTTTAACACATTCTAAATGCAATGACAAGTTTACTGCAGTTAAGACTTTTGTTTCCTAAATTACTCAGAAAATGATCACATTCAGCCGTCCTTATTTTCAGTATATTTTAACTTAAAGGCATTATAATTATCATACAAACCATCCAACGTATGTACTCAATTCAAGTACAACTATAAGGTGTCGCAAAAGTAATCCTCCTATCAGAAAATGCTATAAATTTTGCGATTGGCCCCTAATGTCAGTTCTGTTTTGACATTTGTGTAGTAAACACATGCGAAATACACGTTAATAAACAATGTAACGCTACACTGCTCCAGAACGCGGAATATTGCTGACTATTTATTTGACGAATAATCGGTCGGTGACTTTGGCACAACGTGAATTTCGTCGCAGATTTCATGGCCGTCCAACGCCTACTGGTGAAACACTGCGACGTTTAGCCGCTCGCCTCGAAGAGACTGGCACAACACGAGATGCTGCCAGGCGTGGCAGACCCCGGAGTAGCCGTTCTGCAGAGAATATTGCTGCTGTAGCCGAGGATGTCATGGATGCGCCGTCGACATCGACCAGACGACGTGCCACGCAAATGGGTATCAGTCGACGGTCTTTACAGCGAATTTTGGTACAAGATTTGAAGATGTTTCCGTACAAAGTCCAGACGTTGCATCAGCTGTTAGCTGCTGACCGCCAATCGCGTCTAACATACGCTCAAGCCATCCTTAATCACCACCAAGAGGAAGATGATTTTTCATCAAAAATAATCATGAGTGATGAGGCCCATTTCCATCTTAGCGGGTACGTAAATAAGCAAAATTTACGCTTCTGGGGCACTTAAAATCCGTGTGTAACCCACGAAGAGCCATTACACCCGCTCAAAGTCACTGTATGGTGTGCTGTTTTCGCTGGAGGAGTCATCGGACCTTTTTTCTTCGAAGACGTCGCGGGCCAAACGGTTACTGTGAATGGTGAGCGCTACAGAGCAATGATCAACGAGTTCTTTTTGCCGCAACTTGATGAATTGGGATTGGAAAACATGAGGTTCCAACAGGACGGTGCAACGGCACACACTGCACGTGCCACAACCGATATGCTGAAGGATGCATTTCCCGGGCGCCTAATCTCCCGTTTTGGCGATTTGCACTGGCCAGCAAGATCGCCTGATTTGACCGCTCCAGACTTCTTTTTGTGGGGCTTTTTGAAGTAGCGGGTTTATGTCAACAAGCCGCAGACTCTTGCAGCTCTTAAAGACAATATCCGTTAAAAATGTGAGGACGTATCGCCGGAAGTTTTGGCCAAAGTGATGGAAAATGCCATAAAAAGGGCTCAAATGACAATCAACTGTGGCGGCGGCCATTGACATGACATCATATTCTCAACTTGATGTAAAAAAAATTAAAAGACCAAATAAAAATAATCCACAAGAAGAATCAAAGGTTTTCATTTTTTTTTTAAATTACAGCCAAAAAACATCGGAAGTTTACTTTTGCGCCACCTTGTATAAACTTAATTTTAGGATATGGAAAACATTATTTATTTCCATAAAATTTTCTATCTAGTATTATATAAACTAAAATCTACGTAATATTAACTTAAATTAAGTATTCAATTCTAAGAATTTTTTTTTAAGAAATATACTTTCTTAGTATAAGTTTAGACAATTTTTACGTATACTCCAGTCAAGTAAAGTTTACTTAACTTAAGTTAACATTCCTAATTTTAAGTAAAAATTAACTAAAATTGAGTAAATAATGTGAACTAAATTTTTGTTCACTTTGAACTCAAATTTAAGACATGTTTTTTTTTGAGTGTATGTGTATTAAAAATAAATTGACGTTTTGTTAATTTGTATGCCTAAAATAAATATGAAATACCTTTTTGTTTTATTCAATACTTATTTGATTTTTTTATTTCTTAAACTAAACTAAACCTGAAAAATAAGCATCCCGAATAAAACCGGGCTCCCGGGATTTAATTTATAAAAATCACGAAGCCCGGGCGTTTTAAAACACGGTCCCGTTTGACAGCCCTAGAGAGGGCATAACTAAAACTAATCTCAATGAGTTTAACGACCTGAAAATGTCCTGACCTTACAAACCAAAAAATTCGAAATAAATTAATTTCTGGTTCAATAAGTAATAATTTTATTGTTCAAATCAAATATGTACATTTATGTGCAGAGCCCATCCTAAACATTAAATGTTTACCACAAAACTGGTGCTGGGCCTGCGGTGTAGGCTAAATGAGATGAGTAAGCCAAAGGAGCACTGTAAGCCAAGGGAGCTGCAGCAATCGCATTGGCAATCACAGGAGCGGCTACTGGAGCAATAACTGGAGCAGTGGCAATACCATTATGGTTACGGGCAATCACTTGGCTACTGGTGGCCGTAACGAATGGAGCAGGAGCAGCAAGAAGGGCAGCAGGAGCACTGTAAGCCAAAGGAGCTCCGATCAAACTCGGTTTGGCTGCAGCACATGCAATGACGGCAACGATAACGACGGCTAATTTGAACATTTTTAATTGATTTGATTGTGACTGAATCGTCTTCAAGTTTAGAACTAATAACTGGATCAACTGTGCTAGACGTTTTATACCTCAAAACACTTGCAGATATGTGCGCGATGGTTTTAAGTTGTTTGAAAATTGTAAAGGTTTCGACGAACTATATTAATTATCAAAAAGTCTTCAAAATTAGGCAAGTCATGGAAAGCTTGCACAATAAGTTTGGATTTCGAGTGATCAGAAGTGAATTTGTTAATTTGTCGTAGCTGCAACGAATAAATGTGTCGCTTATGTACATAAGTCCAAACACATTCCCACGCAAATGAGTTTTTGATGTATATTTATTAGCATGACTTAGTTTTGGTTTCGAGGGTTTCTTAGTCATACTCAGCAAAATTGTTCATCCACATTTATGTACAAAATTTAATGTATTGTGTCAATGTATTAAATTTATTATAGTTGGCAAATTAGCTCATATCCACATATTTATATTTGGAACTTATATTTACTTTATACACACATATTAGAGCAATGAAAACGACACCCATATATATATTTGTCTTCTGCAAATCATTTCAATTACGAACTAATTACGCATGCTCGCCACGCCTGGGTTTTAGTAACAAGCTGGTTATCAATTAGCAAAGTGCGTCGAAGCTTCCACTGCACTTCAAGAACACCCATTAAAACCCTCACAGACATCACCATTAATTGCATGATTTTGCGGTATAAATGTTAGTGACGGATTTGAACCGATTATCAGTTCTCATTTTCAAGAAGAATCAATCACAAGCAAATCTATTCAAAATGTTCAAATTTGTCATTGTCATATTTGCTGTCATTGCCTGCGCTGCCGCTAAACCCGGATGGATTGGAGCTCCTTTGGCCTATACCGCACCTGCTGCCCTTGTGGCTGCTCCTGCTCTAGTTGTAACTGCCACCAGTAGCCAAGTTATTGCCCGTAACCATAATGGTATTGCTACGACAGCAGTCATTGCCCCAGTGGCTGCTCCTCTGATAGCCAATACTTTGGCGTACAGTGCTCCTTTAACCTACTCTTCTCCCTTGATTCATGCTGGCGCCCCAATTGTGTGGTAAATAAATGATAAACTTGGGCGTTACGGACAATTCTGTGTGATTAAAAGATCAATCCATAAAGTATTGAACAAAAAAGTTAAATGGTGTTTTATTCGAATATATTCTGAAATATTTAGCAGGGTTTTGCCAAAGCAACATAGACGAAAGGTTTGTACATATATTCCAAATTTAACTATAGTTTGTCTTTAGAAAATGCAAATTAATTACCTTTTGAAATCGGTAGAGGGGTGTGGATTCCAATTAGATATTTTAAAAACACAAAAATCTTACTGATTCACAAAAGCGCTTGCCAATGTCGTGCTGTAATGGAAAATAAAGTTCAATCTAAGTAAATGCAAGCTATAGCCTTCAACCTTACAAATAAGTATCTCTCATTTTGAGATCAAAACTTTCTTAAACTTAGCTCAAACAATTTACTCAATTATAGTCCATTTGTAAATAAATCCATAGAGCAATAGATAAGAGTCGCCATTCCTCTCTCAGCGTTCTCTTGCTATCCATGAGGTAGTGAGAGATTTCATCGAGTTTGAGTTGCTGTTGTGTGTTACTGTTTGGTTGGACATAAAACGGGCAGAAATAAAAGGAAATGCGTATTTTCGTTCGATGCAACCAACATGAAACATAATTTAGCTGCCATTAGTATCAATCAAACAGTATTTAAACTTACTTTGCTGCATGATTTGCTTCTGGTTGCTTATCGCTCTTCCACCTATATACTCTATTTCTATCAATTTCCTACTTCATAGTCGCTCTGTTGTGTCATGGATACCCCTGACAAATCTTAGGATATTTTACTTAATCAGAGTACACGTTAAAAGAGTATGGGAAAGAATGTAACAAATTTCCTTATTTTTTCTAAGACACACAATGCTAGCAAACAAATGAGTACAATTGTACTGAATTTGAGGAAAAGTAGTTCACAAAGCCCTAAAAAATAATTGTACATGCAAAAAAAAAACAGATTTTATGCTCGAATTAAATGAAAAGTTTTCCGAATGATAAAATTGAGTTCATAGTTTTATTTAATTCAAATATAGGTGTGGGTTTCTGTTAAGGATAGAGGAAATACTTTTAAGTTAAAGTATCAACAATATCAGGAATATTGAACTTTTGAAAAAAATATACTTTATTCGAGAACATTCTTCCATAACTGAATTAGCAACACAGAACACATATGTATATTCAAGTGTACAAAAATGTATTTTTGTCGTTGTTTGTGTGCAAATATGACTTGTTTGTAGCAAACACGTTGTGTTTAATATTCAATATAAAATGTTTGCGACACAATGATTAGTAGGCTATAATATATGTTTTTGAGACCTAAATGTGGATTTGTTTGTTGAAAACCGCTAAAAACCAAAACAAGACGGACAACAAAGAAACAAAAAGGCAGCAGATCATCAATTCATGAATACAATGCTTGCACACATGTACGTGTTTCCTGCAATATGTTGCTGATGCCGTTATTTTTCATCGTGTTTATAAGTACGACTTTTGTTGGAAGTCGGTCACATTGATCAATACAGTGTTGACAATGTCTGTGTTCATATCGTGCTAAAGTGAAGTGAAAAATTACTGGTAGTGATAAAAGGAGCGGTAGGAAGTGGCGGAAGAATAAAAAATCTCGCCCGCCTGAGGATCTTGTGCTGATATTCCGACGGGAAAGGCGCCGCATGAGACAGTTGTGCATACTGATGTAATGAAAAGTAAAGCAGCGGCTAGTAAACATACACGCTGAAATATCTGTCTTTTTCTGTTGTTTGTATGCAAATATAAAGTGTGTTTGGAGCTTGTCGCAAGTATAATATACTTGTGTCCAAACACATTGTGTTTGCTATTCAATATTACACGTTTGAGACACAATGATTAATATATTATAATATATGTGTTTGCGACCCACATATATTTATGTTTGTGATACAAATACAGCTGAGCTTGTTGCACTGTCTAGGCTCTCTCGAGAGCAAGAGAATAAAAGAGGGACAACGAGAGAGTCTATCTTGTAAGTATCTATCTGTATTTTTGCATTATTCTCGCAGTCAGTGAGTCATAAATATTCCTGAATAGGCGTGTAAATTACAGATGAAGTGTTTCGTATTTTGTCTGATGTATTAAGTTTTAGTTTCATGTATTCAGTCGTCAATTGTTCATCGGACAGAGGATATCAAAAGCGCTTGATCAGTGAAAAAATAATAAACGAAGGCTCGGACGGTTAAATGGTTTGTGATGTTACTTTGGTCTTTGTGTATGTGTTTCGTATATATTTATGTGTGTTACCAAAGTGAGAAACGATTTTGAGGAAAGAAACTGGAAAGGGCAACAACGTGAAGCCCTTTGCCTGGCCAAGCCTTTACTGAGAAAAACGGAACGGAGCACCGTTTGTGAAATAAGTGTAATAAAAAAAAACACAAGTAATTAATCCACGCTTGGCTTGCATGAACTTGATTTGTATATAAATACCTTGTTTGTGTTCCAGCGCATAGTGATAACCAACGCATAGCTGAAACCTTCTGAAAACAAAAACGTGAGAGCAAGCAAAAGAGCAGCAGATTCTCATTTCATGAAAAAAAACAAATAATGCATTCAATGCCAATAAATGTAAAAAGGCCTGTTTTAAATCTATTATTTTTTTCCATTAATCTATATATTTGTGGTCACAAACAATAACAGCCTAACTCGAGTTAGGACAAAATTGAAAAATTTTTTTGAGAAGTCACCGTGCTCAAATAAGCAACTCTTTTGTGTTAAGAAGTAAGTAAACAAATTCGTTTCCTTGTTATCTCTAACAAAGTTATCACAAAAACTCCGACTCCTGATTTCCAGTAAATAGTATATTAAACTTTAAACTGCTCTGCCTGAAAAATTTTAGAATCGACTTAGGCTGTTATTGTTTGTGACCACAGATACATAAAAATGGATGTATGTATGTATGACTGTGTGTATGTTACGAATGGACTCGAAAACGGCTGGAACGATTTTGATGAAATTTTCAGACAATATTCAGAATCATCTGGCGAGTGATATGGGCAATACAGCCAGGTTAAAAGTAGGCGGTGCCACGCCCCTTTCTCAAAAATCGTATGTATGTGTGTATGTTACGAATGGACTCGAAAATGGCTGGACCGATTTTGAAGAAATTTTCAGACAATATTCTGAATCATCTAGCGGGTGACATAGGCTATACAGCCAGGGTGAAAGTGGGCGGTGCCACGCCCCTTTTCAGAAATCGCTCTGACGGCTTTTCTAATTGACCAATAGGCCGATTGTTATGAAAATTTCACAATGTGGTACTGACGACCTGCTCATACTCCTTGGCTATACTTGGTTGTGATTGGATAAAGGGGCGTGGCACCGCCCATACAACTGGAAATTTAAAATGGCAATATGTCATGAACTGTCAGCGATATGAAGATGAGATTTGGTATATATGTTGTTGGAACAATATGAATTACAGCCAGGGTAGAAAAGGGCGGTGCCACGCCCCCTTTGAAACCGATATAACAGCCATAACTATAGTTTGAAAGGTCATGGAACAACAAATTTTCTTCACCCTTTGGCATTGCAAAAACATTGAAGGCAAAACGTAGTTTGCCGGGTCTAGAAGTATTTATAAATGTGGATTTATATTGTTAAAATTAATTATACGAAATAATACATATGTATATATTGAAATCGAAGAATAATTCGTTTCTAAATATGATTATATTTGGAAGGAAATTCACATATGTTTCGACGTAAGTATATCGTCACCTAAAATCCAAAAAGACGTAACAACATTTTCATCACTTTACAGGAGAGGCAAAAAATAGTTAGCTATTGAATCGGAACTTTGTGAATAAAATTGCCATTTTGGATGGTAGATGTCTAAAAGTTTGTGGGGATATGTAGTTTTTGTCAATTGTAAGTATATGTACATCGAAATTTGATAAAAAATTACAGTTCAAAGAAAAAACGTGGATTTATCAAAAACTTCATCTATTTAATCCTTTTAATAAAATCTTTAATTTTGAACTTAGGTGTTTGAAACTTTGCCAAATCGTGTATTTTAGTCAAACATATCGTATTCAATCAGAAAGAAAATTTTTGGAATTTTGTTGTTACGTCATTTTGGATTTTAGGTGACGATATGTAGGTTTGGGCGAAACACGCGAATGCGTGTATATGGATGTTTGGGGATGAAGAACGCATATGTTTCCACATTAAATCATACGTGTTTGTCAGTAAACATGATACTGTTTGCATTTAAATACAAGTAAGTTTGGGACTTGCAAACATATGAACGTTTGAAGTGTGTTCCAAACATATACATACGTGGCTCCTGCAGAATATGTTTGGGAGATTATTTTACAGAGGCCGTTATTTTTCAGCGTGTAGTGATGGTGATCGTAAGGTGATAATATGCAAAGTTAGGCAGCGGCTAGTAGTCATGGCGAAATGGCTTCCAGGAAAAATGCACACAGACAAGAAGCGAAAGACAGATGGCGACATCCAGGAGTTCTCAGTTTACTGGACCGTTCTTCAGGTGTGTATCGCTCCATTGCTTGTTATTAAATAATTCTCTGTCTACAATATAGATACCAAAGCACAATGACATTTGAGGGGCAAAGCACAATGACAAAAATTAAGGCACATTTACATTATGGCATTATTTTTGGGCGACCTTCTTGTTGATTCCAGAATGAATTATTCTTAACACAGGGATGTCCTAGGGAAATAACACTGTGCGACAACAAAAAGAATTATGGGGTTCTGTCAACGGATTCTGGTAGAAAGGTCTAAAAAAATTACCGTGTATCGGCGTTTTGCCAGGTCAGATCAGAATTTTTTTTGGGGCGGGTCAAAGTTTCGGCCCCTCGGAACTTTCCAGCAACATACCGGCATGCAAAATTGTGTGTTCCTTACTTCTGAGGTACAAAATATGTTCAGGAGTTTTATAGAAAAGATTCAGATAAACATTTTTGTGGAACAAATTAACCCTGTAACTGTCACGTATAACCATAATTTTTACTTTTTTTTTGAAAACTCGCAAAAAACTGCTCCAAAATTACGAGGGGCGTGGTCAAAATGTTGTACAAATATTATCGCCATAAAATTTCACTATATGTGTCCGAACACTCCAAAACACAAATCTTAGCCCAAGTGCCACCCCGTCATTTTTGAGCAGTTTTTATTGAGTCTTCAAAAAAAGTAAAAATTATGGTTATAACGGGTTTTTAAATAAGAGCGCTACAATAGTTTTTTTTAAATAAAACAAAACCGGTTTTAGATACCAATGAAATTCTTTATTCCTGTGAAAGTACGTTCGATGCCATTATGAATGGAGCTCACCACCGACACGTTTGCAGAAGTCCAGACGCTGAACCCAATTTTCGACGGTTTTCAAGCATAAATCGGCCGATACTGATGCAATTTCACGTTCGATATTCGTACGAAGTTCATCAATCGTCGCTGGCTTGTTGGCATAGACCATAGACTTGACGTAGCCCCACAGGAAATAATCTAACGGCGTCAAATCGCACGACCGAGACGGCCAACCGACTGGGCCATTTCGTGAGATAACACGTAAACCAAACTTAGTTTCCAATAAATTGATTGTGGCATTCGCTGTGTGGCTTGTGGCGCCGTCCTGTTGGAACCACATGTCCTCGAAGTCCATATTATCCAATTGGGGCCAAAAATACTCGGTTATCATTGAACGGTAGCGATTCGCATTCACAGTAATGTGCCGGTCTTGATCATCACGGAAGAAGCACGGCCCAATGCCGCCGCCGCCGGCCCATATACTGCATCAAACCGTAATTTTTTCGGGATGCAATGATGACTCATGGATTACGTGTGGATTGCTGTCTGACCAATAACGCATATTTTGCTCATTGACGAAGCCATTCAGCCAGAATTGAGCCTCATCATAAATTGGACGTAGCGCTCTTAAAGTTGAGGCCACTGACTCCAAATTTCGGTAGTAAATTTTAATAACTTCGACTCGTTGTTGGCTCGTAGATCTTTCCATGATGAAATGGCAAACCTTACTGAAGAGAAATGTCAAAAGAGCGGGAAAAAATATGGCGTCGTTTGCTGTCCCTATCGATTTACTTTTATAGCGTCTCTGTTGAAAAACCCTTTATATGTTATTAACATTTAACTGATCTGATTTTATTTCATATCATTTCAAAGAGAGAGGTGGAAAAGTACTTAATAGTTTGGTGACGCACAATCTGCTGTGTTCAACACAAAATTAAGTGTGGTAGGTCTTTAAGTTGGCCATTGTTAAGGTAATTTACGTTAAATCCCTACTCATGCTATTTACTTGAAGACCACATGTGAAAATATTCACCATAAGCGTCAGCGCAGTTGTGTTTTCATTAATTATGCTTCCCACATAGCAGCTCAATAAAAGCGTAAGCTAAATTTGCTTCTCTTTTGGGTTTCTTGAAAAATTGTCAACAATTGATTAAAGGTTTCTTGCGGTAAAACTAAATCTCAAGAACACTTTATTATGAAGGACGTACGTATGAATGTACGTACTTGTTCGCCCGCTTTTAAGTACGCTTAGAGTATAAATAATGAAACGCTGCTACTCTATACATCACAAACAATTCTCATCTGCTTTGGAAACCATCAAATAATAAATTCAACAAAATGTTCAAATTCGTAAGTTATTTTAATGAACATTGAGTATTTGAATTTTAGGTTGCATTATTATTATTTCTGTAGGCTGCTGTTCTTTTCGCTGTTATTGCTTGCGCTGCCGCTAAGCCTGGCTTAATTGGTGCTCCATTGGCTTATACTGCTCATGCTGCTGCAATTGTTGCTGCTCCCGCACCTTTTGTCACTGCCACCAGTAACCAAGTTATTGCTCGTAACTATAATGGCATTGCTTCAGCGCCCATTGTTGCTCCCGTTGCCACTCCCATTGTTGCTAAGACTTTTGCCGCTCCATTAGCTGCTGCTTATACTGCTCCTGTTGTTGCTAAATATGCTGCTAGTCCTTTGGCTTACACTTCACCGCTGGTGTACTCAGCACCTTTGACCTATGCTGCTGCTGCAGCTCCAGTTTTGTGGTAAACTGTTAAAAATTCCGTAATTTGTTATGACGATTTTAAAGACTGATATTTTGGAATAAATTAAAATAATTTAAAACAAGTTGGTTCGGTTTAATGTGAATTGAATCAATTAGATATTTGCTATCTTTACTAGTATTTAAGCAAGAAGTCTAGTCGATAATTACGATACTGGCGAATGTCATTTGGCGAATGCTTCAAATTTACCCGCCATGTCACAACCATTCACATCGCTGTGCGGAATGGGTAATGAACGTCTACCCATTACCCACAGGGTATGGCGAAAATAATGGGGAGCTAGTAGAGTATTAAAACCGAAACCGAAAAACCGGTTTCCCTTCAATTAACCGTGTGCCTGTTTTTTCAAAAACGCAATATTCGAATAAACCAAATCCGGGTTATTAGATGTTACACACAGGGAAAAGATTAGTTGGAAATCAATTCAAGCATTGGAAATTCCTTGATGAAGTAAAGGGTTTTTCAACAGAGACGCTACAAAAGTAAATCGATTGGGACAGCAAACGACGCCATATTTTTTCCCGCTCTTTTGACATTTCTCTTCAGTAAGGTTTGCCATTTCATCATGGAAAGATATACGAGCCAACAACCAGTCGAAATTATTAAAATTTACTACCGAAATTTGGAGTCAGTGGCCTCAACTTCAGTGGCCTCAATCATCTTCAGCGATGAGGCTCATTTCTGGCTGAATGGCTTCGTCATTAAGCAAAATATGCGTTATTGGTCAGACAGCAATCCACACGTAATCCATGAGTCATCATTGCATCCCGAAAAAATTACGGTTTGGTGCGGTTTATGGGCCGGCGGCGTCATTGGGCCGTACTTCTTCCGTGATGATCAAGACCGGCACATTACTGTGAATGCGAATCGCTACTGTTCAATGATAACCGAATATTTGTGACCCCAATTGGATAATATGGACTTGGAAGACATGTGGTTCCAACAGAACGGCGCCACAAGTCACACAGCGAATGCCACAATCAATTTATTGGAAACCAAGTTTGTTGAACGTGTTATCTCACGAAATGGCCCAGTCGATTGGCCACCTCGGTCGTGCGATTTGACGCTGTTAGATTATTTCCTGTGGGGCTACGTCAAGTCTATGGTCTATGCCAACAAGCCAGCGACGATTGATGAACTTCGTACGAATATCGAACGTGAAATTGCAGCAGTATCGGCCGATTTATGCTTGAAAACCGTCGAAAATTGGGTTCAGCGTCTGGACTTCTGCAAGCATGCCCGTGGTGGCCATGCAAAAGAAATCGAGTTCCATACATAATAGCATTGAACGTACTTTCACAGGAATAAAGAATTTCATTGGTATCTAAAACCGGTTTTGTTTTATTTAAAACAACTTTTGTAGCGCTCTTATTGAAAAACCCGATATATATTTTGATCAGAATTCGTAATTGTCAAACAACAGAATTATTTGTCGATGTAATTGATAGATTAAAAATGGGTCTTACTAAATACAAGTTGCTACTACCGAATTATAGTAGTATTAACCAATTTGAGTATTTCTAAAACCTCATTCATCTGAAATGGAAGATATAACTAATAAAAAGTACAATATTAGAATTCGTATTCAAATATTAGTCACTGTAATCATAATTTAGTTTCTGTCACAAAAACACTTGTTACAAAGTTATGTATTCGATTTTTCACAAGAGGCTTTGTTGTTAAAGAGAAGAAACTACGTATATTAGAATGTTACACGAGGACTTTACAGAAAAACTAATATTTTAAACAGAAAGTGATAAACAAAGTTGTGAAAAAACAATAAAGTGTATAGATAACAGCCAGCGAAGAATACATATTATCATAAATTGAGATGAAGTGAGACTTTTAAATACAATCGTTGAATATGACGCCACTATTGACGCCTTCACAAACACATGCAAACAATTGTGGACCCTTGGCTGGAGGAACTATTATTCTGAATGGCACAAATTAACTTAAGTATACATATGATTCCTAGAGTGACCCATCCCCATTTTTGGTCGAAAATATGAAAAACTTAGAAAAGCTGTCTGTATCTGGAAAACGAAGCGTCCAAAAGAAAAAATAAAATTTTTTTACGGGTTCCTAAGGGTTTATCACAAAGTGTTCCAATTCGCATGAAATATTTTTTTTTTCAAAAAATCGCCAAAATAAGAAAATCGCTAAAATAAAAGATGGCTATATCTCGGAAACGGTGCGTCCAATCGCAAAAATAATAATTTTTTACCTGCTTCAGAGGTTTTCACCTATGTATGGCTTCCATACGGCTTCACTTTTTTCTTTTTTAAAAATCGCTGAAACTAAAATTTCTGGCATCAAAATCGCTAAAACGCCTCTATGCCAATATCTCGGAAACGGAGCGTCCAATCGAAAACAAAACTATTTTTTTCAAGTTTCTAAGGATTTTTCATAAAGTGGTCAATCGTATGGAAGATAGTTTGTTCAAAAAATCATCAAAATACGAAAAACGATGAGATAAAAATTGGCTATAACTCGGACATATGTACATACATATGAGCATTTCCGCCTAAGGACAAAAAATTACTTTTAATTTTCATATCGATGGCACATTAATGTCGCTTTGCTCACTTACTACCTGATATTTAAGCTATCCAAATCCATGTGCGTGAATGGTTTTAAGCTGGAGTCGCCAAAGTTATGGGATTTTAAAGTTGAAAATACCAAAAAAAAAAAATTAAAAAATACATTTTTTGGCCAATTTCAAAATTGTGATCTATATTTGACGTTAATATCAAACTTGGTTTTAAAGTTAAATTAATGTTAATATACATAGTTTTATGTAAATAGAATACATATTTTATTTATTTCTTATTTTTTTCATAGAATATTTATTAGGTTTTAAACCATAGTGAAGACATGGTGGTGTTTTAAGACAAATTGTACATGATAAATGATTTAGAAATAAAGTATCAGTATCTGATTTCTTCCAAATTAGCTGAAGCGTTTTCATCGTGTTGGGTGCAGTGTTGGTTGGGTGCCTGTTGTATTTTTGCTTCCAATTCCGTATTTCCTGTTGTTGCTTCTTTACTATATCCTCTAATTTAAATACCTTTCTTCGCAAAATTTCTTCCCGTTTTCTTGCAGAACGGTATGATTTTAAAAAACTTATTGAGGTTTCCCTATTGTTATTTTCAGTGTTAAGTTCTACAGTTTTTGAAACATTTAGACACTGGTCATCTTTACATTTAGTAGTATTTTTTATAATTTTTTTGGAAAATTCAGGAGCACAATTTTGATTGTTGTTTTTTAATCTTTCTGATTTTCTGCATTTTTTTCGATGTGACACTTTTTTAACAGGAATTTTACTAGTTTCGCGTGAACGGCGCAAATTTATTATTTTTTTTTTAATTGTGAATTTCTTTATTTCGCTTTTCCTTTAATTTTAAAGATTTGGTGGAAATCATTGTAGGCTATTAATTAAACACGTCCGTTGTGGTTTATGTTCGTAACTAGACTGACTCTTTATTGTTTCTTGCAACTTAAAGCTAACATTTTATGTAGGTTAGAGAGAGATAGAGTAAACATAACTGTAAAATAACGAATATCAGTAAGACGTAACAAGCTTTGTGGATACAGGGAAATATGCCCGGCAGGGAACTATACCCCAGGGAAATATGCCACCATATCTCCAAGCCTTAATTTTTTTTCGTGTGCCATTGATTTTCGCATAAAGAATCGTCAACACTATCGATTGGTACACATGTTGTCTTATTTCTATTAGCGCCTTCGGTGTGCCTCGGCGTTTTATGAAAAGTGTAAAGAGGCGAGTTTTCAGCGTTGAACTAGTTTTGTCCCATTTTCATGATTGGTATAGAAAGAATCCATCGCAAGCATTCGCTGAATATCCTTAATTATATAAAAATTAAATTATATTCGTAAATCTCTTAAAAATAGAAACTGTAAATTTTGCACATTTTTCAAAAAGTCTCAGAAAAATTTGCAATTCAATATTAAAACGTGTGCCATCGATTTTATGATGTAAAACCAGAAAATATTTGGATCACGCGACAAATTGGCCCATTTGATATGATAGTATTCGTGTGCCTCGCGATAATATGGGTTTTCGAAGACTTTCACGTTTTTTTCATAAAAGTTTGAGGTGCCCTCACTATGTTCCTGTTTCGGGCACATTATCGTGATATACCTTGAACGACGCGTATTTCCAACAGCTATTAACGTATTTAATCCACTTTTTAATTTAGGAAGGGTCGCGAGTTTTCTGATGAAAAAACTAAAAAAAATTAAAATTTCAAAAAAAACTTACTCAAAACTATCACACCCTGTAGCGTTGAAATGGTTGGTGGTACACCTATTGCGATTGAATATTCTAGATGCTTCAAGTCTTGCGAAAAAGTTTCACCTAAATCGCTTTTATGTATATCAAACACGAAGCCCACAATTCTCTCACGAATAAACAAAAATTACAAAAAATCAAGCACTTTTTTCACATTTTTCAACTTTAGGCGTGTATTACTTCTAAATAAAGCACTTGAGATCCTGTATTTTTGCAGGCTGGTTCTTTATAGTCTCCTCAACGATTATCAATCAATAGCTGACAGATTAAATCTAAACGTAAGAAATAATTAACGAATAAAACAACTTTCAACATTTTTTTCGTAATCCGAAAATGCTCATATGTATGTGAGTTTTAGCGATTTTTTATTTGAAAAATGTTAGGGTAACGAATTTAAAGTCATGCCATCAATTGGTTAAAGCCACCTATGGAGATAAACAATTTATTGATTTTGTGGTTGGACGCACCGTTTCCGAGTTATAGCTATTTTTTTATTTTAGCGATTTACTTATTTTGGCGATTTAAAAAAAAAAGTCCATACGAATCGGACCACGTTATGAAAACCCCTTAGAAAGCCGAAAAAAATAGTTCCATTTCGATTGAACGCTCCGTTTGCGAAATATATACATAATGGCGGTTTAGCGATTTTTTATTCGAAAAAATTTAGATTTAGCGATTTGTTTAAAAAAAAAGTAATCCCGTGGTAAAGACATCCTTTGTTATTTTTCGATTGGACGCTCCGTTTTCGAGATATAGAAATTTTTTCATATTTTCGACCAAAAATGGGCACGAAGTACGAACCCTGGTTATAAATAATAATAATTTTGTTTACATTTAAATATAAAATACACAATTTTAATAAAAAATGATTTTTTTTTACTTTTTTTCTATAAAATTTATAATCATCACCAAAAGGCTGTGACAGGCATTAAATGTGCCATGTAAAAGTGGCCGTCTGTGGTGCAATGGGTAGTGTGCGCGCCTCTTCTACTTGACATCCTGGGGTCGACCCCTGCTCTGACCAATTTAAAATTTGTTTCGACCTGCGGTCACCTCGCATAGTGACGGCGACACTATCGAGTATTTAGCCATGAAAATGCTACTCAAAAAGACCGTTCGGAACCGGTGTAAAACTGTAGGTCCCAATCAGTGAGTATAAAACTAGAAAGCGCACAGCTCACTGGTTGTGAGAAGCTCTCCCCGATTCCTTCATGGGATGTAATGGGAAACCATTTATTTATTTTTATAGCCATTAAATTCAAGTAATTAGTTGAACATACCAATATTATTATTTTTACATTTTTCGTTCATCCAACTAATAAAATATTCACCACTGCAGGATAATTTGATTGCTAGAACTAAAACTCGATTGACAGATCACATTTATTTCTTGTTGCTGTGGCTTCAACTAAATATTTCAGTTCTTGCAATCAAAACTGAATTACAAATCAATTGATATGCACAACGTTTGGTGATACTGAGCACAATTATTAGTAATCACGACTGAATAATGTGATAGTCCAAGGAACCGCCAAATTTTAGTTGGCTGTAAATAGAGTTGTGACAACGAATCTCTTCTCTGTGTGTAGTTAACCGACTAACCGGTTTATTCTCAATTGGTGTTAAAAGTTCTTACAAACATTTAATAAAGATATAATTTTCATATATTAATTATTTTTTGAATTGATTTTCAAATTTAAATAAGTTTAATGTGAATACGAATTACCCTTGTCAATTTTACATTATTGGAATTGGAATATTATTTACATATTAATTTAAAAATACAGCTGTGAAATTTTGAGATTGAAACACCAATAAAAATATACAATTCATTTCAATAAAAACCAATTCAATCCAGTTCAGTTAAATTAGGAAGATAAAAATAATTCAACTGAATTAGACTAAATTATACTTAGGACTAGGACTTGGACTAAATTGATGAAATTGAATTGCATTGCATTGCAGTTAATTGCATTGCATTGTATTGAATTGAATTGAATTGAATTGAATTGAATTGAATTGAATTGAATTGAAGTGAATTGAGTTGAGTTGAATTGCATTGAATTGAATTGAATTAACTGATATGTTGTTTAACTGAAAATTTAAAAATATTAAAATCTGACAAATGTAGCTATATTTTCAGAATAATAATAACACTTTTTACGGGCAAACAAACCAAGACAAGACAATTTTATTTTGTGTTGATTTTTTGTTAACTCTTTTTCCAAAAATTTCAACATATTGCTTTCCAAACGAAACGAAAAACTCCAAAAAATAACAGTAATTAAAACCGAAAATTTGCCGGGTTTCCCCATTCTGTGATACCGGAAACCGGTTTTCAGAAAACGTGATTTTCGAATTGATATTTCGGTTATTCGAAAATGCCGGTTTTTTGAACACTCTAGTAGCTACCCACGACATCACGATTACACATTACACATGGGGAATGTGTAAGCGGTCTTTATCCATTACCCACGGCGATCGGTAATGGGTTACCGAGGGTAGCTCATCGCCATTTTTTATCTAAACAATGAAAAAGTTAAAAAAATGGAACCGAAAAACTAACTAATTTTTTATACGTTTCTAAGAGTTTTTCATAATGGTTTTTCGTTTGGAAGATTTTTTTTAAAAAGTCGCCAAAATAAGAAACTAAAATATTTTGAATAAAAAAATCGCTTAAATGCCAAATTTTTACACGTTTCTTAGGGATTTTCGCAAAGTGGGTCCAATACGTCTGGAACTTTTTTTTTAAATCGCCAAAATAAAAAAATCGTTAAAATCAAAAAATGGATATAACTCAGAAAGGGTGCGTCCAATCGCAAAAATAAGAGGCTTTAATCAAGAATGTTTTAATACGGCACCGCTTTTTAAAAAACTCGTCGCTAAAACTAAAATTCAAAAATTAAATTGTTCGAGCGTTTGGTCGTATTTTTAATTAATTATATTTTTCGATATTTCGCTACCCTTTGGATAGCATCGTCAGGAAGATAAACACAATTATTAATTAGAAACGAAATCAATTGATAAACAACATTTTTTCATGTCATTTGAAAAAAAAACAACAATAACAAAAAAATTAAACAATTGAAGAACTTTTCTTGTCATATGAAAAATGTCCTAAGTTACAGCCAGAAAAATTTTTGTGTAGAAATAGTTTCTCTAATTTACAGCCAGAAAAATAATTTGGTTGATAAATATATGTACATAATGGTAAATTCAACAAGTTACATCCGGATATATTAAAAATGTTACCTAGTGACAAATTCAATGAGACATCAAACAATTTTCGGTGAAATATTCTACATTTTACTAATTAAATGTCTATATTTCTGTGCTACATTATCCGTATCTGCTTTAAAGTTTATTCTCTTCGCTATTGGTGTCCTTATTATCTGCAACATTTGTAACATAAAACGACGTTTATAATTATTTTCCCTATTCAAAACAGACGTATCTTGAAAGTTTGGAAAATGACTTAAGTTTGCACAGTGCGATCAAAATGCGGTTTTTTGTGTTGAGATGTGTCTATATTTTTGATCTGATTTATGTCCTGCAATTCTAGTCTTAAGTTTATTTTTAGTTGTACCTACAGACATATTCCATATTGCAACTTTCACTATGTATCATTTCCTCCACAAGGTATTTTATATACTACACCCCGCGAAATAAATATAAAGGCAACACCATTTTAAGTTTTTTCCAAATGTTGTGAGGGATTTTCAAGTTTTTATTTTATATTGTATTAGCCCTTTCAAAATTAAATACGTTTCTACACCTAAAACCCAGGGCATTGACAGTACCGAGAAAAAATATATTGCCTTTATAATTATTTCGCTGGGTGTATTTTAGATCTGTGAAATTTATTTATTCTATCTTTGGTTTTACTAAACAATCTACCTAGTGTGTGTGTTGTTTTATGGGCCATTTTGTAATTACTAGTATCAAATATTTTTGATTTTTCTAATCTTTCAGAAAATCCTGGCATATAAGATAATGATTTAAACTTTTTCGGTTCCACCGCTGGGTTTTGGTTATCTTGCCCCTTATTTTCATATTGCCTTATCAATCCATTGACTATCCCTATTGGGAAATTGTTGTCCATTAATATAGTTGTAATCTTCTCCTTATTCTTTTTGTGAAAATTCCCGTCGCTTATCTTCAAAACTCTCTCTATCAGGTTTCTTGCCGTATTGACTGACAACCATTAATTTCGTGTGTTTGGAGTGATAATGGATAACCCTTCCAGAAGCAGTTGGTTTTTGGTACCAATCCAATAATAAACTCTCCCCATTTCTTATTACCATGGTATCCAAGTATGGGAGTCTTGATCCACGCTCTTCTTCAATTGTAAACCTAATATTAGGATGAAAATTATTAAATGTCAAAATATTATTTATAGCATTTTCTGAAACGATACAGAATAAATCGTCTACATATTTAGTAATGATTTTCGGTTTAATGGCCAGCTGTTCTGTGCAGGAATCAAGTAGATTCTCCATAACAATATCAGCCACAATCGGGGAAGCTGGAGATCCCATTGCAAGTCCTTCTTGTTGAAAATATACCTTGTCATCATATCGGAAATACCTGTTGTCTTCTATACAAAACTTTAAAATATAGAGGTATAATGACTTATTAATAAAGGGTCCGCCAAATCACTTTTTTTTTTTTGAAAATTCTATAAAAAAAAACTACAGAATATTTTCTCAAATTTCTTTTTTTATTTGAAAGTACAACCCTTCCGGTTAATAATGGAAAATAATTTCATTCGAATGGCTGCCTCGGCTGGGCATGCAGTAGCCTACACGATCGGTCCAATTTTTAAGCACATTATCGATTGTGTGCAGCTGTATTTCACCAATGTCTTCACGAATATTGTCCTTTAAAGCGTCAATTGTCTCTGGCTTGTCGGTGTAACACTTATCTTTGAGGACACCCCACAAATAATAGTCCAACGGTGTCAAATCGCAGCTCCGAGGTGGCCAAACAACATCAGCTCTGCGGCGGATAATGCGATCTTCAAAACCAGGGCGCAAAACATCGAGTGTAGCTTCGGCTGTGTGGCATGTAGCGCCGTCCTGTTGAAACCAAATGTTGCCAATATCCTCCTCTTCAATTTTTGTGAACAAAAATTCGTCCAACATGGCCCGATAACGATCGCCATTGACTGTAACGGCCACTCCTTGCTCATTTTCGAAGAAAAATGGCCCAATTATGCCTCTGGACCAAAATCCGCACCAAACAGTGACTCGTTTTGGGTGCATCGGCTTTTCAATGTATGCGTGCGAGTTTTCTGTGCCCCAAATACGACAACCATTCACGAAATAAGCACTAGTTGAAAAAAAAAACGTTAGATGGCGGACCCGTTATTTGTGTGCTGTTCTATTCTGTCCCATTTTTCCTCGATAATACGAAGTGCTAAGTCTACTCAGAGGCGGATTTAGGTTGGCTATGGCCCTGGGCGCAGAATAAATATTGGGCCCTTAAAAATAATCAAAAAAGAACCAAATTTTTCTTTAAATAACCCAAAATTTTATTATAATTCATTTTATAAACCTTAAAGCCATAAAAATACTTTACTTAAATTACTAATTAAAATAGGTACAGCATTTTTTTTAGCTTTTTGGCTTGCATACTTGTTAATTATATCATTACAATCAATAATTTTAAGTAAATGTGTCTGTATATGCAATACAGCAATATTATTGAGTCGTTCTTCTGACATTGAATTTCTTAAATAATTATTTACTCTTTTAAGACAAAAAATGCTCGTTCTACAGAAGCGTTTGAGATTGGCATGGTATACAATATTTTTAAAACAATTTCCATATTTGGAAAACTGGCTTTCATATTTACGGTTTTATTTATAGTATATACTACTATCTGACCCGGCAGACTTCGCAATGCCGACAAAAGTATTCAATGATGTTATGGTCACTAATGAATTCAAACATTTTATTTGGGTAAACCACCCCATCACAAAAGTGTGCGTAAAACGCAAATGCGTAGACAGTAAAAGTAGTCTGTTCCAACGTATGTATTGGTTAGTAAATCGGTAGAGTGGTTCTCGAGTTATAAAGTGATGAACATAGGACAACTTATTTATATATATGTATATAGATTTATTGATTGTTTGTCCTGCTCATCTAAAAAAAAATTTAAACTGTTCGAACTCATCTTTGAAATATATTGAATCTATGCATTATTTATAAAGGGTTATCCATTTCGTGGTTTCAAAAGTATAGGGCTGGAATTCGACATCTGTCAAACTAAGTTGTTAAACACATTTTTTTTCTTTCCAGTTGAAAGTCTGACATTGACGAAAATGGATCGCTTAACTATCACACAACGCATAACAGTTATTAAAACCTACTACAAAAATTGTGATTCTGGCACAGCCACATACCGTGCTTTAAGAGGAGATTATGGTTTACATAATCGTCCAACT
This sequence comes from Phaonia tiefii, assembly GCA_963931995.1. Classification (NCBI taxonomy): domain Eukaryota; kingdom Metazoa; phylum Arthropoda; class Insecta; order Diptera; family Muscidae; genus Phaonia; species Phaonia tiefii. Next base: position 150,590,117 of record OZ008369.1, on the reverse strand, counting down.
ACGCAAGCAATTGGCAAAATTGTGAAGAAATTTGAAGAGACTGGAGCGGTTACATATATTGTAAGGCCTGTGCATCATCGTTTCGCTCGTTCCGCTGAAAATATCGCTGCTGTAAGTGAAAGTGTTGCCGAAGACCCGAATGTGTCGATTCCTCGTCGTTCTCAGGAATTAGGACTGTCTTACGGCACATTATGGCGTATTCTGCATTTGGATCTACACCTACATCCATATAAAGTGCAGCTCACACAACAACTGAAGCCAGCTGACCATTCACAACGTCGTAGATACGTGGAATGGGAGCTTGAACAACAGGCGGTGGACGGCGATTTTTCGAACAAAATTTTCTTCAGCGATGAAGCACATTTCTCACTCGGTGGGTATGTTAATAAACAAAATTGTCGTATTTGGGGTTCTGAGAATCCTCAAGTAATTGAAGAGAGGCCATTACATCCAAAAAAAAGTCACTGTTTGGTCCGCTCTTTGGTCCGAAGGTGTGATTGGACCTTACTTCTTCGAAAACGACAATGGAACGACTGTCACCGTCAATTCGGAGCGTTATGGTCATATGATAACCGACTTTTTTTTGCCTGCTATTGAAGAATACGACTTGGAGAATATGTGGTTTCAACAAGACGGTGCCACATGCCACACAACTCGAGCGAATATGGCTTTATTGCAAGAGACATTTCCTGGCCGCGTAATTTCTCGTCAACTGGCCACCAAGATCATGCGATTTGACACCATTATACTTTTTTTTTGCGGGGCTACGCGAAAGACCGTATTTATGCAGATAAACCTTTAACTCTTGAGCACTTAAGAACCAACATTCGTCAAGTTATGGCTGAGATACCTCCCAATATGTGTCAAAAAGTGGTCGAAAATTACCTCAAAAGAATCAATGCTTGCAACACTTCGCGTGGTGGTCATTTAAATGATGTAGTATTTCACACATAATGTCAACGTACAAACTTTGTAATAAAAAAGAAATATCATGAAATAAAATATTTTATGTCTTTTATTTACGTTTACTTTTGAAACCGCAAAATGGATAAATACAAATCTATGAAGTTATTAATACATTTAAATTTTTTTCTTTTGTAGAATTGTATCTCTCTTCTAATGCAACTTTAAATTTTGTTTAGTCACATTTTAATGCTAAGATTACATCAGCCCTTGCTGACCCACCTTGTGTCCGACATTTTCCTTAATGTATACGCGCTTCTTTCCAAGTTTTTGTGTAAGATATTCCATCGAATCGAACAAATCGAATGTTGTACAAAGCAAACAAATGTTGTACAAACAAAAAGTACTTTGAAGCATTATTGCAACTCTCTGCTGCTAAGTTAGCCACTAGTTGAAGCGAATAACAGGAGCAGTGGTTAAATGATGCTGAAGGAGTATGTTGTTTTATTCTAGCTTGCAGACCGGTATATTTACCTGACATATTTGCTGCATTGTCGTAAGATTGCTCTCGACAATATTTAAGATCCACTGACAAATTTTGCAGGGTAGATAACACAGTATTTTCTAGATATTCCTTTCTTAACATCCCCAGTTTGCGTTACATATCGAACTACAAAAGCAAGTTGATCCAAATGGACAACATCAGGTGTAGAATCTAAAATTATACTGTAATAGTTAGCCGTTTTTATTTCATCTACAATGTGTGCGACACGAGTATCAGCCATTATTTACAAAAGTTCATAGCATGTTTGGTGGGATAAATAATTGGCATGACCACTTCCTTGATTCCCATATTTTTGCAAGTGCGACTTTTAAAAACCATCATACTCGCTCAAATACTCTAAACTTGTCAAACAATTGCATTTTCTGGAAGAAGTTGCACTCCCGTTATGTCGTCTAAATGCAATTCCTACTCGTGCAAGGAATTTTATTGTGGATACAACTCTTCGCAAAACGTTTCTCCAATAACTTTCGTTTTGCATTATAATTTGCGCATCGACGCGATTTGAAACCATGGAGCGCTTGTAGAGTGTACACATTGAGGCGACATGCTCCTTTGATTTTCCATGGTTGGACAAAGTAGCTCTAATATGCTTCCCATTTGGAAACCCAGTTGTCAACTTGAATTTTGAGTCCGACAATAATTTGCATGGATAGCAATATAAAGATTTGGATGTTTCGGGAAAAAATATCCACGCTCTTTCTTCGCATTCTCCACTCGACGTTTTCCACTAAAAATGCTCCAGTCCTCTATAGTAAGTGCGATCACCGTGCTTATATATCGATTTAATTCCACTAATATGTCCAATATTTCTGTGGTCACAAACAATAACAGCCTAAAAATTTTTTTTGAGAAGTCACCGTGCTCAAATAAGCAACTCTTTTTTGTTAAGAAGTAAGTAAAAGAATTCGATTCCTTGTTATCTGTAACAAAGTTATCACAAAAACTCCGACTCCTGATTTCCAGTAAAGATATAAAACTTTAAACTGCTCTCCCTGAAAAATTTTAGAATCGACTTAGGCTGTTATTGTTTGTGGCCACAGATTTATTGGTTTATTACAAATAAGAAATTCAACCATTTCTATTGTTAATACATTAGGCCAGAGAGCAATACCTTTTAATTTTATTTCCAATGAAATAGTTTCCGACTGACTGTTGCTATTTTCCATCGGCATATCTAACTCTACCATTCAAGAGACCTATTAAATTGAATTTTATTTTAATTGTAATAAAAATTCAACTCACCTGAATATTTTTAAAGCACAAGTTAATAATCTTTTTTCAAAAACTTTTTCTATTTTTGATATAAGTAAATAATACTCAGATATTCTTGCTTTCATCTTTGTTCATCGACGTCTCTATAATGGATAAAACTTTACGGTACGATTCTAGTGATTCTTTCAGTGTTACGTGCAGCTCATTTGTAGCACAACTCATTTGTTGTTATATTAAAAAACTATGCTCATCGTAACTAAAATTTCTATTAGAAAACATTTGTAGGAAAATGTATAAAGTCACGGGGCCCCCAAAATTGAGGGGACCCAGGCGCGCGCCCGGTGCGCCCCCCTTAAATCCGCCTCTGAGGCTACTGGTATACTCGGAAATAAAGAAACTACATCAAATGAAACTAAATTTTCACAATTTTGTGTTCTTTGTTTCTTTATTTTATCCTTAAACTGCAATGAGTCTTTTATATTGTATTTGGCGTCTTCTGTAATCCTTTTCAGTATATTCGTATTGTACCTACACAACTCATAAGAAGGGGAATTAACAAAAGAACATACATATTGGTCTCAACGGAAAATCTTCTCTGTGTATTTTTGGGACTCCATACAACCTAGGTGCTGTGGACACATTTGTCTTAAGTTTGTTTTTCTCAATTTGATTTATGGTTCCTGCTTTAAAAAGTCTTTTCTACAATATCATTGTTAATTTTTTGAAGTCTATGATAGCAGGGATTATGTCATTCATGTCCTCTTGTTCTTATACACAATATTTCATAAAATTATCTTTTGTTTTTTTTACAAAAATATAATTCGTCATCTAGTTTAGCAACAACTTGTAGGAAACAATACTATACAGCCCTAGACACCGCCTTATCGTTGATGGCATTATGATCGCCAATTGAAGATTTTACTTAAATGAAACAATACCAAACTACTGAACACTTGAAAGCGCTTTAAAGCGTTTAGCGATTTCTGGTCCCCAACTGGAAGTGTTGCTTCAATGAAACAGTGATCAGCTTCACCTATTTATAAGTACACACAGAAAATTATAAAGAAATTATGATAATGTTTGACGTTGTAGTGTCGGATGACAATTAGTTTTCATGGAAATTATTGCATTACGTTCAGATTTATTTCTATAATTAGATATGATTCAGTTAATTTGTTTATTCTTATTTGATTTATCATTTAAAATACCAAAATATTGGGTCACATAACGTACAGATATTCTTTTATTCAAAATAAAAATGTTCGAGCGTTTGGTCGCTTTTTTAAATAATTTTATTCTTCAATATTTCTTTGCCCTTTGGTTAGCATCGCCAGGAAGATAAACACAATTATAAGTATTAATTATTATAATTTTTTTTTCGTTTTTAAGTAATAATTGTGTTAATCCTCCTGACTATGCTTACCCAGAGGGGAGCGAAGTATTGAAGAATAAAATTATTTAAAAAAACGACCAAACGCTCGAACATTTTAATTTTGAATATAATACCAAAGATCGGATGAATCATAACTTTTTAGATATTCTTTTATGTTACCCTGGGTAACCCATTATTATTTCCGTGGGGAATGGGTAGCGATCGTTTACTCATTACCCACAGGGTATGGGGAAAATAATGGGTAGCTACCCACGACAATGGGGAATTATCCATCAGGATTACCCATTACCATCAAAAATTTCTTATTTTTTGGATTTGACGATCCGTTTCTGAGGTATAGACTTTTTTCTAATGTTTTCATATTTCCGATCAATGACGGGGATGGGTTACGTTGGGTAATCCATTACCCATCTTCGTGTGATACTACCTATTATTTTCCCCATTACCCTGAGGGGGATCTTCGATCGATACTAATTCTCATATGTAAATTGCATGTTTAATAAATGGTTTCCCATTACATCCCATGAAGGAATTTGGGAGAGCTTCTCACAACCAGTGAGCTGTATGCTTTGAAGTTTTGCTTATACTGATTGGGCCCTACAGTTTTACACCGGTTCCGAACGGTATTTTGAGAAGCTTTTTCATGGCTAAATACTCGATAGTGTCGCCGTCACTATGGGAGGTGACCGCCGCCGAAAGAAATTTAAGGTGGTTAGAGCATCGATCGAACCCAGAATCTCATGTACAATAGGCGCGCACACTAACCATTGCACCACCGACTGCCACTTGGATGTTTAGAATTGTAACGGGGTTTTCAATAAGAGCGCTACAAAAGTTTTTTTAAATAAAACAAAACCGGTTTTAGATACCAATAAAACTCTTTATTCCTGTGAAAGTACGTTCGATGACATTATGTATGGAACTCGATTTCTTTTGCATGGCCACCACGGGCACCCTTGCAGAAGTCCAGACGCTGAACCCAATTTTCGACGGTTTTCAAGCATAAATCGGCGGATACTGCTGCAATTTCACGTTCGATATTCGTACGAAGTTCATCAATCGTCGCTGGCTTGTTGGCATAGACCATAGACTTGACGTAGCCCCACAGGAAATAATCTAATGGCGTCAAATCGCACGACCGAGGTGGCCAATCGACTGGGCAATTTCGTGAGATAACACGTTCACCAAACTTGGTTTCCAATAAATTGATTGTGGCATTCGCTGTGTGGCTTGTGGCGCCGTCCTGTTGGAACCACTTGTCCTCCAAGTCCATATTATCCAATTGGGGCGAAAAATATTCGGTTATCATTGAACGGTAGCGATTCGCATTCACAGTAATGTGCCGGTCTTGATCATCACGGAAGAAGTACGGCCCAATGACGCCGCCGGCCCATAAACCGCACGAAACCGTTATTTTTTTCGGGATGCAATGATGACTGATGGATTCCGTGTGGATTGCTGTTTGGCCAATAACGCATATTTTGCTTATTGACGAAGCCATTCAGCCAGAAATGAGCCTCATCACTGATTGTTGAGGCCTCTTAAAGTTGAGGCCACTGACTCCAAATTTCGGAAGTAAATTTTAATAATTTCGACTCGTTGTTGGCTCGTATATCTTTCCATGATGAAATGGCAAACCTTACTGAAGAGAAATGTCAAAAGAGCGGGAAAAAATATGGCGTCGTTTGCTGTCCCTATCGAAAAACAAAGAAGTGATTTTCGATGACTAATATTTGTTTTTGTTCTCTAATCCCGAAACATAAAATTCAACCCTCGTACAAGTACACAAAAAGTACAAAAACGAAATGCATATGTATTTAACAGTCAATTGAGGCAATGATTTAAGTACATCAGCTGATTTGTACCTGCGCTACCACCTGATATAAATACATCTTTTATTTTGTTTTCTGAATTCCTGTAATTTTTTCTAGAAATTAAATTAAACACCTAATGCGATGGAACATTTTCCAAAGATGTTGAAATATGTTGAGGTTACAAAGTGTCAAACATATCTGGGGAAATGTTAACATCTTTGGCGAATTGATTGAAGATGTAAGATGTGGCCTAGTGTGAAAAGCTATTAGTCATCCGTAGGGTGCAAGTTTCATTAAAAAAGTTTAAATTTTTTGAAGCCGAACAACCTTCAGTTACCCGAATGGTCGTGGCAAATTCGTCCATATTCAGAATCAGATTGACTTGTTCAAAATATTATCTAATTCTCACGTTAAATAGGACCTATTGTAGTTTTGAGGAGTTCTCGCTCAACATTTGTTACGGAGGTTTAAAAATGGGTATGGGTAATGTATTATATTCTCATTTCAAGGTAGCTTTGGACAAAGTATTGGCTAGTACCAGGGGGTTCTATGGCACAGCTGATCAAAAAGGTACTAAGGAAACGATGTAGAATGAGAGACAAAATACGACATAGAGATTATATGCCATGCGGCAAACTCAGTTTAAGTAGTTTTTGATTGATAATAATAACAGCTAGATGATGTTTATGTTACGAGTATTAGCATCGAATGAATATATGCATTCCCTTTTATTTTCGTCCGTATTATGTGCAACCAAGGAGTAAATACAATCAATGTCAATGTATTGATGCAATGTCAATGCCTTGATGTAGTGGAAAATAAAGTTCAAGCTAAGTAAAAGTAAACTATAGCCTTCAACCTTACAAATAAGAATATCCCATTTTGAGCTCAAAACTTCCTTAAATTTAGCTCAAAAAATTTACTCAATTATAGTCCATTTGTACATAAATCCATAGAGCAATAGATAAGAGTCGCCATTCCTCTCTCAGCGTTCTCTTGCTATCGTCGAGGTAGTGAGAGATTTCATCGATTTTGAGTTGCTGTTGTGTCTTACTGTTTGGTTGGACATAAAATGGACAGAAATAAAAAGGAATGCGTATTTTCGTTCGATGCAACCAACATGAAACCTAATTTAGCTGCCATTAGTATCAATCAAATACTATTTATACTTACTTTGCTGCATGGTTTGCTTCTGGTTGTTTATCGCTCTTCCACCTATATACTCTGTTTTCTATCACTTTCCTACTTCATAGTCAATCTGCTGTATCGTGGATACCCCTGACAAGTCTTTGGAAATTTTACTTAATCGGAGTACACGTAAAAAGAGTATGGAAAATAATGTAGCAAAATTTCCTTAATTTTTCTAGAACACATTTTCTACAAATGAGTAAAATTGTACTGAATTTAGGGAAAAGTATAAATAATTCAAGCAAAAACGTATTAAAATCTAGTTCACAAAGCCCTAAAAATAATAATTGTTCTATAACTGAAGAAGCAACAACATAGAGTAATATACTAACAAGAGTGTTTTGTGGACTATGTGGAAAACATATAGAGAATGATGGGAATCTTTCATTTTAACAATTTGCGTATTTATTGGGATCTACACAAATAATTTTACTCTAACACTTCATTACATTTTGATCTAATTCACTGAATTCCTTGTTCTTGAGTAAGGAGAACGGTGACGCGTCATAACGCCCATGGGCGTTACCTAAAATGGACATAAAGCCCATGGGCGTTATGTCGCACCTAAAATGGACATAAAGCCCATGACCGGTGTGACATAAAGCCCGTGGGCATTATGACCATTCTAGGTACGACATAACGTCCACAACTTTGTAAATATGGTCTACATGTAAAAGGACCATTCTAGATGGACATAAAGTCCATGACCGGTGTGGGCTTTATGTCCATTTTAGGTGCGACATAACGCCCATGGGCTTTGTGTCCATTTTAGGTGTGACATAACGCCCTTTGTGTCACACCGGTCATGAACTTTATGTCCATCTTAGGTGTGACATAACGTCCACGGACTTTATGGCCTTTTACGGAGTTTCGTAGACCATATTTACAAAGTTGTGGACGTTATGTCGCACCTAGAATGGTCATGACGCCCACGGGCTTTATGTCACACCGGTCATGGGCTTTATGTCCATTTTAGGTGCGACATAACGCTCATGGGATTTATGTCCACTTTTGGTGTGGCATAACGCCCATGGGCGTTATGACGCGTCACCGGCAAAAACAGTATGAAAATCACACCACGCAACACGGTCACCCACTACCGTTTATTTTTGGAAAGCATTTTATCTATTTGTTCTGCAAGTACTAACTTAATCATCTCTCTCATCGATCCCCGTTGAGCAGCACACAACCAATTTCAATATTCAGTGTTTATCATTTTGTAATTTCCTTTCCAATTCTCACTTAGCTAATGGTGGCTATTGTAAGGGTTTCTCAACAAGAGCGCTACAAAATTTTTTAAATAAAACATTACCGGTTTTAGATACCAATGATATTCTTTATTCCTGTGCAAGTACGTTCGATGCCATTATGTATAGAACTCGATTTCTTTTGCATGACCACCACGGGCATGCTTACAGAAGTCCAGACGCTGAACCCAATTTTCGGCGGTTTTCAAGCATAAATCGGCCGATGCTGCTGCAATTTCACGTTCGATATTCATACGAAGTTCATCAATCGTCACTGGCTTGTTGGCGTAGACCCATTGACTTGACGTAGCCCAACAGGAAATAATCTAACGGCGTCAAATCGCTCGACCGAGGCGGCCAATCCACTGGGCCATTTCGTGAGATAACACGTTCACCAAACTTGGTTTCCAATAAATTGATTGCGGCATTCGCTGTGTGACTTGTGGCGCCGTCCTGTTGGAACCACATGTCCTCCAAGTCCATATTATCCAATTGGGGCCAAAAATATTCGGTTATCATTGAACGGTAGCGATTCGCATTCACAGTAATGTGCCGGTCTTGATCATCACAGAAGAAGTACGGCCCAATGACGCCGCTGGCCCATAAACCGCACCAAACCGTAATTTTTTCGGGATGCAATGATGACTCATGGATTACGTGTGGATTGCTGTCTGACCAATAACGCATATTTTGCTTATTGACGAAGCCATTCAGCCAGAAATGAGCCTCATCGCTGATTGTTGAGGCCTCTTAAAGTTGAGGCCACTGACTCCAAATTTCGGTAGTAAATTTTAATAATTTCGACTCGTTGTTGGCTTGTATATCTTTCCATGATGAAATGGCAAACCTTACTGAAGAGAAATGTCAAAAGAGCGGGAAAAAATTTGGCGTCGTTTGCTGTCCCTATCGATTTACTTTTGTAGCGTCTCTGTTGAAAAACCCGTTATATATACGATTGTTGATCTACCGATAGTATCAATTCAGGCACATTAGTTAGGCATCTGATGATGAACTTGTCACGGAGTTCAACTCTAGTCATGCTAGTGAGTTAAGCAGAATTGTCTATTATTCCAAAAAAAAAAATACAGCAGACAGTTGTCCGAGGGCTTCGGCCACGGACTGTCCCTGCAGGCTGTGTCAGAGACACGGCCATTAAGTTTAACGTAGAATACGCCATCCGATAAGACAGAAAACATATATAACAATAAATTATAAATAACATAAGCAAATGAATTTATTTATTTGATAGTTACTTTTGATAATATACATCATAGAATAACACATACTATAGAAGAACTTATTCTCTCATCTGACGTTTCATTTCACACTCTCTCGGTAGGTCTGTGGAAATGTTTACATACACCAGGTGGAGTTACAAAATATGTTCACTTAACTATTTCCTGTCGTTTTGGTGTAGAACTGAAAAATTTAAATGTATTTTGCACTTTTTTGTTGACTTTTAACGTTGGTATTCATTTGTATTGTATTTAACACAACTAGTTTGCCACAAAAACACGAAATTCGGGTGTAGTTCCTTTGCGGATCGCTGTATACTATTGCCACCATCTGGTATTATTGAACCCATATTTTCCACCCTCCGCTGTGTAATTTCCATCGTACCTATGACGTTTAATTTATTGAGCGAATAAAACCTTCTACGTATGTGTTATTCTATGATATACATAAGCTTGTGGTAGGAGAAATATGTTTTTAAATTAAAAGAGTAAGGATAAATGATAAATAACAGACGCAAATCAATTTGATTTATATTTTTTATAATTATATATCCATGTTAAATTCAAATTCACATTTAACATTTTGTTTCACTTAAATACATAAGTAAATATACGAAATTTCAATATTTCATCAATCAAAACAACAGCCGAAGGTTTGTGTCCACACTGAAACAGCAGCATAGTTTGTGTTCACGCTACAAACTCAAACACTAAACCAAACACCACACATATGTTTGAGTGTATGTGTTTAAACAATTTTCCTTTGAGAAATTTAAATATTAGGAAGATATCAACCAATATGAAATGTATATCAAACGAAACATAACATCTTCATTTACCTACAAAAAAATTTTAAAAAAAGTTATCTCGCCGTTTCCTCATAATCAATGAAATAAAGATTACAACAATAACAATCTGACATGACTCCCTATACCGTAAGGTAAGACGTATTCTACGCCAAAAAACAACCATTTTCAATTAGAAAAATGCTCCTGACCTTGTAAGCTTGTAATATGAACTTCTCATACATTAACAGAAATGAAAGATATTCATTCTAGCAATATAACATATTCGTTGCAATAATGAAAAATATTAGCTGCAGCGACGAAACATATTCATCGCTGCAGTGAGACATATTTATGTCAGGAATAGATCATATCCATTACAGCATTAAACATTTCCGTCGCAACAACACGTAATGTCACCGCATTAACGAAGCGATTCGATCCTCTAGCATGATGGAGAGAGTCTGAAATTATAGAGCTATCAAAGACTCGCAAAATTGAAGCAGACTTTCAAATACATTAATGACATAAAACACCCAAATAACATAAAAAACATAAAAAGTGTAATAAAAAAGCAAATAAACAAATAGTGGGACACTACATTGCATTTAATTATATTTAAAAAATTTAACAACGTTAAAATCGAAGCATAATTTTTACAGCTTAAACATAAAAAATGCTACGAGGCTATTCCCAACTGAAGACAATGTGTTGTGCTTATTGGTTTTGAGGGTGACTGTGTAAATACCAGCACTAATGTTTCATTAAAAATGCAAGAAGCATTATGTCTTACGTTACAAATGATTTAATTTTATTTAAACATTTTCATTGGAGCAGCTCTAAGCTGCTATAAACAGTAACTGTGAATTGTTAAAGTATAAATTGAATTGCAGCGATTAATCAGATTATCAGTTCCTACCTTAACGAAGAAACAAAACAAACCTAAACCATTCAACATGTTCAAATTCGCTGTTGTTATCTTAGCTGTCATTGCATGCGCCGCTGCTAAGCCCGGTTTGATTGGAGCTCATTTGGCCCATACTGTACCTGCTGCCCTTGTTGCTGCTCCTGCGCCTGTTGTAACTGCCGTCAGTAGCCAAGTAATTGCACGTAACCACAATGGAATTGTAACCACTCCAGTTGTTGCTCCCCCCGTTGCTGATATCCCTGTTGCTGCTCCGATCGCTGCACCAATCACAGCTTACAGGACACCTATTATTTCTAGAGTTTTGGCTTCAGCCCCTTGGACCCATTCTCACCCCTTGGCTTATGCCGCTGCCCCTGTTTTGTGGTAGACATCCACCATCTTAGACTCAGACAATAACTTGATGTGATATAGAAAATAAAGTAATTATTTAACAAAATATTAAACTATATTGGGTAAACTCTGCATCAGAATGTAATGGTTGGGTTGACGGGGCAGATGACAACCCAAAATAAAGTGTCTCGTCAATAACACATTATGTTGTTGCACTGACAGCATCTTGGTCTCCTCATGTAAATGATCCACGTTCGTCATTTGCGTGCATCCGGTTGCGATTCGAAGCGCACTATTTTGGATCCTCTGCAGACCCAACCGGGGTGGCATAGTTGAAGACCGATCTACTTACGGCCTTATAAGTCACTACAATTATATTCTTCGCCCTGCCCCAAGTTGTCCATGCAAGGACCTTTAGCACCGTGTTACGGGTGTGCACTTTTCTCCTAATGTGATCCGCATGCTTCGAGAATGTAAATATATTATCGAAAATAACTCCAAGAATTTCGGGGTTACGGACTGTGGGTATAGACTGCCATTGACAGAGATGTCGAGCTCTCTCCTTACATCGTTGGTCCAAGCAGTAAAAAGGGTTACAGTAGACTTCGACGGCGATAACTGTAAATTCCGTTCCTGCAGAAAGCTAGTAAGGGTGACCAGATAGCTGTTAATTCTAGCGCTTAAGTCGTCTACGTTTAAGCCCGATGATGTGATAGTACAATCATCGGCGTACGACATAATACTAACTGCATGAGGGGGTGCAGGAACATTTGCCTGAAGCCATGTTGGTGACTGGCCAGCTGAAAATGCCCTTTCATGGTCGACAAGAGTAGGGACTCCAAAATCTTTGTTACGGGTGATAAGAGGGAGATCGGTCGGTAAGACTTTCCCTCATTAGCAGGTTTGTCAGGTTTTAGGAGTAGGATAACTCAAGCAGTTTTCCACACAGTCTACAAGGGTGTGAAGGAGCAAGGTACTAGATCTCGATTGAGATTCCTAGTTCTCCGAACTACAGCTGTCTTAGTTATATTCTGCTGGATTGGGTGTGCAATAAATTGCTGGCAGAATTTGGTAGCGCATATCTTGGCATCCGTGTAATGCGGCCGTTATCCTATCCATTACCAGATAGACCTCTGATCGTAGACCATAGCCTTTTTGAACAAATATTGCAGTTTTCCAGTTTAGCCTTCTGTCACGACGGTGGTGATTAGTGAGTAAATTAATCTCATCCGTCAGGGGTAAGGGGCTGGGTATAAGCGCGTATGAGATCACGTTGATCCGCTAGACGCACAGTCTACAATTAGGAATTCTACCAGTTGGGATAAAACGCTTTGCAACCTTGAGAATGGTATCCCTTAGGATCATCTCACGCTGTCTGGCGCTAGACGGTAGCTGCAAATGACGAAGGGATTCATCAATAAAGTTCGTAAAGCCAGCCCAGTTGGCTTTGTTGTAGTTGGCGAACGTGCATTTATCCGACTCCACCGAGTTGCTAGGCTTCTTTACGGTACTCAAGATGGGAATTTGATCAGCGTTCAAGGCTATATGGGTCTGTCAGGTGGTATTGTTTAATAGCGACGCACTGACGATTGAGAAGTAGTCCTCATTTTTTGCTGCGAATTCCGAGTCGTCTATCTGGTGTGTTATATTAATGTATGAGAGGAGCTGGGAGAACCACATCTCATGATGAGCATTGAAATCGCCAATTACAGTTGTACTATCACCCTGGAGTAGGTGTTCAATAGAGGGATGATAGGTCGCAACGATGCTATTTACGGGCGGACTTAACACAATCACGATTCCAATAACGACATCTCCAGTCTCTATCGCTATGCTCATCGCTTCAAGGAATTGATCAGGCTGGGTAGGGAGAGTCGGTCTGTCAGTCTGAAGCTCACACATCGCTCGAAGATGAATGCGAGACATCTTTGTCAGTAAGCGTGCTAATGTTTGCATTTAAATGAAAGTGAGTTTGGGACTTCCAAACATATGAATGTTTGGATTGTGTTCCAAACATATACATGGTTCCTGCAAAATATGTTTGGCAGAATATGTTACAGAGGACGTTATTTTTCAGCGTGCACGCTGAAAATCTGTCTTCTGCAAATATAAAATGTGTTTATATAACATACTATTCAACATTGCAAGTTTAATATGATTAATATGTTGTAATATATGTGTTTGCGACTCAAATATGTCAGGTGTGTTTGTCGCACTGTTTATGCTCTCTCGAGAGCAAGAGAATAAAAAAGGGACAACGAGAGAGTCTATCTTGTAAGTGTGTATCTATATTTTTGCATTATTCTCTCAGTCAGAGATTTGTAAATATTCCTGAATGTGCAAATTGCTGATGAAGTCAGTGTTTCTTATTTTGGCTGATGTTTTGCGTTTTAGTTTCAGGTATTCAGTCATCGATGGTTTACCGGGCAGAGGATATCAAAAACGATTGATCAGTGAAACAAGAATAAACGAAGGCTCGGACGGTTAAATGGTTTGTGATGTTATTTTGGGTTTTGTGTACGCGTTTCGCATGTGTGTATGTGTGCTACCAAAATGAGAAACGATTTTGAGGAAAGAAACTGAAAAGGACAACAACGTGAAGCCCTTTGCCTGTTCGAGGCTTTAGTGACAACATCGGAACGGCGGACCATTTGTAAAATAAGTATAATAACAAAAGAAACAAAAGAGCAGTATATTCTATATTGTTAGTGTGTATCTGTATTTTTTCATTATTCTCTCAGTCAGTGTCATAAATATTCCTGAATGTGCGTGTAAATTGCAGATGAAGTCGGTGTTTCTTATTTTGGCTGATGTATCGCGTTTTAGTTTCATGTATTCAGTCGCTAATGGTTCATCAGGCAGAGTATATCAAAAGTGTTTGATTAGTGAGAAAAGAATAAACGATGGCTCGGACGGTTAAATGGTTTATGATGTTGCTTTGGTATTTTTTGCATATGTGATTATTAACATTATAAATAAATCAATATTTAGCTCACTGAAATAATTGTTTTTGTTTTGCCATAAACAGAGCGACGACAAAAAGTATTGAATAGTATCATGGTACAAATAAATGGTAGAAGGAAGCACTAGCCCAGCTGATTTGAACTTTTTTCTGGAGTGAGTTTTTCTCTTATGTCAAAGTTAGTTTACTTTTGTTTGTTTGTATACAACAACCTTTCGCCCACAATTGCTGTTTTTGAATTGTTTTCTCCGTAAAAATCACATAGAAGCGTTTTAATTTTCATACTTAAACACATTCAAAATATCAACTAACACACTCGCATTTTGTAAATAGCACTTTTTCCAATTTTGTATACATTTTCATTATTTTTCAATCAGCTGAGTTGACACACTGCAGGCACTGAGCAAAATCAAATGCCTGTTGTTTTTGACTTGTTGTATTTGTTGTCGTACTGCTTCCACCATTATATTTCTTCCTTGAATAGTATAAATAACTTATTGTACTCTTTTTCCGCTCTCATGTAGAGCGTCTGAGTAAAAGAGCATAAACGGGTCTTATCCTCTTTATAGAATATTTCAATATAAATGCACCATTTCGACAATGTTATTACATAAAATAACACAAAAAGCATAAATGTTTCAAAAGGCATCAATCTTTCACATCAAAATTATGACTGGACCAAGTTATGACAAAAAGAGGGTAATAGGTTTTGAATCATTCGCCAGATGTCGCCAGTGCTTTTGAGTCATACAATTCGTTCCATGAGTTCTCTATACTATTCAATACTCTTTGGCAACGACGACCTGTTTGTTTGTTCGCTGCCGCTACATCAATACCATCATACTTATTTTCAGACAGAGACTATTGTTGTACAACAACAATGTATGTGATGCTAACGCTGTGTGTTGTTTTGCATGTGTTCACTTTGATAGATTGTCCTACCCGTGCCTACAGATGTTAACACATCGACATGTTAACACACCGAGAGTTAAATTTGTCTTAAAACCAAAACATTTCGTCATGGATATGTGAGTCCAGACCCCGCTCATGAAGTCACATATATAAACCCCTAGAGGGAAGTAAAATATCAGACTGAAAATTGAAACTTTAGAGCATACATATGTGTAGTCGAAGCTACCACATGATTTTTCATAACTAACCACCTGAAAAGAAGCTAATCCATATTTCAAATATTATGATTCCAGGCATATAAAACCAACAACAAATATCATAAGCGAAATTGAATTTAAAATAAGGTGGGAAAAAACAAAACAAGTAACCATAATGATCATTACCGACTAGTGCAATTGTGTATCGCTATAATGATCATATGTTTTAAATGTAAACAAAGCAGAGCATCGAATGTTGGTGATTGATAACCAATATGCGATGAGATAAAAAAATACTCTGGCGAAGACGACCTGCTTGTTTGTTCGCAGCCGCCACTTCAATACCATCATACTTATTACAATAATCACGTATGTGATGCTAACGCTGTGTGTTGTTTGCATGTGTTCACTTTGATAGATTGCCCTACCCGCGCCTAAAGATGTTAACACAACAAAAATCACAAGTAATTTATCCACGCTCGGCTTGCATGAACTAGATTTGTATGTAAGTATATTAGTGTATGGTATATAGTGTACCAACGCAAAGTGATAACCAACGCATAGTTGAAACTTTCTGAAACTAAAAACGTGAGGGACAACAAAGAAGGGAGAAGCAAAAGATCTGCAGATTCTCATTACATAAAAAAATAATGCATTCAATGCAAGTAAATGTAAAATGGGTAATTTAAATCTTTTAATTTTTTGTATTTAATATTTATGTTTAGTTGACCTGTAATCTTCTCGATTGTATTCTAGTGATTAGTTCGGCTTAAGGTCATGTAAATAAAAACAATTTATTCGTTTTACTGGATTATCATCTATTCCGATATATTTCAACTAGCATCGCTAGTCATTATCAAGGATCTACTTTACGAGAAAAAAAAAACATTAGAAAACTTAACAAACTTAAATCATGGAAATTATCTTAAATTTAAGTTATCCTAATTGCAAAAAACTACAGTACAACAAATCATTGCACATATATTCTCAGAAAAAGATCGTAAATCTTACATGAAATAGGCAAAACACACGACACAAAATGCTTGCGCAAAACACACTTTGCGCAAGCCGTTGTGCTGTGTGTGGTACTGATTGTGCTCTTTGCACAGATTTTGTGTAAAAATCAAATCGTTTTGATTTTTGTGCGTTTTGCGCAAAAAGCTTTGTGTAAAGTGTGGGGATTTTGCGCAAACTCTCTGTCAGTTGTGAAAAGTTCTCAATGAAGTAAGAGCAAAACAATGGCGGAAGATAAAATATTTTGGACCGAATTCATAGAAGAATATGATAACTTGTCTTCATTATGGAAAGTAAAAAGTAAGGAATATTGCTAAAATTAAAAGAAAAGGATCTTTTTTCAAGCGACGGCAAGCAGAATAACAGCTGCACAATTAGCATCCATCTCCGTCGGGTGTTAAAACGTGACTGGTAATAATATTTTGCAAAGTGTATTTTGCGCAAGCATTTTGTGTCGTGTATTTTGTCTATAAGAAGTATCACAATGAAAACATTAAAATATATGTACATATATTGAACATCACTGCGCACAAAGTTCGCTGACTACTAACGTCGATTATTATGTTTTCCGTTTGTATATCCACACACTTGAGCTACAACTGTCAAATATTTATATGTGCAATGTATCATGTTGAGTTATTAAGTTAGTATGTATAAAAATATATGTATGTTTCCTTTAAAAAAGAATAATAAATACAGTGAAATCATGAAATTTTAAAATGCCTTGATCCAGTGGTTGGATTAATGAAGTAGTATTTGGTGACAAAAATTCTACTCTACTTGTCTATTAGTAACAAAGCTTTGAAATTCATATTTATCCGTTTTAAATAACTTTCAACCTCAGGCGCAAAACAATTAAAGAACCATTCTTTAAACAAATCGCCTGTTACCCAAGCTTTTGCATTTGCTCTCCAATATACTGGTAATGTGCTTTAGTTTACGCCTTTAAGTGCTCGAGGATTTAATGATTTGTGAAGTAGCAGCGGTTTTGTCATGAAGTCCTCAGATGCATTACTACACAAACGCAAAGTGACACGATCTTTTGAAGCCTTAAAACCAGGTGCACATTTTTCTTCTTTTGATAAAAAAAGCTCTTTTAGCCATTTTTTCCACCAAATCCCAGTTTCATCGGCATTAAAAACTTGATCGAGATTGTATCCTTTTCCTTCAATAATTTTCTGTAGTTTCGCTGGATACGTTCTAGCTGCATCGTGATCATTCGACGCGGTTTCTCCTTGAATTTTAACGCTATGAATTGCAAATCTTTTTTAAACTTCTCGAACCAACCCTTACTTGCCATGAATTCCTGGTTCACCGGTGTTTCTCCGTCCTCTTGAAGATATTTGTAAATTTTTAAAGCTTTTCTTGAATAATGGTACCGCACAATGGAATATTTTTAGCACCACAATCATCAATCCAAATACTTAAGGTACGTTTAGACTATGCTAATATTTGTTCAAAATCATTAAAATTTTGTTTGTCCTAGTGTAAACACTCGAATTTGTTAGCCACCAAATATTTTTCGACTGTTTGTTGGCTAACAAAAATCTTTGTTTGTGAAGAAAGCTTTGGATAGTGTAAACACTTTATCAGCACGTCGCAACAAATATTTGGCTCGATATTTTGTTTGTTCTCGTAATATTTTTGGCGGAACAAACAGCGACAAATAATTGAGGGGCCTAGATTCAAAAGTGGTCAAGTCCAAAAAAATAAAAATTCGAGATATTTCGCCAAAAAAAAAAAAATATTTTGTTTTTCTAACTGTCTACGAAGTCTTAGGTTGAAAAACAATTTTTATCTTTATTTTTCATTGTAATTGGCAATTTTTACAAGTAATGAAAATCAAAACACACACACTTTCCTGAATCACCAAAATCTATTTAGATCGTAACAGGGATGCAAAAAATAGTACTTTTGCACTATTTTAGCACAATTTTAACATCACAATAAAGTTTTATGTAAATGGACGACTGTGAATGACGGTATCATAACTATGAATACCACTAAAGATGGTAATATATTTAGTAAATGGCACGTTATACAAACGAAATTTTATATGTACGTCGATATTATTATTTATTTTGAAAGTTCAACGACATGTAGATTTTGTTTTCACTAACATTAACTTTCTATATATTAATCGTTTGCAAACGGGACACATTTTAATAGATTCAGCATCGCACATTTTGTCTGATGTTTGTTTATATTGTACTAGAATACCTTTCAAAAAATATTTCATGTTCATTTATACTTGACAATGTGGTCAGTCCAAGAGAAATATGGTAATTACATATATCAACCTTTCAAAAAATTAATAATCGTATAGACCACTAGGACTCTTTGAATACATAATATGTATTTACTTTTTTCTTTCTTCATGTGAATATATAATTTATATTTGAAAATTAATTGATTTTCATCGTAGCTCATACGTTAATTTTGTCTATTGTCATACGAGGTTTTTTCGCAATTCCATTATTGTGTTAGAATGAAACCGTGATGTACCGTGGAGGGTTTCCGCAAATTTTTTTTCGTGTAACAGTGAAATCATTTTGTACGAAGTCGTCTTGTAGGAGGGTTACCTGTATTTCTAAAGACTCACAAAATAGAATCAGAGTTTTTAATCACATAAAATACCCAAATAACTCGATAAACATACAGAGTGTAATAACAAAGTTTATAATCAAAAAGTGTGACACTACATTGCATTTATATTTTATATTTAAGAAAATCTAACAACGATCAAATCGATGCATAATTTTTACAGCTTAAACTTAAAAAATGCTACGAGGCTATTCCCAACTGAAGACAATGTGTTGTGCATATTGGTTTTGAGGGTGACTGTGTAAATACCAGCACTAATGTTTCATTAAAAATGCAAGAAGCATTATGTCTTACGTTACAAATGATTTAATTTTATTTAAACATTTTCATTGGAGCAGCTCTAAGCTGCTATAAACAGTAACTGTGAATTGTTAAAGTATAAATTGAATTGCAGTGATTAATCAGATTATCAGTTACTACCTTAACGAAGAAACAAAACAAACCTAAACCATTCAACATGTTCAAATTCGCTGTTGTTATCTTAGCTGTCATTGCATGCGCCGCTGCTAAGTCCGGTTTGATTGGAGCTCCTTTGGCCTACACTGTACCTGCTGCCATTGTTGCAGCTCCTGCGCCAGTTGTGACAGCCGTCAGTAGCCAAGTAATTGCACGTAACCACAATGGAATTGTATCCACTCCAGTTGTTGCTCCCCCCGTTGCTGATATCCCTGTTGCTGCCCCGATCGCTTCACCAATCGCCGCTCACAGGACTCCTGTTGTTTCTAGATTTTTGGTTGCCGCCCATTCTCACTCCTTGGCTTATGCCGCTGCCCCAGTTCTGTGGTAGACATACACAGTCTTAGACTCAGACAATAACTTGATGTGATATAGAAATAAAGTAATTATTAAACAAAATATTAAACTGTATTGTGTAAAATTCCTATACTTTGATTCTGAATACTGACAATGCAGCTTGAATCCCTACAAAAACAAAGCAATTTCATATAAAACACGTCTGTTGTTGGTAGAGCAGGGGTTCCCAATCTTTTTTCACAGCGGCACCCTTGTTGCGCTAAAAAAAAATCGCGGCACACCTACTCTTAAGATGGTTTGACTACTAAGGAAAACAAGAAAACACAATGCAGTTTAGTGCTCATTTACCTTTAATGGGAAGAATGAAACTGTTTAAATGAATTTTTTCATTATTTCTTTTAAGTTGATAGGAAGTTTTGTCAATGTTACCCGTAAATCACTTGACGCTGCAAGTTTGCCCCTGTATCTGTTTTTTATTTAAGCATACGTTGAGAATGCAGACTCACATAGATAAGTTGAAGTTAAACGGACAAGTCTTTTTATTGCAATTTTGCCAATAGAATTATTTTCTGTGTATACTTGCATCCAGAACTCTTCTTGGATCCCGTCGTGGTAGTTTTGTTTCAAAGTGTTGTCTTCACTGATTTCCAGCAGATCTTGAAAAGGTTAATTTGCCATCCCAATGGGTTTACGTGTTGGGTTGCACGAAAACGGGTTTATCATCCAGCTGTAGATATCCTCAGAATCAATATCAGGAAAATACTCAACAATGGTTTTTTCCAAACCTACCAAATGGGCGGTAATAATTTCGAGGAGGTTTGGTTGAAGATGGATCTCATTTGTTTTGACAAATTCTTGTAACCGAGGAAAGTTGGAGATATCGTTGCTCTTAACACATTGTTGACTTTATTGAAAACGGGGACATACTCCCTCCGCAACAGTTTGGGTTTTGGCAGGAACATAATACAGTCCAGCCTTTACTTCGAATTAATAAATTGGTGAAGAACAACTTTATCTGCGGGAAATCTACTGCAGTGGTACTGTTGGACGTTAAAGCAGCTTTCGATACCGTATGGCACGAAGGACTAATACATAAATTAATTAAAATTGGGCTTAATATGTCAGTGGTAAAGATTATTAGAAGCTTCTTGACAGATCGAGCTTTTAGTGTTCATATTGGTAGTGACTCTTCAAATGTATATTATATTCCAGCTGGATGCCCTGAAGGATCTTGTATATCGCCGATATTATACATCTTATTTACATATGACTTTCCATACTTAAACGGTTGCTAATCTTCTATATTTGCAGACGACACTGCAATTCTTAGCTCGAATATTTACGCAACGGATATTCTGTTAAACCTCCAAGCTTCTGTGGACAAAGTTATAGAGTATTTCAATAATTGGAAAATTGTGATAAATTCACTAAAGTCACAATCAATTTTCTTCACTAGGAGAAGAAAATCTTGTTTTGTGCCTCAATCAAAAATTAAGATAGATGGCTTAGAAGTTGAATGGGAGTCAAATGTGCGATACCTTGGAGTTGTGCTCGATAATAAGTTACTTTTTAACGCTCATATTTCGAATATTGTTAATAAACTGAACATAACTACAAAAGCTTTGTATGCTTTTATCAATCGAAAGTCAAAAATGAGCATTGAAAATAAAATACTAATTTTAAAAGTTGTTTTTCATAGCATTTTGTTTTATGCTGCCCCCGCATGGCACAAAGCTTCAGACTGCCATATAAAGCGTTTACAAGTTTCCCAAAATAAAATTCTTAAGATGATGTATAATCTTCCGTATCACTATTCAACCTTAAGGCTTCACTCACTACACAATATTCCGCTTGTTAAAGATAAACTAAATGTTATTACTAATAAATTTTTTGAGAGATGTTCATCCTCTCGTTATAATCATATAAACTCGCTTTGTTCTTAACAGTACTCTTTTACTTCTTAACTTAGGTAATTTAGTTTATTTAATTTGAATAATTTCATATGGGTTTTTTTACACTTTTCCTTTACATTGTAAATAATAGTTTTTGATTAAAATGATACAAATTGTTTATATATATTTAAGATGCTAAGTCAGTAATACTAATCTCTTCACCATTATTTAAATCTACGTATATTATTGTACATTAAATATATATTACAATTACCAATAAAGCATTGAATTGAACATCAGTTAATTTTTGAATGAAAGATTGCTCTGTAAATGTAAATTTTGTATTTTTCTCCGACATGTCTAATTTGTAACTGAGAATTATTATGCTTTTATATTCATTAGCGCCGACACTGGAGTTCATTGAAAAACACAAAAACAATGAAATATGCTTATTTCCAATACCACGTTATTTTTCGGGTGTATGAATTAAGTCAAATTTTATATTTTTGATAGAAACTATAATCCCTCAGCTTTAAAACGATTCCTTCGTCATGTAGATATATTTTGAGACCCTAAATATCATTTCCAGTTAGTTTGAGTAAAATCTAAGATATGCCAGCTTTGCCGATTTGGTGATTTCATACAGAATAACTCATTAGTGAAATTTACTTGTTTGCTCATATTTATAAACTTATTATATCAGTTTTGTGAAAGTTTTGCGTTATTTCCATAAATTTGGTAATTATTTACATACAATTGATGTAATGCGTTTCATTGATTTAAATAAAACATGGCTGCATTAATTGTGTTTAAACTGTTGTTCAATCCAACGTAGTTCAGGTGCTCTATGTTGCATTATTCTCTTGAAACTCCAATAGGGGAGAAGGTTGAGAATACTTTGTTTCGAAAATTTGAGAGCTGTTCCTAGATGTTTTTGTTGAGTCAATGGCACTTGCCATATGGAGCATGCACAGCCGCCGATTGGGAAAGCTCCATACAAAAACGAATAAAGTTCGTCAAACATTTCTTTAATATAATTTAGTCGAGAAGATATAAAGAAATAGGGGGCAAAAAAATTGTATTCTAAAAAAATCATCGTGTTTGAAAATATAAGTTCACAAAAAGTCATCAAAATTATTTAAAATAATTTGTAGTTCACTGATAATGAAACAGTATGAACAAATACGCAGTTGGAAATTTTGTCTTGAAGACATTGTCAGATGTATTTCAAATCAAAATCAGAAAATTCCACTTCAATTTAGGCAATTTGAAACTGTGTTCTTATATCTGAGTCATCTGAGTTTGTTACGCATATAACCGAACTTGGCTTGATTCAATTGAACGACATTCCCAATTCTATGAATCGAGTCCTTGATCTAGATTTAGTGGATGATTCTAACAATTTTGATATTTCTCGAATTGATCCGTTAATTTCTCCTAAGGATAGTTACCATCCAACGCTGGGAAATAATTACACATATGATACCATGCAGGTTGGTTGCAATCGGTCTTCGTCCTATGTTGGCCTATGCTTTTCGCGTGCGAACTTTATTCTTTTGAATTCTTTTGAAAATCTGGACTGCTAGCAGACTATGCTAGGTATATTGTTGCTAGGAGTAGAGACAACTCTAAATCTACTGAGAGTTACAGACTATATTTGGATAAGTTGAAGGCTAATTTTAAACGGAACCCCAAATCATTCTTTAGATTTGTTAACTTGAAGCGTAATTCGTCTGCCACACCTTGTAGGATCAAAACGAACGGTATTGAATATTCAGATGAAGAGTGTATTGCTAATTGTTTCGCCGTTTTTTTCGCATCTATTTATTCCACCCGAGCCAATGATGTTTCCAAATAATATCCGTACACTGTCCGCTCTACCATTCCGTTTGATGCACCTGTCGTAAATTCTTCGTGGTTGCTAGATAGCCTAATCAGCTTGAAAGCCTCGAATAAAGCTGGTCCTGATGGTATCCCGGACTCTATGTTGAAATACTGGTCGAATTCACTCAGTTTACCGTTGACTCTCTTATTTAACGCTTCGTTGAAGTTCGGTCATTTTTCTGCACAGTGGAAGAGCTCTTATATAATCCTTCTCCACAAATCTGGTAGTTTAGTAAATGTTGCAAATTATAGGGGAATTGCAAAATTGAGTGTCATTCCTAAACTTTTTGAGAAGTTGGTCACAGAGGTAATTTCTCATCATATTTCCTCTATTTTAGATCCATGTCAACATGGCTCTCGGAAGGGTCGTTCCACCGTGACTAATTTGCTTCAGTTTTCCTCTTCTATTATTGACGTCTTTATTAATGGAGATCAAACTGATGTGATTTTTAGCGATTGTAGTAAGGCTTTTGATAAAGTTAACCACAATTTCTTATTATATAAACTAGGGGCAATGGGTTTTAATTATAACTGTCTGAATTGGATTAGTTCTTATTTAATGAACAGAGAACAGATGGTATCATTTGGCCGATCATTCTCAAGATCTATTTTTGTGTCATCTGGGGTGCCTCAGGGCAGTCATCTTGGCCCGGTTCTATTCTTGTTATTCATTAACGACTTACCCACCTCCATAATGCACTCTGAATTGTTAATGTACGCTGATGACGTGAAGATCTATTTTTCTTACAAGGATCCTTGTCAATATACTTTACTTCAGAGGGATTTGTCTACTTTCCAGACTTGGTGCGAAACAAATTTGATGGAGTTTAATTCTGCGAAATGTAAGCATGTGCTGTTCTCTAGGTCATCATTCTTTTCGGCAAAATAAATTTTAGGTGTCAATGTTCTTCAATCGGTGGATTCATTTGTTGATCTTGGTGTTCTCTTGGACAGAAAATTGAACTTCAACTCCCACATAACTACGATGGTAAATAAGGCTTATGGCGTTCGGAACTTTATTAAACGTTGGGCAAAGGAATTTTCAGATCTTTACGTTACGAAAAATCTTTTTACTTCACTAGTCCGCCCTATTCTCGACTATGGATCTGTTGTTTGGGACCCCCAGTACAATTTGTATGTTAATATGATTGAATCGGTCTAGAAACAGTTTCTCATTTTTTGTCTGAGAAACCTTCAATGGAACCCGAACCATAATCTTCCTTCGTATAGCAGTAGACTAGCATTGATCAAATTGCCGACTCTTAGTAGTAGACGTACCATGATAAACTCTATTACAGTTTTGAAGATAATTGATGGATGTATATGTTCTGAATATCTGTTATCTAAGATTTTCATAAATGTCCCACTAAGACCCACGAGGTACTATAAACTCATTCACATCGAGTTTCAGCGTTCGAATTATGCGTCCTTTGATCCAGTTAGGAGAATGTGTCGTGACTTTAATGAGCTATATCAGTTTATTGATTTCACTGGTAGTTGGGAAACTACAAAGTCTAGGATAATGTGTCATTTGAACCGATTACATTAGTGCTATATATTCCTTTACATATGTACATTTACTTTATCCTTACTATCTGGTCTGATTTATAATTTGGTTTTCGTTTTGTTCGTAATTATTATATATTATGAAGTCTGTTATGTTAATATGTCGTGATGTGCTTTTATACTGATTTATGTTAGTGTAATACCAACTGGTGAAGGATTTCTGTAGTTGGTTGCAACGCGTGAACTTATGATCCTTGCTCTCCCGTTGTAGACCGGTCTATAATGTGTGCGCTGTCGTCACGTTATGGGGACGTGGCCCTCTCGGTCGGTAGGGGCGGGTAAGAGTGGCGGCGATGGGTTCGCTCGATTTAAAAAAAATAAAAAGTGTCATCACAATATTCAATATTATCCTCATAGTACATTTCACTTTTGTCATACCTTTAAATTGAAAATCTTTGAACTTTCTTATAGTATTCGTAATAGTAACGTTTAACGACATGCAAATGAGAAGTTTCTTAAATTTAAATCATAAAGTTTGCCGATTATCAATCTTTCACACATTTTTTCCGCTATTAAACCCGTTTTAAGGCCCGGAGTGATGTTTTTATTTTTTACACTTCTGACTTTCAAATTCTTCTATTAATTGGCATTAAAATGATTAATAGTTTGAATTAAAATACTAAATAAACATTATAATTATGTATTAAACACAGTAATCATAAAATCGAGTTTGTATTCCAAAGGCGCACGAATTGTTGGCACGACATTATAAGGACCACATTGATCCCTTTCATTGCAAATTTTCATCGTAATGATACAATGTCGTCTCGTAGAGATAATCGAATATTTCAACATTTATAAGACAACTATGCACTTTCATACAATTTTTACCCGGTTAATACTTGCTTTTGGGAAAACTATACTCTATTAAAAATGAAATAACTCTTTAACGCGTCATCGCATCTTTTTATACCCTCCACTGTAAGTGATAGAGGGTATATATCAGTTTGTCATTCTGATTGTAACAAATAGAAATAAGGCTTTTCAAATTAATTTTTGTAGTTTTATACTAAATTACTCCTTTTGCCGTGTGGTGAATTTCCATGTTGAAAATCTTTGTTGTTCTGTATAATAGGTAAGTACTTTAGAATGTTTAGATGTACTTTCATGTGTTCATACATTTATATGAATTTTGTCACACTTCGTTCAAGGTCGCTGTGGCCTGATGGGTAAAGGGCTGCGCGTTGGAGTCTGAGGGTTGTTGGTTCAACTCTCGTCCCAGCTTGTTTTTTTTTAACAGTTCTTCAAAAAATTCTATTTTTTTATTTTTAAAAAATGCTTTGCAGCTTGTTTTTTTTTTTGACGTAGAATACGTCTTACCTTACGGTATGAGGAGTCATGTCAGGTTTTTATTGTTGTAATCTTTATTTCATTGAATTTGAGGAAACGGCTAGATGAATTTTTTTAAAATTTTTTTTGTAGGTAAATGAAGATGTTATCTTTCGTTTGATATACATTTCATATTGGTTGATATATTTCTAGTATTTTAATTTCTCAAATGAAAATTGTTTAAACACATACACTCAAACATATGTGTGGTGTTTGGTTGAGTGTTTTTGGTTGCTCAACATTGCTTAGGAACATGTATCTAGTAAAAAGTGAAACGAACAGCAAGCTAATGTTGCTTGGCAACATGTATCTAGTAAAAAGTGAAACAAACAGTAAGCTAACGTAATACAGCTTTTTTGCGAAAGCTTCAATAAAGCTGTTGTAACATTAATTTTGAATTGTAAAGCGTAAAGCTTTCACACAACGCTCGAATGCTAATGGGAAGACTCGATAAGGTAAACCTTTTTTAATATTAGGGCGGCCCTCTCAACATTCGCAGAACTTATTTCAATAAAAATATTAATTAAAATACATAAATTAAATTAAGTTTTAAAAAAATTGAACATAATATTTTTTTTTTAACGGATTTGAATCAAATGCCGTTGGTAAATATAAAAATTACAGCAGACAGTTGTCCGAGGCCTTCGGCCACGGACTGTCCCTGCAGGCTGTGTCAGAGACACGGCCATTAAGTTTAACGTAGAATACGCCATCCGATAAGACAGAAAACATATATAACAATAAATGATAAATAATATAAGCAAATGAATTTATTGTTATATATGTTTTCTGTCTTATCGGATGGCGTATTCTACGTTAAACTTAATGGCCGTGTCTCTGACACAGCCTGCAGGGACAGTCCGTGGCCGAAGGGCTCGGACAACTGTCTGCTGTATTTTTTTTAACAGTTCTTCAAAAAATGCTTTTTTATTTTTAAAAAATGCTTTTCTATTTTACTTGTGAACAAGTAACTTATTTTTATTTTTTTTAAAAAAGTACATTTTCTTAAAAAAAAGTACATTTCTTAAGTACATTTCAAAGTACATTTCTTAAGTACATTTCTTTCTTAAGTACATTTCTTCTTAAGTACATTTCTTAAGTACATTTCTTCTTAAGTACATTTCTTCTTAAGTACTTCAGAAATGTACATTTCTTAAGTACATTTCAAAGTACATTTCAAAGTACATTAAGTACATTTCAAAGTACATTTCAAAGTACATTTTCTTAAGTACATTTTCAATGTGAGCATTTGAGCATTGTGAGCAATGCATTTGTGAGCATTGTGAGCATTTGTGAGCATTTGTGAACAAGTAACTTATTTTTATTTTTTTTAAAAAAGTACATTTTCTTAAAAAAGGTCCTTTTTAAAATTTAATATTTTGCTGGTTAATACTAAGGTGGAGGGTATCAAAGATTCGGCACAGCCGAATTTAACACTTTTACTTGTTAAATTTGGTACTGTATAATGGGGTTCAACCTCTACTTTATGATAGTTGTCATTTCAGAAATTGACCATAAATGGACCAAAAATTCTGGATTTTGTAGTTTTTTTTACCAAAACTTTTGTCTTCAGCATCACCGAAGGAGCAGAAGGCTTGATTGCATTTCATCAACACTACATGGGTATATAGGCGGATGGTGTATCTAACTTTTGGTATTAATTGCGAGAGTTTACTGTAATGTTATGTACTATTTGTTTAAGAAACATTGAAAAAAGTAAAAAGTTATTAAGTAGAACGCCTGTTTTTATTATTGTTAAAGTTAAGTCAAATGAAATGTGGGTGCGGAGCACTCTCAGACAAATACAATAATGACGTAGTTATACGTATAAAAAATTAGATAGCTAGAGAGCAACGAAAATTGTTTGAACTTGTGTAGCGTATGCGCGAACATAACAATGTATGTATGTACATGAGCCTGTTGCTTTGCATTCTCTTTGTTTTTTTGTGGGAATAAAACAAAAAGTATTAAGCAAGAAAATAATGGCACATGTGCCTGCACTGGTCTTTATATAATTTTAAGTATTAATATTATTTAAATGTAACGTCCAATCTGACGTGTAAATCAGAAAAATCTTCCTACTAAAAACTAAAACGTGTTTTTTTTGCAGAATATCCCTGGAGAAAGGATGTGATGTGTCAGGAAATATTTTGACATGTTTTATATACAGTTAGACGCGTCATAAAAAACCGTTTCCTACTATACAAAGCTGCGTTGTCTTTAGCTAAAGTACAAATTTCTTTGAAAAACTAAAAAACATAAATTTCTTTAAAACGCTCCAGCTCACAAGATTTTAATGCTAGATGTAAAATATATTGGAAATCATCAGAAAACAAACTTAGGTAAATTTAAAAAAAATATTTTCCCCCACCATACGATGTGAGTTGGTCTAATATACATATCCATCTATATATATATATATATATAAATAAGTTGTCCTATCTTCGTTATTTTATAATCCGAGAACCACTCAACCGATTTAAAAACCAATACATGCGTTGGAAAGGTCTACTGATAGTTTCTTA
Source organism: Phaonia tiefii (assembly GCA_963931995.1). Taxonomy (NCBI): domain Eukaryota; kingdom Metazoa; phylum Arthropoda; class Insecta; order Diptera; family Muscidae; genus Phaonia; species Phaonia tiefii. Next base: position 150,560,879 of record OZ008369.1, on the reverse strand, counting down.
GAAAAACACATCGAGAAATGTCTACGCAAATACATTTACGTACACTTTTGTGATGGTGTGCTTTCCCCACATAAAATGTGTGAATTTATTAGTGGCCATGATGGCAGGTCGAATTCTGCCGGGTCAGGTAGTATACAAAAAAATACATTGTGCAAACGAGAGAGGGTACAGGTAGAAGAAAGAAAATACCCGAAGTAATTAGAATATAATGAGGGAATAATTATTGTTGGGAAAATCAAGAAATAGGGTCCTAATGACATTATTCTAGGAACTGTTAATAAAAGGTAAAGGGAATTTCAGCAATATGAATTTCATCATAAATTCCTTAAGTTGATAAAGCGTGATTTATTAGAAAACTGTACGACGCAACAAATTATACGGCTATGGATGACGTGACTTATAGGAAGATGTGCAAGAATAGGGCAAATATACGAAATGACAAGTTTGTATATATGTGGTTGTCTTATTCGTCAAAATAAGACAGTTTTACACTGGTTCGTAACGATATGCAGAAAAGTTTTTTCATGGCTAAGTACTCGATAGTGCCGCCTTCACTAAGTCAGGTGGCCGTCGTCCAAGGAAGTATAAGGCGGTTAGAGCAGGGATCGAACCTACGTTCTCATGCACAAGAGCTGCGCACTGCACCACCGCCGGCCACAAGCTATAGAGCAAAATACTAAAACGATTTAAATTTAGCTGATAACGAATTTTTTTATTTGTAAAAATTAATAAAACTTCAGTGGATTAGAGGTAGAAGATATAGTGCATGACCTATTATAATTTTATATATCTTTTAAATATCGGAAGGAATCCGTTTCGAATCCGCAACAATTTGTAAAATTTGATCTGTCTCGAAGCCACTTTATTTACAAAAACGAACACGAATCAGTTTCGTTTATAAAGTCCGTTACGAGTTCGAGACGGATCCGAAAAAGTAGTAAATGCGATTCGCTTTTTCAAGAGTAATTTCATACACAAAGGGATTCCTTACGAGTCCGTAACGGATGTCCGTTTCGGACAAAATGTACGAAGAAATGGATCCGTCTCGCATTCGTAACGGATTCATATGGCACACTGGGTAGTCATATTTGTCCTGATTCGATACTTATAGTGTGTGAGTGATAACAACATAACTAACGATATTTGAAACCCCTGGTACTTTTTGAAATTTGTAAGCCTCTGTAACTTTTTGTTTACGAATAAAACTGGATACTTCAAAGACAAAAGGCGGTTGAAAACGAGAAAAAGAAGTCATTAGGGGAATTTGACGTCGGCATGAAAAATTATATTCGGGGGAAATGTGTAGTTTCACTGTAGTTTATATCCTTTCCAGTGGTTTCCTTTAAAAAGTTGCAACATTTCTTAGGATTACCTTCCGCCGATTTAAGTTTAGACTCACAGATCATGCAAATTATATTAGCTTTTTATAATTTTACAATAGTTGTCGTTGCCTGCGCTGCCGCGTCCCTACTCCAGTTATTGGTCCAGTAGCCGCTCCTGTGATTGCTGCTGGTCCTATATACTATAAAGCCTTATAAACTATAAAGCCTTAAAGGAAAAAATAAAATGTGTTTTTATTCAAATATATTGAGAAATATTTATCAGGGTCTTGCTAAAGAAATATCGGTTAAAACTTTTTATATCCAAAATATATCTTTAGTTGGACTTTATAAGTACCATAACTGATTTCTAGAAACGGTGTATGGCCGTACTTAAAACCTAAGGAGTTTTTAACGATCATCGATGATACCGTAACAACACGTCACGGACGAGAATGAGGATGAGCCTTTAACCAGACTATGTGTGGTTCGTCTATGATTGGCATTTTGTCGAAGGACTGTTAAGGCTAAGGATTTCGCGCATGTGCCGTCAACTTTGACCAGACGACGTTCCACGCAACTGAACATTACACGTTCGTCTCTGAATTGCATTTTGGTGAAGGATGAAGGATTTGAAGACTATCTCTAACAAAGCGCAGGCAGTCCATGAGCTGTTAACTTTAGACCGTCAATCGCGTCTGAACTACGCTCACGCTACCTTGAACCTCAACAACCCAGTGGACGAGGTCCAATTTCAACTGAACGGATACGTAAATTAACGAACTGGACACTGAGGACCCATGCACAAGACGAAACGAGCGGTTACATACATCCAAAGTACCTTCATGGTGCACCAATAATTCAGCGATTGTTTTTAATGTTGCTATTAAGAACAAAATCGTCAAAAACTTTAAATTCAATGGGAATTCTTTGGTATATATACGAGGGTGGTCCAAAAACTAGCCGACATAACAAAGAAGACAACATGTTCTTAATTTTTCAACATAATCTCCTTTTAGCTGGATACACTTTTTCAAGCGATATTCAATAGCTTCGATACCCTGTAAGTAAGAACTGTCAAGCTCCTTAATACGAGTATGGATATCAGCCGTGGACTCTACCTCTTCATTTTTGGGAAATCTTTTACCACCGAGCAATTTCTCCAAGTTTGGAATTAGTCCGATGGAGCTAAATCTGGCGAATAAGGTGCGTGATGAAGCAATTCGAACTTTACTTCATTAATTTTGTCTTTCGCAATAGTGGATGTGTGAACTGGAGCATTGTCTTGATGAAACTACTCCTTCTTTTTCGCCAAATGCGGCCTTTTTTTGACAATTATCCCATACGCATTCCAGAAAACAGACACCATGACCTTGCCTGCAGAGGGAACCCTTTTCGCCTTCTTTGGGCACGATTCTCCCAATCCAGTCCACTGAATTGACTGTTCCTTTGTCTCAGGTGTAAATGTCTCATCCATGGTTAGAAATCGACGAGAAAATTCGGCTTTATTGTGGTGGGTGAAACATCGCCAAATACTATACTGAAACATCTACGCGCCGCTGTTTTTGCTCTCTTGAAAGAAAGCGTGGCACCAAATCTTGGGTCAATATATGATGTATAGCACATTTTCTTAACCATGTCTGGAGACCTCAATTGGTCGACCACTACAGTGTTTGTCTTGGAAGCTCGTACGGCCTCCTTTAAGCTGTGCTACCCAATATTTTACAGTCGTAAACGAAGGAGCAGACTCTTCCAGAGTAGAATCTACCTCGGCTTGTACAGATGCCTTTTAAATGGAAACGCTGACTAATTTTCCCATGTTTACAAATTCACTGAGATCGTTTACTGTTGATGGCTCAAATAAAATTACTAAACTACGTGGCGCCTTGAAACATAAAATATATGTTTTACAAGGTGACCACTTTCCACCAAAATTATTTTTTCAAACTACTGGCATCATCTATACGTCAGGTCGGACCGCCTTCGTATGCTCGAAAAATATCGCAAGAATATAAACTGAATCAATATTCAATTATATATGAAATACTTCATTAAGCCAGTAAAATTGTTCAATCAATGTATGAAGATGTTGTTGCGAAATGTTTCAATGAACTGTTTCATTTCGACATTGAACATTTTTCATTCAATCTATGCAGAATATTTTATGGAACTTTATTTTAAAGATTTTTCGCAGCTGCATAAAAGTTTTATGAAAAAAATCTGTTCAGTTGATCTGTTCTGCAGTAAAGATAATGTGCATTCTTGGAAGCAGAGCTCGACGTATTTCCATCTTAATAGCTCTATTTTACTGTTGCTACTCAGCTATGTTTGTGATAATTTTACTTAAGATTCCCTAATTGGAATGACAGTATAATCTACCTCTTACTAACACTTGCAGGGGGGCTATTAGAACTGTTCTCAAAGCAATTTTTCCATATCTTTGTTCTTTAAATTTGTCATAGAATTTAGTTTGTTGACTTTTTTCAAAGATAACAAACTTTATATGAGATTTTACGATTTCAATTCTTAATTATTTTCTACTTATGGGCAATAATAACTTGAAGACACAATGAATTTGTTTACTCTTTTATGATAATTTTATTAATTCTTAATTTTAATTGGAAATAATTGTCAAGATTATGAGCTATAAAATAATTTAATATATACAAATTGAAATTCTGTTAAATTTCGCATCAATAAATTTTTTGCCATTCAACTTAAATGTAATTTTGCTGCGATTAATTTTCAAGAACTTCTCGTCTCGGTTCGTGCTTCTTTCATTTTTGATCCTTTTCCTCAATCGTTGTGTCAGTGTTTGGATTGGCATGTTTCAAACCCATTTTCTCCTGTTTACGAATACGCCTCAGTTTAGATGTTAGTTTCTTCTTGAATTTAAGTTCCCTGTCGATGGCTTTCAGATCATCCATGCTGCATTGTTTTAAATTTTTGACGCCGGTTGAGATCAGTTCATCGGTAAGTGTTAGCTTGGTTTTATTCAGGCGGGTGTAGTGTACTTGTGTTCGTCGGAGTTCCTCACGATACAGGAAGACAGAGTAACCAACGGTAGGTTTGATGTAGGTTGATTCCGTAGTGCTCATTATGTGGGCCAGAGATAGATTTGAACAATAGACGAAGTTAACTGTTGTATGATGTATTTGAGAATGATGTCTACGGTTGCAAAGCCTTCGACTTATATACAGGAGAATATCGCGCAATCAACAAACAGTCTACCTGAAAAATAGGGATAATTAGAATTTCCCTTCTACTTGTTCTTCTTGTTCGCGCAAGTTACATTCGTAATCCACTGTGTGTGTGTGTGTGTTTAAATTACACCCACAAAGGTCATAAACATCATGTTTGTAACAGTTGTTAATTTTATGACTGTCTGTACACACAGGCGTTTGCTGCTGTTATGTTTATCTTACCCTTTTAACAGAACTTGTTTACCTGCTGTAAAATTGTACCTATGAGCGTAACATTGATTTAACATAGCTATCCTGTTGTTATTCTTGTTCAATTTGTAACATTGTTACAAATGTTACTGTTACTGGATATGGTAGTGGTGGTGTACTGTACATGGAATGCCGCTCCGCGACTTCTAAGGTAGTGGTAGTCGTTGGATGTGTCAAGCCTATTGCTGTTCACATATAGCGAAATTTGAATATGCGGTTACTGTTCCAGAGTGACAACCTTTAAAGCTTTCTACCCATTGTATGAACCTAATGTCATTATAAACTTTGAATATTAAATTAATGAAAATGTTCGCGTTTAGTTTTTATTTCTTCTTTCAAAGTATCAAAAATTGCGAGTCCAATATGGCTGCATTCATTGCATTTTTTCGTTTACCCAGACTCCAGGTAATAGGGTTTTCGTTCGGCACCCGCCTGTCAAACGTTTGATTTTTTGTGTATGTTTTTATTATGGTTGCATTTTGTTGTACTGAGCAGAGTTGCATCAAATATTACACTAGTTTAAAATTAGGTTAACAATTAAACTTTTATTTTTACAGATTAAAATTGTATGAGTAATCTTTTGGGTTAGCGTGGGTTAACGGTGTTAACTTCGAAATGCGTTAATCTTGCCCGGTGTAAATGCCGTATTATAGTTTTTATGTAGAAAATCATATTACTTGTATTAAACAACATGGGAATCTCCTTAAAATACCAAAATAGTGTGATGATTACATCCATATACAATGTTGTCTTAATAAGATATCCACATATTATTACAAAATCGATCCAGAGGGAGTCACATCAAAATCAAAAGGTTAACAATTTCATTAACCGGAAAACATTTATTATATTTCCCACTATGATATTTCTTACAAAACTTAAAATTTATTATTTTTAGTTTGATGGCTGTCGCGACATATAGTAGTATACATATATATATATACTATAGTATAGTAGCGACATATAGTAGTTAGCCCTTATTTGGTACAAATCAGTTTCTCTAAATACCGATTGGAAACCGCACAGCTCCCTGATTGCGAGAAGGTCTGCACTATTCCGTCATGGGTTCTATTTATATTTTATTTATTTTAAGCAGGGAACACCCTAATGTCCTTCCTTTTATTCAGGGCGCTATTTTTTAATGGCCGCGAATAAAGAAAAAATATTAAAACTAGTCCGGATACGCGAAGCATATTTAATGAATAAAAAATCCTTTAAATTAATAAATTAGTACGCCTAAATTCTGTCGGCTGATAGCGGTATACGATGCACTAATAGCCTGTTTCTCTAACTCTCAGTCACTCATATTCGACTCAAATTGGGTTTATCTAGGTCGAAATTTTCGTTCGCCTGACTCCATGTTTGTTCGTACGTGACAGCACATTCGAATAGAGAAATGTTTTCATTCGGCTTGAAACGACAAGATTGTGAAACCCAAATCAACTCTCTTTCGTCTAGAACACCAACGAAAGATTTCGTTCGAGATAGATAAACAGGGTGTAAATTAAAATTAAATTTTTGGTGCAATAAGTAGTAATTTTATTCCTGAAGTCAAGTATGTACATTTACTGGCAGACTCCAATCCTAACAATAAATTTCTACCACAAAACTGGTGCTGGGCCAGCGGCGTAAGTTAAGGGAGATGAGTAAGTCAAAGGAGCACTGTAAGTCGAGGGAGCGGCACCAAAAGCGGTGGCTATCACGGGAGCGGGTACTGGGGCAATAACTGGAGTAGTGGCAATACCATTATGGTTACGGGCAATCACTTGGCTACTGGTGGCAGTAACGTATGGAGCAGGAGCAGCAATAAGGGCAGCAGGAGCACTGTAGACCAGAGGAGCTCCAATCAAACTTGGTTTGGCTGTAGCACATACAATGACGGCAAGGACGACTACGGCTAATTTGAACATTTTGTATAGATTTAATTGTGACTGAATCTTCATTTATAATGAAAATAAACTTCAAGAGCTCAGAAGCAAAAAGCTTAAACATTTGATTTAATTGTGTGAGTATCGTACCTAAGACGGAACATACACGCACGAAAATGAAAAATTAAAATATATTTTTGTTAGGATGAATCGTTTCTTGAGGGTTGAGCTCTGCTTCCAAGAATGCACATTATCTTTACTGCAGAACAGATCAACTGAACAGATTTTTTTCATAAAACTTTTATGCAGCTGCGAAAAATCTTTAAAATACAGTTCCATAAAATATTCTGCATAGATTGAATGACAAATTGTCAATGTCGATATGAAACAGTTCATTGAAACATTGCGCAACAACATCTTCATACATTGATTGAACAATTTTACTGGCTTAATGAAGTATTTCATATATAATTGAATATTGATTGTGTTTATATTCCTACGATATTTTTCGAGCATACGAAGGCGGTCCGACCTGACGTATAGATGATGCCAGTAGTTTGAAAAAAATAATGTTGGTGGAAAGTGGTCACCTTGTAAAACATATATTTTATGTTTCCAGGCGCCACGTAGTTAGTCACCGTTATGTAATTCAATATTTCCATTTAAAATGCATCTGTACAAGCCGAGCTAGGTTCTACTCTGGAGGAGTCTGCTCCTTCGTTTACGACTGTAAAATATTGGGTAGCACAGCTTAAAGGAGGCCGTGCGGGCTTCCAAGACAAACACTGTAGTGGTCGACCAATTGAGGTGTCCAGACATGGTTAAGAAAATGTGCTATACATCGTATATTGACCCAAGATTTGAAGATGAGAAAGCTGTGCGCAAGATGGGTGCCGCGCTTGCTTTCAATAAAGCAAAAACAGCGTCGCGTAGATGTTTCAGTATAGTATTTGGCGACGTTTCACCACAATAAAGCCACGTTTTTGCGTCGATTTCTAACCATGGATGAGACATTTACACCTGAGACAAAGGAACAGTCAATTCAGTGGACTGGATTGGGAGAATCGTGCCCAAAGAAGGCGAAGACGGTTCCCTCTGCTGGCAAGGTTATGGTGTCTGTTTTCTGGGAGGCGTAAGGGATAATTTTTATCGGTTATCTTCAGAAAGTATAGTTCATATACGGCGAATATTATGTTAATTTATTGCAGTGTTTAAGTGATGAAATTGTGGAAAAGGACCGCATTTGCAAAAAAGAAAGTGCTGTCTCATCAAGACAATGTTAGAAGTTAGAATTGCTTCATGACGCACCTTATTCGCAAGATTTTGCTCCATCGGACTATTTCCTATTTCCAAACTTGGAGAAATTGTTCGGTGGTGTGATGTCCATACTCGTATTAAGGAGCTTGACTGTTCTTACTTACAGGGTATCGAAGCTATTGAACATCGCTTGAAAAAGTGTATCGAGCTAAAAGGAGATTATGTTGAAAAATAAAGAACATTTTTTCCAACTTTTTGTGTCTTCTTTGTTATGTCGGCTAGTTTTTGGACCACCCTCGCATATATACCAAAGAATTCCCATTGAATTTAAAGTTTTTGATGATTTTTATTTATTATTTATTTATTTATTTATTTTGCTATCAATAATTCATAGTAATAGTTTATTATTTACAATGTTTTGAGTTATTATCTGTAAGATACTACAACAAATAATACAATTGTTAGAAAAAGCTAAACATTTAAAAACTAGATCGAAGTATAGGAAAAAGATGGTAAAAAACCTATATTAATATCACAAAAGTGGGGGAGGGATAAATTACAAAGAAACTTTAAAAGCCATGGCTTCTACATTTTACTCTATAATAAAGTGAAGAAGACATTTCTAAACCAAGTTTCTCAGGTGGGCATAATTAGACCTTCTGCACTTTTCCTCAAAAGTCAGTGTCAGATCATTTACTAATTCGTCAATGGTTTTCTGTTTGTATCTGCTGTGTAAAGTTCTGGTAGATTAAATATAATCTTAAGATTTTTATTTTGAATTATCTGTAATTGTTTTCTGTGAGTTTTCGCACAATTTTTCCAGATCTGACAGCCATACGTTAAGATTGGACGAATACAGAGTTTATAGATTAAGAGTTTATTCTTTTTGTTAAGCTGTGACTTCCGATTCAGCAAAGGATATAATGCTCTGCCACAGCGTATTGCCCTAGTAGACACGTCGTTCAAGTGTTCTCTGAATGTAAGTTTTTGATCAAGCGTAATTCCAAGATATTTGATTGTTCTAGAAAGTGCGATATCGTGACCTTGAAAGGAAAGTACACGTGAGGGATTTCTTCTCGGAGACTTGTTGAATGGAAAAAGAATTGCCTGCGTTTTATCCTTGTTTATTTTAATCTTCCATTTCAAAAAATATTCTTCGGCAGAACTTAAAGCAATTTGCATTCGTTTAATAATCGAGTTTGAAACTTTACCACTACAAATAAATGCACTATCGTCGGCATAAAAGGCTACATCGTAGTTAGCTCGTAGTTCAAAGTCTGACGTATATAGGGAATATAGAAGCGGAGATAGAACAGAGCCCTAGGGAACTCCAGCTGGTATGTCCTTAGAAGCCGACTGCTCGCCTTCAATTTCAACGACAAAGGATCTGTTATTGAGAAAGCTTTTGATCAGTTTAATTAAGTAGGAAAGGCATTTCATTTTATGGAGCTTAAAGATAAGACCATTATGCCAGACTGAATCGAATGCTTTCTCAATATCAAGAAATATAATACCTGTGGAATACCGACGATTTTTATTACTTCTTATTATTTTCAGAACTCTTCTAATCTGATGAGTTGTGGAATGTTCCAATCTAAATCCGAATTGACAACTATTAATTACTTCATTTTCGGTTACAAATGAATTTAGTCTTTGGAAAATTATTTTCGCGAATATTTTGTCAATAGAACTCAGTAGGCTTATTGGACGGTAGCCTGAAGCTGACCTCAAATCGTTTCCTTTTTTTGGGACTGGTATTATCTTTGCTCTCTTAAAACTGGCTGGAAAATAGGAATACTGAATGCAAAAATTAAAAGCTCGGACCAAAAATTTATATACTTGAGCTGGTATTTTCTTTAAAACCGTGTTGCTAATTTTATCAAGTCCTGGCGATTTTCCGTTTTTAAGTCCTTTAACAATATGCTGTATTTCCTCAATGCTGGTTAATGTTGAAGTGTCACTATTAATTATATCATCGCGTTCGACAGACCTTACAACAGAGTTCACTTTTCGTTCCATAGAACTAAATGTGTTGGTTGTAGTGAGATGAGCTTTAGCAAAGTAATCAGCAATAACGTTCGCTTTTTCTGAATTTTCACTTATAACACGCTGATCAACAATAAGGCTTGGCATCTTTTTGGACTTCCCCTTTATTCGCTTTGTAACTTTCCAAAAAGCTTTACTTCCAACTTTTAATGTAGAAAGAAACCGAGACCAGTTTTTATTTCGAGCATTTGTGACATGCCACCGAATAAGCTTATTGTGTTCCCTTATTATTGCCTTCTAAATTGACCTTCTATTTCGGTCAAAACATCTCTGGAATTTTCTTCTGTACTTATTTCGATTACGCATTAACTGTATGCATATTTGTGGCAGTTTAAAACTCGAATTATTAAAAGATTTGAAGAGCGGAATAGCTTCGTGGCATGCATGTAAAATTATATCTATAAGCTCTTGAATTGCAGCATCTATGTTCTCCAGAGTGAGATCGTCCTTTAAAATTTTAGAACTGCTAATATTTGAATTTATTAAACTTTTAAATCTACTCCAATTAGCATTTTTAAAATCTTGAATAAATGTTTGTCGTTCCTCTACCTGAGAGTTAATGGAAAATGTTAATGGCAAGTGATCTGAATCTAACTTTGACTCGTGAGTTTCCATTATGTATGGAACTCGGTGTCTTTTGCATGGCCACCACGGGCACGCTTGCAGAAGTCCAGACGCTGAACCCAATTTTCGACGGATTTCAAGCATAAATCGACCGATACTGCTGCAATTTCACGTTCGATATTCGTACGAAGTTCATCAATCGTCGCTAGCTTGTTGGCATAGACCATAGACTTGACGTAGCCCCACAGGAAATAATCTAACGGCGTCAAATCGCACGACCGAGGCGGCCAATCGACTGGGCCATTTCGTGAGATAACACGTTCACCAAACTTGGTTTCCAACAAATTGATTGTGGCATTCGCTGTGTGGCTTGTGGCGCCGTCCTGTTGGAACCACATGTCCTCCAAGTCCATATTATCCAATTGGGGTCAAAAATATTCGGTTATAATTGAACGGTAGCGATTCGCATTCACAGTAATGTGCCGGTCTTGATCATCACGGAAGAAGTACGGCCCAATGACGCCGCCGGCCCATAAACCGCACCAAACCGTAATTTTTTCGGGATGCAATGATGACTCATGGATTACGTGTGGATTGCTGCCTGACCAATAACGCATATTTTGCTTATTGACGAAGCCATTCAGCCAGAAATGAGCCTCATCGCTGAAGATGATTTTCCGATGAAATCCGAATCATTTTCAAGTTGTTGCTCAGCCCAATTCACTAACATACGACGCTTATGGTGGTCAAGTTTTTAATACTTCAGTTCTTGCGTCAATTTGATCTTGTAAGGATGTAGGCCAAGATCTTTTCGCAAAATTCGCCACAACGACGTCACAGAGATGCCCAACGATTGAGAACGACGTGTGGGAGACACATTTGGGCTTTCTTGAACTGAAGCGTCAGCGGCAGCAATATTCTCGACACAACGGGCACTTCTTTGTCTCACTGGCACGGGAACATTTTGTACTGTGCCTGTGGATTCAAATTTTTCCACTAGACGCTCAATTGTTGATCTGGTAGGACGATTATGACGACCATAAATTGGACGTAGCGTTCTTAATGTTGAGGCCACTGACTCCAAATTTCGGTAGTAAATTTTAATACTTTCGACTCGTTGTTGGCTCATATATCTTTCCATGATGAAATGGCAAACCTTACTGAAGAGAAATGTCAAAAGAGCGGGGAAAAAATATGGCGTCGTTTGCTGTCCCTATCGATTTACTTTTGTAGCGTCTCTGTTGAAAAACCCGTTAGTTTTAATATTTTTGGATGTGTTAACATCTATAGGCGCGGGTAGGGACTTAACTCACAAAGTGAGAGTTTGTCCGACACAGTTTGGCGTTAAACTCCTCCGAAATGGCTGGACCGAGTTGTATGAAATTGTTTGTTCATGTCGGGTAGGCCTCCGAAACGTCCAAGTTTATTTTTCATACCCCTAAACGATAAGGGTGACCCAAATAGATTTGACCGACTGCGAAGCACAGATTGTCAGATTGCGCAAAAAACAGCAGACAGTTGTCCGAGGCCTTCGGCCACGGACTGTCCCTGCAGGCTGTGTCAGAGTTACGGCCATTAAGTTTAAGGTAGAATACGCCATCCGATAAGACAGAAAACATATATACATCGTTGATGTTGCGTTGATGTAAACAAGGGAACACAAAACTTACCTGAGTATTTATTTCTCTGCATAACAACCACTCGTTGCTTTCTTGTATTTCGTGTAGGTGCCATTTTGATTAGTAGTTTTATTTTAATTTACTAAAAGTCGACTGTCAGCTGCTGTCAAACAGCATCAAGCAGCATTGTTATTTTGCTTACTTGGCAGCACTTTCATTTAACATAAAAATGTATGAATTAATTTTTTCATATATTTTTTATAATTATATATCCATGTTAAATTCAAATTCACATTTAACATTTTGTTTCACTTAAATACATAAGTAAATATACGAAATTTCAATATTCCATCAATCAAAACAACAGCCGAAGGTTTGTGTCTACACTGAAACAGCAGCATAGTTTGTGTTCACGCTACAAACTCAAACACTCAACCAAACACCACACATATGTTTGAGTGTATTTGTTTAAACAATTTTCATTTGAGAAATTTAAATATTAGGAAGATATCAACCAATGTGAAATGTATATCAAACGAAAGATAACATCTTCATTTACCTACAAAAAAATTTTTAAAAAAAGTTATCCCGCCGTTTACTCATAATCAATGAAATAAAGATTACAACAATAACAATCTGACATGACTCCCTATACCGTAAGGTAAGACGTATTCTACGTCAAAACACAGAATAGTTATCTTCTCTTGCAAAGAGAATAATGACGTAAGTATACGTAAGTATATACAAATCAGATAATAAGAGAGCAAAAAATTGTGTGAACTTGTGTAGCGTATGTACGAACATAGCAATGGATGTATGTACATTAGGGTGTATCGACTTTTAACCTTTTTTTTGTTTTCAAATTCCAAATTGAAAAAATGTTGCTACTAGGTACGACAACTTATCACAAAAAGTTTTGGATTTTTAAAAAAATGGTTAGGTGTCCCGCACAAGGCCTAAAGTTTTAATTTTTTCCGAAAAATACCAAATTTTTTAAAATTTTAAAAATAAAATCGTAACTTTTGTGTTTATTCCAAGTTAAAAAACAGTAATATTAGGGCATATTAGGGATTTTTGGTGTCCCGCATAAGGCCTAAAAGTTGTAAATTTCACCCAACCTTTGAAATTTTATTTTTTTATTATTGGAATTATTGTAATAAGTGAAATAATGAAGTACATTCCATACGTCAAGTGTCAAGGGAGGGGAAGGCCAGACTGTCTCAATTTAGGACAATTTTAGGTTGGTATATTTGGTATATAATTTAACGAAATTTGAGCTTCTGGGACACTGACAATCCATGCATCAGTCGAAAAGAGCGGCTACATACATCCAAAGTACCTTCGTGGTGCTCCAATAATTTCAAAGGCGCCATTGGTAACACGGGTACAATGACTGGTGAGCGATACAGAACCATACCATGATCAACGAGTTTGTATTACGGGTAATTCCAAAAAAATCGACAAAAAATAGAACTTTTGAAACCTGACCCCCTTCGATTTCGATGAAATTTCAAACATATAGTCTGCTCATTTCTGTCGTTGCAATGACGTTTGGTTTAGGTCGAAACTCCACAGGTTTCATGTTTTATAGCTGCCTAAATTTGGCTATCTGCAGTGTTTTTGTGGAGAGATAGCTGTGTTCATGTTGGAATAACTTTCTAATGCCACATTAGATTGTAACGATCTTGGTATCACCTGATAGCTTTCGACCTACTTTTTAGAAACAAAAATAGAAATGGCAGGTCCTTTGTGGGCCAAGGACATCAAAATTCAGAAAATGTCTTTTGTCCTTGAATATCCTGGAAACGTATATTTTAAGTTTCTTTATTTTATTTTTAAAAAATTGCGAATACTCTTTTCTAAAAGGTGTAAAAATTTCAGGATGGGTTCATTAGGGGTTTAGAAAATATTTGCGTTTTTGTAATGCAATTATCATACTAGACTGACAAAAAAAGATAATTTTTATGGGGTTTTCGAAAAAAAATTCGTATCAGTCCACAGAAATATAAGCTATTATTTGCAGGAATGCGACATTTTGGTCAGTTGGTTTTCGTTGACATAATGAGAAGTTGCATACTCCTAATGATTATAGGTATGGTTGCTGCAAATAAAGCATGTTCTATAAGAGTTTTTGAATGTTCATCATCACTTTGGCCCAGGAACTAAATTGTTGTTGCTGCAACGAATACATCAATTGTGAATTTTAGAGAATGATCTATTGTTTAGTAATGTAGTTGTTAAGTGTTTTAGGTTTTAACTCTTGATATTTGGGCATCTTATGATTTTTTCAATATTTCTCATGTTTATTTCTGTATTCAGTTTGTCAAACATTTAATGTTACTGCAATGTATCGGTCATTAAAGCGAGGAAACTGATTTGTACCAAATAAGAGCTACTCTGATTTTCCTCCAATCTGTACTACCTTGTTAGCCACATGTACAAACACATAAACGTCAAATTGTCCGACACTATATGTCGCGACAGTCATCAAAATAAAAATAATAAATTTTAAGTTTTGTAAGAAGTAGCATAGTGGGAAATATAATAAAATGGACAAAAGAAGGTTGCGTGAAGTTAATGTTTGTACATCATTCATATTTGGATAATAAAATGTACATCATTCAAACCTATTAATCGCAACAATGGAACATACTCAGCACATTAATGAAACATTTTCGTCGCAGTGACGAAAGTTTTCCGGTTAATGAAATCATCTTCGTTGCGGCGATGTATCTTCGTATATAGAGTTATATTTTACCAAACGCAGATAGATTGACACTTTAAAACCATAGAGGCGATTTCTTTGGTTGTTTAACCAGAAACTACATAATAACAAGAGACACTGTTCTTATTTTTAATATGAATCTCTCTTAATTTATGTGGAAATCCCATAGAAAAGATGTGAAATCACTTTTATTTTAAAGCAAATCATATTATTTTCTAACTACAAGAAGAAGTCCACATAACACTAAAGGAATCCCACATTGTTTTTAAGTGAATCTCTTAAAAAGTATATGAGGGCCACATAAAAAGTATGCGAGTTCACATTAATTTCAATTTGTTATCCCTTTAACTTGTTGTATTGTATTGTTGTATTGTATTGTATTTTGTAATAATATGTGGATCTCTTATTAAAACAACATTGTATATAGATGTGATCAATATATGTGGTATTTTAAGGAGATTCCCATGTTGTTTAATACAAGTAATATGATTTTCTACATAAAAATTATAATACGGCATTTACACTGGGCAAGATTAACGCATTTCGAATGTTAACTCCGTTAACCCACGCTAACCCTGAAAATTACTCATACAGGTTTAATCTGTAAAAATTGAAGTTTAATTGTTAACCTAATTTTAAACTAGTGTAATATTTGATGCAACTCTGCTCAGTACAACAAAATGCAACCATAATAAAAACATACACAAAAAATCAAATGTTTGACAGGCGGATGCCGAACGAAAAACCCTATTACCTGGAGTCTGCGTAAACGAAAACATGCAATGAATGCAGCCATATTGGACTCGCAATTTTTGATACTTTGAAAGAAGAAATAAAAACTAAACGCGAACATTTTCATTAATTTAATATTCAAAGAAAATCCAATGCAAACAGTTTATAATGACATTAGTTTCATACAATGGGTAGAAAGCTTTAAAGGGTGTAACTCTGGAACAGTAACCGCATATTCAAATTTCGCTATATGTGAACAGCAATAGGCTTGACACATCCAATGACTACCACTACCTTAGAAGTCGCGGAGCGGCATTCCATGTACAGTACACCACCACTACCATATCCAGTAACATCGAATGTTACAAATTGAACAAGAATAACAACAGGATAGCTATGTTAAATCAATGTTACGCTCATAGGTAAAATTTTACAGCAGGTAAACAAGTTCTGTTAAAAGTGTAAGATAAACATAACAGCAGCAAACGCCTGTGTGTACAGACAGTCATAAAATTAACAACTGTTACAAACATGATGTTTATGACCTTTGGGGGTGTAATTTAAACACACACACACACACAGTGGATTACGAATGTAACTTGAGCGAACAAGAAGAACAGGTAGAAGGGAAATTCTAATTATCCTTATTTTTCAGGTAGACTGTTTGTTGATTGCGCGATATTCTCCTGTATATAAGTCGAAGGCTTTGCAACCTTAGACATCATTCTCAAATACATCATACAACAGTTAACTTCGTCTATTGTTCAAACCTACCTCTGGCCCACATAATGAGCACTACGGAATCAACCTACATCAAACCTACCGTTGGTTACTCTGTCTTCCTGTATCGTGAGGAACTCCGACGAACACAAGTACACTACACCCGCCTGAATAAAACCAAGCTAACACTTACCGATGAACTGATCTCAACCGGCGTCAAAAATTTAAAACAATGCAGCATGGATGATCTGAAAGCCATCGACAGGGAACTTAAATTCAAGAAGAAACTAACATCTAAACTGAGGCGTATTCGTAAACAGGAGAAAATGGGTCTGAAACATGCCAATCCAAACACTGACACAACGAATGAGGAAAAGGATCAAAAATGAAAGAAGCACGAACCGAGACGAGAAGTTCTTGAAAATTAATCGCAGCAAAATTACATTTAAGTTGAATGGCAAAAAATTTATTGATGCGAAATTTAACAGAATTTCAATTTGTATATATTAAATTATTTTATAGCTCATAATCTTGACAATTATTTAAAATTAAAATTAAGAATTAATAAAATTATCATAAAAGAGTAAACAAATTCATTGTGTCTTCAAGTTATTATTGCCCATAAGTAGAAAATAATTAAGAATTGAAATCGTAAAATCTCGTATAAAGTTTGGGATCTTTGAAAAAGTCAACAAACTAAATTCTATGACAAATTTAATGAACAAAGATATGGAAAAATTTAAATTGCATTGAGAACAGTTCTAATAGCCCCCTTGCAAGTGTTAATAAGAGGCAGACTATACTGTTATTCCAATTAGGGAATCTTAAATAAGATTATCACAAACATAGCTGCGTAGCAACAATAAAATAGAGCTATTAAGATGGAAATGCGTCGAGATCTGCTTCCAAGGATGCACATTATCTTTACTCCAGAACAGATTAACTGAACAGAATTTTTTAATAAAAATTTAACTGTATTTGAAACAATTCCATAAAATATTCTGCATAGATTGAATGACAAATTGTCAAAGTCGATATGAAACAGTTCATTGAAACATTTCGCCACAACATCTTCATACATTGATTGAACTATTTTACTGGCTTAATGAAGTATTTCATATATAATTGAATATTGATTGTGTTTATATTCTTGCGATATTTTTCGAGCATACGAAGGCGGTCCGACCTGACGTATAGATGATGCCAGTAGTTTGAAAAAATAATTTTGGTGGAAACTTGCCACCTTGTAGAACATATATTTTATGTTTCAAGGCGCCACGTAGTTTAGTAATTTTATTTGAGCCATCTCACTACAATAAAGCCACGTTTTTGCGTCGATTTCTAACCATGGATGAGACATTTACACCTGAGTCAATTCAGTGGACTGGATTGGGAGAATCGGGCCCAAAGAAGGCGAAGACGGTTCCCTCTGCTGGCAAGGTTATGGTGTCTGTTTTCTGGGAGGCGTAAGGGATAATTTTTATCGATTATCTTCAGAAAGTATAGTTCATATACGGCGAATATTATGTTAATTTATTGCAGTGTTTAAGTGATGAAATTGTGCAAAAGGACCGCATTTGGCAAAAAAGAAAGTGTTGTCTCATCAAGACAATGCTCCAGTTCACACATTCACTATTGCGAAAGACAAAATGAATGAAGCAAAGTTAGAATTGCTTCATCACGCACCTTATTCGCCAGATTTTGCTCCATCGGACTATTTCCTATTTCCAAACTTGGAGAAATTGCTCGGTGGTGTGATGTCCATACTCGTATTAAGGAGCTTGACTGTTCTTACTTACAGGGTATCGAAGCTATTGAACATCGCTTGAAAAAGTGTATCGAGCTAAAAGGAGATTATGTTGAAAAATAAAGAACATTTTTTCCAACTTTTTGTGTCTTCTTTATTATGTCGGCTAGTTTTTGGACCACCCTCGCATATGTACCAAAGAATTCTCATTGAATTTAAAGTTTTTGATGATTTTGTTCTTAATAGCAACATTAAAAACCATCGCTGATGACGATTTGTTTGTAAAGGGCTTTTCAACAGAGACGCTACAAAAGTAAATCGATAGGGACAGCAAACGACGCCATATTTTTTCATGCTCTTTTGACATTTCAGTAAAGTTTGCCATTTCATCATGGAAAGATATACGAGCCAACAACGAGTCGAAATCATTAAAATTTACTACCGAAATTTGGAGTCAGTGGCCGCAACTTTAAGAGCGGAAAATCATCTTCAGCGATGAGGCTCATTTCTGGCTGAATGGCTTCGTCAATAAGCAATAATAATATGGACTTGGAGGACATGTGGTTCCAACAGGACGGCGCCACAAGCCACACAGCGAATGCCACAATCAATTTATTGGAAACCAAGTTTGGTGAACGTGTTATCTCACGAAACGGCCCAGTCGATTGGCCGCCTCGGTCGTGCGATTTGACGCCGTTAAATTATTTCCTGTGGGGCTACGTCAAGTCTATGGTCTATGCCAACAAGCTAGCGACGATTGATGAACTTCGTATAAATATCGAATGTGAAATTGCAGCAGTATCGGTCGATTTATGCTTGAAATCCGTCGAAAATTGGGTTCAGCGTCTGGACTTCTGCAAGCGTAAAAGAACTTTTGCAGCGCTCTTATTGAAAAACCCTTTAGTCCGAACACGCGAAGCATATTTAAAGAACTAAAAAAACCCTTTAAATTAATAAATTAGTACGCCTAAATTTTTGGTGCAATAAGTAGTAATTTTATTCCTGAAGTCAAATATGTACATTTACTGGCAGACTCCAATCCAAACAATAAATTTCTATCACAAAACTGGTGCTGGGCCAGCGGCGTAAGTTAAGGGAGATGAGTAAGTCAAAGGAGCACTGTAAGTCAAGGGAGCGGCACCAAAAGCGGTGGCTATCACGGGAGCGGGTACTGGGGCAATAACTGGAGTAGTGGCAATACCATTATGGTTACGGGCAATCACTTGGCTACTGGTGGCAGTAACGTATGGAGCAGGAGCGGCAACAAGGGCAGCAGGAGCACTGTAGGCCAGAGGAGCTCCAATGAAACTGGGTTTGGCTGCAGCACATACAATGACGGCAAGTACGGCTACGGCTAATTTGAACATTTTGTATATATATAATTGTGACTGAATCTTCTTCTAGTTTCGAATTAATAACTGGATCCATAGACTCAAATTTGTTATTGGTGTTCTTGAAATTGTTCATAAGGTTATATATTATTTGATAAAACGCGCATAAAAATAGCCAACTCATGAGGAGCATGTGTAATGAAACTAAACTTCAAGAGCTCAGAAGCAAAAACACATATGTACAGTTTATTGGTCACAGCTTAAACATTTAATTTAATTGGGTAAGTACACCCAAAAAAAAAACCGACTTTGAATTAAAGAAAAGGTGTTTTTAAAAAACTGTAGCTAAAAAGTTTTTATATCAAAGACAAAATCTTCATATCAACAACTTATTCTTCAAAATTTTAACGATTGTGCTTTTAAAATCAAAAGTACAAAACTGTTCTTTTCAAAATAAAGGCAAATTCCTTGTTTTAAAGATTTTAGTATTTGGTATAACGATATTTGTTATGATTTACTGTTTCATGCAATGCGTACTTAATCACAACAACTTATCTTTGTTAAAAAGAAGAAAAACTGTTGTTATTTTATGTTTCGCGTACTTAAAAACAGCAACTGGCCTTTATTTTTAAGACAAAAGTTGTTGTTTCTGATTTTTCAAGTAATAATTGTACGACGCGTAATTACTCAGTTTATGAAAATTCAACAGCTTTAGGTATGTAACAACAAAGACTTTTTGCCCTTGGGCACAATTTGACTAGTAAAAGTTGTTGTCATTACCAATATTATCTTTGATTTTACCTACTCTTTTTTTTGGGTGTACCCATGTCGACGCATACCCGCACGAAAATTCAAAATTTTAAATATATTTTTGTTAGGATGAATCGTTTCTTGAGGGTTGTACTGGGCAAAAGATGTACTCCATTCAAAACTTAATATATCGTATTTCCTCCTGCGAATTTTTGATAGTTGACAGACAAACTACATGTATAATCAAATACAATTTGTAGCAATGCATACGCACATATATTTGCAATTTTTAAAACGCTATACATATTTACATGTATACACTATGACAAATCAGCCATATGTGTGTGTATTTTCTTAACAGCATTTCAAGTGCAAACTGATTACACATGCTTGCCATGCCTGATTTACAGTAACAAGTTGTTTATCAATTGGTAAAGTGCGTCTAAACTTCAACTGCATTTCAAGAGCACACATTCTTCATTCCTAAGAAATCGCTAATAACTCTTCGATTGTTGCGGTATAAATGACAGTGACACTTTTGAACCGATCATCAGTTCTCATTTTCAAGAATAATCAATCCCACGCAAATCTATTCAATATGTTCAAATCTATCGTTGTCATCTTTGTTGTCGTTGCCTGTGCTGCCGCTAAGCCCAGTTTGATTGGATCCCATTTAGCCTACACCGCACCTTTTGTTGCTGCTCCTGCTCCAGTTGTCACTGCCACCAGTAGCCAAGTGGTTGCCCGTAACCATAATGGTATTGTCTCTACTCCAGTTATTGCTCCAGTAGCCGCTCCTGTGATTGCTTCTGGTCCTTTGGCGTACAGTGCTCCTTGGACCTACTCCTCTCCTTTGACTTATGCCAGCGCCCCAATTGTGTGGTAAATAAATTTTTAACTAGGACGTTGCTCTCAATTCTTTGTGATTAAAAGATAAAACTATAAAGCCTTAAAGAAAAAATTGAAATGTGTTTTTATTCAAATATATTGTGAAATATTTATCAGGGTCTTGCTAAAGAAATGTCGGCCAAAACTTTGTAAAAGTAAAGTAATTGATTTCTAGAAACGGTGTATGACCGTACTTAAAACCTAAGGAGTTTTTAACGATCATCGATGATACCGTAACAACACGTCACGGACGAGAATGAGGACCAGCCGTTAACCAGACTATGTGTGGTTCGTCTATGATTGGCATTTTATCGAAGGACTGTTAAGGCTAAGGATGTCGCGCATGTGCCGTCAACTTTGACCAGACGACGTTCCACGCAACTGAAGATTACACGTTCGTCTCTGAATTGCATTTTGGTGAGGGATGAAGGATTTGGAGACGATCTCTAACAAAGCGCAGGCAGTCCATGAGCTGTTAACTTTAGACCGTCAATTGCGTCTGAACTACGCTCACGCTACCCTGAACCTCAACAACCCAGTGGACGAGGTCCAATTTCAACTGAACGCATATATTTAAATTAACGAACTGGACACTGAAAATCCATGCATTAGTCGAGAAGAGCGGTTACACACATCCAAAGTACCTTCATGGTGCACCAATAATTCCAAAGGTGTAATGGGACATTATTTTTCGAGGACACCATTGGTAATATGGTTGCCATGACTGGTGCGCGAAACAGAACCAATACAGGCTTTGTTCACATTAGCCCCAGACTCTGGAAGCTCTCAATGAGAATATCTGCCAAGAGTGTGAGAACTTCTCATCCGAAGTTCTCACTAAACGAATTGAGAATGCTGTAAAAAGAGACCAACTTGTCATCAATAATGGCGGCCCTCATTTTACCACTGTCAGCTTCAGAAATGAATAGAAATCAACTTGAAAGTCCAAGTAAACATTTAAATATAAATTATACATGGTTGCATTTTAAAGGTATAGCAAACCAACATCAAGTGACATTTTCTGGGCTACCCAATGTTATGAATGTCGAGCGGTTGAGAATTATGTACTTAATTTAAGAACCTATTTACTTACCAGGAGTAACAATACACATCAAATTTGGATACTCAACGTTTAGAATAATGTATTTTACCTTACCAATTCTCATGTAGTTCATGATGGCAATTGTACAAGTATTCGGTTTTTGTTGGTTGTTGGTCACACACAGTATTTCCCAGTTTTTAGAAGTGGCGTATTTGACTTAAAACACTGGTTTCCCATTACATCCAATTAAGGAATTGGGGACAGTACCTCACAACCGCTTTGGAGTTTTATACTCACTTCAAGTTTTATACTCACTAATTTTTACACCGATTCCGAACCGTATTTAGAGAAGCTTTTCATAGGTAAATACTCGATAGTGTCGCCGTCACTATGCGAGGTGACCGCCGCCGAAAGACATTTAAGGTCGTCAGAGCAGGGATCGAACATAGGATCTCATGTACAATAGGCTCGCAGACTAACAATTGCACCACCGACGGTGATAATACAAGACAGAAACATTGTTGGAATGAAATTTTTCATTATAATCTGGTACATAATTTCAGGCATATGTCCGACGCGGCTTGGAGTTTTTGACTACTTTTTCCAATAAATCTAGTTGTGGGACGTCAATAGTGGCTTCCAATGTTTCATTCTACTTTAATAGAATGAAACGGTAGCGATTCGCATTCACAGTAATGTGCCGGTCTTGATCAAGTACGGCCCAATGACGCCGCCGGCCCATAAACCGCACCAAACCGTAATTTTTTCGGGATGCAATGATGACTCATGGATTACGTGTGGATTGCTGTCTGACCAATAATGCAAATTTTGCTTATTGACGAAGTCATTCAGCCAGAAATGAGCCTCATCGCTGAAGATGATTTTCCGCTCTTAAAGTTGCGGCCACTGACTCCAAATTTCGGTAGTAAATTTTAATGATTTCGACTCGTTGTTGGCTCGTATATCTTTCCATGATGAAATGGCAAACTTTACTGAAATGTCAAAAGAGCATGAAAAAATATGGCGTCGTTTGCTGTCCCTATCGATTTACTTTTGTAGCGTCTCTGTTGAAAACCCCTTTACAAACAAATCGTCATCAGCGATTGTTTTTAATGTTGCTATTAAGAACAAAATCATCAAAAACTTTAAATTCAATGAGAATTCTTTGGTACATATGCGAGGGTGGTCCAAAAACTAGCCGACATAACAAAGAAGACACAAAAAGTTGGAAAAAATGTTCTTTATTTTTCAACATTATCTCCTTTTAGCTCGATACACTTTTTCAAGCGATGTTCAATAGCTTCGATACCCTGTAAGTAAGAACAGTCAAGCTCCTTAATACGAGTATGGACATCACACCACCGAGCAATTTCTCCAAGTTTGGAAATAGGAAATAGTCCGATGGAGCAAAATCTGGCGAATAAGGTGCGTGATGAAGCAATTCTAACTTCTAACATTGTCTTGATGAGACAGCACTTTCTTTTTTGCAAATGCGGTCCTTTTCCACAATTTCATCACTTAAACACTGCAATAAATTAACATAATATTCGCGGTATATGAACTATACTTTCTGAAGATAATCGATAAAAATTATCCCTTACGCCTCCCAGAAAACAGACACCATAACCTTGCCAGCAGAGGGAACCGTCTTCGCCTTCTTTGGGCACGATTCTCCCAATCCAGTCCACTGAATTGACTCAGGTGTAAATGTCTCATCCATGGTTAGAAATCGACGCAAAAACGTGGCTTTATTGTGGTGAAACATCGCCAAATACTGTATTGAAACATCTACGCGACGCTGTTTTTGCTTTGTTGAAAGCAAGCGCGGGACCCATCTTGCGCACAGCTTTCTCATCTTCAAATCTTGGGTAAATATACGATGTATAGCACATTTTCTTAACCATGTCTGGACACCTCAATTGGTCGACCACTACAGTGTTTGTCTTTGAAGCTCGTATGTCCTCCTTTAACTTTTGCTACTCAATATTTTACAGTCGTAAACCTCCTCCAGAGTAGAATCTTGCTCGGCTTGTACAGATGCCTTTTAAATGGAAATATTGAATTACATAACGGTGTCTAACTACGTGGCGCCTTGAAACATAAAATATATGTTTTACAAGTTGGCAAGTTTCCACCAAAATTATTTTTTCAAACTACTGGCATCATCTATACGTCAGGTCGGACCGCCTTCGTATGCTCGAAAAATATCGCAAGAATATAAACACAATCAATATTCAATTATATATGAAAACTTCATTAAGCCAGTAAAATTGTTCAATCAATGTATGAAGATGTTGTTGCGAAATGTTTCAATGAACTGTTTCGTATCGACATTGACAATTTGTCATTCAATATATGCAGAATATTTTATGGAACTGTATTTTAAAGATTTTTCGCAGCTGCATAAAATTTTTATTAAAAAAATCTGTTCAGTTGATCTGTTCTGTAGTAAAGATAATGTGCATCCTTGGAAGCAGAGCTCGACGCATTTCCATCTTAATAGCTCTATTTTACTGTTGCTACTCAGCTATGTTTGTGATAATTTTACTTAAGATTCCCTAATTGGAATGACAGTATAATCTACCTCTTACTAACAGTTGCAGGGGGGCTATTAGAACTGTTCTCAAAGCAATTTTTCCATATCTTTGTT
Organism: Phaonia tiefii; assembly: GCA_963931995.1. Classification (NCBI taxonomy): domain Eukaryota; kingdom Metazoa; phylum Arthropoda; class Insecta; order Diptera; family Muscidae; genus Phaonia; species Phaonia tiefii. Next base: position 150,536,169 of record OZ008369.1, on the reverse strand, counting down.
CTTTAAATTTGTCATAGAATTTAGTTTGTTGACTTTTTTCAAAGATACCAAACTTTATATGAGATTTTACGATTTCAATTCTTAATTATTTTCTACTTATGGGCAATAATAACTTGAAGACACAATGAATTTGTTTACTCTTTTATGATAATTTTATTAATTCTTAATTTTAATTGGAAATAATTGTCAAGATTATGAGCTATAAAATAATTTAATATATACAAATTGAAATTCTGTTAAATTTCGCATCAATAAATTTTTTGCCATTCAAGTTAAATGTAATTTTGCTGCGATTAATTTTCAAGAACTTCTCGTCTCGGTTCGTGCTTCTTTCATTTTTGATCCTTTTCCTCAATCGTTGTGTCAGTGTTTGGATTGGCATGTTTCAAACCCATTTTCTCCTGTTTACGAATACGCCTCAGTTTAGATGTTAGTTTCTTCTTGAATTTAAGTTCCCTGTCGATGGCTTTCAGATCATCCATGCTGCATTGTTTTAAATTTTTGACGCCGGTTGAGATCAGTTCATCGGTAAGTGTTAGCTTGGTTTTATTCAGGCGGGTGTAGTGCACTTGTGTTCGTCGGAGTTCCTCACGATACAGGAAGACAGAGTAACCAACGGTAGGTTTGATGTAGGTTGATTCCGTAGTGCTCATTATGTGGGCCAGAGATAGATTTGAACAATAGACGAAGTTAACTGTTGTATGATGTATTTGAGAATGATGTCTAAGGTTGCAAAGCCTTCGACTTATATACAGGAGAATATCGCGCAATCAACAAACAGTCTACCTGAAAAATAAGGATAATTAGAATTTCCCTTCTACCTGTTCTTCTTGTTCGATCAAGTTACATTCGTAATCCACTGTGTGTGTGTCTGTGTTTAAATTACACCCACAAAGGTCATAAACATCATGTTTGTAACAGTTGTTAATTTTCTGACTGTCTGTACACACAGGCGTTTGCTGCTGTTATGTTTATCTTACACTTTTAACAGAACTTGTTTACCTGCTGTAAAATTTTACTTGTTAGCGTAACATTGATTTAACATAGCTATCCTGTTGTTATTCTTGTTCAATTTGTAACATTCGATGTTACTGTTAAGGCTAAGGATGTCGCGCATGTGCCGTCAACTTTGACCAGACGACGTTCCACGCAACTGAAGATTACACGTTCGTCTCTGAATTGCAGTCCTGCAAGAGCAGGGCAATCCAAGAGAAGGTGTTTCGTCGTTTCCTCGTCCTCTTCCATGCAGCATCTACAGAGAGTGGAGTTTCCATGTACCAATCTTAGGGCGTGTTTCCATCCGGTGAATGGACCCCATAGGCTACTTGATCGTCCAACTTGATCCATCCGTGAAAAATCTGATACTACTGGTATCCCCTTCCAGTGACTTTTCCCAGGTATTCCCGTTCGGAATAGAAAGTCCTTAGATTTGTCGCTGGTAGAAGGTAGGGGAATACAGTAGTTCGTTTTTACGGTGTAGTAATTCAGCGTGTTCAGAATGCCCCGATATCAAAACGCCACAACCTCTGATTCTCACCAGGGATGTAGCGGCTGCCGATTCGGCCATGATATCAGGAGTACAGATGTTCAGGATAGCACTAAGTGCAGTGCCTGACGTCGTGCACATTGCCCCACTTTCGGTAATTGGTGCGGATCTTTAATACTACTGCACTAAACACATTTTTTCTTTATATTCTTGGCAATTTCCTCCCTGATCCTATACAAGTTTATAGAGATATTAAATCTATATGCTTGCGATATTTTTCGAGCATATGTATACCAAAGAATTTAAATTGCATTTCAAGTTTTTCCTGAACTTTTTCTTAATCGCTGATGACGGTTTGCAGCGAGTTACAAATTGGATATACTATTCGCCAGGAATCATAAAGACACAATTTAGTTCAGTGATCGGTTTCACAAAATCTATTAAAGTAGAATGAATTATAGATATTGTGAAGAAACTTCATTCATTTTATGATACATTTCATAAATTTTAAGCAGTTATCGTTTGTAGAATCCATGAATTAATTTCACTCGTCCAATAAAAGGTTTCATTGGTTAAAATTTAATAAACGAGTTTATAATACTAATGAAAGCTTTCGTACTACTTACGAACATAATGTTTTCAGTTTACCGGACTAAACCGGACAGACTTGCAACATCTTTTGGTAAACCGATTTTGCAAGTCTTCAGTTTCTAACTAGTCTATTATATGCTGCTGTCTAGATTCTAACAAACATTAAATTAAGCCAGAATATAATAACTCAATATTGAAAATTCCAAAAATAGCAAAATATACCTGTTACTATTGCAGCCAACCAGAAAATTCAATATTTTGGATTTTCTGGTGGCAAACATCCTTGAAACTGCTCCCTCCCAAAAGTCTTAATTTTGTTTCGCCTCACGTGGTTCCACTTCTTCGTGATATTCACGTACTTTGCTACTATGTATTTCGTAAGCTATAGGGAAGCAGCTGCTAGTCCTTTTATTGCATTGAAAAGCCCCACTTGAGTCAATTATGAATGTCAATTACTAATTCTTCTCAAACTTGAGAGACGAAAATTTGAAATTCTCGCTTGAAAGCACTCGTTCGTGCCAATCGTCTTCCTCTTACTTATTTCGTAAGCGATAGATGGTACAATATCAGCACGAAGCGTTTTGATAAAAAAGATGTGGATGACTTCCATTTAAATGCAACATAGATTTTGTTAATAATCTAACTATAAACTATCAGCTGGGTAAGAAAGAAATTTGGCACTGACATCAACGAACTGGAAAAACCTTTCTAAACGATCAGCTACTAATGGCAAATTTTCAGTCCACAATTATTTACCTGATTAATTAGTTATGATAAGATGTTAACAAGAGTTTGATCATGCGACGATGTGATCTCTGAGCTAAAAATATACTATAATATGTGCGAGAGATTTGCTGATAAGACCGCGAGATCGAGCATTCACCATTTTAGGCCAAATTAAATATTTGCCGGGTTTGTTTGTACAAAATTTGATTTGTGCGATTTCCATCATGAACTAAATGAGAATTGGGAAGGCAATAGGAAAACAAAACAATAATTTAAATACTAATTTAATTTTTCATAATGTTTAACACGTAATCAGGGGACAATGATGCAATGGTTAGTATGCGCTGTTCTTGTACATGAGAATGTGGATTCGATCCCCTCCCTAACTACGTTATATTTCATTTGACGGCGGTCACCACGGTTAGTGACGGCGACAGTGTCGAGGACTTTGCTATGAAAAGTCTTCTCTAAATACCGATCGGAAGCGGAGTAAAACGGTAGGTCTGTATCCGCGTGTGTACAACTAGAAAGCGCACAGTTCACTGATTGCGAGAAGGTCTGCACTATCCCGTCATGGGTTGTATGGGAAACTCTATATTTATATTTTATTTATTTTAAGCAGGAGACACCCTAATGTCCCTAATTTTATTCCGAGCGATATTTTTTAATAGTCGCGAATAAAGAAAAAATATTAAAACTAGTCCGAATACGCGAAGCATATTTAAGGAATTAAAAAATTGTTTAAATTAATAAATTAGTACACCTAAATTCTGCCGGCTAATAGCGGTATACGATGCACTAATAGCCTGTTTCTCTAACTCTCAGTCACTCACATTCGACTCAAATTGGGTTTATCTAGGTCGAAATTTTCGTTCGCCTGACTCCATGTTTGTTCGTACGTGACAGCACATTCGAATAGAGAAATGTTTTCATTCGGCTTGAAACGACAAGATTGTGAAACCCAAATCAACTCTCTTTCGTCTAGAACACCAACGAAAGATTTCGTTCGAGATAGAGAAACAAGCTGTAAATAAAAATTAAATTTTTGATTCAATAAGTAGTAATTTTATTCCTGAAGTCAAGTATGTACATTTACTGGCAGACTCCAATCCAAACAATAAATTTCTACCACAAAACTGGTGCTGGGCCAGCGGCGTAAGTTAAGGGAGATGAGTAAGTCAAAGGAGCACTGTAAGTCAAGGGAGCGGCACCAAAAGCGGCGGCTATCACGGGAGCGGCGACTGGAGTAGTGGCAATAACATTATAGTTAAGGTCAATCACTTTTCGACTGGTGGCAGTAACGTATGGAGCAGGAGCGGCAACAAGGGCAGCAGGAGCACTGTAGGCCAGAGGAGCTCCAATGAAACTGGGTTTGGCTGCAGCACATACAATGACGGCAAGTACGGCTACGGCTAATTTGAACATTTTGTATATATATAATTGTGACTGAATCTTCTTCTAGTTTCGAACTAATAACTGGATCCATAGACTCAAATTTGTTATTGGTGTTCTTAAAATTCTTCATATGGTTATATATTATTTGATAAAACGCGCATAAAAATAGCCAACTCATGAGGAGCATGTGTAATGAAACTAAACTTCAAGAGCTCAGAAGCAAAAACACATATGTACAGTTTATTGGTCACAGCTTAAACATTTAATTTAATTGGGTAAGTACACCCAAAAAAAAAACCGACTTTGAATTAAAGAAAAGGTGTTTTTAAAAAACTGTAGCTAAAAAGTTTTTATATCAAAGACAAAATCTTCATATCAACAACTTATTCTTCAAAATTTTAACGATTGTGCTTTTAAAATCAAAAGTACAAAACTGTTCTTTTCAAAATAAAGGCAAATTCCTTGTTTTAAAGATTTTAGTATTTGGTATAACGATATTTGTTATGATTTACTGTTTCATGCAATGCGTACTTAATCACAACAACTTATCTTTGTTAAAAAGAAGAAAAACTGTTGTTATTTTATGTTTCGCGTACTTAAAAACAGCAACTGGCCTTTATTTTTAAGACAAAAGTTGTTGTTTCTGATTTTTCAAGTAATAATTGTACGACGCGTAATTACTCAGTTTATGAAAATTCAACAGCTTTAGGTATGTAACAACAAAGACTTTTTGCCCTTGGGCACAATTTGACTAGTAAAAGTTGTTGTCATTACCAATATTATCTTTGATTTTACCTACTCTTTTTTTTGGGTGTACCCATGTCGACGCATACCCGCACGAAAATTCAAAATTTTAAATATATTTTTGTTAGGATGAATCGTTTCTTGAGGGTTGTACTGGGCAAAAGATGTACTCCATTCAAAACTTAATATATCGTATTTCCTCCTGCGAATTTTTGATAGTTGACAGACAAACTACATGTATAATCAAATACAATTTGTAGCAATGCATACGCACATATATTTGCAATTTTTAAAACGCTATACATATTTACATGTATACACTATGACAAATCAGCCATATGTGTGTGTATTTTCTTAACAGCATTTCAAGTGCAAACTGATTACACATGCTTGCCATGCCTGATTTACAGTAACAAGTTGTTTATCAATTGGTAAAGTGCGTCTAAACTTCAACTGCATTTCAAGAGCACACATTCCCATTCCTAAGAAATCGCTAATAACTGTTCGATTGTTGCGGTATAAATGACAGTGACGCTTTTGAACCGATCATCAGTTCTCATTTCCAAGAATAATCAATCCCACGCAAATCTATTCAAAATGTTCAAATCTATCGTTGTCATCTTTGTTGTCGTTGCCTGCGCAGCCGCTAAGCCCAGTTTGATTGGATCTCCTTTGGTCTACACCGCACCTCTTGTTGCTGCTCCTACTCCAGTTGTCACTGCGACCAGTAGTCAAGTGGTTGCCCGTAACCATAATGGTATTGTCTCTACTCCAGTTATTGCTCCAGTAGCCGTTCCTGTGATTGCTACTGGTCCTTTGGCGTACAGTGCTCCTTGGACCTACTCCTCTCCTTTGACTTATGCCAGCGCCCCAATTGTGTGGTAAATAAATGTTTAACTAGGACGTTGCTCTCAATTATTTGTGATTAAAAGAAAAAACTATAAAGCCTTAAAGAAAAAATTGAAATGTGTTTTTATTCAAATATATTGAGAAATATATATCAGGGTCTTGCTAAAGAAATATCGGCCAAAACTTTGTATATACAAAATGTATCTTTAGTTGGACTTTATTAGTAAATTAATTGTTTTAAAGAAACGGTGTAAAGCGGTACTTAAAACCTAAGAAGTTTATAACGAGTATCGATGATACCGGAACAACACGTCCGGAATGTTTGATTCGTCAATGATTGGCATTTATCGAAGGATTGTTATGGCTAAGGACGTCGCGCATGTGCCGGCAACTTTGACCAGACGACGTTCCACGCAACTGAACTCTCTGAATTGCATTTTGGTGAAGGATGAAGGATTTGAAGACGGTCTCTAACAAAGCGCAGGCAGTCCATGAGATGTAAACTGTAGACCGTCAATCGCGTCTGAACTACGCTCACGCTATACTGAACTTCAACAACCCAGTGGACGAGGTCCAATTTCAACTGAACGGATATGTAAATTAACGAACTGGACACTGAGAATCCATGCATTGGTCGAGAAGAGCGGTTACACACATCCAAAGTACCTTCATGGTGCACCAATAATTCCAAAGGTGTAATGGGACAATATTTTTCGAGGACACAATTGGTAATATGGTTGCCATGACTGGTGCGCGAAACAGAACCAATACAGGCTTTGTTCACATTAGCCCCAGACTTCTGGAAGCTCTCAATGAGAATATCTGCCAAGAGTGTGAGAACTTCTCATCCGAAGTTCTCATTAAACGAATTGAGAATGCTGTAAAAAGAGACCAACTTGTCATCAATAATGGCGGCCCTCATTTTACCAATTTCAGCTTCAGAAATGAATAGAAATCAACTTGAAAGTCCAAGTAAACATTTAAATATAAATTATACATGGTTGCATTTTAAAGGCATAGCAAACCAACAGCAAGAGAGATTTTCTGGGCTACCCAATGTTATGAATGTTGTTGAAATGATGTAATGATGTTGAAAATGATGTACTTAATTTTAGAACCTATTTACTTACCAGGAGTAACAATACACATAAAATTTGGATACCCAACGCTTAGTATAATGTATTTTACCTTCCCAATTCTCATTTAGTTCATGATGGCAATTGTACAAGAATTTGGGTTTTGTTGGTTGTCGGTCACACACAGTAGTTCCCAATTTTCAGAAGTGGCGTTCTTGACTTAAAACAAGAGTTTCCCATTACATCCCATTAAGGAATTGGGGAGAGCTCCTCACAACCAGTGAGCTGTGCTCTTTCTAGTTTTATACTCAATGACTGGGACCTATAGTTTTTACACCGATTCCAAATGGTATTTTGAGAAGCGTTTTCATGGCTAAATACTCGATAGTGTCGCCGCACAGTGGCTGAAAATCGTTTTTCATTGGCCAAAATTCTGTAACTTTTGAACCGATCAAAATATTTAAGTAATTTTTTTTTAATGGATAGATATTTAGTTCAGCTTGACTCAGTTTTAATTACATTAAAATTGATTGAGGACTTTTTAAGGAATTCTAGGTCAAAGTTGAACTTTTGATTTTTTTAACTTTTAGAGTGAAATATGGGTTTATTATTTTTTTATTTATTAAAAAATTTAATATTTGGATTTGAATAATAATTATAAATATTTTTTGTAATAATGGAATCTTTTTAATGTTACACTCAAAAAAATTTTACACTCAAAAAGAGAAATTGTAAAATCAACTGGAGATTTTGCTATTATTACAGAAAAATTCAAAATTTTTTGCTGTCAAATTTGCAAATTTGTTTACACTCAAAGAATATTTACACTTAAAAAAAACGTTAATAATATTATCTAAAAATCTTGCTATTACTACAGAAAAATTTATTATTTTTGGCTGCCAAATTTGATAATTTTAAAAAAATTTTAAAAATAAAAACTGCAATAGATGTTAATAGCATTTGTAACAATGGTAGGTTCTGTTTATTATTATTTTTTACTAATACTAATACTATAATTATTATTCATTTGACTCAAATATTGATTGTAAATATTCCATATTTTGTTCTGTGCTATTTCTGTTCTTTAGTAGTTTTTTGGCTTCTTCATCTAAATCCCGATGTTCCACTTTCCATTGATTTCGAATACTGGAGATGAACGGATCTGACGTTGCCAATTATACAATATTAAATAGATCTTCATTTGTGGAATTTCGTGAAATTTTTCTAGTATTGTGCTCTCTATAAAATCTGTAATCCTTGTTCCTTTTTCCCTGAGCCTCCTCTGATAGATCTCCAAGTGGCACCAAATGATATTTAATAACATCTTCTCCATGATAAAGGATTTTGTGAACTGTTGCAGACATATTTCTCCATGGGTAGTTGGTTGTATATATTTTTGCAGTTTCTTTAGCATAATCTCCAAATGTTCTAGAGTCAATTTCTTCATTGCACGCAAGTACTTCTAGGATTATTTTAAATCTGAAAATAAGGTTTAAATCCACTCCTGTTATGTCAGATGCTGTTTCTGGATCTGAAAAGAATCTTCCTGCGGTATTGCCATCATTTGTATTGCCTGACCCTTGTTTTGGCTGATCTATAATCAATCCAAATTTGCGATATTCATTTTGAACATGTTTCTCTTTTGAACTTCTTACATCTTTGTTGGTTTCGTTGTTTCTTATTGATCCTGAAGACCCGAAATCCAAATCATAACTGATTTTTAGTATGTGTTCCATAAGTCGTATTCTTGCATGTAGTGGTGATAATCCAAATTCATATGCATCGGTATTATCTAATGATTTTGTCGGGATTTGGTTTAATTGGGTTGATGTTGCTTGGCATATAATGCAGCTGGATGCAGCCTTCGTGTTAGTCAAAGCCTGACCTAATTTTCCAGCACTAATTGGTAGCTTACTTCAATTTGCTGCCCATCTAACTGTAATTGTAATGGCTGTAGTGTTGCAATTTGGGCCTTGATATCACTAACTTCTCTGTTAATGGCATCATGAGTTTCTTTTTTGAATTCAAATTTGATTGGCTTGCAGTATTTCGTGGAAGATGGTGTCTCATTTTTCCAAATATCCATTGTTTGCGTTGTAATAGTCGAAGGCTCTGAATCTTCCAAAATCTTTTTCAATCGCAATGGTACAAATGATACCATGAACATATCTGAGTCCGAAATATTTTCACATACAACTTGTTTGCATTGTTTTTGTCCCGAAGAACCAACACATCCCCATTCACAAAAAAGAATTAACTTTGTGTTTCCATATTTCTTTAACTCACTTCCTGTTATTGATTGTAGCAAGCGTTCGGCTGTGTGATCAAGTAGAGATTGTAGTTGTACCTCTGCCGAAATTGGTGTGATTGTAAGAGTGTCCTTTGATGGCAAACAGTCCATTTTAGCAGCGGTTATGTGATGATATGCTGGATACATATTTGAGCCTTTTTCAATCGCACGCAATATGAGCTGAATATATTGCTGTTTTGTTAATTTCAAATCCAGAAATAATGCTAATGCCTCCTCATTTGTGAACTGTTTTGCATCGCTCGGAGTTGGTATACTTTTAAGAATCCGTTTTGTTCTCACTGGACTAGCTTTAAGAACTTTTTCAATGATATCCACTTTTGTTAATTGGTTCTGTGATCGTAATTGATGTAGGAAAGATTCTTTTATATTTGTACAACCAATTTCATCGTTAACATCTTTAAGTTTCCGCCTCTTAGATCTATCGCTGCAGTTGTCCAATGATTTGCGTGGTCTTCCAGCCTTATCTTGCTTTGCTGTTTCTGCAGCGACAGTAAGTTGGCCTTCTACCCAGTTTGCACTTTTTATATAAATCTTTTGTTTACTGTAGCTAACTTCTTTGTAGCGTTTTTTAGTGCTTTGACGAAATTAGATAATTGTTCTTGTATTTCGGTGCTACACGAATTTAAGTTTAATTTTATTTTAACGTAACTAAGAACATCTTCCTGGTTTTTGTTTCTAAAATACTCTTCGGCCAGTTCTTTATAACTGAAGCTCTCCATATTTTTCTTAATATTTTTATTTGCGTCTGTTATCTTTTATCACTTGCGAATATACGTCCGTACACTTAAAGGATTTACTTATTACTGAGTAATCCCTTATCGAATCCGTAGTTTTATAGATTTTTAGATGTTATTCACACATTGATCATACACCATTTACACCATTTTATACGAGTATTTATAGGGCTGTTTAAATTAAAAAAATTCTTTCGCCGGCGGTCACCTCGAATAGTGACGGCGACACTATTGAGTATTTAGCCATTGAAAAAGCTTCTCAAAATACCGTTCGGAATCGGTGTAAAAACTGTAGGTCCCAATCAGTGAGTGAAAAATTAGAATGCGCACAGCTCACTGGTTGTGAGAAGCTCTCCCCAATCCCTTCATGGGATGTAATTGGAAACGGTTTTTTTTTTTTTTTTGCTTAAATTATCGTAGTTTGAATTTTTTGAGTAATTTCATTAAAATGAAAAACGTGTTCTACCGGCGGGTCGTGGCTGGTGCAAAAGTATATATAGGTTTAAAGAGGACACTTTCACCTTTCTACGGGTGGTACACGTTTCTTGTACCCTAGAAGTACTATTCCACTAAAGTTTAAATTTGAGAAAAATATAGTAGTTTCATAAATATTTCATAACGCCCCTAATATTAAACTCTAGAGCTGTGACCACTTACAACAACTAAAGACTATAATCCTACCAACATTATAAAAAAGACCGCAGGCCATTATCGATGATAGCTTGCGAGTAGTAACCATTTATTTTTGATAAAAAACAAAAAAAGACACCTTTTTCTGAAATTAAAAAAACAGTTGAGTTTGGCAGCATGCCACGCCCATAATTAGTAATAGTTTACCCTAATTTTTTGGCTACCTTAATCTGGATATAGTAGCTACAAAAAGGGTCAGAGCAGGGATTGAACCTAGGATATCATGTAAAAGAGGCGCTCACACTGACCATTTGACCACCGACGGCGATAATACAAGACACAAATATTGTTGGAATGTTTATTTATTATTAGAATAATTTGACATAATTTGACTCTGGCCGTAGGGAGTCAATGGTGGGTTGAATATTGGCTTCCAATGCTTCCAGAGTTGCTGGTTTGTCGGCAGAAACCAATTACTTAACATAGCTCTCATAAAAAATAATCCAGAGGAATCAAATCGCATGAACAACGGGCCCAGTAAACAGGGTCACTTCTGGAAATAAAGTTGTCACCAAATTGATTTTGCAATAAATCGATTGCCAAGCGCGCTGTATGACAAGTTGTGCCGTCTTGTTGGATCCAAATGTCGTTGATGTTTAGCTGTTCATGCTCATGAATGACAAGTATGTGGTTCGCTTTATGTGATTCATGATGACTTGCCAAACCTTACTGAACAGAAATGTCGACACAGTTTGGCTTCCAGAGTTGCTGGTTTGTCGGCAGAAACCAATTACTTAACATAGCTCTCATAAAAAATAATCCAGAGGAATCAAATCGCATGAACAACGGGCCCAGTAAACAGGGTCACTTCTGGAAATAAAGTTGTCACCAAATTGATTTTGCAATAAATCGATTGCCAAGCGCGCTGTATGACAAGTTGTGCCGTCTTGTTGGATCCAAATGTCGTTGATGTTTAGCTGTTCATGCTCATGAATGACAAGTATGTGGTTCGCTTTATGTGATTCATGATGACTTGCCAAACCTTACTGAACAGAAATGTCGACACAGTTTGGCTGTGAAACCACTGTTATCGATATCGATAATTCTCATGCAACCAAAAACCACCCTGTACTTAGATTATTAAAAAATGCTGTTGTGTTTCGAAGGAATTCTTCCATATCTTGTTTATCAAAACGCTTAATGCTGATATTGTTCCATCGATCGCTTACGAAATTATTGAATATTATGGGAAAGAGATGCAGGTTAGGCACTAACTAAGAGGAAGAACGATTAGCACGAACAAGTGCTTTCGAGAGGTATCTTCAACCTGACATTGATTTTTTGTCTCTCATGCAATTGCAGTGAAGTTAAAAAAATAATTAGTAATAGGCATTGACTCAAGTAGGCTTTTCAAAGAAATAGAAGGACTAGCAGCTTCTTGTCTATCGCTCACGAAATTGTAGTGAAGTCAGTGACCGAGGCATATAATATCACAAATAATTGAATCCACGTGAGACAAAACCAAATTGAAGTCTTTAGGGAGCAGTTTCGAAGATGTTTGCCACTAGAAACACTAATATAGTGAATTTTTTGGATGGCTGCAGTGTTAACATGAAGATTACGATATGTTTGGAAAGCTTCGAAACTAAAGAGCAACATATAATAAATTAGTTAGAAACTGAAGACTGGCCAGATCTGTTGACCATGAATTCTTACAAGTCTGTCCGGCTTAGTCCGGTCAATTTAAAACATTATTTTCGTAAGTAGTGCGAACGTTTTCATAAGTTTTATGAGTCCCTTTTTGCATTTTTAACCAAGGAAACCCAAATTACAAATTGATTTTTGTGTAAAATTTATGAAATGTGTCATAAAATGTATGAAGTTTCTCCACAATATCTATAATGCATTCTACTTTAATAGATTTTGTGAAACTGATCATAGAACTAAAATGTGTCTATATGATTCCTGGCGAATGGTATATCCGTTTTGTAACTACAGGCAAATCGTCATCAGCGATCGCTTTTAATGTTGCTATTAAGACAAAAAAAATAAACAAAATCTTTAAATGCAATGGGAAATCTTTCGTATATATACGAGGGCGGTCCCAAAACTAGCCGACCTAACAAAGAAGACACAAAAAAGTTGGGAAAAATTTTCGTTTTTTTTTCAACATAATCTCCTTTTAGCTCGATATACCTTTTCCAGCGATATTCAATAGCTTCGATACCATGTATGTAAGAACTGTCAAGCTCCTTAATATAGCCATCAACCGCAGACTGCACATCTTCATGTTTGGGAAATCTTATACCACCGAGCCATTTTTTCAAGTTTGGAGTTTAGTTCGAGGGAGCTAAATCTGGCGAATAAGGTGCGTGATGAAGCAATTCGAAATTTAGTTCATTAGATTTGGCCATCGCAACAGTGGATGTGTAAACTGGAGTGATGTCTTGATGAAACAACACTTTCTTTTCTTCCAAATGCGGTCCTTTTCCACAATTTTATCACTTAAACACTGCAATAAATTAGCATAATATTCGCCGTTGATGGACTTTCCTTTCTGAAGATAACCGATAAAAATTATCCCTTACACCTCCCAGAAAACAGACATCATGACCTTGCCTGCAGATGGAACCGTCTTCGCCTTCTTTGAACACGATTCTCCCATTCAAGTCCACTGAATTGACTGTTCCGTTGTCTCATAAAACGACGAGAAAATTCGGCTTTCTTGGGGTGAAACATCGCCAACTACTCTACTGAAACATCTTCACGACGCTGTTCTGTTCTGCTCTATTGAAAGCTCGCGCGGCACCCATCTTGCTCACAGAATTCTCGTCTTCAAATCTTCGGCTAATATACGATATATATATCATCCAATACCATTTTGTGGATTTTCTTAACCATGTCTGCGTGGACACCTCAATTTCTCGACCACTACGGGGTTCGCCTTTGAAGCTCGTATGGCCTCCTTTAACTTCTGCTACACAATATTGTACAGTCGTAAACGAAGGAGCAGACTCCTCCAGAGTAGAATCTAGCTTGGCTTGGACTCAAACCTTTTAAATGGAAATACTGAATTACATAACGGTGATTAATTTTTCCCATGTTTACAAATTCACTGAGATCGTTTACTGTTGATGGCTCAAATAAAAACACTAAACAACGTGGCTCCTTGAAACATAAAATATATGTTTTACAAGGTGACCACTTTCCACCAAAATTATTTTTCAAACTACTGGCACCATCTATACGTCAGGTCGGACCGCCTTCGTATGCTCGAAAAATATCGCAAGAATATAAACACAATTAATATTCAATTATATATGAAAAACTTCATTAAGCCAGTAAAATTGTTCAATCAGTGTATGAAGATCTTGTTGCGAAATGTTTCAATGAACTGCTTCATATCGACATTGAAAATTTGTCATTATTTTAAAGATTTTTCGGAGCTGCATAAAATTTGTATGAAAAAATCTGTTCGGTGCGTAGTATTCATTGCATTTACAAGCACTTGTTTTGTTCTGTTTTAAAGATAATGTGCATTCTTGGAAGCAGAGTTCGACACATTTCCATCTTAATAGCTCTATTTTATTGTTGCTACTCAGCTATGTTTGTGATAATTTTACTTAAGATTCTCTAATTGGAAGAACAGTATAATCTACCTCTTACTAACACTTGCAAGGAGGCTATTAGAACTGTTCTCAACATAATTTTTCCATATCTTTCTTTAAATTTGTCATAGAATTTAGTTTGTTGACTTTTTTCAAAGATCCCATGTCCCAACTTTATATGAGATTTTACGATTTCAATTCTTAATTATTTTCTCCTTATGGGCAATAATAACTTGAAGACACAATGAATTTGTTTACTCTTTTATGATAATTTTATTAATTCTTAATTTTAATTTTAAATAATTGTCAAGATTACGAGCTATAAAATAATTGAATATATACAAATTGAAATTCTGTTAAATTTCGCATCAATAAATTCGCTACAATTTAACTAAAATGTAATTTTGCTGCGATTAATTTTCAAGAACTTCTCGTCTCGGTTCGTGCTTCTTTCATTTTTGATCCTTTTCCTCATTCGTTGTGTCAGTGTTTGGATTGGCATGTTTCACACCCATTTTCTCCTGTTTACGAATACGCCTCAGTTTAGATGTTAGTTTCTTCTTGAATTTAAGTTCCCTGTCGATGGCTTTCAGATCATCCATGCTGCATTGTTTTAAATTTTTGACGCCGGTTGAGATCAGTTCATCGGTAAGTGTTAGCTTGGTTTTATTCAGGCGGGTGTAGTGTACTTGTGTTCGTCGGAGTTCCTCACGATACAGGAAGACAGAGTAACCAACGGTAGGTTTGATGTAGGTTGATTCCGTAGTGCTCATTATGTGGGCCAGAGATAGATTTGAACAATAGACGAAGTTAACTGTTGTATGATGTATTTGAGAATGAAGTCTAAGGTTGCAAAGCCTTCGACTTATATACAGGAGAATATCGCGCAATCAACAAACAGTCTACCTGAAAAATAAGGATAATTAGAATTTCCCTTCTACCTGTTCTTCTTGTTCGATCAAGTTACATTCGTAATCCACTGTGTGTGTGTCTGTGTTTAAATTACACCCACAAAGGTCATAAACATCATGTTTGTAACAGTTGTTAATTTTCTGACTGTCTGTACACACAGGCGTTTGCTGCTGTTATGTTTATCTTACACTTTTAACAGAACTTGTTTACCTGCTGTAAAATTTTACTTGTTAGCGTAACATTGATTTAACATAGCTATCCTGTTGTTATTCTTGTTCAATTTGTAACATTCGATGTTACTGTTAAGGCTAAGGATGTCGCGCATGTGCCGTCAACTTTGACCAGACGACGTTCCACGCAACTGAAGATTACACGTTCGTCTCTGAATTGCAGTCCTGCAAGAGCAGGGCAATCCAAGAGAAGGTGTTTCGTCGTTTCCTCGTCCTCTTCCATGCAGCATCTACAGAGAGTGGAGTTTCCATGTACCAATCTTAGGGCGTGTTTCCATCCGGTGAATGGACCCCATAGGCTACTTGATCGTCCAACTTGATCCATCCGTGAAAAATCTGATACTACTGGTATCCCCTTCCAGTGACTTTTCCCAGGTATTCCCGTTCGGAATAGAAAGTCCTTAGATTTGTCGCTGGTAGAAGGTAGGGGAATACAGTAGTTCGTTTTTACGGTGTAGTAATTCAGCGTGTTCAGAATGCCCCGATATCAAAACGCCACAACCTCTGATTCTCACCAGGGATGTAGCGGCTGCCGATTCGGCCATGATATCAGGAGTACAGATGTTCAGGATAGCACTAAGTGCAGTGCCTGACGTCGTGCACATTGCCCCACTTTCGGTAATTGGTGCGGATCTTTAATACTACTGCACTAAACACATTTTTTCTTTATATTCTTGGCAATTTCCTCCCTGATCCTATAAAAGTTTATAGAGATATTAAATCTATATGCTTGCGATATTTTTCGAGCATATGTATACCAAAGAATTTAAATTGCATTTCAAGTTTTTCCTGAACTTTTTCTTAATCGCTGATGACGGTTTGCAGCGAGTTACAAATTGGATATACTATTCGCCAGGAATCATAAAGACACAATTTAGTTCAGTGATCGGTTTCACAAAATCTATTAAAGTAGAATGAATTATAGATATTGTGAAGAAACTTCATTCATTTTATGATACATTTCATAAATTTTAAGCAGTTATCGTTTGTAGAATCCATGAATTAATTTCACTCGTCCAATAAAAGGTTTCATTGGTTAAAATTTAATAAACGAGTTTATAATACTAATGAAAGCTTTCGTACTACTTACGAACATAATGTTTTCAGTTTACCGGACTAAACCGGACAGACTTGCAACATCTTTTGGTAAACCGATTTTGCAAGTCTTCAGTTTCTAACTAGTCTATTATATGCTGCTGTCTAGATTCTAACAAACATTAAATTAAGCCAGAATATAATAACTCAATATTGAAAATTCCAAAAATAGCAAAATATACCTGTTACTATTGCAGCCAACCAGAAAATTCAATATTTTGGATTTTCTGGTGGCAAACATCCTTGAAACTGCTCCCTCCCAAAAGTCTTAATTTTGTTTCGCCTCACGTGGTTCCACTTCTTCGTGATATTCACGTACTTTGCTACTATGTATTTCGTAAGCTATAGGGAAGCAGCTGCTAGTCCTTTTATTGCATTGAAAAGCCCCACTTGAGTCAATTATGAATGTCAATTACTAATTCTTCTCAAACTTGAGAGACGAAAATTTGAAATTCTCGCTTGAAAGCACTCGTTCGTGCCAATCGTCTTCCTCTTACTTATTTCGTAAGCGATAGATGGTACAATATCAGCACGAAGCGTTTTGATAAAAAAGATGTGGATGACTTCCATTTAAATGCAACATAGATTTTGTTAATAATCTAACTATAAACTATCAGCTGGGTAAGAAAGAAATTTGGCACTGACATCAACGAACTGGAAAAACCTTTCTAAACGATCAGCTACTAATGGCAAATTTTCAGTCCACAATTATTTACCTGATTAATTAGTTATGATAAGATGTTAACAAGAGTTTGATCATGCGACGATGTGATCTCTGAGCTAAAAATATACTATAATATGTGCGAGAGATTTGCTGATAAGACCGCGAGATCGAGCATTCACCATTTTAGGCCAAATTAAATATTTGCCGGGTTTGTTTGTACAAAATTTGATTTGTGCGATTTCCATCATGAACTAAATGAGAATTGGGAAGGCAATAGGAAAACAAAACAATAATTTAAATACTAATTTAATTTTTCATAACGTTTAACACGTAATCAGGGGACAATGATGCAATGGTTAGTATGCGCTGTTCTTGTACATGAGAATGTGGATTCGATCCCCTCCCTAACTACGTTATATTTCATTTGACGGCGGTCACCACGGTTAGTGACGGCGACAGTGTCGAGGACTTTGCTATGAAAAGTCTTCTCTAAATACCGATCGGAAGCGGAGTAAAACGGTAGGTCTGTATCCGCGTGTGTACAACTAGAAAGCGCACAGTTCACTGATTGCGAGAAGGTCTGCACTATCCCGTCATGGGTTGTATGGGAAACTCTATATTTATATTTTATTTATTTTAAGCAGGAGACACCCTAATGTCCCTAATTTTATTCCGAGCGATATTTTTTAATAGTCGCGAATAAAGAAAAAATATTAAAACTAGTCCGAATACGCGAAGCATATTTAAGGAATTAAAAAATTGTTTAAATTAATAAATTAGTACACCTAAATTCTGCCGGCTAATAGCGGTATACGATGCACTAATAGCCTGTTTCTCTAACTCTCAGTCACTCACATTCGACTCAAATTGGGTTTATCTAGGTCGAAATTTTCGTTCGCCTGACTCCATGTTTGTTCGTACGTGACAGCACATTCGAATAGAGAAATGTTTTCATTCGGCTTGAAACGACAAGATTGTGAAACCCAAATCAACTCTCTTTCGTCTAGAACACCAACGAAAGATTTCGTTCGAGATAGAGAAACAAGCTGTAAATAAAAATTAAATTTTTGATTCAATAAGTAGTAATTTTATTCCTGAAGTCAAGTATGTACATTTACTGGCAGACTCCAATCCAAACAATAAATTTCTACCACAAAACTGGTGCTGGGCCAGCGGCGTAAGTTAAGGGAGATGAGTAAGTCAAAGGAGCACTGTAAGTCAAGGGAGCGGCACCAAAAGCGGCGGCTATCACGGGAGCGGCGACTGGAGTAGTGGCAATAACATTATAGTTAAGGTCAATCACTTTTCGACTGGTGGCAGTAACGTATGGAGCAGGAGCGGCAACAAGGGCAGCAGGAGCACTGTAGGCCAGAGGAGCTCCAATGAAACTGGGTTTGGCTGCAGCACATACAATGACGGCAAGTACGGCTACGGCTAATTTGAACATTTTGTATATATATAATTGTGACTGAATCTTCTTCTAGTTTCGAACTAATAACTGGATCCATAGACTCAAATTTGTTATTGGTGTTCTTAAAATTCTTCATATGGTTATATATTATTTGATAAAACGCGCATAAAAATAGCCAACTCATGAGGAGCATGTGTAATGAAACTAAACTTCAAGAGCTCAGAAGCAAAAACACATATGTACAGTTTATTGGTCACAGCTTAAACATTTAATTTAATTGGGTAAGTACACCCAAAAAAAAAACCGACTTTGAATTAAAGAAAAGGTGTTTTTAAAAAACTGTAGCTAAAAAGTTTTTATATCAAAGACAAAATCTTCATATCAACAACTTATTCTTCAAAATTTTAACGATTGTGCTTTTAAAATCAAAAGTACAAAACTGTTCTTTTCAAAATAAAGGCAAATTCCTTGTTTTAAAGATTTTAGTATTTGGTATAACGATATTTGTTATGATTTACTGTTTCATGCAATGCGTACTTAATCACAACAACTTATCTTTGTTAAAAAGAAGAAAAACTGTTGTTATTTTATGTTTCGCGTACTTAAAAACAGCAACTGGCCTTTATTTTTAAGACAAAAGTTGTTGTTTCTGATTTTTCAAGTAATAATTGTACGACGCGTAATTACTCAGTTTATGAAAATTCAACAGCTTTAGGTATGTAACAACAAAGACTTTTTGCCCTTGGGCACAATTTGACTAGTAAAAGTTGTTGTCATTACCAATATTATCTTTGATTTTACCTACTCTTTTTTTTGGGTGTACCCATGTCGACGCATACCCGCACGAAAATTCAAAATTTTAAATATATTTTTGTTAGGATGAATCGTTTCTTGAGGGTTGTACTGGGCAAAAGATGTACTCCATTCAAAACTTAATATATCGTATTTCCTCCTGCGAATTTTTGATAGTTGACAGACAAACTACATGTATAATCAAATACAATTTGTAGCAATGCATACGCACATATATTTGCAATTTTTAAAACGCTATACATATTTACATGTATACACTATGACAACTCAGCCATATGTGTGTGTATTTTCTTAACAGCATTTCAAGTGCAAACTGATTACACATGCTTGCCATGCCTGATTTACAGTAACAAGTTGTTTATCAATTGGTAAAGTGCGTCTAAACTTCAACTGCATTTCAAGAGCACACATTCCCATTCCTAAGAAATCGCTAATAACTGTTCGATTGTTGCGGTATAAATGACAGTGACGCTTTTGAACCGATCATCAGTTCTCATTTCCAAGAATAATCAATCCCACGCAAATCTATTCAAAATGTTCAAATCTATCGTTGTCATCTTTGTTGTCGTTGCCTGCGCAGCCGCTAAGCCCAGTTTGATTGGATCTCCTTTGGTCTACACCGCACCTCTTGTTGCTGCTCCTACTCCAGTTGTCACTGCGACCAGTAGTCAAGTGGTTGCCCGTAACCATAATGGTATTGTCTCTACTCCAGTTATTGCTCCAGTAGCCGTTCCTGTGATTGCTACTGGTCCTTTGGCGTACAGTGCTCCTTGGACCTACTCCTCTCCTTTGACTTATGCCAGCGCCCCAATTGTGTGGTAAATAAATGTTTAACTAGGACGTTGCTCTCAATTCTTTGTGATTAAAAGATAAAACTATAAAGCCTTAAAGGAAAATATAAAATGTGTTTTTATTCAAATATATTGAGAAATATATATCAGGGTCTTGCTAAAGAAATATCGGCCAAAACTTTGTATATACAAAATGTATCTTTAGTTGGACTTTATTAGTAAATTAATTGTTTTAAAGAAACGGTGTAAAGCGGTACTTAAAACCTAAGAAGTTTATAACGAGTATC
Source organism: Phaonia tiefii (assembly GCA_963931995.1). Lineage (NCBI taxonomy): Eukaryota > Metazoa > Arthropoda > Insecta > Diptera > Muscidae > Phaonia > Phaonia tiefii. The sequence goes on along the minus strand of OZ008369.1, from coordinate 150,515,816 downwards.
GATGATACCGGAACAACACGTCCGGAATGTTTGATTCGTCAATGATTGGCATTTATCGAAGGATTGTTATGGCTAAGGACGTCGCGCATGTGCCGGCAACTTTGACCAGACGACGTTCCACGCAACTGAACTCTCTGAATTGCATTTTGGTGAAGGATGAAGGATTTGAAGACGGTCTCTAACAAAGCGCAGGCAGTCCATGAGATGTTAACTGTAGACCGTCAATCGCGTCTGAACTACGCTCACGCTATACTGAACTTCAACAACCCAGTGGACGAGGTCCAATTTCAACTGCACGGATATGTAAATTAACGAACTGGACACTGAGAATCCATGCATTGGTCGAGAAGAGCGGTTACACACATCCAAAGTACCTTCATGGTGCACCAGTAATTCCAAAGGTGTAATGGGACATTATTTTTCGAGGACACCATTGGTAATATGGTTGCCATGACTGGTGCGCGAAACAGAACCAATACAGGCTTTGTTCACATTAGCCCCAGACTCTGGAAGCTCTCAATGAGAATATCTGACAAGAGTGTGAGAACTTCTCATCCGAGGTTCTCATTAAACGAATTGAGAATGCTGTAAAAAGAGACCAACTTGTAATCAATAATGGCGGCCCTCATTTTACCAATCTCAGCTTCAGAAATGAATAGAAATCAACCTGAAAGTCCAAGTAAACATTTAAATATAAATTATACATGGTTGCATTTTAAAGGCATAGCAAACCAACATCAAGAGAGATTTTCTGGGCTACCCAATGTTATGAATGTTGTTGAAATGATGTAATGATGTTGAAAATGATGTACTTAATTTTAGAACCTATTTACTTACCAGGAGTAACAATACACATCAAATTTGGATACTCAACGTTTAGAATTTTGTATACTGCCTTCGCAATTCTCATTTAGTTCACACACAGTAGTTCCCAATTTTCAGAAGTGGTGTTCTTGACTTAAAACAATAGTTTCCCATTACATCCCATTAAGGAATTGGGGAGAGCTCCTCACAACCAGTGAGCTGTGCTCTTTCTAGTTTTATACTCAATGACTGGGACCTATAGTTTTTACACCGATTCCAAATGGTATTTTGAGAAGCGTTTTCATGGCTAAATACTCGATAGTGTCGCCGCACAGTGGCTGAAAATCGTTTTTCATTGGCCAAAATTCTGTAACTTTTGAACCGATCAAAATATTTAAGTAATTTTTTTTTAATGGATAGATATTTAGTTCAGCTTGACTCAGTTTTAATTACATTAAAATTGATTGAGGACTTTTTAAGGAATTCTAGGTCAAAGTTGAACTTTTGATTTTTTTAACTTTTAGAGTGAAATATGGGTTTATTATTTTTTTATTTATTAAAAAATTTAATATTTGGATTTGAATAATAATTATAAATATTTTTTGTAATAATGGAACCTTTTTAATGTTACACTCAAAAAAATTTACACTCAAAAAGAGAAATTGTAAAATCAACTGGAGATTTTGCTATTATTACAGAAAAATTCAAAATTTTTTGCTGTCAAATTTGCAAATTTGTTTACACTCAAAGAATATTTACACTTAAAAAAAAACGTTAATAATATTATCTAAAAATCTTGCTATTACTACAGAAAAATTTATTATTTTTGGCTGTCAAATTTGATAATTTTAAAACAATTTTAAAAATAAAAACTGCAATAGATTTTAATAGCATTTGTAACAATGGTAGGTTCTGTTTATTATTATTTTTTACTAATACTAATACTATAATTATTATTCATTTGACTCAAATATTGATTGTAAATATTCCATATTTTGTTCTGTGCTATTTCTGTTCTTCAGTAGTTTTTTGGCTTCTTCATGTAAATCCCGATGTTCCACTTTCCATTGATTTCGAATACTGGAGATGAACCGATCTGACGTTGCCAATTATATATTAAATAGATCTTCATTTGTGGAATTTCGTGAAATTTTTCTAGTATTGTGCTCTCTATAAAATCTGTAATCCTTGTTCCTTTTTTCCTGAGCCTCCTCTCATAGATCTCCAAGTGGCACCAAATGATACTTAATGACATCTTCTCCATGATAAAGGATTTTGTGAACTGTTGCAGACATATTTCTCCATGGGTAGTTGGTTGTATATATTTTTGCAGTTTCTTTAGCATAATATCCAAATTTTCTAGAGTCAATTTCTTCATTGCACGCAAGTACTTCTAGGATTATTTTAAATCTGAAAATAAGGTTTAAATCCACTCATGTTATTTCAGATGCTGTTTCTGGATCTGAAAAGAATCTTCCTGCGGTATTGCCATCATTTGTATTGCCTGACCCTTGTTTTGGCTGATCTATAATCAATCCAAATTAGCGATATTCATTTTGAACATGTTTCTTTTTTGAACTTCTTATATCTTTGTTGGTTTCGTTGTTTCATATTGATCCTGAAGACCCGAAATCAAAATCATAACTGATTTTTAGTATGTGTTCCATAAGTCGTATTCTTGCATGTAGTGGTGATAATCCAAATTCATATGCATCGGTATTATCTAATGATTTTGTCGGGACTTGGTTTAATTGGGTTGATGTTGCTTGGCATATAATGCAGCTGGATGCAGCCTTCGTGTTAGTCAAAGCCTGACCTAATTTTCCATCTATCATTGTCAGCACTAATTGGTAGCTTACTTCAATTTGCTGCCCATCGAACTGTAATTGTAATGGCTGTAGTGTTGCAATTTGGGCCTTGATATCACTAACTTCTTTGTTAATGGCATCATGAGTTTCTTTTTTGAGTTCAAATTTGATTGGCCTGCAGTATTTCGTGGTAGATGGTGTCTCATTTTTCCAAATATCCATTGTTTGCGTTGTACTAGTCGAAGGCTCTGAATCTTCCAAAATTTTTTTCAATCGCAATGGTACAAATGATACCATAAACATATCGTGGGCGTGCTGCAAAAAGGTCTCAAGTCCACTTTTTTGTGAAATTGACTCAATGGTGCAAAAGTGTACCAAAAGTCATAGTCTATGCCCTGTAAAAAAATCCCATGTCTATTTCAAGTAGTTTTGTCGTTATTGCATCAAAACCATTCATTCCATGCCCAAAACACCCAAATGTGTGGAGCAAAAAAGACCCAAGTCCACTTTTTTATACAAATCTCTTTTCTCTATTTTCTCCAAATTCAAACAAAATACACCCAGCAGAAAAAAAATTATATCATAGCCTACTAAGGGGATTTTGCAATACATTTGCTATGATAAGCTTTCTATTTACATTTACGGAAATTATCATTAGTGAAAGTTGTCAATGTTAAAAGGTTGAGCTTTGATAAAAATGAGTTCCAAAAAAATTTGTGATGTAAATTTGTGCAATCCCAGTAAACAAAACTTACAACAAGAATGGGATGAATCAAGCCTTGACAAAGATTTTTCATCCGACGACGATGGTCTGGATTATTTTTCTGAAAACAACAAAGAATCCAGCGATAATGATGACGACGAAAAGGGCATGATTTTGGAAGCACCACAAAAATCTACCGAAGAAACCCTCGCAACACTCACTGAAAAGAAAAATAGAAGATGGAAAAAAGCGTATCCGGAACAATGGAAAAGAAATATAAAGCATGCCGATATTATACGAGGTAAGAATCCCAAGCACTCAAACTGTGAAAAATGTCGTTTCAAATGCAAGGACAAATTTACTGAAGAACAGCGATTAAAAATGTGCAAGGATTTTTGGAAGTTGTCATATCAACCCCAAAAAGATTTTGTTTTAAAGGCGGTTATGGATACAGAAATACAAAGGTCCCGAGTAAGATCTAAAATCAGAAAAGTCAACCGTAACGTAGCAAGATCATACTTTTTGGAAAATGAAAACTCCAATGTAAGGGTCTGTCGCGACTTTTTTTGTGGAACACTAAGTATTTCATACAGTACAGTTAAAACGGCATTTAAACATAAAGGACCAACTGGAGTTTTTTCTAAAAAGTGTGAAAGGGACACATCAAAAGCTGCAAATAAAACATCAGATGAAAATATAGCACGTATTAAGGACCATATCGAAAGTTTCCCAACTGTAGAGTCTCACTACTGCCGCAAAACTTCAAAGAGGATGTATTTAGATGCCAATCTGAGTATATCAAAAATGTATTCCTTATTCTTAGACAAATGCAAGAGTGATACGTTAACAAAGCTACCTTCATTGACCACCTACAAGAAACTTTTCGGTGAGTGCTACAATTTATCGTTTTTCCATCCAAGAAAAGACCAGTGTCAAGCATGCGAAAAAGGTAAAGAAACCCAAAATGAAAATTATCTGGCTCATTTAAAGAGAAAAGACGAATGTTCAGCTGCAAAATCCTTGGACAAAGAAAGAGCCATCAAGGAGCCTAATTTCATGGCATGCACATTCGACTTACAATCTGTGTTACAAATTCCATCAAGTGATATAAGCCCTATGTACTATAGCCGAAAATTATGTGCATATAATTTAACCATCTACAACGCTGCTCCACCAAACGATGCTTTCTGCTTCTTTTGGACAGAAATTGATGGCAAAAGAGGAAGTAATGAAATTGGTTCGTGCTTGTATAAGTACTTGCATCAACTTCCACCGGAAATAAAAGAAGTATCTTTTTTTCTGATACTTGCAGTGGCCAAAATAGAAACAAAAATATTTCAATATTATTTCTCCATTTGGTTCAAGTTTTAAATTTGGATATAATAGAACACAAATTTCTAGAAAGTGGACACAGTTACACGGAAGTTGATAGCATGCACAGTGCTATCGAAAAGCAAAAGAATAATGTTCCAGTATATACGATTCAAGACTGGCTAACTATATTCAGACTCGCACGATCCAAGAGACTTAAAAGCAAAGCAAATCCTTATAATATAGCACAAATGCCCTATACTGATTTTCTGGATTTATCAAAGTTATCGGAGATAATAAAAAACAAAAATTTGGATGAAACCGGTGAGAAGGTGAACTGGTTGAAAGTAAAATCTTTTAGGTACCAAAAGATTCAACCTGGAGTGATGGAGTACAAGTACGACCACAATGAAACCTATAAACATATTCGTGTTTTTTGTAAAGGTCGGCCCATCAATTTGAAAGAAGTTAGCATCAGAAAGGTGTATAAAAAAAGCCTTACCATAAGTATCGAAAAGAAAAAAGATTTACTTAATCTTTGCAAGTCAGGAGCCATTCCGGACGAGTTTCATCACTGGTACAGAAGCTTAAAAGCAAGCAAAACCACAAAAAATAAGGCCGCAGAACCCGATATACATGATGATTCGGAATCAGATCAAGACTTATAAATTTAAAATATAAATTACAACCTAAACATTTCCATAAAAAACCCAAGTCCATAACATAAAATTTTTGAATGCAAAAAAGGCCTATGTCCAAGATTCATTTTATTTTTGTATAAAAAAGAGATGAATAAATTAAATTTAATTACATTTTTTGGTTTTGACTTATTTATAAATGCTTGAACTATCAGATTGTAATATCGGTTTTCAAATCAAAACTACTTAATGACTTTTCCAGCGGCCATCAACTTTAAATCTTCAATAACTCAGAAATATAAATAGTGGACTTGAGACCTTTTTGCAGCACGCCGACGATATCTGAGTCCGAAATATTTTCACATACAACTTGTTTGCATTGTTTTTGTCCCGAAGAACCAACACATCCCCATTCACAAAAAAGAATTAACTTTGTGTTTCCATATTTCTTTAACTCTTTTAGCTTTAGCTTTAAGAACTTTTTCAATGATATCCACTTTTGTTAATTGGTTCTGTGATCGTAATTGATGTAGGAAAGATTCTTTTATATTTGTACAACCAATTTTATCGTTATCATCGTTAACATCTTTAAGTTTCCGCCTCTTAGATCTATCGCTGCAGTTGTCCAATGATTTGCGTGGTCTTCCAGCCTTATCTTGCTTTGCTGTTTCTGCAGCGACAGTAAGTTGGCCTTCTACCCAGTTTGCACTTTTTATATAAATCTTTTGTTTACTGTAGCTAACTTCTTTGTAGCGTTTTTTAGTGCTTTGACGAAATTAGATAATTGTTCTTGTATTTCGGTGCTACACGAATTTAAGTTTAATTTTATTTTAACGTAACTAAGAACATCTTCCTGGTTTTTGTTTCTAAAATACTCTTCGGCCAGTTCTTTATAACTGAAGCTCTCCATATTTTTCTGAATATTTTTATTTGCGTCTGTTATCTTTTATCACTTGCGAATATACGTCCGTACACTTAAAGGATTAACTTATTACTGAGTAATCCCTTATCGAATCCGTAGTTTTATAGATTTTTAGATACATGTTATTCACACGTTGATCATACACCATTTACACCATTTTATACGAGTATTTATAGGGCTGTTTAAATTAAAAAAATTCAGGCGAACGAAAATTTCAGGCGAACGAAAATTTCGACCTAGATAAACCCAATTTGAGTCGAATGTGAGTGACTGAGAGTTAGAGAAACAGGCTATTAGTGCATCGTATACCGCTATCAGCCGACAGAATTTAGGCGTACTAATTGATTAATTTAAAGGATTTTTTATTCATTAAATATGCTTCGCGTATCCGGACTAGTTTTAATATTTTTTTCTTTATTCGCGGCCATTAAAAAATAGCGCCCTGAATAAAAGGAAGGACATTAGGGTGTTCCCTGCTTAAAATAAATAAAATATAAATAGAACCCATGACGGAATAGTGCAGACCTTCTCGCAATCAGGGAGCTGTGCGGTTTCCAGTCGGTATTTAGAGAAACTGATTTGTACCAAATAACGGCTAACTACTATATGTCGCTACTATACTATAGTATATATATATATGTATACTACTATATGTCGCGTCAGTCATCAAAATAAAAATAATAAATTTTAAGTTTTGTAAGAAATATCATAGTGGGAAATATAATAAAATGGGCAAAAGAAGTTTGCGTGATGTTAATATTTATACATCATCCAAATTTGGAGTGACGAATGTTTTCCGGTTAATGAAATTGTTAACCTTTTGATTTTGATGTGACTCCCTCTAGATCGATTTTGTAATAATATGTGGATATCTTATTAAGACAACATTGTATATGGATGTAATCATCACACTATTTTGGTATTTTAAGGAGATTCCCATGTTGTTTAATACAAGTAATATGATTTTCTACATAAAAATTATAATACGGCATTTACACTGGGCAAGATTAACGCATTTCGAAGTTAACTCCGTTAACCCACGCTAACCCAAAAGATTACTCATACAATTTTAATCTGTAAAAATTGAAGTTTAATTGTTAACCTAATTTTAAACTGGTGTATAATTTGATGCAACTCTTCTTATTGCAAAAAAAATTGCAACCGTAATGAAAAGATACACAAAAAATCAAATGTTTGACAGGCGGATGCCGAACGAAAAACCCTATTACCTGGAGTCTGCGTAAACGAAAACATGCAATGAATGCAGCCATATTGGACTCGCAATTTTTGATACTTTGAGAGAAGAAATAAAAACTAAACGCGAACATTTTCATTAATTTAATATTCAAAGAAAATCCAATGCAAACAGTTTATAATGACATTAGTTTCATACAATGGGTAGAAAGCTTTAAGGGGTGTCACTCTGGAACAGTAACCGCATATTCAAATTTCGCTATATGTGAACAGCAATAGGCTTGACACATCCAACGACTACCACTACCTTAGAAGTCGCGGGGCTGCATTCCATGTACAGTCCACCAACACTACCATATCCAGTAACATCGAATGTTACAAATTGAACAAGAATAACAACAGGATAGTTATGTTAAATCAATGTTACGCTCATAGGTACAATTTTACAGCAGGTAAACAAGTTCTGTTAAAAGTGTAAGATAAACATAACAGCAGCAAACGTCTGTGTGTACAGACAGTCATAAAATAAACAACTGTTACAAACATGATGTGTATGACCTTTGGAGGTGTAATTTAAACACACACACTCACACACAGTGGATTACGAATGCAACTTGCGCGAACAAGAAGAACAGGTAGAAAGGTATTCTAATTATCCCTATTTTTCAGGTAGACTGTTGATTGCGCGATATTCTCCTTGTTAATTAAACAAACAAATTAAACAAATTTCAACATATTCTTCCAACCGGCTCTATCCTTCGCCTTTTCTCGCCAGTTGGTAACACCAAGGATACGGAGGGATTCTTCTGCCTGGTCTTTGATGCAACTCTGCTTATTACAAAAAAAATGCAACCGTAATAAAAACATACACAATAAATCAAACTTTTGACAGGCGGATGCCGAACGAAAAACCATATTACTTTTACTACTATTCAATGCAGCCATATTGGACTCGCAATTTTTGTTACTTTGAAAGATGAAATAATAACTAAACGCGAACATTTTCATTAGTTGAATATTTAAAGAAAATCCAAAGTCAACAGATTAAAGGGTGTAAGCTTTAAAGGGTGTAACTCTGGAACAGTAACCGCATATTCAAATTTCACTATATGTGGAAAGCAATAGTCTTGACACATCTAACGATTGCCACTACCTTAGAAGTCGCGGAGCGGCATTCCATGTACAGTACACCACCACTACCATATCCAGTAACATCGAATGTTACAAATTGAACAAGAATAACAACAGGATAGTTATGTTAAATCAATGTTACGCTACAAGTAAAATTTTACAGCAGGTAAACAAGTTCTGTTAAAGGTGTAAGATAAACATAACAGCAGCAAACGCCTGTGTGTACAGACAGTCATAAAATTAACAACTGTTACAAACATGATGTTTATGACCTTTGGGAGTGTAATTTAAACACACACACTCACACACAGTGGATTCCGAATGTAACTTGCGCGAACAAGAAGAACAGGTAGAAATGTAATTCTAAGTATCCTTATTTTTCAGGTAGACTGTTGATTGCCCGGTATTCTCCTGTATATAAGTCGAAGGCTTTGCAACCTTAGACATCATTCTCAAATACATCATACAACAGTTAACTTCGTCTATTGTTCAAATCTATCTCTGACCCACATAATGAGCACTACGGAATCAACCTACATCAAACCTACCGTTGGTTACTCTGTCTTCCTGTATCGTGAGGAACTCCGACGAACACAAGTACACTACACCCGCCTGAATAAAACCAAGCTAACACTTACCGATGAACTGATCTCAACCGGCGTCAAAAATTTAAAACAATGCAGCATGGATGATCTGAAAGCCATCGACAGGGAACTTAAATTCAAGAAGAAACTAACATCTAAACTGAGGCGTATACGTAAACAGGAGAAAATGGGTCTGAAACATGTCAATCCAAACACTGACACAACGATTGAGGAAAAGGATCAAAAATGAAAGAAGCACGAACCGAGACGAGAAGTTCTTGAAAATTAATCGCAGCAAAATTAAATTTAAGTTGAATGGCAAAAAATTTATTGATGCGAAATTTAACAGAATTTCAATTTGTATATATTAAATTATTTTATAGCTCATAATCTTGACAATTATTTCCAATTAAAATTAAGAATTAATAAAATTATCATAAAAGAGTAAACAAATTCATTGTGTCTTCAAGTTATTATTGCCCATAAGTAGAAAATAATTAAGAATTGAAATCGTAAAATCTCATATAAAGTTTGGGATCTTTGAAAAAGTCAACAAACTAAATTCTATGAAAACGCACAGCTCAAAGGTTGTGAGAAGCTCTCCCCAATTCCTTAATGGGATGTAATGGGAAACCAGTGTTTTAAGTCAAATACGCCACTTCTGAAAATTGGGAAATACTGTGTGTGACCGACAACCAACATAACCCAAATACTTGTACAATTGCCATCATAAACTAAATGAGAATTGGGAAGGTAAAATACATTATTCTAAACGTTGAGTATCCAAATTTGATGTGTATTGTTACTCCTGGTAAGTAAATAGGTTCTTAAATTAAGTACATAATTCTCAACCGCTCGACATTCATAACATTGGGTAGCCCAGAAAATCTCACTTGATGTTGGTTTGCTATGCCTTTAAAATGCAACCATGTATAATTTATATTTAAATGTTTACTTGGACTTTCAAGTGGATTTCTATTCATTTCTGAAGCTGAAATTGGTAAAACGAGGGCCGCCATTATTGATGACAAGTTGGTCTCTTTTTACAGCATTCTTAATTCGTTTAGTGAGAACTTCGGATGCACTTTACCAATTAAATAAACAACTCGTTACTGTAAATCAGGCGTGGCGGGCATGTGTTATCAGTTTGCACTTGAAACGCTGGTAAGAAAATACACAGTAGGGCAGTTTTATCATGGCGTATATATGTAAATAGGTATAGGTATACAAATTGCAAATATATGTGCGTATGCATTGATACTGAATGTATGGATCCAGTTATTAGTTTGAAACTTGTGCTGCAGCCAAACCCAGTTTAATTGGAGCTGCTCTGGTATAGTGCTCCTAATGCCATTGTTTCTGCTCCTGCTCCATACGCTACTGCCACCAGTAGCCAAGTGATTGGCCGTAACCATAATGGTATTGCCACTACTCCAGTTATTGCCCCAGTACCCGTTCCCGTGATAGCCACCGCTTTTGGTGCCGCTCCCTTGACTTACAGTGCTCCTTTGACTTACTCATCTCCCTTAACTTACGCCGCTCTTCCAGCACCAGTTTTGTGGTAGAAATTTATTGTTTGGATTGGAGTCTGCCAGTAAATGTACATACGTGACTTCAGGAATAAAATTACTACTCATTGAACCAAAAATTTATTTTTTTTTAATGTATCGTATGCCGCTGGCAGCCGGCAGAATTTAGACCTACTAATTTATTAATTCTGACGATTGTTAGTTCATTAAATATTTAATATTGTGCGGTAAAGCTACTGTACATTGAAAGCAGAAGTCGACGCATTTCCATTGTAATAACTTTATTTTATTGTTGCTGCACACAGGGAAAAGAGTAGTTGGAAATCAATTCAGGCATTGGAAATTCCATGATAAAGTCTATATTTTGATTAGAATTCATAATTGTCAAACATCAGAATTATTTGTCGTTGTTATTGATAGATTAAAAATAGGTCTTACTAAATACAAGAACTTTAGTTGTATTAACCAATTTGTGTATTTCTAAAACCTCATTCATCTGAAATGGAAGATACAACTAAAAGTACAATACAACTAAAAGTACAATATTAGAATTCGTGTTCAACTATTAGTCACTGTAATCATAATTTAGTTTCTGTCACAAAAACACTTGTTACAAAGTTATGTATTCGATTTTTCACAAGACGCTTTGTTGTTAAAGAGAAACTGCGTATATTGGAATGTTACACGAGGACTTTACAGAAAAACTAATATTTTAAACAGAAAGTGATGACGATTTGTTTGTAAAGGGGTTTTCAACAGAGACGCTACAAAAGTAAATCCATAGGGACAGCAAACGACGCCATATTTTTTCATGCTCTTTTGACATTTCTCTTCAGTAAAGTTTGCCATTTCATCATGGAAAGATATACGAGCCAACAACGAGTCGAAATCATTAAAATTTACTACCGAAATTTGGAGTCAGTGGCCGCAACTTTAAGAGCGGAATTCATCGGAAAATCATCTTCAGCGATGAGGCTCATTTCTGGCTGAATGACTTTGTCAATAAGCAAAATTTGCATTATTGGTCAGACAGCAATCCACACGTAATCCATGAGTCATCATTGCATCCCGAAAAAATTACGGTTTGGTGCGGTTTATGGGCCGGCGGCGTCATTGTGCCGTACTTCTTCAGTGATGATCAAGACCGGCACATTACTGTGAATACGAATCGCTACCGTTCAATGATAACCGAATATTTTTTGCCCCAAGTGGATAATATGGACTTGGAGGACCTGTGGTTCCAACAGGACGGCGCCGCAAGCCACACAGCGAATGCCACAATCAATTTATTGGAAAACAAGTTTGCTGAACGTGTTATCTCACGAAATGGCCCAGTCGATTGGCCGCCTCGGTCGAGCTATTTGACGCCGTTAGATTATTTCCTGTGGGGCTACGTCAAGTCTATGGTCTATGCCAACAAGTCAGCAACGATTGATGAACTTCATACGAATATCGAACGTGAAATTGCAGCAGTATCGGCCGATTTATGCTTGAAAACTGTCGAAAATTGGGTTCAGCGTCGCATGAAATAAATTGAGTTCCATACATAATGGCATCGAACGTACTTTCACAGGAATAAAGAATTTCATTGGTATCTAAAACCGGTTTTGTTTTATTTAAAGTAAATTTTGTAGCGCTCTTATTGAAAAACACGTTAGTTACAAAACGGATATACCATTCGCCAGGAATCATATAGACACATTTTAGTTCTATGGTCGTTTTCACAAAATCTATTAAAGTAGAATGAAACATTGGAAGCCACTATTGACGTCCCACAACTAGATTTATTGGAAAAAGTAGTCAATAACTCCAAGCCGCGTCGGACATATGCCTGAAATTATGTACCAGATTATAATGAAAAATTTCATTCCAACAATGTTTCTGTCTTGTATTATAACCGTCGGTGGTGCAATTGTTAGTCTGCGCGCCTATTGTACATGAGATCCTAGGTTCGAACCCTGCTCTGACCACCTTAAAATTTCTTTCGGCGGCGGTCACCTCGCATAATGACGGCGACACTATCGAGTAGTTAGCTATGAAAAGCTTCTCAAAATACGGTTCGAAATCGGTGTAAAAATAAGTGAGTATAAAACGTGAAGTGAGTATAGAACTCCAAAGCGGTTGTGAGAAACAGTCCCCAATTCCTTAATTGGATGTAATGGGAAACCAGTGTTTTAAGTCAAATACGCCATTTCTAAAAACGGGGAAATACTGTGTGTGACCCACAACCAACAAAAACCGAATACTTGTACAATTGCCATCATGAACTACATGAGAATTGGCAAGGTAAAATACATTATTCTAAACGTTGAGTATCCAAATTTGATGTGTATTGTTACTCCTGGTAAGTAAATAGATTCTTAAATTAAGTACATAATTCTCAACCGCTCGACATTCATAACATCTCACTTGATGTTGGTTTGCTATGCCTTTAAAATGCAACCATGTATAATGTATATTTAAATTTTTACTTGGACTTTTAAGTTGCTTTCCATTCATTTTTGAAGCTGACATTGGACAAGTGAGCGCGGTCATTATTCATAACCCGTTGGTCTCTTTTTACAGTATTCACAATCCGTTTAGTGAGAACATCGGACGAGAAGTTCTCACACTCTTGGCAGATATTTTCATTGAGAGCTTCTAGAATCTGGGGGCTTATGGGAACAACGCCTGTATTTTCAAGAATCCACATAGAATGGAATCTGTAGCGGTCAAATCGTGCGATCTAACCGTCCACTGCAACTCATCAAAACTAGACATAAGGCGATCCGGAAATATATCCTTTTCAGCATCCTGTTGGAATTACATGTCGTTCAGTCCCAATTTATCAATTTGCGGTATTACAAACTCGTTGCTCATGGTATGGTTCTGTATCGCTCACCAGTCATGGCAACCGTAAATGGTGTCCTCGAAAAATAAAGCCCCATTACACCTTTGGAATTATTGGTGCACCATGAAGGTACTTTTGATGTGTGTAACCGCTCTTCTCGACTAATGCATGGATTTTCAGTATCCAGTTTGTTAATTTATATATCCGCTCAGTTGAAATTGGACCTCGTCCACTGGGTTGTTGAGGTTCAGGGTAGCGTGAGCGTAGTTCAGACGCGATTGACGGTCTAAAGTTAACAGCACTGCCTGCGCTTTGTTAGAGATCGTCTTCAAATCCTTCATACTTCACCAAAATGCAATTCAGAGACGAACGTGTAATGTTCAGTTGCGTGGAACGTCGTCTGGTCAAAGTTGACGGCACATGCGCGACATCCTTAGCCTTAACAGTCCTTCGATAAAATGCCAATCATAGACGAACCACACATAGTCTGGTTAACGGCTCATGCTCATTCTCGTCCGTGACGTGTTGTTCCGGTATCATCGATGATCGTTAAAAACTTCTTAGGTTTTAAATACGGTCATACACCGTTTCTAGAAATCAATTACTTTACTTATAAAGTCCAACTAAAGATATATTTTGCATATACAAAGTTTTGGCCGATATTTCTTTAGCAAGACCCTGATAAATATTTCACAATATATTTGAATAAAAACACATTTCAATTTTTTCTTTAAGGCTTTATAGTTTTATCTTTTAATCACAAAGAATTGAGAGCAACGTCCTAGTTAAACATTTATTTACCACACAATTGGGGCGCTGGCATAAGTCAAAGGAGAGGAGTAGGTCCAAGGAGCACTGTACGCCAAAGGACCAGCAGCAATCACAGGAGCGGCTACTGGAGCAATAACTGGAGTAGAGACAATACCATTATGGTTACGGGCAACCACTTGGCTACTGGTGGCAGTGACAACTGGAGCAGGAGCAGCAACAAGAGGTGCGGTGTAGGCTAAATGGGATCCAATCAAACTGGGCTTAGCGGCAGCACAGGCAACGACAACAAAGATGACAACGATAGATTTGAACATTTTGAATAGATTTGCGTGGGATTGATTATTCTTGAAAATGAGAACTGATGATCGGTTCAAAAGTGTCACTGTCATTTATACCGCAACAATCGAACAGTTATTAGCGATTTCTTAGGAATGAAGAATGTGTGCTCTTGAAATGCAGTTGAAGTTTTAGACGCACTTTACGAATTGATAAACAACTTGTTACTGTAAATCAGGCATGGCAAGCATGTGTAATCAGTTTGCACTTGAAATGCTGTTAAGAAAATACACACACATATGGCTGATTTGTCATAGCGTATACATTAGGGCGGGTCGATTTGTAGGGAGTGAAAAAATTCACCAATTGCCCTATGATTTCCGTATTCTATGGGTTATTCCATGAAAATTTGCCGAAGGAACCATACCTCTATCGTTAAAATCGAGTCCCCTACTTTTTGTTGGTAAAAAGTTCAAAAGTTACGGGCATTTTTGTCCAAATTTTGGACCATTTTTTTCATGATTTTGTCCAAGAATATTACTTTCATGGCCATTTTTTGGCTCAATCCATTATTTAAGCCCAAATTTATCGAATTCGGTTGATTAATTCATGCGATATTGCTAAAACAAAATAACACATAAAACCAACTTTTTTATTTTTTTTCCCTTTTTATTTTTTTTTCTACAAAAATTCAAATTAAGAGATAATAAAGTATCTATCAACCTATTATCAAAAAAAATATTCAATTTGAGTGTAGTAAAAGACAAAATGTGAAAAAATTTTTTTTTTTCTGAAAGTCTTGTTTGCTTTCAAGTCTGGGTGTTTTCGTACGGCTCTCTAATGTCGTCGCCATAGCGCCTTCTACATTCTTTCCTGCAACTCGTTTAGCAGTGGCAGCCAGCAATTGGACATGTCTTTCCGTTCCTTGAATGTGTAAAGGAATTTGTGGATCATCGAACGGTGGCACTTCGTAATTTAAATATCCCTCCAAATGTTCATACGAATAACTTTACGTAAACGGTGGTTCGAATAAAATGGTATCGTCATTTAAATCAATCATATTTGTATATTTCGTACAATTAAAGTTTACAAGAGATTTTTTATAAACTCTAAGTTCCGTTGGGTTGACAATATCTCTTCAGTAATGTAAAATCTTCTTTATAGCAATGTTTCGTTTTTCCATTCTATCATCAAACAACATAGATAGCAAGATATTTTCTGAGTGTGCAAAATATGGATTATCTTGAATTACTGTATTTACAACTCCAAGTAAATTCGGTGGTAAAAATCGTGTCCAAGTAATAATTTTAAAAAGCAATGTACTACCGTATGCGGCAGAGCTATAATACTTAACATTGAAATACATTGGCGTGTATACTTTTATTATATAGTTAGCCAGAATTTTTAAATTTTCAGTTGGATTATTAGTTGTCACATACAACCGTAATAATCTATTGGCTTTGGTCAGCCAACGAGAATGTGCAATTGGCCCCGTTTTTATGTGAGACAAATCCGCAGGAACCACACCATTAGAAATTGCATTGGCCATTAACATCAAGTACCTCGAATCCGTAGATAATTCTTCTGGATTTAAATCACCAGGAGGCATATTTTCCAAAGCGATTTCCTCAAAATCGGTTACCACTTGAAAAGAAAACATAAAAGCTAAAAAATAGAATGAAAAATGGTAAAGAATCAGCTATAAAAATTACATACCGGAAGATTTTCACAATCAGCAATTTTTGAGCTCAACTTTCCGGTAGTTGATCGTAGTCCAGTGGTGGTTGATTTGTCTAAAGTGTCAAACAAATGTCTAAACGGAAGCTCATTAAAGTGCAGAAGACACAGAAACCAGTGCAGTGGTCTCTTTAACTGTTTTTCGAATAGTCGCAAAATTCCACCGTGTATGCCAGTATTTGTTGGTTCACCATCAGCGCATATGGCAATTAATGAATCGAGAGACAATTGTTTTTCTTGGAAGAATTCGATCAATTTGTTGACTTTGCTTGCCGCAGTTTCACTTTCTAGTTTTGTGTAGCCTATCAATTGAGATTTTGGTTCCCTCAAAACAACTAGATGAGGTTCTTTAACCATCCTTGGATGCAACTTCTCACCAATTTTTTCTACAGTTAGAGCATCATTTTTCCTGCCGTCGAATGAAAATGATATCAAATTCGAGCCATCATATCGCTTACGAAGTGCGTCTTGTCTCCATTTTTTTCTTTCTCTACGAAGTTTACTTTTATCCATGATGAGAAGATTGCCATGAGCATCTTTTACGCCCAGGTCTTCGATCAGAGCTGTTTCCAATGCTGATCCTATTCTATCATGCACACCAAATCTGTCACACATCATTCCATAGTTTTTAGTATTGTATCTGGGAGTGTATGTTTGTGGTGGTAGAACTAATTCTGAACCTCCTCTCACATCAACTTCCATTTCGTCATAATGTGGTTCGTATGTAGGATCGTTGCTCACTGGGATTGTTGGTATAGTCGTTGGTATCGTCTCTTCACTTCCACTGTCGTGTTCCGGTATCGTTTGTATTCTGTCATTATATTGATCGCGCATGAAATCTTTTAAGTTTTCTGGGATAGATCCACATGAGCAGTCGTTTTCTTTCAAGTTGCATTTACATTTTCCAATGTTGAATAATTGGTTTGTTGATTCTACGAATTTTTTGAATTCTGTTGCGCGTTTTACTCGTTGTTTGCGTTAAGCAAATTATTCAATTTTCTAATGATGCTACCTTTGAGTATAAGTTCAATAATAAGTTGATTCCAAATTTCTAACAATCTGCCTACTACTTGGGGAGTAAATGTTTTATACGAAAACATTTTGCTTTGGGCTTTTGAACGTTCGGCCAAGAAAAAATAGTACTTCAATATACCGCGTTTAGTTGACAGATTAATGTCAGGTAATTCACAGGCCACGCCAAAAGAAAAAACATCATGAGAGACCAAATGTTGCAAACTACTGCGTTGGGTATCTGTTGGATTATGCGATGAACCAGGCTCTGAATCCATTTTTTAAACCGTCACTAAAAGAATTAAATATGTTTTTCATAGAATAATAATATAACTATTAACTATAATAGTTAGCAATGTTTTTACACTTACTTTTAAATCTTTTCTAAATTTCAAAATAGTTTGATTATTTGTTAGTTATTTCAAGTAACACTTCACTGAAATGACGCTCAAACAAAACTAGCATACACTGGAATATTATAAACAAACACAAATAAAGAAGTCCATAAAGAAACTAAAAACAAAAGGAAATAAACAAACATAACACAGGGTGTGCACCCTGTGAAAAAATATGTCAATAATGTAAAGCGCAAATCAGGCCAGTCGTAACGTAAGGTTCGTAAGCTTCGTAAGTCAAAAAAATTGAGCCAAAAAAATGGCCATGAAAGTAATATTCTTGGACAAAATCATGAAAAAAATGGAAAAATGCTCCAAAATTTGGACAAAAATGCCCGTAACTTTTGAACCCTTGGACCAATGTTGGAGATTTTTTTTTGTAAATTGATCAAAATGAGCTCACCTATCCAACGCGCCTACGATTAAACCCGATCGATAGTTTTTGAGTTATGGATGTGAACGTGTAGGTAATATTTCATACGAACGTCAATTTGGGAAAAAATCTACCAACAAAAAGTAGGGGACTCGATTTTAACGATAGAGGTATGGTTCCTTTGGCAAATTTTCATGGAATAACCCATAGAATACGGAAATCATAGGGAAATTGTCGAAAAATAAATCGACCCGCCCTAGTATACATGTAAATATGTATAGCGTTTTAAAAATTGCAAATATATGTGCGTATGCATTGCTACAAATTGTATTTGATTATACATGTAGTTTGTCTGTCAACTATCAAAAATTCGCAGGAGGAAATACGATATATTATGTTTTGAATGGAGTACATTTTTTGCCCAGTACAACCCTCAAGAAACGATTCATCCTAACAAAAATATATTAAAATTTTGCATTTCGTGCGGGTATGTTCCGACTTAAGTACGAGTGAGTTCGAAACTTGAAGAAGTTTCAGTCACAATTAAATCTATACAAAATGTTCAAATTAGCCGTAGTCGTCCGTGCCGTCATTGTATGTGCTGCAGCCAAACCCAGTTTGAGTGGAGCTCCTCTGGCCTACAGTGCTCCTGCTGCCCTTGTTGCTGCTCCTGCTCCATACGTTACTGCAACCAGTAGCCAACTGATTAGCCGTAACCATAATGGTATTCCCACTACTCCAGTTATTGCTCCAGTAACCGCTCCCGTGATAGCCGCCGCTTTTGGTGCCGCTCCCTTCACTTACAGTGCTCCTTTGACTTACGCATCTCCCTTAACTTACGCCGCTGGCCCAGCACCAGTTTTGTGATAGAAATTTATTGTTTGGATTGGAGTCTGCCAGTAAATGTACATATTTGACTTCAGGAATAAAATTACTACTTATTGCACCAAAAATTTAGGCGTACTAATTTATTAATTTAAAGGGTTTTTTTAGTCCTTTAAATATGCTTCGCGTGTTCGGACTAAAGGGTTTTTCAATAAGAGCGCTACAAAAGTTTTTTTACGCTTGCAGAAGTCCAGACGCTGAACCCAATTTTCGACGGATTTCAAGCATAAATCGACCGATACTGCTGCAATTTCACGTTCGATATTCGTACGAAGTTCATCAATCATCGCTAGCTTGTTGGCATAGACCATAGACTCACTTAAACACTGCAATAAATTAGCATAATATTCGCCGTATATGAACTATACTTTCTGAAGATAATCGATAAAAATTATCCCTTACGCCTCCCAGAAAACAGACACCATTACCTTGCCAGCAGAGGGAACCGTCTTCGCCTTCTTTGGGCACGATTCTCCCAATCCAGTCCACTGAATTGACTGTTCCTTTGTCTCATGTGTAAATGTCTCATCCATGGTTAGAAATCGACGCAAAAACGTGGCTTTATTGTGGTGAAACATCGCCAAATACTATACTGAAACATCTACGCGACGCTGTTTTTGCTTTATTGAAAGCAAGCGCGGCACCCATCTTGCGCACAGCTTTCTCATCTTCAAATCTTGGGTCAATATACGATGTATAGCACATTTTCTTAACCATGTCTGGACACCTCAATTGGTCGACCACTACAGTGTCTGTCTTGGAAGCTCGTACGGCCTCCTTTAAGCTGTGCTACCCAATATTTTACAGTCGTAAACGAAGGAGCAGACTCCTCCAGAGTAGAATCTAGCTCGGCTTGTACAGATGCCTTTTAAATGGAAATATTGAATTACATAACGGTGACTAACTACGTGGCGCCTTGAAACATAAAATATAAGTTTTACAAGGTGGCAAGTTTCCACCAAAATTATTTTTTCAAACTACTGGCATCATCTATACGTCAGGTCGGACCGCCTTCGTATGCTTCGAAAAATATCGCAAGAATATAAACACAATCAATATTCAATTATATATGAAATACTTCATTAAGCCAGTAAAAGTGTTCAATAAATGTATGAAGATGTTGTTGCGAAATGTTTCAATGCAACATTGAAAAATTCATTTCGACATTGACAATTTTTCATTCAATCTATGCAGAATATTTTATCGGACTGTATTTTAAAGATTTTTCGCAGCTGCACAACATTTTTATTAAAAAAATCTGTTCAGTTGATCTGTTCTGTAGTAAAGATAATGCGCATTCTTGGAAGCAGAGCTCGACGCATTTCCATCTTAATAGCTCTATTTTATTGTTGCTATTCAGCTATGTTTGTGATAATCTTACTTAAGATTCCCTAATTGGAATGACAGTATAATCTACCTCTTACTAACACTTGCAGTGGGGCTATTAGAACTGTTCTCAAAGCAATTTTTCCATATCTTTGTTCTTTAAATTTGTCATCGAATTTAGTTTGTTGACTTTTTTCAAAGATACCAAACTTTATATGAGATTTTACGATTTCAATTCTTAAATTTTTTCTACTTATGGGCAATAATAACTTGAAGACACAATGAATTTGTTTACTCTTTTATGATAATTTTATTAATTCTTAATTTTAATTTTAAATAATAGTCAAGATTACGAGCTATAAAATAACTTAATATATACAAATTGAAATTCTGTTAAATTTCGCATCAATAAATTCGCTACAATTTAACTAAAATGTAATTTTGCTGCGATTAATTTTCAAGAACTTCTCGTCTCGGTTCGTGCTTCTTTCATTTTTGATCCTTTTCCTCATTCGTTGGATGTTTCAGACCCATTTTCTCCTGTTTACGAATACGCCTCAGTTTAGATGTTAGTTTCTTCTTGAATTTAAGTTCCCTGTCGATGGCTTTCAGATCATCCATGCTGCATTGTTTTAAATTTTTGACGCCGGTTGAGATCAGTTCATCGGTAAGTGTTAGCTTGGTTTTATTCAGGCGGGTGTAGTGTACTTGTGTTCGTCGGAGTTCCTCACGATACAGGAAGACAGAGTAACCAACGGTAGGTTTGATGTAGGTTGATTCCGTAGTGCTCATTATGTGGGCCAGAGATAGATTTGAACAATAGACGAAGTTAACTGTTGTATGATGTCTAAGGTTGCAAAGCCATCGACTTATATACAGGAGAATATCGCGCAATCAACAAACAGTCTACCTGAAAAATAAGGATAATTAGAATTTCCCTTCTACCTGTTCTTCTTGTTCGCGCAAGTTACATTCGTAATCCACTGTGTGTGTGTGTTT
Source organism: Phaonia tiefii (assembly GCA_963931995.1). Lineage (NCBI taxonomy): Eukaryota > Metazoa > Arthropoda > Insecta > Diptera > Muscidae > Phaonia > Phaonia tiefii. The sequence continues at coordinate 150,494,589 of OZ008369.1, read as the reverse complement.
AAATTACACCCCCAAAGGTCATACACATCATGTTTGTAACAGTTGTTTATTTTATGACTGTCTGTACACACAGACGTTTGCTGCTGTTATGTTTATCTTACACTTTTAACAGAACTTGTTTACCTACTGTAAAATTGTACCTATGAGCGTAACATTGATTTAACATAACTATCCTGTTGTTATTCTTGTTGAATATGTAACATTCGATGTTACTGGATATGGTAGTGGTGGTGTACTGTACATGGAATGCCGCTCCGCGACTTCTAAGGTAGGGGCAATCGTTGGATGTGTCAAGACTATTGCTTTCCACATATAGTGAAATTTGAATATGCGGTTACTGTTCCAGAGTGACACCCTTTAAAGCTTTCTACCCATTGTATGAAACTAATGTCATTATAAATATTAAATTAATGAAAATTTTCGCGTTTAGTTTTTATTTTTTCGCTCAAAGTATCAAAAATGACGAGTCCAATATGGCTGCATTCATTGCATTCTGACGTAGAATACGTCTTACCTTACGGTATGAGGAGTCATGTCAGGTTTTTATTGTTGTAATCTTTATTTCATTGAATTTGAGGAAACGGCTAGATGAATTTTTTTAAAATTTTTTTTGTAGGCAAATGAAGATGTTATCTTTCGTTTGATATACATTTCATATTGGTTGATATATTTGTAGTATTTTAATTTCTCAAATGAAAATTGTTTAAACACATACACTCAAACATATGTGTGGTGTTTTTGGTTGCTCAACATTGCTTAGGAACATGTATCTAGTAAAAAGTGAAACGAACAGCAAGCTAATGTTGCTTGGCAACATGTATCTAGTAAAAAGTGAAACAAAAAGTAAGCTAACGTAATAAAGCTTTTTTGCGAAAGCTTCAATAAAGCTGTTGTAACATTAATTTTGAATTGTAAAGCGTAAAGCTTTCACACAACGCTCGAATGCATGTGTAATGAAACTAAACTTCAAGAGCTTAGAAGCAAAAACACATATGTGCAGTTTATTTGTCACATCTTAAACATTTGATTTAGTTGGGTAAGTGCTTAAGTCGGAAAATACCCGCACGAAAATGCAAAATTTAAATATATTTTTGTTAGGATGAATCGTTTCTTGATGGTTGTACTGGGCAAAAAATGTACTCCATTCAAAACATTATATATCGCGAATAATATCCTGCGAATTTTTGATAGTTGACAGACAAACTACATGTATAAACAAATACAATTTGTAGCAATGCATACGCACATATATTTGCTATTTTTAAAACGCTATACATATTTACATGTATACGCTATGACAAAGCAGCCATATGTGTGTGTATTTTCTTAACAGCATTTCAAGTGCAAACTGATTACATATGCCCGCCACGCCTGATTTACAGTAACGAGTTGTTTATAAATTGGTAAAGTGCGTCTAAACTTCAACTGCATTTCAAGGGCACACATTCTTCATTCCTAAGAAATCGCTAATAACTGTTCGATTGTTGGGGTATAAATGACAGTTACGCTTTTGAATCGATCATCAGTTCTCATTTTCAAGAATAATCAATCCCACGCAAATCTATCCAAAATGTTCAAATCTATTGTTGTCATCTTTGTTGTCGTTGCCTGTGCTGCCGCTAAGCCCAGTTTGATTGGATCCCATTTAGCCTACACCGCACCTCTTGTTGCTGCTCCTACTCCAGTTGTCACTGCCACCAGTAGCCAAGTGGTTGCCCGTAACCATAATGGTATTGTCTCTACTCCAGTTATTGCTCCAGTAGCCGCTCCTGTGATTGCTGCTGGTCCTTTGGCGTACAGTGCTCCTTGGACCTACTCCTCTCCTTTGACTTATGCCAGCGCCCCAATTGTGTGGTAAATAAATGTTTAACTAGGACGTTGCTCTCAATTCTTTGTGATTAAAAGATAAAACTATAAAGCCTTAAAGGAAAATATAAAATGTGTTTTTATTCAAATATATTGAGAAATATATATCAGGGTCTTGCTAAAGAAATATCGGGCAAAACTTTGTATATACAAAATGTATCTTTAGTTGGACTTTATTAGTAAATTAATTGATTTAAAGAAACGGTGTAAAGCGGTACTTAAAACCTAAGAAGTTTTTAACGAGTATCGATGATACCGGAACAACACGTCCGGAATGTTTGATTCGTCAATGATTGGCATTTATCGAAGGATTGTTATGGCTAAGGACGTCGCGCATGTGCCGGCAACTTTGACCAGACGACGTTCCACGCAACTGAACTCTCTGAATTGCATTTTGATGAAGGATTTGAAGACGGTCTCTAACAAAGCGCAGGCAGTCCATGAGATGTAAACTGTAGACCGTCAATCGCGTCTGAACTACGCTCACGCTATACTGAACTTCAACAACCCAGTGGACGAGGTCCAATTTCAACTGCACGGATATGTAAATTAACGAACTGGACACTGAGAATCCATGCATTGGTCGAGAAGAGCGGTTACACACATCCAAAGTACCTTCATGGTGCACCAATAATTCCAAAGGTGTAATGGGACAATATTTTTCGAGGACACAATTGGTAATATGGTTGCCATGACTGGTGCGCGAAACAGAACCAATACAGGCTTTGTTCACATTAGCCCCAGACTTCTGGAAGCTCTCAATGAGAATATCTGCCAAGAGTGTGAGAACTTCTCATCCGAAGTTCTCATTAAACGAATTGAGAATGCTGTAAAAAGAGACCAACTTGTCATCAATAATGGCGGCCCTCATTTTACCAATTTCAGCTTCAGAAATGAATATAAATCAACTTGAAAGTCCAAGTAAACATTTAAATATAAATTATACATGGTTGCATTTTAAAGGCATAGCAAACCAACATCAAGAGAGATTTTCTGGGCTACCCAATGTTATGAATGTTGTTGAAATGATGTAATGATGTTGAAAATGATGTACAGTGTAACCTCTCTAGTCCGGACACTCGCTAGTCCGGACTATTCAGTAGTCCGAACATCAGTTTGTTTTTTGTTTGTTTGGCAGCTTTTGTACGTTAGCCTAACAACAACAACACAAAAAATAGAATATGTATGTGTATCTTATTTGTGAACGAACTTAAAACCAGAGCTAAAAAACTGTACAAAGAAAAGTGTATTCAATCCAAAATAAATTCATATTTCAAGCAATACAATTTTTTAATTTCTGTTCTGTTGAATCTTTTTTGTAAATATAAATAAATCTTTAATATTATTTATTTTTTATATTTTGCGTTTTAAATAACTTATTTCATAATAAAATAAATAGACATAACCATATTTCGAGATTACAACAGTTTGTACTGTAGTCCGGACAATTCAGTAATCCGGACGAAGATCGAAACAATATCTGTCCGGATTAGAGAGGTTATACTGTACTTAATTTTAGAACCTATTTACTTACCAGGAGTAACAATACACATAAAATTTGGATACTCAACGTTTAGAATTTTGTATACTGCCTTCGCAATTCTCATTTAGTTCATGAAGGCAGTCGTACAAGTATTCGGCTTTTGTTGGCTGTCGGTCACACACAGTAGTTCCCAATTTTCAGAAGTGGTGTTCTTGACTTAAAACAATAGTTTCCCATTACATCCCATTAAGGAATTGGGGAGAGCTCCTCACAACCAGTGAGCTGTGCTCTTTCTAGTTTTATACTCAATGACTGGGACCTATAGTTTTTACACCGATTCCAAATGGTATTTTGAGAAGCGTTTTCATGGCTAAATACTCGATAGTGTCGCCGCACAGTGGCTGAAAATCGTTTTTCATTGGCCAAAATTCTGTAACTTTTGAACCGATCAAAATATTTAAGTAATTTTTTTTTAATGGATAGATATTTAGTTCAGCTTGACTCAGTTTTAATTACATTAAAATTGATTGAGGACTTTTTAAGGAATTCTAGGTCAAAGTTGAACTTTTGATTTTTTTAACTTTTAGAGTGAAATATGGGTTTATTATTTTTTTATTTATTAAAAAATTTAATATTTGGATTTGAATAATAATTATAAATATTTTTTGTAATAATGGAATCTTTTTAATGTTACACTCAAAAAAATTTTACACTCAAAAAGAGAAATTGTAAAATCAACTGGAGATTTTGCTATTATTACAGAAAAATTCAAAATTTTTTGCTGTCAAATTTGCAAATTTGTTTACACTCAAAGAATATTTACACTTAAAAAAAAATCTTGCTATTACTACAGAAAAATTTATTATTTTTGCCTGTCAAATTTGATAATTTTAAAACAATTTTAAAAATAAAAACTGCAATAGATTTTAATAGCATTTGTAACAATGGTAGGTTCTGTTTATTATTATTTTTTACTAATACTAATACTATAATTATTATTCATTTGACTCAAATATTGATTGTAAATATTCCGTATTTTGTTCTGTGCTATTTCTGTTCTTTAGTAGTTTTTTGGCTTCTTCATCTAAATCCCGATGTTCCACTTTCCATTGATTTCGAATACTGGAGATGAACGGATCTGACGTTGCCAATTATATATTAAATAGATCTTCATTTGTGGAATTTCGTGAAATTTTTCTAGTATTGTGCTCTCTATAAAATCTGTAATCCTTGTTCCTTTTTTCCTGAGCCTCCTCTGATAGATCTCCAAGTGGCACCAAATGATACTTAATGACATCTTCTCCATGATAAAGGATTTTGTGAACTGTTGCAGACATATTTCTCCATGGGTAGTTGGTTGTATATATTTTTGCAGTTTCTTTAGCATAATATCCAAATTTTCTAGAGTCAATTTCTTCATTGCACGCAAGTACTTCTAGGATTATTTTAAATCTGAAAATAAGGTTTAAATCCACTCATGTTATTTCAGATGCTGTTTCTGGATCTGAAAAGAATCTTCCTGCGGTATTGCCATCATTTGTATTGCCTGACCCTTGTTTTGGCTGATCTATAATCAATCCAAATTAGCGATATTCATTTTGAACATGTTTCTTTTTTGAACTTCTTACATCTTTGTTGGTTTCGTTGTTTCTTATTGATCCTGAAGACCCGAAATCAAAATCATAACTGATTTTTAGTATGTGTTCCATAAGTCGTATTCTTGCTTCAATTTGCTGCCCATCGAAGTGTAATTGTAATGGCTGTAGTGTTGCAATTTGGGCCTTGATATCACTAACTTCTTTGTTAATGGCATCATGAGTTTCTTTTGTGAGTTCAAATTTGATTGGCCTGCAGTATTTCGTGGTAGATGGTGTCTCATTTTTCCAAATATCCATTGTTTGCGTTGTACTAGTCGAAGGCTCTGAATCTTCCAAAATCTTTTTCAATCGCAATGGTACAAATGATACCATAAACATATCGTGGGCGTGCTGCAAAAAGGTCTCAAGTCCACTTTTTTGTGAAATTGACTCAATGATGCAAAAGTGTACCAAAAGTCATAGTCTATGCCCTGTAAAAAAATCCCATGTCTATTTCAAGTAGTTTAGTTATTGCATCAAAACCATTCATTCCATGTCCAAAACACCCAAATGTGTGGAGCAAAAAAGACCCAAGTCCACTTTTTTATACAAATCTCTTTTCTCTATTTTCTCCAAATTCAAACAAAATACACCCAGCAGAAAAAAAATTATATCATAGCCTACTAAGGGGATTTTGCAATACATTTGCTATGATAAGCTTTCTATTTACATTTACGGAAATTATCATTAGTGAAAGTTGTCAATGTTAAAAGGTTGAGCTTTGATAAAAATGAGTTCCAAAAAAATTTGTGATGTAAATTTGTGCAATCCCAGTAAACAAAACTTCCAACAAGAATGGGATGAATCAAGCCTTGACAAAGATTTTTCATCCGACGACGATGGTCTGGATTATTTTTCTGAAAACAACAAAGAATCCAGCGATAATGATGACGACGAAAAGGGCATGATTTTGGAAGCACCACAAAAATCTACCGAAGAAACCCTCGCAACACTCACTGAAAAGAAAAATAGAAGATGGAAAAAAGCGTATCCGGAACAATGGAAAAGAAATATAAAGCATGCCGATATTATACGAGGTAAGAATCCCAAGCACTCAAACTGTGAAAAATGTCGTTTCAAATGCAAGGACAAATTTACTGAAGAACAGCGATTAAAAATGTGCAAGGATTTTTGGAAGTTGTCATATCAACCCCAAAAAGATTTTGTTTTAAAGGCGGTTATGGATACAGAAATACAAAGGTCCCGAGTAAGATCTAAAATCAGAAAAGTCAACCGTAACGTAGCAAAATCATACTTTTTGGAAAATGAAAACTCCAATGTAAGGGTCTGTCGCGACTTTTTTTGTGGAACACTAAGTATTTCATACAGTACAGTTAAAACGGCATTTAAACATAAAGGACCAACTGGAGTTTTTTCTAAAAAGTGTGAAAAGCTGCAAATAAAACATCAGATGAAAATATAGCACGTATTAAGGACCATATCGAAAGTTTCCCAACTGTAGAGTCTCACTACTGCCGCAAAACTTCAAAGAGGATGTATTTAGATGCCAATCTGAGTATATCAAAAATGTATTCCTTATTCTTAGACAAATACAAGAGTGATACGTTAACAAAGCTACCTTCATTGACCACCTACAAGAAACTTTTCGGTGAGTGCTACAATTTATCGTTCTTCCATCCAAAAAAAGACCAGTGTCAAGCATGCGAAAAAGGTAAAGAAACCCAAAATGAAAATTATCTGGCCCATTTAAAGGGAAAAGACGAATGTTCAGCTGCAAAATCCTTGGACAAAGAAAGAGCCATCAAGGAGCCTAATTTCATGGCATGCACATTCGACTTACAATCTGTGTTACAAATTCCATCAAGTGATATAAGCCCTATGTACTATAGCCGAAAATTATGTGCATATAATTTAACCATCTACAACGCTGCTCCACCAAACGATGCTTTCTGCTTCTTTTGGACAGAAATTGATGGCAAAAGAGGAAGTAATGAAATTGGTTCGTGCTTGTATAAGTACTTGCATCAACTTCCACCGGAAATAAAAGAAGTATCTTTTTTTTCTGATACTTGCAGTGGCCAAAATAGAAACAAAAATATTTCAATATTATTTCTCCATTTGGTTCAAGTTTTAAATTTGGATATAATAGAACACAAATTTCTAGAAAGCGGACACAGTTACATGGAAGTTGATAGCATGCACAGTGCTATCGAAAATCAAAAGAAGAATGTTCCAGTATATACGATTCAAGACTGGCTAACTATATTCAGACTCGCACGATCCAAGAGACTTAAAAGCAAAGCAAATCCTTATAATATAGCACAAATGCCCTATACTGATTTTCTGGATTTATCAAAGTTATCGGAGATAATAAAAAACAAAAATTTGGATGAAAACGGTGAGAAGGTGTACTGGTTGAAAGTAAAATCTTTTAGGTACCAAAAGATTCAACCTGGAGTGATGGAGTACAAGTACGACCACAATGAAACCTATAAACATATTCGTGTTTTTGGTAAAGGTCGGCCCATCAATTTGAAAGAAGTTAGCATCAAAAAGGTGTATAAAAAAAGCCTTACCATAAGTATCGAAAAGAAAAAAGATTTACTTAATCTTTGCAAGTCAGGAGCCATTCCGGACGAGTTTCATCACTGGTACAGAAGCTTGAAAGCAAGCAAAACCACAAAAAATAAGGCCGCAGAACCCGATATACATGATGATTCGGAATCAGATCAAGACTTATAAATTTAAAATATAAATTACAACCTAAACATTTCCATAAAAAACCCAAGTCCATAACATAAAATTTTTGAATGCAAAAAAGGCCTATGTCCAAGATTCATTTTATTTTTGTATAAAAAAGAGATGAATAAATTAAATTTAATTACATTTTTTGGTTTTGACTTATTTATAAATGCTTGAACTATCAGATTGTAATATCTGTTTTCAAATCAAAACTACTTAATGACTTTTCCAGCGGCCATCAACTTTAAATCTTCAATAACTCAGAAATATAGAAAGTGGACTTGAGACCTTTTTGCAGCACGCCGACGATATCTGAGTCCGAAATATTTTCACATACAACTTGTTTGCATTGTTTTTGTCCCGAAGAACCAACACATCCCCATTCACAAAAAAGAATTAACTTTGTGTTTCCATATTTCTTTAACTCATTTCTTGTTATTGATTGTAGCAAGCGTTCGGCTGTGCGATCAAGTAGAGATTGTAGTTGTACCTCTGCCGAAATTGGTGTGATTGTAAGAGTGTCCTTTGATGGCAAACAGTCCATTTTAGCAGCGGTTATGTGATGATATGCTGGATACATATTTGAGCCTTTTTCAATCGCACGCAATATGAGCTGAATATATTGCTGTTTTGTTAATTTCAAATCCAGAAATAATGCTAATGCCTCCTCATTTGTGAACTGTTTTGCATCGCTCGGAGTTGGTATACTTTTAAGAATCCGTTTTGTTCTCACTGGACTAGCTTTAAGAACTTTTTCAATGATATCCACTTTTGTTAATTGGTTCTGTGATCGTAATTGATGTAGGAAAGATTCTTTTATATTTGTACAACCAATTTCATCGTTAACATCTTTAAGTTTCCGCCTCTTAGATCTATCGCTGCAGTTGTCCAATGATTTGCGTGGTCTTCCAGCCTTATCTTGCTTTGCTGTTTCTGCAGCGACAGTAAGTTGGCCTTCTACCCAGTTTGCACTTTTTATATAAATCTTTTGTTTACTGTAGCTAACTTCTTTGTAGCGTTTTTTAGTGCTTTGACGAAATTAGATAATTGTTCTTGTATTTCGGTGCTACACGAATTTAAGTTTAATTTTAATTTAACGTAACTAAGAACATCTTCCTGGTTTTTGTTTCTAAAATACTCTTCGGCCAGTTCTTTATAACTGAAGCTCTCCATATTTTTCTGAATATTTTTATTTGCGTCTGTTATCTTTTATCACTTGCGAATATACGTCCGTACACTTAAAGGATTAACTTATTACTGAGTAATCCCTTATCGAATCCGTAGTTTTATAGATTTTTAGATACATGTTATTCACACGTTGATCATACACCATTTACACCATTTTATACGAGTATTTATAGGGCTGTTTAAATTAAAAAAATTCAGGCGAACGAAAATTTCAGGCGAACGAAAATTTCGACCTAGATAAACCCAATTTGAGTCGAATGTGAGTGACTGAGAGTTAGAGAAACAGGCTATTAGTGCATCGTATACCGCTATCAGCCGACAGAATTTAGGCGTACTAATTGATTAATTTAAAGGATTTTTTATTCATTAAATATGCTTCGCGTATCCTGACTAGTTTTAATATTTTTTTCTTTATTCGCGGCCATTAAAAAATAGCGCCCTGAATAAAAGGAAGGACATTAGGGTGTTCCCTGCTTAAAATAAATAAAATATAAATAGAACCCATGACGGAATAGTGCAGACCTTCTCGCAATCAGGGAGCTGTGCGGTTTCCAGTCGGTATTTAGAGAAACTGATTTGTACCAAATAACGGCTAACTACTATATGTCGCTACTATACTATAGTATATATATATATGTATACTACTATATGTCGCGTCAGTCATCAAAATAAAAATAATAAATTTTAAGTTTTGTAAGAAATATCATAGTGGGAAATATAATAAAATGGGCAAAAGAAGTTTGCGTGATGTTAATATTTATACATCATCCAAATTTGGAGTGACGAATGTTTTCCGGTTAATGAAACTGTTAACCTTTTGATTTTGATGTGACTCCCTCTAGATCGATTTTGTAATAATATGTGGATATCTTATTAAGACAACATTGTATATGGATGTAATCATCAAGATTAACGCATTTCGAAGTTAACTCCGTTAACCCACGCTAACCCAAAAGATTACTCATACAATTTTAATCTGTAAAAATTGAAGTTTAATTGTTAACCTAATTTTAAACTGGTGTATAATTTGATGCAACTCTTCTTATTGCAAAAAAAATTGCAACCGTAATGAAAAGATACACAAAAAATCAAATGTTTGACACGCGGATGCCGAACGAAAAACCCTATTACCTGGAGTCTGCGTAAACGAAAACATGCAATGAATGCAGCCATATTGGACTCGCAATTTTTGATACTTTGAAAGAAGAAATAAAAACTAAACGCGAACATTTTCATTAATTTAATATTCAAAGAAAATCCAATGCAAACAGTTTATAATGACATTAGTTTCATACAATGGGTAGAAAGCTTTAAGGGGTGTCACTCTGGAACAGTAACCGCATATTCAAATTTCGCTATATGTGAACAGCAATAGGCTTGACACATCCAACGACTACCACTACCTTAGAAGTCGCGGGGCTGCATTCCATGTACAGTCCACCAACACTACCATATCCAGTAACATCGAATGTTACAAATTGAACAAGAATAACAACAGGATAGCTATGATAAATCAATGTTACGCTCATAGGTACAATTTTACAGCAGGTAAACACGTTCTGTTAAAGGTGTAAGATAAACATAACAGCAGCAAACGCCTGTGTGTACAGACAGTCATAAAATAAACAACTGTTACAAACATGATGTGTATGACCTTTGTAGGTGTAATTTAAACACACACACTCACACACAGTGGATTACGAATCCAACTTGCGCGAACAAGAAGAACAGGTAGAAAGGTATTCTAATTATCCCTATTTTTCAGGTAGACTGTTGATTGCGCGATATTCTCCTTGTTAATTAAACAAACAAATTAAACAAATTTCAACATATTCTTCCCACCGGCTCTATCCTTCGCCTTTTCTCGCCAGTTGGTAACACCAAGGATACGGAGGGATTCTTCTGCCTGGTCTTTGATGCAACTCTGCTTATTACAAAAAAAATGCAACCGTAATAAAAACATACACAATAAATCAAACTTTTGACAGGCGGATGCCGAACGAAAAACCATATTACTTTTACTACTATTCAATGCAGCCATATTGGACTCGCAATTTTTGTTACTTTGAAAGATGAAATAATAACTAAACGCGAACATTTTCATTAGTTGAATATTTAAAGAAAATCCAAAGTCAACAGATTAAAGGGTGTAAGCTTTAAGGGGTGTCACTCTGGAACAGTAACCGCATATTCAAATTTCGCTATATGTGAACAGCAATAGGCTTGACACATCCAACGACTACCACTACCTTAGAAGTCGCGGAGCGGCATTCCATGTACAGTACACCACCACTACCTTATCCAGTCACATCGTAGGTTACAAATTGAACAAGAATAACAACAGGATAGCTATGTTAAATCAATGTTACGCTCATAGGTACAATTTTACAGCAGGTAAACAAGTTCTGTTAAAGGTGTAAGATAAACATAACAGCAGCAAACGCCTGTGTGTACAGCCAGTCATAAAATTAACAACTGTTACAAACATGATGTTTATGACCTTTGTGGGTGTAATTTAAACACACACACTCACACACAGTGGATTACGAATGTAACTTGAGCGAACAAGAAGAACAGGTAGAAAGGTATTCTAATTATCCCTATTTTTCAGGTAGACTGTTGATTGCCCGGTATTCTCCTGTATATAAGTCGAAGGCTTTGCAACCTTAGACATCATTCTCAAATACATCATACAACAGTTAACTTCGTCTATTGTTCAAATCTATCTCTGACCCACATAATGAGCACTACAGAATCAACCTACATCAAACCTACCGTTGGTTACTCTGTCTTCCTGTATCGTGAGGAACTCCGACGAACACAAGTACACTACACCCGCCTGAATAAAACCAAGCTAACACTTACCGATGAACTGATCTCAACCGGCGTCAAAAATTTAAAACAATGCAGCATGGATGATCTCAAAGCCATCGACAGGGAACTTAAATTCAAGAAGAAACTAACATCTAAACTGAGGCGTATACGTAAACAGGAGAAAATGGGTCTGAAATATGCCAATCCAAACACTGACACAACGATTGAGGAAAAGGATCAAAAATGAAAGAAGCACGAACCGAGACGAGAAGTTCTTGAAAATTAATCGCAGCAAAATTACATTTAAGTTGAATAGAAAAAAATTTATTGATGCGAAATTTAACAGAATTTCAATTTGTATATATTAAATTATTTTATAGCTCGTAATCTTGACTATTATTTAAAATTAAAATTAAGAATTAATAAAATTATCATAAAAGAGTAAACAAATTCATTGTGTCTTCAAGTTATTATTGCCCATAAGTAGAAAATAATTAAGAATTGAAATCGTAAAATCTCGTATAAAGTTTGGGATCTTTGAAAAACTCAACAAACTAAATTCTATGACAAATTTAATGAACAAAGATATGGAAAAATTTAAATTGCATTGAGAACAGTTCTAATAGCCCCCTTGCAAGTGTTAATAAGAGGCAGACTATACTGTTATTCCAATTAGGGAATCTTAAGTAAAATTATCACAAACATAGCTGAGTAGCAACAGTAAAATAGAGCTATTAAGATGGAAATGCGTCGAGCTCTGCTTCCAAGGATGCACATTATCTTTACTGCAGAACAGATCAACTGAACAGATTTTTTTAATAAAAATTTTATGCAGCTGCGAAAAATCTTTAAAATACAGTTCCATAAAATATTCTGCATAGATTGAATGACAAATTGTCAATGTCGATATGAAACAGTTCATTGAAACATTTCGCAACAACATCTTCATACATTGATTGAACAATTTTACTGGCTTAATGAAAAATTTCATGTGGCCGTCGGTGGTGCAATGGTTAGTGTGCGCGGCTCTTGTAGATGAGATCCTGGGTTCGAACCCGGCTCTGACCACCTTAAAATTTTCTTTCGGCGGCGGTCACCTCGCATAGTGACGGCGACACTATCGAGTATTTAGCCATTGAAAAAGCTTCTCAAAATACCGTTCGGAATCGGTGTAAAAACTGTAGGTCCCAATCAGTGAGTGAAAAATTAGAATGCGCACAGCTCACTGGTTGTGAGAAGCTCTCCCCAATCCCTTCATGGGATGTAATGGGAAATGGTTTTGTTTTTTTTTTTTTTTTTGCTTAAATTATCGTAATTTGAATTTTTTAGAGTAATTTCATTAAAATGAAAAACGTGTTCTACCGGCGGGTCGTGGCTGGTGCAAAAGTATATATAGGTTTAAAGAGGACACTTTCACCTTTCTCCGGGTGGTATACGTTTCTTGTTCCCTTTTGTTCCCTAGAAGTACTATTCCACTAAAGTTTAAATTTGAGAAAAATATAGTAGTTTCATAAATATTTCATAACGCCCCTAATATTAAACTCTAGAGCTGTGACCACTTACAACAACTAAAGACTATAATCCTATCAACATTATAAAAAAGACCGCAGGCCATTATCGATGATAGCTTGCGAGTAGTAACCATTTATTTTTGATAAAAAACAAAAAAAGACACCTTTTTCTGAAATTAAAAAAATAGTTGAGTTTGGCAGCATGCCACTCCCATAATTAGCAATAGTTTACCCTCATTTTTTGGCTACCTTAATCTGGATATAGTAGCTACAAAAAGGGTCAGAGCAGGGATTGAACCTAGGATATCATGTAAAAGAGGCGCTCACACTGACCATTTGACCACCGACGGCGATAATACAAGACAGAAATATTGTTGGAATGTTTATTTATTATTAGAATAATTTGACATAATTTGACTACTTTTTCCCATAAATCTGGCCGTAGGGAGTCAATGGTGGGTTGAATATTGGCTTCCAATGCTCCTTAATATAGCCATCAACCGAAGACTGCACATCTTCATGTTTGGGAAATCTTATACCACCGAGCCATTTTTTCAAGTTTGGAGTTTAGTTCGAGGGAGCTAAATCTGGCGAATAAGGTGCGTGATGAAGCAATTCGAAATTTAGTTCATTAGATTTGGCCATCGCAACAGTGGATGTGTAAACTGGAGTGATGGCTTGATGAAACAACACTTTCTGTTCTGCCAAATGCGGTCCTTTTCCACAATTTTATCACTTAAACACTGCAATAAATTAGCATAATATTCGCCGTTGATGGACTTTCCTTTCTGAAGATAACCGATAAAAATTATCCCCTACACCTCCCAGAAAACAGACATCATGACCTTGCCTGCAGATGGAACCGTCTTCGCCTTCTTTGAACACGATTCTCCCATTCAAGTCCACTGAATTGACTGTTCCGTTGTCTCATAAATCGACGAGAAAATTCGGCTTTCTTGGGGTGAAACATCGCCAACTACTCTACTGAAACATCTTCACGACGCTGTTCTGTTCTGCTCTATTGAAAGCTCGCGCGGCACCCATCTTGCTCACAGAATTCTCATCTTCAAATCTTCGGCTAATATACGATATATATATCATCCAATACCATTTTGTGGATTTTCTTAACCATGTCTGACGTGGACACCTCAATTTGTCGACCACTACGGGGTTCGCCTTTGAAGCTCGTATGGCCTCCTTTAACTTCTGCTACACAATATTGTACAGTCGTAAACGAAGGAGCAGACTCCTCCAGAGTAGAATCTAGCTTGGCTTGGACTCAGACCTTTTAAATGGAAATACTGAATTACATAACGGTGACTAATTTTGTCATGTTTACAAATTCACTGAGATCGTTTACTGTTGATGGCTCAAATAAAAACACTAAACAACGTGGCTCCTTGAAACATAAAATATATGTTTTACAAGGTGACCACTTTCCACCAAAATTATTTTTCAAACTACTGGCACCATCTATACGTCAGGTCGGACCGCCTTCGTATGCTCGAAAAATATCGCATGAATATAAACACAATCAATATTCAATTATATATGAAAACTTCATTAAGCCAGTAAAATTGTTCAATCAATGTATGAAGATGATCCCCTCCCTATCTACGTTATATTTCATTTGACGGCGGTCACCACGGATAGTGACGGCGACAGTGTCGAGGACTTTGCTATGAAAAGTCTTCTCTAAATACCGATCGGAAGCGGAGTAAAACGGTAGGTCTGTATCCGCGTGTGTACAACTAGAAAGCGCACAGTTCACTGATTGCGAGAAGGTCTGCACTATTCCGTCATGCGATGTATGGGAAACTCTATATTTATATTTTATTAATTTTAAGCAGGAGACACCCTAATGTCTCTAATTTTATTCAGAGCGCTATTTTTTAATAGTCGCGAATAAAGAAAAAAATATTAAAACTAGTCCGAATACGCGAAGCATATTTAAGGAATTAAAAAATCGTTTAAATTTATAATGGTTGACAGCGTCTGTGTTCACATCGTGCTGAAGCGAAGCGGAAAAGTGAAAAAAAAGCAGGTAGCGGAAAAACCCAGAAGAGAAAAGGCAGTAGACTGCTAACGATTACGGAGAAAACAATTAAGGACGTGAAGAAGACCGTGGTGATAGCCGACGGCGTGGGAGATTCTCATCCAGTGATGGATGAGACAATGGACGAAGTAATGAGGAAACGTAGGAGAGGAGTCCTACGAAGCTGATGACTACAAGGTGCGATACGAGGCGAGTGTTGCGAAAATTGAGAAGCTGAAGCGATGCTTGAAAAGGCATAATGTGAAATCGCCAGACTAAGGAAGGTTAGCCGGAAAACTGAGTCCGGCACTGAAGACGAAGAAGAAGAGCAGTCCTCTGAGGACTACTCCACATCCGATGAGGGAGATGACATCGGAGAAGAAAGCGAGATGGTATCTGTGGAGGCCGTCAACAACAAGGAGGAGTTTCCATCGTTGCGTGAAGCGATGTCGAGACCAGCGAAGAGGGATTCGGCAGGGCAAGTCGCCACACCTGCCAGAGATAAGGATGCAGCAGGGCAAGACGCCACACCTGCTCGGGATACGGTAGGGCAAGACGCCACACCTACCTGGACAGCAGCAGCAGCCAAGAGGCAGCAGATGACGATGCAGCAGGGCAAGATGCCACACCTGCCTGGACAACGGTGGTGTCAGCAGCAGCGGCCAAGAGGGCAAAAACTATGGCGAAGGCAGGTACGCCATGTTCAACAGCAGCAAGTACAGTTACCGCAAAGTGTGCGGTGGCTGCTAACAAGCCATCAACATCGGCAGCTGTAAAGAGGGCAGCAACAGCGACATCAACTGCGAGGGCAGGTACGGCAACTGCTTCAACATCAAATGCGAGAGCAGGTACGGCGGCGGCTAATATGAGGGCAGCTGTGGCAAAGAAGAGGATAGGAAAATCGATCCCGGTCATAACGACCTTCGATATATATGTCAAACTAATCCTGCGAAGCACCAAGAATGCGCTGGGGAATGATAACTTCAGCCTCAGCATCTTGGGTAGAAAGTCTACCAACATTTCGGTGAATTCCCTTCAGGATCACGAAAAATTAAGTGCGCTGTTAGAGGCGATTAGTGTCAAGTTTTACACCCACACTCCTCGGAGTGTGAAGCCATACGTGGTCATCATTCGGCGGCTGTCTGACACGTTTGACGTGGAAGATGTGACGGGATATTTAGAGGGTCTTGGGCTGAAGCTCGAGATCATGGGGCTGAACTGACGAGTATTTTGAACTGCCGTGTCAGATTTGAGCGGTTTAAGAGGGGTGGGCCAACGCAGTGCTACAGGTGCCAGCGGTTTGGACATGTGGCCAGGAACTGCAACATGCCTTCCAGATGCGTGAAGTGTGCAGGACCGCACGAGTCGGAGGCGTGTGTTTTACCCAAGAAGGGTGAAGCCGTGAAGGAGGTACCAGTGGAGGATGAGATCACCGGGGAGGTGACGCAAGGTGAAATGCGTGAACTGCGATGCTGAGGGTCACACGGCTGGGGCAAGGGATTGCCCGAAGAAGATGGCGATTGCGGCTAAGATGCGTGCAGTGCGGAATGGACCGAGGGTCAGTGGACCAACGAATGCTCGGGCTACGATGATGAGAAGACCAGGGTTGTCGTATGCGAATGCGGCAGGTGGTGCTCCCTATGGCGGCTAATTTTGGAGGTCCAAGGTCTGCGACAGGGACTGATGCGGATGTTGGTGCGTTAAATGCAGATTGTCGCAGGATGATGGGAGGTAGCATCTTCGATTGCATGATGAAGGTCCGGGATTTTGCAGGAGGCTATGCGTTCGGGCGGAGGTCGCGGTAAGGGGACGGCGATAGTGGTTCGGGACGGGATTCATTGCATCAGGCTTGGAGTGGATACCGGAATTATGCAGAACACTGCTGTCAGGATCAGCAGGCCAGGTGGCACCGCCATCTCATTAGTTTGTTTGTATTTGCGTCCTAGCGCAGTGCTTTCCGACTCTGACCTACTCACACTTAGTGAGCTGGTGAGAGACGGGGATGTGCTGATTGGCGGGGATTTAAATGCTAAACTCCTGACTGGGGTGGATCGGTGGTTAATGCAAATGGGCGACGCTTGCGGGATTTCCTGTTGGGGTGTCCGGATTTGGATGTCTTTTCTGCGAGGGAGCCGACCAGGGTTTCTGGTACTGCAGCATCGTACATCGATATTTTTATGGCTTCTCCGGGCATACGGGTGTCTCAGGAGCTGAGGGTTCTGGATTATGAGTCGGATCACAGGGCTGTGGAGATTCGAGTGGACTGTGGCGAGCTGGTTCGGCGGGAGCGACCAGTGATTTACAACTTTGAACGTGGATCGGTTCAATTCATTGCTACGGGGGTCTCTTCCCTCTGCTGCTCTTCCGGTGGATCGTAATGTTACCATTGGCGAAATTGATGACTGCGTTGGACGAGGGCAATGTGCCCATTATTGAGGAGGTGGGCAAGGCTAATCTCCTTGCAGCGGGTTTTTCTGCGGTACATGGCGTGAATGGTCACTTGAGGACTGGTGACTTTGATGAACGGATTGCTGCTGAGGCAGCTGATTTGGTGAGCCACATACCACGTGTTGCTTTTGGATCGGGGATCATGGCTGACGGCGCAGTTGGCCCTTAGCGTGTGGATGACCTGATTATCAGGGCTGCGGATGTTGGTGGCGCTCTTAGGAGGCGTCCGCCTAAAAAGTCGTCTGGACTGGACGGCATTCCTGATGTTGCTTTGAAGAGGACTGATTCCTTCGTTTGGACCTTTCTAGCAGTTTGAACCATTGCATCAAATCGGAGGCTGAACACTTACCTTGAGACCCTGAGTGGTTTCTTCTCCAATTGGGCTTAATGTGGCCAAATCGAGGGGGATCATTTTCAAGGGGAAGCGCGGGAACCTGTACCCGAACGCCAGGGGCTACATTCCCAGGCTCAAGGTGGGAGATGCGGATATCGGGATTTCGAGGGATATCAAGTACCTTAGAGTGATGTTCCATGAACGGTTCACCTTCGTGAGCCATGTGAACTACGCTTTGCGGAAGGCTAGATTTGCCTTTCCTGCATACTACAGGCTGTTGGCGAGGGCGAATGGCCTGAGTACGGAGGTGGGTCTGCTGGTATACAGGCAGGTTATAAGACCTGTTATGGCGTATGCTTTCCCGGCCTGGTTTCCCATCTCGTCGAGTCAGATGGAGAGGCTAAGGCAGTGGGAGCGGAAAATACTCAGAACCTGTCTGGGACTGAGGATGACGGTGATGGCAGATGGCTCTTTCCACATGCCCTCCTGTAGGAGGGTATATGATGGTGCTGGTTTTGGGAGGATTGACAGGTTCATGGTGGACTCTGCTCTACCTTTCCTGGGAAAAGCGGCGGGTGTGGAAAATGACCTGGTTAGGGCATGTTTCGACACGACGGATGCGGACAATCTTCTGTCACGCTGGTTCTTTGGACCAACGGACCTTCTGGCCCTCAGTAATGGGGGCTATCTAGGAACAGACGGGGCAAATTTCTACCACAAAACTGGTGCTGGGCCAGCGGCGTAAGGAGCACTGTAAGTCAAGGGAGCGGCACCAAAAGCGGTGGCTATCACGGGAGCGGTTACTGGAGCAATAACTGGAGTAGTGGCAATACCATTATTGTTATGGCCAATCAGTTGGCTACTGGTGGCAGTAATGTCTGGAGCAGGAGCAGCAACAAGGGCAGCAGGAGCACTGTAGACCAGAGGAGCTCCAATCAAACTTGGTTTGGCTGTAGCACATACAATGACGGCAAGGACGACTACGGCTAATTTGAACA
This sequence comes from Phaonia tiefii, assembly GCA_963931995.1. Classification (NCBI taxonomy): domain Eukaryota; kingdom Metazoa; phylum Arthropoda; class Insecta; order Diptera; family Muscidae; genus Phaonia; species Phaonia tiefii. The sequence goes on along the minus strand of OZ008369.1, from coordinate 150,475,572 downwards.
TTTTGTATAGATTTAATTGTGACTGAAACTTCTTCAAGTTTCGAACTCACTCGTTTTATACGTCAAACAATTTGCAGTCGCTGGCTTGTTGGCATAGACCATAGACTTGACATAGCCCCACAGGAAATAATCTAACGGCGTCAAATCGCACGACCGAGGCGGCCAATCGACTGGGCCATTTCGTGAGATAACACGTTCACCAAACTTGGTTTCCAATAAATTGATTGTGGCATTCGCTGTGTGGCTTGTGGCGCCGTCCTGTTGGAACCACATGCCCTCCAAGTCCATATTATCCAATTGGGGCCAAAAATATTCGGTTATCATTGAACGGTAACGATTCGCATTCATAATAATGTGCCGGTCTTGATCATCACGGAAGAAGCACGGCCCAATGACGCCGCCGGCCCATAAACCGCACCAAACCGTAATTTTTTCGGGATGCAATGATGACTCATGGATTACGTGTGGATTGCTGTCTGACCAATAATGCATATTTTGCTTATTGACAATGCCATTCAGCCAGAAATGAGCCTCATCGCTGAAGATGATTTTCCGATGAATTCCGCTTTTAAAGTTGAGGCCACTGACTCCAAATTTCGGTAGTAAATTTTAATAATTTCGACTCTTTGTTGGCTCGTATATCCTTCCATGATGAAATGGCAAACTTTACTGAAGAGAAATGTCAAAAGAGCATGAAAAAATATGGCGTCGTTTGCTGTCCCTATGGATTTACTTTTGTAGCGTCTCTGTTGAAAACCCCTTTACAAACAAATCGTCATCTCTTTCTGTTTAAAATATTAGTTTTTCTGTAAAGTCCTCGTGTAACATTCCAATATACGCAGTTTCTCTTTAACAACAAAGCGTCTTGTGAAAAATCGAATACATAACTTTTTTGTTTGCGTGACAGAAACTAAATTATGATTACAGTGACTAATAGTTGAACACGAATTCTAATATTGTACTTTTAGTTGTATTGTACTTTTAGTTGTACCTTCCATTTCAGATGAATGAGGTTTTAGAAATACTCAAATTTGTTAATACAACTAAAGTTCTTGTATTTAGTAAGACCTATTTTTAATCTATCAATAACAACGACAAATAATTCTGATGTTTGACAATTATGAATTCTAATCAAAATATAGACTTTATCATGGAATTTCCAATGCCTGAATTGATTTCCAACTACTCTTTTCCCTGTGTGCAGCAACAATAAAATAAAGTTATTACAATGGAAATGCGTCGACTTCTGCTTTCAATGTACAGTACCTTTACAGCACAATATTAAATATTTAATGAACTAACAATCGTCAGAATTAATAAATTAGTAGGTCTAAATTCTGCCGGCTGCCAGCGGCATACGATACATTAAAAAAAAAAAAATTTTTGGTTCAATGAGTAGTAATTTTATTCCTGAAGTCACGTATGTACATTTACTGGCAGACTCCAATCCAAACAATAAATTTCTACCACAAAACTGGTGCTGGGAGAGCGGCGTAAGTTAAGGGAGATGAGTAAGTCAAAGAGGCACTGTAAGTCAAGGGAGCGGCACCAAAAGCGGTGGCTATCACGGGAACGGGTACTGGGGCAATAACTGGAGTAGTGGCAATACCATTATGGTTAAGGCCAATCACTTGGCTACTGGTGGCAGTAGCGTATGGAGCAGGATCAGAAACAATGGCATTAGGAGCACTATACCAGAGCAGCTCCAATTAAACTGGGTTTGGCTGCAGCACAAGTTTCAAACTAATAACTGGATCCATAGATTCAGTATCAATGCATACGCACATATATTTGCAATTTGTATACCTATACCTATTTACATATATACGCCATGATAAAACTGCCCTACTGTGTATTTTCTTACCAGCGTTTCAAGTGCAAACTGATAACACATGCCCGCCACGCCTGATTTACAGTAACGAGTTGTTTATTTAATTGGTAAAGTGCATCCGAAGTTCTCACTAAACGAATTAAGAATGCTGTAAAAAGAGACCAACTTGTCATCAATAATGGCGGCCCTCGTTTTACCAATTTCAGCTTCAGAAATGAATAGAAATCCACTTGAAAGTCCAAGTAAACATTTAAATATAAATTATACATGGTTGCATTTTAAAGGCATAGCAAACCAACATCAAGTGAGATTTTCTGGGCTACCCAATGTTATGAATGTCGAGCGGTTGAGAATTATGTACTTAATTTAAGAACCTATTTACTTACCAGGAGTAACAATACACATCAAATTTGGATACTCAACGTTTAGAATAATGTATTTTACCTTCCCAATTCTCATTTAGTTCATGATGGCAATTGTACAAGTATTTGGGTTATGTTGGTTGTCGGTCACACACAGTATTTCCCAATTTTCAGAAGTGGCGTATTTGACTTAAAACACTGGTTTCCCATTACATCCCATTAAGGAATTGGGGAGAGCTTCTCACAACCTTTGAGCTGTGCGTTTTCATAGAATTTAGTTTGTTGACTTTTTCAAAGATCCCAAACTTTATATGAGATTTTACGATTTCAATTCTTAATTATTTTCTACTTATGGGCAATAATAACTTGAAGACACAATGAATTTGTTTACTCTTTTATGATAATTTTATTAATTCTTAATTTTAAATAATAGTCAAGATTACGAGCTATAAAATAATTTAATATATACAAATTGAAATTCTGTTAAATTTCGCATCAATAATTTTTTTGCCACTGAACTTAAATGTAATTTTGCTGCGATTAATTTTCAAGAACTTCTCGTCTCGGTTCGTGCTTCTTTCATTTTTGATCCTTTTCCTCAATCGTTGTGTCAGTGTTTGGATTGGCATGTTTCAGACCCATTTTCTCCTGTTTACGAATACGCCTCAGTTTAGATGTTAGTTTCTTCTTGAATTTAAGTTCCCTGTCGATGGCTTTCAGATCATCCATGCTGCATTGTTTTAAATTTTTGACGCCGGTTGAGATCAGTTCATCGGTAAGTGTTAGCTTGGTTTTATTCAGGCGGGTGTAGTGTACTTGTGTTCGTCGGAGTTCCTCACGATACAGGAAGACAGAGTAACCAACGGTAGGTTTGATGTAGGTTGATTCCGTAGTGCTCATTATGTGGGTCAGAGATAGATTTGAACAATAGACGAAGTTAACTGTTGTATGATGTATTTGAGAATGATGTCTACGGTTGCAAAGCCTTCGACTTATATACAGGAGAATACCGGGCAATCAACAGTCTACCTGAAAAATAAGGATAATTAGAATTTCCCTTCTACCTGTTCTTCTTGTTCGCGCAAGTTACATTCGTAATCCACTGTTTGTGTGTGTGTGTGTTTAAATTATACCCACAAAGGTCATAAACATCATGTTTGTAACAGTTGTTAATTTTATGACTGTCTGTACACACAGGCGTTTGCTGCTGTTATGTTTATCTTACACCTTTAACAGAACTTGTTTACCTGCTGTAAAATTTTACTTGTAGCGTAACATTGATTTAACATAGCTATCCTGTTGTTATTCTTGTTCAATTTGTAACATTCGATGTTACTGGATATGGTAGTGGTGGTGTACTGTACATGGAATGCCGCTCCGCGACTTCTAAGGTAGTGGCAATCGTTAGATGTGTCAAGACTATTGCTTTCCACATATAGTGAAATTTGAATATGCGGTTAATGTTCCAGAGTTACACCCTTTAAAGCTTACACCCTTTAATCTGTTGACTGTGGATTTTCTTTAAATATTCAACTAATGAAAATGTTCGCGTTTAGTTATTATTTCATCTTTCAAAGTAACAAAAATTGCCAGTCCAATATGGCTGCATTGAATAGTAGTAAAAGTAATATGGTTTTTCGTTCGGCATCCGCCTGTCAAAAGTTTGATTTATTGTGTATGTTTTTATTACGGTTGCATTTTTTTTGTAATAAGCAGAGTTGCATCAAAGACCAGGCAGAAGAATCCCTCCGTATCCTTGGTGTTACCAACTGGCGAGAAAAGGCGAAGGATAGAGCCGGTTGGAAGAATATGTTGAAATTTGTTTAATTTGTTTGTTTAATTAACAAGGAGAATATCGCGCAATCAACAGTCTACCTGAAAAATAGGGATAATTAGAATACCTTTCTACCTGTTCTTCTTGTTCGCGCAAGTTGCATTCGTAATCCACTGTGTGTGTTTAAATTACACCTACAAAGGTCATACACATCATGTTTGTAACAGTTGTTTATTTTATGACTGTCTGTACACACAGGCGTTTGCTGCTGTTATGTTTATCTTACACCTTTAACAGAACTTGTTTACCTGCTGTAAAATTGTACCTATGAGCGTAACATTGATTTATCATAGCTATCCTGTTGTTATTCTTGTTCAATTTGTAACATTCGATGTTACTGGATATGGTAGTGTTGGTGGACTGTACATGGAATGCAGCCCCGCGACTTCTAAGGTAGTGGTAGTCGTTGGATGTGTCAAGCCTATTGCTGTTCACATATAGCGAAATTTGAATATGCGGTTACTGTTCCAGAGTGACACCCCTTAAAGCTTTCTACCCATTGTATGAAACTAATGTCATTATAAACTGTTTGCATTGGATTTTCTTTGAATATTAAATTAATGAAAATGTTCGCGTTTAGTTTTTATTTCTTCTTTCAAAGTATCAAAAATTGCGAGTCCAATATGGCTGCATTCATTGCATGTTTTCGTTTACGCAGACTCCAGGTAATAGGGTTTTTCGTTCGGCATCCGCGTGTCAAACATTTGATTTTTTGTGTATCTTTTCATTACGGTTGCAATTTTTTTTGCAATAAGAAGAGTTGCATCAAATTATACACCAGTTTAAAATTAGGTTAACAATTAAACTTCAATTTTTACAGATTAAAATTGTATGAGTAATCTTTTGGGTTAGCGTGGGTTAACGGAGTTAACTTCGAAATGCGTTAATCTTGATGATTACATCCATATACAATGTTGTCTTAATAAGATATCCACATATTATTACAAAATCGATCTAGAGGGAGTCACATCAAAATCAAAAGGTTAACAGTTTCATTAACCGGAAAACATTCGTCACTCCAAATTTGGATGATGTATAAATATTAACATCACGCAAACTTCTTTTGCCCATTTTATTATATTTCCCACTATGATATTTCTTACAAAACTTAAAATTTATTATTTTTATTTTGATGACTGACGCGACATATAGTAGTATACATATATATATATACTATAGTATAGTAGCGACATATAGTAGTTAGCCGTTATTTGGTACAAATCAGTTTCTCTAAATACCGACTGGAAACCGCACAGCTCCCTGATTGCGAGAAGGTCTGCACTATTCCGTCATGGGTTCTATTTATATTTTATTTATTTTAAGCAGGGAACACCCTAATGTCCTTCCTTTTATTCAGGGCGCTATTTTTTAATGGCCGCGAATAAAGAAAAAAATATTAAAACTAGTCAGGATACGCGAAGCATATTTAATGAATAAAAAATCCTTTAAATTAATCAATTAGTACGCCTAAATTCTGTCGGCTGATAGCGGTATACGATGCACTAATAGCCTGTTTCTCTAACTCTCAGTCACTCACATTCGACTCAAATTGGGTTTATCTAGGTCGAAATTTTCGTTCGCCTGAAATTTTCGTTCGCCTGAATTTTTTTAATTTAAACAGCCCTATAAATACTCGTATAAAATGGTGTAAATGGTGTATGATCAACGTGTGAATAACATGTATCTAAAAATCTATAAAACTACGGATTCGATAAGGGATTACTCAGTAATAAGTTAATCCTTTAAGTGTACGGACGTATATTCGCAAGTGATAAAAGATAACAGACGCAAATAAAAATATTCAGAAAAATATGGAGAGCTTCAGTTATAAAGAACTGGCCGAAGAGTATTTTAGAAACAAAAACCAGGAAGATGTTCTTAGTTACGTTAAATTAAAATTAAACTTAAATTCGTGTAGCACCGAAATACAAGAACAATTATCTAATTTCGTCAAAGCACTAAAAAACGCTACAAAGAAGTTAGCTACAGTAAACAAAAGATTTATATAAAAAGTGCAAACTGGGTAGAAGGCCAACTTACTGTCGCTGCAGAAACAGCAAAGCAAGATAAGGCTGGAAGACCACGCAAATCATTGGACAACTGCAGCGATAGATCTAAGAGGCGGAAACTTAAAGATGTTAACGATGAAATTGGTTGTACAAATATAAAAGAATCTTTCCTACATCAATTACGATCACAGAACCAATTAACAAAAGTGGATATCATTGAAAAAGTTCTTAAAGCTAGTCCAGTGAGAACAAAACGGATTCTTAAAAGTATACCAACTCCGAGCGATGCAAAACAGTTCACAAATGAGGAGGCATTAGCATTATTTCTGGATTTGAAATTAACAAAACAGCAATATATTCAGCTCATATTGCGTGCGATTGAAAAAGGCTCAAATATGTATCCAGCATATCATCACATAACCGCTGCTAAAATGGACTGTTTGCCATCAAAGGACACTCTTACAATCACACCAATTTCGGCAGAGGTACAACTACAATCTCTACTTGATCGCACAGCCGAACGCTTGCTACAATCAATAACAAGAAATGAGTTAAAGAAATATGGAAACACAAAGTTAATTCTTTTTTGTGAATGGGGATGTGTTGGTTCTTCGGGACAAAAACAATGCAAACAAGTTGTATGTGAAAATATTTCGGACTCAGATATCGTCGGCGTGCTGCAAAAAGGTCTCAAGTCCACTTTTTATATTTCTGAGTTATTGAAGATTTAAAGTTGATGGCCGCTGGAAAAGTCATTAAGTAGTTTTGATTTGAAAACAGATATTACAATCTGATAGTTCAAGCATTTATAAATAAGTCAAAACCAAAAAATGTAATTAAATTTAATTTATTCATCTCTTTTTTATACAAAAATAAAATGAATCTTGGACATAGGCCTTTTTTGCATTCAAAAATTTTATGTTATGGACTTGGGTTTTTTATGGAAATGTTTAGGTTGTAATTTATATTTTAAATTTATAAGTCTTGATCTGATTCCGAATCATCATGTATATCGGGTTCTGCGGCCTTATTTTTTGTGGTTTTGCTTGCTTTCAAGCTTCTGTACCAGTGATGAAACTCGTCCGGAATGGCTCCTGACTTGCAAAGATTAAGTAAATCTTTTTTCTTTTCGATACTTATGGTAAGGCTTTTTTTATACACCTTTTTGATGCTAACTTCTTTCAAATTGATGGGCCGACCTTTACCAAAAACACGAATATGTTTATAGGTTTCATTGTGGTCGTACTTGTACTCCATCACTCCAGGTTGAATCTTTTGGTACCTAAAAGATTTTACTTTCAACCAGTACACCTTCTCACCGTTTTCATCCAAATTTTTGTTTTTTATTATCTCCGATAACTTTGATAAATCCAGAAAATCAGTATAGGGCATTTGTGCTATATTATAAGGATTTGCTTTGCTTTTAAGTCTCTTGGATCGTGCGAGTCTGAATATAGTTAGCCAGTTTTGAATCGTATATACTGGAACATTCTTCTTTTGCTTTTCGATAGCACTGTGCATGCTATCAACTTCCATGTAACTGTGTCCACTTTCTAGAAATTTGTGTTCTATTATATCCAAATATAAAACTTGAACCAAATGGAGAAATAATATTGAAATATTTTTGTTTCTATTTTGGCCACTGCAAGTATCAGAAAAAAAAGATACTTCTTTTATTTCCGGTGGAAGTTGATGCAAGTACTTATACAAGCACGAACCAATTTCATTACTTCCTCTTTTGCCATCAATTTCTGTCCAAAAGAAGCAGAAAGCATCGTTTGGTGGAGCAGCGTTGTAGATGGTTAAATTATATGCACATAATTTTCGGCTATAGTACATAGGGCTTATATCACTTGATGGAATTTGTAACACAGATTGTAAGTCGAATGTGCATGCCATGAAATTAGGCTCCTTGATGGCTCTTTCTTTGTCCAAGGATTTTGCAGCTGAACATTCGTCTTTTCCCTTTAAATCGGCCAGATAATTTTCATTTTGGGTTTCTTTACCTTTTTCGCATGCTTGACACTGGTCTTTTTTTGGATGGAAGAACGATAAATTGTAGCACTCACCGAAAAGTTTCTTGTAGGTGGTCAATGAAGGTAGCTTTGTTAACGTATCACTCTTGTATTTGTCTAAGAATAAGGAATACATTTTTGATATACTCAGATTGGCATCTAAATACATCCTCTTTGAAGTTTTGCGGCAGTAATGAGACTCTACAGTTGGGAAACTTTCGATATGGTCCTTAATACGTGCTATATTTTCATCTGATGTTTTATTTGCAGCTTTTGATGTGCCCCTTTCACACTTTTTAGAAAAAACTCCAGTTGGTCCTTTATGTTTAAATGCCGTTTTAACTGTACTGTATGAAATACCTAGTGTTCCACAAAAAAAGTCGCGACAGACCCTTACATTGGAGTTTTCATTTTCCAAAAAGTATGATCTTGCTACGTTACGGTTGACTTTTCTGATTTTAGATCTTACTCGGGACCTTTGTATTTCTGTATCCATAACCGCCTTTAAAACAAAATCTTTTTGGGGTTGATATGACAACTTCCAAAAATCCTTGCACATTTTTAATCGCTGTTCTTCAGTAAATTTGTCCTTGCATTTGAAACGACATTTTTCACAGTTTGAGTGCTTGGGATTCTTACCTCGTATAATATCGGCATGCTTTATATTTCTTTTCCATTGTTCCGGATACGCTTTTTTCCATCTTCTATTTTTCTTTTCAGTGAGTGTTGCGAGGGTTTCTTCGGTAGATTTTTGTGGTGCTTCCAAAATCATGCCCTTTTCGTCGTCATCATTATCGCTGGATTCTTTGTTGTTTTCAGAAAAATAATCCAGACCATCGTCGTCGGATGAAAAATCTTTGTCAAGGCTTGATTCATCCCATTCTTGTTGGAAGTTTTGTTTACTGGGATTGCACAAATTTACATCACAAATTTTTTTGGAACTCATTTTTATCAAAGCTCAACCTTTTAACATTGACAACTTTCACTAATGATAATTTCCGTAAATGTAAATAGAAAGCTTATCATAGCAAATGTATTGCAAAATCCCCTTAGTAGGCTATGATATAATTTTTTTTTCTGCTGGGTGTATTTTGTTTGAATTTGGAGAAAATAGAGAAAAGAGATTTGTATAAAAAAGTGGACTTGGGTCTTTTTTGCTCCACACATTTGTGTGTTTTGGACATGGAATGAATGGTTTTGATGCAATAACGACAAAACTACTTGAAATAGACATGGGATTTTTTTACAGGGCATAGACTATGACTTTTGGTACACTTTTGCATCATTGAGTCAATTTCACAAAAAAGTGGACTTGAGACCTTTTTGCAGCACGCCCACGATATGTTTATGGTATCATTTGTACCATTGCGATTGAAAAAAATTTTGGAAGATTCAGAGCCTTCGACTAGTACAACGCAAACAATGGATATTTGGAAAAATGAGACACCATCTACCACGAAATACTGCAGGCCAATCAAATTTGAACTCAAAAAAGAAACTCATGATGCCATTAACAAAGAAGTTAGTGATATCAAGGCCCAAATTGCAACACTACAGCCATTACAATTACAGTTCGATGGGCAGCAAATTGAAGTAAGCTACCAATTAGTGCTGACAATGATAGATGGAAAATTAGGTCAGGCTTTGACTAACACGAAGGCTGCATCCAGCTGCATTATATGCCAAGCAACATCAACCCAATTAAACCAAGTCCCGACAAAATCATTAGATAATACCGATGCATATGAATTTGGATTATCACCACTACATGCAAGAATACGACTTATGGAACACATACTAAAAATCAGTTATGATTTTGATTTCGGGTCTTCAGGATCAATAAGAAACAACGAAACCAACATAGATGTAAGAAGTTCAAAAAAGAAACATGTTCAAAATGAATATCGCTAATTTGGATTGATTATAGATCAGCCAAAACAAGGGTCAGGCAATACAAATGATGGCAATACCGCAGGAAGATTCTTTTCAGATCCAGAAACAGCATCTGAAATAACATGAGTGGATTTAAACCTTATTTTCAGATTTAAAATAATCCTAGAAGTACTTGCGTGCAATGAAGAAATTGACTCTAGAAAATTTGGATATTATGCTAAAGAAACTGCAAAAATATATACAACCAACTACCCATGGAGAAATATGTCTGCAACAGTTCACAAAATCCTTTATCATGGAGAAGATGTTATTAAATATCATTTGGTGCCACTTGGAGATCTATCAGAGGAGGCTCAGGAAAAAAGGAACAAGGATTACAGATTTTATAGAGAGCACAATACTAGAAAAATTTCACGAAATTCCACAAATGAAGATCTATTTAATATATAATTGGCAACGTCAGATCCGTTCATCTCCAGTATTCGAAATCAATGGAAAGTGGAACATCGGGATTTAGATGAAGAAGCCAAAAAACTACTGAAGAACAGAAATAGCACAGAACAAAATATGGAATATTTACAATCAATATTTGAGTCAAATGAATAATAATTATAGTATTAGTATTAGTAAAAAATAATAATAAACAGAACCTACCATTGTTACAAATGCTATTAAAATCTATTGCAGTTTTTATTTTTAAAATTTTTTTAAAATTATCAAATTTGGCAGCCAAAAATAATAAATTTTTCTGTAGTAATAGCAAGATTTTTAGATAATATTATTAACGTTTTTTTTTTTAAGTGTAAATATTCTTTGAGTGTAAACAAATTTGCAAATTTGACAGCAAAAAATTTTGAATTTTTCTGTAATAATAGCAAAATCTCCAGTTGATTTTAGAATTTCTCTTTTTGAGTGTAAAATTTTTTATATAATATTTATAATTATTATTCAAATCCAAATATTACATTTTTTAATAAATAAAAAAATAATAAACCCATATTTCACTCTAAAAGTTAAAAAAAATCAAAAGTTCAACTTTGACCTAGAATTCCTTAATAAGTCCTCAGTCAATTTTAATGTAATTAAAACTGAGTCAAGCTGAACTAAATATCTATCCATTAAAAAAAATTGCTTAAATATTTTGATCGGTTCAAAAGTTACAGAATTTTGCCCAATGAAAAACGATTTTCAGCCACTGTGCGGCGACACTATCGAGTATTTAGCCATGAAAACGCTTCTCAAAATACCATTTGGAATCGGTGTAAAAACTATAGGTCCCAGTCATTGAGTATAAAACTAGAAAGAGCACAGCTCACTGGTTGTGAGGAGCTCTCCCCAATTCCTTAATGGGATGTAATGGGAAACTATTGTTTTAAGTCAAGAACACCACTTCTGAAAATTGGGAACTACTGTGTGTGAACTAAATGAGAATTGCGAAGGCAGTATACAAAATTCTAAACGTTGAGTATCCAAATTTGATGTGTATTGTTACTCCTGGTAAGTAAATAGGTTCTAAAATTAAGTACATCATTTTCAACATCATTTCAACAACATTCATAACATTGGGTAGCCCAGAAAATCTCTCTTGCTGTTGGTTTGCTATGCCTTTAAAATGCAACCATGTATAATTTATATTTAAATGTTTACTTGGACTTTCAGGTTGATTTCTATTCATTTCTGAAGCTGAGATTGGTAAAATGAGGGCCGCCATTATTGATTACAAGTTGGTCTCTTTTTACAGCATTCTCAATTCGTTTAATGAGAACCTCGCATGAGAAGTTCTCACACTCTTGTCAGATATTCTCATTGAGAGCTTCCAGAGTCTGGGGCTAATGTGAACAAAGCCTGTATTGGTTCTGTTTCGCGCACCAGTCATGGCAACCATATTACCAATGGTGTCCTCGAAAAATAATGTCCCATTACACCTTTGGAATTACTGGTGCACCATGAAGGTACTTTGGATGTGTGTAACCGCTCTTCTCGACCAATGCATGGATTCTCAGTGTCCAGTTCGTTAATTTACATATCCGTGCAGTTGAAATTTGACCTCGTCCACTGGGTTGTTGAAGTTCAGTATAGCGTGAGCGTAGTTCAGACGCGATTGACGGTCTACAGTTAACATCTCATGGACTGCCTGCGCTTTGTTAAAGACCGTCTTCAAATCTTTCATCCTTCACCAAAATGCAATTCAGAGTTCAGTTGCGTGGAACGTCGTCTGGTCAAAGTTGCCGGCACATGCGCGACGTCCTTTGCCATAACAATCCTTCGATAAATGCCAATCATTGACGAATCAAACATTCCGGACGTGTTGTTCCGGTATCATCGATACTCGTTAAAAACTTCTTAGGTTTTAAGTACCGCTTTACACCGTTTCTTTAAATCAATTAATTTACTAATAAAGTCCAACTAAAGATACATTTTGTATATACAAAGTTTTGGCCGATATTTCTTTAGCAAGACTCTGATAAATATTTCTCAATATATTTGAATAAAAACACATTTTATATTTTCCTTTAAGGCTTTATAGTTTTATCTTTTAATCACAAAGAATTGAGAGCAACGTCCTAGTTAAACATTTATTTACCACACAATTGGGGCGCTGGCATAAGTCAAAGGAGAGGAGTAGGTCCAAGGAGCACTGTACGCCAAAGGACCAGCAGCAATCACAGGAGCGGCTACTGGAGCAATAACTGGAGTAGAGACAATACCATTATGGTTACGGGCAACCACTTGGCTACTGGTCGCAGTGACAACTGGAGTAGGAGCAGCAGCAAGAGGTGCGGTGTAGACCAAAGGAGATCCAATCAAACTGGGCTTAGCGGCAGCACAGGCAACGACAACAAAGATGACAACGATAGATTTGAACATATTGAATAGATTTGCGTGGGATTGATTATTCTTGAAAATGAGAACTGATGATCGGTTCAAAAGCGTCACTGTCTTTTATACCGCAACAATCGAACAGTTATTAGCGATTTCTTAGGAATGAAGAATGTGTGCTCTTGAAATGCAGTTGAAGTTTAGACGCACTTTACACATTGATAAACAGCTCGTTACTGTAAATCAGGCATGGCAAGCATGTGTAATCAGTTTGCACTTGAAATGCTGTTAAGAAAATACACATGCATATGGCTGCTTTGTCATAGCGTATACATGTAAATAGGTATAGCGTTTTAAAAATTGCAAATATATGTGCGTATGCATTGCTACAAATTGTATTTGATTATACATGTAGTTTGTCTGTCAACTATCAAAAATTCGCAGGAGGAAATACGATATATTAAGTTTTGAATGGAGTACATCTTTTGCCCAGTACAACCCTCAAGAAACGATTCATCCTAACAAAAATATATTTAAAATTTTGAATTTTCGTGCGGGTATGCGTCGACATGGGTACACCCAAAAAAAAGAGTAGGTAAAATCAAAGATAATATTGGTAATGACAACAACTTTTACTAGTCAAATTGTGCCCAAGGGCAAAAAGTCTTTGTTGTTACATACCTAAAGCTGTTGAATTTTCATAAACTGAGTAATTACGCGTCGTACAATTATTACTTGAAAAATCAGAAACAACAACTTTTGTCTTAAAAATAAAGGCCAGTTGCTGTTTTTAAGTACGCGAAACATAAAATAACAACAGTTTTTCTTCTTTTTAACAAAGATAAGTTGTGATTAAGTACGCTTTGCATGAAACAGTAAATCATAACAAATATCGTTATACCAAATACTAAAATCTTTAAAACAAGGAATTTGCCTTTATTTTGAAAAGAACAGTTTTGTACTTTTGATTTTAAAAGCACAATCGTTAAAATTTTGAAGAATAAGTTGTTGATATGAAGATTTTGTCTTTGATATAAAAACTTTTTAGCTACAGTTTTTTAAAAACACCTTTTCTTTAATTCAAAGTCGGTTTTTTTTTTGGGTGTACTTACCCAATTAAATTAAATGTTTAAGCTGTGACCAATAAACTGTACATATGTGTTTTTGCTTCTGAGCTCTTGAAGTTTAGTTTCATTACACATGCTCCTCATGAGTTGGCTATTTTTATGCGCGTTTTATCAAATAATATATAACCTTATGAACAATTTCAAGAACACCAATAACAAATTTGAGTCTATGGATCCAGTTATTAATTCGAAACTAGAAGAAGATTCAGTCACAATTATATATATACAAAATGTTCAAATTAGCCGTAGCCGTACTTGCCGTCATTGTATGTGCTGCCAAACCCAGTTTCATTGGAGCTCCTCTGGCCTATAGTGCTCCTGCTGCCCTCGTTGCCGCTCCTGCTCCATACGTTACTGCCAGCAGTCGCCAAGTGATTGCCCGTAACCATAATGGTATTGCCACTACTCCAGTCGCCGCTCCCGTGATAGCCACCGCTTTTGGTGCCGCTCCCTTGACTTACAGTGCTATACAAAATGCAATCTATACAAAATGCTCAAATTAGCCGTAGCCGTCCTTGCCGATATTGCCTGTGCTGCAGCCAAACCTAGTTTGGTTGGAGCTCCTCTGGCCTACAGTGCTCCTGCTGCCCTTGTTGCCGCTCCTGCTCCATACGTTACTGCCACCAGTCGAAAAGTGATTGACCTTAACTATAATGTTATTGCCACTACTCCAGTCGCCGCTCCCGTGATAGCCGCCGCTTTTGGTGCCGCTCCCTTGACTTACAGTGCTCCTTTGACTTACTCATCTCCCTTAACTTACGCCGCTGGCCCAGCACCAGCTTTGTGGTAGAAATTTATTGTTTGGATTGGAGTCTGCCAATAAATGTACATACTTGACTTCAGGAATAAAATTACTACTTATTAAATCAAAAATTTATTTTTTATTTACAGCCTGTTTCTCTATCTCGAACGAAATCTTTCGTTGGTGTTCTAGACGAAAGAGAGTTGATTTGGGTTTCACAATCTTGTCGTTTCAAGCCGAATGAAAACATTTCTCTATTCGAATGTGCTGTCACGTACGAACAAACATGGAGTCAGGCGAACGAAAATTTCGACCTAGATAAACCCAATTTGAGTCGAATGTGAGTGACTGAGAGTTAGAGAAACAGGCTATTAGTGCATCGTATACCGCTATTAGCCGGCAGAATTTAGGCGTACTAATTTATTAATTTAAAGGATTTTTTTAATTCATTAAATATGCTTCGTGTATTCGGACTAGTTTTAATATTTTTTCTTTATTCGCGACTATTAAAGAATATCGCTCGGAATAAAAGGTAGGACATTAGGGTGTCCCTGCTTAAAATAAATAAAATATAAATATAGAGTTTCCCATACAACCCATGACGGGATAGTGCAGACCTTCTCGCAATCAGTGAACTGTGCGCTTTCTAGTTGTACACACGCGGATACAGACCTACCGTTTTACTCCGCTTCCGATCGGTATTTAGAGAAGACTTTTCATAGCAAAGTCCTCGACACTGTCGCCGTCACTAACCGTGGTGACCGCCGTCAAATGAAATATAACGTAGTTAGGGAGGGGATCGAATCCACATTCTCATGTACAAGAACAGCGCATACTAACCATTGCATCATTGTCCCCTGATTACGTGTTAAACGTTATGAAAAATTAAATTAGTATTTAAATTATTGTTTTGTTTTCCTATTGCCTTCCCAATTCTCATTTAGTTCATGATGGAAATCGCACAAATCAAATTTTGTACAAACAAACCCGGCAAATATTTAATTTGGCCTAAAATGGTGAATGCTCGATCTCGCGGTCTTATCAGCAAATCTCTCGAACATATTATAGTATATTTTTAGCTCAGAGATCACATCGTCGCATGATCAAACTCTTGTTAACATCTTATCATAACTAATTAATCAGGTAAATAATTGTGGACTGAAAATTTGCCATTAGTAGCTGATCGTTTAGAAAGGTTTTTCCAGTTCGTTGATGTCAGTGCCAAATTTCTTTCTTACCAAGCTGATAGTTTATAGTTAGATTATTAACAAAATCTATGTTGCATTTAAATGGAAGTCATCCACATCTTTTTTATCAAAACGCTTCGTGCTGATATTGTACCATCTATCGCTTACGAAATAAGTAAGAGGAAGACGATTGGCACGAACGAGTGCTTTCAAGCGAGAATTTCAAATTTTCGTCTCTCAAGTTAGAGAAAGAATTAGTAATTGACATTCATAATTGACTCAAGTGGGGCTTTTCAATGCAATAAAAGGACTAGCAGCTGCTTCCCTATAACTTACGAAATACATTACGTGAATATCACGAAGAAGTGGAACCACGTGAGGCGAAACAAAATTAAGACTTTTGGGAGGGAGCAGTTTCAAAGATGTTTGCCACCAGAAAATCCAAAATATTGAATTTTCTGGATGGCTGCAATAGTAACAGGTATATTTTGATATTTTTGGAATTTTCAATATTGAGTTATAATATTCTGGTTTAATTTTATGTTTGTTAGAATCTAGACAGCAGCATATAATAGACTAGTTAGAAACTGAAGAGTTGCAAAATCGGTTTACCAAAAGATGTTGCAAGTCTGTCCGGTTTAGTCCGGTAAACTGAAAACATTATGTTCGTAAGTAGTACGAAAGCTTTCATTAGTATTATAAACTCGTTTATTAGATTCTAACCAATGAAACCTTTTATTGGACGAGTGAAATTAATTCATGGATTCTAAAATTTATGAAATGTATCATAAAATGAATTAAGTTTCTTCACAATATCTATAATTCATTCTACTTTAATAGATTTTGTGAAACCGATCACTGAACTAAATTGTGTCTTTATGATTCCTGGCGAATAGTATATCCAATTTGTAACTCGCTGCAAATCGTCATCAGCGATTAAGAAAAGTTCAGGAAAAACTTGAAATGCAATTTAAATTCTTTGGTATACATATGCTCGAAAAATACCGCAAGCATATAGATTTAATATCTCTATAAACTTTTATAGGATTAGGGAGGAAATTGCCAAGAATATTAACAAACCAAAAATGTATTTAGTGCAGTAGTATTCATCGCATTTACAGGCACTTGTTCTATTGTGCTGTAAAGGTACTGTACATTGAAAGCAGAAGTCGACGCATTTCCATTGTAATAACTTTATTTTATTGTTGCTGCACACAGGGAAAAGAGTAGTTGGAAATCAATTCAGGCATTGGAAATTCCATGATAAAGTCTATATTTTGATTAGAATTCATAATTGTCAAACATCAGAATTATTTGTCGTTGTTATTGATAGATTAAAAATAGGTCTTACTAAATACAAGAACTTTAGTTGTATTAACCAATTTGTGTATTTCTAAAACCTCATTCATCTGAAATGGAAGGTACAACTAAAAGTACAATACAACTAAAAGTACAATATTAGAATTCGTGTTCAACTATTAGTCACTGTAATCATAATTTAGTTTCTGTCACGCAAACAAAAAAGTTATGTATTCGATTTTTCACAAGAGGCTTTGTTGTTAAAGAGAAACTGCGTATATTGGAATGTTACACGAGGACTTTACAGAAAAACTAATATTTTAAACAGAAAATGATAAACAAAGTTGTGAAAAAACAATAAAGTGTATAGATATCAGCCAGCGAAGAATACATATTATCATAAATTAAGGTGAAGTGAGACTTTTGAACACAATCGTTGAATCTGACGCCAGTATTAACGCATTCACAAACACATGCAAATAATTGTGGACACTTGGCTGAGGGAACTATTATTGTGGATGACACAAATTAACTTAAACATACATGTTGCACAGAACCTTTTTAGTTTCCAAATTTAAAGACAATTTAATTTCCACTGGAAACGGTGTACATAGATGGTTGACTTTATTGTTCACTTTCGTTTTGACTACTGACTTACAATTTTTTCTTATTGTCGCGGGCCACCAAATCCATAAACATCGAACGACAGTTAATCCAGATAGAGAATCCAAAAGAAATAACAGCAGTAGAACGGCTGAATGACCAAACTGAGCAACTGACTTCGTCAGCGCTGTTGTTGTTGTTGTTATATTCTTTTGCATCGATAATGTAAACAACAAGCAACAACATACATACATACGGTATCAAACATAATGACCAAAACCTGTATGTATGTTGTTGTTGCGACAAAATTATTAGACAAGAATATTAGGGTGGCCCGCAATTTCAATATTTTATAAAATTTAACAAAATCAAAAATACAAAATAGTTTTATGATCGAAGTAGGGCGATCTCACCCAACATGCTCCCCCCGTTGAAAGGCCACACTTTCAAAAACAATTCACGAGGGTGAGGGAGCTGGTACAGGTGTTGGACGACGAAAGAGCTACATTGTGATTTCAGCAATGCAAAACGGAATAGTCCAGGGTCGACAATATATTTGCAGCTCCAGCCAAGTGTTGCTGTGGGGTGATGCCATCATGGGCAACGACTTTCGAGTGAATAGAGCAGAATTAAAGATCGCTGCATTTCTACGAACGAGTATTGTTATGGTGTATGGCAATTCATAGGTACTGCAAACATGAGACACTATATCGGCTGGATTACATTTAGGGTGTTTCCAACAAATACTCCTGTAGTCGTTCACATGTATTGGGATACGATTTGCAACGATACCACTAAAAGTTGATGAATATAAGTTCAGCCAGTGCAGGAAAAATCTTGCGTCGGTTCCAAAATAAGCATATGAGACGACGTTCCAAACAATTACTTTTATTTTGAGCCACTTTCCCCAGAACAAAATGGTGTCGTAATTTTCACATCGAGTTATCGACAGATCTCCAATTTGAACTTCTGAAGTGGCGAGCAATAAGGCTGATTTAAGTGGACCTTGGGCATCGAGACTATAGTTAGGACTATCTTTCCGAGACGTGATATTACATCCAGACATATACGACAAATCTTCGACAAACTGTATCCAAACTGTTTTGATCGTTTGAATTCGTGTGGGTACTTCGAAGTGGCTGTACTCCCGTAGATCAGAACAACGTGAAAAGATTGAGCAACACTTTTCTGCAATGAGACACAAAATACGAAACGACAAAAGGCAAGCAGTACCCAAATCATATATTATCATATTACAGTACTGTACCTCAAGTTTTTTTTTTCCTGATCCTCCACCAAACGAGTTGATATTTTTTGATCCTTTCATCGAGACGTAATTTTCGATACAGTTTTGAATACTCAGCTGCGGCTTTGAGAGATTGATGATGTGTGATGGATTTTGGACCACGAAGAGACTGCTTAGAGTAAGACATAAATTGTAGTGATGTGTTCGAACCGAGTTGCCTCTGACACGACGAACGACATTTAGGAGGCATTGCAAACGAATAATCAAGATAGTCGGGCGATTTCGTAAAATGTACTTTGCATGAATTTCTGGCCTGAGCATTAAAATAAAAATTTCCAATGAAATCTTGTTCGCATTCAAGTCTCGTCATAGGACGTTCAAATGCATTATCGTTTGCATTGTTTTTTGAAATTAAATTAACGCTGAACTCTTTTTGAGCGACTGCGAGTTTACACGAGAGTGCGGACATGTTGTGTGTTGATTTGCATGTCCCACCGACAATCCAACCTAGGACTGTATTGGTCAGGCAAGGCATGCCATCTCCCAGTGAGATTCGACCATCGAGTAATAAATCGAAAAATACTTCCGTACTTAGCAGCATGCCAACCGGTTGTGGTTTGTTGAACAATGGATCAGCCAATTTTATGGCCTGAGGTATTTTCCAGTGTGAGGTTTTGATGTACTCACCAGGCTGTGGGGCCGAAATTGTCTTTGTGACAGCGAAACTGGAGGACCACTGGGATGAACTTATTCGAGACCTTATTGTGGCTTCTACAGAAAACTTGATGTTAGTCCGGGCTTCACCAATACCAAAAACTTCCTGTGAATATGGCCGGAACTGCAGTTTCAGCGTCTTAGCAATTTCTTCTGAAATGAAATTAATTTCGGAACACGAATCTAGAAGAGCTCTTACCGGCTGATAAACGCCACAATAATCTTTGATTAAAATCACAGCTGTTGGAATTATCGCTCTCTTGAACAAGCGAGCAACTAGCGAAACAGGATGGCTGTGATTCTCCGAAGATGATTGAGTGTCAAATGATGTGGATGGCCCAGATTGTTCAGGACTACTAAAAATGTGCAGCAAGGTATGGTGAGAAGACTGGCAAACTTTACAGTGATATTGTGATGTGCATCGTGAAACTTGATGGCCATTGCGAAGGCAGTTTATGCACATTCCATTTCGTTTTACAAAATTAAAGCGTTCAGCAACAACAAGCGACGAAAACGAAGAACAAGCAGATATATTGTGTTCCGATGAACTACAATACGAACAATTTGAGTGTGAGGGTGCAATTGTGTAAGAAGAGCTACTAAAATTTGACTTTGAGTTGGAAGCTTTCGACTTTTCAGGTACGCCTAAATTTTTGCGATGACTTTCCAAAAATTGACAACGATGACTTAAAACGTTGTAGCATGTGTCCCACGAAGGCAGTGCTTTATATTCCTGCTTCTCGTCGTACTTCTCCTTCGTGTCATTATCGACTTTAGACAACACCATATGAATCAAAATTGAATTCATAATGTCCATCTCCGACCCGAGCGACAATAATGAGCCACGAACGGCCGACACAGTGTCAATGATGTTTCGTAGTGAGACACTATCATCCTTACACATTTCCGAAATATTAAACAAACTATTTATATGCTCCAAAAAGATTAATACCTTGTTGTCGAACCGATCTTCTAAACTCTTCAGTGCCTTTGGATAATTTTCCACAGTCACCTGGTACGGCTCCACTACTGCTAACGCTGGTCCCGACAGACAATTCAGTAAATAGTTAAATTTGTCAACGCCAGTTAACGACAAATTTTCATGAACCATATTGTTAAAGGTAGTAATGAACCTTTTGAAATCGGCATACTTTCCATCAAAGTTGGGCAACTTCAACGAAGGCAGGTGAGTTGTATTAGAAGCACCAGCTATCGAAGTGTTAAGAAAACTGTGGTCCATTGATAAAGAACCACGATTTTTTCTCAACGAAACCATTATTTTTGCCTTTGCGGCAATGAAAATGTCCTCCAATTCGCTTCTGGCATTGTCTGTGGGGCAAAGTTGTTCAATTTGTCCTTGGATATGACAAATTTGCTTGAAGTAAGACTCCAATATCTGTAGTCTACATTCCAAAATGGTGGCGTCAACTTTGTCGCCATCTTTTTCCACCTTTTTCTGCATGTTGGTGATATTCCTCTTCATTGTGGACCTTTGTTGTTTGAGCGACGCCAATTCTGAAACGTTAGCTGCAACATCCTCAGTGACTGCATCGCCACCGTCCTTAGACATTTTCACGCAAGAACCACACTCACCAAATGACAAAAATATATTTATTCCGTTCGGAAAAAATGCGCGAAAACACGGTCTGACGCGTCAAATTTTTCGATTTTCCGCTACGGCACTGTATATATGTATGTATATCGATAAACGTACGTATGTGCCACGATAGAACGAAGCTCGAATTTCAATCTAAAAAGGATTCTGTTAAAGAAATCACTGTCACTGTATGATTTCTCCCACTAAAAATTGACTAAAATAATGACACACTGTTCGTAGCAGCAGCAGCAACGTGTCCCCAATTGTAGCACGGAATTTCCTGTGGTATGATGATCCAACGACGAAACGATGAAAAACTCCGTAGCTCCAATTACGACTCGAAAATTAAGATCTGCTCCACGAAACACTGTGTCCTGTCACGGTCGCCAAAATGTTGCACAGAACCTTTTTAGTTTCCAAATTTAAAGACAATTTAATTTCCACTGGAAACGGTGTACATAGATGGTTGACTTTATTGTTCACTTTCGTTTTGACTACTGACTTACAATTTTTTCTTATTGTCGCGGGCCACCAAATCCATAAACATCGAACGACAGTTAATCCAGATAGAGAATCCAAAAGAAATAACAGCAGTAGAACGGCTGAATGACCAAACTGAGCAACTGACTTCGTCAGCGCTGTTGTTGTTGTTGTTATATTCTTTTGCATCGATAATGTAAACAACAAGCAACAACATACATACATACGGTATCAAACATAATGACCAAAACCTGTATGTATGTTGTTGTTGCGACAAAATTATTAGACAAGAATATTAGGGTGGCCCGCAATTTCAATATTTTATAAAATTTAACAAAATCAAAAATACAAAATAGTTTTATGATCGAAGTAGGGCGATCTCACCCAACAATACATATGATACCCAGGGTAACCCATCCTAATTTTTGATCGAAAATATGAAACATTCAGAAAGAATATCTATATTTGTTTTTCGACGAAAACGAACCCTGGTTATAAATAATAATAATTTTGTTTATATTTAAATATAAAATACACAAATTTAATTTTTTTTACTTTTTTCTATAAAATTCATAATGGGTTAAACCATAATGCATAATGGGTTGTGACAGCCATTAAATTCAACTACATAATTAGTTGAGCATAGAAATATATTATTTGGTACAACCGAATTAGCTTTTAAATTTTTCGTTCATCCAACTAATAGAATATTCACCAACGCAGGAAAAACTGAATTGCAAATCAATTGACATGCACAATATTTGGTGATACTGAACACAATTATTGGTACTGAATAATGTGATAGTCCATGAACCGCCAAATTTTAGTTGGCTGTAAATATAGTTGTGACAACGAATCTCTTCTCTGTGTCTGTGATAATTTTATTTAATATAATAATTTATAATACGCCATTTACACCGGGCAAGATTAACGCATTTCGAAGGTTAACTCCGTTAACACACGCTAACCCAGAAAATTACTCATACAGGTTTAATCTGTAAAAATTGAAGTTTAATTGTTAACCTAATTTTAAACTGGTGTAATATTTTATGCAACTCTGCTTATTACAAAAAAAATGCAACCGTAATAAAAACATACACAAAAAATCAAATGTTTGGCAGACGGCTGCCGAACGAAAAACCCTATTACCTGGAGTCTGGGTAAACGAAAAAATGCAATGAATGCAGCCATATTGGACTCGCAATTTTTGTTACTTTGAAAGAAGAAATAAAAACTAAACGCGAACATTTTCATTAATTTAATATTCAAAGAAAATCCAATGCAAACAGTTTATAATGACATTAGTTTCATACAATGGGTAGAAAGCTTTAAAGGGTGTAACTCTGGAACAGTAACCGCATATTCAAATTTCACTATATGTGGAAAGCAATAGGCTTGACACATCCAACGACTACCACTACCTTAGAAGTCGCGGAGCGGCATTCCATGTACAGTACACCACCACTACCATATCCAGTAACATCGAATGTTACATATTCAACAAGAATAACAACAGGATAGCTATGTTAAATCAATGTTACGCTCATAGGTACAATTTTACAGCAGGTAAACAAGTTCTGTTAAAGGTGTAAGATAAACATAACAGCAGCAAACGCCTGTGTGTACAAACAGTCATAAAATTAACAACTGTTACAAACATGATGTTTATGACCTTTGTAGGTGTAATTTAAACACACACACACACACGCACAGTGGATTACGAATGTAACTTGAGCGAACAAGAAGAACAGGTAGAAGGGAATTTCTAATTATCCTTATTTTTCTGGTAGACTGTTTGTTGATTGCGCGATATTCTCCTGTATATAAGTCGTAGGCTTTGCAACCGTAGACATCATTCTCAAATACATCATACAACAGTTAACTTCGTCTATTGTTCAAATCTATCTCTGGCCCACATAATGAGCACTACGGAATCAACCTACATCAAACCTACCGTTGGTTACTCTGTCTTCCTGTATCGTGAGGAACTCCGACGAACACAAGTACACTACACCCGCCTGAATAAAACCAAGCTAACACTTACCGATGAACTGATCTCAACCGGCGTCAAAAATTTAAAACAATGCAGCATGGATGATCTGAAAGCCATCGACAGGGAACTTAAATTCAAGAAGAAACTAACATCTAAACTGAGGCGTATACGTAAACAGGAGAAAATGGGTCTGAAATATGCCAATCCAAACACTGACACAACGATTGAGGAAAAGGATCAAAAATGAAAGCAGCACGAATCCAAAAGAGAAGATCTTGAAAATTAATCGCAGCAAAATTACATTTAAGTTGAATGGCAAAAAATTTATTGATGCGAAATTTAACAGAATTTCAATTTGTATATATTAAATTATTTTATAGCTCGTAATCTTGACTATTATTTAAAATTAAAATTAAGAATTAATAAAATTATCATAAAAGAGTAAACAAATTCATTGTGTCTTCAAGTTATTATTGCCCATAAGTAGAAAATAATTAAGAATTGAAATCGTAAAATCTCGTATAAAGTTTGGGATCTTTGAAAAAGTCAACAAACTAAATTCTATGACAAATTTAATGAACAAAGATATGGAAAAATTTAAATTGCATTGAGAACAGTTCTAATAGCCCCCTTGCAAGTGTTAATAAGAGGCAGACTATACTGTTATTCCAATTAGGGAATCTTAAATAAGATTATCACAAACATAGCTGAGTAGCAACAATAAAATAGAGCTATTAAGATGGAAATGCGTCGAGCTCTGCTTCCAAGAATGACATTATCTTTACTACAGAACAGATCAACTGAACAGATTTTTTTAATAAAAATTTTATGCAGCTGCGAAAAATCTTTAAAATACAGTTCCATAAAATATTCTGCATAGATTGAATGACAAATTGTCAATGTCGATATGAAACAGTTCATTGAAACATTGCGCAACAACATCTTCATACATTGATTGAACAATTTTACTGGCTTAATGAAGTATTTCATATATAATTGAATATTGATTGTGTTTATATTCCTACGATATTTTTCGAGCATACGAAGGCGGTCCGACCTGACGTATAGATGATGCCAGTAGTTTGAAAAATAATTTTGGTGGAAACTTGCCAACTTGTAAACCATATATTTTATGTTTCAAGGCGCCACGTAGTTAGACACCGTTATGTAATTCAATATTTCCATTTAATAGGCATCTGTACAAGCCGAGCTAGATTCTACTCTGGAGGAGTCTGCTCCTTCGTTTACGACTGTAAAATATTGGGTAGCACAGCTTAAAGGAGACCGGACGAGCTTCCAAGACAAACCCTGTAGTGGTCGACCAATTGAGGTGTCCAGACACAATCAATTTATTGGAAACCAAGTTTGGTGAACGTGTTTCTCACGAAATGGCCCAGTCGATTGGCCGCCGATCCGTCGAAAATCGGGTTCAGCGTCTGGACTTCTGCAAGCGTAAAACAACTTTTGTAGCGCTCTTATTGAAAAACCCTTTAGTCCGAACACGCGAAGCATATTTAAAGAACTAAAAAAACCCTTTAAATTAATAAATTAGTACGCCTAAATTTTTGGTGCAACAAGTAGTAATTTTATTCCTGAAGTCAAATATGTACATTTTGCGGGCAGACTCCAATCCAAACAATAAATTTCTACCACAAAACTGGTGCTGGGCCAGCGGCGTAAGTTAAGGGAGATGAGTAAGTCAAAGGAGCACTGTAAGTCAAGGGAGCGGCACCAAAAGCGGCGGCTATCACGGGAGCGGTTACTGGAGCAATAACTGTAGTACAACACATGAGGAGCATGTGTAATGAAACTAAACTTCAAGAGCTCAGAAGCAAAAACACATATGTACAGTTTATTGGTCACAGCTTAAACATTTGATTTAATTGGGTAAGTACCTATGTCGACGCATACCCGCACGAAAATTCAAAATTTTAAATATATTTTTGTTAGGATGAATCGTTTCTTGAGGGTTGTACTGGGCAAAAGATGTACTCCATTCAAAACTTAATATATCGTATTTCCTCCTGCGAATTTTTGATAGTTGACAGACAAACTACATGTATAATCAAATACAATTTGTAGCAATGCATACGCACATATATTTGCAATTTTTAAAACGCTATACCTATTTACATGTATACGCTATGACAAATCAGCCATATGTGTGTGTATTTTCTTAACAGCATTTCAAGTGCAAACTGATTACACATGCTTGCCATGCCTGATTTACAGTAACGAGCTGTTTATCAATGTGTAAAGTGCGTCTAAACTTCAACTGCATTTCAAGGGCACACATTCTTCATTCCTAAGAAATCGCTAATATCGGTTCGATTATTGCGGTATAAATAACAGTGACACTTTTGAACCGATCATCAGTTCTCATTTTCAAGAATAATCAATCCCACGCAAATCTATTCAAAATGTTCAAATCTATTGTTGTCATCTTTGTTGTCGTTGCCTGTGCTGCCGCTAAGCCCAGTTTGATTGGATCCCATTTAGCCTACACCGCACCTCTTGTTGCTGCTCCTGCTCCAGTTGTCACTGCCACCAGTAGCCAAGTGGTTGCCCGTAACCATAATGGTATTGTCTCTACTCCAGTTATTGCTCCAGTAGCCGCTCCTGTGATTGCTGCTGGTCCTTTGGCGTACAGTGCTCCTTGGACCTACTCCTCTCCTTTGACATATGCCAGCGCCCCAATTGTGTGGTAAATAAATGTTAAACTAGGAATTTGCTCTCAATTCTTTGTTATTAAAAGATAAAACTATAAAGCCTTAAAGAAAAAATTTAAATGTGTTTTTATTCAAATATATTGTGAAATATTTATCAGGGTCTTGCTAAAGAAATATCGGCCAAAACTTTGTATATACAAAATGTATCTTTAGTTGGACTTTATTAGTAAATTAATTGATTTAAAGAAACGGTGTAAAGCGGTACTTAAAACCTAAGACGTTTTTAACGAGTATCGATGATACCGGAACAACACGTCCGGAATGTTAGATTCGTCAATGATTGGCATTTATCGAAGGATTGTTATGGCTAAGGACGTCGCGCATGTGCCGGCAACTTTGACCAGACGACGTTCCACGCAACTGAACTCTCTGAATTGCATTTTGGTGAAGGATGAAGGATTTGAAGACGGTCTCTAACAAAGCGCAGGCAGTCCATGAGATGTAAACTGTAGACCGTCAATCGCGTCTGAACTACGCTCACGCTATCCTGAACTTCAACAACCCAGTGGACGAGGTCCAATTTCAACTGAACGGATATGTAAATTAACGAACTGGACACTGAGAATCCATGCATTAGTCGAGAAAAGCGGTTACACACATCCAAAGTACCTTCATGGTGCACCAATAATTCCAAAGGTGTAATGGGGCTTTATTTTTCGAGGACACCATTTACGGTTGCCATGACTGGTGATCGATACAGAACCATACCATGATCAACGAGTTTGTAATACCGCAAATTGATAAATTGGGACTGAACGACATGTAATTCCAACAGGATGCTGACATAAGCCCCAGACTCTGGAAGCTCTCAATGAGAAATGTTCACATAAGCCCCAGACTCTGGAAGCTCTCAATGAGAATATCTGCCAAGAGTGTGAGAACTTCTTCTGGTAAATCCGTCTTGTAACTACAAACAAGTCGTCATCAGCGATTGTTTTTAATGTTGCTATTAATCACCAAAAATTTTAAATTCAATTGGAATTCTTTGGTATATATACGAGGGTGGTCCAAAAACTAGCCGACATAACAAAGAAGATTTTCAACATAATCTCCTTTTAGCTCGATACACTTTTTCCAGCGATATTCAATAGCTTCGATACCCTGTAAAATACCCTGTATGTAAGAACAGTCAAGCTCTTTAATACACCCAACCACCGCAAACTCCACCTCTTCATTGTTGGCAAATCTTTTACCACCGAGCCAGTTTTTCAAGTTTGGAAATTAAAAATAATCCGAGGGAGCTAAATCTGGCGAATAAGCTGCGCGGTGAAGCAATTCAAAATTTACTTCATTAATTTTGGCGATCGCAATAGTGGATGTGTGAACTGGAGCATTGTCTTGATGAAACTACTCCCTCTTTTTCGCCAAATACGGCCTTTTTTGACAATTATCCCTTACGCCTCCCAGAAAACAGACAATATAACCTTGCCTGCAGAGGGAACCGTCTTCGCCTTCTTTGGGCACGATTCTCCCAATCCAGTCCACTGAATTGACTGTTCCTTGGTCTCAGGTGTAAATGTCTCATCCATGGTTAGAAATCGACGCAAAAACGTGGCTTTATTGTGGTGAAACATCGCCAAATACTATACTAAAACATCTACGCGACGCTGTTTTTGCTTTATTGAAAGCAAGCGCGGCACCCATCTTGCGCACAGCATTCTCATCTTCAAATCTTGGGTCAATATAGATCCATTTTGTAATAATATGTGGCTATCTTATTAAGACAACATTGTATATGGATGTAATCATCACACTAGTTTGGTATTTTAAGGAGATTCCCATGATGTTTAATACAAATAATATTATTTTCAAGACGGCGCAACTTGCCATACAGCGCGCTTGACAATCGATGATGGGTGCCACGCTTGCTTTCAATAGAGCAAAAACAGCATCGCGTAGATTTGGCGATGTTTCGCCACAATAAAGCCGCATTTTTGCGTCGATTTCTAACCTCGGATGAGACATTCACACCTGAGACAAAGGAACAGTCAATGCAGTGGACTGAAATGAGCGAATCGTGCCCAAAGAAGGCGAAGACGGTTCCCTCTGCAGGCAAGGTCATGGTGTCTGTTTTCTGGAATGCGTATGGGATAATTGTCAAAAAAGGCCGCATTTGGCGAAAAAGAAGGAGTCGTTTCATCAAGACAATGCTCCAGTTCACAAATCCACTATTGCGATCGCCAAAATTAATGAAGTAAAGTTCGAATTGCTTTATCACGCACCTTACTCGACAGATTTAGCTCCCTCGGATTATTGCTTATGTCCAAACTTGAAAAACTGGCTCGGTGGTAAAAGATTTGCCAACAATGAAGAGGTGGAGTTTGCGGTGGTTGGGTATATTAAAGAGCTTGACTGTTCTTACATACAGTGTATTTTACAAGGTATCGAAGCTATTGAATATCGCTGGAAAAAGTGTATCGAGCTAAAAGGAGATTATGTTGAAAATCTTCTTTGTTATGTCGGCTAGTTTTTTGACCACCCTCGTATATATACCAAAGAATTCCCATTGATTTTAAAATTGTTGGTGATTTTGTTCTTAATAGCAACATTAAAAACAATCGCTGACGACGACTTGTTTGTAGTTACAAAACGGATATACCATTCGCCAGGAATCAGACAGACACATTTTAGTTCTATGATCGGTTTCACAAAATCTATTAAAGAAGAATGCATTACAAATATTGTGAAGAAACTATTTTCTAGATTTTATACAATTATCATTTGGAGAATCCGTGAATTAATTTCACTCGTCCAATAAAATGTTTCATTGGTTTGTTGGCCCTTTTCACTGGCCCCCTCGTTCGTGCGATTTAACGCCTCTGGATTACTTATTATGGGGCTATGTTAAGGCATTGGTTTATGCTGAGAAACCAGCAACTCTTGAAGCATTGGAAGCCACTATTGACGTCCCACAACTAGATTTATTGGAAAAAGTAGTCAAAAACTCCAAGCCGCGTCGGACATATGCCGGAAATCATATTTAAAAAATAAATATCATGAAATTATGTACCAGATTATAATAAAAAATTTCATTTCAACAATATTTCTGTCTTGTATTATCACCGTCTGTGGTGCAATGTGCGCCTCTTGTACATGAGATTCTGGGTGCGATCCCTGCTATGACAACCTTAAATTTCTTTCGGCGGCGGTCACCTCGCATAGTGACGGCGACAATATCGAGTATTTAGCCCTGAAAAAGCTTCTTAAAATACCGTTCGGAATCAGTGTAAAAACTGTTAGTATAAAACTAGAAAGCGCACAGCTCACAGGATGTGAGAAGCTCTCCCCAATTCCTTCATGGGATGTAATGAAACCTTTTTTTTTTGTCAAGTGCGCCTCTTCTTAAAATTGGGAAATACAGTATGTAACCGACAACCAACAAAAACCCATATACTAAACTAAACTAAATGAGAATTGGGAAGGTAAAATACATTATTATAAACATTGGGTAGCCCAGAAAATCTCACTTGATGTTGGTTTGCTAGATCTTTAAAATACAACCATGTATAATTTATTGTTAAATGTTCACTTGGACTTTTAAGTTGATTTCTATTCATTTCTGAAGGTGACATTGGTAAAATGAGCGCCGCCATTATTGATGACAAGTTGGCACTTGTTCTATTGTGCTGTAAAGGTACTATGCATTGAAAGCAGAAGTCGACGCATTTCCATTGTAATAACTTTATTTTATTGTTGCTGCACACAGGGAAAAGAGTAGTTGGAAATCAATTCATGCATTGGAAATTCCATGATAAAGTCTATATTTTGATTAGAATTCATAATTGTCAAACATCAGAATTATTTGTCGTTGTTATTGATAGATTAAAAATAGGTCTTACTAAATACAAGAACTTTAGTTGTATTAACCAATTTGTGTATTTCTAAAACCTCATTCATCTGAAATGGAAGGTACAACTAAAAGTACAATACAACTAAAAGTACAATATTAGAATTCGTGTTCAACTATTAGTCACTGTAATCATAATTTAGTTTCTGTCACGCAAACAAAAAAGTTATGTATTCGATTTTTCACAAGAGGCTTTGTTGTTAAAGAGAAACTGCGTATATTGGAATGTTACACGAGGACTTTACAGAAAAACTAATATTTTAAACAGAAAGTGATAAACAAAGTTGTGAAAAAACAATAAAGTGTATAGATATCAGGCAGCGAAGAACACATATTATCATAAATTAAGGTGAAGTGAGACTTTTGAACACAATCGTTGAATCTGACGCCAGTATTAACGCATTCACAAACACATGCAGAAAAAATGCAATGAATGCAGCCATATTGGACTCGCCATTTTTGATACTTTGAGCGAAAAAATAAAAACTAAACGCGAACATTTTCATTAATTTAATATTTATAATGACATTAGTTTCATACAATGGGTAGAAAGCTTTAAAGGGTGTCACTCTGGTACAGTAACCGCATATTCAAATTTCACTATATGTGAACAGCAATAGTCTTGACACATCCAACGACTACCACTACCTTAGAATCGCGGAGCGGCATTCCATGTACAGTACACCACCAACACCATATCCAGTCACATCGAAGGTTACATATTCAACAAGAATAACAACAGGATAGCTATGTTAAATCAATGTTACGCTACAAGTAACATTTTACAGCAGGTAAACAAGTTCTGTTAAAAGTGTAAGATAAACATAACAGCAGCAAACGTCTGTGTGTACAGACAGTACAACTGTTACAAACATGATGTTTATGACCTTTGTGGGTGTAATTTAAACACACACACACAGTGGATTACGAATGTAACTTGCGCGAACAAGAAGAACAGGTAGAAGGGAAATTCTAATTATCCTTATTTTTCAGGTAGACTGTTCATTGCCCGGTATTCTCCTGTATATAAGTCGAAGGCTTTGCAACCTTAGACATCATTCTCAAATACATCATACAACAGTTAACTTCGTCTATTGTTCAAATCTATCTCTGGCCCACATAATGAGCACTACGGAATCAACCTACATCAAACCTACCGTTGGTTACTCTGTCTTCCTGTATCGTGAGGAAGTCCGACGAACACAAGTACACTACACCCGCCTGAATAAAACCAAGCTAACACTTACCGATGAACTGATCTCAACCGGCGTCAAAAATTTAAAACAATGCAGCATGGATGATCTGAAAGCCATCGACAGGGAACTTAAATTCAAGAAGAAACTAACATCTAAACTGAGGCGTATTCGTAAACAGGAGAAAATGGGTCTGAAACATGCCAATCCAAACACTGACACAACGAATGAGGAAAAGGATCAAAAATGAAAGAAGCACGAACCGAGACGAGAAGTTCTTGAAAATTAATCGCAGCAAAATTACATTTAAGTTGAATGGCAAAAAATTTATTGATGCGAAATTTAACAGAATTTCAATTTGTATGTATTAAATTATTTTATAGCTCGTAATCTTGACTATTATTTAAAATTAAAATTAAGAATTAATAAAATTATCATAAAAGAGTAAACAAATTCATTGTGTCTTCAAGTTATTATTGCCCATAAGTAGAAAATAATTAAGAATTGAAATCGTAAAATATCATACAAAGTTTGGGATCTTTGAAAAAAGTCAACAAACTAAATTCTATGACAAATTTAAAAAACAAAGATATGGAAAAATTGTGTTGAGAACAGTTCTAATAGCCTCCTTGCAAGTGTTAGTAAGATGTAGATTATACTGTCATTCCAATTAGGGAATCTTAAGTAAAATTATCACAAACATAGCTGAGTAGCAACAGTAAAATAGAGCTATTAAGATGGAAATGCGTCGAGCTCTGTTTCCAAGAATGTTTTTAATAAAAATTTTATGCAGCTGCGAAAAATCTTTAAAATACAGTTCCATAAAATATTCTGCATAGATTGTATGACAAATTGTCAATGTCGATATGAAACAGTTCATTGAATCATTTCGCAACAACATCTTCATACATTTATTGAACAATTTTACTGGCTTAATGAAGTATTTCATATATAATTGAATATTAATTGCGTTTATATTCTTGCGATGTTTTTCGAGCATACGAAGGCGGTCCGACCTGACGTATAGATGATGCCAGTAGTTTGAAAAAATAATTTTGGTGGAAACTTGCCACCTTGTAAAACATATACTTTATGTTTCAAGGCGCCACGTAGTTTAGTAATTTTATTTGAGCCATCAACAGTAAACGATCTCAGTGAATTTGTAAACATGGCAAAAATTAGTCACCGTTATGTAATTCAATATTTCCATTTAATAGGCATCTGTACAAGCCGAGCTAGATTCTACTCTGGAGGAGTCTGCTCCTTCGTTTACGACTGTAAAATATTGGGTAGCACAGCTTAAAGGAGGCCGTACGAGCTTCCAAGACAAACACTGTAGTGGTCGACCAATTGAGGTGTCCAGACATGGTTAAGAAATGTTTAAAATAGTTCCATATACAGAGATATTTTGGAGTTTCTTCAAGAATCTCCTCTTGTACTATTGGGTCCAATCGAGAACTATAGTGTGGTGAGACATATGCGATAACAACCTGCTTGATAGTTTCTGCTGTCGAAGAATCTCTGAAAGCTAAATTTTTAAATCTTGGGTCCAAGAATGTTGATGCTGCTAATGTTTTACTCCTTTCCACATTGCCCAACCGAGTTTTAAGGCCAGCCTCAATATTTGAAATAACTGATATTATTTCATTTGGATAATCACTTTTATTCAAATTTGAGTAAACGTGAATTAAACCATTTGTCATTGTAATAACTAAAGATGTGGAGCAATAAAATTCCCCACTAATATTATTGGTTGCAACTTCAAAAAGTTTCAGTATAATGCACAAATTTTTTATTATGGCCCAATCAAATTGCAATATTGAAGGCAACTCTTTATCAATTAATGCCATTGTAGCCTTAACTGCATCTTCAAGAAGCACAAATCGTTGAAGCATGTAAAACGTAGAGTTCCATCGTGTTTCCACATCTTGAAGTAGCTATCTCCTCTCCTTTGATAGGCCATCAATTTTTCATTTGGATTGGAACTTCTTTTAAAGTGTCCAACGATTTGTTTAACTTTCATTATAATATTTAAAATATTTTCACTTTTTAATGCATCTTTAACTACCAGGTTAAGTGTGTGGGCAAAACATCCAAAATGCTTCATATTTAATTTTATAGTAATAGCATTTACGATGTTAGAGGCATTATCCGAAACTGCTAATAAAATTTTATTTTGAATATTCCAAGTATCCATTACATTTTTTAACTTTTCAGCCAAATTGTCAGATGTGTGTGGACCATCAATTGCGCAGCACTCCAGTAAAACAGCGCAGTCTTCAAAATTGTTGTTTAAAAAGTGCGCTGTTACGGCAATGTAACTGACTGCATCTCTTGAAGTCCAGCAATCTGTTATGATGCAAAATTGAACTCCTTGCTTTACAATGGATTTCGTTTTGCAGACACATTCTTCATACAATGCCGGTATATACGTTTTAGAGATAGAATGCCTATTCGGTAATTTATATGCTGGATTTAGTGCAGCAACAAAACCTTTAAAGCCTTTATCCTCAACTACGCTGAATGGTTGGAAATCGGTAATAAATAAAAGCAACAACTTTTTATCCAGTTGCTCTGCAGTTTTCTTTGGCATTTTTTGGCTTCCAAAGAAGGTGGTAACTTTTGACTGGCACAATACCTTCGATGAAGCATGGTTCGATATTTGTTTAGGAACTTCCGAAGAAATATTTGCAACAGCTTGAGATGATACATGGACACATGATACACCACTAGATGATCCCATATTTTGCGGTAGAGTTAGAGACATTGGTAAATTAGGTACTTCTAAATCGTCGTCTAAATTTACAGTATTCTGTCCTGCCTGTAATAGATTTCATGCTCATAATTTTCGGTTCCCTCTGCTGGCAGGGTTATGGTGTCTGTTTTCTGGGAGGTGTAAGGGATAATTTTTATCGATTATCTTCAGAAAGTATAGTTCATATACGGCGAATATTATGCTAATTTATTGCAGTGTTTAAGTGATGAAATTGTGGAAAAGGAACGCATTTGTTGTTTCATCAAGACAATGCTCCAGTTCACACATCCACTATTGCGAAAGACAAAATTAATGAAGCAAAGTTAGAATTGCTTCATCACGCACCTTATTCGCCAGATTTTGCACCATCGGACTATTTCCTATTTCCAAACTTGGAGAAATTGCTCGGTGGTGTGATGTCCATACTCGTATTAAGGAGCTTGACTGTTCTTACTTACAGGGTATCGAAGCTATTGAACATCGCTTGAAAAAGTGTATCGAGCTAAAAGGAGATTATGTTGAAAAATTAAGAACCTTTTTTCCAACTTTTTGTGTCTTCTTTGTTATGTCGGCTAGTTTTTGGACCACATATATACCAAAGAATTCCCATTGAATTTAAAGTTTTTGATGATTTTGTTCTTAATAGCAACATTAAAAACAATCGCTCATGACGATTTGTTTGTAAAGGGTTTTTCAACAGAGACGCTACAAAAGTAAATCGATAGGGACAGCAAACGACGCCATTTCTCTTCAGTAAAGTTTGCCATTTCATCGTGGAAAGATATACGAGCCAACAACGAGTCGAAATAATTAAAATTTACTACCGAAATTTGGAGTCAGTCATTAGATTATTTCCTGTGGGGCTACGTCAAGTCTATGGTCTATGACAACAAGCCAGCAACGATTGATGAACTTCGTACGAATATCGAACGTGAAATTGCAGCAGTATCGGCCGAATTATGCTTGAAAACTGTCGAAAATTGGGTTCAGCGTCTGGACTTCTGCAAGCGTGCCCGTAGTGGCCATGCAAAAGAAATCGAGTTCCATACATAATGGCATCGAACGTACTTTCGCAGGAATAAAGAATTTCATTGGTATCTAAAACCGGTTTTGTTTTATTTAAAATAAATGTTGTAGCGCTCTTATTGAAAAACACGTTAGTTACAAAACGGGTATACCATTCGCCAGGAATCATATAGACACATTTTAGTTCTATGGTCGGTTTCACAAAATCCACGTCCATATTATCCACTTGGGGCAAAAAATATTCGGTTATCATTGAACGCCAGGAATCTTATAGACACATTTTAGTTCTATGGTCGGTTTCACAAAATCCACGTCCATATTATCCACTTGGGGCAAAAAATATTCGGTTATCAGTGAACGGTAGCGATTCGCATTCACAGTAATGTGCCGGTCTTGATCATCACGGAAGAAGCACGGCCCAATGAATCTGTTCAGTTGATCTGTTCTGCAGTAAAGATAATGTGCATTCTTGGAAGCAGACCTCGACGCATTTCCATCTTAATAGCTCTATTTTACTGTTGCTACTCAGCTATGTTTGTGATAATTTTACTTAAGATTCCCTAATTGGAATGACAGTATAATCTACCTCTTACTAACACTTGCAAGGGGGCTATTAGAACTGTTCTCAACACAATTTTTCCATATCTTTGTTGTTTAAATTTGTCATCGAATTTAGTTTGTTGACTTTTTTCAAAGATCCCAAACTTTGTATGATATTTTACGATTTCAATTCTTAATTATTTTCTACTTATGGGCAATAATAACTTGAAGACACAATGAATTTGTTTACTCTTTTATGATAATTTTATTAATTCTTAATTTTAATTTTAAATAATAGTCAAGATTACGAGCTATAAAATAATTTAATACATACAAATTGAAATTCTGTTAAATTTCGCATCAATAAATTTTTTGCCATTCAACTTAAATGTAATTTTGCTGCGATTAATTTTCAAGAACTTCTCGTCTCGGTTCGTGCTTCTTTCATTTTTGATCCTTTTCCTTATTCGTTGTGTCAGTGTTTGGATTGGCATGTTTCACACCCATTTTCTCCTGTTTACGAATACGCCTCAGTTTAGATGTTAGTTTCTTCTTGAATTTAAGTTCCCTGTCGATGGCTTTCAGATCATCCATGCTGCATTGTTTTAAATTTTTGACGCCGGTTGAGATCAGTTCATCGGTAAGTGTTAGCTTGGTTTTATTCAGGCGGGTGTAGTGTACTTGTGTTCGTCGGAGTTCCTCACGATACAGGAAGACAGAGTAACCAACGGTAGGTTTGATGTAGGTTGATTCCGTAGTGCTCATTATGTGGGCCAGAGATAGGTTTCAACAATAGACGAAGTTAACTGTTGTATGATGTATTTGAGAATGATGTCTAAGGTTGCAAAGCCTTCGACTTATATACAGGAGAATACCGGGCAATCAACAAACAGTCTACCTGAAAAATAAGGATGATTAGAATTTCCCTTCTACCTGTTCTTCTTGTTCGCACAAGTTACATTCGTAATCCACTGTGTGTGTGTGTTTAAATTACACCCACAAAGGTCATAAACATCATGTTTGTAACAGTTGTACTGTCTGTACACACAGACGTTTGCTGCTGTTATGTTTATCTTACACTTTTAACAGAACTTGTTTACCTGCTGTAAAATGTTACTTGTAGCGTAACATTGATTTAACATAGCTATCCTGTTGTTATTCTTGTTGAATATGTAACCTTCGATGTGACTGGATATGGTGTTGGTGGTGTACTGTACATGGAATGCCGCTCCGCGACTTCTAAGGTAGTGGCAATCGTTAGATGTGTCAAGACTATTGCTTTCCACATATAGTGAAATTTGAATATGCGGTTACTGTTCCAGAGTGACACCCTTTAAAGCTTTCTACCCATTGTATGAAACTAATGTCATTATAAAGTGTTTGCATTGGATTTTCTTTAAATATTAAATTACTGAAAATGTTCGCGTTTAGTTTTTATTTTTTCGCTCAAAGTATCAAAAATTGCGAGTCCAATATGGCTGCATTCATTGCATTTTTTCGTTTACGCAGACTCCAGGTAATAGGGTTTTTCGTTCGGCATCCGCCTGTCAAACATTTGATTTTTTGTGTATGTTTTCATTACGGTTGCAATTTTTTTTGCAATAAGAAGAGTTGCATCAAATTATACACCAGTTTAAAATTACAATTTTTACAGATTAAACCTGTATGAGTAATCTTTTGGGTTAGCGTCGGTTAACGGAGTTAACTTCGAAATGAGTTAATCTTGCCCAGTGTAAATGCCGTATTATAGTTGTTATGTAGAAAATCATATTATTTGTATTAAACAACATGGGAATCTCCTTAAAATACCACATATATTGATCACATCTATATACAATGTTGTTTTAATAAGAGATCCACATATTATTACAAAATACAATACAATACAACAATACAATACAACAAGTTAAAGGGATAACAAATTGAAATTAATGTGAACTCGCATACTTTTTATGTGGCCCTCATATACTTTTTAAGAGATTCACTTAAAAACAATGTGGGATTCCCTTAGTGTTATGTGGACTTCTTCTTGTAGTTAGAAAATAATATGATTTGCTTTAAAATAAAAGTGATTTCACATCTTTTCTATGGGATTTCCACATAAATTAAGAGAGATTCATATTAAAAATAAGAACAGTGTCTCTTGTTATTATGTAGTTTCTGGTTAAACAACCAAAGAAATCGCCTCTTTGGTTTTAAAGTGTCAATCTTTCTGCGTTTGGTAAAATATAACTCTATATACGAAGATACATCGCCGCAACGAAGATGATTTCATTAACCGGAAAACTTTCGTCACTGCGACGAAAATGTTTCATTAATGTGCTGAGTATGTTCCATTGTTGCGATTAATAGGTTTGAATGATGTACATTTTATTATCCAAATATGAATGATGTACAAACATTAACTTCACGCAACCTTCTTTTGCCCATTTTCTAATATTTTCCACTATGCTACTTCTTACAAAACTAAGAATTTATGACTGACGCGACATAGTAAAGTGTCTGACAATTTGACGTTTATGTGTTTGTACATGTGGCTAACAAGGTAGTACAGATTGGAGGAAAATCAGAGTAGCTCTTATTTGGTACAAATCAGTTTCCTCGCTTTAATGACCAATACATAGCAGTAACATTAAATGTTTGACAAACTGAATACAGAAATAAACATGACAAATATTGAAAAAATCATAAGATGCCCAAATATCAAGAGTTAAAACCTAAAACACTTAACAACTATCCTATAGACTGCCACTACCTGAGAGGTTACCGAGCGGCATTCCATGTACAGTACACACACCTCCAACAGCATAGCCAGCACAACGCTCGTTGCAACGACGTTAACCGGATAGTTATGTTAAAACAATGTTACGCTAAAAGGGTCAATTTGATAGCAGGTAAAGAAGTTCTGTTAAAAGTGTAAGTTAAACATAACAGCAGCAAACGCCTGTATTTACAGACAGTCATGAAATTAAAAACTTTTACGAACTTGATGTTTAAGACCTTCGCAAGTGTAATTTAATTTTCGTATGTAACTCGGGTGAGCAATAAGAGCAGATAGAAAGGAAATTCTAATTCTCCTTATTTTCTAGATAAACTGTATATAAGTCGAAGGCAACATTAGATATCATTTTCAAACACATCATACAACAGTCATCTTCATCTATTTTTGAAATCGATCTCTTGCCCACATAATGGGCAATACAAGTAAATTGGTCAAGATTTTATTGATGCGAAAATGTTACAGAATTTCAATTTGTATATATTAATTTTTTTATAACTCTTAATGTTGACTATTATATATAATTACAATTAAGAATTAATAAAATTATTGTTGGGCTGGAGAGTAAGGCAAATAACACCAATCTCTGTTATGCCGAAACAAAATCAAAGCGAATATACTTTAATTTTGTAGCTCCACAATATTGGTAGAGCAGAATATCCAATGCAACAGAATTGTGAGCAATCGGAAAGGAAACAAAGGGAGCGAATTAAAAAAAATTCAAGCTCTCAATGAGAATATCTGCCAAGAGTGTGAGAACTTCTCATCCGAAGTTCTCACTAAACGAGTTGAGAATGCTGTAAAAAGAGACCAACTTGTCATCAATAATGGCGGCCCTCGTTTTACCAATTTCAGCTTCAGAAATGAATAGAAATCCACTTGAAAGTCCAAGTAAACATTTAAATATAAATTATACATGGTTGCATTTTAAAGGCATAGCAAACCAACATCAAGTGAGATTTTCTGGGCTACCCAATGTTATGAATGTCGAGCGGTTGAGAATTATGTACTTAATTTAAGAACCTATTTACTTACCAGGAGTAACAATACACATCAAATTTGGATACTCAACGTTTAGAATAATGTATTTTACCTTCCCAATTCTCATTTAGTTCATGATGGCAATTGTACAAGTATTTGGGTTTTGTTGGTTGTCGGTCACACACAGTATTTCCCAATTTTCAGAAGTGGCGTATTTGACTTAAAACACTGGTTTCCCATTACATCCCATTAAGGAATTGGGGAGAGCTTCTCACAACCTGTGAGCTGTGCGTTTTCATAGAATTTAGTTTGTTGACTTTTTCAAAGATCCCAAACTTTATATGAGATTTTACGATTTCAATTCTTAATTATTTTCTACTTATGGGCAATAATAACTTGAAGACACAATGAATTTGTTTACTCTTTTATGATAATTTTATTAATTCTTAATTTTAATTTTAAATAATAGTCAAGATTACGAGCTATAAAATAATTTAATATATACAAATTGAAATTCTGTTAAATTTCGCATCAATAAATTTTTTTCTATTCAACTTAAATGTAATTTTGCTGCGATTAATTTTCAAGAACTTCTCGTCTCGGTTCGTGCTTCTTTCATTTTTGATCCTTTTCCTCAATCGTTGTGTCAGTGTTTGGATTGTCATGTTTCAGACCCTTTTTCTCCTGTTTACGAATACGCCTCAGTTTAGATGTTAGTTTCTTCTTGAATTTAAGTTCCCTGTCGATGGCTTTCAGATCATCCATGCTGCATTGTTTTACATTTTTAACGCCGGTTGAGATCAGTTCATCGGTAAGTGTTAGCTTGGTTTTATTCAGGCGGGTGTAGTGTACTTGTGTTCGTCGGAGTTCCTCACGATACAGGAAGACAGAGTAACCAACGGTAGGTTTGATGTAGGTTGATTCCGTAGTACTCATTATGTGGGTCAGAGATAGGTTTGAACAATAGACGAAGTTAACTGTTGTATGATGTATTTGAGAATGATGTCTAAGGTTGCAAAGCCTTCGACTTATATACAGGAGAATATCGCGCAATCAACAAACAGTCTACCTGAAAAATAAGGATAATTAGAAATTCCCTTCTACCTGTTCTTCTTGTTCGCTCAAGTTACATTCGTAATCCACTGTGCGTGTGTGTGTGTGTGTTTAAATTACACCCACAAAGGTCATAAACATCATGTTTGTAACAGTTGTTAATTTTATGACTGTCTGTACACACAGACGTTTGCTGCTGTTATGTTTATCTTACACTTTTAACAGAACTTGTTTACCTGCTGTAAAATTGTACCTATGAGCGTAACATTGATTTAACATAGCTATCCTGTTGTTATTCTTGTTCAATTTGTAACCTACGATGTTACTGGATATGGTAGTGGTGGTGGAGTGTACATGGAATGCCGCTCCGCGACTTCTAAGGTAGTGGTAGTCGTTGGATGTGTCAAGCCTATTGCTTTCCACATATAGTGAAATTTGAATATGCGGTTACTGTTCCAGAGTTACACCCTTTAAAGCTTTCTACCCATTGTATGAAACTAATGTCATTATAAACTGTTTGCATTGGATTTTCTTTGAATATTAAATTAATGAAAATGTTCGCGTTTAGTTTTTATTTCTTCTTTCAAAGTATCAAAAATTGCGAGTCCAATATGGCTGCATTCATTGCATTTTTTCGTTTACCCAGACTCCAGGTAATAGGGTTTTTCGTTCGGCATCCGCCTGTCAAACATTTGATTTTTTGTGTATGTTTTTATTATGGTTGCATTTTGTTGTACTGAGCAGAGTTGCATCAAATATTACACTAGTTTAAAATTAGGTTAACAATTAAACTTCAATTTTTACAGATTAAACCTGTATGAGTAATTTTCTGGGTTACCGTGGGTTAACGGAGTTAACATTCGAAATGCGTTAATCTTGCCCAGTGTAAATGCCGTATTATAGTTTTTATGTAGAAAATCATATTATTTGTATTAAACAACATGGGAATCTCCTTAAAATACCACATATATTGATCATATCTATATACAATGTTGTTTTAATAAGAGATCCACATATTATTACAAAATACAATACAATACAACAATACAATACAACAAGTTAAGGGGATAACAAATTGAAATTAATGTGAAGTCGCATACTTTGTATGTGGCCCTCATATACTTTTTAAGAGATTCACTTAAAAACAATGTGGGTTTCTCTTAGTGTTGTGTGTATAACTTCTTGTTGTTAGCAAATAATATTATTTGCCTTAAAACAAAAGTGATTGGATTTCCACATAAATTCACAGAGATTCATATTAAAAATAAGAAGAGTGTCTCTTGTTATTATGTAGTTTCTGGTTAAACAACCAAAGAAATCGCCTCTGTGGTTTTAAAGTGTCAATCTTTCTGCGTTTGGTAAAATATAACTCTATATACGACGATACATCGCCGCAACGAAGATGATTTCATTAACCGGAAAACTTTCGTCACTGCGACGAAAATGTTTCATTAATGTGCTGAGTATGTTCCATTGTTGCGATTAATAGGTTTGAATGATGTACATTTTATTATCCAAATATGAATGATGTACAAACATTAACTTCACGCAACCTTCTTTTGCCCATTTTATAATATTTTCCACTATGCTACTTCTTACAAAACTAAGAATTTATGACTGACGCGACATAGTAAAGTGTCTGACAATTTGAAGTTTATGTGTTTGTGCATGTGGCTAACAATGTAGTACAGATTGGAGGAAAACCAGAGTAGCTCTTATTTGGTACAAATCAGTTTCCTCGCTTTAATGACAGATACATTGGAGCAACATTAAATGTTTGACTAACTGAATACAGAAATAAACAAGCAAAATATTGAATAAATCATAAGATGCCCAAATAACAAGAGTTAAAACCTTAAACACTTAACAACTACATTAATGAACAATTGTTTTTTCTCCAAAATTCACAATTGATGTATTCGTTGCAGCAACAACAATTTAGTTCCTGGGCCAAAGTGATGATGAACATTCAAACACTCTTATAGAACATGCTTTATTTGCAGCAGCCATACCTATAATCATTGGGAGTATGCAACTTTTCATTATGTCAACGAAAACCAACTGACCAAAATGTCGCATTCCTGCAAATAATAGCTTTTATTTCTGTGGCATTCCTGCCTTTGAAATTATTGGTGCACCGCGAAGGTACTTTGGATGTATGTAGCCGCTCTTTTCGACTGATGCATGGATTGTCAGTGTCCCAGAAGCTCAAATTTCGTTAAATTATATACCAAATATACCAACCTAAAATTGTCCTCTGGGTCGTTGAGGTTCAGGATAGCGTAAGCGTAGTTCAGACGCGATTGACAGTCTACAATTAACAGCTCATGGACTGCCTGCACTTTATTAGAGACCGTCGTTTTAGAGACGAACGTATAATGGTCTATTGCGTAGAACGTCGTCTGGTCAACGTTGACGGCACATGCGCGACATCCAGTCCTTCGATATAATGCCATTCAGAGGCGAATCAACATCGTCTGGTTAACGGCTCATTCTTGTCCTTCGGTACTCATTAAAAACTCCCTAGGTTTTAAGTACAGTTTTACACCATTTCTAAAAATCAATTAATTTACTAATAAAGTCCAACTAAAGCTAGTT
Source organism: Phaonia tiefii (assembly GCA_963931995.1). Lineage (NCBI taxonomy): Eukaryota > Metazoa > Arthropoda > Insecta > Diptera > Muscidae > Phaonia > Phaonia tiefii. The sequence continues at coordinate 150,432,319 of OZ008369.1, read as the reverse complement.
TTTGTATATACAACGATTTGGCCGATATTCCTTTATAAATATAACACATTTTATTTTTTCCTTTAAGGCTTTATAATTTTATCTTTTTATCACAAAGAATTGAGAGCAACGTCCAAGTTTAACATTTGTTTACCACACAATTGGCGAGCTGGCATATGCCAAAGGAGAAGAGTAGGTCCAAGGAGCACTGTACGCCAAAGGACCAGCAGCAATCACAGGAGCGGCTACTGGAGTAGAGACAATACCATTATGGTTACGGGCAACCACTTGGCACTGGAGCAGGAGCAGCAACAAGAGGTGCGGTGTAGGCTAAAGGGGATCGAATCAAATTGGGCTTAGCGGCAGCGCAGACAATGACAACAAAGATAACAACGATAGATTTGCACATTTTGAATAGATTTGCGTGGGATTGATTATTCTTGAAAATGGGAACTGGTGATCGGTTCAAAAGCGTCACTGTCATTTATACTGCACTAATGAACCGATATTAGCGATTTCTTAGGAATGAAGAATGAATGTGTGTTCTTCAAATGCATTTGAAGTTTTGAACGCACTTTACCAATTGAAAACAATTTGTTACTCTAAATCAGGCATGGCGGGCATATGTTATCAGTTTGCACTTGAAATGCCATTAAGAAAACACACAGTAGGGTGGTTTTGTCATAGTGCAAATATGTAAATATGTAATTGCGTTTTAAAAATTCCAAATGAATAAATTGTATTTGATTATACATGTAGTTTGTCTGTCAACTATCAAAAATACGCAGGACGAGTTACGATATATTAAGTTTTGAATGGGTACATTTTTTGCCCAGTACAACCCTCAAGAAACGATTCATCGTAACAAAAATATATTTAGATTTTGCATTTTCCTGCGGGTATGTTCCGACTTAAGTACTTACCCAACTAAATCAAATGTTTAAGCTGTGACCAATAAACTGTACATATGTGTTTTTGCTTCTGAGCTCTTGAAGTTCAGTTTCATTACACATGCTCCTATTTTTATGCGAGTTTTATCAAATAATATATAACCTTATGAACAATTCCAAGAACACCAATAGAAAATTCCACATAACTGCAAATTGTTTGACGTATAAAACGAGTGAGTTCGAAACTTGAAGAAGTTTCAGTCACAATTAAATCTATACAAAATGTTCAAATTAGCCGTAGTCGTCCTTGCCGTCATTGTATGTGCTGCAGCCAAACCCAGCTTGATTGGAGCTCCTCTGGTCTACAGTGCTTCTGCTGCCCTTGTTGCTGCTCCTGCTCCAGACATTACTGCCACCAGTAGCCAATTGATTGGCCATAACAATAATGGTATTGCCACTACTCCAGTTATTGCTCCAGTAACCGCTCCCGTGATAGCCGCCGCTTTTGGTGCCGCTCCCTTGACTTACGGTGCTCCTTTGACTTACTCATCTCCCTTAACTTACGCCGCTGGCCCAGCACCAGTTTTGTGGTAGAAATTTGTTGTTTGGATTGGAGTCTGCCAGTAAATGTACATACTTGACTTCGGGAATAAAATTACTACTTATTGAATCAAAAATTTATTTTTTATTTACAGCCTGTTTCTCAATTTCCAACGAAATCTTTCGTTGGTGTTCTAGACGAAAGAGAGTTGATTTGGGTTTCACAATCTTGTCTTCTGTCACTTACGAAGAAACATGGAGTCAGGCGAACGAAAATTTCGACCTAGATAAACCCAATTTGAGTCGAATGTGAGTGACTGAGAGACAGAGAACATGCTATTAGTACATCGTATACCGCTATTAGCCGGCAGAATTTAGGCGTACTAATTTATTAATTTAAACGCCCCCTCCCCCCTCAAACTGGTTTTATTGTAATCATTCTAAAGACATACTACTTGTACACAATAAATACTTCTTAATATTACCTATAACTATTTTCCTCACACCAATAGGGTGCCCTTCAGAAACTTCCATCCTCATAAAAAATACTACATACATATATCAAGTCTTAATAATAAATTATATACGCTGTAAAAATAATAATTCCCCGAAAAAGTGATGAAAAAACGGGAACGCCTTGGTTGTCATCTTGACCTAAAAATAAAAGAAACCCCCGTCTCTCACCAGCTCACTAAGTGTGAGTAGGTCAGAGTCGGAAAGCACTGCGCTAGGACGGAAATACAAACAAACTAATGAAATGGCGGTGCCACCTGGCCTGCTGATCCTGACAGCAGTGTTCTGCATAATTCCGGTATCCACTCCAAGCCTGATGCAATGAATCCCGTCCCGAACCAGTATCGCCGTCCCCTTACCGCGACCTCCGCCCGAATTACACCTGTGGGTCACATAACCCCTGACATCCAGTCTATGCCGGTCACCAAGTCCATGTTCCGCCATCATAAGCACGTCTGGTCTGTGCTCCGCCAAAAACAGCTCCAGATAGTGCCTCCGCTGCCTTGAAACGATGGAGTCCACGTTGATAAATATACACCTCAGTCGTCTGTTCATGAAAGAAACAGAGATTCCATAAAGGCCGCCATGGCCCGCATCCTCCCAGCTTCATCCCGGATTCCCGCATAGCCTCCTGCAAAATCCCGGACCTTCATCATGCAGTCGAAGATGCTGCCTCCCATCATCCTGCGACAATCTGCATTTAACGCACCGACATCCGCATCAGTCCCTGTCCCAGACCTAGGACGTCCAAAATTAGCCGCCATAGGAGCCGCAACACGGCCCGAATCTGCCCGTACACTGGGAGCACCACCTGCCGCATTCGCATACGACAACCCTGGTCTTCTCAGCTCGAGCATTCGTTGGTCCACTGACCCTCGATCCATTCCGCACTGCACGCATCTTAGCCGCAATCGCCATCTTCTTCGGGCAATCCCTTGCCCCAGCCGTGTGACCCTCAGCATCGCAGTTCACGCATTTCACCTTGCGTGGGGCCTGCATCGTCACCTCCCCGGTGATCTCATCCTCCACTGGTACCTCCATCACGGCTTCACCCTTCTTGGGTAAAACACACGCCTCCGACTCGTGCGGTCCTGCACACTTCACGCATCTGGAAGGCATGTTGCAGTTCCTGGCCACATGTCCAAACCGCTGGCACCTGTAGCACTGCGTTGGCCCACCCCTCTTAAACCGCTCAAATCTTACACGGCAGTTCAAAATACTCGTCAGTTCATGGAAACTGACCAAATCGGATTCGTTCGATAGCTTTATCAGCCAACGATCGCCACCCATTTTTGTCAGCCCCATGATCTCGAGCTTCAGCCCAAGACCCTCTAAATATCCCCTCACATCTTCCACGTCAAACGTGTCAGACAGCCACTGAATGATGACCACGTATGGCTTCACACTCCGAGGAGTGTGGGTGTAAAACTTGACACTAATCGCCTCTAACAGCGCCCTTAATTTTTCGTGATCCTGAAGGGAATTCACCGAAATGTTGGTAGACTTTCTACCCAAGATGCTGAGGCTGAAGTTATCATGCCCCAGCGCATTCTTGATGCTTCGCAGGATTAGTTTGACATCTATATCGAAGGTCGTTATGACCGGGATCGATTTTCCCTCCCTCATATTAGCCGCCGCCCTACCTGCTCTCGCATTTGATGTTGAAGCAGTTGCCGTACCTGCCCTCGCAGTTGATGTCGCTGTTGCTGCCCTCTTTACAGCTGCCGATGTTGATGGCTTGTTAGCAGCCACCGCACCCTTTCCGGTAACTGTACTTGCTGCTGTTGAACATGGCGTACCTGCCTTCGCCATAGTTTTTGCCCTCTTGGCCGCTGCTGCTGACACCACCGTTGTCCAACGATGGAAACTCCTCCTTGTTGTTGATGGCCTCCACAGATACCATCTCGCTTTCTTCTCCGATGTCATCTCCCTCATCGGATGTGGAGTAGTCCTCAGAGGACTGCTCTTCTTCTTCGTCTTCAGTGCCGGACTCAGTTTTCCGGCTAACCTTCCTTAGTCTGGCGATTTCACATAATGCCTTTTCAAGCATCGCCTTCAGCTTCTCAATTTTCGAAACACTCGCCTTGTATCGCACCTTGTAGTCATCAGCTTCGTAGGAATCCTCTCTCCTACGTTTCCTCATTACTTCGTCCATTGTCTCATCCATCACTGGATGAGAATCTCCCACGCCGTCGGCTATCACCACGGCCTTCTTCACGTCCTTTCTTTTCTGGGGTTTCTCTTCTGGGTTTTTCCGCTACCTGCTTTTTTTTCACTTTTCCGCTTCGCTTCAGCACGATGTGAACACAGACGCTGTCAACCATTATAAATTTAAACGATTTTTTAATTCCTTAAATATCCTTCGCGTATTCGGACTAGTTTTAATATTTTTTCTTTATTCGCGACTATTAAGAAATAGCGCTCTGAATAAAATTAGGGACATTAGGGTGTCTCCTGCTTAAAATAAATAAAATATAAATATAGAGTTTCCCATACATCGCATGACGGGATAGTGCAGACCTTCTCGCAATCAGTGAACTGTGCGCTTTCTAGTTGTACACACGCGGATACAGATTTACCGTTTTACTCCGCTTCCGATCGGTATTTAGAGAAGACTTTTCATAGCAAAGTCCTCGACACTGTCGCCGTCACTAACCGTGGTGACCGCCGTCAAATGAAATATAACGTAGTTAGGGAGGGGATCGAATCCACATTCTCATGTACAAGAACAGCGCATACTAACCATTGCATCATTGTCCCCTGATTACGTGTTAAACGTTATGAAAAATTAAATTAGTATTTAAATTATTGTTTTGTTTTCCTATTGCCTTCCCAATTCTCATTTAGTTCATGATGGAAATCGCACAAATCAAATTTTGTACAAACAAACCCGGCAAATATTTAATTTGGCCTAAAATGGTGAATGCTCGATCTCGCGGTCTTATCAGCAAATCTCTCGAACATATTATAGTATATTTTTAGCTCAGAGATCACATCGTCGCATGACCAAACTCTTGTTAACATCTTATCATAACTAATTAATCAGGTAAATAATTGTGGACTGAAAATTTGCCATTAGTAGCTGATCGTTTAGAAAGGTTTTTCCAGTTCGTTGATGTCAGTGCCAAATTTCTTTCTTACCAAGCTGATAGTTTATAGTTAGATTATTAACAAAATCTATGTTGCATTTAAATGGAAGTCATCCACATCTTTTTTATCGAAACGCTTCGTGCTGATATTGTACCATCTATCGCTTACGAAATTATAGAAAATTATGGCAAGGAGTTACATGTTTGGGAATAAGTAAGAGGAAGAACGAGTGACACGAACGAGTGCTGTCAAGCGAGAATTTCAAATTTTCGTCTCTCAAGTTTGAGAAGAATTAGTAATTGACATTCATAATTGACTCAAGTGGGGCTTTTCAATGCAATAAAAGGACTAGCAGCTGCTTCCCTATAGCTTACGAAATACATAGTAGCAAAGTACGTGAATATCACGAAGAAGTGGAACCACGTGAGGCGAAACAAAATTAAGACTTTTGGGAGGGAGCAGTTTCAAAGATGTTTGCCACCAGAAAATCCAAAATATTGAATTTTCTGGATGGCTGCAATAGTAACAGGTATATTTTGCTATTTTTGGAATTTTCAATATTGAGTTATTATATTCTGGCTTAATTGTTGTTGTTACACACAATCCACATTTTGAATTTTTTTTAATTCGCTCCCTTTGTTTCCTTTCCGATTGCTCGCAATTCTGTTGCATTGGATATTCTGCTCTACCAATATTGTGGAGCTACAAAATTAAAGTATATTCGCTTTGATTTTGTTTCGGCATAACAGAGATTGGTGTTATTTGCCTTACTCTCCAGCCCAACAATAATTTTATTAATTCTTAATTGTAATTATATATAATAGTCAACATTAAGAGTTATAAAAAAATTAATATATACAAATTGAAATTCTGTAACATTTTCGCATCAATAAAATCTTGACCAATTTACTTGTATTGCCCATTATGTGGGCAAGAGATAGATTTCAAAAATAGATAAAGATGACTGTTGTATGATGTGTTTGAAAATGATATCTAATGTTGCCTTCGACTTATATACAGTTTATCTACAAAATAAGGACAATTAGAATTTCCTTTCTATCTGCTCTTATTGCTCACCCGAGTTACATACGAAAATTAAATTACACTTGCGAAGGTCATAAACATCAAGTTCGTAAAAGTTGTTAATTTCATGACTGTCTGTAAATACAGGCGTTTGCTGCAGTTATGTTTAACTTACACTTTTAACAGAACTTCTTTACCTGCTATCAAATTGACACTTTTAGCGTAACATTGTTTTAACATAACTATTCGGTTAACGTCGTTGCAACGAGCGTTGTGCTGGCTATGCTGTTGGAGGTGTGTGTACTGTACATGGAATGCCGCTCGGTAACCTCTCAGGTAGTGGCAGTCTATAGGATACAATCGTTAGATGTGTCAAGCCTAGTGCTTTCCACAGATACACAGATAAATCCAGGACGGAAAATCCCGGAAATTTCATTAATTTTCAATTCCCGCTTTCCCTGGAATCAAGGAACATATTCAAAAGAATACAATGGAATATCTTAGCCAAAATGTGTTATATTGCAAGCTCTTCTTGCACTGGGGTATTCCATGTATTTTATATTTTTGTATTTTCGTAAAATATTCGTATCAGTCCACAGAAATAAAACCTATTATTCGCAGGAATGCGACATTTTGGTCAGTTGGTTATGGTTTATTCGATGATTATAGGTATGGTTGCTGCAAATAAAGCATGTTCTATAAGAGTTTTTGAATGTTCATCATCACTTTGGCCCAGGAACTAAATTGTTGTTGCTGCAACGAATACATCAATTGTGAATTTTGGAGAAAAAACAATTGTTCATTAATGTAGTTGTTAAGTGTTTAAGGTTTTAACTCTTGTTATTTGGGCATCTTATGATTTATTCAATATTTTGCTTGTTTATTTCTGTATTCAGTTAGTCAAACATTTAATGTTGCTCCAATGTATCTGTCATTAAAGCGAGGAAACTGATTTGTACCAAATAAGAGCTACTCTGATTTTCCTCCAATCTGTACTACATTGTTAACCACATGTACAAACACATAAACGTCAAATTGACCGACACTATATGTCGCGACAGTCATCAAAATAAAAATAATAAATTTTAAGTTTTGTTAGAAGTAGTATAGTGGGAAATATAATAAAATGGGCAAAAGTTAATGTTTGTACATCATTCATATCTGGATAATAAAATGTACATCATTCAAACCTATTAATCGCAACAATGGAACATACTCAGCACATTAATGAAACATTTTCGTCGCAGTGACGAAAGTTTTCCGGTTAATGAAATCATCTTCGTTGCGGCGCACAGTGGCTGAAAATCGTTTTTCATTGGCCAAAATTCTGTAACTTTTGAACCGATCAAAATATTTAAGTAATTTTTTTTTAATGGATAGATATTTAGTTCAGCTTGACTCAGTTTTAATTACATTAAAATTGATTGAGGACTTTTTAAGGAATTCTGGGTCAAAGTTGAACTTTTGCTTTTATTTAACTTTTAGAGTGAAATATGGGTTTATTACTTTTTTAATTAATAAAAAAAGTAATATTTGGATTTGAATAATAATTATAAATATTTTTTGTAATAATGGAATTTTTTTAATGTTACACTCAAAAAGAGAAATTGTAAAATCAACTGGAGATTTTGCTATTATTACAGAAAAATTCAGAATTTTTTGCTGTCAAATTTGGAAATTTGTTTACACTCAAAGAATATTTACACATAAAAAAAAAACTTTAATAATATTATCTAAAAATCTTGCTATTACTACAGAAAAATTTATTATTTTTGGCTGTCAAATTTGATAATTTTAAAAAAATTTTAAAAATAAAAACTGCAATAGATTTTAATAGCATCTGTAACAATGGTAGGTTCTGTTTATTATTATTTTTTACTAATACTAATACTATAATTATTATTCATTTGACTCAAATATTGATTGTAAATATTCCATATTTTGTTCTGTGCTATTTCTGTTCTTCAGTAGTTTTTTGGCTTCTTCATCTAAATCCCGATGTTCCACTTTCCATTGATTTCGAATACTGGAGATGAACGGATCTGACGTTGCCAATTATATATTAAATAGATCTGCATTTGTGGAATTTCGTGAAATTTTTCTAGTATTGTGCTCTCTATAAAATCTGTAATCCTTGTTCCTTTTCTGATAGATCTCCAAGTGGCACCAAATGATATTTAATGACATCTTCTCCATGATAAACGATTTTGTGAACTGTTGCAGACATATTTCTCCATGGGTAGTTGGTTGTATATATTTTTGCAGTTTCTTTAGCAAAATCTCCAAATTTTCTAGAGTCAATTTCTTCATTGCACGCAAGTACTTCTAGGATTATTTTAAATCTGAAAATTATTATTTTAAACTCTAGAGCTGTGACCACTTACAACAACTAAAGACTATAATCCTACCAACATTATAAAAAAGACCGCAGGCCATTATCGATGATACCTTGCGAGTAGTAACCATTTATTTTTGATAAAAAACAAAAAAAGACACCTTTTTCTGAAATTAAAAAAACAGTTGAGTTTGGCAGCATGCCACGCCCATAATTAGCAATAGTTTACTCTAATTTTTTGGCTACCTTAATCTGGATATAGTAGTTACAAAAAGGCGTAAAAATTTTAAAAATCGGTGACAAAAAAAATTAAACTTTTGGCCAATGAAATCAAAATCTCAGCCACAGTGCGGCGATGTATCGTCGTATATAGAGTTATATTTTACCAAACGCAGAAAGATTGACACTTTAAAACCACAGAGGCGATTTCTTTGGTTGTTTAACCAGAAACTAAATAATAATAACAAGAGACACTGTTCTTATTTTTAATATGAATCTCTCTTAATTTATGTGGAAATCCCATAGAAAAGATGTGAAATCACTTTTATTTTAAAGCAAATCATATTATTTGCTAACTACAAGAAGAAGTCCACATAACACTAAGGGAATCCCACATTGTTTTTAAGTGAATCTCTTAAAAAGTATATGAGGGCCACATAAAAAGTATGCGAGTTCACATTAATTTCAATTTGTTATCCCTTTAACTTGTTGTATTGTATTGTTGTATTGTATTGTATTTTGTAATAATATGTGGATCTCTTATTAAAACAACATTGTATATAGATGTGATCAATATATGTGGTATTTTAAGGAGATTCCCATGTTGTTTAATACAAATAATATGATTTTCTACATAAAAACTATAATACGGCATTTACACCGGGCAAGATTAACGCATTTCGAACGTTAACTCCGTTAACCCACGGTAACCCAAAAGATTACTCATACAGGTTTAATCTGTAAAAATTGAAGTTTAATTGTTAACCTAATTTTAAACTGGTGTAATATTTAATGCAATTCTGCTCATTACAAAAATAATGCAACCATAATAAAAACATACACAAAAAATCAAATGTTTGGCAGGCGGGTGCCGAACGAAAAACCTATTACCTGGAGAACTTAATTTAATTTATGTATTTTAATTAATATTTTTATTGAAATAAGTTCTGCGAATGTTGATAGGGCCGCCCTAATATTAAAAAAGGTTTACCTTATCGTTGTGTGAAAGCTTTACGCTTTACAATTCAAAATTAATGTTACAACAGCTTTATTGAAGCTTTCGCAAAAAAGCTTTATTACGTTAGCTTACTGTTTGTTTCACTTTTTACTAGATACATGTTGCCAAGCAACATTAGCTTGCTGTTCGTTTCACTTTTTACTAGATACATGTTCCTAAGCAATGTTGAGCAACCAAAAACACTCAACCAAACACCACACAAATGTTTGAGTGTATGTGTTTAAACAATTTTCATTTGAGAAATTAAAATACTAGAAATATATCAACCAATATGAAATGTATATCAAACGAAAGATAACATCTTCATTTACCTACAAAAAAAATTTTAAAAAAATTCATCTAGCCGTTTCCTTAAATTCAATGAAATAAAGATTACAACAATAAAAACCTGACATGACTCCTCATACCGTAAGGTAAGACGTATTCTACGTCAAAATGCAATGAATGCAGCCATGTTGGACTCGTCATTTTTGATACTTTGAGCGAAAAAATAAAAACTAAACGCGAACATTTTCATTAGTTGAATATTCAAAGAAAATCCAATGCAAACAGTTTATAATGACATTAGTTTCATACAATGGGTAGAAAGCTTTAAAGGGTGTCACTCTGGAACAGTAACCGCATATTCAAATTTCACTATATGTGGAAAGCAATAGTCTTGACACATCTAACGATTGCCACTACCTTAGAAGTCGCGGAGCGGCATTCCATGTACAGTACACCACCAACACCATATCCAGTCACATCGAAGGTTACATATTCAACAAGAATAACAACAGGATAGCTATGTTAAATCAATGTTACGCTACAAGTAAAATTTTACAGCAGGTAAACAAGTTCTGTTAAAGGTGTAAGATAAACATAACAGCAGCAAACGCCTGTGTGTACAGACAGTCATAAAATTAACAACTGTTACAAACATGATGTTTATGACCTTTGGGGGTGTAATTTAAACACACACACTCACACACAGTGGATTACGAATGTAACTTGCGCGAACAAGAAGAACAGGTAGAAATGAAATTCTAATTATCCTTATTTTTCAGGTAGACTGTTGATTGCCCGGTATTCTCCTGTATATAAGTCGAAGGCTTTGCAACCTTAGACATCATTCTCAAATACATCATACAACAGTTAACTTCGTCTATTGTTCAAATCTATCTCTGACCCACATAATGAGCACTACGGAATCAACCTACATCAAACCTACCGTTGGTTACTCTGTCTTCCTGTATCGTGAGGAACTCCGACGAACACAAGTACACTACACCCGCCTGAATAAAACCAAGCTAACACTTACCGATGAACTGATCTCAACCGGCGTTAAAAATGTAAAACAATGCAGCATGGATGATCTCAAAGCCATCGACAGGGAACTTAAATTCAAGAAGAAACTAACATCTAAACTGAGGCGTATTCGTAAACAGGAGAAAATGGGTCTGAAACATGCCAATGAGGAAAAGGATCAAAAATGAAAGAAGCACGAACCGAGACGAGAAGTTCTTGAAAATTAATCGCAGCAAAATTACATTTAATGGCAAAAAATTTATTGATGCGAAATTTAACAGAGTTTCAATTTGTATATATTCAATTATTTTATAGCTCGTAATCTTGACAATTATTTAAAATTAAAATTAAGAATTAATAAAAGTATCATAAAAGAGTAAACAAATTCATTGTGTCTTCAAGTTATTATTGCCCATAAGTAGAAAATAATTAAGAATTGAAATCGTAAAATCTCATATAAAGTTTGGGATCTTTGATCAACAAACTAAATTCTATGAAAACCAACAGCTCACCCCAATTCCTTAATGGGATGTAATGGGAAGCCAGTGTTTTAAGTCAAATACGCCACTTCTGAAAATTGGAAAATACTGTGTGTGACCGACAACCAACAAACCCCGAATACTTGTACAATTGCCATCATGAACTAAATGAGAATTGGGAAGGCAGTATTCAAAATTCTAAACGTTGAGTATCCAAATTTGATGTGTATTGTTACTCCTGGTAAGTAAATAGGTTCTAAAATTAAGTACATCGACATTCATAACATTGGTTAGCCCAGAAAATCGCACTTGATGTTGGTTTGCTATGCCTTTAAAATGCCCATGTATAATTTATTGTTAAATGCTTACTTGGACTTTGAAGTTGATTTCCATTGGTCATGTGAGCGCCGACATTATTGATGACGCGTTGTTCTCACACTCTTGGCAGATATTCTCATTGAGAGCTTCCAGAGTCTGGGGCTTATGTGAACAAAGCCTGTATTTTCAAGAAACCACATAGAAAGGAATCTGGAGCGGTCAAATCGTGCGATCATGGTATGGTTCTGTATCGATCACCAGTCATGGCAACCGTAAATGGTGTCCTCGAAAAATAAAGCCCCATTACACCTTTGGAATTATTGGTGCATGGATTCTCAGTATCCCAAGAGCTCAAATGTTGTTTGTTTACGTATGCGTTCAGCTGAAATTGGGCCTCGTCGTATATTTCAACCGAAAATTCAGGAGAGCGTTGTTGTTGAGGTTCAGGAGAGCGTGAGAGTAATTCAGACGCGATTGACGGTCGACAGGTAGCAGCTCATGGACTGGCTGCACTTTGTTAGAGAACATCTGCATATCCTTCATCCTTTGCCAAAATGCAATTCAGAGAAGATCATGTAATGGTTAATGCGTGGAGCATCGTCTGGTCAACGTTGACGGCACATGCACGACATCCTTAGCCTTAACAATCCTTCGATAAAATGCCAATCATAGACGAATCAAATCGTCTGGTTAACGGCTCATCCACATTCTCGTCCGTGACATATTGATCTTCCGTGTCTCCGATACTCGTTAAAACCCATTACGTTTTAAGTACAGTTTCACACCATTTCTATAAATCACTTAATTTACTAATAAAGTCCAACTAAAGATCCATTTTGTTTATACAACGTTTTGGCCGATATTTCTTTAGCAAGACCCTGATAAATATTTCTCAATATATTTGAATAAAAACACATTTCAATTTTTTCTTTAAGGCTTTATAGTTTTATCTTTTAATCACAAAGAATTGAGAGCAACGTCCTAGTTTAACATTTATTTACCACACAATTGGGGCGCTGGCATAAGTCAAAGGAGAGGAGTAGGTCCAAGGAGCACTGTACGCCAAAGGACCAGAAGCAATCACAGGAGCGGCTACTGGAGCAATAACTGGAGTAGAGACAATACCATTATGGTTACGGGCAACCACTTGGCTACTGGTGGCAGTGACAACTGGAGCAGGAGCAGCAACAAGAGGTGCGGTGTAGGCTAAATGGGATCCAATCAAACTGGGCTTAGCGGCAGCACAGGCAACGACAACAAAGATGACAACGATAGATTTGAACATTTTGAATAGATTTGCGTGGGATTGATTATTCTTGAAAATGAGAACTGATGATCGGTTCAAAAGCGCTACTGTCATTTATACCGCAACAATCGAACAGTTATTAGCGATTTCTTAGGAATGAAGAATGTGTGCTCTTGAAATGCAGTTGAAGTTTAGACGCACTTTACCAATTGATAAACAGCTCGTTACTGTAAATCAGGCATGGCAAGCATGTGTAATCAGTTTGCACTTGAAATGCTGTTAAGAAAATACACATGCATATGGCTGCTTTGTCATAGCGTATACATGTAAATAGGTATAGCGTTTTAAAAATTGCAAATATATATGCGTATGAATTGCTATATACTGTATTTGATTATACATGTAGTTTGTCTGTCAACTATCAAAAATACGCAGGACGAATTACGATATATTAAATTTTGAATGGGTACATTTTTTGCCCAGTACAACCCTCAAGAAACGATTCATCCTAACAAAAATATATTTAAAATTTTGCATTTTCGTGCGGGTATGCATCGACATAGGTACTTACCCAATTAAATCAAATGTTTAAGCTGTGACCAATAAACTGTACATATGTGTTTTTGCTTCTGAGCTCTTGAAGTTTAGTTTCATTACACATGCTCCTCATGAGTTGGCTATTTTTATGCGCGTTTTATCAACTAATATATAACCTTATGAACAATTTCAAGAACACCAATAACAAATTTGAGTCTAGTTATTAGTTCGAAACTTGAAGAAGATTCAGTCACAATTAAATATATACACAATGTTCAAATTAGCCGTAGCCGTACTTGCCGTCATTGTATGTGCTGCAGCCAAACCCAGTTTCATTGGAGCTCCTCTGTCCTATAGTGCTCCTGCTGCCCTTGTTGCCGCTCCTGCTCCATACGTTACTGCTACCAGTAGCCAAGTGATTGCCACTATAATGGTATTGGCCACAATATAAATGGTTGAGCAGCCATGAAAATCGTAAAAGAAAAATATTTTGGGACACCATACTGTGCATGCCCATCGAATTTCAGTTGCAAAACCTGTTTTAACAAAACGACTGCCTAGATGTTGTCTTAATTAATTTTGAATAAAATTTCAATTAAAACTCTAATTGATGCAACCAGCGTATTAAATTATATAATTTTTTAATTTAACGAATTATGATAATAACTGAAAATTTCTATTTTATAATTAAAAGAGTAATTGGTGCAATTGTAACAATAATTAAAATGTTGTACCGTTTTCGATTATCAGAATAATTTATTCAATTATGTCAATAATGAAAAACTTTGACTTCTTTTAATTATCACAATAATTAACTCAATTATGTTAATAATTAAAAATTTTTATAAAACTTTATATTATCGTCATTAATTATATATATCATATTTGTAATTGAATGAAATTCGGAGTTTCATTTGATAAACGCCATTACAATTTTAATAATTGTATTTACAATTTTGGGCATTGGAGCAGTTCCAATTATGATTTTAATTCCATCAATTATATTAGGCAATTTTCGATAATTGATCGGCATTTTTGTAATTTCCTTCAAGGCTGTAAGAGATCATGTTTTCTCCGGTTAGTGAAAAAAACGTAAATGCCGCGGGTGCAATTCGAACTCACATTCGCTGGACGATCGCTTCTATGTTTGTGAAGCATCATCTTCAGCAGCGTCTAGCCCGTTAAGCCACTGCGGTGTGTATTTACACAAGTCACTAACCGAAAACATTTATTGATTGATTATAAATAATAATAATTTTGTTTATATTTAAATATAAAATACACAATTTACATAAAAAATTATTTTTACTTTTTTTCTATAAAATACATAAAACATCACCAAATGGTTGTGACAGCCATCAAATTCAAGTACATAATTAGTTGAACATACTAATATATTATTTGGTACAACCAAATTAGTTTTAAATTTTTTTCCTTCATCCAACTAATAGAATAATCACCACTACAGGATAATTTGATTGCTAGAACTAAAACTCGATTGACAGATCACATTTATTTCTTGTTGCTGTGGCTTCAACTAAATATTTCAGTTCCTGCAACCAAATCTGAATTACAAATCAATTGATATGCACAACATTTGGTGATACTGAACACAATTATTAGTAATCACAACAGAATAATGTGATAGTCCAAGGAACCGCCAAATTTTAGTTGGCCGTAAATATAGTTGTGACAACGAATCTCTTCTCTTTGTGTGGCTCCGTTTCGAACCCGTTACGAGTAAAAATATATTAAAGCGAATCAGTGGAGTTGCGATTCAACGGATCCGCCTCGAACTCGCTATAAGTCCGTAAAAACATGGAAAAATGTATCAGTGTAAGAGATTTGTCGGATCCGTCTCGAACTCGTTACGAGTCCGCAAAAACTTAAAAAGCGTGTCAGTGAAACATATAATGTCCCAGATTCAAATCTAATACAAAAAACACGTTTCCCATTACATCCACTGAAGGGGTTGAGTTGGGCTTCTCATAGCCAGTTTATTTTTTTCCCACTCACTGATTGGGACCTACAGCTTTTCATCGGTTCCGAACGGAATTTTTGAGAAGCTTTTTCAGTACTCGATAGTGTCGCCATCACTATGCGAGGAAAATGTAAGGTGGTCAGAGTAGGGATCGAACCCACGTTCTCGTGCACAAGGGCCGCACACACTAGCCGCTGCACCACCGACGACCACAAGATATATCATATCTAAGTTTATAAAACACAAAAACTAAAAAATGTACTAAAACCATTTAAATTTAGCTGATAACAATTTTTTTTATTTCCAAAAATTAATATTAATGTAAGTGAAAAACTTTAGTGGATTAGAGGAGGAAGATATAGTTCATTACCTTTTATAATTTTATATTTCTTTTAAATATCACAAGGAATCTGTTTCGAATCCGCAAAAATTTATAAAAGCGGGTCCGTCTCGAAGCCATTTTATTTACAATAAACGAACACGAATCGGTTTCGAATATAAAATCCGTTGCGAGTTCGAGACGGATCCGAAAAAGAAGAAAATACGGTTCGCTTCATTCGCAAAGGGATTTGTTATGAGTCCATAACATATGTCCTTTCAGGCAAAATGTATGAAGAAACGGATCCATCTCGAAATCGTAACGGATTCCTACATTGAATAGTCTTTTTTCGATTCGATACTTGTAGTGTGAGTGAGTGAAGTCGAAATTTGAAACTTTTTGATATTTTGAAACCTCTGTAACTTTTTGTTTACGAATAAAACTGGACACTTCAAAGGCAAAAGGGGGTCGACAACGAGATAAAAGAAGTCATTAGTTGAATTTGACGTCGGAATGAAAAACTATATTTGGGGAAATGTAGCTTTTGTAAAACCAAAACCAGCTGTACGGTTGAATTTTATGTTTCGGGATTAGAGAACAAAAACTAATATTAATCATCGAAAATCACTTTATTGCTTTTCAAAATATTCCCCATGAAGATTTATACACTTTTGCATGCGTTTGAACCAATTGTCGAAACACTTTTGCCACTCTGATTGAGGTATCTCCAAAACATGCATTCTGAATGCAGCAACCGCTTCTTCAGGCGTCGAAAGCCGTTGACCGCTCAGTTTGTTTTTTACGTACGGGAATAAAGAGAAGTCATTCGGTGCCAAGTCAGGACTGTATGGCGGATGACCCATCAAATCGATGTTTTGGGTGCTTAAAAATTCAGTTGTTTCAGCCGATGTGTGAGAGCTCGCATTGTCGTGGTGAAGAGTGATCTGTCTTCGGCGGTTGGTATTCCTGATTTCTTGGAAGACAACTGGCAAACAAATGGTTGAGTAGCACTCAGAATTCACTGTTCTGCGTTGTGCTAGTGGTACGGTTGCGACATGTCCGGTTTTTCCGAAAACACAGGCGACCATTTGCTTGGAAGTGCTTCGGGCGCGAACAGTTGACTGCTGTTTACTTTCGGGCTCATACGCGTAAATCCAGGATTCACCACCTGTCACGATGTCATAGACGTGTTTCGAAGCACCGCGATCGTATTTTTGGAACATTTCTTTCGACCAATCAACACTAGCCTTTTTTTGAGCTATTGACAAATTGTGTGGAATCCAACGCGAACAAATTTTTTTGACAGTCAAATGTTTATGCAATATTGAATGTATGCTGGTCCCACTAATGCCTAAGGTTATATCAATCTCACGATAGGTCACATGACGAACTTGCAAAATCAGTTCGCCCA
The DNA here is from genome assembly GCA_963931995.1 of Phaonia tiefii. Classification (NCBI taxonomy): domain Eukaryota; kingdom Metazoa; phylum Arthropoda; class Insecta; order Diptera; family Muscidae; genus Phaonia; species Phaonia tiefii. Next base: position 150,415,134 of record OZ008369.1, on the reverse strand, counting down.
CAGCATCAATGGTTTTCGGAACAACAGCTGATTTTGGACTACCTTCACGAAATTCGTCTTGGAGTGAACTATGACCACGATTGAATTCACCATACCATCGATAAACACTGGTCCTTGATGGAGCTCATCGCCAAAAATTGAATTAAGTTCAACCATGCACTGTTGCTGAGTTAATCCACGTCGAAAGTTGTAAAAAAATAATCGCACGAAAATGTTCACGATTTAATTCCATTTTTGGGCCGAGATGAATCGTTTAAGTTACTGTAAACAACACAAATAGCGCTCATATGTCAAAACGTTCTGAGTACGCATAACCTCAAAAATGTCCACCTTTACGATAGAGCTGAAAACCCGAAACATAAAATTCAACACGTATAACTTTTCTCCGATCGGACTTCAAATGAAGACACAGCGCAAAAAAACCAATAGGGCGGTATTTTTTTCTAGTTCTACAATTGTTGTTGCATAATCTTTAAATCTAGGGCGTGACTGAGCCAACTTTTTTTCATCCCACTGTAGTTTATACTCTGCCAGTGGTGTCGTTTATGTCGCCGTTCTGAGGGCTTGCCTTGTATAAAATGGTTTGGTAACATTTTTCACTGCATATTTTTGAAATATAGAGAGCTAATGCTCTCTTGACAATTGGGTAGATGTTTGCTAATATCATGTTAGTAGTTGAAAGTGCGTTTCGACAGTGTATTTTGTGATAATGGTTCGTGATCATGATTCACTAACGCACGATCACGCAAATGAAATATTCAATCGCGGGCACTCACGATTACCCGACTCAAGTTTTTATTCGACTTTAATTTTAATCACAATCAGTTTCGTTGTTTTAGATCCTCGATATGTTTAAAGTTGTAATTCCCTTTAAGGCTGTAAGAGATCATGTAGGAAAGCACTGTGTCAGTAGCGACAACAATCACTCTGCACACTATCAATAAATGTTTTCGGTTAGTGACTTGTGTAAATACACACCGCAGTGGCTTAACGGGCTAGACGCTGCTGAAGATGATGCTTCACAAACATAGAAGCGATCGTCCAGCGAATGTAAGTTCGAATCGCACCCGCGGATTGACGTTTTTTTCTCTAACCGGAGAAAACATGATCTCTTACAGCCTTGAAGGAAATTACAAAAATGCCGATCAATTATCGAAAATTGCCTAATATAATTGATGGAATTAAAATCATAATTGGAACTGCTCCAATGCCCAAAATTGTAAATACAATTATTAAAATTGTAATGGCGTTTATCAAATGAAACTCCGAATTTCATTCAATTACAAATATGATATATATAATTAATGACGATAATATAAAGTTTTATAAAAATTTTTAATTATTAACATAATTGAGTTAATTATTGTGATAATTAAAAGAAGTCAAAGTTTTTCATTATTGACATAATTGAATAAATTATTCTGATAATCGAAAACGGTACAACATTTTAATTATTGTTACAATTGCACCAATTACTCTTTTAATTATAAAATAGAAATTTTCAGTTATTATCATAATTCGTTAAATTAAAAAATTATATAATTTAATACGCTGGTTGCATCAATTAGAGTTTTAATTGAAATTTTATTCAAAATTAATTAAGACAACATCTAGGTAGTCGTTTTGTTAAAACAGGTTTTGCAACTGAAATTCGATGGGCATGCACAGTATGGTGTCCCAAAATATTTTTCTTTTACGATTTTCATGGCTGCTCAACCATTTATATTGTGGCCAATACCATTATAGTGGCAATCACTTGGCTACTGGTAGCAGTAACGTATGGAGCAGGAGCGGCAACAAGGGCAGCAGGAGCACTATAGGACAGAGGAGCTCCAATGAAACTGGGTTTGGCTGCAGCACATACAATGACGGCAAGTACGGCTACGGCTAATTTGAACATTGTGTATATATTTAATTGTGACTGAATCTTCTTCAAGTTTCGAACTAATAACTAGACTCAAATTTGTTATTGGTGTTCTTGAAATTGTTCATAAGGTTATATATTAGTTGATAAAACGCGCATAAAAATAGCCAACTCATGAGGAGCATGTGTAATGAAACTAAACTTCAAGAGCTCAGAAGCAAAAACACATATGTACAGTTTATTGGTCACAGCTTAAACATTTGATTTAATTGGGTAAGTACCTATGTCGATGCATACCCGCACGAAAATGCAAAATTTTAAATATATTTTTGTTAGGATGAATCGTTTCTTGAGGGTTGTACTGGGCAAAAAATGTACCCATTCAAAATTTAATATATCGTAATTCGTCCTGCGTATTTTTGATAGTTGACAGACAAACTACATGTATAATCAAATACAGTATATAGCAATTCATACGCATATATATTTGCAATTTTTAAAACGCTATACCTATTTACATGTATACGCTATGACAAAGCAGCCATATGCATGTGTATTTTCTTAACAGCATTTCAAGTGCAAACTGATTACACATGCTTGCCATGCCTGATTTACAGTAACGAGCTGTTTATCAATTGGTAAAGTGCGTCTAAACTTCAACTGCATTTCAAGAGCACACATTCTTCATTCCTAAGAAATCGCTAATAACTGTTCGATTGTTGCGGTATAAATGACAGTAGCGCTTTTGAACCGATCATCAGTTCTCATTTTCAAGAATAATCAATCCCACGCAAATCTATTCAAAATGTTCAAATCTATCGTTGTCATCTTTGTTGTCGTTGCCTGTGCTGCCGCTAAGCCCAGTTTGATTGGATCCCATTTAGCCTACACCGCACCTCTTGTTGCTGCTCCTGCTCCAGTTGTCACTGCCACCAGTAGCCAAGTGGTTGCCCGTAACCATAATGGTATTGTCTCTACTCCAGTTATTGCTCCAGTAGCCGCTCCTGTGATTGCTTCTGGTCCTTTGGCGTACAGTGCTCCTTGGACCTACTCCTCTCCTTTGACTTATGCCAGCGCCCCAATTGTGTGGTAAATAAATGTTAAACTAGGACGTTGCTCTCAATTCTTTGTGATTAAAAGATAAAACTATAAAGCCTTAAAGAAAAAATTGAAATGTGTTTTTATTCAAATATATTGAGAAATATTTATCAGGGTCTTGCTAAAGAAATATCGGCCAAAACGTTGTATAAACAAAATGTATCTTTAGTTGGACTTTATTAGTAAATTAAGTGATTTATAGAAATGGTGTGAAACTGTACTTAAAACGTAATGGGTTTTAACGAGTATCGGAGACACGGAAGATCAATATGTCACGGACGAGAATGTGGATGAGCCGTTAACCAGACGATTTGATTCGTCTATGATTGGCATTTTATCGAAGGATTGTTAAGGCTAAGGATGTCGTGCATGTGCCGTCAACGTTGACCAGACGATGCTCCACGCATTAACCATTACATGATCTTCTCTGAATTGCATTTTGGCAAAGGATGAAGGATATGCAGATGTTCTCTAACAAAGTGCAGCCAGTCCATGAGCTGCTACCTGTCGACCGTCAATCGCGTCTGAATTACTCTCACGCTCTCCTGAACCTCAACAACAACGCTCTCCTGAATTTTCGGTTGAAATATACGACGAGGCCCAATTTCAGCTGAACGCATACGTAAACAAACAACATTTGAGCTCTTGGGATACTGAGAATCCATGCACCAATAATTCCAAAGGTGTAATGGGGCTTTATTTTTCGAGGACACCATTTACGGTTGCCATGACTGGTGATCGATACAGAACCATACCATGATCGCACGATTTGACCGCTCCAGATTCCTTTCTATGTGGTTTCTTGAAAATACAGGCTTTGTTCACATAAGCCCCAGACTCTGGAAGCTCTCAATGAGAATATCTGCCAAGAGTGTGAGAACAACGCGTCATCAATAATGTCGGCGCTCACATGACCAATGGAAATCAACTTCAAAGTCCAAGTAAGCATTTAACAATAAATTATACATGGGCATTTTAAAGGCATAGCAAACCAACATCAAGTGCGATTTTCTGGGCTAACCAATGTTATGAATGTCGATGTACTTAATTTTAGAACCTATTTACTTACCAGGAGTAACAATACACATCAAATTTGGATACTCAACGTTTAGAATTTTGAATACTGCCTTCCCAATTCTCATTTAGTTCATGATGGCAATTGTACAAGTATTCGGGGTTTGTTGGTTGTCGGTCACACACAGTATTTTCCAATTTTCAGAAGTGGCGTATTTGACTTAAAACACTGGCTTCCCATTACATCCCATTAAGGAATTGGGGTGAGCTGTTGGTTTTCATAGAATTTAGTTTGTTGATCAAAGATCCCAAACTTTATATGAGATTTTACGATTTCAATTCTTAATTATTTTCTACTTATGGGCAATAATAACTTGAAGACACAATGAATTTGTTTACTCTTTTATGATACTTTTATTAATTCTTAATTTTAATTTTAAATAATTGTCAAGATTACGAGCTATAAAATAATTGAATATATACAAATTGAAACTCTGTTAAATTTCGCATCAATAAATTTTTTGCCATTAAATGTAATTTTGCTGCGATTAATTTTCAAGAACTTCTCGTCTCGGTTCGTGCTTCTTTCATTTTTGATCCTTTTCCTCATTGGCATGTTTCAGACCCATTTTCTCCTGTTTACGAATACGCCTCAGTTTAGATGTTAGTTTCTTCTTGAATTTAAGTTCCCTGTCGATGGCTTTGAGATCATCCATGCTGCATTGTTTTACATTTTTAACGCCGGTTGAGATCAGTTCATCGGTAAGTGTTAGCTTGGTTTTATTCAGGCGGGTGTAGTGTACTTGTGTTCGTCGGAGTTCCTCACGATACAGGAAGACAGAGTAACCAACGGTAGGTTTGATGTAGGTTGATTCCGTAGTGCTCATTATGTGGGTCAGAGATAGATTTGAACAATAGACGAAGTTAACTGTTGTATGATGTATTTGAGAATGATGTCTAAGGTTGCAAAGCCTTCGACTTATATACAGGAGAATACCGGGCAATCAACAGTCTACCTGAAAAATAAGGATAATTAGAATTTCATTTCTACCTGTTCTTCTTGTTCGCGCAAGTTACATTCGTAATCCACTGTGTGTGAGTGTGTGTGTTTAAATTACACCCCCAAAGGTCATAAACATCATGTTTGTAACAGTTGTTAATTTTATGACTGTCTGTACACACAGGCGTTTGCTGCTGTTATGTTTATCTTACACCTTTAACAGAACTTGTTTACCTGCTGTAAAATTTTACTTGTAGCGTAACATTGATTTAACATAGCTATCCTGTTGTTATTCTTGTTGAATATGTAACCTTCGATGTGACTGGATATGGTGTTGGTGGTGTACTGTACATGGAATGCCGCTCCGCGACTTCTAAGGTAGTGGCAATCGTTAGATGTGTCAAGACTATTGCTTTCCACATATAGTGAAATTTGAATATGCGGTTACTGTTCCAGAGTGACACCCTTTAAAGCTTTCTACCCATTGTATGAAACTAATGTCATTATAAACTGTTTGCATTGGATTTTCTTTGAATATTCAACTAATGAAAATGTTCGCGTTTAGTTTTTATTTTTTCGCTCAAAGTATCAAAAATGACGAGTCCAACATGGCTGCATTCATTGCATTTTGACGTAGAATACGTCTTACCTTACGGTATGAGGAGTCATGTCAGGTTTTTATTGTTGTAATCTTTATTTCATTGAATTTAAGGAAACGGCTAGATGAATTTTTTTAAAATTTTTTTTGTAGGTAAATGAAGATGTTATCTTTCGTTTGATATACATTTCATATTGGTTGATATATTTCTAGTATTTTAATTTCTCAAATGAAAATTGTTTAAACACATACACTCAAACATTTGTGTGGTGTTTGGTTGAGTGTTTTTGGTTGCTCAACATTGCTTAGGAACATGTATCTAGTAAAAAGTGAAACGAACAGCAAGCTAATGTTGCTTGGCAACATGTATCTAGTAAAAAGTGAAACAAACAGTAAGCTAACGTAATAAAGCTTTTTTGCGAAAGCTTCAATAAAGCTGTTGTAACATTAATTTTGAATTGTAAAGCGTAAAGCTTTCACACAACGATAAGGTAAACCTTTTTTAATATTAGGGCGGCCCTATCAACATTCGCAGAACTTATTTCAATAAAAATATTAATTAAAATACATAAATTAAATTAAGTTCTCCAGGTAATAGGTTTTTCGTTCGGCACCCGCCTGCCAAACATTTGATTTTTTGTGTATGTTTTTATTATGGTTGCATTATTTTTGTAATGAGCAGAATTGCATTAAATATTACACCAGTTTAAAATTAGGTTAACAATTAAACTTCAATTTTTACAGATTAAACCTGTATGAGTAATCTTTTGGGTTACCGTGGGTTAACGGAGTTAACGTTCGAAATGCGTTAATCTTGCCCGGTGTAAATGCCGTATTATAGTTTTTATGTAGAAAATCATATTATTTGTATTAAACAACATGGGAATCTCCTTAAAATACCACATATATTGATCACATCTATATACAATGTTGTTTTAATAAGAGATCCACATATTATTACAAAATACAATACAATACAACAATACAATACAACAAGTTAAAGGGATAACAAATTGAAATTAATGTGAACTCGCATACTTTTTATGTGGCCCTCATATACTTTTTAAGAGATTCACTTAAAAACAATATGGGATTCCCTTAGTGTTATGTGGACTTCTTCTTGTAGTTAGCAAATAATATGATTTGCTTTAAAATAAAAGTGATTTCACATCTTTTCTATGGGATTTCCACATAAATTAAGAGAGATTCATATTAAAAATAAGAACAGTGTCTCTTGTTATTATTATTTAGTTTCTGGTTAAACAACCAAAGAAATCGCCTCTGTGGTTTTAAAGTGTCAATCTTTCTGCGTTTGGTAAAATATAACTCTATATACGACGATACATCGCCGCACTGTGGCTGAGATTTTGATTTCATTGGCCAAAAGTTTAATTTTTTTTGTCACCGATTTTTAAAATTTTTACGCCTTTTTGTAACTACTATATCCAGATTAAGGTAGCCAAAAAATTAGAGTAAACTATTGCTAATTATGGGCGTGGCATGCTGCCAAACTCAACTGTTTTTTTAATTTCAGAAAAAGGTGTCTTTTTTTGTTTTTTATCAAAAATAAATGGTTACTACTCGCAAGGTATCATCGATAATGGCCTGCGGTCTTTTTTATAATGTTGGTAGGATTATAGTCTTTAGTTGTTGTAAGTGGTCACAGCTCTAGAGTTTAAAATAATAATTTTCAGATTTAAAATAATCCTAGAAGTACTTGCGTGCAATGAAGAAATTGACTCTAGAAAATTTGGAGATTATGCTAAAGAAACTGCAAAAATATATACAACCAACTACTCATGGAGAAATATGTCTGCAACAGTTCACAAAATCCTTTATCATGGAGAAGATGTCATTAAATATCATTTGGTGCCACTTGGAGATCTATCAGAGGAGGCTCAGGAAAAAAGGAACAAGGATTACAGATTTTATAGAGAGCACAATACTAGAAAAATTTCACGAAATTCCACAAATGAAGATCTATTTAATATATAATTGGCAACGTCAGATCCGTTCATCTCCAGTATTCGAAATCAATGGAAAGTGGAACATCGGGATTTAGATGAAGAAGCCAAAAAACTACTGAAGAACAGAAATAGCACAGAACAAAATATGGAATATTTACAATCAATATTTGAGTCAAATGAATAATAATTATAGTATTAGTATTAGTAAAAAATAATAATAAACAGAACCTACCATTGTTACAAATGCTATTAAAATCTATTGCAGTTTTTATTTTTAAAATTTTTTTAAAATTATCAAATTTGGCAGCTAAAAATAATAAATTTTTCTGTAGTAATAGCAAGATTTTTAGATAATATTATTAACGTTTTTTTTTAAGTGTAAATATTCTTTGAGTGTAAACAAATTTGCAAATTTGACAGCAAAAAATTTTGAATTTTTCTGTAATAATAGCAAAATCTCCAGTTGATTTTACAATTTCTCTTTTTGAGTGTAAAATTTTTTTTGAGTGGAACATTAAAAAAATTCCATTATTACAAAAAATATTTATAATTATTATTCAAATCCAAATATTACATTTTTTAATAAATAAAAAAATAATAAACCCATATTTCACTCTAAAAGTTAAAAAAAATCAAAAGTTCAACTTTGACCTAGAATTCCTTAAATATCCTCAATCAATTTTAATGTAATTAAAACTGAGTCAAGCTGAACTAAATATCTATCCATTAAAAAAAATTGCTTAAATATTTTGATCGGTTCAAAAGTTACAGAATTTTGGCCAATGAAAAACGATTTTCAGCCACTGTGCGCCGCAACGAAGATGATTTCATTAACCGGAAAACTTTCGTCACTGCGACGAAAATGTTTCATTAATGTGCTGAGTATGTTCCATTGTTGCGATTAATAGGTTTGAATGATGTACATTTTATTATCCAGATATGAATGATGTACAAACATTAACTTTTGCCCATTTTATTATATTTCCCACTATACTACTTCTAACAAAACTTAAAATTTATTATTTTTATTTTGATGACTGTCGCGACATATAGTGTCGGTCAATTTGACGTTTATGTGTTTGTACATGTGGTTAACAATGTAGTACAGATTGGAGGAAAATCAGAGTAGCTCTTATTTGACAGATACATTGCAGTAACACATTCGTTTTGGTAACATTAAATGTTTGATTAACTGAATACAGAAATAAACATGAAAAATATTGAAAAAATCATAAGATGCCCAAATAACAAGAGTTAAAACCTAAAACACTTAACAACTACATTAATGAACAATTGTTTTTTTCTCCAAAATTCACAACTGATGTATTCGTTGCAGCAACAACAATTTAGTTCCTGGGCCAAAGTGATGATGAACATTCAAAAACTCTTATAGAACATGCTTTATTTGCAGCAACCATACCTATAATCATCGAATAAACCATAACCAACTGACCAAAATGTCGCATTCCTGCGAATAATAGGTTTTATTTCTGTGGACTGATACGAATATTTTACGAAAATACAAAAATATAAAACACATGGAATACCCCAGTGAAAGAAGAGCTTGCAATATAACACATTTTGGCTAAGATATTCCATTGTATTCTTTTGAATATGTTCCTTGATTCCAGGGAAAGCGGGAATTGAAAATTAATGAAATTTCCGGGATTTTCCGTCCTGGATTTATCTGTGTATCTGTGGAAAGCACTAGGCTTGACACATCTAACGATTGTATCCTATAGACTGCCACTACCTGAGAGGTTACCGAGCGGCATTCCATGTACAGTACACAAACCTCCAACAGCATAGCCAGCACAACGCTCGTTATGAATTCTAATCAAAATATAGACTTTACCATGGAATTTCCAATGCCTGAATTGATTTCCAACTAATCTTTTCCCTGTGTGCAGTAAATCCCGATTTCACTGATTCACATTTCTATGTTTTTACTGACTCGTGACGTGTTCGAGACGGAATCGCAAAATTCCAATTTCACTGATTCGCAGTTTCATGTTTTTACGGACTCGAAAAAGATTCGAGAACTCACATTTCGCTTTTTTATGATTTTACGGACCCATAAATGGTGGTGCACATTGGGTAGTTGATTCCTAATTCATTTCGTTTTTTGCTGAATAAAACAACAACATATTTGTAAACTTTAGATTTCATATATATATTTGCCCTATTCTTGCACATCTTCCTGTATCTCACGTCATCCATATCCATATAATATGTTGCGTCGTTCAGTTTTCTAATAAATCAGGCTTTATCAACAGTATCAACTTTTGGAATTTATGATGAAATTCATATTGTTGAAATTCCCTATACCTGTCATTAACAGTTCCTAGAATAATGTCAACAATAATTATGTATTCCCAAGAATAATTAATGATTTTTCCAACAATAATTGTTCCCGCAATATATTCTAATTACTTCGGGTATTTCCTTTCTTCTACCTGGACCCTCTCTTGTTCGCACATTGTACAAGGTGTTTAAAAAAAAGAAGTCATCCGATGTTGTTTGGCTCTCATTTTTTTCCTAAATGAAAAACTTCGATTCTGTTTTTTGATTATGTTTACTTGAACCTTTAGAATTTTATTGGTCAAGTTGAGAAGATGATATCGGTTAAATGGGCGCCGTCATAAATGATTACCATACGGGCTCGTTTTATGGCATTTTTCATCACTTCGGCGAGAACTTCGGGCGACAGATTCTCGCTCTGGTGTCGAATGTTGACCTTGAGGGCTTCCAGGGTCTCGGGCCTGTTCACGTGTACACGGTACTTCAAAAAACCCCACAACAAAAAGTCTGAAACGGTTAAATCGGGCGATCTTGCGGGCCAGTGCAAATCGCTAAAACGAGAGATGAGGCGACCCGGGAACGCCGCCTTCAGAATATCGGTTGTGGCTCGCGAAGTGTGTGCCGTTGCTCCGTCCTGTTGGAACCACATGTCCTCCAGTCCTAATTTGTCGAATTGCGGCAGAAAAAACTCGGTTAACATGGCCCTATAGCGCGCACCGTCCACTGTTGTCGTTTGACCAGCGGCGTTCTCGAAAAAAATGGTCCGATGACTCCTCCAGCGTGAACAGCGCACCATGCAGTCACTTTCAGCGTGCCCCAGAAGCGATAGTTTTGTTTGTTCACGTACCCGCTGAGGTGGAAATGAGCCTCATCGCGCATTATGATTTTCAAATCATTATGAATAAGAATGCCATAAAACGAGCCCGTAACCGATATCATCTCCTCAACTTAACCAATAAAATTCTAAAGGTTCACAAAAACATAATCAAAAAACAGAATCGAAATTTTTCATTTAGAAAAAAAATGAGAGCCAAACAACATCGGATGACTTCTTTTGAAACACCTTGTATTAAGCAAGAAAATAATGACACATGTGCTTGCACTGGTCTTTAAATAATTTAAAGTACCTATTAGGGTACCCATTTAATTGGGTTTTTTGATTAATCGGTTAATCGTTAATCGTAAATTTCAATCTGACAATTAACCGAACAAAATGCAGTCAAAAAATAAAACAGTGTTTAAACATTGTACTAGGCACATTTATTAAAACAAAACGTAACAAAAGCAACTTCATTATAAAGTATAAAATATTTGTAGGTACAATTCACAAATCGTAGTTGCAGCAACATGAAAATTAGTGACTTTTGGTGCCAAGCCAAAATTAAAAAAAACCTCAAAGTTTCGACCCAAAAGTGCCACGCTTTTCGGTACCTCCCATACAAAGAGTAGGGTAGGTCTGAAACTATATCACACTATAAACCCCTATTGGGTTTACTAATTTTTACAAAACTTTTGCAACACGTAATTTTCTGACTATTATCTTTATTGTATATAGTTTGAGCAGAATCGGACCAGGTATTTTGATACCCCCATACAAAGTGACCAAAGTGCGTTATTGGTCAGACAGCAATCCACACGTAATCCATGAGTCATCATTGCATCCCGAAAAAATTACGGTTTGGTGCGGTTTATGGGCCGGCGGCGTCATTGGGCCGTACTTCTTCCGTGATGTTCAAGACCGGCACATTACTGTGAATGCGAATCGCTACCGTTCAATGATAACCGAATATTTTTGGCCCCAATTGGATAATATGGACTTGGAGGACATGTGGTTCCAACAGGACGGCGCCACTAGCCACACAGCGAATGCCACATTGAATTTATTGGAAACCAAGTTTGATGAACGTGTTATCTCAGGAAATGGCCCAGTCGATTGGCCGCCTCGGTCGTGCGATTTGACGCCGTTAGATTATTTCCTGTGTGGCTACGTCGAGTCTATGGTCTATGCCAACAACCCAGCGTCGATTGATGAACTTCGTACGAATATCGAACGTGAAATTGCAGCAGTATCGGCCGATTTATGCTTGAAAACCGGCGAAAATTGGGTTCAGCGTCTGGACTTCTACAAGCGTGCCCGTGGTGGCCATGCAGAAATCGAATTCCATACATAATGGCATCGAACGTACTTTCACAGGTATAAAGAATTTCATTGGTATCTAAAACCGGTTTTGTTTTATTTAAAAAACTTTTGTAGCGCTCTTATTGAAAAACCCGTCACATAATTTAGTTGTTTATAATCTTAAAAACAAAACGGCACCTTACTTCCTATGGAACGAGGCAGATGGCGGAGTAATAGCAGAAGAATTTGCAAGTGCCTACACTTGTTTTATTGAAAAACAAATACTCCAAGGAAGAGAGTTTCCAGCGAACATAATTTTTTTATAGTGATGGATGCACATAGCAAAATCGAAATTATGTAATGACATCAACAACAGACACAAATGGAGGTAGATAGTGTCCATGCTTCCATAGAGCGCGCTATGAGAAATAAAAATATTAAGGTAACTGCAGATTATATTGACATATACAAATCTGAAGGAACAAATCCTGAACCTCATTTGGATCATAATTTTTTCAAAACATTTAATAACGTGCAGTTCTCCAAAAATATTCGCCCTGCTCGTGGCATTGGCGATGCAAAAGTAACCGATATTCGTGGCCTTAAGAATGAACCAAATGGTGTGGTATATTTTAATCTCAGGTTTACTGGTTCCTGGAAACTTCTTTCTCAAAGAATGGACAACCGAGTAATCGAATTGAAGTTGTCAAATTTGCACCAACTTCCGATTGGATAATTTCAAAATGTAAATGGAAGCTAGACATCTTGAGATATAAAAAAAATCATGACATTAGTGGTTTCTTAACTAAATACAATTTTTTGAGCAATTTATAAAAAAAAGTCCAATAATGTGCTATTTTTTTTGGCTCACTTGAATAAAGGCACTTTATTATTTTTTGTAGGGAGCGTTTGTTTATTACAATTTATTACATCTTAATCACTTTACGAGTCAAAATGGCAAAACAAAAAATTTTAAATCTTTCGGAAAAAACTAAAATCGTTGTTTACCGGTCTGAAGAATATTATAGCTAAAAAAAAAATACAGCATACAAATCCCTGCAGGCTGTGTCAGAGACACGGCCATTAAGTTTAACGTAGAATACGCCATCCGATAAGACAGAAAACATATATAACAATAAATTCATTTGCTTATATTATTTATCATTTATTGTTATATATGTTTTCTGTCTTATCGGATGGCGTATTCTACGTTAAACTTAATGGCCGTGTCTCTGACACAGCCTGTAGGGACAGTCCGTGGCCGAAGGCCTCGGACAACTGTCTGCTGTAATTTTTATATTTACCAACGGCTTTTGATTCAAGTCCGTTTAAAAAAAAAAATATTATGTTCAATTTTTTTAAACTTAATTTAATTTATGTATTTTAATTAATATTTTTATTGAAATAAGTTCTGCGAATGTTGAGAGGGCCGCCCTAATATTAAAAAAGGTTTACCTTATCGAGTCTTCGCATTAGCATTCGAGCGTTGTGTGAAAGCTTTACGCTTTACAATTCAAAATTAATGTTACAACAGCTTTATTGAAGCTTTCGCAAAAAAGCTTTATTACGTTAGCTTACTGTTTGTTTCACTTTTTACTAGATACATGTTGCCAAGCAACATTAGCTTGCTGTTCGTTTCACTTTTTACTAGATACATGTTGCTAAGCAATGTTGAGCAACCAAAAACACTCAACCAAACACCACACATATGTTTGAGTGTATGTGTTTAAACAATTTTCATTTGAGAAATTAAAATACTAGAAATATATCAACCAATATGAAATGTATATCAAACGAAAGATAACATCTTCATTTACCTACAAAAAAAATTTTAAAAAAATTCATCTAGCCGTTTCCTCAAATTAAATGAAATAAAGATTACAACAATAAAAACCTGACATGACTCCTCATACCGTAAGGTAAGACGTATTCTACGTCAAAATTGGACGGAGCCCAACAGTTGTCGACAATTACATCAAGGACCCCGAGGGGTATGGAAAAAATTTTAAAGGAAGGGTTTCATTGTCTTTATCTACGTATGAGAAAATAAAAATCATCAGAATTGCTTCTAATTCTGCTTTATCCTTGTCAAAAATAAGAGCTCAAGCTGGAGTGGAAGCGAGCTAGTCATCAGTACGCAGAGTAATTAAGAGCTGTGAGTATCTTAAATACCTGAAATTACAAAAAAAGGCGCCACTTAATGCTCCTCGTAAGGACAAGCGGCTTCAATTTGCAAGAGATGGGATGTGCAGCCAAGATGTCATGTAATTGACTGGAGAACCGTTGTATTTACAGATGAGAAGAACTTTAATTTGGATACGCCTGATGGCTACAACTATTATTTCCATGATCTGCGCAAAGAAAAGCGTTTTTTGAACCGACATTACAGCCGAGAGGGCGGCATTGTGGTGTGGGACTCTATTATGTACTATGGCACCATCGATCTTGAATTTCAAAGTGCAAAAATGACTGGTGCACGCTATATAATGTTATTGGAATCGGCTTTTTCGAAGTTCAGTGAACTAGTTGGTCCCATATCTTGGATATTGCAACAGGATAATGCCCCTATACACAACGCCAGAGTACACGGAAAGAAAAAAACGTTTATTGCTCGGTTGCCACAACAATACTTTGATTGATTTGTATTAATTTATTAATCGCAACCGTTTATGTAGTTCTCCCAAATAAACTCATATATCGCAAATGTGTATCATGTTGTTGCAAACGAGATCTCGTTTACATTAAACGCGTACAAAATTACATTTGTCGCAAGTTAAAAACCGTTTGCGATAACTGAAATTAGCCATTTTTCTAATGAGAGCACAGATTACGAGCACAGATTACGAGCACAGATTTTTCTCATTCTGTCGACTATATGCACAGTCCACTCGTTTGACATACACACTCACGCATACAGATAAACTTCTTTTGCCTTGTCAATATATCTTGGATGGACAACTGACGCGTTGTAGTTAGCTGCGCTTTTAGCTGTTATTTGAATGCAATGAGAGACAGATGTGTTAGTAGACACTGAAAAGATAGACAAAAATTCGAACTTTTTTTAAAACAAACTTTATGGGTAAAACCAATATCATAAAAGTTGGAAATTTACACAAACAAGAGCTTGTGGAAACCTTAAATATAAATTTTAATGTACAAGTAACGTTGTGCTGAGTAGAGTAACTACAACTACAACTCGGTTGCTGTAACTACAACTCGGTTGCTGTAACCGAGGAACAGTTGGCGGAACCGTTTTTCGCTTCTCGCAAACGTTTTTTTGAGCTTATTTTTTTCATAACTCGTTTGCTGCAAACATTTTTCGGTTTTCCCAAACGAAATGACATGTATGGGTTAACAGAAGTTCGTTTCTCCCAACTACAGTCCCCAAACGAACTTCAGTTATCTGAGATTTCGTTTGGGAGTAACGAGATTTTTCTTTGCGTGTTGTAAAGGAGTTCATTGCAAGCCAAAATGTTAATATTCTTGACTGGCTACCCTATAAGCCAGATCTAAACATTATCGAAAATGTCTGGGGTTGGTTATCTCGTAAGGTCTATGACGGATGTAGACAATTTGATGACAAGCAGTCACTAATTCAGGGCATTAAGTATTCTTGGAATCAAATTCTCGATATCTCTCAATGAAATCCCGTATTTTTGAAGTTATTAAAAACAAAGGGGGTTGTACCCACTACTAATAGTTCTTAAATAAAGTAAAATAAAGAAAAAAAACAAGAAAAGCTGTTTTTCATTAAAATTAGTTAAAGTGCCTTTATTCAAGTGAACCAAAAAAAATAGCACATTTTTGGACTTTTTGTTTATAAATTGCTCAAAAAAAGTTATTTAGTTAAGAAACAACTATTGTCATAATTTTTGTTATATCTCAAGATGTCTAGCTTCCATTTCCATTTTAAAATTCTGCAATCGGTTACAAATTGCAAAAGATACATGCTACTGAATATGGAATTTTAAGTGCCTTTAAATAAGTGGACCGCAGTGTATGGAATATTTTCCCAATACCCAATATAGAGTTTAGCATATCAAAATTACATGAACTGAAATTAAAAGTAGATGTACATAAATGGCGTATACACCTGCCTAGCATACTTCGTTACAAGTAACTGATATACAAGGCAACTACATACCAGCGATTTTGATGGCAATCACAGCCAGCACGATACTCCCACAACGGGGCCAACCACACCCGTACTACCAGATAGGCATACTGTCTGGTCCGAGTTTCGCAGTGAAGCTGCTATCACTTTATACTATGTTCTAATTAGGGGACTGGTCACCCCCCGGCGATGAAGAATCATCATGGAACAATTACACAATTTAAAACATCAACAACAACAACACGTAACAGTGCCATTTTAATACAAAAATTGCAATTAAACGGTCTTATAAAGACAGTTGGCGGGAGCTTTCTCCCCGTTGATAGCAAAACTGTTTCCACCTCTTCCGACAATAACAGCGAACGGTAGCCAATCTTCAGGCTTCGCACGATGATGCCCCCGTTGGTGACACGACACAAACTGAAAGGGCACGAGTTTGAGACCTTCCACGTGTCACTCCCAAACAGCACACGGTACCAGAAAAATACCTCTGGTCAGACCTCGCGGCTAATCCACTTCCATATTCGACTCCGACGAAGTCCGGGAACTGGCCGCCCCTGTGTTGGCAGGGTACAATAGTAGCGACAATGAGATCCCCAACAGCTGAATAACTAGCTGAAAAAGCCCGGATCACGAAAAACGTTTAACCACTACATAAAGAGGAGATGCCGATAGAGACCAGTAGCCACACAACACCTCAACTAAACCGTCCTAGCGCGCCGAGTCGAAAGGCAAACTACTCACACACCACTCACTACCGGATCTGGTGATATACATGCCGACTAAAACCGTAAAAGCCCCGTAAAGGGGACACTCGCACAAAACATGGAGCCAATCTTCAATTGGCGCTTCGCAATCACACGACTCCCCATCAGCAAATCTCATTCTGTGCAAGAATGCATTCAATGACTCGTGACCTGCTAACAGGACACAGCATCCAATCGTCGCACAGTGTACGATTTTAATATGGTAGCAACACTAAATTCCATAACTTTAAAACTATTCAAGATAAAGCAATGCATTTTGGGGAAAGGTTTTTTTATAGTTAGTGCAAGTTAAAGCAAATTATATTGATGCACAGATAAATCAGTGTCTATTACACTGCTTTACAAATTTTAACTTTGGGAAAATACCAAGAACGCCACATGCCTAGATAAGTTAATTGGAACCTCCTGAACACGAAAAACGCTGTAATTTTTTTTTCCTAAGTACCGATTTTAAGATAACGGTACTTTTGTGTTTTTCGGTGTATCAACCCACTCAACCCCTTGTGGAGCCCAACCAAAAAGACCGATCGAGATATATGGGACATCGTTAAAAAGGTAATTGAATGCCCTTTCCGTCGATAAGCTACATTTCTCTCTGATAAGAAATGACCGAGTAGTGGCCCCTCAAAGTTTAAAATTTGGTGTTTTTTAACGTTTTTTTCAAAATTTTTCATTTTTATTTCGTTTTTCTTCTACTTTATAGTGAAGATCTGGAATGTTTTATTTTTTAACCATACAGTTTATTTAACTACCAACATTTTAAGCGTAATTTGAACAAAATCTGATGAAAAATAAATAAATAAACGTCAAAATGAAGTGGGTTGCCACCCCTATGTCTGCCTACTGTTAGTTAACATAGCGAAGATGAAAATGTTCGTATTAAAACTGATGGACGCCGAGTATGGTGTGTGGGCAATGAAAATGAAAATATTGTCGTTCCACAAAATGCTTAAAAAAAGCCTTTATTTCACTTTGCTCGATAGGCCTTAGCCCACCTGCTAGCAAAATGTTCTCACAAACGCTTGCAAAATAATTTTAATTTGTCATAATCTATTGCGCATCTAGAACCGCTACAAAGATTGTCTGATACTTTCATCAACAAGCCTAGTGCATCGGCCTGTATTCGGTGTTACAACCGACAAATCGAACAAATGACGGTGAGTAATCGTAGTGGCAATTTTCCAAAAGCTTCAAGAATTTCTGGGGAAGCAAACGGCTGCAAAATTCTTTTAGTTACAGCTATTGTGAACACTTTCCAGATTATTTTGACGAAACTTTCGCCCCCGTACTCTCCCGTGTTTAGGAGATACAGACTAGAAAGTATTATGGATTTTTTCATATTAAATTATTAAAACCTGATTAACATTTATGAGAAATATATAAACAACATACGGTTTTTCGTTGATTTATATTTAAATATGTAATTATGAATAGTTTTTCTTTTAAATAAAAAAAACCGCACCAAGAAATATTGTATAATATCTGCACAATCAGAATTTAAACTTTAATGAATATTTCCCAACTCATACTCAGGTGTTTTCAACTATTTATATTTGATATTGACAGTACTGTTATAATCTGCATACACAATTTTTTCATTTTGAAATCATTATTTTTATAATGATTAGGTAGCCTACTACCATACTCCATATTTGTAAAAACGAAATAGAACAAAAAAAAATTAGGATTTAGTGTTGGCATCATATCAAAATCGTACACTGTGCGTCGGCCAGGTATTCATCTAGCCAGATTGTGCACATTAGCTGATGCAAACACCTTTGCCACTCATCACCGACAGCCTTAATCAGCTCAGCCGGTAGTCTATCAGCACCAGAGGCTTTATTGTTCTTACGCCGGAAATTTGCAGTTCCTCATCTATATTTAAGTCTCCTGGAACAAGTAAAGCAGTTAAGTGATCTCTCCATATTTCCAACCTATTCTGCACATCTGTGACAAGATTCCCGTCCTTAGTACTACAAAAGGGAGGCCCTCATCCAAACCCATTGGTTTGTCTTTATACTTTTCGGTAGAATTTACGGTCCCCATTCTTCCTTTTGCGGAATTAAAATTTTCTCACTCACGATTTCTCCACAACCTTTTTTTTAATAGACAATCGGGTTTCCTCTCTCCTCTTCTCGTTATACCGCTTTCAACTGGCTGAAGCAGTGTCATACGTGCAGTGTTCTTTTCATCATTTTCCATACGACACTCTTCAGCGTACGATGGTTTGTCTTTAAGCGGTTTGCCATAACAAAGTATCTGCATCAATTTTCAAAAAAGGAGAATGCACTTATACTGCGCTTCGGGATCTTGAAGCATAGGCCGTGGTTATCTCTGGTAATTCCATCTTTCCGGCTTAGGCTCTGCTTTACCTTGTGCAAACCTTTGCTGCAACCAGGTAGCGATCCGAATCGGTATTAAATCCTCGAATCACACGTACGTCCATTACACTACTAGACTGCCTTCCATCAACAACCATGTGATCAATCTGGTTGTTCGTCTGTTGATCTGGGGATATTTATGTAGCCTTATGGAAGTCTTTATATTGGAATCTCCTATTACTGACATCTGTGTTTTTCGCCCCTGCAAAATCCAAGTCTCAATCCGTTAAAGATGGTTGGCTCAAAGACATTTTCCCTACCGACTTTAGCATTAAAATCACCTAGAAAAAACGTCATGTCATGGCCAGGGCAACGGTCGTATATTTCCTCTAGGCGCTCATAGAACTTGTCCTTGGTGTCATCGTCTTTTTCTTGCTTTCGGGGCAGATACACAAATTAGCGAAATGTTAAAGTATTTCGCTGTTATGCGGTTTGGTCTTTACGTTCACCTACGGGGTTGTACACTGAGACCAGATGTCACAGTCTTTCGCAAACTACAAATCCGAAAACTAATTCTTGCCACGGTCACCTTTTTAACCTGAGACGCATCAGTGATCCCTTAACCAATCAGTCTGCTCATTCGTTTCGCCTTCTCACTATAGCTGGTTACCCGAGGGTTCCGATGAAGTCAGTGTATCAGGTATTGAACTGCTTAGATTGCCCCGCAATGCAATCATTTTTGGCAGCACCCAAATGAGCGGCTATCAGAAATTTTCTGCCAACACAGTCAGTTCTATGTCCCAAGCAATTTTCCGAATGTTTGTATGTAGGTGCAGATACTGGATTTGATCGGTGTTGCCTCCAATTCCGAATGAAATCCATAAACCTATGAATACAAAATGTCTTCAAATCGAATTTCAATGGAATTTTAGAACGTAAAATTTAAGATAAATTTGGAATATACTTGATCCATGTATCTTTGTCAAGACCTGCTACATATTTCACAATATATTAGAATATAAATGCAATTAACTTTTTTGTTTAATACTTTATCATTTTATTTTTTAATCACACATAATTGTCCGTAATATCCAAGTTTAACGTTTATTTACCACACAAGTGGGCCGCCAGCATAAGTCAAGGGTGAAGAGTAGGTTAACGGAGCACTGTAAGCCAAAGGAGCTGCAGCTAAAGTATTGGCTATCACTGGAGCAGCTACTGGAGCAATAACTGGTGTAGTGGCAATACCATTATGGTTACGGGCAATCACTTGGCTACTGGTGGCAGTGACAACTGGCGCAGGAGCAGCAACAAGGGCAGTAGGTACAGTGTATGCCAAAGGAGCTCCAATCAAACTGGGCTTAGCGGCACTGCAGGCAATGACAGCAAAGATGACAACGAAAAATTTCAAAATTTTGAATAGATTTGCTTGTGATTGATTCTTCTTGAAAATGAGAACTGATAATCAGTTCAAATCCGCCACTGTCATTTATACCGCAAGAATCGAGCAGTTATTAGCGATTTCATGAAGGATTTCAATGGGTGCTCTTGAACTGCAGTTGAAGCTTAAACGCACTTTACCAATTAATAAACAGCTCGTAACTGTAAACCAGGCGTGCCGAGCATGTGTAACCAGTTTGCTATTAAAATGCTGTAAAGAAGATACACATATTTACGCTACGACAAAGTCGCCTTTTTGTCATATCGTAAATATTTGTAGCGTTCTAAAAATTTCAAATGAACGAGTATGTGTATTTAATTAATTACACATGTAGTTTGTTTGACGACTATAGTAAATTCGCTGGAGGAGAAACATTGGGATAATACATTAAATTTCGCGAATGGTTATTGAGGAACATATCAGCTGAGTAAACAAATTCGTTGATAAATATACCCTCAAAAAAAGCGATTCATCCTAGTAAACATAAAGGGTTTTTCAACAGAGACGCTACAAAAGTAAATCGATAGGGACAGCAAACGACGCCAAATTTTTCCCCGCTCTTTTGACATTTCTCTTCAGTGAGGTTTGCCATTTCATCATGGAAAGATATACGAGCCAACAACGAGTCGAAATGATTAAAATTTAGTCAGTGGCCTCAACTTTAAGAGCCAACAAGCCAGCGACGATTGATGAACTTCGTACGAATATCGAACGTGAAATTGCAGCAGTATCGGCCGATTTATGCTTGAAAACCGTCGAAAATTGGGTTCAGCGTCTGGACTTCTGCAAGCGTGCCCGTGGTGGCCAGAAGAAATCGAGTTCCATACATAATGGCATCGAACGTACTTTCACAGGAAGAAAGAATTTCATTGGTATCTAAAACCGGTTTCGATTTATTTAAAAAAAACTTTTGTAGCGCTCTTGTTGAAAAACCCGTTATTTATTAAAATGTTATTATACAATATAATACAATATATGTATATAAAATAATCTGTATGTGCTTTTACTTCTGGGCGCTTGAACTGTAGACTCATCCCCAGGATGACGTTGTCCTTTTTTCTCGTTCTACTAAATAATATAAAATTACGATAAAAATTCTTGTCAGCATGCGTCAAAAATCTGAGCGGACTCTGACCAGATATGAAAATCTGCATCGTGTCAATCGACCAAATCCCGAGCTGGACCACGGTCTAAGTATGGCTCCCACCACCTATCAAATAAACACCTGGAAGCGGAGGACTGGAAGATATGGATCAGAATGGGTTGAGTGGAGCTTTAGCTGACGAGCCGTAATTTTTTCGGGATGCAATGATGACTCATGGATTACTTGTGGATTGCTGTCTGACCAATAACGCATATTTTGCTTATTGATGTTGATCTGGTAGGACGATTATGACGACCATAAATTGGACGTAGCGCTCTTAAAGTTGAGGCCACTGACTCCAAATTTCGGTAGTAAATTTTAATAATTTCGACTCGTTGTTGGATCGTATATCTTTCCATGATGAAATTGCAAACCTTACTGAAGAGTAATCTCCAAAGAGCGGGGAAAAATATGGCGTCGTTTGCTGTCCCTATCGATTTACTTTTGTAGCGTCTCTGTTGAAAAACCCTTTATATGATCGACATTAAACTACAGTTAGTTTTCAGAAGGAAAGGAAAAAAATTATTTTCCACATATAAATATTTGACAGAGGTACTTATACTTTATGGGCCACGGTTCAGCAAGGAAACGAGTAACAAGAGGAACTCCGCAAGGAGGAGTGATTTAACCGATATTATGGAATCTAGTGATGAATACAATCCTTAAGGATTTTGACAAAACGGCACGTGGTTCTCCTGGTAAGGGGTAAATTTATGCCTACGGTCAACGAAATCATGGAAAGGTCACTAAAAAAATTGAGTCAACCCGACGAAAACAGAACTAGTCCTTTTTACGAGAAGATACAAAATTCCGAATTTCCAACTCCAAGACTACAGGGAAAGACACTTAAACTGTCGAAAGAAGCAAAGTACTTAGGCATTAACCCTTGACTCCAAGATATCCTGGAAGAGGAATATGGAGGAAAGGGGTAAGAAGGAGTTATACACCTTCTATGCGTGTAGGAAAGTATTCGGACGCAAATGGGGTTTACAACCGAAAATGATGCACTGGATGTATACAACGATTATAAGACCGATACTCTCCTACGAATCGGTGGTATAGTGGGAAGCGGTAAATATGAATTCACACCACTCACATCTGGCCAAGGTGCAGATCCTGACATGCGTCGGCATTACCGGCGCCCTCAGATCTGCCCGTCAAGTGGCACTGGAGGCGATGCTGAATCTCTAACCGGTCGATATACACATCAAATTCATCGCGGCGAGAGTGGCCCTAAGGCTAAGGGAAAGGGCTCAGTCTTGGTCAGCTTGGATACTTTCGAAAATATAAACAAGCCAACGACCTATATGGCACCAAGAATAATTCAGGACAAACAATTTATGGTAATTATACCTAACCGTGAAGACTGGCGTTACTGAGGCCGGGGAAATCTCAATCTTCACGGATGGCTCTAAAGTAGAAGTGGGCACGGGATCGGGAACATACTCCAAACCCCTAAATCTCAGGATTTCCACCAGACTTTCCAATAAATGTACGGTCTTTCAGGCAGAGATGTATGCCATTAACGTTGCCGCAAAATTGGTTTTGGAACGGGATTTATCTCCAGCGAAATTCAAAATCTACGTCGACAGCAGGGCAGATCTCCAGGCCTGAATCACGTTGTACGATGGACTGCTTGTTATCCTCTAACCCAAATTAAGGAGCACGAAATCACGCTCTCCTGGGTACCGGGACATAACAACATTCACGGCAACGAAATATAACACAAATGCGTCAGAACGGGCTCCTGTGTGCGGGAAGACGCTGCGACCCTGGACGGGCATATTCTGTTCGTGGAACTTTAGGATAGCTCGATCTCTTTTGCCGGCCTCTGATGGAACACGTACCAAAAAGCTGCTCTCCCTTGGCAATAACACACTCAGCAATCTCACAGGAGTCATAATTGAACACTGCGTGATAGGCCACATGGCTACACGTATGCAACTTCTTCAGAAGTTTTTCAGATGAAGAAGAGGAGGAGTAAGTGCAGCACGTGCTTTGCATGTATAGTACTGCAAGAGTATCGTCAAGCCTTCATGTGGGGCAGGCTCTTCGAAAACCTCAATGACCTAGCAGACGCTCCAATTAAACCCCTCGTCAAATTCATAGAAAAATCTCGCTGGTTCAGCAGAGCACAAGAGGACAACTGAAAAAATGTTTACGCTAGACTTTCCCCTTTAACTTACCCTCTCTCCTACTTTCTTCTTCATCTCTTCAACTATTCCTTTCTCCTTTCCATTCTTTATAACGGATACACAATGGGCCGAAATTACGGCCCTTTCAACCTAACCTACGGCCCTTAAAATTCAGAAGGAAACTTTCAAAATGCCGACACACATACATATATTTTTTAACCCCCTCTACCAGAATCCTTAGTTCTTTTCGAAAAAGATTCATTTTGTTCCATAGTGTTATTATTATGGATGGCTTGGAACATAAATGTCCATGTCGTGACTGTATTGCTATCCGTTTTGATTATCTTCTCCCTTTACCCTCAAGCACCGTAAGACGTGTCTCGTGTCCCAAGCCGTAAATTATCCTATAAACATGCACAAACCTAGCTTGCAATAGGGCAATAGATACGGGTCCAATGCTCTGTGACGACGAGGTTGTAGGTCATTTCATCAAGTTCAAGTTTTTGTTGCATGTTACTCTTTTGTTGGAGGACATAGAACGAACAGAAATAAAAGGGAATGCGTATTTTCGTTCGATGCAACCAACATAAAACATAATTTAGCTGTTATTAGTATCAATCAAAAATTGTTTAAAGTTAGTTTACTCCATGGTTTGCTTCTGGTTGCTTATCGCTCTCTAGCCTCTCTACTCTGTTTTCTATCTATTTTGTACTTCACAGTTGATCAGCTGTGTCATAGATACCCCCGGATACAACTGCTGGCTTTAAACTCTATTTTGGCAATTCGATAACTTTGAAATAAAAACGATTTATTTACATTTTGTTACAAATCTACACCGCCTTCTTCAAACAGAATCCAGTTTTGTTTTCCGTTCATTTTTTGGCTAAGGATTTTCTCAACAAATCTAGCTTTAAAATATTATCTGGCAACGCTGTTTCTAATCCAGTATTTGGCTACTTCGATGCTTTGACCACCTTACATTTCATTCTACGACGGTCACCTCGCTTAGGGACGGAGACACAATCGATTATTTACCTATGGCAAAGCTTCTCAACATACCTTTCCGAACCGGTGCAAAACTGTAGGTTCCAATCAGTGAGTATGAAATTGAAAAGTGCACAGCTCACGGGTTGTGGTTATTTTTTATCATTAACATTAAACCCACATTCTTTTATCGACGATTCCAGAACGCATTTAAAACACTATTGGATCAGCATCATATCCATAGCAATTCCAACAACATTAACAGTTCAAAAGCAAATATATTACAACCAAATATACAGTATCTGACTATTTCATTTAACAACCTCTAAAACAGTTTGTTTAAACTATTAATGAATGACTCAGATCACGCGCTATTAAACCGCTATGAACTGCAGAAGTTCCACTATGGAATTATTTAATATGCAGATCTCGATTTTATTGTTTAGTTTATTGACAATTTTGTTTGGCCCCACAAACTTTAAAAACTCATGTCCATATATGCACGACTGTAATTCAAGTACAGCACACAGTGATTGCTAGTAGATGATTATACTTTATATTTATCGTTGAGGTATAAATACTTGGGCTGTTATTCCTCAAAGTGTCAGTTCTCATTTTGTAGAAGAATCTAGCAAACATAAATTTGTAAAATGTTCAAATTCGCAGTTGTTATCTTAGCTCTTATTGCTTGCGTTGCTGCCAAACCCGGTTTAATTGGTGCTCCTTTAGCATATACTGCACCCGCAGCTGTTATTGCCGCTCCTGCTCCAGTTGTCACCGCTACCAGTAGCCAAGTTATTGCCCGCAATTATAATGGTATTGCATCCGCTCCAATTGTTGCTCCAATAGCAGCACCCGTTATTGCAAGGACCATTGCCGCCCCACTTGCTGCCGCTTATACTGCCCCTATCGCCGCGGCATTCTCTAGTCCAGTTCTTGCTAGATCCATTTCTGCCGGACCTTTGGCCTATTCCGCTCCACTGAACTATGCTGCTGCTCCTGCTTCAGTTTTATGGTAAATGCTATCGACTTGGAACCAATTAAATGATGCGATTTGAGAAATAAAATAGTAACTTATTGAGAATTAAAAACATTTGTTGTTGCTTCTTTGGTTTCCGTGGAATTAAATGTTAATATGAGCAACAGAGTCCACACAATTAAGGTCCACACACTGAAAAAAACAATTATCAACCATGCCTTATTAAAAATTGTTTATCAATCACATGCAAGCTTTCCTAAATGTCAGCTATTACGAAAAACTTTCATAAAAAGTTCGTAAAAAGTTTAAGCAACGTTTTCATGAAAAGGTTTCTTGATTAATTGAATGAGACAATTTAGAGATTTGTTTACATGTAGCATGATAAGTATTTTAAATAACATCATTCAGAACAATCGGAGATGAGGATATGTTGCTAGATCTTACGGGATCATAAATAAGAATTATTATCCTTTGAAAATGTTTCATGGATGTTGAACAAACTTCATAAATTTCGTTTCAAAAATCGATGAAACAGTGTTTTAGGTAGAATATTTCAGAAAATCTTTGAAAGTTTATCCTGAACATCTGTCCTCCTGATATCATGGCCGAATCGGCAGCCGCTACATCCCTGGTGAGAATCAAAGATTGTTGCGTTTTGATATCGGGACATTCCGAACACGCTGAATTACTACACCGGATCAACTCTATTCCCGTAAAAACGGACTACTGTATCCACCACCTTCAACCAGCGACAAATCTAAGGACTTCTATTCCGAACAGGAATACCTGGGAAAAGTCACTGGAAGGGGATACCAGAAGTATCAGATTTTTCACGGATGTATAAAAGTTGGACGAGCAAGTAAATATCTCCTTCAAGCTTCCTGAAATTGCCGCCATACTGGAGGTTGCTGAACTACTGAAAAGTAGTGTCACAACCCTCTGGAGAATATGTATCTACACAGACAGCCAGACTGCCATAAAATCCGTGGAAGCCATGTTTGCTACGTCCCTGACGGTGAAAGAATGTCACTCATCACTTAGGGTGATGGCAGAGTATTTTGACATCAGGCTCATCTGGGTACCGGGACACGACGACATTCCAGGCAATTGCGCAACGGATGCGTTAGCTAGACAGGGCACTGCGGCACAGGGTCTTCCGGCAAAAGAAGGTGTTAGTATGCCAATCTCTACCTGTCGTTTGCAGATCAGGAGTGGGCCGATAATATGTCCAAGGACAAGTGGAGACTTACTTCAACTTGCAAACAAGCCAAAGTCCTCTGGCCACAGGTGGACAGGAAGAGGACTAGGCAACTATTTAACTTGCCGAGAGGCAGGTTATCCACAACGATAGGAACACTTACGGGGCATTGTCTTGTAGGAAAACACGCCTTAAGATTGGGACATAGAAACTCCACTCTCTGTAGGTGCTGCATGGAAAAGGACGACGATACACCTTCTCTTGGATTGCCCTGCTCTGGCAGGACTGAGATGTAGGATATTCGGTACACAGTTATTTTGCACTGTAGCCCTACAGGATATTCCTGTAGGTCTTATAGACAAATTTATTGAAAGAGCAAATTGGCTGGACGACTAGTCAATAGTTCGGTTGTTGTTCCTTTGTTGAACGTTGTTTACTCTTGCCTCTATCTGGTATTATTGAACCCATGTTTTCCAAAATCCAATGTTTACTTTCCATCGTACCTATGACATTTAATTTATTGAGCGAATAAAATTATCTGTGTATGTATTGGTCTATGATTTTTCTACAATCGGATTTTTACAGACCTTAAAAATGTGTTTCTAGATGAAAAAAAAATTATTTTGGCCGATGGAATTCGATTCTGCCACAATTACAATAAATTCTCCAGCTACTACCGTGTATTTTTATCATGGTGGCCCTGAAACAAATTTTTAACTTTTGTTTATAGTTTGTATATCCTTGCTGATACGAGTATAACCACTCACGGATAATACAAATATAAGTATAAAACAAACATCATCCGATTATTTTAAATCTATTCATTTAGCTTCGGAGAAATTTGAATCGCTTACGATCAAGTCAAATATTATTTGCTTTTTGTTTCTTATACTTCGTTTGTTTTATTCTTGACGATAAAAGCGTAAGACAGCTTGAAAGTAGATAGATTGATGCTACTGTCTAAAACCAATGAAGTTTGTGTTCCAGTTTTTTTTGCTTTTGTTCGTTTCATTTCAAATACAATCCGTATGTCATAATTTGTTGAGCAAATCAATAAATTAGAAAAGTCTAACAGTCTGTAAAAAATCCAATGAGTGTTCGAACTCACGGGCGATGTGTTAACACCTTTTTGCTACACGGTACCTGTTCGATTTCTATGAACACATTCGTAAATGTTACATTGGAAAATAAAAAACAGCGTTCAATCATATGATGACGTTACAGTTAAATAATATTAATACTTAAAATTATTTAAAGACCCAGTGCAAGCACATGTGTCATTATTTTCTTGCTCAATACTTTTTGTTTTATTCCCACAAAAGTCAAAGAATGCAAAGCAACAGACACGTGTACATACATACATACATTGTTATATTCGTACGATATAACCGAAGATCAACATAAAATACTTTTTTAATATTACTCCAAATTAATACTCCAAATTAAAACACTTCAATCTCGGCTCGCCGATATCGGATCACCTTAATTTTTGGCCTAAACTCTTCGTCGAAACCCGCACTAGCTTTTTAATCCAAAAATTAATAAAATCGGCTAGCAATTTCCGGAGAAAATCGCGTGGGAAAATTATATGAAAATCGCCCAATAATCACTTTGAATACCGACTGCCAAGCAACGAACAAACAAACGATGATTTACTCTTACAAACCTAACACTTGCGTATTTATTAGTTTGATAGTTTACTGCCCTAGAGGCGCGCGTATAGATGTTAACACATCAAAAACTTTCCCATCAAATTGTTCTCGTCAAATTGTCTATCACGGTCTTAAGTATGAACCAGCGCGAAATGTGTTGGAAGACGTACTCTAAGGAATCCGAAAAATATAACGACCAACACTCCACTGGAAGGATCAGATGGACGAAGCAGTGTGAAAACTTTGTGTAACCAATTGGAGGGAAAACGTAAAAGATCGAGATCGAGTTGGAGTTGGAGGGATAAGTTATATTCGATTTGTAAGGCCCTTACCCAAATGTTTAGCAGATGAATTCTTCCATTGTATGCAATTATTTCTAGTTTAGAAACCGGACGCACTTTCAAACCCGCAATTTCAGCTGGAATTACAATATGGATGCTGAAGTTAGCATCTACACTGAAAGAAAAACGCGTCATAGCATCAATGAGTGGGTTACATTAACGGGTTTACATTGATGCAATGAAAAGTTTCTTTGGTGCTATGAAATGTTACATTACTTCAATGTACTCCTTCATTGCTGCAGTTTTTGAATTTGTGGACCGTCATTAATGCTAAGAAACCTTTTACATTGATGGAATGAAATATGTTTTTCATGTAAATATCGGAAACTATAGAGAAAAATTGCAGACATTTTCTCGACATTGTAATGTAGAATCTATTACATAGGCCATCTTTTACATTACACACATTTTATTGAATTTTAAAATACTTTTTCTAAAAAAGCAATAATGACACATCTTTATTTAATATAATGTACAATTTCATTAATTTTGAACGATTCATTAATTTGGTAAAAGCATAATATGTATGTAGGTACGCTTTGTATAAATGTATGTATTTATGTGTGTATTTATGTATATAAAGTAGTTGCGACACAATATATGACTTCCAGTATGAGATAAGGAATAAATAAAAGGCTGAAATGGAGAATCGCGCGCCATTTAAAAAAACCCGAAAATCGAGCAAAATAAGGGGATTTCAAAAACCCAACTTTTTTGCCGGCCGGATCTATGGGGACCCACAAGGTCCAAAAAACGGCTCCACGCAGGGACACTTTTGTATGGGTAAATTTTCCCAAAAATCAAAAAATTCAGAAATCCAAAATTTGCAACAGAGATATTCCTCTCCCTGGTCCGTCCCAGAAAACCTAATAGTCGAAAAAAAAATCGTGCCACAAAAAGGCCGAACTTTAGAGGCCCATAACTCCTAACATTGGGATAAATTTTTTGCTTAGAATCGTGTGTTCTACCCCCCCCCCCCCCAACATTTTTTTCGCCCCAATCTGACCACACCAGCAATGAAATATCTTCATACTATCGATGAATTGTCTTCATAGTATTAATGAAGTCGGTTCATACCATCAATGAAACCCGTTCAAACCATCAATAAAATAAAATATGTTCATACCGTCAATGAAACGTGTTATACCATCAATGCAACATATTCATACCATCAATGAAACCCGGTTCATACCATCAATGAAACCTGTTCATACTATCAATGAAACCAATTCATACCAACAATTAAACTTGTTCATACCACCTGTTCATACCGTCAATGAAACGTGTTATAACATCAATGAAATATGTTCATACAATCAATGAAACATATTTAGACCTTCAATGAAACATGTTCAAACCATCAATGAAGCATGTTCATTGCATTAATGAAACATGCTCATAGCATCAATGAAACATGTTCATAGCATCAATGTAACATTTTTATTACATCAATGACTATGTTTGATTACATCAATGAAACGGTTTATAATATCAATGTAACATATTTCTTTAATACAATGATAATGCTTCATTCCGGTTAGAAAGTTTACATTAATTGCAGGTCTATGAAACATGTTTCGTTTAATGTAACATTGTTCATAGCATTAATGAAGCCCGACATTGGCTCAAAAACAATGACACTTTTCATTGATGCAATGTAAGAATTCATTAATGGTATGAAGGTTTTTCTTTCAGTGTATGTAAATCATGTACTTTGATTCCTAGGAGAACAAGTGATGTAGATTTGTTTCTCTATTTAATTACTCAAATAATATTATATACTTAATTGTTTCAACACAAACAACTCGCAAATTATACCTAACATAAGTGACAGTTGAAATCATTAAGGCCTCAAACCCAAACGAATGACAATTAAAGCGCTAAATGTTCACACTTTAGTACCAACGTTGAATTAAATCCAAAAAAAGTGATTTATAATTTATATAAAATGGCCAAAACTACTAATAACAGTTTTAAAAAATCATGGCACGTAAATGCCCACTGAACTACAAATGAATGTCTGATGGCAGCAAAAGGCTGAAGTGGCCATTTCAGCTGTGATGGTAAATGTGAATGTAAGACCCAAAATAACGAACGACAATTCATCTAATACACCGAAGTTTGGAAATTATGTTTGTATTAGGGTTACACTGAAAGAAATGTAAATGAAGAAAAGAGTATAGAGTTTTCTTACAATACCCAGATATTTCTCCCGGGGGATTTTATTTTCTCGAGAAAAACATCCACCTACGATATTCTAAACAGACGGGAAAAAGAATAATAAGGGAGAGAGAATTACGAATTTTCGAAATCAGCTGTTTTACTTTTCGAAAAAAATCTATCGACTTCGAATTTACTACAATATGAACCAGAAGAATTATAAAATGAACATTTAACGCAGTTATGTCTTGCAACCTGAAATGGAGCTGACCGAAGCCATACAAAATTCAGCCTTCAGTTGAGAATCTTATTTCAGCCAGTGTTAGCCACAAGCATAACTCGTCCCGGAAGTCCTTCCAGTTGTCCAACTTCCCTACATTCCAATTAATAGTGGCTGACCGTAGGAAGGCGTAGTACAGCCTTTGTTTTAGGTTAGTTGAGGTTAAGTGTTGGTGACAGTCTATGAACGTCGCACTTAGCCCTATTAGTTCATTGTGATACTCCGGCTCTTGACTACGCCCATCTAACAAGTCACTAAATAAGTAAGATGTGATGGAAAAGTGCAGAGAAGATGTTCTGTGGATTCTTCCTAATCGTTACAGCTTCTACATTAGTAATTTTTGTTTCACCCTTAGTTTCGCAGCATGTCTACCAAACAGACGGAGTCCTGCCAAAATTTACACATGCATTGATACCTTGAGTCTGGCTAGAGAAAGAAAGTTCATGGACCTCCCGCAATGTACTATAGGCCAGAATTATCTTGCGTGTATAAAATCTGTGCCATTGGTCCACCTTTCCTGCATAATTATATAAGATCGTTCATGCAGGATATGCTTAGAAACAGTCAAAAAAATCGTTTTCCATTACATTTCGCGAAGGGATTGGAGAGAGCTTTTCGCACCCAGTGCAAGTCAGTCCGTTCTACTTCCTATGAAACTCGGAAGGCAGTTCCTATTCTCGCCAGCTCATCCGCTCTGCAGATTCC
Organism: Phaonia tiefii; assembly: GCA_963931995.1. NCBI lineage: Eukaryota > Metazoa > Arthropoda > Insecta > Diptera > Muscidae > Phaonia > Phaonia tiefii. The sequence continues at coordinate 150,382,952 of OZ008369.1, read as the reverse complement.
CGGAATGCCCCATCTCGTTAAGAGATCTGTGGAAATCTTGGACACGTATTGATATCAGGAATATGGATTCCATATTCGCCTGTGTGCCATAGAAGAAATTACCCGCCATGACTATATAGTTATGTCTTTATTTATTCAAACAAAATAACAATATAAAACAATATTGTAGGACAAAGGGGCGAATGCAAAGTTGTTAGTGCACAGGGATAGGAAAAGTTCCTGCAAATACCGTAGTGCGTGTTGAAGAACCACATCCTGCTCGAGGTGCACCTGCTGTTTGCGAAACACTACGGATCTAGACTGGTAAATCCATAAAATACACCTTAATACAGGGTGCATAATTGCCAGCTAGTTTGTGGCAGCCCGAGCACTAAGATCGGTTGCGGTAGTCTAATGAATCACTCGTCTTAAATATCAATCAGTACAGAAAACGCAATGACTGTTGGACTATTATCCCTTAGCCAACCGGTGACTTCCCTAATAGCCAAAATTTTCACCTAATACACGCTACAATGATCAGGTGATCTACGCGAAAGAGACAGACTTAGGTCCCTAGAGTAGATTCATATCCGACATTATCATTCATTTTCGAAATATTCGTATGAAAAATTCACATACCAGGAATTTATTTGTTCCGGGAATTCCTTTTCCGGTATGAGAGTATGAGTGTGGCACCAGCTTTCGTCAGGGCAGATGGGTAGATTTCCTCAGACCTCAAAGTATACGATGGTCAGGGCAACATAAACACATTTCCATCTGTTTCGGTGTATGAATCCACCGGAATCCTCTCTTGTGACGACCGCGGTATATGTTTGCAATTACCACACCCAGATAACTAATTGTTTGAAAAGAGGTTCCAGCAACCGTAAATTTGGCTGTTGCCACCGAATTTGGGTTCCTATAACCGAACTGAGGTTGCAACAACCGAACTTAGTCCCCACAACTTAAATTCGATTTAAGCAACCTCGTTTCATAATCGATTCGTTTGTGACAACTGAAACTTCAACTATATTCGTTCTGTCAACTAAATTTTCTAAAATTCGGTTGGAGCAACCGAATTTGGAATTAATTCGGATCCAACAGCCGAAATTGGTACTAAATTCGGTTCGAGTAACCGAATGTGGCACCAATTTAGTTGCAACAACCGAATTTGTCATCAATTCGGTTGAAACTATCGAATTTGATATCAATTCGGTCACAATAACCGAATTTGTAATGAATTCTGTAGGTACAACCGAATTAATTTTCAATTCGGTTACCACAATATAATTCTATGCATTTCAAACCAGACGTTTAAAATTATATGTAGAAATATTATATCAATATCAAGACTTTTTTGTAGTTATTAACAAAGGTGAGTGAGTGCAAGTATTGTAATTAATTATAGGTTGTCTTAAAACGGATTTTTTTACAGAAAATGTCCAATAAAATATCAACGGTTTTGGAATTTTTCAAGGTCGGGCGTTTGAGATGTGCTGCAATCGCCTGTATTTAAAACGGTTTAGGTAAACCAACAGATACTACACGTCGAAATTGGTGCGATGGCCCGTGATGTCCGGGACTTCAAAAAAGACAGAAGTGGCAGGTATATCGAATGTATTACGGTAAAGATTATCCTTTATAAATGACGTGTTTTTCTCCTTTTGTAAGGTTTTTATAAGAATTCTTGAAAATAAATCATCAGTTAATAAATATAACAAATTTCAATATTCATTTGTGAAAATATCTAATTCGGCTGTGACAACCTCTGATGAGGCTGTGTCACCCTCCAATGAGGTTGTGACAACCTCTGATGAGGTTGTGTCAACCTACAATGTGGTTGTGTCAACCTCTAATGAGGTTGTGTCACCCACTAATGAGGTTGTGTCAATCTCCAATGAGGTTGTGTCAACCTCCAATTAGGTTGTGTCAACCTCCAATGAGGTTGTGTCAACCTCTAATGAGGTTACGGCTAATTCGGTTGTCTCAACCGCATTTTGCTGTGAGTGCATGTGCCGTATATACTAAAGAGCTGCATGAATGTTTTGATATTCTGTCTATTGAGAATGAAGCGAAAACAGAACTCGAATTGAGAATACATCTAACGAACGAAACGAATATTTGCTCTATTCGCTGAGAGGCAAGCAATCGAAACGAAACGAAACACTCATGGAAACATGAGGGAATGGAGACATGAGAGTAATGAAACATGAGAGATCGAATAGAATAGTACATCACACTAGTGGTCGTTTGTTTCGTTCAAAAAAGCAAAACAAGCGAAACATGAATTTTTTTCACGAGAATGAAAACCGAAACACACAATCACTCTCATCTTTCCAAATTATTATGGAGACATTCGAATGTTTTGATTTTTGTTTGTGTGCGATGGAGAATAAGGAAATGTTTGGTTTCAACATTGCCGATTGCAGTTGTCATTTGCATAATTAGGGGGTTTCCCTATATACAATTTACATTTATTGCTAAAAAAAAATACTTGCAGCTGCATAATGAAAAATGATTTGAATAAATTTTGAATAAAATCAAAACAGAAATCAAATTTTCATTTCATTTGATTGTAAATTCAATATTTTCAGTTAAAAAATGTTCAAATGGTAGAACAACAACATTTACAAATTTAACTGACATCATGCCAATCCATTTTTTTAATATCCTTCTTTCACAAACTATCGGATTTACGGGAATGTTTCCTTTGTTTCGCTTTTTAAAACGAAACAAACAAAACATTTCCTTATTCTTCATCGCAAACAAGCGAAAATCAAAACATTCGAATGTCTCCATAATAATTTGGAAAGGTGAGAATGATTGTGTGTTTCGTTTCTCATTCTCGGAAAAAAATCATGTTTAGTTTGTTTCGCTTTTTTTGAACGAAACAAACGACCGCTAGAGTGTTGTGCTATTCCATTCGATCTCTCATGTTTCATTACTCTCATGTCTCCATACTCTAATGTCTCCATTCTCTCATGTTTCTATTCTCTAATAACAACAAACATTTTTGGAGTTCGATTGCTCGTTTCGCTTTTACAAATGCGAATAGGAAGACTGTTTACAAATTTGAGAATGTGTTGAACAGCGTTTCAAGCATACTCGTGCAGATCTCAGATCAGATACATATATACTATATACCAGAGTTCGTCCACACTCCCCATGTGTAACCCATATACATCGCCGTGAGGAAAGGGAAATGAACGTTTACCCATTACCCAATAGGTATGGGACAAATAATAGGTAACTACCCACAACAATGGGGAATTACCAATTATTACCAATGAATACCCATTACCCACGTGCCATTGGGAAAAAGAATGAGTAGCTACCAACGACGATGGGTAAATTACACAAAAAGATTTCCCATTATACATGGCTAATGTGTAACCGGTTTTTACCCATTACCCACGGCGATAGGTAATGAGTTACCCAGGGTATCCCATCCCCATTTTAAATCGAAAATATGAAAAATCTCGGAAACGTAGCGTCGAATCGAAAAAATAATAAATTGTTGGGGGTTTTCCATAAAGTTGTCCAATTGGTATGGAACAAATTTTTTCGCTAAAAAATGGCTATATATAATTCGGAAACGATGCGTGCAATCGCAAAAATAATAAATTTTTAACCTCCATTGGAGGCTTTAGCCAATTGATATATTTAAGACAGCATCACTTTTTATACCCTCCACTGTAAGTGATAGAGGGTTTATATCAGTTTGTCATTCTGATTGTAACATATAGAAATAAGGCTTTGCGACCCCATAAAGTAAATATATTCTTGATCCTTATAACAACCGGAGTCGATATAGCCATGTCCGTCTGTCCGTCTGTTGAAAACATTCTCACGTCTTCAATCGGCGATAACGCGGTTTGGTTTTTGGCCAGAATGTTCCACGTATTCCTGAGCAGTTTGGTATTGAAAATCAGCGAAATTGGTCCATTGGAAAAAATTTTATGATTGGAAACGTAAAAAAACTCATAAAATTTTCACATTAATTTTTGTAGTTTTATACTAAACTACTCCTTTTGCCGTGTGGTGAATTTCCATGTTGAAAATCTTTGTTGTTCTTTGTAATAGTAGGTAAGTACTTTAGAATGTTTAGATGTACTTTCATGTGTTCATACATTTATATGAATTGTCACGCTTCATCTAATGTCGCTGTGGCCTGATGTGTATAGGGTTGCGCGTTGGAGTTTGAGGGTTGTTGGTTTAACTCTGGTCCCAGCTTGTTTTTTTTTTTTAACAGTTCTTCAAAAAATGTTTTTTTTTTTAAAAAGTGCTTTGCAGTTTGCTTTTTTTTAACAGTTCTTTAAAAAATGCTTTTTTATTTTTAAAAAATGTGTTTTTATTTTACTTGTGAACAAGTTACTTATTTTTATTTTTTTTTAAAAAGTAAATTTTCTTAAAAATAAGTACATTTCTTAAGTACGTTTCAAAGTACATTTCAAAGTATATTAAGTACATTCCAAAGTACATTTCTTAAGTACATTTCATTAAGTACATTTCTTAAGTACATTTCTTTCTTAAGTACATTTCTTAAGTAAATTTCTCAAGTACATTTCTTCTTAAGTACATTTCTTCTTAAGTACTTAAGCATGTGAGCATTTGAGCATTCGTGAGCATCCTGCATTTGTGAGCATTTGTGAACAAATAATTGCATTTGTGAACAAGGAACTTATTTTTATTTTTTTTAAAAAGTACATTTTCTTAAAAAAGGTCCTTTTTAAAATTTAATATTTTGCTGGTTAACACTAAGGTGGAGGGTATCAAAGATTCGGCACAGCCGAATTTAACACTTTTACTTGTTTAATTTAACATTAGAGCATTTTAGCAATTTTTAGTTCGAAACACGTTTTGGTTCTGCTGTATTAATCTTTAAATAAAACCTATTTTATTTTATTCTTTTCGATGGGAAGCAATGTTTCCAAGTTATAGTTATTTCCTCATTTTAGCGATTTTCTTATTTTGGCGATATTTAAAAAAAATTCTTCAATACGAATAGAATCACTGCATGAAATACACTTAGAAACTTGCAAAAATTGGTTAGTTTTTCGATGAGACGCTAGGGTTAGTTTTTCGATAGACATTAGGGCATTTTAGCGATTTATTTATTGAAAATTTTTGGTTTTAGCTATTTTTTTTTTAAAAAGTGATGCCGTATTATAGATATCCATAGGTTAAAACCCCTTATGGTGGTGGAACCGTTTCCGAGTTATATCCATTTTTTTATTTTAGCAATTTTCTTATTTTGTCGAGTTTTTTGAAAAAAAAATCCACTTCATGAAAACGTTTAGGAACCTGCAAAAATTATTTCCGAGATATAGACATTTTTGTTAATTTTGGCGTAGAATACGTCTTACCTTACGGTATAGGGAGTCATGTCAGATTGTTATTGTTGTAATTTTTATTTCATTGATTATGAGGAAATGAAGATGTTATCTTTCGTTTGATATACATTTCATATTGGTTGATATCTTCCTAATATTTAAATTTCTCAAATGAAAATTGTTTAAACACATACACTCAAACATATGTGTGGTGTTTGGTTGAGTGTTTGAGTTTGTAGCGTGAACACAAACTGTGCTGCTGTTTCAGTGTGGACACAAACCTTCGGCTGTTGTTTTGATTGATGGAATATTGAAATTTCGTATATTTACTTATGTATTTAAGTGGAACAAAATATTAAATGTGAATTTGAATTTAACATGGATATTATAATTATAAAAATTATAAAAAATATATGAAAAAATTAATTCATACATTTTTATGTTAAATGAAAGTGCTGCCAAGTAAGCAAAATAACAATGCTGCTTGATGCTGTTTGACAGCAGCTGACAGTTGACGTTTAGTAAATTAAAATAAAAATTCATTTGCTTATCTTATTTATCATTTATTGCTATATATGTTTTCTGTCTTATCGGATGGCGTATTCTACGTTAAACTTAATGGACGTGTCACTGACACAGCCTGTAGGGACAGTCCGTGGCCGAAGGCCTCGGACAACTGTCTGCTCTATATTTTTTAGCAATTTTCTTATTTTGTCGATTAAAAAAAAAAACACTTCATGAAAAACGTTTAGAAACCTGCAAAAATTAGTTATTTTTACCATTATTTCCGAGATATAGACATTTTTGTTAATTTTTATATATTATTTTATATGGAATTAAACCGTAATTACCAAATTTAAATAATAGTGTTTTGAATTTTTAGATTTAAACATGAATAAGTGTATGAAATTGTCGGAAAACAAATGTGTGGTAAGTGTTATATGTGTAATTTAATTTAAAGCAAAACAAGTAAAAGTGTTAAATTCGGCTGTGCCGAATCTTTGATACCCTCCACCTTAGTGTTAACCAGCAAAATATTAAATTTAGTAAAAAAAAGGACCTTTTTTAAGAAAATGTACTTTTTAAAAAAAAATAAAAATAAGTTACTTGTTCACAAATGCAATTATTTGTTCACAAATGCTCACAAATGCAGGATGCTCACGAATGCTCACAATGCTCACAATGCTCAAATGCTCACATGCTTAAGTACTTAAGAAGAAATGTACTTAAGAAGAAATGTACTTGAGAAATTTACTTAAGAAATGTACTTAAGAAAGAAATGTACTTAAGAAATGTACTTAAGAAATGTACTTAATGAAATGTACTTAAGAAATGTACTTTGGAATGTACTTAATATACTTTGAAATGTACTTTGAAACGTACTTAAGAAATGTACTTTTTTTTAAGAAAATTTACTTTTTAAAAAAAAATAAAAATAAGTTACTTGTTCACAAGTAAAATAAAAACGCATTTTTTAAAAATAAAAAAGCATTTTTTAAAGAACTGTTAAAAAAAACAAGCTGGGACGAGAGTTGAACCAACAACCCTCAGACTCCAACGCGCAACCCTATACACATCAGGCCACAGCGACCTTAGATGAAGCGTGACAATTCATATAAATGTATGAACACATGAAAGTATATCTAAACATTCTAAAGTACTTACCTATTATAAAGAACAACAAAGATTTTCAACATGGAAATTCACCACACGGCAAAAGGAGTAGTTTAGTATAAAACTACAAAAATTAATGTGAAAATTTTATGAGTTTTTTTACGTTTCCAATCATAAAATTTTTTTCCAATGGACCAATTTCGCTGATTTTCAATACCAAACTGCTCAGGAATACGTGGAACATTCTGGCCAAAAACCAAACCGCGTTATCGCCGATTGAAGTCGTGAGAATGTTTTCAACAGACGGACAGACGGACATGGCTATATCGACTCCGGTTGTTATAAGGATCAAGAATATATTTACTTTATGGGGTCGCAAAGCCTTATTTCTATATGTTACAATCAGAATGACAAACTGATATATACCCTCTATCACTTACAGTGGAGGGTATAAAAACGGAACCCGGATCCATTGGTTTTTGTTAAAATTAAAATCCGAACACCGGATTTTTGATAAATTGATTTTTCGACCAAACCGAGAACCGGTTCGTTGAAAAATTGATTTTACGAACAAGCCGAAAACCGGGTTTTAAAAAGTAGTAGTAGCTAGTAGCTACACAATATTTCGCTTATACCCTGTGGGTAATACGTAAACGATAGCTACCCATTTAGAGTGTCCAAAACCGAAACCGAAAACAACCCGGTTTTTTGCTCTTATCCGTGAGCCGGTTTTAAAAATAAAAAAAATTTTCGAACAAACTGGTTATTTGACGTCGGTTAACCAGTTAACTGGGTTTTACTTAATTTATTTTCATACTCTTACACAAATTAATAATAAATTATATGATTTTCGAATTTTAATGAAGTTTGCGAATTAAGAAACATGATTTCTATTCTCAAATATAATTTTATGTTCCAAAAACACATTTTCAAATAATTTTTTAATCAAATTCCAAAATGATTTTATGACTTGAATAAGAAATAACTACAAATTATTTAAGAATTAATTGAATTTCCCAAACATTTTTTTTTTCAAATTTAAAAATTAAAATAATTTTATAAATAAATGTTTTAAGCTTAATAAGAGTTTCATACATGAAAATCACTTTCAGATTTGAATACGATTTTCGAATTTAAATCAATTTAAAAGTAAATTTGAACAAAACTTTTAAATTAATCAAGCATTCCAAACTGGAATATGACATAATTGTTTCATTTAAAATTTTAACGTAATTGTCATTTTTAAATAGAGTTGTGAAATTTGAGTTTTAAACACTAATGAGTAAAGTATATGAAATGTTTTAATTTAAAGCAAAAAAAACGGAAAAACCCGGTTTTTGCCAAAATTAGAAACCGAAACCCGGTCTCTTGAAAACTTTATTTTTCGAAAAAACCGAAAAGCGGTTTCTTGGAAACTTGTTTTTTGAATCAAACCGAAAACCGGTTTGTTGAAAACTTGTTTTTTCAAACAAACCGAAAACCGGTTTCCAAAAAGTTTCGGTGTTTTGAACAGTCTATACGTATTTCCCACAGCAGTAATAATGGGTTACCCAGGGTAACTTATTGGCCACGAAATACAAACCCTGGTAAATACATATTTACTCTGGCGGATCATCAAGCAGGCGCTGATATTTTTCTTTCGTATATTTGTGTAAGAGATAGGACTGATCCTTTTACACCAGGACCATTCGTAGAGCCTATGTTCAAAAGTACTCGTTACTCTAATCTTTTCTCAACCGTAACATATTCGACGATATGAATAGTGCCCTGGATTGTACAGTTATTCCAACTTTTTATCAACTCTATCAAATTGTTTAGTGCTTAAGTGCGATTGTCGCTACCAGAAACAGTCCGTCCATTGGTTATTATTAAACTACGTCACGTATTAACAGACTTTTTACGGAAATTTATGGTTTGTTTACGTCGTCGATTTCAGTTGTTTACTATGGGGTTTTTGTAGGTTGTTAGGTCTAAAGACGCCTGATGGTCCGTCATGCCGCTGGCGATGGACACATGTAATGAAATAGAAATCAGGCCAAGGTTGTGTAAATTATTTACGCAAAGTAAAAGACTTAAGGCACAATTTATTAGTTAAAGTTATTGACCTTTGGTTAGAAGACAATTTTATTCCCATTAAAAATCAAATAAGGAAAAAACTGAATTTTGTTTTTGGTGTTAACACAGCCTTAGTTGTAAATCAAACTGCAATCTTTACCATAATGTGGTAGCATATGGATAAGTATAACCATAGGGATACCCACCATAACCATAAGGATAACTAGTGTGTCGATATGTGTAGGGATATGTACTCCATGCTGTAGGGTAGCCGGGATAACCTACAGTGGACACAGTGGGAACATGGACACGGTTGAAGTTACGAGCCACCACTTGATGGCTGTGAGCCGTAACCACGGGTGTCGTAGATATCGCATAGGTTGGACCCACGGGATTAATGGGTATTACACTGGCACGGCCATATGCCAACGCTGCCATAACAATCAGCAACATCTGTAAATACAGAAGAAAATATTCCAATAATATGAAAGAACTTCAATTGGGAGAATTTTTCCTACCAAATTCATTGCGATGTCAGATATGATAGGTCAGCTACGTTGCAGGTGTCTGATGAAAATGCTATCAAATCATAAGCCATCAATCGATTTTATATAAAATTGTCATATGCCGACTCAAACACTTTCTTCTCTATTTGGATGTTTTGTAACAAATGCAAATGCAAATGCATTATGCATTATTGCACATTTTTTTCAATTTCCTTAACAGTTTCTAATATTGTATATTCAACATTTGCCAATTATCTTACATTTCGAGCACTACAAACAAATGCCGTTTGGTTGAGTTTGGGCTTATTTGATCGTTATCAATCATTTTGCAATAGTCGGGTGTCATAATGCGCAATGTGATGTGAATTACACATTCAATAACTGGATACGAACGATTAAGTGTCGCATTGGAGAGCAGCCAGAGGGGGGTATACATACGTGATTTTAATATTGTTTTGTCTCTATCAACAATTTGAGGGTGTTAACACAGAGTAATTAGGATAATATAATGTAATGTACAAAATTCAGTTAATGTAGCATTTGTAAAAAAAACATCCCAAGACCAACTTGAGTGTTTACAAAAGCACCCTACAACTTTGAAATGTTTTGATTTTTTCGAAGAAACTTTGAAACATTTCCCAGCTGTTGGGTGCATTTGCAAGATATTTACAAATTAAATTATTTAACATTTGTGTGGCGTGATTTTAAAACAAGCTGACTCGAAATGTGACGAGTATCATGTATTTGTGTAGCAATCTCAACTTTCTAAGCATAATTCTCCAGCAGTCATAAATCGCAATATCTAGTATATTTCAGAATGCTCTGCTGTTAGCGAATTGAATCTTTAAATAATTTTAATATGCAGTACCCACTAATGATATTTAACAAAAATACTAGAAGAAAATTTACTTCAATCTTCGAGAGTTCGGAAAATAAACTGTTTTTTCCTTTTCCTGAAAAATTGTGTTTTTGCGTATAGCTGGTATTGAATATAAGCTCTCGATATACTTATTCGTGTTTAAAACTCAAAATTTTATAACTCTACATAAATTTGATAATCACGTTTTAATTTTAAATTAAAATTTAAATCATATTTTAATTTGGAATGCGTGTTTATATAAAATTTACACGTTTTATTCAAATTCATTTTATTCTGATTTAAATTCCAAATTTTCCAAAATTCCAAACGGAGAGCGATGATGCTTATAGGAGATACCAGGGTAACCAACTCTGTTGCTTCCTTAGAGCATCGTCGAAACGTGAGTTGCGTATAACTTTTGTATCGGTATTTTCATGGTAAGTGTTCCTATGAGATACACGCCTCTATTCCGGAGGTAAGAGTATTTAATCGCTCAACGCGCTTTTCCAGTAGTTCACACCCATTTGTTATTTCTTGGCCTGTGGATAGAACTACTCACTACAGGGAGAATTGGTTTTTTAGCCGTACAGTTCGTATGTGGAATAAACTTACGGCGGGTGTATTCCCTAATTCTTTCAATATCGAGAGATTCAAATCAAACATTAACAAACATTATACCCTTTTTCCTCCCACCTCTATCCCTACTTCCTAAGTCCAATACAATGCACGGCATTTATAGGGGCATCCCCTGAGTATTGGTCAATGTGAAAAAAAAAATTTACATTATGAAATTTGAAAAACAAAAAAAATTTAATTCTTATTCAAATCATAAAATCATTTTGATATTTGAAAAAAAAAATTGTTTGGAAATGTCATTTATAACTTGTTGAAGCATCTTCTTAAAGAGTTACTCTCATCGCTGATTCACTGACTCTGTCACACTTTTTTGTCACATTTTCATTTCATTTCAAAATTCTGATTTTATTGGGTACTTGACATCTGATGGAAATAACTTAAATCTAACATTAATCTTTCAACACGCTACTTTCTATACATTAACCCATTAGTGTAGGAAGTTCCCTGGCGCTATACTTACCTTTTTTTTTATCATTTTGCATTGAAATAAGTCACTTTATTAGACTTTTAATTCGATTTATTAAAAAAAATGTGTTTTGAGGGTTTTGGGGACCGTCCCTTATAAGGGACACTATGCAGTATGGGCATTTGAAGTGTGATATTGCTTGAAGCATTCTTTCGGATGAAGCCCTTTCTCGCACTTAGTACATAAAAAGTTAGACTTCTTTCCGCAATAGGCACATCTCTTATCCGTATTCGAGTACTCAATCATATGGTTTTTTCCATCGTAGCGCGCATCAGGGTTGATGCTGGTTCTACTCGATCCTCTTGAGGACGGCATTCCGTATCTCTCTAGATACGAAATGGCTATGTACCTGCGAAAAATTAGCAGAGTGCCACAATTTGGGTCGTTCGGATGAACTTTCCGCATAAGGATCCATGCGTTTACGATCGATGCGTCCAACAAATATGCAAATATGGGCCACCACCACTTACGCTGTCTAATTCTAGACCGGTACACAGCCACCATCTGGTCCATTTTATCAACGCCTCCCATGCCTTGATTATAGCGCTGAAGAAGTTTCGGCTGTGGTATCTGTATCGCACCTTGCCCTCTCGCGTAGCGCTTGCACGTTCCGATATCGTTGGTATCAAAGTTGAAGCCAATGGTCACCACATTATTATCTTTCCATCTTACAACGAGAATCTTGCCATCGTCAGTAAAGCGAAAATCGCTGGATCCTCGCTGCTCTTTTTTCATGGCGGCTATTGGACGAAGAGGACAATTTTCTATGCGACCGTCTCTAATTGTACCAGATGTACAAATCCCCATACTGGCCAAATTGCGCAACAGTTTCACGGACGTAAAATAGTTGTCGATGAAAAGCTATAATGTAAATTATATTATTATTGTAATATCATATGACGAACATTTCATTTCTTACCTTGAATCCCTTATGGTGAGGTACATTTGCTTTCGTGAGGAGATCAACCACTTTGTCACCACCTACTTCATATCCTTGTGGGACGCTCTCTGCATTTTTGCCCATATACACATCGAACGGAAGCATATATCCATCGCTGGAATTCAGAGCCCAGTTTTTGAATCCAAATCGAATGGGCTTACCACGGATATTCTGTTTAGCATAGTGCCTACCATAATACGGTATCATGCTCTCATCAATGGAGAGATTCTCGTCTATTCCACCATGCTTTAGAAACGCATCGTTCAGGTGAGTAATTAGTGGCCTAATTTTGTAAAGCCGATCGGTACCCTGGGCTTGCGTGTTGTCATTCAGATGGAAATTATTTAGAATTTTTTCAAATCGATTCAGCCTCATGCTGTTCGCTAGCAATCTTGGCGAATCAGATTTCTCCAACCAATACAAACGTTTGTTGGGGTATTTTGCGTACCCCGACATCAAAATACCGCCAATAAAAACTCTCGCCTCGTCCATACTCATTCTAAAGTCAACATTTTTCTGAAGAGCATATAAATTTATCTGCTCAACACAAAAATTTATAATGCCTTCAGAAAAAAATAGCTCAAAGAAATCAGTTGGCGAACTGGCGGCTTGAGCTTCGGCACTCGGCGGTATTGTTTCGCATTCCGTTTGAATGTCGTACACCGGGTCCACTTTTCGCCAACGCAAGGCATTTCCCGCACGCACACTCGAACTGACGGTTTTTCTGTATTTAGCCAGTGGCTCATCGTCACTGTCACTCCAGTCATCGAATTCGTCTTGGATCTCGCCTTCCGCAGTCAATAATTTCGGGCCGAGATGATCCAAGTTCGCCTTGTGTTCGTCATCACTACCGTCCGAATCCTGGTCGGTCTCATTTTCCTCCAATGGTGTGATTGCAAAAATGTCAACTTCTTGCAACTGACCATCAAAAGCTTCGATCTCTTCCAGTATTTCAGCTACTGTTAGTCTGTAATAAAATATTATTGTTGTAATAAAATGTCGGTAGATCAAAAGTCTAACTTCGTTCGTCAGTCCCTCACGGCACCGGAGCACATTGAGGTAACTCGCGAATATTCCCTTCACTTTGGCCAAAGTCCGGTCAATGTGTCGGTAAAATTCGAAATTCGTCGTGAATAGGACTCCAAGGTATTTAAGAACCTCGGTATTTCCTATTCGGGCGTCTCCAACCCAAAGATCAGGTACGAATGCCCTCGCACTACGAAACAGCAATCGCTGTTTGCCCTTGATTATAGCAGCCTCACATTTGTTAACGTTCAGCTTAAGCCTCCACTTGTCGAGATATCTCGACAGAACCTCCAGGTACTCGTTAACCCTGGAGTTTGTGTTTCTGGCTCTTGCACCCGTCATGGCAACAAGTAAGTCATCAGCATATACCAGTAGCAACCCACCATCAGGCGATTCTGGTAAATCACTGACAAAGATGTTGTAGAGTACAGGTCCCAGGAGTGAACCCTGGGGCACTCCCGCCACAACGACCTTAGTGCGGAATTTGCGCCCCTTTAGGAAACTAGCCACCATCCTACAGGTGTCCATATCGAATCCCAATCTCACCATTTTGTATAAGATTCCGTCCTGCCAGACTGAATCAAATGCCCAGGCTATGTCGAGACCCACCGCTATGGTGGCATATCTCTTATTGAACGCTCGAGTCACATAGTCTCCGAAGACCATGAACGTTGAATGTCCTCGCCGAAAACCAAATTGATTATCTTTGAGGATCCTTTTATCTTCTGCCGTCCTAACAATCCTAGTTAAGATGAAACTCTCAAGTAGTTTGCCTATGGCCTGTAACCCCCACTCCTTTTGTGGTCCGCACCCGGCGTTGGTATAGGGATCGTAACTGATTCCTTCCAAGCCGCCGGGAAATATCCCAAATTCAGGCAGTGGTTAAAAAGCACCGCCAGAAAGTTCCAAATAGCAGCATTAACCCGCTTAAGGACTATATCTGGTATCCCATCCAATCCGCAAAATCTACGGTTAGATCACCACCGCAACGCGTCCCCAACTTCGGCAGGTTTTACGAAGCCATGCTGACGCCAGCGTCCCTCATCCACGCAAGACGACCCGTCTGCCATGGCGTCTTCTCCAAACGTCATAGCTGGATCTCCATCCGTCAAGCGCAGAATCTCACCATCCACGCCAAATGTGCCGCCCCTTGCACTACCGCTTACCGAAGGAGGATCTCCCTGAATGCAATCAGCAAGGTGGTTAGCCTTGTCTTCATCGATCACATTCGGGGTATCATCATCATCCAACATGTCAGGAATAGGTCTCCTGGCCCGAACGCCCGCAGCGGTTATCACCCTCCGAAAAGTCCCGCTGTTCACCTTAATACCACGCAAGAACGCCGCCCTGCTATTTTGCTCGAACTCTCGTATGGATCCCTGGATGATCATGTCGAGATTGCGCACTATAGCCCGAACCGTTATAGCCCTACCAGGATCTTCAGTCCTGACGATTATCCGCCGAAGTCGCTTCTTCTCCCGTATAAATTCCAGGATATACGTGGGAAGTTTGCGGAGTCCCATAGGTTCCGTAGGAACCTTAGGGATAGAGGCCTCAATAGCCCCACGGAAAGCCACGCCCACAGATTCGACACATTTTTGTCACACTTTTTGAACACTTATATATATACACACAAAAAAAACGAAAAACAAACAAAAGAACGAAAAAAAATTTAAAAAAACGAAAATTGCGAAAAAAGACGAAAAAAAACCAAAAAAAAACGGAAAAAACGAGAAAAAAAATGAAAAAAAACAAAAAATTTCATAGATTGCTGTGCCACTCTTAGTTGGAAGATCCAATTGAGCTGTTTATTCTCTGTGCGTGAAAAAAAACTATGTCTCTCATCTTACAGAATTACCTTTTATTAAAAATCGATTAAAATTAAAGCATGTTTCGACGGGCGCCATAGGCGCGTTCCAATCCACTAGTAAAATAATATTTGAAATAAGAAATCATGTTTCTTAATCCAACATTTCATTAAAATTCGAAAATCACATAATTTATTTTAAGGATATGTATTAACAAAAATTCAGTAACAACCGGTTAACAGACGTCAAATAACCGGCTTGCGTTTTTAAAAAATCTGGCCCATGGTTAATAGCAAAAACCACACAGAGAGCTTTCAACTCACAACAACTATGTGAACATTTCATTAATACGAGTATTAAGCTACAGCACTTATCTGTGTATCAGTGAGGCGAAGAGAAGTGCTCCGCAGGCGGCGCTGGTATTATCCTTAATCTGACTACTCTGGATGTCTATGTGAGACGGTGTGCTGTTAGAAGCGCCCTTCGCATGAAAGAATTGGGTATCTGGAGGCACGCCTCTGAGGAACACGCCAATATTTTTCAGGAGTTGATTGAGTATCACCCGGACAAGTCTTTGAGTCAGGCGACTGACTACATGCTGCTGACTGTAGACTTTGAGCGATGCCCGAAGATAAGAGTGACTGGATGGGAGGTATACCTTCCTCGCTCTCTGGTCATCTGATATTTACAGATGGCTCCGCAATGGAATTGTGCGCAGAAGCGGGGATCTTTAGTGAGGACCTTCAACTCGGGATTTCGATGAGATTGGGTGCGAACTGCAGTGAACTCGTGGCGATAACATGGCGAGATAATGCACTCGTGCTTGTATCCATCGGGTGAATTCATCATATGCGTTGACAGTAAGCCAGCCCTTAGTGCGATCAGGTCACCCACATGTAAATCCAAATTGGTTAGCTATTGCAAGTGAATCTTGAATAGCTTGAGCTAAGACTATGATGGATTCCGGGACATAGTGATGTCACAGGGAATGTTGAAGCAGACTGTCTTACTAGGGCAGGATGCAGTTCTGCTGATTTGAGATTGATTGTCTCTGCAAATCCACCCATCTGATAGTTGTATGGCTTGATTGATCGCTAGTCGCTGAACGAGATCAACGCTGCCTAGCTAGTCAGAGTTGATTTCAGGATTTCACGGCCGGCAGGGGACTCGGGCGGTCTAAGTCGGTTTAACGACAGGGCAAGACTGACTTGCAGTTTCTCATTGGGGTTATCACGGATCACAGTGATGTTGGAGACTTCACTCGCAACTGGATTGTGCACAGGATTGATTACTGCCGTGCTTGTTGTGATGAAGAGGAGATGTAAACCATAGAGCACCTTCTTTGTAAATGTCAAAGGAGTTGCCATTGCTTAGGATGATTTCAGGCAGAAGGCCTGGCCTCTTTGCGCGATGTGGCCATGGAGGATTTGATGGAATTTTGACATTCTCACATTTTTCTTTGTTTACACTTAACATTCCAAATATCCCAGGCTCCGAATATTATAGAGGCAGGGCTTTTGTTCCACTAAAATAATAAATTTTTCAACATTTTCTTGCTTCCATTTTGCCATTTTAATAATTTTCTTTCAATTTTAAAACTATAACAAACTGAAATTTTTTTGGCGCTGTAAAATACTACGAATAAAAACTTAACGTCAAAAGTATATGCAGCCAACTTAACTTAAGAACAACACCAAAGCGTGTCGCCGAGTACAGGCAACACCGTACCCCTCTTCTTATAGTTACATCTTACCACCCTCTCTCACAAACTCGTGTCGCCGGCGACAAATGTCTCCGTGTGTGGATAGGAACTAAGTAAATTCCGATTTTTTTATTTAATGTGAAGTACAATCGATATAATTAATTTCTGAATAAAACGTATTTCAAATGGCCAACACATCTTCTTTTGCAGGAACGAATTCGATGAACCCAATTTTCGAGCACTTTTCCACTAAATGAAGTGGTATTTAATGAATAGCACGTTCAATATTGGCTTGTAAAGCTTGAAGAGAGTCTGGTTTATTGCTAAAGACCAATGATTTCAAATAACCGCACAAGAAATAGTGCAATGGAGTTAAATCACAACTTCTTGGAGGTCATTCATTACCATAATTTCTTGAAATAATCGAATGTCCAAACTTTTCTAGCAATAATACGGTTGGTGCCCGTGCTGTATGGCACGAAGCCCTGTCTTGTTGGAACCAGATGTTGTTAAGATGATCTTCTTCCAATTTTGGCCATAAAAAGTTGGTTATCATCGATCTATACCGATCTCCATTGACAGTAACGGTGTTACCAGCTTCATTTTGAAGAATTGGGGTCTTCAGCAACAGTTGCCTGAACGGCAGCAATATTTTCATTTATTCGAGCGTTTATTTGTCTTATTGGCACTAGAACATTAACGGTGCGTTTACACGGGACAGTTTGAGACAAGATAGTTGAGAATATGTATTAGTTGTCACAAAGACAAAAATTGTTTGTGTGACGTACGCGTCCAACCAGTTATAAAGACAGTACTGTTTTAAGCAACCACCGACAGTGGCGTTTCGTTAAATTTCGTGCTCTGATTTTTTGTTTCTTCGCTCTTTTGCCATTGTGTTGTGTCCTTCTTCTCCAAATTACAATGGAACTGATTTACTCTGCAAAATTAGACATGTATTCATGTTTATATGTTTGTATTGCCAAACAATATTTCAATAAAAATTAGCAACATTTTCAAATACAAATATATTTCCCAATTTGTAAAGGCGTTTGCGATGTGTTGCTTTTTTCTCAAATTACTACGAAACGTCACCGATATGGCCGATGGCTGAACTAGTAGAGGTTGACGCAGTAGGAATTGTTGTAATTGTATGAACCAACAACAGGCATTTAGTTTTTGTTTCATGACTCTAATCGTCAAATTCAACACAGATCCATATGAACAAACACAGTAAACAAAAAAGTACAGCAACATAATACACTGAATTTAACAGATGGAGTCATAAGAAAGTAAAATCAGTTGTTCTATTGCGCCAACCTTTACTAGTTCAGCTATGATCTGGCCGCTTATGTCAAATCTCTTGCCGAAGTTACTGTCGTTGAAAAATCAGAGACAGTGGCGAGGCAAGTGAGAGAAGTGTAAGTGTGGTAGTAAAAATGTGTGAATGTATTGCGACTGTCGGAGCAAAACTGTCCCGTGTAAACGCCAGGTAAGCCTGTTTTTGTATTCCCTGCTAAACTTATTTTTCGACGACTTTGTATGGGGAACTAAGCGATATTAAGCGATTTTAAGCGGCACTCCATACAAAGTTGTCGAAAAATTAGTTTAGCAGGGAATAAATAAACAAGCTTATTATGTAAAGAAAATGTACTCTCGTAATTTGAATTTCAATTCGACGAATACGAGCACAGGTGAACGAGTATTGCGACCATAAAATGGCAAAAGCGCACGAAAAGTTGCAATTGGAGAACAATTATTTTAATAAAATAATTTAATAATTTGTAAACGTTGTTCTTGCGTACAATGAAAAAATATTACAGCTAATGACATACTACAAATGGCTCCAACGTCACTTAGAAGTCATATCACTCAAATTGGAAAAGCCTTATACATATGTATATAGATTGGGAACAAATTTGAGTGGTTCTTCTGTTTGACCTAAGTCTATCTATCTATCGGAATAGATTATTTTCTCTGATTATATGGGCTCAGTATGGCAGATTATATGGGCAATCACAATGGGTCGACCGACATACATACGAGTGTATAGCCAGCTGTAAACTATCTCTTATTGTTACGCGTTCTAAATCAAACCAACCCAAGCTACAGCAAAGATACTAT
Organism: Phaonia tiefii; assembly: GCA_963931995.1. Lineage (NCBI taxonomy): Eukaryota > Metazoa > Arthropoda > Insecta > Diptera > Muscidae > Phaonia > Phaonia tiefii. The sequence goes on along the minus strand of OZ008369.1, from coordinate 150,363,907 downwards.
AGGGTGGTATTCTATAAGTCGTGAATAAGTCACTTCGTGTTACTTTTGTCGTTTTGGTAGTTTATAAAACGTTACAGCTGTTCGTTGACTACCTGCTTTGAGTTACGTTATGTAATGGGTAGTTTACAAACACGCCACAGTACCACGCTGTAGTTGAAGAAATTAAAAATTTAAAGAAAAATGTCTGTCGAGGATGGGCAGGTGGAAGTGTTTCACATTTCATTGCGTATAAGTTGTTGCCAATTTTGACCTCTATTTTTTTTTTTAAATTATTAAAAATTATATTGTTTACTCACTGAAATTCTTATTTCCAATAATAAAATTAGAAATGGAAAGTTTAACTAAATAATGCGTTGCAAAACTCTTATAATTATTTATTTCAAAAATTATAGACATCAGTTGACGTTGACAATAATAAACAAAAGAACCAATACATTACAATCAATACACACCGCCAAATGCCACGTGTTTTTGAAAAGACAACTATTTTAATATGGGTGGAAAAATTTATTGGACATTGAAACCCAAAATAAAACAGGTTTTTTACACATTAGTGGTCTTCATGAAAGCTCGAAAGAACATCGTAAACTCGAAAACATCGTAAACTTGCACAGCAAACGTCAAAACAAACAAATTTCCCATACAAAGCGACTTGCTCAAAAGTGGAAAGTTTTCGAGGCAAATTTGCTGCGCAAACGTGGGATGGAGAAACGTGTAAACTTTTGACATTTCGTTGTCATCTGACTAGGATGGATAAATAAGGTGATAGCACTAGAACAGTAGAAAAAGTACACATACATAATACATGCAATTGCTACTGCTACCACCTTATGTATCCATCTTGGTCAGCTGATATGGTTTTGAGCACAACTACGCTGAGCAACTTTACCTGGTGCCTCATGCAACGGCGCGAGGGAAACTTGCGCTGAGCAAAAGTTCTCGGCTTTCACGTTTGCATGAATGCCGCTATTTTGTGTGAATATTGTTTATATTTGCAGTATTATAAATAGATCTTAATTTATCTAAATTTTTTAATCTTTTTCAATCTGCGCATTTCACTCAAGCTAACTTTTTCTAATCCATAATTGTTTATTTTAGTTGGGCAACTCTATAAACCACAAATGGCAGTGCCAGCTTTCGTAAGCAAAAGCAAGCGCGAAGTGATATACATATATATGTATATAAAGTAAAATTTTTTGACTTTGGCGTTCGCGTTGCCTTTTGCGTTTACGTTTGCGATCGGGACTTTTAGAATACAACCCATAATAACTATGGCGTTTCGATGAAACAGCTATTTGACTTGGTACTTGGAGTACTAATAGAGAGTGTAACGAAATACACTCCGGTTCACTTATTTAAAGGCACTAAAAATTCCATATTCAGCAGCCTGTATCTTTAGCAATTTGTAACCGAGCAGAATTTTAAAATGGAAATGGAAGCAAGCCATCTTGAGATATAAAAAATTCATGACAATAGTGGTTTCTTAACTAAAGAACTTTTTTTGAGCAATTTATCAAAAAAGTCCAAAAACGTGCTATTTTTTTTTTTGGTTCACTTGAATAAAGGCACTTTATTATTTTTAAAGTAAGCGATGATTTTTTGTAGGGAGCGTTTGTTTATTACAATTTATTACATCTTAATCATTTTACGAGTCAAAATAAAAAAACAAAAAATTTTAAATCTAGCGGAAACAACTAAAATCGTTGTTTACTGGTGTGAAGGATATTCTAAACGCGCAATAGCTAAAAAAAATTGGACGGAGCCCAATAGTTGTCGACAATTACATCAAGGACCCCGAGGGGTATGGAAAAAGTTTTAAAGTAAGGGTTTCACTGTCTTTATCTACGTATGAGAAAAGAAAAAATCAGAATTGCTTTTTATTCTGCCTTATCCTTGTCAAAAATAAGAGCTCAAGCTGGAGTGGAAGCCATCAAGTCATCAGTGCGCCGAGTAATTAAGAGCAGTGAGTACCTAAAATACCTGAAATTACAAAAAAGCCGCCACTTGAAGCTCCTCGTAAGGAAAAGCGGTTTCAATTCTCAAGAGACTACATGGTATGGGATGTGCAGCCAAGAGTCCAGAAGAAATTTAATTTGGAGGGGCCTTATGGCTACAACTATTATTTCCATGATCTGCGCAAAGAAAAGTATTTTTTGAACCAACATCACAGCAGAGAGGGCGGCGTTATGGTGTGGGCTGCTATTACGTACTATGGCACCATCGATTTTGTTCTTCAAAGTGCAAAAATGACTGGTACAGGCTATAAAATTTTATTGGAATCGGCTTTTCCGAAGTTCAGTAAACTATTTGGTCCCATATCTTGGAAATTGCAACAGAATAATGAGCCTATACACAACGCCAGAGTAGTAAAGGAGTTCATTGCAAGCCAAAATGTTAATATTATTGACTGGTCACCTTATTCGCCAGATCTAAACTATATCGAAAATGTCTGGGGTTGGCTATCTCGTAAGGTCTATGAAGGAGGTACTCAATTTGATGACTTACTTACTTACTTATCCGGTCACGAACAACCCCGAGGGTGTCAGGGAACTTACAAAACGAAGATAACAAAATCGCGTGGAGGCCCTGCTAGTTGAAACCATTAATTTTGCCTTGTCCTCATTTACCGTCAGACCCACTTTTCCTCACTCGTTCTCAATTCTCGAAAACACTGCAGTAACTTCTCTAACTGTGCGTCCAATGATATCTGTATCATCAGCATACGCGAGCAGCACGTGACTTTTGCTGCTGATGGTTTTATTCATGTTGACAGCAGCTTTTCTCAGAATAATCTCTATTAAGATGTTAAAGAGATCTTACGATAGGGTATCACCTTGTTGAGGCCTCGCTTCAAAAGGTTCGGTAAGATCCTTACCAACTTTCACTGCGGGTTTGGACTTCGTCAGGGTCATCCTGCAAAGGCGTATGAGTTTTGCAGGAATACCAAGCTAAGACATTTCTTCGTAGAGTTTCCCCCGTATCGGGCTATCGAAGGCCGCCTTATAATCGACAAATTGATGATAGGTGTCGATTTGTTCCTCGTGGGTCTTCTCCAGGATTTGGCGCAGCGTGGAAATCTGGTCGGTTGTTGGTATGGTCCAATCAGGTCAGCGATAATCGGTTCTAGTCCTTCGCACATTATGCTTGCCAGAACCTTAGATGCTATGGACAAAAGGCTCATTCCATGGTAGTTGGCACAGAGACTCGGGTCACCCTTCCCAAATATGGGACATAGTACACTGAGACTCCAATCGCCGGGCATCGCCAAATTTTGCTAATGAGCTGATGCATGCACCTTATCAGCTCATCACCGCAAGCCTCAAACAGCTCCGCCAGTCATCCATCGGCTCCTGCGGCTTTATTGTCCCCAAGCTGGGCAATAGCTGTTCTGACCTCGTCTTGGTTAGGAGGGGGGCAATCGACGTCGTCGTCCAAATTTAGATAGATTGTCCCGTCATTGGATATCTCGGGTACCAATAGCGTAGAGAAATGATCCCTCCATATTCCCAACATACTCTGCACATCTGCGATGAGATTTGATGACAAGCACTCACTAATTCAGGTCATTAAGGATGCTTGGAATCAAATTTCGTTGGACAATCTACACTATCTTCCACACTCATTACCTCCTGATCTTCAGTGGAATAATCTGAGTGGAGTAGTGCTGAAAAGTGGTCTCTCCATATTTTGAGCACACACTGCTTATCACTCCCCAGATTCCCATTCTCGTCCTTGCAGGAAGGCAGCCGATTATTAGGCACGTTATTCGAACTTCTTACCCTCTGGCAAAATTTTCGGGATTCCTCCCTTCTCAGCCTCTTGTACAAGCAGTCCTTGCAACGGTTTCCAAAGAATGGGAAATGCGCACCTGGATCCTCGGGAGGGGGTATTCTGCCCTAGCAGGAGAGAGAGCTTTTGTTGATAGGATATTGATATCTCCGATATTTGTAGCTTGTCAATATCTAGCTTTCCCGTGTTCAGCATCGTAATCTTTTCGCCCTGCTCAGTCTTGTGCGAACTTTCGGAGTCACCAGGAACCATGTATATATTTGGAACACACTTCAAACATTTATATGTTTGCAAGTCCCAAACTCAGGTGTATTTAAATGCAAACAGTAGCATTTTCACTGACAAATATGTATGCTTTTACGTGGAAACATAGGCGTGCTTCATCCCAAACATCCATATACTTACGTGGAAGCATTCGCGTGTTTCCCCCAAACCTCCATATACTTACGTGGAAACATGCGCATTTTCTCCGAAACATAATAATAGTTAGAAACGAATTATTATTTATTTATTTATTGTAATTAATGTTATCAATATATATCCACATTAATAAATAATTAATACAAAAAATTAAAATATTTACATTTACTTGCAGTGAATGCATTACATTTTTTATGAAATGAGAATCTGCTGCTCTTTTGTTTCTCCTTTCTTTGTTGTCTCTTACATTTTTGTTTTCAGAAGGTTTCAACTATGCTTTGGTTATCACTATGCGTTGGTATACATACAATATACATATATACAAATCTAGTTCATGCAAGACAAGAGTGTATTAATTACTTGTGTTGTTCTGTATATTATATTTTACAAATGGTCCGCCATTCCGATTTTTCCAATAGATGCTCGGGCAGAAAAAGGGATTCACGTTGTTGCCCTCTCCAGTTTCTTTCCACAAAATCATTTCTCACTTTAGTGGCACACATAAATATATGCGAAACACATACACAAAACCCAAAGCAACATCACAAACCATTTAACAGGCCGAGCGTTTGTTTGTTCTTTATTCACTGATCAAGCGCTTTTCATATCATCTGTCCGATGAACCACTGACGACTAAACCGCAAATTTGAACACACATTCAGGAAAATTTATGAATCACTCACTGAGAGAATAATGGAAAAACACAGATTCACACTGACAAGATATCAGTGTTACCAAGTTGGCATAATTTGTGCCGTTTTGGCACATTTTTTTTTTTGGGTTTGGCACTTGTTTTTTCAAAAATTATGCCAAGTGGCGTTTATCACAATTTTCTTAACAGTTCTCCAATTTTTTTAATTTTAGTGCAGTTTTTTAGCACAATTTTATTGTAAACGGCACAATTTTTCGTATTGAAAATTTTTCATTTAATTTCTCCGAAAAATCTATTTTTACAGCATATTTATCGGTATATCGTTATATTTGCCTGGTACTCCTAACCTCTTTTGGGAAAATTTCGGGGAACAGGTTGTTATGCCAATGTAGTTTCGTACGAAAAGAATTGTTTGTTACAGAACATTTGATATTGCGGCTACTTTGCCAAACAAAGTAACTCCACAGGCGTAAAAGCAAAAATATAATTCATGAAATATGTATCAGAAATAGGTTGACCATCTAAAAAATTTCCATATAGAGATAACTGACAAAATTCCTTATAAATTTACTATATGGGATGGCAAACTGATGTCCTGAAATCAGGAGTGAAGAAACCGATGTTTGTACCCGGAATAAAAATATGGGCGTTTATTAACACACTTCAAATTAGTCGTTTTGGACCGTGTAGTGCCTTCAATATCAATGTATGACTTTTGTAAAATGGTCTAAATCCGATAGATGTTCTTTTTGAAGTTCCAGATATAAACTCCTGGGAAAATGTCAGTGTACCTTATGATAGTAATATCTGACAAAGAAAATTACGAAATAGAGACGAATTGATCACTCTTCTCTAGGATCAGTGGAACGGATTCCAAAAGAAATTATCTAAAATGTGGGAATTTCTATTCTAAGGTGATTAAAAGAAATTGTTAAAAACAATGGATCTCCACAAAATTGGAAATTAATTTTTAGAGTGTTATTTAAAAAAAAAAAATTTAAATTTTGTTTTAAAAAAAAGTGTTGCTTATTGGAGCGGAAAATCACCTATAGTTTGGATTTCGTTGTTGTAGAAATTCATACAAATTTTAAGTAAGTGTTTTGTATGAAACTAAGGTGCAGGACATACAATTAAAACCATAATAATACTTCTTTTAAGCACCTATTTCTTGGAGGGTCTGTAAGTGTTTTGGGGTCAAAATTAGAAAAAAGACTGTAAAGTAAATTTTAGCATAATGATTTTGCAAACAGCACAATTTTTGAGGGCATTTGGCATAATTTTTTTGTCGTTCTCAGGCAACTCTGGTGACTAGTACTTTTTTTAACATCAGTAACACTAAATCTAGTTTTATTAAAAAACATCAACTTTTTTACTGTTTAAATGTCTTAAGTTTCACTTTTCCTTTTGAACGCAAGTATGCACATTTTACACAATGTTCTAAAAATACAACCATGTATTGCGTACTAAGAAAATTCCTGAAGAAGTAAATATTTTAATTAATTGTAATGATGTTCATAAAATATCAGAATTTTAAATTAAAACCGATTTATAGCCGGATATGAGGAAACAATAGACTTTAATATAAGTATGTGTGACTTGCTCCACGAAAAGGGACCTCTGCGCCGAAAAGAAGTTATTGAGAAAAACGCGTTTAAAGAAAGCTGTTCGTTCATTTTTTCATATATTTCATTAATTACACCGTGTTACACACATTCTGTCCTATGAACCAAATTTACTTTTTCGGAAAGGGGGTAAAAAATAAAACTACACGTGTATCGGCGATTTTCATGTACACGTCAGAATTTTTTTTTTTTGAAGTTTAAAGTATAAATCTCGTAGTGGCTTGTGTGAAAGCCATTGGACCGATTTTTAACCCTTTTTCAGTGATCCAATCGAGCTGATTTTTTGCAGGCGGACTCGTGGAAATGTCTATATCACGTCAAATTTTTTAAAAAATTGATTTTTATCAATTCTCAGATTTTCCTAAATTTTTTTTTTTTTTAAATGGTTATCGTTTTTTTTAAGGTTTCAGTTCGTTAAAAAAACAATTTTTTTTTATTACTTTTGTTTTATAAAAATAAAGAATTGTTACATTAAAAATTTTAATGTTTTTAAAGAAATTTAAGCCTTTTATTTTTGCGGTTGTAAGCATTTGCTTCAGTATCGCGACAAATAGAACAACAGTATTCGCCAAGCATATGCGTAATGTCTTTTCCTTTAAAGCGCTTTTCAATAGCCGCAATGTCCTGATGGAACCTTTCGCCATGCTCATCGCTACAAGCTCCTAAATCATCAGGGAAAAAATCTAAATGATTATGAAGAAAATGGATCTTTAGCGACATTAATATGCCCATTTCGCCACATGCCGAAACCATTTCTGCTACAATATTTCTATAATTGGCAGCTCGTTTGTTGCCAAGAAACTGCTCAATAACGGCAACTGTACCTTTCCATGCACGTTGTTCGATAGCATTTAATTTTGATGAAAATTCAGAACTTGCAATTATTTTTTTTATCTGCGGACCATTGAAAACACCTTAAATCAAAAAAATCATTAAAAAACATAAAGTTGCTGAATGACTTCTTAAAAAAAAAATACCTGCATGAATCTTTGCGCCGCTCAATTTCGAAAAAATTTTGCGCAAATTTGCAATGGCCTCGCCATCATGATCCAGTTTTTTAACAAAATTTGCTTAATGTGTAGTGGAAGCAAAATGATTTGAGACGGCTGCACCAATGGTAGATTCTCTATACTTTCTACGCCTACTTTGTAGCATGTTGGCGGCTTCCACTTAAATTCAGTGTAATGCTCATCTCTTCTTCGACCTTCCCATGTACACAAAAAGCACTGGTGGGTTGGAAATCCACGCTTAACACCCATGAGTAAACCGGCCACTTTCAGATCGCAGCATATTTTCCAATTATGCTCTTTGTACTTTATCAGCTGTAATATTAATTCCATGCCTTCGTATGTTTCGTTGAGGTTTGTGGCATATGTGATCGGGACAGTTGAATGTATGTTACCGATATGAAGCAGCACGACTTTAAGGCTGTTGACCGATGCATCGATGAAAAGTCGCCACTCCTCTGAAATATGAGGGTAACCAATTCCTGCAAACATCAAATCAATATCATAACAATAAGCTAGGATTTTTTCCCGATCTTCGTGCAATTTAAAAAATTCGTCATATGGAATAGTGGTACCTCGACCACGAGCGGCTGTTATTTTAAAATCAGCCGCCACTATATTCCACTGCTTAAAGCGTGATGCAAAGAGTTCTGCTGTTCTCCTCGACAAATTTCCGTCTCGTACGAGGTCATTGAAGTCGGCTTGCGTTATTAAATGCGGCATTGCAGTCCCAATTTCACTGGGTGTTGCCACAAATTCCGATACTTGTGGACTCTCGCATTCGATGCGAGAAAAGTTGATAGCAGTGTTGGTACAACTGTTGATTCTGCATCGCTTATTTCGGGAACATTATCAAAAATCTCCACTGAAGCCGCTACACGCTCTTCTGGTGAGTATAGAACTGCTGGAATTACCGATTCTACATTAGCGTAGCGAATTTTGTTACGGTGAATGTATTGGTACCCTTTTGTTTGAGCAAAAGTTACACAAAAGTAGCACAATTCATTGCAGTGCTCCGTGCGTGGTAGCCAAATTGTTGGTACAGCGTACTTTATTGTTGACCTTCCATCAGTAAACTTGCACAAATTTCTATAGCAATAGTCGCACACGACTTCCGGAGTATACCACAAGTAAGGAACATAAGCAGTCTTAAATATTTTCTGAAACGAATTCACCACTGTTTTAGTAATATTTTTCAAATTTTTACTTGGTGCAAATAAGCCACAAACGTAACAAAAGTTGTTTCGCGTCGGACACTGCATTTTTTTCAGATGAAATACAAGGTGGCGCAAAAGTAAACTTCCGATGTTTTTTGGCTGTAATTTAAAAAAAAAATGAAAAACTTTGATTCTTCTTGTGGATTATTTTTATTTGATCTTTTAATTTTTTTTACATCAAGTCGAGAATATGATGTCATGTAAATGGCCGCCGCCACAGTTGATTGTCATTTGAGCCCTTTTTATGGCATTTTCCATCACTTTGACCAAAACTTCCGGCGATAGGTCCTCACATTCTTGACGGATATTGTCTTTAAGAGGTGCAAGAGTCTGAGGCTTGTTGACATAAACCCGCGACTTCAAAAAGCCCCACAAAAAGAAGTCTGGAGCGGTCAAATCAGGCGATCTTGCTGGCCAGTGCAAATCGCCAAAACGGGAGATTAGGCGCCCGGGAAATGCATCCTTCAACATATCTGTTGTGGCACGTGCAGTGTGTGCCGTTGCACCGTCCTGTTGGAACCACATGTTTTCCAATCCCAATTCATCAAGTTGCGGCAAAAAGAACTCGTTGATCATTGCTCTGTAGCGTGGCACGTCGTCTGGTCGATGTCGACGGCGCTTCCATGACATCCTCGGCCACAGCAGCAATATTCTCTGCAGAACGGCTACTCCGGGGTCTGCGACGCCTGGAAGCATCTCGTGTTGTGCCAGCCTCTTCGAGGCGAGCGGCTAAACGTCGCAGTGTTTCACCAGTAGGCGTTGGAAGGCCAGGAAATCTGCGACGAAATTCACGTTGTGACAAAGTCACCAACCGATTATTGGTCAAATAAATAGTCAGCAATATTCCGCGTTCTGGAGCAGTGTAGCGTAATATTGTTTATTAACGTGTATTTCGCATGTGTTTACTACACAAATGTCGAAACAGAACTGACATTAGGGGCCAATCGCAAAATTTATAGCATTTTCTGATAGGAGGATTACTTTTGCGCCACCTTGTATATACAAATACGTTTTCGCACAACAGAACTTAAGACAATTTTGCAATTCCTTATTTCATCTGTCAGACCAGTTGTAAGTGTTGTAAAAGTCAAAAACTGTTTAGTGTTAGAAGGTTACTATCGATTAACTACAACTATATCGAGTAGGATGGGAAAAAAAACATTTTTTTTTTCGTAACGCTTAAGTAGTTTAAAAATTTGGAGTCCGTTCAAGTTATGCCAAGAAAAGTGAAAAAAATATTTTTTTTCAAAAATAATAAAATTTAAGGAAAATCTGAGAATTGATAAAAATTGTTTTTAAAAAATTTGACGTGATACAGTCATTTCCACGAGTCTGCCTGCAAAAAATCAGCTCGATTGGATCACTGAAAAAGGGTTAAAAATCGGTCCAAAGGCTTTCACACAGGCCACTACGAGCTTTATAGTTCAAACTTAAAAAAAAAATTCTGACGTGTACATGAAAATCGACGATACACGTGTATTTTTATTTTTTCCCCTCTTTCCGAATATGTGCATTTGGTTCATAGGACAGAAAAAAATCTACTTTTTGTAACATCGTGTTATGTTCATCTTTACAGGTGATTTGTAAAAAAAAACTAAAAAACATAGAAACTTGCGGTTTGCAGCATTTGAAAAAATCCTATAAGAATCACTTAAAAAGTAAAAAAAAATGTTTTCGGCGCAGAGGTCCCTTTTCGTGGAGCAGGTCACATGTGATATTTTAAATTAAAGTCATGTTTTTTGTAAAATACAAAGAATATTTAATTTTAATATGTTTGTATTATCTTTTGTTTTATGTTTTTATACCCTCCACTGTAAGTGATAGAGGGTATATATCAGTTTGTCATTCTGATTGTAACATATAGAAATAAGGCTTTGCGACCCCATAAAGTAAATATATTCTTGATCCTTATAACAACCGGAGTCGATATAGCCATGTCCGTCTGTCCGTCTGTTGAAAACATTCTCACGACTTCAATCGGCGATAACGCGGTTTGGTTTTTGGCCAGAATGTTCCACGTATTCCTGAGCAGTTTGGTATTGAAAATCAGCGAAATTGGTCCATTGGAAAAAATTTTACGATTGGAAACGTAAAAAAACTCATAAAATTTTCACATTAATTTTTGTAGTTTTATACTAAACCAGTGATGATAAATGGTAATTTTCGAAAGGACTTTTTTTACTCTTCCAAAAGTACTTTTTTGGACGGCAGAGTACCATTGATAAAAAAATAAAACAAAACTGCTTTAACGCCAAAAGATTAACAGATATATAAAGATTAAAAAAATAATTTGTTAATCTTTAGATGTTCAATCAGTTGAGGATAAAGTTCGTCTTAGTACAAATTTATTTCAGTCTTTTTATTTTAAAATAACAAATAAACAAACAAAAATAACAAATCAAAAATGGCTTTAGTTAGTTCATATCTCTGAAAACAGTAAAATACTTATACACAAAAGTAATACGTTAAGTTAATAGCTCTTCCTCGGGTGGGTTTTCATTTGGTATATTTTTTTTAATTAAGTCTTCATTTATTTTAAAACTGTGACAACAGTTATTCTTGGATTTAATTAAATCCCTGGTCTGTAAAAGTGCAGAGCAGGTATCTATCGCTAACCGATTTCGACACTTAGTTTTTATTAAATTTTGTACTGAGAAGATGCGTTCAACATTCGCAGAAGAATGTGGAATTGACAAAACTCCTTGAGCTATTCTAAAAATATTAGCAAACATGAAATTATTTAGTTCATTTTGAATTTGTCCAACACTTATCCAGAAGTCTGATATTGAGCTTTTCTTAAAAACCTTTAGCTCTTCATAATCTGCCAATGCTCGATACTCGCTATTAATTGTTTCTGCCAAATGTAACTCCTTATCAGGAAATAGTTTAGAAATTAATGGAATAATATTATTAGTTTCTCCTGATAAAACATGCTCAGGAGAAAATTTAGTTAAAAAATGCAAGATTTCGTCGCCAAAATCTATTCTTTTTAATAAAGCTTCGCAAAATGTGATATAAAATTTCTGAATATTACTTTTAAATAAACATTTATCGTCTTGTGATATATTTTCTGATTCAAAATACATCTCGCAATTGGACCCACAATATATGTTTTCTATGGACATTTGATTGTCACTTTTCTTAACATCAAAAGTGCTTAGGTACTTTGTTGAATCAAGGACTGATTTCTTAATGAAATTACGAGCAACCTGATTGAATAACCATTTCAATCTGGGTAAAAAAATATGCATACGTGGTTCCTCTGATTGCATTTCAATGTTAACGCCATTGATTATTTTAAGGATATATGATAAAAACAAAAAATACATTTTAAAAATCTTATCGTTAAGACTCGAGAAAATAAAACTTATAGACTCGTTACCGTAATTAGATTCAAAGTCGCTTAATCCAAAATAATATGTCAATGCAGTCCATTGTTCCAAAATTCTATCGATTGCTGCCTGAAATTAAAGACATAATAAACATTATTTTTGGTTGTATAAATTGAAAAATATAATATAACTTACCTGACGCGAAAGCCAGCGAGTCGGGGCATATTTCAAAATTGTGTGCAATTCTGTTCCGAAAGTAATCTGAAATTTTTCAAAATCAGCTTTTCGACTGGGACTGTTGCAGAAATGATGATTTATTGCCCTTATTAGTTTGTCAATTTTGCTTGGTAATTTTAATGCTGCTTCCATTGCTATTAAATTAAGGTTGTGGCAAATACAACCGTTAACGAGTAGTTTTGGAACCTTTGCTCTTAGTTTTGCCTGGACTCCGTTATGTTTGCCCATCATTACTGAACAGTTGTCAGCAGTAAAAGCAATTAAGTTTTCAATTGGCACACTATATTTATTTAAGGTATGAATAATTGTATCAAATATACCCTGAGCTGAGCAATCATTTATCAGAGCCAACGCAAGAAACCTATCTCGACACTGGTTATCAAAAGTTCTGATAATTATTGCGAGGTTCTTGCACATAGTGGTATCAGTACTTTCGTCGACAACTAAAGAATAATATGACTGTTTAGTTTCTGTTGATAAAAGGACTGCATTTTGTGGACCAGTTACGCTCTTGATTATTTTTTGTGCTTTTATTCTGTTAATAGACATCTTTTTTATGATTTTTGAATCAGTAGCGTCTTCTTTTATACACGCGCTTAAATGATTTAAGACAGAAAACGGTAGGTTATGCTCAGCAACAAATAAGCATAATCGTAATTCCAATCTTTTCGCTGCGTCAGTAATAGCAAGTTCCGATAAGTTTGAATCTTTTTCAATAAAGTCTGTCATTTTCAAAGTTTTGTTTGCAGCTGCAACTGCTTTTTTATGTATTGCAGATTCTTCGTGCCTTTGTAAATGTGTTTTGCTTCCTGTAATTGCAATGTTGCAAAATGTGCACTTCTTTCCTTGCTTGGAATTTTCTTTAACTAGCCATAGAAACTGGCTCTTCCATTCCTCACGAAACTGGCGTGTATCTGGGCCTAATTTTTTCTTGGCTCTTGTCGAAACCAAAGAATTTGATTCTGATGATGATGTTGGTAATTCACTTAAGAAGTAAATGCAAAGACTTTAATAGAAACAAATTTTAGAAGCTGGCCGATGCCAACAGCTTTATGTAAATTTTCAACCCAACGTAATTTAATCATTCTGATATTTGGCACATCTATGTATCTTTAAATATCTCAAATTTGCAATTAAAATAAAAAATATAGCTTGAAAATTTATAATAAGCAGTTGAATCAGCTACATGTATCTGTTTTACTTACTTGACGTATTGAACTAATCCCGATGTTGTCATGCTCAATGGACATTCATCACCATCACTATTTGGTACCGACTGGCTCCCTTGAACTGTTCCTGACGGTCCGGGAAATTTCACTAACCAACTGTTTTTGTTTTAGTATGCAACAGTATGAAATCATAGTAAATTAAAATAAACTTACCTTTCCATTGCAAAACAATTCAACAAAACACTTTTAATAAATTGTCTTTCTTTGTGCACACTTCTTGTTTTGAAACCTTCTTCAACAATAAGAAGACAGAAAATGAAATTAAGCCGTTAGCTTTTATTGCATGTGCAATGTGAAAACAAAAAGTAACAAGAGCAACCCAGTAAGAACAAACTAAACACATCGCAAGTTGCCAATTGCGAAAGTACCAAAATGCAATGATGTGAAAGTACTTTTTTTGACCCGAAAGGAGTTGGGTACTTTTTGAAATCGAAAGTACCACAAAAGTCCCTTTCCACCGCAAATATCATCACTGTACTAAACTACTCCTTTTGCCGTGTGGTGAATTTCCATGTTGAAAATCTTTGTTGTTCTTTATAATAGGTAAGTACTTTAGAATGTTTAGATGTACTTTCATGTGTTCATACATTTATATGAATTGTCACGCTTCATCTAAGGTCGCTGTGGCCTGATGTGTATAGGGTTGCGCGTTGGAGTCTGAGGGTTGTTGGTTCAACTCTCGTCCCAGCTTGTTTTTTTTTAACAGTTCTTTAAAAAATGCTTTTTTATTTTTAAAAAATGCGTTTTTATTTTACTTGTGAACAAGTAACTTATTTTTATTTTTTTTTTAAATTAAATAGTATTATAAAAAAAATACACTTCTTAAGTACGTTTCAAAGTACATTTCAAAGTATATTAAGTACATTCCAAAGTACATTTCTTAAGTACATTTCATTAAGTACATTTCTTAAGTACATTTCTTTCTTAAGTACATTTCTTAAGTAAATTTCTCAAGTACATTTCTTCTTAAGTACAGTACATAAGTACAAAATATATATACATATATACACTCCGGTTCACTTATTTAAAGGCGCTAAAAATTCCATATTCAGCAGCCTGTATCTTTCGCAATTTGTAAGCGATGGAACTGGAAGCTAGACATCTTGAGATATAAAAATCATGACAATAGTGGTTTCTTAACTAAATAACTTTTTTGAGCAATTTATAAAAACAACACCAAAAATGTGCTATTTTTTTTTGGTTCACTTGAATAAAGGCACTTCAACTAATTTTAATGAAAAACAGTTTTTCTTGTTTTTTAATTTATTTTACTATATTTCAGAACTACTAGTAATGGGTACAACCCCCTTTGTTTTTAATAACTTCAAATATACGGGTTTACATTGAGAGATAAAGAGAATTTATGTAATCCAACGAAATTTGAGTCCAAGCATCCGGAATGGCCTGAATTAGTGACTGCTAGTCATCAAATTGTCTATCTTCTTCATAGACCTTACAAGATAACCAACCCCAGACATTTTCGAGTTCGATGTTTAGATCTGGCGAATAGGGTGGCCAGTCAAGAATATTACATTGTGGCTTGCAATGAACTGATTTACTACTCTGGCGTTGTGTATAGGGGCATTATCCTGTTGCAATATCCAAGATATGGGACCAAATAGTTTACTGAACTTCGGAAAAGCCGATTCCAATAACGTTTTATAGTACGTAATAGCACCCCACACCATAACGCCCCCTCTCCGCTGTGATGCCGGTTCAAAAAACGCTTTTCTTTGCGCAGATCAGGGAAATAATAGTTGTAGCCATCAGGCCCATCCAAATTAAACTTCTTCTCATCCGTAAATACAACTGTTTTCCAGTCATTTACATGAACATCCCATACCATGTAGTCTCTTGCGAATTGAAGCCGCTTTTCCTTACGAGGAGCTTCAAGTTGCGGCTTTTTTTGTAATTTCAGGTATTTAAGGTACTCACTGCTCTTAATTACTCGGCGCACTGATGACTTAATGGCATCCACTCCAGCTTGAACTCATATTTGTGACACGGATAAGGCAGAATTAGACGCAATTCTGATGATTTTTCTTTTCTTATACGTAGATAAAGACAATGAAACCCTACCATTAAAACTTTTTCCATACCCCTCTGGGTCCTTGATGTAATTGTCGACAACTGTTGGGCTCCGTCCAATTTTTTTAGCTATTGCGCGTTTAGAATATCCTTCAGAACGGTAAACATCGATTTTAATTTTTTCCGATAGATTTCCAATTTTTTGTTTTGCCATTTTGACTCGTAAAATGATTAAGATGTTATATATTGTAATAAACAAACGCTCCCTACAAAAAATCATCGCTTGATTTAAAAACAAGTAAAAGTGTTAAATTCGGCTGTACCGAATCTTTGATACCCTCCACCTTAGTGTTAACCAGCAAAATATTAAGTTTTAAAAAGGACCTTTTTTAAGAAAATGTACTTTTAAAAAAAAAATAAAAATAAGCTTAAAAATAAAAAAGCATTTTTTGAAGAACTGTTAAAAAAAAAACAATCTGTAACGAGAGTTGAACCAACAACCCTCAGACTCCAACGCGCAACCCTTTACCCATCAGGCCACAGCGACCTTGGATGAAGCGTGACAATTCATATAAATGTATGAACACATGAAAGTACATCTAAACATTCTAAAGTACTTACATATTATAAAGAACAACAAAGATTTTCAACATGGAAATTCACCACACGGCAAAAGGAGTAGTTTAGTATAAAACTACAAAAATTAATGTGAAAATTTTATGAGTTTATTTACATTTCCAATCATAAAATTTTTTTTTCGCTGATTTTCAATACCAAACTGCTCAGGAATACGTGGAACATTCTGGCCAAAAACCAAACCGCGTTATCGCCGATTGAAGACGTGAGAATGTTTTCAACAGACGGACAGACGGACATGGCTATATCGACTCCGGTTGTTATAAGGATCAAGAATATATTTACTTTATGGGGTCGCAAACCCTTATTTCTATATGTTACAATCAGAATGACAAACTGATATATACCCTCTATCACTTACAGTGGAGGGTATAATAATAAAGTGCGTTTATTCAAGTGAACCAAACAAAATAGCACATTTTTCGACTTACTTTTTTTATAAATAAATTTTTTTATATCTCAAGGTGTCTAGCTTCCCTTTCCATTTTAAAATTCTGCAATGGGTTACATATTGCAAAAGATACAGACTGCTGAATATGGAATTTTTAGTGCCTTTAAATAAGTGAACCGGAGTGTATAAATAAAAAGCAACAATTTAAAAAATTCAAATTTAGTGCTATTTTGAAAATTACGCGTTTTTTTTTTGGGTTTGGTACTTTTTGATATATTAATGTTGACAACCCTGGTTAACGATTCAACATGATAATTTATACGTCGGGAAATTGCGAATTGTGGTTGTTATTCTGGACCATTTTATACTTTTAAGCAACGTTGCCAATTTAGCGCGTTTTGCTTTTCTACAACCAAAAAGTCGAATTATTCGCCATTAGCCCGATTTTTAAATAGCGCACTAAATTAGCAAGTTTTGATTTACAAGATTTTTAGAATTATGGAATGCCAACAATATTAAGCCCAATTTTTACAACCATTAAAAAGACCGTTTAATATTGAGCAGTGTAATCTTGTTACTTTTGGTCAACAGCAGTTGAATTAAACGGTTTCTGCGAAAGTCGTAATTAATTTCTTTTATATTTTGATAATATATTATATTAACTTTCTTAATTTGTTTGTTATTAATTAATTAATTTGTAATTAAAATGTAAATAAATTTTAGGCGGAACGTCAAAGAACAGAAAAGTGTGGGAGTCTGATCCAGTATTTAAAAATGATGGAAGCCATTAGTTAGGGGCGAAACAAGAGCCTTTTGCATTTGTTGTAATTGAAAATAACATCTGAAACATCAAACGGTGAAACCTTATCGAAATAGAACGAAAGCAACCTGAAATTGCATCTAAAATAAATGTGTATAAAACCCCAAACAGCCTGGCACTGCTTGCTCTTTATAAACATGGATGTGCACAGTCGATTTTTAATTGTGGATAATTTGGGTGCACTGTGCTGTAGTGCGTTTAAATACAGTAAAGCCGCCTATTTTAGACTCTATCGCACAAAATACACAAATATAATAACGTTGCATGTAGTGACCCAATTTGTAGGAAAGCTTCTGGAGGAATGTTTCATACTACTATTCGACTACTATTCGACTACTATTCGACTATTCATATTTTTGAAATAATCGAAAACTCGACTTTTCACATTTTTTTAAATAACACTGTGACACGAATGAAAGGAATTTGTTTCTGGCCTCAAGTAAACCAACAAATTGTGAAAGTACTTGGATGTGGTATCACAAAACCCCGCTCGGTTTTGCCCATATACGTCGGTTTTGCCCGAAGAAAATGTTGGCCCTATTTCAGATTTTACTTTAATAAATCCTAAACAGCTTGAAATATTTGATTATTACCTTTGACAATATTATAGCTATTTTCCAATTTCACAATTCCCGCTTATTTCACGAAACGTCATGAAAAATTTCACATATTTTATATGTTTTGACATTTCTTGCTTAACGGTAAATAAATTGCGGTAGTTGTCTTCAAACGAATTGTAGCTTATAAATTTCTTGATAACTTTTCTATATACACTAATCAACAAAAATTATATTTAGAGCTCCGTAATTGGTGTAGAAATGCTGCGTTTAACCATATTCTTTAAATATTCACCTATATGTATTCAATATTAAACAAATTACAAATTGATATCTTCTACAAAGTTGTAGTGCTTAATACACTTAACAATATTGTCAAATACACTAATGAACAAAAATTACATTTTGGGTTCCAAAATGATTGTATCAATTCAGAAATTTTAATTTTTTAAAAATTTTCGCTTATAACTTCTATACTATAAACACAGGAATGTAATAATGTTCTCCAAAGTTGTACAACTTAAGGATTTCGACTAAATTGTCAAATACATCAACGTCGTAAAATGTCATACATGATCTCAAATGGTCGCATAATACAAAAATATGGTTTTGTTTACCGTTTTTGTTCATAATTGTCATATCTTTAAAAGCTTTTTCAAGCATCCAAAACAACAATCGAGTCACCCTATACGATGCTGAAGTAATAGTTCTATATACAATGTCGTTTAATTAAGTGAGAATTGACATATATAAATATACATATGTACATCGCATCTTAAGCCGTATCATTTTACAAAACGAAAAATGCGTCTGGTATTAACCCATATTTAAAAAAAGTACAGAAGCCAAATAAAAGAGCTAGAATTTGACTTAAAATGCTAAACTGGTCCAGAAAAACAATCAAAATTCGCAGTTTTTCGCGACAGCCAAATTTAACATGAATTTTGCTGAATCGTTAATACTTGGTTAAATAATTACTAATCTTTGACCAGTGTTGCCAGTTTGGCATAATTAATTCTTTTCTTATATTTAACTATTTAATAACACGTGTATTTTTGTATAACTATCGAATGTTTAGACTGAAAACACGCCGGACGTTTTAATTTTGATTCAAGTAACAATAGTATATTCTTTCTTATAAGCCAACACACACCAAATGACAGAAACGAGACATACGTATTTTCAATATATTTTCTGGCTTCATGTGTCTAAAACGTTTTGACTGATCCTGTGTTTTCAGCCTTAACCTTCCTATACCCGCGCATCGGTCTGTGAGACCGACGAAACACTTTTTCAAACATATTTATTTTTCCGAAGAGGTTGGTAACTCGGTTTTTTTGATAGCTGCCGGATTTTTTGCTATCTTTAATTTAGTGCATATTGTGTGTTTGTGCGAGACGCACGTGTTGATGTATATGGTGTCATTTGGTCTGTGAGACCGACGCGGGTATAAGTGTAACTTTTTGTGTAATTAAAAAATTATTATGATTAGCATTTTTTGCGTTATTTTTTGTGTTTATGTATATTTTGACCAATTTTATTATTTTATAGGTTATATTTGGCACCAAGATGAATCAAGAGCAAATTAGATTACTGTTGGAGGAAGAAAGTTCTGTTTCTGATTATGAGGACGAGAATGACAGAGAGGTGAAAGATTTTGTTGAGACACATGAAGAAACATACGATACCGAGCAGGAAGATGATGAAGAATATCCAGAGTCTTCGTCAACATTTAACAACAATAAAATTGGTCGCTGTGGATATTGTGCATCAAAAAAAAAACCTAAAACACGTTACAACTGTGCAAAAAATATTTTTGTTTGGAACATGCTGTTATGCTATGTCCTGATTGTTGTATTGAGCTCGATATCTAAGTAAACCTATGATTTATGTTTTTTATAAGAAGTGTTTTTTAGGATAAAAAAGTTAATTTTTTGTAAAACATAAGTTCAAACCTGTGATTTTGAAGACTGTTTTCTAAAATATAAAAAGTCACTTATATAAATAAAAATAATATAACTGAAAGACATAAATTGTTCCATTAGATCTCTTAGTTTAAAAAAAAAATATTATCTCAATAGGGTTTGTTAAGAAAAACTTTGAAACAATGTTTAAGTGGTTTAGGTGTTAAAAAAAATAGCGCGGGTATAGGACGGTTAAAGGCCGATATCTTCCTAACCATTAACAAAACTTTAAAACTAAGAAAAATGCATTTCTATGCTACTTATTTCATACTTTTTACTTTACACGTCGTGCAAAATTGGTATAAGTATATGATCTCTTAGTTGTGATGAGTCTACGTCGGGAATTATTTTGGCAATAAACTAACTAATTAAAAACTAATAATCTTACTACTCGTATATACGACAAAATTAAATGTATTCTAAATTTGCGAAGATGAAGTTTTTGTATGTTTTAAATATAATAGCTGCTAACTAAAACAATATATTCCGTAAATTTAAAAAAAAAAAAACAGTAAGTCAGTGTAGATACTTTGCCAAAAAATGTTCCCCATGACTTTTTTAGTTTAATGTTGTAATCTTTTTTTTGGAATAATATGGATGGAAATCCAATACAAAAGTACGAAAGTGGTAATAATTGATCTAAATTTCTTATACTTTAAAAAAATTTATAGGATACGTTTGTTACCAAATGTCCACTTCATTTTGACTCTAGTTTCTGAAAATGCTTATCAAAACTAACAAAATGGAATTTGGGGGTTTTCTGGTTTAGCTCGTATTCGGACTTTATTGTATCGTGAATATTTCGGCTGAAACTTGATTACAAAAATCAATTATTTTAATTTTGTTTTCCAGCCTTCATCATAATTATAGGTAGTGAGCTTGGGGGGAAAGACAGCATTTAGTACTTCAAAATCGCAAAATTTTCGAAAAATTCTCAATTTGTTGAGATATTTCTCCACATAATTTATCATAAACTCGAAAGTCACTTGTCCCAATTTATTTGAAACAAATTTGAATAAATTTAAGTTTACATTAACTTCAACTTATGCCAATTTTGAATTTTTTTTCGTAGTTATCATAAAATTGTAACAATAAAATATTTTTATTTTATTAATATATTGTTTTTACTTTTAAAAAAATCATGAAAAATCCGAGAGGGGGGAAGTGTTTAATTTTATTGCCTTATAATAGAGCCACATATCTTACGAATAAAACAAGATATGGATCGTAAAAAACATTGAATACCTTTTGATTTTATTTTTATTAAAAGAAGGTATTGTACGATAGTTGGGGAGTTCTGTCTCCACTATTATGGTTAACTTCTGTCAATGAACTGCTTCTTGAATTGGGCAGGGCCGAATGCCAGGTCTTTGCCGATGATATTGCTATCATCTGTACGGGTGGAAACCTCAATTTACTTAGCATTCGTACAACCAGCCTACTTAGTCTGATTTAGAACGGGACAGCTAACAACGGACCATCACTTAACCCACTCAAACCCGAGCTTATCTTGTTCTCTCGGAAATATAAAATACCCGCATTTGAATTGCCGTCAGTTATTGGGGTGCAATTAGAGTTGACGGAAAAGGTCAAGTATCGGAGAATAATTCTCGACGGTAAAATGTCGTGGAAACCGAATGTGGAAGAGAGGGTGAAAAAGGCGTCTGATGCTCTTTACTGCTGTAAAGGGGCGATAGGAAAGCGCTGGGGACTGTCTCCTAAGATCACCATGTGGATTTATACGGCAATAGTCAGACCAATACTTCTCTACGGCATCGTAGTTTGGTGGAGGTCCCTCCAAAAGAAATATATTCTGAATTCCTTGATGAAAATTCAAAGATCAGCACTGATTAGCGTTAGTGGGGCAATGGGCATGACGCCAGTGCTATCCTGATCATCTGTACTCCTGATATCATGGCCGAATCGGCAGCCGCTACATCCCTGGTGAGAATCAGAGATTGTGGCGTTTTGATATCGGGGCATTCCGGATACACTGAATTACTACACCGGATCAACTCTATTCCCGTAAAAACGGATTACTGGAATATCTGGGAAATGTCACTGGAAGGGGATACCAGTAGTATCAGATTGTTCACGGATGGATCAAAGTTGGACGAGCATGTAGGATATGGGGTCCATTCACCGGACCTAAACGTAAATATCACCTTCAAACTGCCTGATCACTGTAGTGTATTTCAGGCGGCAGTTACCGCCATCCTGGAGGTTGCTGAACTACTGAAAAGTAGTGTCACAACCCTCCGGAAAATATGTACCTACGCGGACAGCCAAGCTGCCATAAAATCCCCGGAAGCCACGTTTGCTACGTCCCTGATGGTGAATGAATGCCACTCATCACTTAGGGTGATGGCAGAGTATTTTGACATCAGGCTCATCTGGGTACCGGGACACAGCGACATTCCACGCAATTGCGTAGCGGATGCGTTAGCTAGACAGGGCACTACGGCACAGATTCTTTCGGCAAAAGAAGGTGTTAGTATGACAATCTCTACCTGCCGTTTGCAGATTAGGCAGTGGGCCGATAATATGTTCAAGGGCAAGTGGAGGCTTACTTCAACTTGCAAACAAGCCAGGGTCCTCTGGCCACAGGTGGACAGGAAGAGGACTAGGCAACTACTTAACTTGCCGAGAGGCAGGTTATCCACAATGAAAGGAACACTTACGGGATATTGTCTTGTAGGAAAACACGCCCTAAGATTGAGACATAGAAACTCCACTCTCTGTAGATGTTGCATGGAAGAGGACGAGGACGAGGAAACGACGAAACGCCTTCTCTTGGATTGCTATGCTCTGGCAGGACTGAGAAGTAGGATATTCGGTACACATTTATTTAGCACCATAGCCCTACAGGATATTCCTGTAGATCTTATTGACAAATTTATTGAAAGGGCAAATTGGCTAGACGACTAGTCAACAGTTGCTATGGAGGAAACTGCAGGTATCACAATGGGTTTCTTTAGCCTAAGTGTGCTAGACAGCGTGCTGTCTTGCAGCCTGCTCAACCAACCAACCAACGATATATAATTTTGACACGAATTGTGATTGTTTGTTTGCGTTTCATAATAGTGAGTAATTTTTGTGTTTATTTGAATTCATTCAATCGTAAAAACTTTACCCGATGTTTGTACAAAATATCAGATTGAAAATGTAGTACATAGTAAAACAAGTGCTTTTTATGACACGGATTTGGCAAAAACCCTATATCCTATTCTTCGGAAAATCATTTGAAAAGTGCTGAATGTTTTTGTATGATTTTTACAGTAAAAAACAACTAATAAACAGTAGACTGTTTATATTTATGATTGAGTTCACGTGAAATTCTCACATAAAGGGTAAAAACGAAATTATGGTCGTGTATCAGGACGCTGAAGCTAGAACATTTAGAATTTCAGGTAATTCAATCGAAAAATACCCAGTATTTATGAGTTCATTCATACACTTGTTGTCATTCAAAAAGAATTTACGAAAGTGAAAACGACCCGAATTGCAAAAGTCCTACAAACGTAAAATATATATTTATTTTCATTATCCATGACTTGTCTCATTCGTAAGATATGTAACTCCTTCCCACCGAAATTGCCAATGGTGGTAAGAAGGGGGCAAATGTGATAAGGCTTGCGATAAAAGTCGTATTGAATGATTATGAATGTGATAAAAATAGTGAATGTGGGCAAAAAAAAAAGTAAAAGTACAAATAACTAGAAAATTAGTTCGGAATGAGGTCAAAATTGTGAATGTGGGTAAACAACGGGAGAAAAAGGATACATTTTCAAAATGCGAGGAAAATTGTTTGGAATGATTAAGGTTGTGACAAAAATTGTGAATTTGAAAAAGGGGAAAAAGAGGGTAGTAAGGGGTAAAACGTAAAACTGCGAGAAAAGCCTTTTGGGATGAAAGGATTGTGTTATAAGTTGTAAATGTTGGTAATAAGTTTAAAAAGAGGCAAAAATGGGAACAATTGGAAAATAGGAGTAAAAATCTTTTGAAATGATTGGGAATGAGTAAAAGAGTGAATGGGTAAAAGCGTCAAAAATTGGTTAAAAAATTTAAAATGCAAGAAAAATCGTTTGGAATGATTAGGGATGTCTTATAAATTGTAAATGTTTGCATAGGGGCAAAAACAGTAAAGCTTCAAATAACGAGCGAAATCGTTTGGAATGGTAAGGAAGGTGTTAAAAGAGAAGAAGAAGAGATGAGTAAAAATACAAAACGTTACAAAAACGTTTTCAAATGATTAGAAATGTATTAAAATATAGTATGATGGTAAAATGGGTTAAAAGTGGGAAAACGGGTTACAGGTTTTAAATACGAGAGAACTCTTTAGGAAAGATTAGGAATATGTTAAAAATAGTGCATTTAGCTAAAAAGAGGCAGACAGGGGAAAATTAATAATGCTAGAAAAATCGTTCGGAATAATTTGGGACCATTTATGCCCCTTCTTAAACCATCCCAAATTAATTTTTATGTCATTTGAAGTTTTACAATTTTTCAAATTTGTATCTACATATATATTTTTTAACACATTCTTTATCTTTCCAAAGATTTTCTCGCATTTTGAAATTTTACGCCTTTTGACCTTTTTAAACACATATACAATTTTTAATACATTCCAAATTATTCTAAACGATTTATCCCGAATTTACAGATTTTACCCATATACCATATTTAAAAAAAAAAAATTTCTAGCATTTGCATGTGTTAGCCCTTTTACACACAGACACAATTTTTAAAAATTAAAATCGTTTCATATAATATTTCTTGAATATCTAAGGCCCAATTTTTGACGGTCAATCATCTTTGATCAACGATCAAACATTATTTAAACTCTGAATTCATTTTTTAGGTTAATCGTTGATTGCTGTTCACACAGCCAAAGTTGGGAATTTAAACTATAATCAAGTCACCATATGATTTTGACAGAAAACAAGGAGATGAACAAGCACAAAATTTCTTTAATTGTTAATGTGAACAATTATAATCTCCATCCTAGTTGAAATAACAATAGAAACGTATCATTTAACTGCAGTTAGAACTTTATTTCTGTTAGTTAGAAGATTATTTAGTTAGAACTTTATTTCTGCTCAAATATTTTCCAATTTCATTAAATATTTTGTATTTTATCGCTTCACTTTTGTTTTGCAAATGGCGTCAGTTTGATGCATTGTAACGATTAGCCGATAAATGTATGAATACCGGTTATTTTTCGTAGCATTTGCCACTGTTGCCACATGGTAGTAAGATTATTTGACAAAGTACTGAAAAACTCTTTTCGTATTTAAAGTCAGATCAAACATAAATTAAAATCAATTGATTACCAATTTAAATAACCACTCTAAAATTGGGTCTTAATGTTCAATACAAACAAATTTTCTCGTTATTTAAAGTTTTACCATTTTGTCCTTTTTTTACCCACATACACTATTTTGAACACATTTCCAATCACTCCAAATTAAATTTGTTTATTATTTCAACTTTTACCCACTTTTGCCCACATTCAATATTTTAAATATGCATATTCCCAATGCTGGGAATTTTTTGGATTTTCAAATTTTACGCCTTTTAATGCTCGTTCACGATGATGGCAACAAATTCAACAGGCGTTCACAATGCAAGCAACAAATTTGTTCGAATAAGTTCGAAAAAACTGCTGACTGGCAACATTGTTTACATTATACAGCAGTATACATATTTGGGAATTGAAAACAATGGAGAATTGCAATACAAACGAAAAAGCAAACAGTAAAAAATAGAAAAATTAAATGTGAGACACGGACCTCAGATTTGTGCCACTACCCGGAGCAAAAAGTATTAAGTGTTTTTCTTTAGAAAACTTTTCAAATTTTTCTATAGAAGAGTTTTAAAAATTTTCTATAGAAAAGTTGTCAAATTTTCTATAGAAATGTTTTAAAACTTTTCTATAGAAAAATTGTAAAATTTTATAGAAATCTTTTAAAATTTTTCTATAGAATTGTTTTAAAATTATTCTATAGAAATTTTTTGAAATTTTTCTATAGAAAAGTTTTAAAATTTTTCTATAGAAATGTTTTAAAATTTTTCTTTAGAAAAGTTTCAAAATTGTTCTATAGAAATGTTTTCAAATTTTTCTATAGAAATCTTCTCAAATTTTTCTATAGAAATATTCTCAAATTTTTCTATAGAAAAGTTTTAAAATTTTTCTATAGAAAAGTTTTAAAATTTTTCTGTAGAAATATTTTCAAATTTTTCTATAGTAATATTTTAAAATTTTTCTTTAGAAATGTTTTCAAATTTTTCTATAGAAATGTTTAGAAACTTATGTTTCATAATATGTCATGGCCTTGGACGGTTTCGATAAACCTGAAAATGTCAGCTTTTTTTAAACTTTTTTCTTTTGTTTATTAATAAAATTGGCGCGAACTACACTTACTACAAACAACTGCACATTTCACATTTGCATCAGCTGATTTGTTCGAAAGCCAGCGACAGTGTTGTATTCTTGGTAATAAAAAATTATAATTATATGTGAAATTATTGTTATTGGCAGATTCTACAGATAATATTATTTATTAAAATGTTTGTTTTGATACAAAATGTTTACATTTTCATTCATACTTCCAAATTTTATAACAAAATTCGAAGTAGAGCGCCCCTAGCGGTCAGTAGAATAAACTGATTCGAACAAATTCCAATTTGAAGTAGAACCTACTTCTATGACAAATTTGAATTCCAATTTCACGAAAAACATGAGAGGACATTATTTGCAGTACTGTGAGTGTGAACGAGAAGGCTTGAATTACAAATTCGGTGCTACCATTGTGAACGCTACTTTACTCCTCGTGTCGTTTTTTAGCCACATCCACTATTTTTAACACATTCCAAACGATTTTTCTCGCATTTTAGAGATGTACTCTTTTATGACGCTATTTTTAACTAACTACTTTAGTCTTTCTTCGAAGTTTTACCCTTTTAGCTCCTTCTTAATAATTGTTCCGCCTTTTTAACCACAGCCACTACTTTTAACAACTTTACAATAATTCTTATATATGCCCAATCATCATCCAAACCAAATTTTGGTCTGCCTTTAGTCGAACTTATTTCAATTATTAGACGAACTCCAGACCCAATCATTCCAAACTAATGTCATCATGCGAGTTGTGTGCTGAGAAGGAGCCGAATTTGTTGGCTCACAAACGAAATTTTTAGATACCCTGTTAGAAATACTCGTATATAATAGAGTATACTTATATTTGTCAGAATTATCGAAATGTCAAAATTCCGCTCAAAAACATTTAACAAAAAATTGTTTTCGGGAAAAATAACAAACACCTAATTGATTATGCTCAAGAAAATTTCACAAAAATTAAAGCGATGTATGTTTTTATAATCAGATAAAAAAAACGAATAAGAACAAAAAATTTCGAAATTGTTGGTGATAATTTTGAATTCGTCCATAAAATTTGAGCGTATCACATGTGGTTGTATATTTTATGATCAACAACCGGCACGAATGTATTAACCTGTGTGTGAAAAAATCACAAATTGGACGTTAAGTGAACCACAGACTTGTCATTCATGAGCATGAACATCAACTATCGTAGATGGTTAATGTCGGTTTACCGCCCTTCTTGATACGAAATAAGAATGTAATCGAAGTTTTTCGCATCTCTATCATGTTCACAAAATGTTTTGGTAATATTTTTATAAATTCATCAGTCAGATAAAAAGTTATCGGCCAAGCTCATGCTCATCAATTGCAAGTTTGTGGTTCGTTTTAGGGCTTTACAAAAAAGTTTGTATTGGTATCGATCTTATTAGAATTTTTTTAATTTTTCTTAATTTCTTAACTTATTTATATTTTATTATTTTTGTATTTTATTATTTGTGTATTAACTGCAATTTAAATTATCACCATAAATCACATACACTTTTTATATTGCAGGAAAATTCATTAAATTTATTTCATAGGCATTGTTTTTTTTTTCATAACAGTAAATTGTTTTTTTTTCTTGCCAATCAAACCAATTTGTTTAGTAATTTTTGAATAAGTGATGATTTATCCGACCTTTCGTGTTATATTGAAAAATTAAAATGTTCTAGCGTTTGGTCGTATGTATTTTTAACCAATTTTACTTTTCGATATTTCGCTGCACTTTGGGTAGCATCGTCAGGAAGATAAACACAATTACACTGAGCAACAACGATTTTGTCCTAAGAACGCCACTATGATTTTCGTATGCAGTTTGGTTTAAAACATGAAAAAAAAATTACAGCAGACAGTTGTCCGAGGCCTTCGGCCACGGACTGTCCCTGCAGGCTGTGTCAGAGACACGGCCATTAAGTTTAACGTAGAATACGCCATCCGATAAGACAGAAAACATATATAACAATAAATTCATTTGCTTATATTATTTATCATTTATTGTTATATATGTTTTCTGTCTTATCGGATGGCGTATTCTACGTTAAACTTAATGGCCGTGTCTCTGACACTTATTGAAATAAGTTCTGCGAATGTTGAGAGGGCCGCCCTAATATTAAAAAAGGTTCACCTTATCGAGTCTTCGCATTAGCATTCGAGCGTTGTGTGAAAGCTTTACGCTTTACAATTCAAAATTAATGTTACAACAGCTTTATTGAAGCTTTCGCAAAAAAGCTTTATTACGTTAGCTTACTGTTTGTTTCACTTTTTACTAGATACATGTTGACATGTTCCTAAGCAATGTTGAGCAACCAAAAACACTCAACCAAACACCACACATACATATGTTTGAGTGTATGTGTTTAAACAATTTTCATTTGAGAAATTTAAATATTAGGAAGATATCAACCAATATGAAATGTATATCAAACGAATGATAACATCTTCATTTACCTACAAAAAAAATTTTAAAAAAATTCATCTAGCCGTTTCCTCAAATTCAATGAAATAAAGATTACAACAATAAAAAGCTGACATGACTCCTCATACCGTAAGGTAAGACGTATTCTACGTCAAAATATTACAAAAATATCTGTCACGCCACTGAATTTTAAAGGGTTATAATCCAATTTACGCTAGTTTGTTTACTCTTTAGCCCATATCTTGTGAACGGATGCTCTTAATATTTAATTTAAGATAGCAATCGAAAGATTATTAAACACCCATAATAATTTTCTAATACATATCTTCACTTGATCAAACCGTTTGAGCACAATTTAGAAAAATAATCAACTTTTCGGAAAAATTTCAAATTTCTTCGACATTCACAAATCACGGAAAAATAGTAAAATCGATTTTAAAAATCTATAAAAATAATACTTACGTGTGCTATACTCCAACGAAATTTTTGAGATATAAATGGAGAAAAGCGGTGTATAAATGCGGATTTTACTACAATTTTATTGAATTTACCCATATATGCAGTGTTCCTCACTTACGATACAAAACCGTATATAATGTATAGTTGTGGTAAGCTGTGGATTGGTGGTTACAAAATTGATATTTTTGACTCATTTTACATGTGTACACTGCGAGTGATATATACGGTGTAGTAGTTTGAATATTACTAAAATGCTCAGATATAAAAACTAGTGGCATTTCATAATATCCACAAAAATTATAGTTAAAAATAAATCTTTTCAAACGAATTGCATTATTTTTCGATTAAATGTTTTTACTTTGAAATGTGATTCGAGTTCAGGCGCTATCTAGGTTTCAGTTATGTATATTTCATTTGGAATAAATTGTTGGTGGATCAAACATTAACAAGAGGTTTGACTACATTTTTGTAAAAAGAAAAATAAATATATTTAAATAAATATACCGTGTGAGAAAAAGACGCCACGAGTGCTTAGCTTGTAACTTGGTTTGAGAATATAGCTATAAGCAATTGGCATGTGTGCCGTCTTTGTCTACCTCAGGATATTTTATGTAATGACGTCTCTACCTATATATAATGATAGTTGTTTGCGAATCACGTGCAGTTGGTGTCAGTTTTCTTGTTCAAAAAAGTTAATCACCAAAATTAATGAATTTTCAAACCAAATCTCGAAACAAATAAAATGAACTAATGCGTGTATAAATAATCCTAACGAATATGTACGAAAGCATTTTCGTACTAAGTTTAGCTCTACCCTTCAAGAAATATATACCCAGTATTTCGATATGAGTGATTTACATGGCGAGAGATTCCATCAGGAAATGAAAAACATTGAAGATCGCTATAAAGGACGTTGTACTGCAAGAATGATGGGAGACTATATTTAATTTCTCATAAGAGAGTCCAACGCAGAGATACTTAAAAGTCAATTCAAAAACCAAAAAGACAAAAAAATTTATCATATATAAATAAAGTAATAAACCTTAATCTTAATAAGTCCATTTAAATCATATTCAAAAACATAGTTAATTTTTTCATTGTAACTGCTATGTTTAGGAGTTTTAAATGGTTATATTACTAAGTCAAAAATATCAATTTCCTATATACGGTGTTGTGGCCGTCGGTAGTACAATGGGTAACATGCGCGCTTCTTGTACAAGAGATCATGGGTTAGATCCCTGCTCTGACCACCTAACATTTACTAAAACGGCGGTCACCTCGCATAGTGCCGGCGACACTGTCGAGTAATCGGCCATGGAAAAGCTTCTCTTCTATTAATAATCCGTTCGGAACCGGTGTAAAACTGTAGGTCTTAATCAGTGAGTCTTAAAAATAGAAAGCGCACAACTCACCGATTCTGATAAGCTCTCCCCAATTCCTTCATGGCATGTAGTGGGAAAACATTTATTTATTTATTTACATATATACGGTTTAGTGAGGAAAACTGCATATATGGGTAAATTCAATAAAATTGTAGTAAAATCCGCATTTATACACCGCTTTTCTCCATTTATGTCTCAAAAATTTCGTTGGAGTATAGCACACGTAAATAATATTTTTGTAGATTTTTAAAATCGATTTTACTATTTTTCCGTGATTTTTGAATGTCGAAGAAATTTGAAATTTTTACGAAAAGTTGATTATTTTTCTAAATTGTGCTCAAACGGTTTGATCAAGTGAAGAGATGTATTAGAAAATTATTATGGGTGTTTAATAATCTTTTGATTGCTATCTTAAACTAAATATTCGGAGCATCCGTTCACAAGATATGGGCTAAAGAGTAAACAAACTAGCGCAAATTGGATTTTAACCCTTTAAAATTCAGTGGCGTGACAGATATTTTTTAAATATTTTTTTAATATTTTTTTTTCATGTTTCAGACCAAACTACATCCGAAAAACATAGTGGCGTTCTTAGGACAAAAGATTTTTTTTAATTTGTTGCTCAGCGTTAATAATTAAAACAAAAAGAATTGATAATTAAAATTGTTTCTTCTTGTTTTTTCATATAACAATAACAAAACATGAAAAAATTAAACAATTGAAAAAATTTTCTTGTCATATGAAAAATGTTTTAAGTTTTTCCCCGATTGTGGCTGATATTATTATGGAGAATTTACGTGATTCCTGAATAGAAGAGCTGGCCGTAAAACCGAAACTGATTACCAAATATGTAGACGATATATTCTGTATCGTTTCAGAAAGTGCTATAGATAATATTTTGACAACATTTAATAATTGTCATCATAATATTAGGTTTACAATTGAAGAATAATGTGGATCAAGGCTCCCATACTTGGATACAATGGTAATAAGAAATGGGGAGAATGTATTAGTGGATTGGTGCCAAAAACCAACGGCTTCAGGAAGGGATATCAATTATCACTCCAAACACCCGAAACTAATGGTTTTCAATACGGCAAGAAACCTAATAGAGAGGGTTTTGAAGATAAGCGATGGGAATTTTCACAAAAAGAATAAGGAGAAGATGAGACCTATATTAATGGACAACAATTTTCCAATAGGGTTAGTCAAATGATTAATATTCAATATGAAAATAAGGGGCAAGATAACCAAAAACCAACGGTGGAACCGAAAAAGTTTAAATCATTATGTAGATAAATTTGACAGATCTAATATAGTATACAAAATACCTTGTGGTGGAAATGAAGTCAAAGTTGCAATATGGTATATGTAGGTACGACCAAAAATAAACTTAAGACTTGAATGGCAAGACATAAATCAGATCAAAAATGTAGACACGTCTCAACACAAAAAACCTTGATATCTATCAAGACACGCAAGTTTTGAATAGAGAAAATTATTATAAACGTCGATTTATGTTAGAAATGTTACATATTATAAGGACTCCAATAGCGAAGAGAATAAACTTTAAAACAGATACGGATAATGTTGCACAGAATTATAGACATTTAATTAGTAAAATGTAGAACATTTCACCGAAAATTGTTTGATGTCTCATTGAATTTGTCATTAGGTAACCTTTTTAATATATCAGGATGTAACTTGTTGAATTTACCACTATGTAGCTAGATACTTTTTCTACCAAATTATTTTTCTGGCTATTAATTAGAGAAACTATTTCTACACAACAATTTTTTCTGGTTGTAACTTAAAACATTATTCATATGACAAGAAAACTTTTTGTTTTTTCAAATGACAAGAAAAAATTTAGTTTATCAATTCTTTTTGTTTTAATTAATAATTGTGTTTATCTTCCTGACGATGCTACCCAAAGGGCAGCGAAATATCGAAGAATAAAATTAATTAAAAATACGACCAAACGCTTGAACATTTTTGTTTTTAAATTTTATTAATTTTTTTGACTACAGTCCGGAAAATGTAAAATTTTGGATGCATTTCGTCTGTTACTGAGTAGTAATCTAGAATTATATTGGTACTATGTCTGTATGTTGTCACTGTTACGTACACCTTTTTTTAATGAAAATCCACATTACATACATACATCTGGCAACAAAAAAACGAAAAGTCGAAAGCAAAAGCCGACTTTTGTACAACATGAAACTCGATGTCGACTTTTTCCTACAAAAAGTCGATTAGTTGAAAGTCGATATATAGAACACTAGGAACGAAAAATCCAGTTCCTTTCGGAATTTCCCATGATTACAATTCATAATCACATCAAAATCAGAAGTCTGTTAGAAATCGAATCCGACATGAGAATTTTTGATGAATTTGGACAGATTTCTGACCTAATTCTGAACGTTTTGATTGCTAGGAATTTACATTTTTCAATCATTAACAATCATTTCAATCAATACCTTTTTCTTATGAATGATGCTGCCATTGATGATTTTCTGATGGACTCCCACTTACGTACAAGGCTAAACTCTAAACAAAAACAAACACTTGTCGCAACAAAAATAAACTCTACCGCACACACACACGCACTAGTAGAAGATAACTGCATTTATTGCGGTAACTAAAACTGAACAACACCGCACACCACTCTTGGACTCTTTCGCACTTCCTTTTCATTAAACCTCTTCATTTTGATAAACTTTTTTCTTTGCATTTAGCTTACTTTGCTTTGCTTTATTTTCCTTTTCATTTATTTGCTAATTTAACAAAACACTATTAAATGATTTCCTTTACACAACAACTAAATATTTGGCACAAGAAGTTGTGGCCGGCCACAACCGTACCACTTTATTTTAATATTTTGGCACAAAACTACATGAACTTAACATGAAACTGCATCAAAACCACAAAGTTTAATGTTTATTTAACAAATTTATGCAAAAACATTTTTAGAAACACAACTTTATTCAAGAAAATTATTGAAATACATTTTTCATAATAAAAACGCAACCAATACGGAGAATATCGCGGAAAAACTGACAACTGTTGTCAAATACGTTGCAACATTGCCATACTGAAATGTGAAATATCGAATATTGGGTTTGGTGTTGCCACACCCAAGTGTGGAATACCAAATGGTTGCTGAACAGACTGAGTTAAAGGCGCCGTTTCAATCTTTTAGCAAATTAAGCAACCGGTTCCGGTAAATAAGAGTACGTCAAAGTAAAAAGAATTTAAATTTTAATTTGAATGCATTATTTGAATAAAAATTGTAGTGCGATGCCATTAGAAACATCGTTTAGAGTTCTAGCATTTAGACAGACGGATATTATAGGATTTCTAATGTCAAATTCTATAATAATAATAATAGATACTCTCGATATTGCTATAATTTAGTTGTGTGTAAACGCCGTATAAGAAGGGAAACCGTAATGTCGTTCATTCGTGAACAAAACAAACTATTTATACCATAAAATAATGCAAGAGATATGTGGAAGATTTTTTTTATTCTTGAACATAATTTACAAAATGTAAAAAAATGTCACAAAACAATAACAATGAATGGAAATTTAAATATAAAAAAATATTAAATTGGAAATATTAAATAGAAATGTTAAATTAGAACTTAAGACTTAAAACAAAATTAATGAATAATTCTCTTTAAGATACCAAGTTTTAAAAATGGATTGGAACGAAAAAATAGCATTCAGACAGCATTTGGCACGACCAGGCGGCGTCGGATCGTTTCCAAAAAAAAAAAACAATTGTCGTTATGCCCTGGCTTGGGAAATTTCGGAGACTAATATACTCTTAGGGCTCATCAGATCGTGCCAAATACTTCCTTGGTCCCGTAGATAGGATTATTTATTATTTGTGTTATAATCTCTTTTACTAGTTTTATTGTTAAAATGTACGGGAAAAATCCTTTTGTATTTACATTTAATTTTGTAATACTTGTTTTTGTTTTGGGCATTTTTTTATTTACATTTTGTGAATTACGTTGCAAAATAAAAAGATTACTCACCACAAAAAGCATCTTCTATATATCTTTTGCATTAGTTTATGATATAAATAGTCTGTTTTGTTCACGAATGAACGAAATTACGTTTTCCGGCCTTAATACGCACACCTAGATTATCGCATTATCGGGAGTACAGTATAACCTCTCTAATCCGGACAGATATAGATTCGACCTTTGTCCGGATTACTGAATTGTCCGGACTACAGTACAAAATGTTTTAAACTCGAAAGATGGTTATGTTTATTATTATTTTATTATGAAATAAGTTATTTAAAAAGCAAAATATAACAAATAAATAATATTAAAAATTTATTTATATTTACAAAAAAGATGCAACATAACAGAAATAAAAAAATGTTATTGCTTGAAATATGAATACATTTTTGATTGAATTCTAACGTAGAATACGTTATACGGTAAGGTAGGGGTGTTGATCTGGAGCATAAAATTTTGAGAAAATGTTTGTCACTTTCCTTATTAGTTTTTAATACTTTATGCATGCATTGAAGAAAATTCAAGTATGGTCGTAACATATTTAATATGTCTTCTTTTGATTTGTATTTAAATAATCATATTGCTACATATAATTTTTTTGATTCTATAAGTAAATCAAAATTTAACTCCTTCAAATTTTGTATTAATTTTCATATGCTTTGTATTTTATGTATAATAACATCATGTGTAAGAGCAGTACGATTATCTGTGTGTTCATCACAGAACCAGTGTGAGAAAGAGAAGAAGTATAATGACAATGCATGTTTTATGTGAACATTACAGAACCAGTGTTGCCACATGCAGTATTTACACTTGTTTTCAAAACTGCATCGAATTGATATAAAGTGTACCCAAATTTTGTTAAAAACTATCCTAAATTTTTAACATAAAAATTAAAGATAAATTTGATAGATTTAAATCATTTATCAAAAATTATATTTAATTCATATATTTTAATTGCAAAATGACTAACGTATTCTACGTCTGACCTATGCGCCCGAGTTATCTAACACAGGCTTCATATTTTTTTTTTCTTTGTACAGTTTTTTAGCTCTAGTTTTAAGTTCGTTCACAAATAAGATTCATATATTCTATTGTTTGTGTTGTTGTTAGGCAAACGTACAAAAGCCGCGAAACAAAAAAAAAAACAAACTGATGTTCAGACTACTGGATAGTTCGGACTAGAGAGGTTACACTGTATCTGCATTTTATTCTTATAGAATTTGACATTACAATTCCTCTAATCTCCGTCTGTGTAAATACTAGACCTCTAAATGATGGGCATAGACATTAATTCTCTCATATGACGTTTCATTTTACACTCTTCGTCGTAGGTATGTGGAAATGAAAATGAATTCGACGAAAATTAACTTACAGCAGGTGGAGTTACAAGAACTGTTTACTTAAGTTTTTCGTTTCGTTTCTATTTTCCCACAAAAACACGAAATGCGGTTGTCGTTCTTTTGTTGGACGATGTGTACTATTGTCTCTACCTGGTATTATTTAACCAATGCTTTCCACCATCCAATGTTCACCTGCAACCATACCTATGACGTTTAATTTATTGAGAGAATTAATGTGTCAATACTAAATTCTACTATGATGATGGGTCCAATTCCACCGCACTACAATATTTCTTCAAATAAAGCATTCAAATTTGAATTTAAATTATTTTTTATATGACGTTCTCTTATTTTCCGCAACCGGTTCCTTTATTTGCTTAAAGATTAATACTGACCATTAAACTTAGTGGGTTCAGCAACCATTTGGTATTCCACACTTGGGTGTGGCAACACCAATCCCAATATTCGGTATTTCACATTTCAGTATGGCAATGTTGCAACGTATTTGACAACAGTTGTCAGTTTTTCCGCGATATTCTCCGTATCGGTTGCGATTTTAGTAAAAAAATGTATTTCAATAATTTTCGTGAATAAAGTTGTGTTTCTATAAATGTTTTTGCATAAATTTGTTAAATAAACATTAAATTTCGTTGTTTCGATGCAGTATTCTGTTAAGTCCATGTAGTTTTGTGCCAAAATAGTAAAATAAAGTGGTAAGGTTGTGGCCGGCCACAACTTCTTATACCAAATGTTTAGTTGTTGTGTAAACGAAATCATTTAATAGTGTTTTGTTAAATTAGCAAATAAAAGAAAGGAAAAGTAAAGTTCGTATGTTCAAGTAAAATGTTAATAAAAAAGCTTTTGAAAATTAAGAGGTTTAATGAAAAGGAAGTGCGAGAGAGAGCAAGAGTCCATGAGTTATTTGCGGTATTGTTCAGTTTTATATATATCCACATATATGCAGTTATATTCTCTAGAGTGTGTGTGTGCGCGGTAGTGTGTATTATTGTTGTAACAAGCGTTTGTTATATAGAGTTTAGCCAGGCACGTACATACATACATAAGTGGGAGTCCATCAGAAAATCATCATTGGCAGCATCATTCATCAGAAAAAGGTAAGTGTGTTAATGATTTTAAAAAAAACACAGCAGACAGTTGTCCGAGGTCTTCGGCCACGGACTGTACGTGCAGGCTGTGTCAGAGACACAGCCATTAAGTTTAACCTAGAATACGCCATACGATAAGACAGAAAACGTATATAACAATAAATGATAAATGATAAACGTCAACTGTCAGCTGCTGTCGAACAGCATCAAACAGCATTGTTATTTTGCTTACTTGGCAGCACTTTCATTTAACATAGAAATGTATGAATTAATTTTTTCATACATTTTTTATAATTATATATCCATGTTAAATTCAAATTCACATTTAGCATTTTGTTTCACTTAAATACATAAGTAAATATACGAAATTTCAATATTTCATCAATCAAAACAACAGCCGAAGGTTTGTGTCCACACTGAAACAGCAGCATAGTTTGTGTTCACGCTACAAACTCAAACACTCAACCAAACACCACACATATGTTTGAGTGTATGTGTTTAAACAATTTTCATTTGAGAAATTTAAATATTAGGAAGATATCAACCAATGTGAAATGTATATCAAACGAAAGATAACATCTTCATTTACCTACAAAAAAAATTTTAAAAAAATTCATCTAGCCGTTTCCTCAAATTCAATGAAATAAAGATTACAACAATAACAATCTGACATGACTCCCTATACCGTAAGGTAAGACGTATTCTACGCCAAAATGTAACTTCCCAGCAAACAAACCGTTCAGAATTAGGTCAGAAATCTGTCGGAAGTCGTCAAAAATTCTCATGTCGGATTTGACTTCTGACCAAGTTCGAACCGAAAAACGTATTAAGGGTCATTCCAACACCCTCTGGGGAAATGCTGTTGTTTCTGCCGGTATTTCTTACCGAAATATGAACTATAATCTTGGGAAATTCCGAAAAGGAGCTGGATGCGTCGTTCCGAATTTAGTAGCTAACCTTTTTTTTTAATATTTGGCATTTGAAAACGGCTGCACCTAAAGAGGCCTAGGAACAGACAATCGGGGATAATGTTTTTAACATATTATAAGGGATCTTGAGAATCGGAAACCCAAACACTAACGGCCTTATTTGGGGGTTTCTAAGGGTTGTTCATAAAGTGGTCCAATTCGTAGTGAAGAATTTTTTTTCAAAAAATCGCCAAAATAAGAAAACCGCTGAATTAAAAAAGTGGCTATAACTCGGAAACGGTGCGTCCAATCCCAAAAACAATAAATTTTTTACATTCACAGAAGGTTTCAGACAATGGATGGCAACACTTTTTTGTAAAAACCATGGCTAAAACTAATATGTTTCCAAAAAATCGTTAAAACGCCCTCATGCCTAGATCTCGCAAACGGAGCGTCCAATTGGAAAAATAAATTTTTTTTGGGTGTTTCTAATGGTTTTTCATAAAGAGGTCCAATTCCTATGAAAGAATTTGTTTTTTCAAAACACCAAAATAATCGCAAAATAACATATTTTTGGGGATTTCTAAGGGTTGCGCATAATCCCAGTATTGAAATTTTTTTAAAAAAATTGCCAAAATAGGAAAATTACTACAATAAATAAGTGGATATAACTCGGAAACGGTGCGTCCAATGGCATTACTCTTTTTTTTTTAAAAAAAAAATCGCTAAAACTAAAAATGTTCTAATACAAAATCGCTAAAACGCCCTCATGTCTATATCTCGGAAACGGAGCGTTCATTCGAAAAAAAAACATTTCCTGGGGAGTTTCTAAGGGTTTTCATAAATTGGCCCAATTTGTATGGAAGAATATTTTTATCAAAAAAATCGCCAAAATAAGAAAATCACTACAATAAAAAAGTGGCTATAACTCGGAAATGGTGCGTCCAATCCCAAAAAGAATACATTTTGTTCATAAAATGTTGTTGTTCATAAAATGGTTCAATTCGTATTGAAGAATTTTGTTTTAATCGCCAAAATAAAAAAAATTGCTAAAATAAGAAACAGTGGACACTGTATATAAAATAATAAATTTTTTCAGTATGTCGCTGACACATATTAGCGATTTTTTATTCGAAAAATTTTACTTTTAGCTATTTAAAAAAAAGTGATGCCATATTGAAGACATCCATTGGTTAAAGCCTCCTATGCAGGAATTTGAACAAACGAACGAATCGACTAAAACTAAAACGTAAAAAATAGAATTTCTTGCGTAAAATGGGGATATTATCTTAGACATTTGTTAGAGGAATATTTTATGAATGAATATCCTAAATGAATAACTGAGTTGACTAAGGTTTTTCATGTAATAAACATTTTAATTTTTGCCGTTTAGTTCATTCAATGAAACAGGAAGTAAATTTTAACATCTCCCCGTACTTATTGGAAAACTCTACAATGGCTTTAAGTAGCGATGTAAAACTTTTAAGTTTCCTTACCATTAATAATAGCCTCGTTCTTTTCATCCAGTATACGCGTTTCCCCATACAAATGAAAAGTGTATACGTTACAGCCGATAATTTTCCACTATTAGTCGAGCAGTGGAAACTAGAGTTGTAGGGTTTCAAAAAAAGTAAAATAAATGAAAATGAGAACTTGTCAAAATTTTATAGTTTCAAGATTTTCAGCGTTCCCTGAGACAGACTCAAATTTTACTATACTCAAGTATTGTCTCGCCTTTTGAAATTCAAAGGTGGCATGATGGGTAGCACATGCAACGAACAACCGCGAGATTTCGGTTCGAATCCTAGTTAAGTCGCATATCTTTTTAATTTTATGTTTAATTACAACTATATTTTAATCATTTATTTTTTAATATTGCTGGTAAATGAGTTCCGTTAAAAAATAGAGTAATTAGTAACAGAAATAATTAAAATTTTTTTTAATTTTGTGCCTTCTCTGACGTTTGAACTCACGTTATAGGCAAAAATGTATGCTCAAGGCCAGAAGCTCTAACACAGCTAAAGTGACAAATAAAGAAACAAATACTTTCAGGTGAAAGTTCAATATTTCTATTTTTCAACTGCTACAGTTGGCAGTCGACAAAAGTGCTGTCATATTAATTTTGCTTAAAGGCGATGTGTTCTTTTCGATCAGTATACACTTCTAGTATATACTGGACGAAAAGAACGAGGCTAATGTTGTGTGTTGAAAATTGTGTACTTCCGTGTTGCCAGTTTAGCATAATTAATGCTTTTTTAGCATAATTATTTTGGCGTCAGCATAATTTTTTTGAAACATGGTGCTAAATGCTTTTTAGCATAATTTTCAACAAATTTTTAAAAAAAATTTATGTTTTACATGAAATTTTTAGCAGAATTTTCCATCCAAATTTTTTTGTATTTTACTTTTTAATAACATGTAACAGGTATATTTCTGAATAAATATCGAATCTTTAGGCTGAAAACACACCGGACGTTTATATTTTGATTCATGGAACAATACATTCTTTCCTATGAGCCAACACACAGCAAAGGATGAGAAATGAAACATCTGTTCAATACATTTTCTTGTCTCATGGGTCAAAAATGACTTGGCTTTATTTATTATTTATTTCTATGCTACTTATTTCACACTTTTACATTACATTTCGTGCAAAATTGGTATAGTGACCTCTTGGATGCAATGATTCCGGAAGCTTTTTGGCAAAACAAAAATTAAACAGTAATAATGTAATCATTTGTAAAAAATAAATGTAATAATGTATTCCAATTTTGCGAAGATGACGTTTTTTATGCGTTTTATAATATGTACCTTGTAAATACAATAATAAATTTCGGCAATTAAAAAAAACTATGAAAACGAAACTATGGACGAAAATTCAATACTACAGTATGAAAATGGTAATGTTACCATTACCGTAAGGGGTTCGCTCTGAATTTCTGACAGTTTATTCTTGTCAACAGGCTATACTTTTGAAAGTAAAGAAAAATAACGGATTTTTTTCAGAATAATCAAAGAAAACTGTAGCTTAAGGTACCTTATCGAAAAATAGCATTTAGGTTTTCATTAATGCCAATAACGTGAATATACAGAAAATATAAAATATTTCAAAAATCCTTATCATATAGTAATTTTTTTGAAACATTTAATATGAAAAACACAAACCCGTAGCTATGTTTGCATTGTATCTCAAAAAGTTATGCATCCCAGATTAAAATTTCAGGACTTCCTAATAATAAGTGTAGCTACAAATAAAAACCGAAAATGGTCTTAAAATTACACCCAAGAAACTTCTAATAAATCATCGGGGCTTTTGTTTCATAAAAAACAACATCTTTAAAACAAAAATAATTTTTTATTTTAATTTTTTATGGAATTTTTTCTATCAAAAATACACATCTCTAATTTCAAAATGTTTTTTCTTTGTTTATAAAAATTAGACGAATTTGTGAATAAAAAAAACGCTATAGTAGGTACTAAATAATACACACTGAGGCAAATATATAAAATATTAATTTTTTTTTGATTTTAGCATAATGATTTTGCATTTCGCACAATTTTGTTGGTATTTTCAGCATAATTTCTTTCCATTTTGCACATTTTTTGGTTATTTATCATAATTTCTTTGGCGACTTCTGGCAACACTGTACCTGACGCCTATAACACAGTACGACAAAATCAAATTTTTTTGAGTGCACATGAGAAATGTTAACAGAATATGAAAATAGGCTTAAAATAAAGCAATACATGTCTCGGCGTTTGGCTGTAGCACGTCAGCATTTTGAGAAAATCGATTTTTAAGCTTCGCAGGACCGTGCAGGTTCGCTTGTAATGTAATACTATTATAAAAAGTTCTATAAAAACAGAATGGGTGAACCGCTTTTAATGCTTGAGCCAGTTTTGAAAAGGGAACTAAATTTGGATTTTTTTATTAAAAAAACATTTTTTTCTATCCGCTAGATGGCGCTTTAATTTTCATATAAATTTAAAAAATAAGCAAAAATGTAATGTAATGTAAATGTAATGTAAAAATACAAAAATGAATATAAAATCTTAACTATTATTTTGTGTATTTTTTCATTACATTTACCTTACATTACATTTAATTCCCTTTTCAAAACTTGCGCAAGCATTAAAATCGGTTCACCCATTCTGTTTTTATATAAGTTTTTATAATAGTATTACATTACAAGTGAACCTCCACGGTCCTGCGAAGTTTAAAAATCGATTGTCTCAAAATTCTGACGTGCTACAGCAAAACGCCGGAACACGTATTTCTTTATTTTAAGCCTATTTTCATATTCTGTTAACATTTCTCATGTGTACCAACCACTGTCGTACTGTGTAGTAACTACAGGGCACTTTAGCAGCTTCAGGACTCATATCGCGCCGATCGAAGTCAAAAACTCCAATGAGGAATTATGTGGATCTTGCTCAGGGTAATGAAAAAATTATTCACTTTTATGTATCTAAACACATACTAATAGTTTCAGTAATTTGCATTGATTATCTTGTGCAACAAAATGAAAAATGTGATATTGCATCGAATGCAATGTACAAATGGATTAAACAAAGTAATTTTCCTTTCCAACAAATGGAAGCAAGTTGCACTCAATTGATTACACTGTTCAACACAAATGAAAAAGATGTCTTACATCAAATACACTGTCAAAAAATTAAAATTTTTGATTACACTAAGCAAACAATAGTTGCAAACCATTGATTACATTGTACAACAAAATGAAAAATGTTGCATTCCATAAATTACAATGTGTATTTGTTTTGAACAGTATAGTTGATGTAATACAACTTTTTTTGAATTTGAATTTTATGACCGATTTTGTTAGTTTTCAGTTAATGTATGAGAAATTCATACTACAAGCTTACAGGTCAGCTACGTGTTTGTAACTGAAAAATGGGTGGGTTTTAGACAATTCAAATTATTTCCAACAGAAACCAACCATTTTAGAAAAATGTGCCTGACCTGTAAGCTTGTAGTGTAGTAGTATGCATTTCTCATACATTAACTGAAAACTCTTTTTTTTTTGTTCAACAGTGTATTAATTTCCATCTATGTTTATAGTTGAAAAAACTACGAATATTGTACTGTTCCAATAGAATCATTAAATATATCATTTATTTGTAAAGCTAATATTATAAGAAATAATATACGTGCTATTAACATCAACAATATTTAATTTCAACCACTTTTGTACGATGACTTACAAATAGGAATACAAGTATGATAATCAAATATTTATATATATGGGCATTTCCACAGAAAGGTCAACCTTTTGTCACATCACGTCACCCTCTATAAGTACTTATGTTTTAGGACCAGTTAGTTTGAAAGTCTTCTTTTCTTTTACTAAATATGTAGTTACTTACATTCTGTATTTAAGAAAAGAATAGAAAACAATCGAACCACATGCACAGTTGCCACAGTTGGTAATATCCAACCAAAATTGGTAACATTTAAACGGCTTGGTAACATGGTAGCATTTTATTCATTTTGGTAACCTTTTGAAATGAAATAATTAGTATAAGAAAAAACATTCAATTTCATATTTCTACTAGAAAATCTAAAATGTTACTTCCAAACAGAAGAAAACATGAAGCAGTGGCAACACTATTTGGGAGAATTGAATGATTATGGGCCTAACCAAAATACGCGCTTGTCGTCGTTCGCACTAAATAAACAAATATATTCGTCTCTTTCGGACTAACGAACTCTTTGTGCTTTGATTGGTCTGAATATAAAAGTGTTAGAATACTCGTGCACTAAATATTTTGGTATTGCAATTGAAAGGCAATAAAATGCAAAGAAAGTGAAGATTATGTAGCTTTATTTTGATGTATGATGATGAAAAAGTTTCTCAAAATACTGTTCGGAACCGGTGTAAAACCGTAGGTCCCAATCAGTGAGTATAAAATTCGAAAGAGCACTGCTCACTGGTTGTGTGAAGCTCTCCCCGATCCCTTCATGGGATATAATGGGAAACAATTTATTTATTTATTTTTTATTGATTTATGTATGCAATATGATTTTCTGTAACGAATTATTTTAAATAAACATTTAATGTTCTAAATAAAAAAATTTGGTAATTTTTGGTAACTTTTTCGGAAAATTCTGGTAATTGAAAAATTATCCCTGTGGCAACCGTGACCACATGGTCCTAAAATATAAGCAATGAACGAGGGCGACGTGATGTGACATAGGGTGACACTTTCTCTGGAAATGCCCATATGTATATGTATACAGGGTGATTCAGGAAGTTCCGGACAAATTTCTCCAGCGTATTCCTTGGCTCATTTCATGAAGAAAAGTCAACTAGGACCATTTCCGAAAATGCAAGGGTGCGAAATGGCAGCTGGTTCAAAATTTTCGGATTGGCGGTCAGAGGGTAGTAGGCTAAAGTTGCTAACTTCTGAGCCAGTGGTCGGAGCCCAGAGGTCTTACCGTTACATAGTTATGATCATTTTACTGAAATGTGGCGGCCAGGCGATTGGTCCAGCTCGTCCAATCCAACGTCGAGGGAAAAAACATTTTTGCATTTCAGTAAAATGGTCATAACTTTGTAACAGTAAGACCTTTGGGCTTCGTTTAAGTCATTTTGGAAAGGTAAGAGGGATGACAATCTGCCAACAGCTCTGTATCTCGGCGATTTGACTTTTTTCTACTTTGTTTTTTTTTGATTGTGAAAGGCTTCTTAAAGACCTTTCCAACAAATCCGACCACTGGCTCAGAAGTTCTCAACTTTACCCTAATACCCTCCGACCACAAATCCGAAAATTTTGAACCCGCTGCCATTTCGCACCTTTGCATTTTCGGACATGGTCCTAGTGAACTTTTCTTCATGAAATCAGCCAAGGAATACGCTGGAGAAATTTGTCCGGAA
Organism: Phaonia tiefii; assembly: GCA_963931995.1. NCBI lineage: Eukaryota > Metazoa > Arthropoda > Insecta > Diptera > Muscidae > Phaonia > Phaonia tiefii. The sequence continues at coordinate 150,319,036 of OZ008369.1, read as the reverse complement.
CTTCCTGAATCACCTGTATATTAAATATAATAAAAACTATTTAAAGTTATATAGATATTTGTTTTTTCTTTTGTTTATCGGTAATATGTTTCATTTATAGCTGGTTTTTTGAGTTTGGGATGGCCAACAACTCGTTAGTGCCAATCGAAAAAACCAATAGTCATAAATGTTTCTCGTTCATAGCTAACGCATTTTTATGTTAGGGATAATCATTACTCATTAGTGTCAAAAGTAAAACCCTATGGTCATAAATGTATTTCGTTCATAGCTAACGCGTTTGTACGTTAAGGATACTCATAACTCGTTAGTGTCAACCGAAAAAACCAATAGTTATAAATATTAGTTATAGTTATAACTCGCTAGTGTCAAACGAAAAATGGTATTGTCGAAATTGTTTCTCGGCTGTATCTAAATTTTTTTTAAATTTTTAATTATAAATGTTTTTCAGTTGTCGACAAAGTTTTATTGAGTTCTGTACACTGAAATGTATTTACTTTGCTTGCTCACAGGTTTTTTAAGGTTTCATATTCACCAAACTCTATATTTTAAATCACGATTATGGATATGCGTTGTTACGCAAACAAAGTACATGCATATGTGTGTGTATTCAAAGCTCTTTAATGCAAGCCAAGCGCGGTTTAACTAGTGCGTGTTTTATTTATCAAATTTCATAAATGGTACAAAAAAAGGACTTATTACTCCGCCCGAGGTCTTATTTATTCTTTTTTGCTGATCAAAAAAATGTTCTACTAAGTGTCGACCAAGCGCATTTGACATCCTCTATCCGATGAACCATTGACAACTGAATACAATAAACTAAAACACAATACATCAGACAAAATAAGACATACCAACTTCCCAATGTGCACAAAACCGGATGTGGATCCGTTACGGATCCGTTTCGGATCCGTAGTAGACTTGAAAAAAGGAATCAGTGCAGTCACGAATTTACGGACCCGTTTCGGATCCGTAAAAAATTTAAAAAAGGAATCAGTGTAATCGCGAATTTACGGATCCGTAAAAAATTTAAAAAAGGAATCAGTGCAATCACGAATTTACGGATCCGTTGCGGACCCGTTTCGAATCCGTAAAAAATTTAAAAAAGGAATCAGTGTAATCGCGAATTTACGGATCCGTTGCCGACCCGTTTCGGATCCGTAAAAAATTTAAAAATGGAATCAGTGCAATCACGAATTTACGGATCCGTTGCGGACCCGTTTCGGATCCGTAAAAAATTTAAAAAAGGAATCAGTGTAATCGCGAATTTACGGATCCGTTGCCGACCCGTTTCGGATCCGTAAAAAATTTAAAAAAGGAATCAGTGTAATCGCGAATTTACGGATCCGTTGCGGATCCGTAAAAACTTTTAAAATGGAATCAGTGCAATCACGAATTTACGAATCCGTTGCGGACCCTTTTCGGATCCGTAAAAAATTTAAAAAAGGAATCAGTGTAATCACGAATTTACGGATCCGTTGCGGACCGTAAAAAATTTAAAAAAGGAATCAGTGTAATCGCGAATTTACGGATCCGTTGCCGACCCGTTTCGGATCCGTAAAAAATTTAAAAAAGGAATCAGTGTAATCGCGAATTTACGGATCCGTTGCGGATCCGTAAAAACTTTTAAAATGGAATCAGTGCAATCACGAATTTACGAATCCGTTGCGGACCCTTTTCGGATCCGTAAAAAATTTAAAAAAGGAATCAGTGTAATCACGAATTTACGGATCCGTTGCGGACCCTTTTCGGATCCTTAAAAAATTTAATAATCGCGAATTTACGGATCCGTTGCGGACCCGTTTCGGATCCGTAAAAAATTAAAAAAAGGAATCAGTGTAATCGCGAATTTACGGACCCGTTGCGGACCCGTTTCGGATCCGTAAAAAATTTTAAAAAGGAATCAGTGTAATCGCGAATTTACGGACCCGTTGCGGACCCTTTTCGGATCCGTAAAAAATTTAAAAATGGAATCAGTGTAATCGCGAATTTACGGATCTGTTGCGGACCCGTGTCGGATCCGTAAAAAATTTAAAAAAGGAATCATTGTAATCGCGAATTTACGGATCCGTAAAAAATTTAAAAAAGGAATCAATGTAATCGCGAATTTACGGATTTGTAAAAAACAGCGTAATTGAATAATCCATTTCAATCCGGATTTGTCTCCGTAAAAAAGTAAGAAAATGAATAAGTGTAATCGCTAATTGACTTTTTTTTAAGAAACGGTCCTTATGTGGGACCCTGAAAAATCAGGTTTTAATATTTGTTTTCGTAAATTACAACTCAATTGAAATTTATTTTTTTTTAGAATAGGAGAAAAGCATTGAAATTTTGTAATCAAAATTTCATTTCAATTGATTTTTGCTTTTATATTTCAATTTTAAATGAACTGAATTTTTTTTTTGCTTTTTACTCTCTTTTAATACGAAATGACTGTATTTATATAAATAGTAATAGTACAAAAATTAAAATTAAAAAAAAAATTTAACTACAAATTTATTACAATCCGTTTTATTAAAAAACACGGGCCCGCAACGGATCCGAATATGAAATCCGAAACGGATCTCAAAAACGGACAAAAAATCCGTTTTTGGATCGGTTTTTTTGGGAGGAATTTCTCCCGCTTGCGGATCCGAAACTTATCTTTAACGGATTCCGCTACGGATACGTTTTATTAAAAAACACGGATCCGCAACTGATCCTAATATGATGTCAGTAACGGATCCGAAAAACGGATATTAAATCCGTTTTTGAGAGGAATTTCTCCCGCTTGCGGATCCGTAACAGACCCGTAACGGATTTCGCTACGAATACATTTTATTAAAATACACGGGTCCGCAATGGATCCTAATGTGATGTCCGTAACGGATCCGAAAATCGGACATTAAATTCGTTTTTGGATCCGTTTTTTTTGGGAGGAATTTCTCCCGCTTGCGGATCCGTAACTGATTCCGTTACGGATAGAAAGTACGAAGAAGTGGATTCGTTGCGGATCCGAAACGGATCCGTTTGGTACACTGGGTTCATCTAAAATTTACATACACATTCAGGAATATTTAGACCGGGTTTACACACGCAACTTTGAAAACCCTGCTGCAGCTCCTTACAATTCTTTTTTGAAGTTGCAACATGTGTTTATACATGCAATTTTTGTAGCAGCAATTCTTTACGATTGTTGTTGTTTCAGCCTTCAAAAACATAAATAAAATAAATGGTTTCCTATTACATCCCATGAAGGGACAGGGGAGAACTTCCCACAATCTCTGAGCTGTGCGCTTTCCAGTTTTCACTCACTGATTGGGACCTACAGTTTTACACCGATCCCGAACGGTATTATGAGAAGCTTTTTCATGGCTAAGTACTCGATAGTGTCGCCGGCGCTATGCGAGGTGACCGCCGCCGAAAGAAATTTTAAGGTGGTCAGAGCAGGGTTCGAACCCAGGATCTCATGTACAAGAGCCGCCATTGCACCGCCGACGGCCAAAAACATACAAACGATTAAAGAGAAACCTCAAATTATTGTACAGGCGACATCATTGCAAATGAAAATAAAACAAATTGTAGAGCACTGGGTAGTTTTTTGCCTCTCTCCCAAGAACGTTAGCAGGGATTTTCAAAGTTGCAAACTTAAAGTTGCATGTGTAAACCTAGACTTATGCACCACTGACTGAAAGAATAATAGAAAAATACAGTTCCACACTTACAAGTAAAGGTGGGTACATACCATAGCCTATTATTTATAGTAGACCTAATAGTTCTCTCATCAAATTGATGACATTTGGCCATGTGTGATATTTACGTTCGATGTTGAAAACAATTACTTTACTAATACCAGATAGAGGCAATGGTTCAAAACAACGAACAAACTAACAACAACGGCATTTAATGTTATGTGTTAAAATTATTGTATTAAATACAGCACAACTGTATACTAACAATAAAAGTTATCAAAACAGTTCAAAATTCACTGTTCAAAATTTCACGGTTCTCAACCAAAACGAAATGACAAATTAAGCCAAGAAGTTATTGTAATTCCACCTGGTGTATGTCACTTTTCGGCAAACATCGCTCTATCACACCGACCGCATCACGAATAGTGTGAAAGGAAATGTCAGGATGACCCAAATATTCTCACTAGTATGAGTTACTCTATGGTACATGCTATTTTTTTCACGAGGAAAAAATAAGCCCATCCATTTTTTCCTTGTGGAAATACTAAAGGGTTTTTCAACAGAGACGCTACAAAAGTAAATCGGTAGGGACAGCAAACGACGGCATACTTTTACCAGCTCTTTTGACATTTCTCTTCAGTAAGATTTGCCATTTCATCATGGAAAGAAATACGAGCCAACAACGAGTCGAAATTATTAAAGTTTACTACCGAAATTTGGAGTCAGTGGCCTTAACTTTAAGAGGCCAACTTTCAGACGCCTCAACAATCAGCGATGAGGCTCATTCCTGGCTGAATTGCTTCGTCAATAAGCAAAATATGCGTTATTGGTCAGACAGAAATCCACACGTAATCCATGAGTCATCATTGCATCCCGAAAAAATTACGGTTTGGTGCGGTTTATGGGCCGGCGGCGTCATTTGGCCGTACTTCTTCCGTGATGATCAAGACCGGCACATTACTGTGAATGCGAATCGCTACCGTTCAATGATAACCGAATATTTTGGCCCCAATTGGATAATATGGACTTGGAGGACATGTGGTTCCAACACGACGGCGCCACAAGCCACACAGCGAATGCCACAATCAGTTTATTGGAAACCAAGTTTGGTGAACGTGTTATGTCACGAAATGGCCCAGTCGATTGGCCGCCTCGGTCGTGCGATTTGACGCCGTTAGTTTATTTCCTGTGGGGCTACGTCAAGTCTATGGTCTATGCCAACAAGCCAGCGACGATTGATGAACTTCGTACGAATATCGAACGTGGAATTGCAGCAGTATCGGCCGATTTATGCTTGAAAACCGTCGAAAATTGGGTTCAGCGTCTGGACTTCTGCAAGCGTGCCCGTGGTGGCCATGCAAAAGAAATCGAGTTCCATACATAATGGCATCGAACCTACTTTCACAGGAATAAAGAATTTCATTGGTATCTAAAACCGGTTTTGTTTTATTTAAAAAAACTTTTGTAGCGCTCTTATTGAAAACACCTTTACTAGTGTTGTGAAGTTGAAAAGAAAGTTGACTAGGTGTTTTTGACTGTTTCCAACACAGAAACGACGTATTTTTTGTGCCTTTTCAACACAATTTTTTTTTCTTCGACGTTTTAACATTTGTTTGTTTACGCCACCGAGTAATAGTAACAAGAGTTTGCAACAGCTGTTTTGTGTACTAACAAAGTCCTTGGAAGACTTAGAAAACATGTAGAGAATGAGAGAAATCTTTAATTTAAAAATTGTCGTCTTAATTGGAATCTATATAAATAAGTTTACTCTAACACTTCGTTACATTTTGATTTTTTTTCACTGAATATCTCATTTTTTAATCGATTTAATGCGAAAAATTTACAAATTTACTCCCGAGTTGATGAGTTTTTTACTTTTGGGTTGACACGCGGCTGCAAATGTATGAAAGCTCATAACACAACCCAGTCACCTATCACCGTTTCGTCTTTGAAATCATTTTCTCTTTAAGTTCTCCAAGTACTAACTACACACAAAAAAATAATGTTGGTAATATTGCCTATAAATTTTATGTAATATTAGATACTGGCATAGGTATCATGGTATTTGATATGTTTTGTGGGCAATAATACCAAAAATTATAGGTGATTTATATTCGAATAATTACCTAAAACTTTTGGTAAACTAGCTAGCATACATTGGAAATTTTCCTGCAATATTTTGGTAAATTTACCAATAATTATGTGATCAATTATGTGCCAAATTTGCTAATTTCTCTATTTCGACGCCCATTTTTATTTGGTTTAATTTCCTATTCATATTCCTATCTGATTTTGACAAATTAATATTTATCTACCGAAAAATACTTACTTTTTATTTAACATATTTATATTAGACAAATTAAAATGCAACAACAACTTTTTAAATGTATACTGCATTTCATTAAATTGTAATTATAATTTTTGGAAAATAAGGAGTATATTATAATTTATGAATGTATTATATGGAATTTAAAAAGTATCATTTAATAAACCATTAACGTCCTTTTCATTCAAAGAATTATCGAAGAATATTTTATTAGTTTGATTAATAGCGCTCACTGTGCTTTCGGCGATCGTTCGCAAATAAATTATTTTGACTACATCTTCCGTGTTGTATGTATTGGAATTCGGTGGCGTCTTGCAAGTTATTAGGCCCAGGTTGCCCATCTTTCCACGTTATTCGGACGAATTATCGCCGTTTAATTTTGACTTCAGGCTGCTGTCTCTAGAGCTTCGTTTTTAAATCTGGTGTACTTTTTTAAAGTTGAATTACAAATGATGAGGACCTTTGGAGAGGAAATTTTTTACATGGAAAACAATGTATACAACTGTTCTTACCTGTATCCTGTGTATACCTATAAGAAGTTAAGTCTGTACCCTATTGCGTTGGTCGTTTCCAGCGGTAACCATCCCTTGTTTAATCCTGAAAAGTTAATCAATTTAATATAATTGTATTTTCCATACAATTTATATCCACTTACCTTTTCACAATGAAAGCTACAATATTATTTGACAATTTTGTTTGACAACAAATATATTTTTTCGAATTGACTTCAAACTATTTGTTGTATAAATTAACAAGAACAAAAAAACAAAAAAAAAACCGTTTCCCATTACATCCCATGAAGGGATTGGGGAGAGCTTCTCATAACCAGTGAGCTATGCGCTTTCTAATTTTTCACTCACTGATTGGGACCCGCAGAATTTTTATACCGATTCCGAACGGTATTTTGAGAAGCTTTTTCATGGCTAAATACTCGATAGTGTCGACGTCACTATGCGAGGTGCCCGCCGGAGAAAAAGAAATATTTTAAGGTGATCAGAGCAGGGATCGAACCCAGGACCTCATGTACAAGAGGCGCGCACACTACTTATTGCACCACCGACGGCCACATATTTAATTACCCATTGCACCACCGACGGCCACAATTAAATTAACAAGTCCCATAGGTAAAACTAAGGTGCATAGAACACCAACTCGTATAGGCAATATATTGTGTATCATTGAATTTAATACAAAAATAAATTGCCTATGCCTGCAAAGGTAATAAAACTGCTATTATTTTTTTGTGTATCATCGGTATCCCTTGGTGTACGTGCTCCACCAAGGTTCTTACATATGTGTACCACCTGTGTTGCACATTGTCATACCAACCATGTTGGTTTGGCCCACTTCAGACGTAATTACAATCATGAACAGACTACTGTACTCTCGCTGTAATTGTTGTAATGTTAGGCAACAAAAACAGGCATTTTGTTTTTGTTTCTCATCTGTCAAATTTTCTACGTGTATCTACAGTAAAAAGTACAAAAACAAAAAATATGTGGATAAGACATATGCAAGTTAAAATCTGCGTACTTATTCTACCTTGCAGTTGCCGCTGCCCACGATTTACGGATATGCACTTGGAATGTAAGAACTCTATATGGATCCGGTGCAAGTATCCAACTGGCAGTTGTTCTCGAAAGTTATAAGGCTGACATTACCGCTATCCAGGAAATGCGATGGACAGGACATGGTTTCACAAGAAAAAGAAACTGCGATATATACTACAGTTGCCATGAAAAAAAAACATGAATTTGGTTGCGGATTTGTAGTTGGCAAAAGACTGCGACATCTAGTCTCTAGGTTCAATCCTGTGAGTGAGCGAATAGCCACAATCCGTATAAAAGCGAAATATTTTTATATTTCCCTAATTTGTGTGCATGCCCCGACAGAAGACAAAGATGATGATGCCAAACACATATTCTATGAGCTCCTAGAGGAAACGTATGACCGCTGCCCTGGCCATGACATTAAGATTGTACTAAGAGATTTTAATGCTAAAGTAGGCAGGGAAAATGTGTTTCATGCAACTATTTGCAATTTCAGTCTACATGCTGACAGTTCCGAAATGGTTGATTGATTTTACCGCGGCAAAAAAAGACATGGTCATTAGTGGTACAAGATTCCAGCATAAAGACATCCACAAGTCTACTTGGGTATCCCCTGATCAAAGAACTAAGACCCAAATTGATCACGTGGTAATTGATGGAAGGCACTCATCCAGTGTAATGAACGTACGAGTGATCAGAGGAGCTAACATCGATTCTGATCACTACCTGGTAGCAGTAAAGGTTCGTACAAGATTAAGTAGAGCGAAAATCGTACGAAACCAGACGCAGAGGAAGCTGGACATCGGAAAGCTGCAATTACCAGAGGCAGCCACAGCCTACTCAAGGAAGCTCTCGCAACTTTTGGCACAGAACCCACCCCCTCCCGATATCGATCCTGATGCGCAGTGGAAACCCATTTCCGACTCTATCAAAACTGCAGCAACAACCGTACTTGGTTTCGTAACACCGCTTCGCAATAAACCGTGGTACGATGAAGAGTGTCGCATAGCAAATGACGAAAAGAACGCTGCACGTATGGTAATGCTTCAGTCAAATGCAACGCGAGCTGCAACTGAGCGGTATAGGGAGAAAATAACGGATGTAAACCGTCTCTTTAGGCGTAAGAAACGGCAGTTGAGAAAGCGCGAGAGTGAGAAAATTGAGACATACAGAAGGAGGAACGAAGCCCGAAAATTCTACCAAAAAGTTAAAAACGGTACTAATGGAAATGGTTCAGAGCCTGTTGGGAATATGGAGAGAGCATTTCTCCGCGCTACTAGTACCTGAGATATCCGATGACGATGGGAGAATCGATCACAATATGGACGACGACGTCGATTTCCCCCCTCCTAACCAAGACGAGGTCAGAACAGCTATTGCCCGGTTTAAGAACAACAAAGCCGCAGGAGCCGATGGATTACCGGCGGAGCTGTTTAAGGCTGGCGGCGATGAGCTGATAAGGTGCATGCATCAGCTCATTAGCAAAATTTGGTTAGATGAATGCATGCCCGGCGATTGGAGTCTCAGTGTACTATGTCCCATATTTAAAAAAGGTGACCCGAGTACCTGTGCCAACTACCGTGGAATAAGCCTTTTATCCATAGCGTATAAGGTTCTATCAAGCATAATGTGCGAAAGACTAAAACCAATTATCGCTGACCTGATTGGACCATACCAGTGTGGCTTTAGGCCTGAAAAATCGACAACTGACCAGATTTTCACGCTACGCCAAATCCTGGAGAAGACACACGAAAATCAAATCGACACCTATCATCTATTTATCGATTATAAAGCGGCCTTCGATAGTCCGATACGGGAGAAACTCTATGAATTTTATTTAAAAAAATATTCTGTTAAAATATGTTCCGCAATAAGCTTTTAAAATAAAAGTAACATATTGTCAACTTTTTTGACAGAAACGCACCATCTACCGTTCGCCACCTATTGAAAATTATAATTTTTTTTTTGCAACATCTTGATATTATGTCTGTCTTTTGTTATAATAAATGTTAGTTTAATATAAAAAAAGTTTTATTTTGTATAAGTATGATAATTTTGTTGTTTTAGATTCAAGTTGGGATGAGACTTAAAAAATGTCCTTGAAAAATTAAATCCGTTGAAAATCTCTAACAATTCATTCGAAAAAAATATATGTTAATGGCCTTGTATATAGGGTAATACTCCCTAAAATTTCAACATTCTAGCTTTATTAGTTAATTTTTAATAAAAGTTTAGATAAAATTCGTCCAGCAAAAAAAGTACTTTGTTATATGGAACAAAGTATAAATTGTTTTAAAAAAGGAGTTACACTTGGTCCATATGATATAAGGGTGAAACTATAGGCTAATAAGAGTAAAATGGCATTTTCAGTTATCCATTTCGTCATCCTGTTGCCCCTTAGAAGGACTACAAAACTTCAAAGGATAACATTGTTCATAGATATTTAATATGAATGGTACTTAAGAAAACTTTATAATTTTGCTTTGTCGATTGTATATACCAGCAGTGTCACGACAAATTGACCAACAGTAATTTGCCAACACGTGGGCTGAATTTTTTCCCTGGAACCGGTTCTCCATAACGACGAGATCTTCATGAAATCGTTCACCGTGTTCATCACTAAAATCTCCTACATTTTCAGGGAAAAAGTCCAGCTGGCTGTCCAGATAATGTACTTTCAGTGACATATTAACTCCCAATTTTCCAAAATATTCGACAAGGTTCTGAACTATACTTTTGTAGTTTTCAGATTTGGCATTGCCCAAAAAGTTATTGATTACAGCATCCAAACTATTCCAAGCATCCTTTTCTAATTAATAAACCTTTCACTATCAAGTATCAATAAATCAATACACACCAGCCTAAATCTTGGCATCACTAAGTTTTCGAAAAACTGTCTTCAGGTGCGTCATAGCTGCACTTTGAGAGCCAAGTGCCCAAACGAAATTTCTAATTAAACCGAGTTTAATATGAAGTGGAGGGAGGATTATTTTAGATGATGGAACAAGTGGCATACAAAAAATCCACATAGAATACAAAACTTGTTCCGATTTGGGCACTCAATAATCACGTTTAATCGCTTTTAATCACTTTTTTGTTTAACGAAAAATCGAAATGCAGAAATAATTTGAGCCTCTGAAATTTTCAACTTGTCAAGACAGTAATACAGTAATATTACAGTAATAATACAGTAATATTGCTATAAAACACGTAAAATCAATTCAGTGTATTTATGGGACAGTGAGAACAAGTATTTAAATTTTGTTTTTAATGTTATCCTTTGAAGTTTTGTAGTCCTTTTAAGGGGCAACAGGATCACGAAATGAAAAACTGAAAATGCCAGTTTAGTCCGATTAGCGTATAGTTTCATTTTTATATCATCAGGTTCAAGTGTAACGCCTTTTTGTATACTCTGTTCCATATAATAAAGTACTTTTATCCTGGAAGAGTTTTTCAAAACTTTTATCAAAACTTAACTAATATAGCTAGAATGTTGAAATTTTGGAGAGTATTACACTATATACAGGCTATTAACATATATTTTTTCGAATAAATTGTTGGAGATTTCCAGATGATTTTAAAGGATTTAATTTTTCAAGGATATTTTTTAAGTCTTTTTTATCCTCGAACGGTATAAAAAAAAATTAAAATACCCATAATTCCCTTCTTTAATTTGTCACCTATATCGGTATCGTAGGGTGCGAATAAGTATTTAACATTTTTTTTTTCTAAATGTGGCAACAGGATGAGAAAATGAAAAACTGAAAACGGCTATTAACTCCATTTTACCTACAGTTTCAGACTAACATCATCCGGTTCAAGTGTAACGACTTTTTGTTTAAGTTGTCGTACTGTGTAATAGTACATTTCAAAATTAATTATGGTTAGTTCATATAAAAAATTTCTTCTTTCTAGTCTTGAAGGTTAGGTAAAGACTTTTTTTGATTAAAAAAAATAGGTTCCCGAAATAGTATTGTGTCGCTGCATTACCATTGGAAGATAAACCGTTGTTTATGGTTTTTTTAATGGCTAGAATTTCATTAGAAACAACTTCATCCAACATTTTTTTAATTTGCTGAAAAGTATTCTCATTTTTGAGCTGCGATAGGGTTTTAAGATTTTTTTTAAATTATCATCAAACAGAAGATATGCATTGCAAAAATGTAGCTGTACATTTTCTACGGGCTCTCTTTCGTTTTGCTTTAAGCCCCTTCTTCAGTTCTTACGAACTTTTGTCATTTATCTCTGAACGGAAATGTATGATTTTTGTCAGTAAACAATAAGCAAACCTAAACAACGTGCAAGTATACAGACGGTTTCAAGAAACATGTAACATGTCTTAATATGATGTTATTTTAAAATGCAGGCACATACTTGTGGAGAAACGCATTGAATTAGATTAATTCTTTACAGGAAAGATGACAAATTGCAAATAAATAACACATACACCCGAAACCTTTCAGCTGCCAAAAAAATTGATTTTCTATTTCACACACAATATGGAAATTGTATCTTCACCACACAAAAATAAATTCAACAAAATTGTTAAATGTTTCCCCATAGCGAACACCCCGTGATGTATTCAAGACACAAACCAAAACGCTTTTATAATTTAAAACCATGTGTGACTTGCTCCACGAAAAGGGACCTCTGCGCCGAAAATAAGTTATTGAGAAAAACGCGTTTAAAAAAAGCGCTTCGTTCATTTTTTCATTTATTTCATTAATTATGTTCATCTTTACAGCTGATTTGTAAAAAAACTAAAAGACATAGAAACTTGCGGTTTGCGGCATTTGAAAGAGCCTTTTTTCCTATAAGAATCACTCAAAACGTAAAAAAAAAAATTTTCGGCGCAGAGGTCCCTTTTCGTGGAGCAGGTCACATGTACTAAAGCAGGGATGCCAACTCTTCCGAGACAAAAATCGCTACAGACAAGTTGCTAAAAATCACCACAAATCTCTGCTGACGGATATTAAAAAACACTACGAAAAAGTGTAAAAACGGCAAAAATTAGTAATAACTACACAGAATATGAGAAAATTAAAAAAAGGCACATACATGCATACGTATTTTAAAATTCAATTTATTTATTTAGAAACATATGTTTTCTAAACATAAATAATTTTAGCTAAAACATAAAACAAACTAAAACTTAAACAAAAATACTTCACATAAACAACAAAAACTTGGAATTTTTCGTAAATAAACATACTACATGCATATAGTATAACCAATTTAGGAATGACTTAAAACTAGGGATCGCAAATAAGAGTAATCATCAAATAATTGTAGATGATTGTGAATATGAAATGAATTTTTTTAATAACAATTTACAACAATTATTATTTGTCAACTTTTATTAAAAAAATTTAAAATATAAATTGATTTTAAGTTTCTTTTCAATAAATTTTCTTATAAATAAGACTTATTTGGCGATATTTTAAAAAACATTGAAATTTAAATCTTATTTCATAACTTTTTTGAGGACAAAAAACTTCAAAAGTAATGGCAATAAACAATGTTGCGTAAAAATCGCTACAGCCGCTACCTTAAACAGCGAAAATCGCCACTGTAGCGATTTAAAAAAAAAATCGCTACAATTCTAAAACAGTGGTTTTTGTGTGTCAAAAATCACCACAAGTAGCGGCAAAACCACCAAGTTGGCATCCCTGTACTAAAGTAGTCAATCAAAATTTCTCTTGACAGGAATGTCAACAAACAAAACAAGTGAAGCGTTACGACTCTCTTATTCTCTTCGTTGAATATGTCAATACACGACCAGTTTTTTGATAATGTTATTGTATGAAACTATACCAATACCAAAACTATACCAATATACTAAAATTACATACAGTATGAAATAATGAAGATGTGAGGCTAGAGAGAAATGCCTTTGAGTGAATCGTATCGACTTTTTGGTTCTCTAGTACGAGGGTTGCCAAACTACGCACAACTTCTGGTCGTCTACTTCCTGATCGTTTTTGATTTCACTACAGGGTTGTGTTGCCAATTTTTTTTTTGCCGAAAAACTGGCAATTTCCAACAGCAAATCTGTTTTTTTTTTGGAAAAACAAATTAAATGAAAATAAAAAATTCAATTTGATTGGAGAAAATAGGCTAAACAATTTGTCTATTATATTTAGCAATATGTCAAAAACGACTTTTTGCGAAAAATAACTTTTTTATTGTTGAATATGAATCTTTGGGGACTCAGAAACAATATTTATTCCACGAGTTTTTTTTTAAAAATTAGTTGTATTTCAAAATATAACACAGTTTAACCATTTTCGTGGGCTTAAAAATCAAAAAATTAAATTAAAAAAAAAAAAAAAACTGGAATTTTTTAATTTTTTACAATAAACTGGGTTAGTAGCCTTTCATTTAAGATGAATATTTCATTCGTACACTGAGAGAAAAAAAATTATTATAATAATAAGTGGTAAAGGTAGATTTACGACTTTTTCATTTAAAATGGCACAAAAACGGCTAAAGATTTTTGGCCAAAATTTTCTATTTCTCGTTTAGAACCTTAAAATCTAAAATTCCACCAAGGCGCTTCACGTCACAAAGCTTAGTTTGGACGTTATGAGTTGAGGAAGGTAAAAAAGCTAAAAATGTTGGATTTTTTCCATTTTTCTTGAAGTTTTTTCAATTTTTTTTCCAAACGAAACATTGTACTGCGAAGCGCCTTGGTAGATTTTTTGACATATTGATAATTATATTATATATAAAGAAATATGTATATAAAATTAAATTTTTGGGTTACAATTTTTATTAACTTGAATATCTCCTGTGTTTGAAGGTAATAGTGGAATGGGTAGTGTGCGCGCGTCTTGAACATGAGATCATGGGTCGACCCCTGCACTGACCACCTTAAAATTCTTTCGGCGGCGGTCACCTCGCATAGTGACGGCGACAATATCGAGTATATAGCCATGAAAAAGCTTCTCAAAATACCGGTCGGAATCGGTGTAAAACTGTAGGTCCCAATCAGTGAGTGAAAACCGGAAAGCGCACAGCTCAGTGATTGTGAGAAGTTCTCCCCGGTCCCTTCATGTGATGTAATGGGAAACCATTATGCCTTAAAGAAATACTGAAGACGGGTCTATCGTAGGAGTCTAGTAAAAACATAAGTATACTAAGGGCGAGTTTCACACTCGTCATTTAAAAGCTCAATTTAAAAACTCACAGACAATTTTCATATTAAATGACATTTAAATGACAACGTCGGGCATTTAAACTACATTTAAATGGAGAATTTTCAACTGTGAAACTGGCCATAATGCTTAAAAAAAATTATCAAAAACTTGGGGTTGAAAAATCGTTTTTCTAGTAACGCTCAATGGGTTAAAAAATAAATGAATTTATATACGGAGTTATATATTTTAGGAGGAACTTCCTAGAGAAATATATTAATATATTTCAATAGCATCGGATAGTAAATGATTGCCTTATGTACGATAATACATTCAATCTTTTGAGGCCTATATATCGTCGAACCGGGGTTATCTACACGTACATCCAAAAAATTTTTTTTTGGGAAATTGAATTTAAAGTTTCAGAAAGGTGTATCAAAAAAATGGTATGAAAAAAGTGGTCCAATATTTTTTTTAGATATTATGGTGGGGATTCTTCATTGTCATATGGAATAATATCAATGGTCATGGCGAAAATTTTTCGAGTTATGGCAATTTTTTCCTTCAGAAAAATTTTGTCATTTAATCGTATACGCCACTTTTTGTGAGACATTGTTCAAAATGTGGGATATACGTGGAATGAACTAAAAAAAACATGTTAAAAATAGTTACTTTTTCATCGGTTTTTTAAAAACAATATTGTTGCTATTACGTTTGTTTTATTATTCGAAATTAACCCTCAGTAGGTATTTAGTATTACTGAAATTACAGTGCTTTGGGTAAGATATGACCCAGTAGTAAACTCTTACTAAAAAGATCAGATGTAGAATAATTCAGATATTTTTAAAAATATTATTTCAAAAATATGTATATAAAAACAATTAATTAAAAGTCAATATACATCGCCCATTTGCTGATAAATTACCAAACAATCTTGTTGAAATTGAGTTTGATAATTCAATCCGAAATAAAATTTCATCAGAGAAAAAAACAGACCTTGAAAGTCTGTATAATTTATCTTCCGGAAGAAGATGTTAAATACTTTTCTAACTTAATATCTGGTTAATAAGAGACAAAGTTGGTATTTTATTTTTTTTACTATTTATATTCAGCCGAATTTTCATAATGAAAACTTGTGTTCGAGTGATATAAATTTGTCTCTATATTTTGATTTTTATAAATATTTTAGTTTAAACAATTATTGTTCTATGGAGTATTGAAATTGAAAAGTTAATTCAATTTATGATTAGAATTCAGTTTTTTTTTTTAAATTTATAATAAAGTTGTTAAAATAATTTTTTATTTCCACATACGTGGAGATAACGTAACAATTTTTGAATTCGCAAATTTCATATATTTTTCATTGTATATCCACCATATTGTTATATACGATATTATAACGCGTTTTATTTTTTGTTTTCATGGATATACAATTATAAAACGCCTACATATTTCATAATCTGTAGGAGGTAGCGACCTGGGGACTAGGCAGATTGATAGGTCTCGAAAAATTACCGTAGAACGTGTTCTTATCTCAATTTTTTGGATTTTGTGATATACGTGCAGATAACTCCGGGACGACGATATATGTACAAATGGGCCAGAGACCAATTTATTTTAATTTTTATCACCATTTAATGCCCTATCTGTATAAAAAAGCCAAAAAAATAGGTGAATGATTGCTATAGTAAATTTGGTCCCAAGTCGGGCAAAATCAAAACGATTTTGATTTTTAATTGATGTCGGACGGATTTATACCTGAGTGTATGGGGTGGTTGAGCCAACATTATCTCATTTTAAAGCCAAATTTCAACATACGATGGATTAAAAAGAGCCTACAAACTGCGATATTTTTTATTCGTCATAAAAAATATTAACCAAGTAATAACGAGTTTTTCAATAAGAGCCCTACAAAAGTTTTTTTAAATAAATCAAAACCGGTTTTAAATACCAATGAAATTCTTCATTCCTGTGAAAGTACGTTCGATGCCATTATGTATGGAACTCGATTTCTTCAGCATGGCCACCACGGGCACGCTTGCAGAAGTCCAGACGCTGAACCCAATTTTCGACAGTTTTCAAGCATAAATCGGCCGATACTGCTGCAATTTCACGTTCGATATTCGTACGAAGTTCATTAATCGTCGCTGGCTTGTTGGTATAGACCATCGACTTGACGTAGCCCCACAGGAAATAATCTAACGGCGTCAAATCGAACGACCGAGGCGGCCAACCGACTGGGCCATTTCGTGAGATAACACATTCACCAAATTTGGTTTCCAATAAATTGATTGTGGCATTCGCTGTGTGGCTTGTGGCGCCGTCCTGTTGGAACCACATGTCCTCCAAGTCCATATTATCCAATTGGGGCCAAAAATATTCGGTTATCATTGAACGGTAGCGATTCGCATTCACAGTAATGTGCCGGTCTTGATCATCACGGAAGAAGTACGGCCCAATGACGCCGCCGGCCCCCAAACCGCTCCAAACCGTAATTTTTTCGGGATGCAATGATGACTCATGGATTACGTGTGGAGTGCTGTCTGACCAATAACGCATATTTTGCTTATTGACGAAGCCATTCAGCCAGAAATGAGCCTCATCGCTGAAGATGATTGAGGCCACTGAAGTTGAGGCCACTGACTCCAAATTTCGGTAGTAAATTTTAATAATTTCGACTCGTTGTTGGCTCGTATATCTTTCCATGATGAAATGGCAAACCTTACTGAAGAGAAATGTTGAAAGAGCGGGAAAAAATATGGCGTCGTTTGCTGTCCCTATCGATTTACTTTTGTAGCGTCTCTGTTGAAAAACCCTTTATTTGTAAGCATCTTCCCTTTATCATTCCCGAGATACTTCAGCAATACACAGGAAAAAAACTATTTTTTTCATCATTTGAAAAACAAAAACATTTTGACTAAATAGGGACTACAATTCTAGTAAAAACTGCATACTTTCAGAAAGGTATACATAATTGGAAAACGGGGACCTTGTACCATTGATAAGTAAAATTACTCAATAGGGTTTGTTCATGACTCCGGATCTATTCCATATATCCAGAGAGCCCAGTAGAGAGAATCCGCAAGCTGTGTCACAGGCCAGTCACCCGAAAACCATTGTTAAGAACACAAATCGTTTACGAAATCCGGAAGCCTATGTTGGAGATACTCGAGGTCGAAAATAGCTAAGTCCAGTTAAGATTAAAGTGATATTAAACCGAAACCAAAGCTAAACTCAATGTTGGAATACACTAAGGTTGATAGAAATATATGCTGCAGGCGAGGAGCCTGTGTTGGGTCAAAGACGATCAAGAAGTAGACGACCAGAAGGTGTGATCTGTTTGACAACCCACGTAACCATTAACCAAGTGGTACCAATTCACTCAAACGAATTTCTCCCTCGCGTGATATCTTTATTATCTCATACGTTTTATGTAACGTTTACGTAATTTTACTTCAACATGGTTGGAATCTGTATAGTTATATAAAGTAACATATCAAAGAGCTGTTTGTATATTGAAATATTCAGTGAAGAGAGTAAGAGAGAATTCAATCATTTTGTTTGTTGGTATTCGAGGGAAGAGCACACAATTTGAATGTTTACTTTAGTACATTGTTTTTGGTTATGCGACCGTTAATTCACCATCAGAGGCTAGCACCATCTACATCAGTCGGTTATGTTTAGACAACATTTTAATATTTCGCGACACCCTTGTATTTATGTCACAACACATTTTTAAATGTATGGCTTTCAGATAACTACTTATATTGGTACTACCAGCCGCTAGGTGGTGCAGCTCATTTAACCCTTATAAGCAGTCTCAACAACAAAGTTTTTAAAGTGACATCACAAAATTTATATTATGAACACCCCTAGCGTATGCAATGTTTTATAAGTATAATTTTAACGAATTTACGAAACTGTTAAATTTAAATTTGCATTTTATATAGCGGATTAGTGTCATTTAGTTGCCTGAATCTTGATATGCCGTATACAGCATTTTGACGTTTTTGAGTTAGAAACGGATTTGGAACGAGAAACACTCAAATTGTACAGCACGCTGATCTTCATTCTTCTATGTTCATTGGTTTCAGATATATATATATATATTAGAAATATATTCCCTGCAGTTCTGGAGGTGTCGATTAGCCATGCTTGAACTATCTACATACTTAACTACTCCGTACATGGCTCCGTACATGACTGACCCTATGGTAAGCGAACGCCGAAACACCGAGTAAAAAAATGTGTGCGCACATGCTCTCACTGACCATATGGTAAGCAGTGTTGCCAGAGGCCGACCAAAAAATTATGCCAAATGTTCTCAAAAATTGTGCCGTTTGCAAAATCATTATGCTAAAATTGACTTTTTAGCCTTTTTGTAATTCTGAGTCCAAAACAGTTACAGACCCTCCAAGAAATTGGTGCAGCTGTTATACGTTAACCGTTCAGCTTAAAAAGAAGTATTATCAGCACTACAGCAGGGTCAATATTCCCCCTAGAACACCATCATATCCCACAAATGCCGATAAATTGATAATACGCGTTTCTATCAGGATCCGTCTTGGACACACCATCTTCTATTATGAACACATCTTTAAAAGTAATGTGCTCTTAGTGCGGAAACAGTATTACACTTAAGCACATCCTTGAAGATTGCCCACATATCAACAGCCTAAGAAGAACCACTTTTGGAAATAAATCAATGTACGACATACTTAGAGACCCATCTTTAGAAAATATTAATAACATCTATACATTCATTACATCACTGAAACTTAGAATATAAACAACATATCTTGTACACATACATAGTACATACAAGCGAGAGCCTCAGCCGCTAGTGCTCTATAAATAAAAATAAATAGTTTCCCATTACATCCCATAAAGGGACTGGGGAGAACTTCTCACAATCACTGAGCTGTGCGCTTTCCAGTTTTCACTCACTGATTGGGACCTACAGTTTTACACCGATTCCGAACGGTATTTTGAGAAGCTTTTTCATGGCTAGATACTCGATAGTGTCGCCGTCACTATGCGAGGTGACCGCCGCCGAAAGAAAATTTGAAGGTGCTCTATAATAATTTTAATCTTAGAAATAGTTTTCGTAAGATTAAAACAAATAAATAAATAAATAAATAATAAGTAATAAAAAAAACTATCTTATAATATTGTAACAAGTTCTACAACAACAACGAAAGCCAAACGAAGTGTGATTTTCAGCTCCAATAATTATCAAATTTTTTTAAATAAAACTTCATAATATTAATTTATATATTTGTTTGAGATCAATTGTTGTTAACAATTTCTTCCAAACGTCTTAGAATAGAATTTCCCAAATTTTGGATAATTTCGTTTGGAATCAGTTGTACTTATCCTAGAGAAGAGTAATCAAATCGTCTCTACTTCGAAATTTGCTTTGCCTGATATTATTCTCAATGAACCCGGAGATTTTCTCTTGAGTTTATTTTATCTGGTACTTCGAGAAGAACTTGTATCAGATTTAGACACATTTCACAAATGTCACATATTGAATGCACAGTACGGCCCAAAACGACGGTTGTTAATAATCGTCCATATTTTTACTCTAGGGACAAAAAGTAAGTTTAACATCGATTTTTTACTCCTGTTTTCAGGAAAGCATTTTGGCATCCATAATAATAATTTTATAAAGTATATTGTCATTTATCTCTATACGGACATTTTTGAAATTTACGCTTGTGGAGTTTCTGTACCAAATTTTCTGTACCAATTATGTACCAAACAATTGTTTTCGTATTTAAGTACTTTGGCATAACAACCCTGTAATTGATTTTGTTCACGAAATTTTCGCAAAGAGGTTAGTGGGTACAAAGATAAATAAAACCCATAGATGATTCATTTGCTTAATCAGAATTTTTACCAGATGACAAAGAAAAAGCACTCAAAAATCATTTTTATTTCGATTCTGTTGTTTAAATTTGAAAATAGAATATAAATAATAGAAAAGCATATCGCTTTAGATATTTGTTGATACATACAAAAAAGCATGGTTATATGGCCTTTTCAATAGTTTGTCTTTCCGGGGAAATTTGCCCATACCTACCACTCCGGCACCATCTAGAAAATTTCCCTTTACTTTCAAATCCATCACTTATCTTTCACCACCTATGGTATTTTATTTATCTATGGTGAGTACCAGGCAAATATACCAACAAATAAGATGTAAAAGTAGATATTTCAGATAAATTAAAAGGAGAAACTTTCAATACGAAAAATTGTGCCGTTTGAAATTGGAAAAATGTTGAGAAAATTGTGCTAAACGGCATTTGGCATAATTCTTCAAAAAACATGTGGCAAAACCAAAAAAATTGTGCCAAAACGGAATAAATTACGCCAACATGGTAACACTGATGGTAAGCGTTTTCCGTTTGTTTTCGTTTTGCTTGCTGCTGTTTCGCACTGATCGAAAACAAATTTGCCAGTTGAGCTAATTTGTTTAATCACTACAGTAAAGTGGAGTATTTCTTGGTGGGTATTATTAAATTCATTGTAATGGGAGTTAGGCATCAGTTAATTAATTACTTTTGTTTTTTTCAGATGCAATCAGTTTGGTCGATGGGACTGGGTCAGCTGAGGAAGAACTTCGAAAGGCTTTGCAACTTCAGAAGAAGCCATACTTTAAAAACTCCAGCTGCAACAAAACCAAAAATTAAAAGGAAGACAGCAACAACATCAATTGTGAATTATTAAAAATGAAGAAATAAATGAAAACTAACTAATAATAACTAATATAATATAATATAAAAATTGTACTTCAAATTATATTAAAGCTAGTATTACCTGTGTATCCCCCTTTTCCTGGGGACCCATATTCACTAGTTCTTCTGGGTACTCATATCCCCACCCCTAGTATGGGTACCTGTGGGGCCCCATATTCACTAGTTCGCGGTAAACGATGTGGTGGCGATTGACACTTTTTGCGGACATTTCATACAAAAAAACGAAATGATCAAATGCATTGCTTAGGGTTGGCAAAGTAAGTAGAGGTGGTACCCTAGTAAGTATTTATTTCAACTGGTACGAACTAGTGCCCAGTACTAGAGGGTTGCTTTTGCCGTATAAACGGAAATTTGGCGTATACGGCAAATCAAGATTCAGGCGACGATTTGAGTAAAGTCATGTACAAAGACGAGCTCTACGAGGGATTATTACACCATTTCCACTTGAAAATTAAAGAATTTTAAACTAAAATCGTCACCTCAGTATTGGAGTGATTTAAAAGCGTAGGATTTTTGTATATGTGACGCAAGCTGACGAAATGGACCGTATCTTGCCAAAGTTGCAGTATAGCCTCAAACGTCTGTTTATGTCAAAATTACATGTTTTGGTTTAATTGCAACAAACGCTACCTACATATCTCAATATCAACTACAAACTAGTTTTATTTCATTAAAGTATAATTTTCAAGACTCTAGCGAAGAAACAAAGGGACCTAATCTTTAAAGTCCCTTTTTTTATTTTTGCAATATTGCACCCTGTTTTGCATGAATAAAGAGGATAATTTGTTTATTCCCATCCAAAACCTTAGTCAAAGAAAAATGTCCTGCACCTACCTAGGTACTTGGCACTACTAGGTAATCGGAATATTTAGTATCATGAACTATACAACAAAATTTCAACACAACTTGTTCGTGTCCGTGTAAATGTCTAAGGAAGCTAACGCGAGAACAAGGACAACATCTTAATGGGATGTCTGGTATGGGTAATCGAAAAAAAACCCGAATGACAGCATCATACTTTCTTTTCTACCAGCTTTAAAAAAAATTTTGGGTTTGCAAGGCAAGTTCACTGAAAGGCGTGGAAGATATCACACATTCATCAACTCCTACCAGTGGTCTACATAAATGTGTAGCAATAGGGATTGAGGAAGGCAATTTTTTAGTCCCACTGTGTGACTGGCAGGGCTATTTCAATAGGAAAAATTAGAAAGCAATCACAAATATAATAAAATATAGTCATTTTAATTTTTTCAACTTTGGAACACATACGACATGTCGTAATTGACTTGAATGACATTTCAGTTACAGATTCTCCAGACCAAACCATTCCAGCAGCTTTATCAATTCTAAGGAAATAATACTAGTATGAGGGGCATCAGAAATAAGAGTGGATGGTTACATTAATTAATGAAGCCCAAATTTGTTCATCTGTACTTTATTAAACAGCGATGATATTTAAAAGCACAACCAAAAGCTAAGTCAAACTTTAAACTCAGTTATCTGGAAACTACCGGTTTTGTATAAGTATATTAAATTTCAAAATGCCTAACTTCGGCAATTTTTGAAACTTTTACTTGATTCTGGTGGCGTTCTCTGCAGAATTTTGTTCTTTATCCAGTGGTTTCAAAAACTCAATCATCACCTCTGGCAAGATAAGGTCTCTTTCGTCAAATGTGTATAACTTCAATATTGAGATGACGATGTGAATGCAACATTAACTGAATTATTAAAACTGTAATCTTTAATGTTAAAGTAAATATGAGATTTTGATTTTTCAACTTCTTGTGACATGAAGAGTTCAAATAAGCTTTTCCCAATTTCAAATGAAAGTGATAAATTTCAGCTAATCCGCTAGTAACATCATACCCAAAGTATCATTTGTATAACCTCATCTATATAGATTGGATTCCGTATCATTTGTCGCGAAAAAAGTGAAATACATAGAAGGGTCGATATTTGACCCTAAGTATATTTTAATCAAATTAATTGCTGCATTTTTTAAGACGATTGAGTAGAATCTATCTTTCTGGATGGTAAACACGTTTATGCCGATCGCAATGAGATTATACCAGTGACCATTATTAGCGGTGTACTGAAAATAAGCGCCAAGGGCACTCTCCTTCTGGTACCTTGAACGGCTATAATTTAATTAACTTGTGCGAATGCGGTCGTTTAAGCAAAAACAAATTCAACACTAAATAAATAAATAATTCTAAAGCGTAATACAATTTCTCGTTCTTTATTTTCTTATCAGTAAAATATTATTCTAAATATTTTCGAAGTCAACTTTTTTTTTTGGAGGGCGTTTATTGTTAAATAGATAAGTGGAAATTCCGAATAAAATTTACTTTGTTAGTGTCAAATTTTTATATAGTTCAAATTTTAATTTCTATTCAAAGACTAAGCGCCTTTTTCATAAAAAAGCTGTGGGAGATTTGCGAGCCATCTGTGGGGTGATAAATCGTCTCCCAAACCGCACATAACTTTTGTCAATAAGGTCGTAAGTCTATGTACAGGCTTCCCAAAAACTCTTCTTACAAACACTCAGCCATTCATTGGTCTTCCATTCAATGCGGATTTACATGGACAGCACTACATGAACTAGTTGGATGCATTGAGAAGGCTTTGGCGGCTAAAGAGTTTACGATGGTAGCCTGGCCTGTCAGGCCTAATACATAGAATAGGCGCTAGCCTCCCTCTGATATTATGGAGTTTGTACATGAAATAAACACCAGGAGAGCTGCCACCGCCGAATTGCGCACCTCAATCTCTACTAGGTATGTCAACAGACACACTTTTGTGAAATTGTGCTCTGAACGAAATACTGGCCACTCTAGTAAGTACGGGTGGAAAAATGTTCCCAGTAAACCTTAGCCTCAATAGTGCTTGATATCAGCTTGTAGCAAGTATGATTTTCATGAATTGCGCAAATATGCTTGAAGCAAGCTTGCTTCTCACGTTTTTTACAATTGATTTATAAATTGTAATTTTAAACTTGAAACAAGCTTGCACTGATAACACTTGTACAAACACAATTGTAACTAATTTGTGAGCAAGCGTTCTAATATTTGTTTTTAATTCGTTGAAAACGAAAATAACAACAAAGCAAAATAAAAAAAAGTTTTTTGTAATGTGTTTATCATTTGTGTGAATAATAAAATTTATCAACAAAAAAAATAGAAAACAAAATTGAAATTGGAATTGAAAAAAAATTGGAAAGGAAGTAAATACAAAAAAACATTTAGCATTATGCCATACAAATATTCGAAAAAAGTACGGCAGAGGAGCAAGGAAGTACTAAACCTTCTGCTGCCTAATAAACAATATGAGGCTCCTAGAGTACATGTAGGTGATGTGGTTGCTGGAGTGGATGCAGATGTAGCTGTTGGGCTGGATGTTGGCGGTGTGGCTGTTGGTGGTATGGCTATTGGTGTAGATGCAGGTAGTGAAGGTTCCGATGGGGCTGTTGGTGGTGCCGGTTCTGCTGGTGGGAGTGATGGTGTGGAAGATGAACCGGACTGTTATAGCGCAGGTTCCGATGAATCTATCACTGATTTGGAGACTGTTTCCGATTTATTAATGGTATATTGTAGGAAACTTGTAAAATCAATATTGTAGCAAGCTTGTAAAAGCAATCTAGTCACAAGCTTGTAGAAACAATATTGTAGCAAGCTTGTAAAAACAATCTTATATCAAGCTTGTAAAAGCAATCTTGTCACAAGCTTGTAAAAGCAATCTTGTCACAAGCTTGGTAATGGTAATCTTGTCACAAGCTCACACATTCAAGCTTATTGCGAGGGATACGTTTTGATGATATACAAATTGTAAATCAGAATTTGACAATCATTTCACAAGCTGATTTCAAGGGTTGGGCTTGCGTCTACAAACTTGATACAAGCTCCATACAAGCTTACATTGTTTGCTGGGTTTGCTTATGCGAATGACGTATCAATAGATATAAAGCGAAAGTATACCAGTACCCTAAGGGAGATTCTTCAGGATAGCTTACGGATTTTGGGCAGACGTGAGGATGAAATTGGGCTAGCGGCAAGCTTAAAAGTACACAGCGTGAAACCATTCACGTTGACTGGTTCTGAGATTATGCTTGGAAAGTGTGCTAAATACCTGAGTCTTATTATTATTTGGGCAGCATCCATAGTTTCACATCGACGATCGCGCAGTACAGCTGTCAGATGGCGGTTGCGATTGTATACGAGGATTGTTTACTGGATCTAGCTGGATACCTATAATGATCTGCGCGGTTATTGTGTGTTGGCAGGTGCTTTAGAAACTCACCATTTGTGCACTACTGATTGGGGTTCAGAGAACGACAACGATGTGCATCACGAGTGTACTACGCTCTAACCAAACTATTGAACTGAATGTATTGTCATATTTTTTGCAGATGGACATTATAACCAGACAGATTACTTCTATGCCTGCCACCAGTTTGAGGCCACTCTTCCTATGGGACTCGGTCGGAGTCAGTCATGGAACAGTGATGGAAGGTAATCCCAACATTCCTGCATTTGTCAAGTACTAGAAAGCGGAATCACTATTCGATCGGAAATATCACACTCTCATACCGGTAAGAGATTCCCGGAACAAAGGGATTCCTGTTAAAGAGGGAAACGTGAATTTCTACACGGATGAACCGAAAGTGAATGAAAGGTAGGCTACTGCACCTAATCAAGGGAACTAGCGTTGTCATTTTCTCATAGACTACCTGAACAGGTCTGGCTAAAATTCGACGACTCCACGACCCCTCCGACTCCACATGTACAAATCGACTCCGACTCCAGTATTAAATAAAACCATATTCTAAGGAACAATTTCATTAACAACGAAATAATTTGAACGGAAGATAATACGTCATTGTTGGCCGGACAACACACAAATACTTATATACATACATACATTTTGTTTTACAAGAAATATGTTTTATGTTATTTAAACAAGTATGTATGTGCCAAACAATATGAAAGGCAAAATATAGTCTCGAATTGTACAAAAAACTTTGAAGTTCGATTTTTATTTTCATAAATTGACACCGGACAATTTTCAAGTATAATTTGAATGTAAATTCGAAAATTTTTAATGCTATGATGCGAGATATGTGTACCATAAAAATATCATTCTTTGCATGAGAAACCAACGACAAATTAATGTCAGCCTAAGACAAACTGGTTTTATCTAATACGATGTAAAAATTTACATTAACGGATGATATTCAAAATGAAAATGTTCGAGCGTTTGGAAGTTTTTTTTTAAAATAATTTTGTTCTTCAATATTTCGCTGCCCTTTGTGTGGCATCGTCAGGAAAATAAACACAATTATTAATGAAAAACAAAACGAATTGGTTGGTTGGTTGAAAAGGCTGCAAGACAGCACGCTGCTAGCACACTTAAGCTAAAGAAGCCCATTGTGATACCTGCAGTTTCCTCCATAGCAACTATTGACTAGTCGTCTAGCCAATTTGTCCTTTCAATGAATTTGTTTATAAGACCTACAGGAATATCCTGTTGGGCTACGGTGCTAACTAAATGTGTTCCTAATGTCCTACTTCTCAGTCCTGCCAGAGCAGGGCAATCCGAGAGAAGGTTTCCGTTTCGTAGTTTCCTCGTCCTCTTCCATGCAGAATCTACAGAGAGTGGAGTTTCTATGTCCCAATCTTAGGGCGTGTTTTCCTACAAGACAATGTCCCGTAAGTGTTTCTATCATTGTGGATAACGTGCCTCTCGTCAAGTTAAGTAGTTGCCTAGTCCTCTTCCTGTCCACCAGTGGCCAGAGGACCCTGGCTTGTTTGCAAGTTGAAGTAAGTCTCCACTTGTCCTTGAACATATTATCGGCCCACTGCCTGATCTGCAAACGGCAGGTAGAGATTGGCATACTAGCACCTTCTTCTGCCGGAAGAACCTGTGCCGTAGTGCCCTGTCTA
Source organism: Phaonia tiefii (assembly GCA_963931995.1). Classification (NCBI taxonomy): domain Eukaryota; kingdom Metazoa; phylum Arthropoda; class Insecta; order Diptera; family Muscidae; genus Phaonia; species Phaonia tiefii. Next base: position 150,291,656 of record OZ008369.1, on the reverse strand, counting down.
GCTAACGCATCCGCAACGCAATTGCCTGGAATGTCGCTGTGTCCCGGTACCCAGATGAGCCTGATGTCAAAATACTCTGCCATCACCCTAAGTGATGAGTGGCATTCTTTCACCGTCAGGGACGTAGCAAACATGGCTTCCAGGGATTTTATAGCAGCCTGGCTGTCAGTGTAGTTACATATTTTCCGGAGGGTTGTGCCACTACTTTTCAGTAGTTCAGCAACCTCCAGTATGGCTGTAATTTCCGCCTGAAATACACTACAGTGATCAGGCAGCTTGAAGGAGATATTTACATTTTTACATTTAGGTCTGGTGAATGGACACCTTAGCCTACTTGCTCTTCCAACTTTGATCCATCCGTGAAAAATCTGATACTACTGGTGTTCCCTTCCCGTGACTTTTCTCAGGTATTCCTGTTCGGAATAGAAGTCCTTAGATTTGTCGCTGGTAGAAGGTAGGGGAAACAGTAGTCCGTTTTTACGGGAATAGAGTGGATCCGGTGTAGTAATTCAGTGTGTCCGGAATGACCCGATATCAAATCGCCACAATCTCTGATTCTCACTAGGGATGTAGCGGCTGTCGATTCGGCCATGATATCAGGAGTACAGACGTTCAGGATAGCACTAAGTGCAGTACCTGACGTCATGCCCATTGCCCCACTAACGCTAATCAGTGCTGATCTTTGAATTTTCATCAAGGAATTCAGAATATATTTCTTTTGGAGGGACCACCACCAAACTACGATGCCGTAGAGAAGTATTGGTCTGACTATTGCCGTACAAATCCACATGGTGATCTGAGGAGACAGTCCCCAGCGCTTTCCTATCGCCCCTTTACAGCAGTAAAGAGCAACAGACGCCTTTTTCACCCTCTCCTCCACACTGAATTAATAAACAAACAATTTTTTTCTTCTGTCATTTGAAAAGACAATAATAACAAAAATGAGAAAAATAAACAATTGAAGAAATTTTCTTGTCATATGAAAAATGTTTTAAGTTATATCCAGAAAAAGTTTCATCTTGATATATCAAAAATGTTACCTAGTCACAAATTCAATGATACTCGTACATCAAACAATTTTCGGTGAAATGTTCTACATTTTACTAATTAAATGTCTATAATTCTGTGCTGCATAATCCGTATCCGTCGGTGGTGCAATGGTTAGTGTGCGCGGCTCTTGTACATAAGATCCTGGGTTCGAACCCGGCTCTGACCACCTACAAATTTTCTTTCGGCGGCGGTCACCTCGCATAGTGACGGCGACACTATCGAGTATATAGCCATGATAAAGCTTCTGAAAATACCGTTCGGAATCGGTGTAAAACTGTAGGTCCCAATCAGTGAGTGAAAACTGGAAAGCGCACAGCTCAATGATTGTGAGAAGTTCTCCCCAGTCCCTTCATGGAATGTAATGGGAAACCATATATATATATATATAATCCGTATCTGCTCTAAAGTTTATTCTCTTCGCTATTGGAGTCCTTATTATCTGTAACATTTCTAACATAAAACGAAGTTTATAATTATTTTCCCTATTCAAAACTGACGAATCTTGAAAGTTTGGAAAATGATTTAAGTTTGCACAGTGTGATGATAATGCTGTGTTTTGTGTTGAGATGTGTCTATATTTTTGATCTGATGTATGTCCTGCAATTCCAGTCTTAAGTTTATTTTTAGTTCTACCTACATACCATATTGCAACTTTCACTATAATTTGCTCTATACTATATTAGATATGCCAAATTTATATATTCTATCTTTGGTTTTACTAAACAATCTACCTAGGCACATAAGATAATATGATTTAAACTTTTTCGGTTCCACCGTTGGGGTTTGGTTATCTTGCCCCTTATTTTCATTTTGCCTTATTAATATACTGACTAACCCTATTGGAAAATTGTTGTCCATTAATATAGTTGAAATCTTCTCCTTATTCTCCCTCTAGTAGGTTTCTAGCCGTATTGGTAACCATTAATTTCGGGTGTTTGGAGTGATAATTGATAACCCTTCCAGAAGCAGTTGGTTTCTGGTACCAATCCACTAATAAATTCTCCCCATTTCTTATTACCATGGTATGCAAGTATGGGAGCCTTGATCCACACTCTTCTTCAATTGTGAACCTAACATTAGGATGAAAATTATTAAATGTCAAAATATTATTTATAGCATTTTCTGAAACGATACAGAATAAATCGTCTACATATTTGGTAATCATTTTCGGCTTTATGGCCAGCTCTGCTATGTAGGAATCAAGTATATACTCCATAACAATATCAGCCACAATCGGGGAAGCTAGAGATACCATTGAAAGTCCTTGTTGTTGAAAATATACCATGTCCTCATATCGGAAATATCTGTTGTCTTCTATACAAAACTTTAAAATATAGAGGAATAATGATTTATCGATATTTGTGTGCTGTTCTATTCTATCCCATTTTCCCTCGATAATACGAAGTGCCTTGGAATATATATATAAAGGGGTTTGCAACAGAGACGCTACAAAAGTAAATCGATAGGGACAGCAAACGACGCCATATATTTTCCCGCTCTTTTGACATTTCTCTTCAGTAAGGTTTTCCATTTCATCATGGAAAGATATACAGACGAGCCAACAAAGAGTCTAAATTATTAAAATTTACTACCGAAATTTGGAGTCAGTGGCCTCAACTTTAAGAGCGCTACGTCCAATTTATGGTCGTCATAATCGTCCTACCAGATCAACAATTGAGCGTCTATTAGACAAATTTGAAACAGGCACGGTACAAAATGTTCCCGTGTCAGTGAGACGAAGAAGTGCCCATAGTGTCGAGAATATTCAAGTTCAAGAAAGCCCAAATGTGTCTCTCACACGTCGTTCTCAAGCGTTGGGCATCTCTGTGACGTCGATGTGGCGAATTTTGCGAAAAGATCTTGGCCTACATCCTTACAAGATCAAATTGACGCAAGAACTGGAGCCGCTTGACCACCATAAGCGTCGTATGTTCGTGAATTGGGCTGAGCAACAACTTGAAAATGATTCGGATTTTCATCGGAAAATCATCTTCAGCGATGAGGCTCATTTCTGGCTGAATGGCTTCATCAATAAGCAAAATATGCGTTATTGGTCAGACAGCAATCCACACGTAATCCATGAGTCATCAGTGCATCCCGAACAAATTACGGTTTGGTGCGGTTTATGGGCCGGCGGCGTCATTGGGCCGTACTTCTTCCGTGATGATCAAGACCGGCACATTACTGTGAATGCGAATCGCTACCGTTCAATGATAACCGAATATTTTTGGCCCCAATTGGATAATATGGATTTGGAGGACATGTGGTTCCAACAGGACGGCGCCACAAGCCACACAGCGAATGCCACAATCAATTTATTGGAAACCAAGTTTGGTGAACGACTTATCTCACGAAATGGCCCAGTCGATTGGCCGCCTCGGTCGTGCGATTTGACGCCGTTAGATTATTTCCTGTGGGGCTACGTCAAGTCTATGGTCTATGCCAACAAGCCAGCGACGATTGATGAACTTCGTACGAATATCGAACGTGAAATTGCAGCAGTCTCGGCCGATTTATGCTAGAAAACCGTCGAAAATTGGGTTCAGCGTCTGGACTTCTGCAAGCGTGCCCGTGGTGGCCATGCAAAAGAAATCGAGCTCCATGCATAATGGCATCGAACGTACTTTCACAGGAATAAAGAATTTCATTGGTATCTAAAACCGGTTTTGTTTTATTTAAAAAAACTTTTGTAGCGCTCTTATTGAAAACCCCGTTACTTGGAAATAAAGAAACTACATCGAATTTAACTAATTTTCCACAATTTTGTATCTTTAGTTCTTTTTGTAGTTCCTTTTATATTGTATTTCTAGTCTTCGGTAATCCTTTTCAGTATATTCGTAATGTACGTACATAACTCATACGAAGGGGAATTAACAAAAGAACATGTCGGATGATTTTGAATTATTTGTCCTTTTTATTGTTACTTTTTATTTTATTATTCAAGCTCAAGACTATTCTATATCTCTGTACATGGAGATATAATTTTTTAAAAGTGAAGTTTTGCAAATGCATGCACTTGATTCTTGGCAAACCGTATAGCTATTTCAGATCTAGCCACAGATCTACATCAGCGGTTGTTTGGAATGCTGCTTTTGAAAAATTCATCAAACTAAATTCAAACAAAAACTCATCTGAATTGAGAATTTTCCACTATGCAAGTGTTTGAAACATATCGCAATCAAAACACACAAGAAAACAGTATTCCAAACAGCCGCTGATGAAGACCTGTGGCTAGATGTGAAATAGCTATACGGTTTGCCAGGAATCATGCGGATGAATTTGCAAAACATCTTCTTTTTTAAAAAACTATATAAAGATATAGATGGTCTTGAGCTTGAATAATAAAAAAAGTACCAATAACAAGGTCGAAAAAATACAAAAATCATCCCATTATCAAATCACTCCAACACATTAGCCCTACAGTTGCTCGAAGTATCATCTTCTCAAAGATGACTACGAAAATTCCAATTAATTGATCTTATTTCTACCAGATAATAATGATAAAAAAATAAAATAAATTGTAGTTAGCGGTTACTGGCACCCTAGAAAATCTACAGGAAGGATTAGCAATGGCTTAGCCTTCACATGTTGTATATAAAGTATTATGTTAAGAATTTTAGATCTACAAATTACCCATTGTCATAATTTATGATAGATTGCAAATAAATATGGAGAAAAAATTGGTTGGGTGTACATTTTCCCCTACTGCAGATCAAATAAACGAAAATTAAAGACTGCCCTTTCACAATTTTTTTTTGCGTTCTAAATTGTTTTGATCAGTTGGGGGTAAAGGGTAAATACTATTATAAAATTAAGGCCACATTATGGAGATATCTAAAAATTGAAGTATCCTACTAAATCAACGCAACCTCACATCTAGAATTCATACACACTGAAAAAACGGTCTCGTTAACATATTCTCCCAAACATATTCTGCTGGAACCATGTATATGTTTGGAACACACTTCAAACAGTTATATGTTTGCAAGTCCCAAACTCAGGTATATTTAAACGCAAACATTATCATGTTTACTGACATATATATATGCTTTCACGTGGAAACATATGTGTGCTTCCTCCCAATCATCCATATACTGACGTGGAAGCATTCGCGTGTTTCCCCCAAACCTCAATATACTTACGTGGAAACATATGCGTATTTTTTCCCAAACATAGTAATATTTAGAATCGAATTATTCTTTCTCTCTTTATTTAATATAATTAATTTTATCAATATATATCCACATTTATAAATAATTAATACAAAAAATTAAAGTATTTAAAATTATCGTTTTTACATTTATTTGCATTGAATGCATTACTTTTTTATGAAATGATAATCTGCTACTCTTTTGTTTCTCCTTTCTTTGTTGTCTCTCACATTTTTGTTTTCAGAAGGTTTCAACTATGCTTTGGTTATCACTATGCGTTGGTATACATACAATATACATACATATATACAAATCTAGTTCTTGCAAGACAAGAGTGTATTAATTACTTGTGTTGTTCTGTATATTATATTTTACAAATGGTCCGCCATTCCGATTTTTCCAATAGAGGCTCGGGCAGAAAAAGGGATTCTCGTTGTTGCCCTCTCCAGTTTCTTTCCTCAAAATCGTTTCTCACTTTGGTAGCACACATAAATATATGCGAAACACATACACAAAAAGCAAAGCAACATCACAGACCATATAACAGTCCGAGCGTTTGTTTGTTCTTTATTCATTGATCAAGCGCTTTTCATATCTTCTGTCCGATGAACCATTGACGACTGGATACGTATAATTAAAACACAATACTTCAGCCAAAATAAGAAACACTGAGTTCATCTGCAATTTACACGCCATTCAGGAATATTTATGAATCAATCACTGAGAGAATAATGCGAAAAAACAGATTCACACATACAAGGTATACACACTCGTTGCCCCTCTTTTATTCTCTTGCTCTCGAGAGAGCATAAAAAGTGCAACAAACACGGCTGGATTTGTGTCATAAATACAGATATATTTGGGTCGCAAACACATATGTTATAACATATTAATCATTGTGTCTCAAACATGTAATATTGAAAAGCAAACACAATCAGAGTTTTCTCAAGCTCTCGTAATGTCGTAATGTTGTACTGGACTGTAGTACTACTTAAGTACGATAGGTGTGAACAACCTTTGTTGTATTTCATTGTTGTATGTCGCATGTATTTTTTTGAAACTAAAATGACAAAACTAAACGAAACTGATAAAATAATAACAACAATAACGTAACATAACAATATCACAGTAATATCACAAAATACGTAATAAATATCAACAACAGCTCTTATGGTAGTGATGTTACTTATCAAATGTATTCGGTAATATCAAATTCGGTACAAGAAGAACAGCACTAGTAAAGTACGACAATCAGTAAACATACCTTCGATGTTGTACTTGTCGTAAGTTAGTTTTATATGGAAGCCAACAACAAAATTCGTACAACTGTTGTGAGAAGGTACGACAGTACGACAAGTACGATACCTTACGAAAACCCTAAATGTGTTTGGACACAAGTATACTATATTTATATATAGTATATTGGTGTATAGTATAGTATATTATATTTGCGACAAGCTCTAAACACATGTTATATTTGCATCCAAACAACAAAAATCGACAGATTTTTCAGCGTCTATCAGCAATATTGTCCATCGTGTGCTATTAAAACATGTGATAATAAAATATAAAATTTCCCCAACATTCTAAATAAGAACCCAGTTGGAAATTTGCCAAACACATCATCAGTGACAAAGAGATGACATGTCAGAGTCCCTGCTGATTTGCCGATCGAATCCCATACGTCATGACACCGCCTAACATTTTCATACATTTGGTAAAAAGTAAGCAGGAATCGTCCGCAGTTTGTCAATAGATATGATCACCATGCGACATGTACACACGTCACTATTCCTCAGTAGTTTAGTTATCCATATGCCACCTAATGTTATGCTCATGCTTAATATTCGAAATACTTACTTTATTTTAATATTTGCGTTACGTATTGGGTCTGCTTAACCGATAATTAAAAAAAATCTGGTAGAAGAGTTGTTAGCTTCACTTGCACGCTTCTGAATCCCTGAAAATATGCATATTTTTTTATGATTTTCAGATATTTTTGAAATAAATAAACATTCCATAACTTCAAACTATAAACTAAATCTCTCAGTTAAAAATTTTTCGAAAACTTTAAATCCACACAAATGACTTGCAGTTGGCTGGCAATTGATAAAGAGTTCCTCTGTAGACAATCCTCTGTAGATTTTGAACTGCTTAGCATTTAATGAAATAAAATCGGAAATAGAGCGCTGATCCTCAGCAGAAATTTTCTTTGACCAGTTAAAGGAATGGTTATGATCAGGTGGAAAACGGAACGAGGTTTTGTGAGACGTACACGTACATACTTTAATAATTTGTTGGTTTGAATATGGCCCAAAATCGTACGATGTAATCTCCAAAATATATACATAGAATTTCCTGAGACGAGTTAAAATTTCTAGGTTTACAATTAGAGTATTTTCAAGAGTCTTCACGGATCTCTGTACTATTATCGAATTGTTTGAAAATCATCCTCTCCATATTATTATAAGAAACAATTACTAAATTATTATAAAATTTAATAATAAATTTTTATTTTGAAATATTTCTGTTTTCAATCCATGACACTGGCTTGAAAAAATGTTAGATTTTCCACTGGGTTACTTAGCCACAAACGATTAATTAATGATGCATAGCAGCGTAGGGATTTTGGTTGCCTTGATTTGTCGGTAGAGGATAATTCGAATTGCCACCAGCCGTTTGTTGATTATAGCCGGGATAACTTAATGCCGCCGTGCCCCCAGAATGCCAGTTATGAGGTCCTTGTGGCTGCGGTTGCAGAGGGGCCAATTGTGCGGAACCTTGTTGATTGGGATTAGTAGGGTTTGTATATCCACTATTTGGTAAAATGGGATAAAGATGGGTATTTGAAGGTTGACCTGCTGGTGCGGAGGGACTGTAGGGATTATAATTTCCAGCCTGACCAACGCCTGGGCGAGTTTGATTGGCTGGGTAGCCATATCCAGTTTGCGGTTGGGGGTTATATGGACTCTGATTGTTAGAGCCGGGTCTCACCGTTGTATACACTTGAGGATTGTAGTTTTGGCCAACGGTATTATTGTAGGGTCTGTTATTGTAATTATTGCCACTGTTGCCTTGAGTTTGATTGAAACCATTCCATTGCGGCCTTTGGGTTGTATATCCGGAATTAGATGGGTAGCTATTATTGGACTGGTATCCGGTGTTAGGTTGGTAACCACTATTGGGCTGATATCCAGAGTTAGGTTTGTATCCACTGTTGGGTTGGTATCCGGAATTAGGCTGGTATCCACTATTGGGTTGATAGCCGACGTTTGGCTGGTAACCACTATTGGGTTGATATCCGGGGTTAGGTTGGTGCCCATAACTGGGTTGATTGCCGGAATTTGGTTGGTATCCACTAGCGGGCTTGTAACCATTTTGAGCTTGCCCATATGTGTTGTTGGGCCTCTGTTGGGGCCAACTATCGGCTCTTGCCAGCGCCGATATGCCGCTTACGCCCAGCAAACACAACACTAAAACTAATAGCCACGTATTATGAAATATTTTAATAGATTTTGCAATAAATGTCAATATACCTGTTATTATATTATTTGTCAGCATCATCGCTGCGATGTTACTTTTAGCACTTCTAAGTTAAAACTGATCTCGAACTGAGCTGTCCGCCTCTCATTCGGTTATTTCGCTTCGAATTCTTATCTGGTACAGAATGACTCAATGATAACTTCATCATCATCAACGTCATCATCGCTGTCATGATGTACATCATAATTACCATTGCCACTTATCAGTTTGTTTGGTTTTAAATATTAAGTAGGTACTTTTGTTTTTTTCCTCCACAATAAATATTATTTTGTTTTTGAAACAATCTATGGAATTTGGAAGCGTTTTACGGTAGAGCAGAACTGGACAATGAATTGTGTTGTTCTCTCTGAAACAATGCAGATTCTCTGTACCCTACATTAGGCCAGAGGTTATATGATATAACGCAGATTTCTCTTATAATCAAAATGGTTTCCGTTTCACTGAAATGGCGTACCGCACGGGAGGTATCGAAAGGAATTATGCTGAGACCTTATATAAAATGGTTCCAAGTAATGAATGGATCGGTGTTTCATTTAGTGAACATCATTTAAGTACATACATACAATTTACCACAAACTATACCAAATAATTCATAAATATCATCAATAATTTTCGCCACTTATATAAAAGAACACACAATTTACCACAAGTAGACAATATTTAAAAACAAGTGCAACAAGTGTAACATTAATGCATCAAAAAGTACTTAAAGCGTAGTGAAAAGTACATAAACTGTACCAAAAAAGTACATAAACATTAGAACAGCTGCGTTTGCTTTCATATGACCCTATCTGTCAAGTTCAGTGTATTTTGTTATTGTACTTTTTTGTTTACTTTGTTTGGTCGTATGTATTTGAATTGAATTAGACAGTTAGAATCATAGAACAGAAACAAAATTCCTGTTGTTGGTGCCCCCAATTACAACAAATCCGACTGCGTTAACCTCTACTGGATCAGCTTTGGTTTCTATAAACACTATGAAAGCTTTCGTGTGTACTGTAAAAGTTTATCTATCGTTCGTTGTCTTGTCAGAAAACTATATTGCCATTATGTTTATTGTAAATACTTGTTCACTTTTGTCATATACAATTTATGTTTTCTGCCCAAAAATGGTAACCCTATTTAGCAGCCGAACAAAAAAAGCAAATGTAGACTCAAGATGTACATACAGGGTGATTCAGGAAGTTCCGGACAAATTTCTCCAGCGTATTCCTTGGCTCATTTCATGAAGAAAAGTCCAGTAGGACCATGCCCGAAAATGCAAGGGTGCGAAATGGCAGCGGGTTCAAAATTTTCGGATTGGCGGTCGGAGGGTAAAGTTGCTAACTTCTGAGTTAGTGGACGGATTTTGTTGGAAAGGCCTTTCAGAAAAAGCCAGATGGCAGGTAACTTATGTTTTTTTTCTGTTGAAAGATAACCATACCTCTTACCTTTCCAAAATGACGTAAACGAAGCCCAGAGGTCTTACCGTTCCAAAGTTATGACCATTTTACTGAAATGCAAAAATGTTTGTTTTTGTTTTTGGAAGCGAAATAACAGCGCACATTTATTTCTTTTTGTAAATTAACACGTTTAAGATTTTATTTTATTGAAATTTTTGGCTGAAGAATCAAACACAAGGAAGTTTTCAATGTGGTTCCCATTTTCTACTAAACACAATTGAAGCCGTTTGCGAACCAGATCCGCCACGTTTAGTTCACTCATCTTTCACTCATCTCATCATTTCTGTATCTCGGCGATTTGACTTTTTTCTAAATTTTTTTATTGATTCTGAAAGGCCTCTTAAAACCTTTCCAACAAGCCCAAAAACAAAAAAAATCCGACCACTGGCTCAGAAGTTAGCAACTTTACACCACTACCCTCCGACCACCAATCCGAAAATTTTGAACCCGCTGCCATTTCGCACCCTTGCATTTTCGGACATGGTCCTAGTGGATTTTTCTTCATGAAATGAGCCAAGGAATACGCTGGAGAAATTTGTCCGGAACTTTCTGAATCACCCTGTATAGTATATTTGTTCTTGTCCTTGTGGTTGTCGCCGAATATTACAAACATTTCCTCCTGCTATAACCTGAAATAAATAGATCTTGGCGATTTCGATCAGATGAAATTGACAAGGTCGGCTTTTGAAATAAAAACAAAATGCCTCCAATTCCTGCTGCTTCTACCGTAGTGTACGAACATAATCGAAGCGATAAGGTAGGCGTTGAAAATGTGTACACGTATTCTTATGGAAATTGGAATTATTTTTATTTCCTATCCTAAATTACTATCAGCCCGATTCTAAAAATTCCGTCGGGTTTTTCTCCCGGCGGATGTCATTTTCTCGAGAAAAAATCCTCCTATTCTAAACAGACGGGGAAAAGAATAATAAGGGAGTGAGAATTACGAAGTTTCGAAATCTGCTGTTTTGCTTTATGACGTTTTGTTTTGGTTGTTAAATGCAAATCATTTTAAGCCAATAAAACTTATGCCCCTATTACCGTTCACCACTCAACTTAGTTTGGTCGACCTAGAGACGACCCAACTTCAACACGACCAAACTTATCTTTTGTATTGTGGTTCACAACTGTGTTTGGTTGCAATTGTTATGGCGTTACCAGCTCGAAATATCAATTTTGACAAGTAAAAGCAGCTGATTTATGTGAAAATAAGCATAATTGTGTTGTGCTTGCAAAATCAAAATTGATTTAAGTAGCATAGATTTGCTTTATGAAGATGGAGTCGAGAACGTGAATATATATGTATTGCATTTGAGAAGAAACTGCCCAGTGCAAGATATATGAATTTGCACATACACGTTGCCATTCATTCATGTTCTGGACGGTGGTCCTAATCTGTTTAACTTCACATACTTCATACTTCTGCGTGGTGTCAAATTGTGGTTTTCCAAAGGCAACGGCTGGATTACTTTCCATTAGATGGACAATTTATTCAAACTGAGCCTTTTTTTTCTGATTTTGATACTTCTAAAATATATAAAATATTGTTAAATTAAAATGGTCAAATGTTTAAATGTTAAATGAAAATTATAATCTGAATCCAATATAATATCTACTTACGATCACTTATCAAATTAAAAACAAGTAAAATTATAAACTCAACTGCTCCCAAGCAGTGGTGTAAATTTAACGCATTTGTCGACCAAGCTGTCACAGAGTTGTCAACGGCAATACGACAAAAGTAAGTGAACACAACCAAAAAATCAGCTGTTGTTCAGTTGAGTTGAGAACGGCAATGCCAAATCATCGATTACGACCAAATTCTCACATAAGTTGAGAACCGTAATAGTGGCGTTAGTTTAGCACCAAATGCCCTATTTTTTCGTTTTTTTGTCTTAAAGGGCATGAAACGATGATAAAAAGAAAAAAAACTGCGCCGGTCCATATTTTCCGAAATATATATGTATAAATGTAGAAGCATGATTGCACAATCGGGCACAAGTCAGCCTTTTTGTTATCCGATCTAGTTGAAATGGGCCATAATTACAAAGACCTTTCTAATCTGTTTAAATCTGTGTATAAACATTTTTGTCTGTATTAACCGATTGGGGGGCAAATTAAAACAAACAATTTTTTAACCTCTTTTTTTTTGATAAAAATTTATTTTTTCCAAACAAAATGCCCTATTATAACGGCGTTTTCAATAAGAGCGCTACAAAAGTTTTTTTTAAATAAAACAAAACCGGTTTTAGATACCAATGAAATTCTATATTCCTGTGAATGCACGTTCGATGCCATTATGTATGGAACTCGATTTATTCGGCATGGCCACCATGGGAACGCTTGCAGAAGTCCAGACGCTGAACCCAATTTTCGACGGTTTTCAAGCATAAATCGGCCGATACTGCTGCAATTTCACGTTCGACATTCGTACGAAGTTCATCAATCGTCGCTGGCTTGTTGGCATAGACCATAGACTTGACGTAGCCCCACAGGAAATAATCTAACGGCGTCAAATCGCACGACCGAGGCGGCCAATCGACTGGGCCATTTCGTGAGATAACACGTTAACCAAACTTGGTTTCCAATAAATTGATTGTGGCATTCGCTGTGTGGCTTGTGGCGCCGTCCTGGTGGAACCACATGTCCTGCAAGTCCATATTATCCAATTGGGGCCAAAAATATTCGGTTATCATTGAACGGTCGCGATTCGCATTCACAGTAATGTGCCGGTCTTGATCATCACGGAAGAAGTACGGCCCAATGACGCCGCCGGCCCACAAACCGCACCAAACCGTAATTTTTTCGGGATGCAATGATGACTCATGGATTACGTGTGGATTGCCGTCTGACCAATAACGCATATTTTGCTTATTGACGAAGCCATTCAGCCAGAAATGAGCCTCATCGCTGAAGATGATTTTCCGATGAAAATCCGAATCATTTTCAAGTTGTTGCTCAGCCCAATTCACGAACATACGACGCTTATGGTGGTCAAGCGGCTTCAGTTCTTGCGTCACTTTGATCTTGTAAGGATGTAGGCCAAGATCTTTTCGCAAAATTCGCCACAACGACATCACAGAGATGCCCAACGCTTGAGAACGACGTGTGAGAGACACATTTGGGCTTTCTTGAACTGATGTCTCAGCGGCAGCAATATTCTCGACACCACAGGCACTTCTTTGTCTCACTGGCACGGGAAAATTCTGTACTGTGCCTGTGGATTCAAATTTGTCTACTAGACGCTCAATTGTTGATCTAGTAGGACGATTATGACGACCATAAATTGGACGAAGCGCTCTTAAAGGTTACGCACCAGTGTATACTTGTAGGCGTTTTTCAATCAGACTGACTCAATCTCTCCGTGCGTCAGCTATTTATGCAAATTCAACATCTTGGTACAACATAATTTGGAAGTTTACTGATCCTTATCGCAGCCGCGCCATCTATCACTTATGACAGGCGCTTCCAGAACCACCGCGTAGTTGCCGTGTATTGGAAATACTGGTCTTGGTGAGATCGCAGATCAGCGTTATCTGTTCATGAATGTTCGAAGCTCTGGTAATGGTGAGATTGCATCGAGGTAACTTTTCAATTGGAAGTGACAGCATACTTCTAGACATTTGTAAGAAACATTATCAATATTGTTGCGATTAAGAAAATGTTTTTTTGTGCTTAATGCCTAAATTAACATGAATATTAAAATAATTGTAATGTGAATGAGCTTCTTATTTGCTTTAGTTAACTTTAACAGCCCTATTCTGGCAGGGTTACAAAAGTCACCGAGGTTACTATTTGACAGCAAGGTGACAATTGTCACAAATCGGTATTCTGACACATTTTTTTGGTGACAAAAGTAACAAAAACTGTTACCTGCCAAAGAGGAGGTAACAGTGCGTCCCGTAAAACTGTATACGGGAAAAATTAATAATATATTTTGTATCAAAACGACAAGAGGGCGTAATTAAATGAAGGCAGGACTTTTGTTACTTTGTCCTATGGAAATGGAGGAGAAAGAACTTGATTTTGTGTTAGAAGGATTGAAAATGCGCGAAAAGTATTACAAATGTTTTATCGGAAATATCCCCGGTCTTTCAAGGGATATTGTTGAGTAATATACCTTTAACAAAGGCTAAGGTCTTGTGTATTATCGGAACCTGCCAAAAAATAAGTATAATAGCGAATTTTTTTTGGGAAAAAATAAATTGTTAGCGGAAAAGTGAGGTTAAAAAAGGTTTTTTTTTAATTAGCTCCCCTGTGGGCTAATGAAAATGAATATATTTATACACTGATTTATAGAGCGTTTATATAGGCCTTTGTAATGATACCTATTTCAACCAGATCGGATTATAAATCCCGGAGATACTAACGATTATATATTCAAGCTTTAAAGGCCTATATCTCAAGAATTTGGACCGACCGCGGGGGGAAGGACAACTTATTGAACTCAGCGCTGAAGCTTTTGTCGGTGGTGAAATTTTGATGTAGATCAGAGAGTTGGCGCTAAAGTAAATTTCTTCTTCTATATGGCGCGGATGTGCAGGAGTTTTATTTCCGCTTAGCATCTCTGGATGTTCCTTGAGAAAGGCAATATAGCATTCCAGCTGTGACTTTGCGGTGCGCTCAAATTTCCTAAATATTAGTGTATTAACTTTAATTCAATAAATCATAAATACATATATTAAATACTTAATTTCCCTTTTTTTACCGAGTTCATTTTGTGCAGAAAACCATATGTTTTTATTTTTTTGTCCCTGCTTTTGGCAACATGTTATTGTGAGGTGAATTATTTGTTACGAGGTGAATTTTTCGTTGTCACTGTGTTGCCAGAATACCAGATACAAACAATGGTGACAACTTTGTAACAATTTTGTGGTTACAATTTCAATGTTACCACATACACAGAATTGGGCTGTAAGTGTAGAAGTACCAGGCTTTGAAAGTTGCAACAGCATCAAAATGTTCAAGTTTGACACCCTGTAGCATCAACTGAGTTGACACAGGGTGCCTCTAAATACAATATTCTGAAACCCTGACTCCTCCTCTAAAAATGGCTAGTACATTCCAAAATGATCAGAATAATACTTTAAATGTTGTGATATTATTACCGTGTTTATTCAATTTGCCCCACTGTGCGTTGGCTGTCAAAGCGAAATAAGCATGTGTGTGAACATAATATTTTAGGAGAAAATAAACGAATTTTTCAACAAAATATTTATTTTCTTTCTCATTGACTTTTTTGCTCCGACTACAGTCAGTGTTGGGATTGTTCCATTTGAATTCAGATGCAAATACAAAAGAATTAACATGTTCAATTACAATTACAATAAAAAAAAACTATGAATTTCTATTTGCTCAGGCAATGGAAATACAGGTTGTGAAGTCGTGAATGGTTTGCTATTTGGTATGTAAAGGGTCCGCCATCTAACGTTTTTTTGATGTGTTAACATATATAGCGGCGTATAGGTACTAAATCTATCAAAGTCAAAATCTGCTAAAACCAGATTTTATGCTGCTGCTAAAACCATCGCAGTCGACGTTATGGTGACATACTAATACGTCAGCTAATTCGTACAAAGTATGTGTGATGTTGTGTGTTTGGCTGTTTCGTTGCTGTTGATATGGCAAGCATGTGGTTATGTGACACACGTATACGTCAGCTACTTCGGACAAAGTATGTGTGATGTTGTGTGTTTGGTTGTTTCGTTGTTGTTGCTATGGCCAAACAAAGCGAGTCATTTGATGTTCAGCATTGCCCGGTGTATACAAAAAGAAGTAGAAACGGTGTTAAGTTCGGCCGGGCCGAAGCTTATATATGACAATTTACACTCACACTCTCCACTCTTTGCATTCCCTTAACAGTTTTTATTTTAGGTACCCCCCCCCCCCTACACCCACCACCCACACAAACACACCACGATACAGCAAGCACAAATAAATCACCAACATATCAGTAGTAGTAGTAGTTGTTGTTGTTGGTGTTGTTGTTTTTTTATTATAGTGAAAGGTAAGTCCAATAAAATGTGGGTGCGGAGCACTCTCAGAGCAAAGAGAGTAATGACGTATTATACGTATATAAAAATGAGATAGCAAGAAAGCAACGAAAATTTTGTGAACTTGTGTAGCGTATGTACGAATATAACAATATATGTATGTATATACAAGTGTCTGTTGCTTTGCATTCGTTGACTTTTGTGGGAATAAAACAAAACGCATTGAGCAAGAAAATAATTACACATGTGCTTGCACTGGGTCTTTAAATAATTTTAAGTATTAATATTATTTAACTGTAACGTCATCATATGATTGAACGCTGTTTTTTATTTTCCAATGTAAAATTTTCGAATGTGTTCATAGAAATCGAACAGGTACCGTGTAGCAAAAAGGTGTTAACACATCGCCCGTGAGTTCGAATACTCATTGGATTTTTTTACACGGTACCTGCTCCGAACACGTTAGTAAAAAAATAAAAAAAAGAATAGTTTTTGTGCTGAAGAATAGAGTAATACTTAAGAGTTTCCATTACTCTCTTCGATGCCTCTTCGTCACGACGAGGTAGTAGGCCATTTCATCGAGTTTCATTTGCTGCTGTATTTTACCAATTTTACACTTTCGTTGGACATAAAACGGACAGAAATCAAAGGGAATGCGTATTTTCGTTCCATGCAAACCACATAAAACATAATTTAGCTATCACTAGTATCAATAAACACTATTTAAAATTAGTTCCTGTCTTCTTTGGTCTCTCATTCTGCATCATTTATCTAGTACCTTTTCGATCAGCTGTTCCATGGAAACCCCCTGGCTGAGGGCTCTTTTGCTGTTGCACTTCCATATGTCTTACATCTGCTTTAACATTAGATGTAATAATTTAAAAGAAATAAAGCAATATTTAGGTCACTGAAATAATTGTTTTTGTCATAAACAGAGCGACGACAAAAAAGTATTGAATTGTATCAAGCACTAGCCCAGCTGATTTGAACTGTTTTCGGGAGTGAGTTTTTCAATGTTTGTTTACTTTCGTTTGTATACAACCACCAAATCACATAGAAAATTTTGAAATTTGTATACCTAAACACTTTCAAAATATCAAAAAAAAAACACACGCATTTTGTAAATGCCACTTATTCCAATTTTTTATACATTTTCATTATTTTTCAATCAGCTGAGTTGACACACTATAGGCACTGAGCAAAAACAAAATGCCTGTTGTTGTTGGCTTGTTGTATTTGTTGTCGTACTGCATCACCATTATACTTCTACCATGAATAGTATATAGAAACGAGTCTTATTCTCTTTATAGAGTGATCAAATATAAATGCACCATTTCGACAATGTTATTACATAAAACAGTACAAGAAGCATAAATGTTTCAAAAGGCATCAATATATCTATTCTATACTATACTAGTATTCAATACTCTTTGGCGACGTGTCGACCTGCTGGTTTGTTCGCTGCCGATACATCAATACCATCATAATGGGTTTTTCAATAAGAGCGCTACAAAAGTTTTTTTAAATAAAACAAAACCGGTTTTAGATACCAATGAAATTCTTTATTCCTGTGAAAGTACGTTCGATGCCATTATGTATGGAACTCGACTTCTTTTGCATGGCCACCACGGGCACGCTTGCAGAAGTCCAGACGCTGAACCCAATTTTAACCGGGTTTCAAGCATAAATCGGCCGATACTGCTGCAATTTCACGTTCGATATTCGTACGAAGTTCGTCAATCGTCGCTGGCTTGTTGGCATAGACCATACACTTGAGGTAGCTCCACAGGAAATAATCTCGACTGGGCCATTTCGTGACATAACATGTTCACCAAACTTGGTTTCCAATAAATTGATTGTGGCATTCGCTGTGTGGCTTGTGGCGCCGTCCTGTTGGAACCATTCACACTAATGTGCCGGTCTTGATCATCACGGAAGAAGTATGGCCCAATGACGCCGCCGGCCCATAAACCGCACCAAACCGTAATTTTTTCGGGATGCAATGATGACTCATGGATTACGTGTGGATTGCTGTCTGACCAATAACGCATATTTTGCTTATTGACGAAACCATTCTTAAAGTTGAAGAGAAATGTCAAAAGAGGGGGAAAAAATATGGCGTCGTTTGCTGTCCCTATCGATTTACTTTTGTAGCGTCTCTGTTGAAAAACCCTTTTCTTATTCTCAGGCAGAGAGTGTTGTTGAACAACAACCACGTATGTGACGCTAACATTGTGTGTTGTTTGCATGTGTTCACATTGATAGATTGTCCTACCCGTGCCTATAGATGTTACTTATATAATAAAAAATATTTGAATTTCCTTAACAATTAATGTGTTTTTGTAAAAGAAATCATATCACTCAAATTGGAAAACCCTTTATTTGCTTCCAAACAACAACAAAAGACAGAGTTTTCAGCGTGTGTATATTGAAAACTTCAAATTAAATTTAAGCACAAATCAAATATAAGCAACAGGATTGATGCCGAGTTTTTACCGCAATCACAATTGTATTAGTTTTCGATATACAAAAAACTGCTAAATGCTAAATAAAAAAAGCTTTATCAAAATTTTTATTTGACGTTTTCCACTTGCATGTGAGCAATTCTCCACAAACCTCCACAACTAACAATTCCACTACTATAGATGCAGTTTTCCATAGATTTTTAAATACAATCGAGTCAAAAATTTAAATATGTATCTTATTTTAGTTACCATAAGCCAATATTAACTATTTGTACTTAAGGCATTTACCATAGATGGGCACTTTGCAGTACTACTAAAATTTCAGTAAAAATAATTCTTTAACTAGTAAATTTTTACTGATTACTAAAATATTTTTCAGCAATTTTTATAAAGTGCCTACGTGATTACGACGAGGTGCATTGAATTTTCAGTAATCAGTAATGCCCGATTACTTATTATTATGAATACGGCCCTATGATTTGACTGGTAATGCAAATTAAATTTCATTATCAGTAAAAATTTACTGAAATTTTTCAGTAATCAGTAAATTTACTGCTTACTGTAATTTTTAATGCAGTACATATATACTGCAGTGTGCCCATTTACTAACCAAATAAGTTAAATAAAACAAACAAAAACCAGCAAATTCCATGTATTTACAATATTGAAAGTTTTTATACTCTTAATTGATTAATTAAAAAAATATACTAAAAGCATAAGTACTTCCAACTTCATTACTAGATGTTTACACATCTCCCTTGTGATCGGACTCACATTAATTTTTTTTATAGCATTTTCAAAAAAAAAGTTATTTGGCGGACCCGTTATTTTATATGTTCCGGTTTGTGGTTTCGATTAGTGTTGCCTCGTAATACTTTCAAATTCATAACTCTGTACTGTATAAAATATTTGAAAACCTAAACTGCCAGATATGAGGGAAATGCTTTGAAAATAAGTACAATTTTCAATGTAATATAAATTTTTTGAATTTGCATTTGTAGAGGTAATTCAAATTAAACTACAAATTATAATTGTCACATAAATATATGTAAGTAATTAATTTACCACATGAACTAAATACTATCATGCAACAGATGTGATTACAACTTTAGTTGAAACAATGCTGCGAATGACAGATATTTGAAGCGTTTGCAGCGCGAGCGGCCTAACACACAAAATCAAAGCTTGGGTTAGACCTACTCGATTATTTACAGATTAAAATAATTTAAAAAAAAAAATAAAAAATATTTGCCAAATGGCAGCACATTGACCTATAAACGACGCCATAAATTAGCATAGTGTAAAATGCAACAGCAGTCGAAAACACATTAATCTAAACTTCTCAGCGAATGACAAATAAAAACGCTTTCTTATACAATTTTTTCCTCAGTGTTTTTTGTAATCTAAAACCTGAATTCTAAATTATATTTTTAGATATACAATAACACAGTGGAATACTTTTCAACAAAAAACTGCACCCGTTAGCAAATTGTTTATTTGTTACTGCTTTAGGATCTCTAATCACGTATCTGGCATTCAATTATCCAGCAGATTGTATTACGCCATAGCTTCACAGCCATTTTACAAACAACGATTCATTAAAATAATCCAGTATATCCGATTTGTGATCACTAAAATCGACTCCTCTACCGCGAGCCACAGATTTAGTGTTGTCATTGTTAATTAAAGGAATAATTAGTTGTTTAAACAAAAATCTAATTTACCTTTTATTGTATTTTGTGGCCTAACGACAGTAGCTAGGCAACTATTTGGCATAAACCACATTTTGGACTCTATTGGCCAAAAACATTAAAAATATAACATTTTAGTTAGTGTAATGGCATTAAAAGCATTTTTTTCATATTTTTCCATAATTTATTCCATTTTTGTTTGACAACATCTTCAGGAGAGACTTTATGGGATCTTTTCCAAAAACAATGGAATTTCATCATATGGTCCGGTCCCAGTGCTCTCAGTTTAACTTAAAAAAATAAAAAATAAATGGCTTCCCATTACATCCCATGAAGGGGATCAGCTTGAGCTGATGCAGTCGACGCACACTTGCTTCGTAGGTGGACAAAAATCGAAATTTTCCAAATGTTTGAACTTGGCCCTTTTTAGTATATTTGTTAATCAAACTGTCTAAAAGAAATAACACAAAAGTGTCCGAGTATACCGCCTTTTGTATCCGTTAGCGACGTCAAAGTCATTGGGTTTCTGCAAAAAATGCACGAATTGAAAATCTTACATCTCTTAAATAAAATTTAAAAAAATTTATACTTCTACAAAATTCCGCAATTTTATTATAAATAATGTAGTAAAAATTTTGTATTTTCCCTAAAATTTTTGGAAAATCTTTGTAAATTTTTTTATTTGCAATCTGTTTATCAACAATAAGCAAATTGTATAACAATTTAAGGCTAACATACACTCCGGTTCACTTATTTAAAGGCACTAAACATTCCATATTCAGCAGCCATGTATCTTTTGCAATTTGTAACCGATTGCAGAATTTCAAAATGGAAATGGAAGCTAGACATCTTGAGATATAAAACAAATGATGACAATAGTGGTTTCTTAACTAAATAACTTTTTTTGAGCAATTTATAAAAAAAAGTTCAAAAATGTGCTATTTTTTTTTGGTTCACTTTTTTTTATTATTTTTAAAGTAACCGGGGATTTTTTGTAGGGGAAAAAAAAAAAATGCTTCTCAAAAAACCGTTCGGAACCGGTGAAAAACTGTAGGACCCAATCAGTAAGTGTAAAACTAGAAAGCGCACATCTCACTGATTGTGAGGAGCTCTCCCCAATCCCTTCATGGGATGTTATGGGACACAATTTTTTTTTAAATCATTTTACGAGTCAAAATGCCAAAACAAAAAATTTTAAATCTATCGGAAAAATCTAAAAACTAAATGTTTACCGTTCTCAAGGATATTCTAACCGCGCAATAGCTAAAAAATTGGATGGAGCTCAACAGTTGTCGACAATTACATCACGGACCCCAAGGGGTATGGAAAAAATGTTAAAGAAAGGGTTTCATTGTCTTTATCTAAAGAAAAGAAAAGAATTGCTTCTAATTCTGCCTTATCCTTGTCAAAAATAAGAGCTCAAGCTGGAGTGGAAGCGAGCAAGTCATCAGTAAGCAGAGTAATTATGAGCTGTGAATATCTTAAATATCTGAAATTACAACTAAAAAAAACACCACTTAATGCTCCTCGTAAGGAAAAGCGCCTTCAATTCGCAAGAGACTACATGGTATGGGATGTGTAGCCAAGAGGTCATGTAAATGACTGGAGAACCGTTGTATTTACGGATGAGAAGAAGTTTAATTTGGATGGGCCTGATGGCTACAACTATTATTTCCATGATCTGCGTAAAGTAAAGCGCTTTTTGAACCGACATCACAGCCGAGAGGGCGGCGTTTTGGTGTGCACTCACAGAAACATTTGGTTGAGACAGCCGAATTAGCCGTGACCGAATTTAGAGGTTGTCTCAACCTCATTAGAGGTTGACACAACCTCATTAGAAGTTGACACAACCTCATTAGAGGTTGACACAACCTCATTAGAGGTTGACGCAACCTCAATAGAGGTTGACCCAACCTCGTTAGAGGTTAACCCAACCTCATTAGAGGTTAACCCAACCTCATTAGAGGTTGACGCAACCTCATTAGAGGTTGTTACAACCGAATTTACATAGTGTCACAAATTAATTTTGAACTTTTTTTTTATTATTATGTGATGATTTATTTTAGAGTACTCATATATTACAAAGCGAGGAAATAAAGTCATTTAAATCATTCTGACCTTGAAGTCCCGGCCATCATTTTGATGTAGGTCCTAAACCGTTGTACATATGTACAGATGATTACAGCATATCTCAACCGACCGACCTTGAAAAACTTGGAAACTCTTCATATCTGCTTGGATATTTTCTGCAAAATAAGAAAGGCATTTTAATACGAGTACAAATCCCCTAATTACAATATTTTTACTTACCTTTCTTAATAACCACAAAAAAACCTTGATATCGCCGGGACAGAAAAAATTATACATTCTTTATCTTTCTTTAACATAATATTTGATTTTAGAATTTTTAACGTCAGGTTTGAAATACTTAGAATTCGGTTGTACCTACAGAACTAATGAGAAATTCGGTTAGAGCAACCGAATTGACGCCAAATTCGGTCGTTGCAACCGACAAAAGTCTAAATTCAGTTATTGCAACCGAATCGATACCAAATTCGATAGCTACAACCGAATTGATGCTAACTTCTGTTACTCCAACCGAATTGATGCCACATTCAGTCACTCCAACCGAATTTGGTTATTTCCACGTAAGCCTTTTGTCTAAATGTATTCCTAAATATTTAATGTGGTCACTTTTTGTAATTTCACTACCATTTAAGAAAACTGCTGAACAGTCCCCTCTTCTTTACGAAAATAACACATGAGTTGACTTTTCCGTATTAACGGCTATTCTCCACCGCTTCAGCCACTCATTAGTTTTATTAAGCTCTGCGTGAATAAAACTAGATGCTTCTAAAGGGTTTTTCAACAGAGACGCTACAAAAGTAAATCGATAGGGACAGCAAACGACGCCATATTTTTTTCCGCTCTTTTGACATTTCTCTTCAGTAAGGTTTGCCATTTCATCATGGAAAGATATACGAGCCAACAACGGGTCGAAATTATTAAAATTTACTACCGAAATTTGGAGTCAGTGGCCTCAACTTTAAGAGCGCTACGTCCAATTTATGGTCGTCACAATCGTCCTACCAGATCAACAATTGAGCGTCTAGTAGAAAAATTTGAATCCACAGGCACAGTACAGAATGTTCTCGAGCCAGTGAGACAAAGAAGTGCCCGTAGTGTCGAGAATATTGCTGCCGCTGAGGCTTCAGTTCAAGAAAGCCCAAATGTGTCTCTCACACGTCGTTCTCAAGCGTTGGGCATCTCTGTGACGTCGTTGTGGCAAATTTTGCGAAAAGATCTTGGCCTACATCCTTACAAGATCAAATTGACGCAAGAACTGAAGCCGCTTGACCACCATAAGCGTCGTATGTTCGTGAATTGGGCTGAGCAACAACTTGAAAATGATTCGGATTTTCATCGGAAAATCATCTTCGGCGATGAAAATCATCTTTCTGGCTGAATGGCTCCGTCAATAAGCAAAATAGGCATTATTGGTCAGACAGCAATCCACACGTGATCCATGAGTCATCATTGCATCCCGAAAAAATTACGGTTTGGTGCGGTTTATGGGCCGGCGGCGTCATTGGGCCATACTTCTTCCGTGATGATCAAGACCGGCACATTACTGTGAATGCGAATCGCTACCGTTCAATGATAACCGAATATTTTGGGCCCCGATTGGATAATATGGACTTGGAGGACATGTGGTTCCAACAGGACGGCGCCACAAGCCACACAGCGAATTCCACAATAAATTTATTGGAAACCAAGTTTGTTGAACGTGTTATCTCACGAAAAGGCCCAGTCGATTGCCCGCCTCGGTCGTGCGATTTGACGCCGTTAGATTATTTCCTGTGGGGCTACGTCAAGTCTATGGTCTATGCCAACAAGCCAGCGACAATTGATGAACTTCGTACGAATATCGAACGTGAAATTGCAGCAGTATCGGCCGATTTATGCTTGAAAACCGTCTTCTGCAAGCGTGCCCGTGGTGGCCATGCAAAAGAAATCGAGTTCCATACATAATGGCATCGAACGTACTTTCACAGGAATAAAGAATTTCATTGGTATCTAAAACCGGTTTTGTTTTATTTAAAAAAACTTTTGTAGCGCTCTTATTGAAAACCCCGTTACTTCGGATTGACTAGCTGAAATAAGAGCAGTATCATCTGCATATGTGGCGGTAGTCACATTTTCTGTTATAGACATGTCGGAGGTAAATATTGTGTAGAGAATTGGTCCCAGAACGCTTCCTTGAGGTACACCAGCACTTCTATAACGAATTTCTGATTTTTACATAGAAACATCTCTGTTGCAAATAAGACATCAACACAAGGTAGAATGGTGCGGGAACTAATAACTTCAGTTTATAAAGCAGGCCAGAATGCCAAACTATCAAATGCCTGGCTGACATCTAGGAAAACAGCAGAACTGTATTTTTTGTTTTACAATGAACTACTTATATCATTAATTTTTCCGTTGGCATTGCTCTGGTGTTCAGGAATGGTATTATACTGGTATTCAGGAATGGTATTATGCAAATCAAGAAATGGTTCCAATCTTTTTAAACAAATTTTCTGAAAAATGTTTTAAAATGCTAATCGGTCGATATGAAATAGCTGAATATTCTGGCTTGTTTGGTTTTAAAATCATTACAACTTCTGCACATTTCCATTGCGTTGGAATATTTTGAAGCCTTAAAATCGATTTGACTAGTAATGTTAAAAACATTAGTTCTTTTTTGAAAGTGATTTAACTGTCTTCGCGTCTATCCTATCATACCCTGGTGATATGGTGATTATTATTGTTACTTGTTTTGTTTTTTCCCTCTTATTTTAAATTCAATTACGCTTATGATATTTGTTGTTGGTTATATACGCCTGAAATCATGTACATATATATTAATGATACAACTAATACATATGGATAATTGTAAGTAAATGGATATGTACGGAGTATATTAGGTCATAATAGTAAGTCAAACTAGCTATAAAGGTATCGGCGAGTATGGTAAGGTAAGTACCCTTTAAGTTCGCATAATTATATTAGGCGGTCACATATGCGTATTTATTTGTTTCTGATTTTCAGGTTTATGATTAGCTTCTTTTCAGTTGGTTATGAACAATCATTTGCTTGTTTCGACGACACATATGTAGGCTCTAAAGTTCAAATTTTCGGCCTGTTATTTTTTTCTTCCCTCTAGCGGTTTATATATGTGACTTCGTGAGTGGTTTCTGGAGTCACATATGCATGACGAAATGTTTTGGTTTGAAGACAAATTTAACTCTTGGTCTTAATGGTCTCGTTTTAATCTTGTTGATGTGTTAACATCTATAGGCACGGGTATTGCAATCTATCAAAGTAAACACGTGCAAAGAACCCACAGCGTTAGCATCATATACGTGGTTGTTGTAGAACAATAGTCTCTGTCTGAAAATAAGTATGATGGTATTGATGTAGCGACAGCGAAAAAACAAGCAGGTCGCCGTCGCCAAAGAGTGTTGAATAGTATAGAGAATTAATAGAACGAATTGTATGACTTAAAAGCACTGGAGAACTCATAGAACGAATTGTATGACTCAAAAGCACTGGCGACATCTGGCGAATGATTCAAAATGTATTATTTTCTTTTTGTCATAACTTGGTCTATTCATAATTTTGTGAAACAGTGATGCCTTTTGAAACATTTATGCTTTTTGTATTGTTTTATGTAATAACATTGTCGAAATGGTGCATTTATATTGAAATATTCTATAAAGATAATAAGACTCGTTTATGCTCTTTTACTCAGACTCTCTACATGAGAGCGCAAAAAAGTGCAATAAGTTCTCTATACTATTCAATACTTTTTGTCGTCGCTCTGTTCATAACATAACAAAAACTATTATTTGAGTGAGCTAAATATTGTTTTTTATTGCTTTTCGTTCTGTTTATAACAAAACATAAACAATTATTTCAGTGAGCTAAATATTGCCTTATTTATTTTAACAGTATTACATCTAATGTTAAAGCAAATGTAAGAGAAAGGAAATGTTAATATCAAAACAGCCTTCAGCAGAAAAAAAAACAATTTCAAACCACAACAAAACAATTTTAAAGTAAATATTAACGATATTTTCATTACAGGTTCTTTATCTGAGGAAGCACTTGAAGCCAGCCATAAAATTATTCGAAATAATCGTTTGTCCCATATAATAAGGATTTAATGACCCGGCTAATAATAGTCAAACCCATTCATCAATTCAAAGACGCATAACTCTGTCAGACCCATTCATCAATTCAAAGAGGCATAACTCTATTCTCAGTAAAAGGGAACAATTTTAGATATTTCACAATATATATTAAATAGTGGTAGTGATGATGAAAATGAGCAATGTGTTACATTAGAAGAAACTTCTGCCGAAAATTCTTCGGAAGAGTTGTTGCAATAAATTATAATTTTTGTTAACCTTTTGCATTTAAGGTAACAGAAATTATGGTCCAAATTTTGCACAGAGGTTTCACCGTTAAAGAAACATATTCCGGAAAGTTTGGTAAAAATCGGTTAAAGCCGTTAGGTTGTTACGTCATGGTACATTTTTGAAACCCATTGCAACTTTTGTATGACAGGTACCAGTAACCCTGATCCGATTTGTTTCAAATTTGATAAAGAGTTTTTGGCGATGAAAAAATAAGGTTACAAAAGTTTGACAGAAATTGGACAGTCTACTAGGGCGTTAGGGCATGATTTATATTCCACACCCAGTTCAGGGTTTGTATGAGAGGTACCAGAATCCGTATTCGTATTTCTTTAAAATTTGGTACAGAGTTTTCGACGGTGAAACAAATAAGGTATTTCGAATTTGGCAGAAATTCGCCAGTCTAGGGTATGATTAATTTTCGAGACTCCTTGCACGATTTATTTTTTTATTTATTTATTTATGTGGGAGGTAGCATAACTCATTATCCAATTGCTTTCAAATCCAGCACTAAATTTTCCAGCTTGAAAAAAATTTCCTCTGAAAACTTTGTAGAAATTGGACAGTCTTTATAGGGTATTAGGGCATGAATAATCTTCGAGACCCATTTCACGGTTTATATGGGAGGTACCAACATCCGTGATCCGATTTCTTTCACACTCAGTACAGAGTTTTTTACGATTCGGAAAATATGGGTTAACAAGTTTGATACGAATTAGGTTGTCTGAGCGGGTGATAGGGTATGATAAATATTCGGGACCCTTTGCACGCTTTGTATGGGAGGTACCAGAATCCGTGATCCGATTTCTTCTAAATTTGGAACATATTTCTTGGGAGTAAAACGAGTTTGGTGTAATTCGCACAGTCTGATTGGGTGTTAAAGCGCGTTGAATTTTTGAGATCTATTTAAATCTTATCTTTGTATGGAAGGTACTAGAAGACTTAGTCCGATTAACTCCAAATTGTGGAACTACAATGGTGTACAAAATTTCATGAATCTGCGACTACTCCTTCTATTTCTGTCCCATCAATGTATGGGGACGAAGCACTGTGCGACGGCCTCTTCTCCGTTCATTGTCCCCGCTTGTCGTTTTTGTATCCACAGAGCCTCCAATGCGACGTTTCCCGTATCAGTCTGTTACCGCTGTCCATATATAGGATCATTTTCACAATATTCTTTAAGAAAAATTGTAGGGTATATGCAGTCCTAAATTTCTCATTCCATATAATCTTACAGCTAGATCTGTAGGTTGTCTCTCACTGTAGGGTAACCAGAGATTGTGATAATGGGGTTAATAGGAAAAGTAATTTTAAAAAACTTGCTAATTGGCCAATATGGCAAGACATTTCGGTGACCACCCCCTTCACACAAAACGTAAAAACCACGCTCAACTGAGTGAGATAATCAAAATTCAACTTAATGAGTATTAGGGCGTTTCGATTGTTTTGCCCTTTGGAACTAAAAATAAGTGGGAGACGGATGCAAATATTTCTGTTGCAAAATGTACAGATTAATTGAAAAATTTTAGGTGTCGCACAAGAAAGATGTGAGGAGAAATTCGCAAATGCTGGTTTCTTCTGTGTTTACCACTTCGTATTCTTACAATACGCATTACAGAAAGGCAAACTAGGTAGTTGCCTAGGCCAAGCGGGCCCATTTAGCTGAAAATGTATCACTATTTTCTTCGAATGTTCAATCGAACCAGAACCAGGATTCAGTCCTGATTGTACTGAGAATTTCTATTTGGAAGGGGGGAGCTTAAAGAGCTGATTAGGGGAACGCCAACCTTTTTTTTATAAGAGGGTACTTATAGTTCCCTAACGGCAATTGAAGTTTCAATTACCAGAGTAGGTTTTGGTCAATATATATAGGTCTCAAACAACGCACATAGGGGCCGATTGGGAGAAACACGGTAATAATATCACAACTTTTAAAGTATTGTTCTGATCATTATGGAATGTACTATACAGTTGTAGAGGAGGGCTCAGGCTTGTATTACGAGATACTCTGTCTCAATGCGGTTGGTGCTACAGGATGTCAAAATTGATCACACTGGTGCTGTTTGAACTTTAAAAGCCTCAACACTTATCGGCCGATTACAAAGATAATTTACTTTTGAGAATCGACTAGTTAAGACAAACAAAACACATGGTTGGAATTGGTGAATATCTTTTACCGTTCTGAAGATATTATCTATTAATGTTTAAACTTGCCAATTTGTTTATTGACTTTTTTCAGTTTTTTGTTAATAACTCGGCCATTTGAGGAAAAACATATTTTAGAAAATACCACTAAATTTCAAATACTTCTATAAAGATAACACTGTAAAAAATTGTAAGTTATCTCAAGCCGTTTGGAGATGCCGTTTTCTCAAATTTGAATTTTTTTCAACCCGAAAAACACAGTATTTTCCGGATAGGTTACCAAGATTCATTCAGTATTTTCGTTGGGGTTTTCCTAGAAACCTATACAAATTTCAAAATTTGTCTCCAACATAAAATATATATAATGTAAAAATATATATAATGTAAAATTTGGATCATTTTGAAATGCACCCTACAGTTAGTATTCGCATAAAATGTGCAATTTTTGAACAAATTTTTCAATTTCGATGTTCGGCAAAAATTTCGCTCGAGGGTTTTTATGTAGTTTGTTTTTTATTTTTCCTGTGTACTAAAATTCTCTTAACTAAACTCATAGAAAGAAATAGATCCTACGTGTAAATTAGCTCAGGAGATCGTATTATGTAAAAAAGTCAAATTTTCAGAAAAGATTTATGCGGGAGTAAATATCTGTAAGTTTCGTTTACAATTTAGAAAAAACCTTACTTTAGTTTTATTGACTATTTGATAACCTCATGAGGTCAGACGTCGTACACATATTAATTAAACAAACAAATTAAACAAATTTCACCATATTTTTCCAACTGGCTCTATCCTTCGCCTTTTCTAGCCAGTTGGTAACACCAAAGATACGGAGGGATTCTTCTGCCTGGTCTTTCCAGCGGAGTCTTGGTCGTCCACTTTTCCTGCTTCCATAGGGTACGTTATCGAAAGCCTTTCGCGCTGGATCATCATCAATTTGATTCCCCTAGCTATGTCCACTTCGGAATATAGATAATATAGCTCTGCGTTCCAGCGACGTCGGTACTCGCCATTTTCCCTAACAGGTCCATATATTTTACGGAGATATTTTCTCTCGTATACTCCCAGGTGTTTTTCATCCGCTTGCGATATGACCCAAGTTACGGAGCCATATGTCAAGACAGGTAAAATGAGAGCCTGATATAGCTGGACTTTTGTCCGTCGAGAGAGGGCTTTGTTCCTAAACTGCTTGCTGAGCCCAAAATAACATCTTTGTGCAAGCACAATTCTCCTATCTATCTCCAGGCTGACGTTGTTGTCCTTGTTCACGGCGGATCCCAGGTAGACAAATTCATCTACCATTTCAAAATTAAATCGGTTGTCAACGTTCAAGTGCGGACTAAGTCGAGAGGTGTCTCTAGTCGTTGACACCATCAGTTTTGTCTTGCCCTCATTAACAGAAAGACCCACCTTCGCTGATTCCTTTTCGATTCTTGAAAATACTGCAGTAACCTCTCCCAAATTTCGCCCAATGTTGCCTATGTCGTCAGCATACGCCAGCAACATATGGCTTTTCGTGTTAATGGTCTTGTTCGTATTTACTGCAGCCTTTCTCATTATTATCTCCATTAAGATGTTGAAGAGATTGCACGAAAGTGTGTCGCCTTGTCTAAGTCCACGCTTGGTACAGAATGGTTCAGTGAGGTCTTTCCCAACTTTCACTGCTGATTTGGTGTTGGTCAGCGTCATTCTACAGAGGCGGATCAGTCTTGCCGGAATACCAAGTTCAGACATAGCTTCGTACAGTTTTCCCCGTATGGGGCTATCGAAAGCAGCTTTGTAATCGACAAAAAGTTTGTATGTATCGATTTGCTTTTCGTGGGTCTTTTCCAGGATTTGGCGTAGCGCGAATATTTGGTCAGTCGTGGACTTGCCTGGGCTAAAACCACACTGATAAGGTCCAATCAGGTTTTCTATAATTGGCTTTAGTCTTTTACATAATACGCTCGACAAGACCTTATACACGATGGATAGAAGGCTGATACCGCGATGGTTGGAACAGACATACGGATCACCCTTTTTGAATACAGGACATAAAACACTGGGCATAGATTCCCCCAGCCATATAAGTTGATGCATGTGGGCTAGATATTTTTACACAGTATTGCACAAAATATTGATCTTTACCAAAGTGTGTTAAGATCGGTTGTGGTATATGGGAGCTATCGAGACAGCCAGCCGGAAAGCCGCGAAGCTTTTGTATGAGAAGTACGTAAATGGGCGTGGATAGTAGTTAATCTTTAATTTTTAGGAAACATTGCCGAGAACCGAATTTCATTACGAATTAAGCCTATAACCTAATTTCATTAAGATCGGAAGTGTTTTACGCGACATATCGCATTGACAACCCGGAGGACCACCAAGCTTTTGCATGTGAGGTACCAGAATAGGCGTTGCGACTTCGCCCATTTTCTCCAATTAAGTAGATATTTACAGATTACAGATGAACAAATAATAGTCACTGACATAATTTCACTGTGATCGATTAATATTTACGGCAGTTATCGTGTTGACCAGCCAGCCAGCCAGACAGACAGACGGACATGCTTAATCGTCTTAAAAAGTCCCAAAACTAATTTCGCCCAAAGATACTGAGGGTCTAATATGACTCCTTCTATGTGTTAATTTTTTTCCAGTATTAAATGATATATACCCCCATCCTATGGGTGAGGGTATTATTACACCGCGGGTTCACAATATTCTGCACATAATGAGAATGAACCAAATAATCTGGTTTAATGTCTTTGCTTTTATTTGTAGTTGTTTTGCTCATACTTCTACATATCGAATAACTGTCGGGCTCCAGTGAAATTAGATGGTTGGTGTCCCAACTAATTACATTTTTTTATATAAATTTATGTAATTTTTTTGATTTCCTAAAATATCTCACAGATGAAACTTAGTTTAAGACATTTCCAGGATAATGGTTGGGACACACTTAGATATTTCCAGGTTTTATGTAACATTTCGTAGCAACAAAAATTGCTACTATGGTGACAACATACATATTCAAGCAGATTTGACAGCTCAGTTTAATAATATTCTCATTTGAAGTCTGGGTTACAAAGTCGACTAAAGGACTCTAAATCTTCCCACCCGTGCAAGCTACACGGAACGGAAACGCATCGTCACAGGGATGCAAATATTTATCACCCCAAGAACTTTTGCCATTGAAAGTGAGCTAACGTACAGTTTCATTCCCGCTACGAAAATATGTTCATCAACTGTAAATTGTTCGTCACTGTGATGAAAGTATGTTTGTTGATGCACTGAATTTGATTCATTATTGGAACGAATTTGTGTCGTTGCTGCAATTAATTTGTTTCATTGTTGCAATGAATTTGTTTCATTTTTCCGTTGCTGCAATGAATTTGTTTCATTGCTTCTATGAACTTGTTTCAATGATGCTATGATTTTATTTCATTGCTGTTATGATTTTATTTTATTGCTGCTATGATTTTGTTTCTTTGCTGCAATGAATGTTTTGAAGTGTGTTTGAAATTATTTATTGTTAATTGTACATAAATGCACTGCTAGTATTTCATTGCAGGTGATTTGATAAACAAATATTGAACTTTTGTTCCGAAAATGGTCTTAATTTGCTAAATATATTATATACATTTCACTCGTCTGGAGAAAGATTATGGTAGTCGTGGGGTTGAGTGACGGTCGGTGTTCAGGACCTGCAATTAAAAATAAATATGAGGAATTTATTATTAAGATTTCTGTTTAATTACCATAAACATAATCTCTACTCCCGTATGGGTTTCATCACAGCAATTGATCTATCTTGAAAACTTCCTTTAACATAGAACCACATTACTGTTTTCTTCCCAGCTAGCATTTTCAATCGTAGATGACTCCTCTGCGACCTAACCGGGCGATTAAATAAACCGTCGACGATGTCATATTCACAACGCGCAAGTTCAGTACAACGGGAGAAACTGTGTTAAGCCGGCGACTCTTCGCCTAAATGAAACAGTCGCCTAAATGAGTCGTCTACGATGCGCCAAAAAGAATCGCTGAATAGTCTTGAGACTGTTGCCAAGACGGTCTGTAATTGATCCTAAAATTCTTAAAAGTGTGATACAAAATTGTTTTGTATTGTTCTTTTTTTTTTTATTATACTATACATGTGTAAGCAATTAATGCAAAAAATATGATTCATTGTAAAAAAAATCAATTCGATATTCAAAAAAAACATTATATTGCATCGTCAGCTTTGGAGAATTTTGAATGACACATCTTAAAAATTAAAAAAATAAGGAACGTGTAAAATCATGAAATAAAAGGTACTTACTTGTTATAAGTTTCGGTATACTAAATTCCCGGATACTGGGCTTATTGTTTGCCCATCTTAATTTTGCAGCCATATCATCAATTTTTTTTAATTTCATTCCTGACAAACGAGATGGTGCAGTCGCCACCCAATTTACCAAGAATTTATTTCTTTAAATTTAAGAAAAAAATCTCTTAATGCGTCCTTAAGGCTGTAGTGAATATATCTCACGTGTGCCATTGGGCCAGCTACTACCGCTTTTGGTGTACATTTTATCATCCTTACGGCTTTTGGAACTTTAATATCACTTTCTCTGAATTTCCAATAATACGTTAACCACAGTTGTATTTAACCCGTGTATCGCTGTCCAAAGTCTAAGTTTTTCTTTCACACTTTCATTACTCGGCAAATCACTTCTTTCATGCATTTGACTGCAATATTATCACTATCGGATGGGATTTCAGTGGGATCTATGAAATTTTCCAATTTAACTATTTTTTCAACAGAGGCATTATCACAATCAGAATATGTCTCTGACTACCTTTTTTTGAAGAGCTGCATCCTATTTCATTATCGTATAAGCAGATTCCATAATTTTTTTTTTTGATTTTTGTTTGCTTTTTAATTTTATTGCTTTGGTAGATAGCATTACAAATATTTTTATTTTTATAGATTTCTTTCTTTAAGGAAACATAAAAAACACACTTGTATTTACCAGTCTCGACACGTGTTCTCTGCTTTAATTCTGAGTTGAAATGACGCACAAATCACTTGTTCTTTTTTTTGCAATTTAACTAACTTTTGTAAAAATAACAGTTAAATTCGCCAAACGATCGCGAGAATGCGTAAGCGGCGATTTAAGAGTAACATCACTCGCGAAACAATCTTCAAACAGATTCGCAAATTCATAATTAACAAGAGTTAAATGCGATTGTGGTTAAATAATAATCTTTCAATGATTAAACGACGATTGTGGAGAAAAAACACTCGTCAATCAATCATCACAATGAGTCGCATGAATATAATTTTCTAGAGTCATATGAGAACTTTGACTACAAACAATCTTTAAATGCTCGTCAAAATGCGTGAACGAGGATTTACCTGTCTAACAATCAACACAAAGACTCGCATCGCAAAATCGTCATTCGCAAAATATATAATTCTACTTCAACAATCGTCTGGGTGATTAAAAAAAGATTCGCGAAATGATCGCGCTCGTCATTCAATTTTCTAAATGCCAGCTGGGTTAACTTATGCAAGTGTTGTTGCGTTGAAGGTTCTGTCATTCAATTGTAGCGCCACATCTTCCCATCATTAAGCCAGTGATCGCTCTGTAAGCATTTTCTTGAACTGCTTTTATTTTTTTTAATCAAATTTGTTAAAATTTCGATGAATTAATTTAATTTTTTGTTAAAATATAATTTTTTCTGTTCGTTTTACTTGAAACACTTTGTTTTTTTTTTTGACTTCTTCGTTTTTATTGACTTCGAATCCAAATACCAATACAACAAAACAAACGCGACTGAATTATGGTCAAAACACAAAAAGACGAACATTCTGTTGCGCTTTGTACCGTCACGCTCATACACACCCACAAATGTTCAGTTACATATTTCGGGGTAGTTTTCCTCGTGTTGCTCCTTGCGTAAATCTTTACAGATTCCAATAACATTTTGTCAGTGACTATTATTTGTAGAAATATAGTTTGGGGTTGTAAAGGACGTTTTTACCACGCCCGACAGTGGGATTTCTTCATACAAGACGCGGCAAAAATTAGAAGGAATCGAGCTAGGGCTTTGAAATATCGCACACATCTCTCATATTGCTAAATTAGAAAAAAAACAAGTTTTTGTTCAAATCCGCCCACAACCACGCCTACCTCCCATATAACGTAAAATAAAAAATCGTTGTATTTTCCTCATTTTCATATCTATGTCAATAAAAATTACTGCCAGTGCTTGCATTTGAGTCCTCAATTATATTAAAAATTTAAGTGCCACGCCCAACGCCCATATACAAATTTTCATTTTTCAAAATTTTCGATAACACAGATATAATTCTTTGTAGTTTGTGATAGATGTAAATCAGCACTTACATCTATATAAATAACTAAAGCCTAATATGTTAGCTGAATATTTGCAAAAAAAATTAGGGGGCCATAGTTTACCGTTTTGTTTTTTAATTAACCAATCATTCCAAATAAAAGTCAAATTTGTACTATAAAATTATCGAAATTTATTAATTTTTCAGCATTTCTCAGTGCATACTTTTAGGGATATGATATACAGCTGTAAAAAAACTTTAACTAACGTTTCTATTATCGACAGCATTAAAACACATATGCCTAAAAGTATACACCATTTTATATGGTGTTTTCATCCATTTTTGTAATGAAATTTCGTGGCTCTTTTTTTATAAAATGTATAACTTTGTTCAACAGTATAAAATATTGTGGGAATTTTATTTATGAAATCAAAAGAATGCACTCCCACCTTTCACATTTTAGCAACCAGACCACAACGATCGATAACGACCACCTTTTTTTAGTCCAAGAAAAACTAAAAACACTTAGTTTTTTGAGTGTCATCATAAGAGCATGAATATATTTTAATCTGTTATTGTTATTCAATTATTTTTTCTTAAAACTTAATGTAGAAATACCATATTTTACAAATATACATATTCCAAATCGATACGACAAAAAGATGTTATGTTTCCCGCCCATTGAAATGTATGAAAATCTGAGGCAGTTTACTGCAGAGTTTCATTTTGTTGACTTTGCCGCGTTTTTTTGTACAAAAACAAAATTTGTTGAAAAAACTAATGATTTATTTCTCTTAATTAAACAATTCTCTA
Source organism: Phaonia tiefii (assembly GCA_963931995.1). Taxonomy (NCBI): domain Eukaryota; kingdom Metazoa; phylum Arthropoda; class Insecta; order Diptera; family Muscidae; genus Phaonia; species Phaonia tiefii. The sequence goes on along the minus strand of OZ008369.1, from coordinate 150,255,577 downwards.
CAAAACTGCATCATTACATTTTTGATATTTGACACTCGAAAAAGGGTATTTTTGCCGGCAAAATCCCTCTGTGCGCCATTTGGCAGTTTGGTTGTTCGACATATTGGTTGTTCGTATTTCCGGTTTGCCGACTCGATATCTCCAATAAATCACAACCGATCTTAATAAAATTTGGTACTGATCAAAATTAAAGAAACAACTTTGCCCACTTTTGTACCTGCCATATAAATATTGGGAAGGGCAATTGGTTGGAAATCAAAAAAAAATTCCCAAAAACCACTTAGGATCCTAACTAATTTGGGTATTAAATTATATTTAGCGCAATGTCAATCTGCTATTGAATATGGTCACTTTTGAATATAGGCGTTTTTTAACAGTACTCCCACGTAATGTATGACTTAGGGTGAGGGTATGATTAAGTCAGTTCACCCGACTGAAATTTATGTACTGGTTTTTTACTAACTTCAGTATAATTTCAATATTTTTGTCGTGAAATACACAAGGTTTTCGTAGCACAATTTCCTCTGTGTTCAGATACAACGTTCAAGTCGCCTAATGCCATATTTTGTACAGAGGCACCACATTATATTTACTTATATTGTGATAAAACGCATTACCAACGATACAAGACCAACAACTGGAGATTTGTGTCGAAAATGTAAACTGGCATCAAGGTAGATCTATATTCATCCTCATTACGGGGGTTGCAGACAAATTTCAACTGAATTTGAGGTATTCTCAGGATCAAAGTGTATGGAAAAAATGGAAAACCACAGCAGATTCATTAGAGAATTAAAAAGAAGCTGCATGCATGTTCCTTGGGAATTTTCCTGGGGAAAAATTTGTACACATCTTGCTTGAGCAATTGGTAATTCGTGCGATATTGAGTCAAACACAGAACACATGTAATGCTAGCAAGTTATGGGGTATCATTAATTTAATTTTCTTCGGGCCACTGTCACAATTTCAGTTTAGTGCTAGCTAACAGTTATAGTTTTTAGATTCCATACAAACCGACAACTAAAACTTTTTGTTATCCTTAATTGTAGAATAAATTGAGCTACGTAGGCAGTCGATGCACAGTGGTTGCCGTTTCATACACTGAACGGAAAAGCATCGTCACACGGATGAAAATGTTCATCACCCTAACAACTTTTGTCACCAAAAGTGAGCTAACGTAACGTTTCATTCCCGCTATGAAAATGTGTTCATCAACTGCAAATTGTTCGTTAATGTGGTCAAAGTTTGGTTGTTACTGCAATGAATTTCCTTCTCTATTGCAACGAATTTGTTTCGTTGCTGCAATGAATTTGTTTCATTGTTGCAATGAATAGGTATCGTTCTTGCAAGGAATTTGCTTCATTACTGCAATGAAGTTGTTCATTGCTGCTATGAATTTGTTCCAATAGTGCAACGAATTTGAGTCATTGTTGTAATGAATATGTTTCATTAATACAATGATTTTGTTTCATTGCTGCAATGAATATTTTGAAGTGTGTTTGAAATCATTTATTGACAATTGTACATAAATTCACTGTTAGTATTACATTGCAGGTGTTTTGATATCAATTTTTTGAAAAGTTATCAGATACCAGTTTTTTGAAAGTTTCTCCTTTTAATTTATCTGAAAAATCTATTTTTAAATCATATTTCTCGGTATATTTGCCTGGTACTCACCATAGATAAATAAAAAATCATAGATAGTGAAAGATAAGTGGTGGATTTGAAAGTAAAGGGAAGTGCCGGAGTGGTAGATATGGGCAAATTTCCCTGGAAACAAAAACTATTGAAAAGGCCATCACGGTTGCCACAGGGATAATTTGTTAATTACCAGAATTTTCAAAAACAGTTACCAAAAGTTACCAACATTTAGAACATTAAATCTTTATTTAAAATAATTAATTATAGATAATCAAATTACAGACATACATCAATATAAAGATTACAAAAAGAGCAAAACAAAATATGGCATAAACAAGCATAAACCATAAGTTCCATAAAGTTCACGCCGCCGCCAATATAAATGGCTCATATTGGTTTAAACTGTGAACAGATTTTATCTACTGGCCAGGTTTGACTCACTGCTCCAATTCTAAAGGTTCAGTTATTTCACAAAAATCTCAAATTTGTACAAAATGGAAAAACCTATAGCCCCCAACTTAATTTTTCATTTGAAATGTGAATTTAATCTCAAAGTGGGTGGTGTCAACGGCAAAGATTATACAACAAGGTTATCGTTAACCTATAGTGCGATTCAGTAAGCTGTTTTAACGATAATCGAATCACTAAGTTCACTTATCGATAAAATTAACGATTTTGGTATTCTGCAGGCAGTTTGATAACGATATTCGCTATCGCTAAAACAGCTGTTGAAGTTAGCGATTCGACTATCGCAAAATTAACGACAACTATTTTTGTGTTGTTAAGTTCAACAAAACACAAATTTTTCCTTCTTTTACAATTGGGATTGTTTTTTGCTTTTTGTTTTGAAATTTTTTAATTATTGTTCATTTAAAAATGGCTTTCGAATATTTAAGATAGGTTTTGTCACAGAAAACAGTTGCTCCGGCGAGGCGCGGCTCCGTTTCCCAGTTGGATTTTTAGTCATTCTAAAAAATATATTATGCACAAATAAAAAATATGTATATACACTCAGAGAACTAATTGTTTGAAAAGAGGTCGTAGCAACCGTAAATTCGGCTGTTACCACCGAATTGAGGTTGCCACAACCGAATTGAGGTTGCCACAACCGGATTGAGGTTGTTACGACCGAATTTAGTCTCCACAACCGAAATTCGGTTGAAGCAACCTCGTTTTATAATTGATTCGGTTGTGACAACTGAATCATCAAATTATATTCGCTCAGTCAACTAAATTTTTTAAAATTTCGGTTGAAACAACCGAATTTCAAATTAATTCGGATACAACAACCGAAATTGGTACCTAATTCGGTTGGGGTAACGGAATATGGTCTTAACCAACCTCAATTCGGTTGTAGTAACAGAATTTGACATCAATTCGGTTGTAACTATCGAATTTGGTTCAATTCGGTCGCAATAACCGAATCTAGCCTTAATTCGGTTGCAACGACCGAATTTGGCGTCAATTCGGTTGCTGTAACCGGATTTCTCATGAATTCTGTAGGTACAACCGAATTCATTTTCAATTCGGCTACCACAACATAATTCTATGTATTTAAAATCTGACGTTTACAATTTTATAATCAAATATTATTTTAAAAAGGCAAGTAAAATATATTTTTTATTAAACCGTCTTATTTTGCAGACGTTATTTAAGCAAACATCAACAGCAGATATATATTCGGTAGGCTGGATACAAAACGGCTTTGGACCTAGAGCAACCGATACAACACGTCAGAATCAGTGCGGTGTCCCATGATGGCCGGGACTTCAATGAAGGTTGGAAGAGGCATGTAAATTAAATGTATTATTCTAGTTATATAGATTACCCCATATATTTATATGACTTTATTTTCTCGCTTTTTAATTCATTTATAAAAATACAAGAAAATAAATCATCACTTAATAATAAAAGAAACTTAAATAATTCATTTATGACAGTATCTAAATTCGGTTGTAACAACCTCTAATTCGGCTGTGACAACCTCTAATTTGGCTGTGACAACCTCTAATGAGGTTGAGTCAACCTCTAATGAGGTTGTGCCAACCTCTCATTCGGCTGTGACAACCTCTTAATTCGGTTACGGCTAATTCGGCTGTCTCAACCGAATTTTTCTGTGAGTGTACATAGTTACATTGCTAAAACGTTTATAAATTAACAAATTCAATTTTATATCACAAATTTGCTTGTTTTTTTCGATTCCTTTTTATGCTTTTCGTATATTTTGACATTTACATGGACAGAGCTGCCACTTAATATCAATTTCAGTAAACACAAAAAGTCAGCTGTTTGCTATCGTTAAGTATGAGTTAGTGAATCACACAATCGTTACTGCAAGCGACAAAAATCGTTAAGTAACATAGCGATTATCGCTTATAACGCTTTTATAATCAATCACGAATCAAACTCCGCGCGAACATTTTGCTCAAAGAAAAAATTAAGAGAAAAATCTAAGGAAATAGGGAAATAAATTCAGAACAAAACCGGTCGAAGGCAAGACAATTTATTATTATTTTCCACTTTATTTTTTCTGGGGAACGTGAACTTGATTGCAAAAAGTGAATTTAAACAGCACAAAGAGCAAAGAGTTCGTTCGTGCGAAAGAGACGAATATATTTGGTTGTTTGGTGCGAACGACGGCAAGCGCGTATTCTGTTTAGGTCCATAACCATTCAATTCTCCCAAACTGTGTTGCCACTGCTTCATGTTTTCTTCTGTTTGTAAGTAACATTTTAGATCATATTTGGACAAATTTCTAATAGAAGTCTAAAATCAAATGTTTTTTCTTATACTAAGTATTTCTTTTCAAAATGTTACCAAAATTAATAAAATGTTACAATGTTACCAAGCCATTTAAATGTTACCAATTTTGGTTGGATATTACCAACCGTGGCAACCGTGAAGGCCATATAACCATGCTTTTTTGCCTTTTATATTGTCAACAAATATCTAAAGCGATATACTTTTCTGTTATTTATATTCAATAACAGAATCGAAATAAAAATGATTTTTGAGTGCTTTTTCATCGCATCCGAGTGAAAAATGGTCGCACGGAAACAGTCTTTGCCATATGGTGAAAATTGTGATTAAGCAAATGAGTCATCCATGGTTTTTATTTATCTATGTACTCGAGGGTGGCAATGAAAAAACAACTTTTCATAAACCCCAGGCGGATTCTTGTTCCTAATGATATAAATCTGACTTAGTGAAAATTTGAGCCGAATCGGACAACTCTAACCCGTGCCGCATTTTTGTCAAAGTTTTCGGATTTTGGCATCTTCAAATCTTCATTCATCGGTGCATTTGAAAAAAAAATTGTACATTGATTTAGTTTAACCTGAATATAAACTGGATAAAGTTTGAGTAAAATCTGACCAACATAAGGGTTCCAATTTTTAATTTGAAAAAATTTGCAATTTGTAACAAAAATGATAATTTGGGTTTTTCGGTTTTTTTCCAAAAATTGTATCTAAATGAAACAAATATTTAACATGGAATTCCAATACCTTCTAGCAAGAAGTCTATACGCTTCCAATAAGCTAGAACACGATATAGTCATGCAACGGTTGCATGGTGTTAACGTGCGCCAAAGTAGGCTATCTTGAGGAAAAATCACCAAGATGGCCTTATAGGGGTAGGAAGCGTATAGACTTCTGCTAGAAGGTATTGGAATCCAAGTTAAATATTTTTTTCAGTTAGATACAATTTTCGGAACAAACCGAAAAACCCAAATTTTCATTTTTGTTAAAAATTGCAAATTGTCAAAATATTATACGACAGTTTTTTTATGAAATTAAGATACATGCTGTAACAACTTACTATTTATTTGTTTAAATCTTATGAAAACTATTTCTAAGATTAAAATTATTATAGAGCACTAGCAGCTGAGGCTATCGGCTCCCGTTTGTGTAGACAATGAGTACAAGATATGTTGTTTATACGAGTATTCTAAGTTTCAGTAATGTAATGAATGTAAAGACGTTATTAATATTTTCTAAAGATGGGTCTCTAAGTATTTCCAAAAGTGGTTCTTCTTAGGGTGCTGATATGTGGGCAATCTTCAAGAATGTGCTTAAGTGTAAGACTGTTTCCGCACTTAAACCACATTGCGGGTCCGGTTCTTCTAAAGATGTGTTCATAAGAGAAGATGGTGTGTCCAAGACGAACCCTGCTAAAAACGCATATTCTCAATTTATCGGCATTTGTGGGATATGATGGTGTTCGAGGGGGAATAATGACCCTGCTGTAGGGCTGATAATACTTCTTTTTAAGCTGAACGGTTGACGTATAACAGCTGCACCCATTTCTAGGAGGCTCTGTAACTGTTTTCGACTCAGAATTACAAAAAAGTCTAAAAAGTAAATTTTAGCATAATGATTTTCCAAACGGCACAATTTTTGAGAACATTTGGCATAATTTTTTGGTCGGCCTCTGGCAACACTGATGTGACCCACCACTCACGCTTACCATTTTCTCTTGCTAGCCTTTATTTTACGTTCTCTCTTTTCTTCGACTGCTTCTCTCTCTATACCTGCATAAAAATTAGATTCGTTACAATAATGTTGAGAAACCTCCATAATAAATAAATAATAAGTATAAACTATAAAAAGTAAGAGATAAACCAAATATCAGTAGGTTAAAACTCATGCCTTTACTTTTTTTTCAACCAAGTTTTCTACAAAATTAAATTAAAACAAGTAAGTTGTTGCAGCAACGAAATGAAAAATTGTCAAGGAAGTCAAGTATGAAACTTTTCGTTGCAGCGACTACGAAATTGTCGGATATACAACACTTTTCACTACAACAACTTAAAAACATTAACGAAAATGTTTCATCCATGCGACGAAGCGTTTTCCTTTGAGTGTACAAAGGGCGTTCAAAAATAAAAGGAGTTATCTTAGGTGAATGATATTTGACACATCTTACAATCTCTTTAAATGACACCAATTTCTTAAAGTTGGTTAAAATCTGTAAAAGGATTCAAGGACCTTTCTTAGATCCTGAAAATATAAATTTCATAGTACGCACACCAAAGTCCATTATCCATATCCATATCCATTAACTTCATCAGTCTATGTGTAAACCTAGATTTTGTTCAAGGTCGGCCAAAGAATTCAAGGACCTCTCTTAGATCCTGGAAATTTAAATTTCATAGTAGGCACACCAAAGTCTGCATATCAATTCATTTCATCAATATATGACTACATCTACAGTTTGGTCAATGTCAGACAAAGGATTCATGGACCTCTCTTAGATCCTGAAAATTAGAATTTCATAGTAGGCACACCAAAGTCGGCATATCCATTGATTTCATTAATCAATGCGTAAATGTAAATTTTGGTCAAAGTCGGCCAAAGGATTAGGGTATCTCTCGTATATCCTGAAAATATTTCACACCAAAGTCGGCATATCCTTTTTCTTAATAAATGTATGCCCAATGTAGTATGTAGTATAGTAATATTTAATATATCATTCTAATAGATCAAAAACAGATTTATTTATTTGTCATTATTTATAATTATTTGAACCGATTTCTAAGCACCAAATATCAAATATATAAATGCGAGAAAGTTCGCATAGATAAGATGTGCCTTGAATGAAATTTAGAAAGTAAAAATATTAAAAACCCATGGAAAAGAAAAGACCAAACACATTTCATTACATGTATAACAATACAGCAGACAGTTGTCCGAGGCCTGCAGGCTGTGTCAGAGACACGGCCATTAAGTTTAACGTAGAATACGCCATCCGATAAGACAGAAAACATATATAACAATAAATTCATTTGCTTATATTATTTATCATTTATTGTTATATATGTTTTCTGTCTTATCGGATGGCGTATTCTACGTTAAACTTAATGGCCGTGTCTCTGATACAGCCTGCAGGGACAGTCCGTGGCCGAAGACCTCGGACAACGGCATTTGATTCAAGTCCGTTTAAAAAAAAAATATTATGTTAAATTTTTTTAAACTTAATTTAATTTATGTATTTTAATTAATATTTTTATTGAAATAAGTTCTGCGAATGTTGAGAGGGCCGCCCTAATATTAAAAAAGGTTTACCTTATCGAGTCTTCGCATTAGCATTCGAGCGTTGTGTGAAAGCTTTACGCTTTACAATTCACAATTAATGTTACAACAGCTTTATTGAAGCTTTCGCAAAAAAGCTTTATTACGTTAGCTTACTGTTTGTTTCACTTTTTACTAGATACATGTTGCCAAGCAACATTAGCTTGCTGTTCGTTTCACTTTTTACTAGATACATATTCTTAAGCAATGTTGAGCAACCAAAAACACTCAACCAAACACCACACATATGTTTGAGTGTATGTGTTTACACAATTTTCATTTGAGAAATTAAAATACTAGAAATATATCAACCAATATGAAATGTATATCAAACGAAAGATAACATCTTCATTTACCTACAAAACAAATTTTAAAAAAATTCATCTAGCCGTTTCCTCAAATTCAATGAAATAAAGATTACAACAATAAAAACCTGACATGACTCCTCATACCGTAAGGTAAGGCGTATTCTACGTCAAAACAACACAGCAACAAAAAACATAAATAAACAAATCAACAGCACCGCACAAACATTCACAGTTGCACATCCGAAAGCTGCGATACCGCTTTGATCTTTGGGAGATAACACAAAGAATGGAACTTGGTGGCAGCTTATATTAACAGTTTCGAATCTTTAAATGTTCACTATTATTAAGAAAAAATCGCTAAGACAGAACCAGGGGGGAACACAACTAAAACTTTCACTAAAATTTAACTAAATATATAGACGAGTGAACACTAACAATGGCACTGGGAAAATATTACTTTTATAAAAAAACACATCATGCTAATGATATTAAACTTATATTAAAATAAAGTTAATACGTTTTACTTCAATATTCATTTTGATTTATTTCAACACAGAACTGTTTTATATGATTTTAATTTCTTTAAACTTGCACTTTATTTTCACTTGTTCACACAGCAAAACCCAACTACTAACATGCCCTCTTTTTTTAATCAATTCTTAAAGAGTACGGTTGGAACAAAACAAAAACTAGTTCTTATATGAGATAGTGATGCCACATTTGGTGACAAATTTGTGACTTTGACTTTTTTAATTTTGTCCTATTGCAGCGACCACAGTGCGATGGCGCAATGGTTAGTGTTTACGTCAACTCGTAAATGTTCCTTATTATTTAAATTAATGTGTCCGTTACATCCTACAATCCACACGAATTAACTCAAAATTCCCTCAGACATTGTTTGACATTTGGCCAAGTAATTTTCTTCGTTGAGAATAATGAAATCTTCTGTCAGCATACTGACACTTTTGTATGTGATTTGATCTGGATTTGTTTTTAGGAGAAAATTTTTAGTGTTTCTACGAGCAAACACATAAGTCGGAACTGGTGTTTGAACTCACTTTGCGGGCGATCGTTTCGAAGATTGTGAGACGACTCATAAGCGCCTTAGGCACAATTTTTGACTGATTATTTAAACTGGTAATCAGTTGATTTTGATTTATGTATGATCTGACTTTAAATACGAAAAGTGTTTTTCAGTGCTTTGCCAAATAATCTTACTTACTATCAAATGCAACAGTGGCAAATGCTACGAAAAATAACCGGCGCCACTGTCATTTGACGAAAACTCGTGCCAAAAATCAAATTTCAAGTTGTTTGACTGGCCAAAAAGGTTTATATTTTTCAATTAAGAACTGATTGAAGTATCAAATTCTGAAATATCATCCATTTTGAGTGTATAGTTTAGTTTGTACAGCTGCTCAAAGTTGGCTATTTTGAAAAAGAATGAAAACTGCCAAAAAAAAATCAATATTAATGCAGGGCTAAACTAGTGTTTGTGCAAAATCGGTTAGAGATTTCAAAGATACTAAAAAAAATATGTATATTTTTATAAAGGCCTAATTTTTATAAAAATTTTTTTAAAACCTTTATTTTTTACTTAATTTTCAAACTTTGAGTTGAGTTTTAAAAAAAAGGCCGGGCGTGTCAGAAAATTTGAAAATTTTGTATTATTGAGGGAACGCCAGTGAGACAATTAAAAAAAAAACATTACCACAATCGTGCCCGATTGGAGATATTTGACCTTTTATGAGTCAACCCATGCCACATTACAGTTTGAGTAGTACCTATTGTTCTAGAGTTATTACTTATTATCTTTGTTATTTGATGTGATAACTTCCTGAAAATTGGCACATAACTTAATTACAAGAAATAATTTTGAATTTATATTCACTAACTAAGCCACGCCCCCTAGAAGAGTACGCCCCCATACGAAAACACTAATTTTACGCTTTTATTGACAAACTTTAATATTCTACTAAACAATCATCAATGTTTTCAAACAAAGCAACCATTTCTGGGGAATATACAGTTTTTAAGTCCGGTATTGATCTAACATGGCTAAAGTTTTGGGTCAGACGACGCTAAGAGCATGTTAAACAAATCCTCGTTCTGGCTTCTTCGAGAAAACTTTCGAGTGTTTGAGAATCTGAATCTGATAATTCCCCAATAGGGAGAGATAGATGCTCTATAATTTGTTGGCCATGATCTAAAATTTTATGAACCGTTGGGGTTAACATTTTTTTGGGATATTTTTCTTTAATTAACTCGCCGGTTCTTGCAGCATAAATTCCATATTTATTTGCGTCGACTTTTTCCCTGCTGTTAAGAACATTAAGCAAAACCTGCGCCCTCTTTCTGATTTCGGAGTCAATTCCAGTTGTACAAGCAGTGATGTCCACATTATTGAACAATTTCCTTGCAGTGTTGCCATCATTAGTGTTTCCGAAACCTTGTTTCGGCTGATCTACTAGGAGCCCAATTGCCTTTTCTTGTTGAATTTTCCTTTTGACATCCGCTTTATCACCTTCTTTTTCAGGCAGAGTATACGCAAGCTTTAAGAAAAATTCCATGAACCGCATTCTGGCATGTAAGGGAGACATCCCATACTGGTAGTTGTGTTCATAAGCTATTGATTCATTTAAATTCTGGAAGTTCTTTTGTGTCCTCTTACAAATTGCGCAAGTTCGTGTAGATTTTGTATTTGTGATTTCATTCAGGACTTTTCCATCGATCATTGTGAAAAAAAGCTCGTGGTTTATACGAAATATTTTATTATGAATGCAAATTTCTGTTGGATGCAGTTCACCGATTTCATGTTTTATGTTGTCAACAGTGGTTGTTATTTGTGCAGGAGTTTCTTTAGCGTATTGAAACATTACTGGTCTACAAAAGTGAGTTGAAGATGGTCGAGGGTGTTCAGCCAAACTAGACTTTAACCTCAATGGAACAATGGAAACCATAAATATATTTGCGTCAGAAAAGCTCTCATCGTTACATGTCGTAATTGTTTGTTTGTATGCACTTTGTCCTGAGGATCCGTCGCAGCCCAATTTTGTTAGTAATGTTAGATCACGTGGAAGTAAATCAAGTAAATCAAGATAACCCCAAATCGAGAGACAAAGCTAGGGCCTCTTCATTATTATACTTTACATTTAATGTGGAGTTCGGTGGAGAAGGAATTCTTTTTTGTATTTTTTGAAGCCTTTTCGGGCTCGCCTTGAATATTGCTGCTGTTATACTGCCTTTAACGCTTTACTTGTTCTTGTTATACTTTAGTGATAAGGCAGTGGAAAGATTTACCGTTGAGATATTTTCAGCAGCTCCAATAAGCTTCCTCTTTCGGCTACGTTTCGAGCACTCATCTATTGAAACTTCGGGCCTTCCTTTAGCGCTTTTCGAAGTAGTGGGTTTCTCCATTTGAATGTCATCAAAAGTCAACATATTGTTTTCAAGCCAGGTTCCACAACTTGCAATGAATCTATTTCGGAACCGGTGTTTTGCAATTCACTTTGTTCTTAAATTCCTATAAAATCGTTTCAATGAATTTTCATGTTCCCGAATATTCTTGCAATTTAACTCTTTAGTTACAGCTATTATAAAGTTCTCAGTACTATCACTCTTTAAAACTAGTTCAAGTGGTTGGTAATACGACAAGACCATTTTCAATAAATTATGAAACACGTGTTGTTTGACGAAATATATAGTAGTACTAATTAATAGAATAAATAGTAGTAGTATAAAATAGTAGCAGTGTAGTAGCAAAAAGTAGTAGTATTAGACTAGAAACACAACCATGTCGCAAATCGGTACACGACTATATATTTACATATGACTACTAGAGGGGTATTTAGTCACATCGAGGAACATATATATGGGGACTATATCTAAATCTGAACCGATTTCTCGCAATTTTAGTACAGATTGTCTATTGCCCAAAATACGAAGATGAGCCAAATTTCATGAGGATGGAAAGCAAAATGCGGCTTTTAAAGCTGTCAGAATGTAAATCGGTTGAATCATGTATATAGAGGCTATATATTAATCAAACCCGATATGGCTGGCTTTTAAAAAATGTACTTCTGGGCCAATTAGAATGCCATGTGCCACATTTCGTAAAGATCAGTCAAAAAATATGACTTCTAGAGGGGTATTTAGTCAAATCGAGGAACATATATATGGGGACTATATCTAAATCTGAACCGATTTCTCTCAATTATAGTATAGATTGTCTCTGGCCCAAAAGACGAAGATGTGGTAAATTTCATTGCAATTGAAGCAAAATTTCGATCTGTATTCGAGAAAAAAAAACACAAAAAAAAAGTCTTTAATCTACCACTTTCCCCGCCCTTTTCTTTTAGGCGTGGCACTCCCATTTTTACAGCACATAATCTTTGAAGTCTCAAGATTTATCAGTAAAAGTTTCAAATCGATATCTGCTGTAGTTTAAAAGTTATGATTTTTGGAACGTATTTTCCCAAAATGAGCCACTGTGCGGCGTTCATACATTTATCGGCTAATCGTTACAATGCATCAAACTGACGCCATTTGCAAAAGAAATGTTAAGTTATAAAATAAAATACAATATACAAGAATAAAGTTCTAACTGCAATACGAATTAAATAAAACGTTTTTATTGTTATTTCAACTAGGAAGGTGATTATAATTGTTCACATTAACAATTAAAGAAGCTTTGTGCTTGTTCTTCTTGTTGTTTTCTGTCAAAATCATATGGTCACTTGATCATAGTTAAAATGCTCAACTTTGGTTTTTTAAACAGCAACCACGAAACAGCTATCAACAAAATTATGTTTGATCGTTGATCAAAGCTGACTTTCCACTCAAAAATTAAGCCTTAGCATTCTAAATGTGGGATCACACGATTTGTACATTTGTACAAAAAATGACAAATTTAGATTTATACACATTTGTGCATTTATTTATTTATTTATTTATTTGCCAGTTCATTCACACGATTAACCATTTGCTCATAAACACTAAAGCAGCTGATCAGCTGTCAACCATAATTTTGCATCTTTATTGTAAAATTTAAAGTGAAATAAATGAAAATGATGGTAACGCAAAGGCAAAAGAAACTCGCTGCAGTTACATATATACATTTACTATTATGTAAAACGCGAAAAAAGTGTCAAAAATAAAGTTACTCGTAGACATTAAGTAAAATGGTAAAATCAACTGAAATCAATACGACGTCAATTTTTTGAGAAAAATAGGTTTCTATCAAAAAAGGGAAGTTAATTTTCCGCCAATGGGTTAATAAAAATGGAAAAATGTATATAATGTAATTTATAGAATGAGCTTTCTAATGATAGTCACTTGACCACGATTGGCTTTGAAGGCCTATATATCAAAAAGTTGGACCGACCGCCAAAAAATTGTCGGTCATTTTTAATCGTTTAAAAAATTCTATGAAATCGGTGAGGAGCAACTAAAGTGTAGTTATGCCAAATTATTAATCAAAATGGCAAAGAAATTGAAACCATAACAAGTACGACAAAATCAACATATTGGCAACACTTACACTTCTCAACAATATTTGTCTATTTGGCACTTGCATTTGTCTTCAAGTGGCAAATCAGAAATTTGGCCATTTTCGTAAATTTGATTTGGCTTCTGTGGCAGCATTGCGTTCACACGATTTGGCATTTATGGGTGTTTTTGATTTGTCACAAGAAGCCGAATATTTGGCATTTCTGATAAATGACAAATGCAATTTAGAGATCACACGATTTGTCTATGAATATGACAAATTTTTAGCCAAATGTTCAAATCGTGTGATCCCAGTTTAAGCCAGTGACCGTAATTGCAGTTTTCGTTTTTTCGGGATTTCCCTCCTCTTTCTCTCACACGTGTGAACGACCTTATTTCGTTACAAACACATTCTTCTTGCTTACTTTACGCACTTGTGCTGACGTTTTGAAATTAATGCTATTTATACTCGTAGATATTTTTTTTAATGTCCTACTTTTTTTTTGGTCGGGCTCTACCATATGATCTAATTACATTTGTTTTGGCTTATTTCACTGTCTTCTCCAATACCCAATGCTGGATATTCTGTTCCATCATTTTTGTGGAGTGACAAAATCAATGCAATACTTCTTTTATTTTGTTTTGCGATTAAAGGAGATTGGTTCTACTCCTCCATAGGCAACTTCCAGGATCCAATTACGTGGTTTTTGGGTGGATGTGTTCAACGAAATGAATTTAACGAATTTTTAATGAAATGAATGAAACGAAATTCGAGACAACCATTTGAATTTTTGGCAAATCCGGATTTATGTTCCGGATGATGTTCCCTCACGTTGTAAAGCAGATTGATTGCTGCACATTACTTATATAGAACGTCATCCCAGTTTTAAAATCCGATCAAGAGTTGGAAATGGCATCCAACAAATATTAATCACTTGAGACAACTCATAGCATGATTTATTCTACACGGATAATATTTTTAGTCAAGGTAATGTCTGTAGATAGATTCCCCGACTATTGGGCAAGTTAATTAATTGTGAAGACAATCGAGTTGTGGATGAACTGTCTGCGAGCAACAAACTTTGCACAGTTCCGAACAATACTATGTATGATTCAGAAGAAAACGTTTGCGTTCTTTTCGGAATGGACGTTTATGTTGAAAGCAGTTTGTGCCTTCAAAATTCAGTTCTTTTGGCATAAAATTTGATGTTCTATCGGAATGTCAATTGGGTTATATTCAACATTTTTGCATCTATACCGGGAAAAACACAAATTACGGAAATATATATTCAGAATACAGAACGTCAAACAGAATCGTCCTGGAATTGTGTCATAATATTTTAGACCAAGGCTACAGATTGATGTACAAGCATTAAATATACAGAACAGCTCATGGCACAGAAGACAGATGTTATAGGAACAGTTCGAAAAAATTGACGTAACATTTCCAATGATATTGTAAGGACAGATCTTAAAAAAGGAGAACAAGAAAAGGAGAACAAACCGATACAAGACCAAAATAATGGTAGTGAAGTGGCGTGACAATAGGGTTGTACTACTGCTTGGCTCAGTCCATGACAGTAAAATTACACCAATTGAAAAGCGTGATGGATGGCAACTTAAACCTGAACTTGGACTTGATTATAATAAGGATCCTATGATTTCTTCATATTCAACGGCGAGGAAATACGTAAAAAATATTATAAAAGACTTTTTCTTCACCTTTAGGATACACACGCTGAACAATCTGTCTTTTTTTGTTCTTTGAATGCAAATATAACGCGTTTGTAGCTTGTCGCAAATATACTATACTTGTGCTCAAACGCATTGTATTTGCTATTCAATATAATATGTTTGAGAAACAATGATTAACAGGATAACATTTTTGTTTTTGAGACCCAAATGTGGATTTTTTTTGTAAACATCTAAAAACAAAAACGAGACAGATAAAAAAAGAGACAACAAACCAGCAGATCTTCCATTTATGAAAATAATGCTTGTAAACAAGTAACGGGTTTTTCAACAGAGACGCTACAAAAGTAAATCGATAGGGACAGCAAACGACGCCATATTTTTTCCCGCTCTTTTAACATTTCTCTTCAGTAAGGTTTGCCATTTCATCATGGAAAGATATACGAGCCAACAACGAGTCGAAATTATTAAAATTTACTACCGAAATTTGGAGTCAGTAGCCTCAACTTTAAGAGCGCTACGTCCAATTTATGGTCTTCAGCGATGAGGCTCATTTCTGGCTGAACGGCTTCGTCAATAAGCACAATATGCGTTATTGGCCAAACAGCAATCCACACGTAATCCATCAGTCATCATTGCATCCCGAAAAAATTACGGTTTGGTGCGGTTTATGGGCCGGCGGCGTCATTGGGCCGTGCTTCTTCCGTGATGATCAAGACCGGCACATTACTGTGAATGCGAATCGCTACCGTTCAATGATAACCGAATATTTTTGGCCCCAATTGGATAACATGGACTTGGAGGACATGTGGTTCCAACAGGACGGCGCCACAAGCCACACAGAGAATGCCACAATCAATTTATTGGACACCATGTTTGGTGAACGTGTTATCTCACGAAATGACCCAGTCGATTGGCCGCCTCGGCCGTGCGATTTGACGCCGTTAGATTATTTCCTGTGGGGCTACGTCAAGTCTATGATCTATGCCAACAAGCCACCGACGATTGATGAACTTCGTACGAATATCGAACGTGAAATTGCAGCAGTATCAGCCGATTTATGCTTGAAAACCGTCGAAAATTGGGTTCAGCGTCTGGACTTCTGCAAGCGTGCCCGTGGTAGCCATGTAAAAGAAATCGCGTTCCATACATAATGGCATCGAACGTACTTTCACAGGAATAAAGAATTTCATTGGTATCTAAAACCGGTTTTGTTTTATATACAAAAACTTTTGTAGCGCTCTTAGTGAAAAACCCATTACATGTTTCCTGCAATATGTTGCTGAGGCCATTATTTTCCAGCGTGTAGTTTGTTTAAACTCGTTTTTATTGTAAAAAGGTGGAAAAGTGGTAGAACGATACGCAATTGGCGATGGAATTCTGGAAAGACCATCGCAAGTTGGTCGTCCTTCAGTACTACTAGACTTCTTATGGGAAAACATTTCGCCGACTATTTACCTAACACATCACGGAAAAAATGCCATACGCCGATGTTCCCATTGCTCAAAAAGTGAAGTTTGAATAGAAGCAAGATATTGGTGTCCCACGTGCGAGATAACATTGGGTATTGTACCATGCTTTAGGTTATATCACACATCACATCACGAAATTAAAAAATTTATTTGGAAGTTAAGTTTTCATGTAAATATGTACATTAGGGTGGGTAAAATCCCATACAAAAAAAAAATCACTTTTAGGTCACCACCTAAAAATGAGGTTCAGAGTGTTTAATGACTATTTGCAAAACATTGCGATTCTGGGTTCAGCAAATTGTGAGCTATTTTGCTTTAAAACACCTCTAATTACCAGATATTTTGGGTGTAACTTTAAAGATGTTGCAGATATTTGGAAAATTTATTATGGGTACGTAGACCTTTAGGAGTTCTTGCATTGCACATATTGTTTTTATTTATATTTTTGAAGTTGATTGAGTTGTAGAAGTTTAAATGCCGGTTTTTAGTGGATTTTCGTGGAGTCCTAAATCAAAATAACTCCGTCATTTTTACTCGTATATTAACACTGAAGATGTCATTGGGAAGGTTATAAACTCAGCTTCGTAGCTCGGTATGAATCTTTGGAACATAACGTTAAATAATACAGCTTATTTTTTTTTGAAATGATATGTAAATTATGTACATATATCCGAAAAGAAATGGTCGTAATATTTGAATTTTTGTAAAACAACTTTTGAAGCTTTCATGTCTATAAAACAGTTTAATATTGAATGTAAATGCATTAAATGTTTCAATAAAATTTAATTTTTTTTTAATATTGTTGTTTTTAAAGAAACATAATCAATTAAACTACCAAACCATTGCATTTCTCTTATTTTTCCGATTTTATTGAAACATTTAATGCATTCACATTCAATATTAAACTGTTTTATAGACCTGAAGGCTTCAAAGTTGTTTTACAAAAATTCAAATATTACGACCATTTCTTTTCGGATGTACATAATTTACATTATCATTTCAAAGGTATTAAATAGCGCTTTTCACTGCGGGTAAAAATTTGCAACATTTTTTGCGATCAATATAGTTTTAAATGATAACTTTCGAAAAATTGTTAGTACTACCGGCAAAAATAAAAATCTTCCAAAGAATCATACCGAGCTACGAAGCTGAGTTTATAGCCTTCACAATGACATCTTAAGTGTTAATATACGATTAAAAATGACGGAGTTATTTTGATTTTTTCTTAGGACTCCACGAAAATCCACTAAAGAGCGGCATTTAAACTTCTACAACTCAATCAACTTCAAAAATACAAATAAAAACAATATGTGCAATGCAATAACTCCTAAAGGTCTACGTATCCATAATAAATGTTCCAAATATCTGCAACACCTTAAAAGTTACACCCAAAAAACCTGATAATTAGGGGCATTTTTAAAGCAAAATAGCTCACAATTTGCTGCAAATAGTCATTAAACACTCTGAACTTTATTTCTAGGTGGTGACAGCTGCCATTTTTTTTACCCACCCTAATGTACATACATATTATTATTTTTTTTTTGTATAAATGCTGGATTTTTTAAATTTTATGTAATAAATAGGGTTTAATATCGAATTGAATTTGTAAACTAAATTTCTTATGACCAGTTTTTAAGTGGGTAGTTAACTATCGGATTACTTAATCTTAATTCGAAGTTAATTAGGGGTTAACTTTGAATTTTGTTTTTCAGTGGTGAGTAATGTAATGTCAACTAATATGGCAACCTTTGTATTCTTATTGGAAAAAACGGTTGTTTTGGGATAAATACCAAAACAACGAAGGGGAACAAACAACATGGAATTATGTAAAATAAGAAATAGATGCATAAAATCGAAGACATTTTAACAAAAATGTTTAAAAAACTATATAGGCGCAACAATTTAACGATCTAGACTCAAGGTATGTGTACAAATACGCAAATCTGGAACATGTATTTTATACAATCTTCATTTCTCCCTTTGACACTCAGTAATTTGATTGTCAAAATAATATTGCTCCCACTATAAGTTAACCAACCAACATTGGGTGGTTAAATCATAGTTAAACAATGACTAAAAAACACAATTCGATGTTTAACCACAATTTAACAAAGAAACGAAGATCACCACTGACTGAAAAACTGGCCATTAGTAATACATAACTACAATAGTATACGTTCACCAAGTATACTTGTTAAATAACTTGACGAGTTTACTCGTTGTCGCCAATTAATGTATTTGACGAGTATATGTATTCGTTATGAGTATGGATATTTAAAATGGGTTTGACGAGTGTATTCGTCATTGCTGATTGTAAATGACTCAACGGAGATGTGTTTCGAAAAGTGAAATTCCAAAGTTAATTGGTTAAAATTTATCTTTTCATGCACTTGCACCTGATTACGCAGAAGTAACTAATTATAACAGTTTGTACATAGTTTTTGTGTTGACAAGAGCGGAAGCGACTGAGACCATACTTAAATTTCGGCATTTTTCGGTGTCATTTTGTGAGTTCCCTTTGAAGTTACTGTGTCAATTATCTTGGGCTGATATGTTGAAATTTCAAACCAACGCTTTTTTAAAGTTGTAACTTCCTTTAGGCTCAGAGATCATATTCATATTTTGTTTGAGCAGGTGGTATCTCTAGACGAGCTGCCTGCATATTTTTCAAATTGTTTTCCAATTGACTTTTAAATTCATATGTGTTTTGTTTTTGCTCTTTTTGTTATACATATCTGTTGGGTTGGACAGTGAAATACATCAGACATGAACAAAATTAATGTTTTTGTTGGCTTGCTGTATAGTTGTAGCAGTACCACCACCTGCACAATATATCTAGCTTCACTCAAATCCGAAATATCTAAAGCCAAATTTAAAAAAGATAGCATGGAAACACAAGCCATGACACTTTTCCTACCCCTCTTTCTTCTCTACACCTCGTGTGACAAACTAAAAATGACAGCGAGAATGTCGTCATTTAAAAATGGTATAACTCAGTTTTGCAGCCACTTTTCCCATCATGAAAACAACATTTTATTTTTGGTCACAGTGGACCTTTTTGTGGAAATGCCCATATATACTTTGAACGTACCATTCGTAAATATATGGGAATTAGTCGTCCCTTACTTGAAAAAAAAAAAAATGGTGTCCCTTAACATCCCATGAAGGGATTGAGGAGAGCTTCTCACAATCAGTGAGATGTGCGCTTTTTTTTTAGTTTTATACTCACTGATTGGGACCTACAGTTTTACACCGGTTCCGAACGGTATTTTGAGAAGCATTTTCATGGCTAAGTACTCGATAGTGTCGCCATCACTAAGCGAGGTGACCGTCGTAGAAAGAAATGTAAGGTGGTCTGAGCAGGGATCGAACCCACGTTCTCATGTACAAGAGCCGCGCACACTAGCCATTGCACCACCGACGGCCCCTTACTTAACATACAAAATTATTTATCGCTTTACTTGACATTTATTTAAATGGTAATTAACACTACTACAGGGTGTTTTTATGTTCCAGGCCGATATTTTTTTGATCGCTATTTCTGTTTGGTTGACATTTGTCAGTTTGTATTTGACAGTTTATGCAGAGCAGTCGAAAACAATTTATTATTATTATTATATTTATTATTTGTAACGTGTATTATTATTATTTGTATTATTAACAACACTTTCATGCAATAAAATATTAATATAAAATGTTGTACGATTTAAGTTTTATTCAAAAAAGACATCGGCCAGGAACATAAAAAACACCCTGTAGATTCAATATTATACATCTTAAAAAAATAACAACATTATCCCCTTTGCATTTGAATGAGACCTATACAGCTGGTTCGGCGTACAATTTGAATATCTGAAATTAAAAAAACAAAAAGAAAAATTAAAAATATATTTCAGAATATTTAAAGAATCCGGAGATTTTTTTTTTGATTAATCAGGCAACGTGATTTTTCGACACCGTCATTAATCGAATAATTGATTCATCATACATTTTGATTAATTACACTGCGTGCAATTTTTTAAGTCATGGTAATATAACCATATACGGACACCACTACATGATATAAGACCAAAAAAAAAGACCCGTGTTTCCCAGTTTTGCCAAAAGTCATGCACTTTTTTTATGGGCCCCCAAAAATTTGGGGCCTCGGTGTAATTTTTTCAAAAAAGTGATCATTTTGTAGGGCTCATATCTTGCAAACCGTTCGGAATTTTGATTTACTCTCTGAGGGAAGTTGAAAATTTTATAAAATCGTGAACATATAAAATCAAAAAAACTTCATCTTCAAGGTCAAAATCGCGAAATACTTTAAAAACTTCCCCTGTTCAGGTCCATAGGTAACATACCGTTCAAAATTCAAGGAAACAATCAACTACAAAAATGTACCTAAAATCTCAGTAAACAACTTTCTGGAACATATGAACTTCCTAGAACTGATTCTTAACACGGTTTACTACAACATTGAGATACTCTGCTATCAGCAGCACAAGCAAAGCACACGCAACAAGCGACGCAGCACACAATATATACCCGACAAGACGATACATCGAGGCATTAGGCAGATTTCGCTTCTGTCGCCCATATACAAACTACTTGAGAGCTTCAGCTTGACTAGGATTGTTAGGACGGCAGAAGATAAAAGGATCCTCAAAGATAATCAATTTGGTTTTCGGCGAGGACATTCAACGTCTCATGCGCTCATGGTCTTCGGAGACTTTGTGACTCGAGCGTTGAACAAGAGATATGCTACCATAGCGGTGGGTCTCGACATAGCCAGGGCATTTGATTCAGTCTGGCAGCACGGAATCTTATACAAAATGGTTAGAATGGGATTCGATATGGCCACCTGTAGGATGGTGGCTAGTTTCCTAAAGGGGCTCAAATTCCGTACTAAGGTCGGAGATGCGTACTGTAACGTGGTTTTGTCTAGGGCTGAGGTAAGCTTAGCCATGTCCAGGGTCTTTCGTTAGGATCCACCAAACCTTTCGAAATAAGAACAGAATAGTTTCGAATTCAGATTCTTTATTGATACTTAATTTATCTTGGCTTAGCACTCTTCTGGGGCAGGCTGGTTGATTCGGGCACTTGGTACGTCGCACCTACGACTTTTCAGATTCGCTGCGTAGATCGGTATCGGTTATGCGGGATGCTGGCTCGGTATGTGCTTTACATGTCCGGTTAGAACAGTTCGGTATCGGTTATCGTCGGGTGAGTTACATAGGAACAGTGAGCCGAAACCCCTGTGTAGGAACAGTGAGCCGAAGCCCCTATGTAGGAACAGTGAGCCGAAGCTCCTGTGTAGGAACAGTGAGCCGAAACTTCTGTGTAGGAACAGTGAGCCGAAACTCCTGTGTAGGAACAGTGAGCCGAAGCCCCTGTGTAGGAACAGTGAGCCGAAGCCCCTGTGTAGGAACAGTGAGCCGAAGCCCCTGTGTAGGACCAGTGAGCCGAAGCCCCTGTGTAGGAACAGTGAGCCGAAGCCCCTGTGTAGGAACAGTGAGCCGAAGCTCCTGTGTAGGAACAGTGAGCCGAAACTCCTGTGTAGGAACAGTGAGCCGAAACTCCTGTGTAGGAACAGTGAGCCGAAGCCCCTGTGTAGGAACAGTGTGCCGAAACTCCTGTGTAGGAACAGTGAGCCGAAACTCCTGTGTAGGAACAGTGAGCCGAAACTCCTGTGTAGGATAAGTGAGCCGAAACTCCTGTGTAGGAACAGTGAGCCGAAACTCCTGTGTAGCAAATGTATTTTCACCGTCTTTACTAAAGAACGGATCCCAAAATGTGCTCCTGTCCTTTGCAGAACTAGAGCCCCAGGCAAAATGCTATAATCTTGTCTGGTTGTTCGCTCGGAGGCGACGACTTGAGTCTAGTCAACCTCAACACTAAGACGCAAATGCGAATTGCATCCAACCACTCATTCTCGTGTGGACATTAAAACTAGTTCGCTGCTAATATGTACACAACGTCGACAGAGCTTGTGTGTTGTCAGTGAGTGTGATTGTTCGCGGTGGTTGGTGCGACTGATGGATGTTGTGTATGCTTAGGTGACGGGTAGACCAGGGATGTATGCGGGTGGGAATGGCGGTGAGTGTTTGGTATTATGTACGGACGGATCACGACGTCACGTTACATCCCCCCCTTGCTTTGGGAAGCGAAGCTTGCCTGAGCTTAGACTGGGCAGTGAGACAGACCGGTTGGATTTGGGACACATTGTATTTGAATTATTGGGGGTGACGGAAACGGAACTTATTGGCTGGTGGGTCGTTGTACTGGAATGACGGGTTTTTAAATTTCTGCCCACCACCTTGATAAGGGTGGGTTTACGTGGCAAAAGTCGCTGCTTGGTAGGTGTATCGTGCTCCAATTTTATTCGGTGGTTAGGAATCGATCGGTTCACAGCAGAACGTTGGAAAACCATGTCGTTGTGTCGGGTATTCCTATTGAGTTTTCGGTTATCATTGGATGCAAGAACAGCTGAGGGAAAGCCGGACTGGAGGGGCTGAGGTGGTATATTCGGTCTGTGTTGATTTGGTCTGCTAAGGATGCTATTGTCTTGCAGGCAGCGACAATGTCTGGATAATATGCCATTCTTCCCACAGTGCGAACAAAAAATTATACCAGGGTTCGGGCAATTCCAACGGTGATGTCCCTTCCTTTTACACCGCCAACAATGGGTACGCCTAGTATAGGATTCCAGGACGCATGAATCCATATATGAGGTTTGAAGTTTTCCGAAACTCGATTCTTCTGTTTTGAGTAACTCAAAATCCTTAGCGAGTGTGATCATTTCATCCAATGACACAAAATCGGACCTTCGGATATAGTGTCGATATTCTGGCCGCAGACCATCATATATTTGGTCCACGTGGTTTCCTGTACGGAGACTTGGGTGTTGGCGTGCGGTGGTGAGCATTTCTAGAATGTAATCTTTGGCTATTTCGCCGTTGTGTTGTCTGCGGGTAAAAAACGATCGCTCAAGTTGGGCAAAATGATGGGCAGACAAGACAAATTTCTCTGCTTCCTTTCTGAAGGAGGGCCATGAGCTTATTTTAGATTTAGTTACCCGATACCACTTAAGGCATTCCCTTCCAATACTCCAGGTAAGGTGTGTACTATTCGGTCGACTGGCAATAGGTAGCATTCGGCTAACTCCTCGAAACGGTCGAGGAAATCTAATAAGTCTCCGTCGCCGGTATATCTTAATTTCCATTGAGTGATGGTGTTCATGATTTCTGTGTTAGATATCTCCAATCTAAGATGTCTTTCGGGTACAGGTATTTGTGTCGTTTCCTTCACCACAATTTGTCGCTCTTCGGCTCTGATTTCCTCTTCTATATCGCGGAGGAGATTCTCAGAAGACGATCGTGCGCGTTTCTGTCTAACAAATTCGCTTAACAGTTTCCTTGAATATTCCACAGTATAACCTTCGGTTAGAATTCCATGCTTCCGACACTGTTCTAGTAGCTGTTCTCGTTTTAATGTGTATATCCAGCCGAGTGAATCAGATGACAGATGTGGGGTTGTATCCTTGTTGATGCTATTTCCTGGGACAGACTCTCCATCGATGGCGACGGTAGTTTTTCCGCCTTGCGACTTCAAGCCTGGTCCCTGCTCGGGCGCCATTTGTAACGTGGTTTTGTCTAGGGCTGAGGTAAGCTCAGCCATGTCCAGGGTCTTTCGTTAGGATCCACCAAACCTTTCGAAATAAGAACAGAATAGTTTCGAATTCAGATTCTTTATTGATACTTAATTTACAAAGTAATTTGATCTACAGGAATAACACCAACTGCTTCACTCGGTGGGAACACTCCTCTTAGCTTGAAATCACTCGTCTTGATTGACAACAGTCTTCCGGGGGCACCTATGTTGGCTTAACACTCTTCTGGGGGCACTTAGCACTGGCTTAGCACTCTTCTGGGGCAGGCTGGTTGATTCGGGCACCTGGTACGTCGCACCTACGACTTTTCGGATTCGCTGCGTAGAGCGGTATCGGTTATGCGGGATGCTGGCTCGGTATGTGCTTTACATGTCCGGTTAGAACAGTTCGGTATCGGTTATCGTCGGGTGAGTTACATAGCAACAGTCAGCCGAAACCCCTGTGTAGGAACAGTGAGCCGAAGCCCGTGTGTAGGAACAGTGAGCCGAAGCCCCTGTGTAGGAACAGTGAGCCGATGGTCCTGTGTAGGAACAGTGAGCCGAAACTCCTGTGTAGGAACAGTGAGCCGAAGCCCCTGTGTAGGAACAGTGAGCCGAAGCCCCTGTGTAGGAACAGTGAGCCGAAGCCCCTGTGTAGGAACAGTGAGCCGAAGCCCCTGTGTAGGAACAGTGAGCCGAAACTCATGTGTAGGAACAGTGAGCCGAAACTCCTATGTAGGGACAGTGAGCTGAAACTCCTGTGTAGGAACAGTGAGCCGAAACTCCTGTGTGGGAACAGTGAGCCGAAACTCCTGTGTAGGAACAGTGAGCCGAAACTCCTGTGTAGGAACAGTGAGCCGAAGCCCCTGTGTAGGAACAGTGAGCCGAAACTCCTGTGTAGGAACAGTGAGCCGAAACTCCTGTGTAGGAACAGTGAGCCGAAACTCCTGTGTAGGAACAGTGAGCCGAAACTCCTGTGTAGCAAATGTACTTTCACCGTCTTTACTAAAGAACGGATCCCAAACTGTGCTCCTGTTCTTTGCAGAACTAGAGCCCCAGGCAAAATGCTATAATCTTGTCTGGTTGTTCGCTCGGAGGCGACGACTTGAGTCTAGTCAACCTCAACACTAAGTACCATTGCTGTAGTGACGCAAATGCGAATTGCATCCAACCACTCATTCTCGTGTGGACATTAAAACTAGTTCGCTGCTAATATGTACACAACGTCGACAGAGCTTGTGTGTTGTCAGTGAGTGTGATTGTTCGCGGTGGTTGGTGCGACTGATGGATGTTGTGTATGCTTAGGTGACGGGTAGACCAGGGATGTATGCGGGTGGGAATGGCGGTGAGTGTTTGGTATTATGTACGGACGGATCATGACGTCACGTTACAGTACTCTAGCGTTAGAGATGTTGTAGCGGGAGTGCCCCAGGGTTCACTCCTGGGTCCAGTACTCTACAAGATCTTTGCCAGTGATTTACCAGAACCGCTTGATGGTGGGCTGCTACTGGTATACGCTGATGACTTACTTGTTGCCATGACGGGAGCAAGTGCCAGGAACACAAACTCCGGGGTTAATAAGTACCTGGAGGTTCTGTCGAGATATCTCGACAAGTGGAGGCTTAAGCTGAACGTTGGCAAATGAGAGGCTGCGATAATCAAGTTCAAACGGCCATTGCTGTTTCGTAGCGCGAGGGCATTTGTACCTGACCTTTGGGTTGGGGACGCCCGAATAGGAAATTCCGAGGTTCTTCAATACATTGTTGTCCTATTTACAACGAATTTTGAATTTTACCGACACAGTGACCGAACTTTGGCAAAAGTGAAAGGGATATTCGCGAGTTACCTCAATGTGCTCCGGTGCCGTGGGGGACTGACGAACGAAGTTAGACTTATGATCAACCGACATATCATTAGGCCTATCATGTCCTATGCCTTCCAAGTCTGGTTTGGGATCTCTTCCCACCAGATGGAGAAGCTGAAAATGTGGGAAAGACGCGTTCTTGCGAGCTGCTTGGGCTTGCGGAAAATAAGAGCTGACGATAGCTCGTGGACTACACCATCCTGTAGGCAAATTTACAGGATGGTAGATTTTGACCGAATTGACGTATTTCTAGTTAAGGGTGCGTTGGCTTTTCTGGAGAGGTCGGCCTCTTTGGACAACGCTTTAGTTAGAAATAGTCTGGACCATGATGGGGATATGGGAGGACAGTTTGAGAGAAATTATAGACCGGCTATTGGCCTGGAGGAACTGAATAGGGACGGGTTATTATTTGTTGACGATCGGTTACTCTTTTATTATAGGAGAATAGGGACGACTGACATTGGCGTCACTGTATATAATATATCTCGGTGACCGCACCTTACCTTGTTAATATTGTAAATATGTAATGTAAATAGTAGTTTTAAGTGTAAATAGTAGTTACTAACCCTTAGTTTTTTAGTCTTTAGTTTTAGTATGTTGATTAACCCCTTTTAAGTTATACCATTTTGGGGGTACTGCTTGTCAGTTAGATAGTCTTTATAGTATGAAAGATATCCAAGCAGCTAAGCTGCAGTATGTAAGGATATTAAGGTCGATTAAGATAGTTCTAAAAATATTGTTAAATGTTAGAAATAACAGTATTGACCGATTAATGTTAGATTTAAGTTATTTTCGATCAGATGACTTAATTAGTAAAATAAAATCAGAATTTTGAAATGAAAATGAAAACACATGGAGGCATGACACAGCGCGACGTCAACGAGAGCTCAGCGGTGAAAGTTATAGATAAAGTGCTACAGCATAATTCGCACGCAACATTGGGAACTGACAATTTCAATATTGATTTATTTTGCTACGTTTGCGGTCGTCAAATCAGAGAAAAAAGTTCTACAAGATTTCAAGAGGAAAACAATCTTTTAAGTAGTGAATTCAAGAGAGCATATACGTTTTATTCTCGAATTCATGACTACCGTCATTCATGAGTGTATTGTCATTGAATTCATGTCACTGGCATTTCAATTACCTATTCTGTAATTGCTGTGACAAGATTAAAGCTTTTTTGTTTTAAAAATATTATCATTGTTACCAAAACTAAAAACTACATTATGAAGAGCTTTTGTGTTTGTTGAAAACAATTGAAATTCATAATGTTTCAATCTGACAATACCTTTGCAAAGCAAATACTTATTACTAGGGATGGGGTTTTCATGCTTTTATTGTTAAACAATACGCACGTAAGATATGCTCGTAAAAGAACAAAATTTGCATAAAAAGTAAAACAAATGCATTTAAAAATATGTTTTTGACGTAGAATACGTCTTACCTTACGGTATGAGGAGTCATGTCAGGTTTTTATTGTTGTAATCTTTATTTCATTGAATTTGAGGCAACGGCTAGATGAATTTTTTTTAATTTTTTTTTGTAGGTATATGAAGATGTTATCTTTCGTTTGATATACATTTCATATTGGTTGATATCTTCCTAATATTTAAATTTCTCAAATGAAAATTGTTTAAACTCATACACTCAAACATATGTGTGGTGTTTGGTTGAGTGTTTTTGGTTGCTCAACATTGCATAGGAACATGTATCTAGAAAAAGTGAAACGAATAGCAAGCTAATGTTGCTTGGCAACATATATCTATTAAAAAGTGAAACAAACAGTAAGCTAACGTAATAAAGCTTTTTTGCGAAAGCTTCAATAAAGCTGTTGTAACATTAATTTTGAATTGTAAAGCGTAAAGCTTTCACACAACGCTCGAATGCTAATGCGAAGACTCGATAAGGTAAATCTTTTTTAATATTAGGGCGGCCCTCTCAACATTCGCAGAACTTATTTCAATAAAAATATTAATTAAAATACATAAATTAAATTAAGTTTAAAAAAATTGAACATAATATTTTTTTTTTAAACGGACTTGAATCAAAATATAAAAATTACAGCAGACAGTTGTCCGAGGCCTTCGGCCACGGACTGTCCTGTGTCAGAGACACGGCCATTAAGTTTAACGTAGAATACGCCATCCGATAAGACAGAAAACATATATAACAATAAATGATAAATAATATAAGCAAATGAATTTATTGTTATATATGTTTTCTGTCTTATCGGATGGCGTATTCTACGTTAAACTTAATGGCCGTGTCTCTGACACAGTCTTCAGGGACAGTCCGTGGCCGAAGGCCTCGGACAACTGTCTGCTGTTTTTTTTAACATTTGTTAATACTCACGGTAACAAAAAAAATCAGCACATTGAAAATTCAGCAAGACATTGTAAATATCGTTTAATTGCCAGCCTACGACGGAGCTTACAACTTGGTAGAAAAACGAAATTAGAGAAAAATAAAGAACACGAAAAATTATTTTTATATCAGTCGGATATATGAAGCTTACAGCGTCTAACATACGGGTCCATTTAGGTGCGGCTAAAAATAGCCAAGTGTGGTTACTGAAATGAAAGGCATTCCTTTCGCAAATTTAATGATGTCTTAAGTTTCGTGGTGCGTCATCTGGGGACTCATCCCTAATTTACCATGATATAGGTGGTCTTGTGGATTGGAAGCTAAGCCGGCAATTGACCCGATAACTAGTCGAGTTATCTAAAATTATTATATATTTTTTTTGCTTATTTTGAGCCTTTCTACAAAAAAATTCACATCGTCCTCGCAATACTTTTTTATACCAAGTGGCTTCCATGGGCCCTCATTCAAGATTTTTAAATATTTCATGTATTTTCGACTAATTTCTTGGCGTTGTTTTGAGCATCTCCCAAACATTGACAATTTTGCCTAATTTTGACATATACATGTTATACATAGTTTTTTTTGAATAAGGAGGAGTCGGGGAGAGCTTCTCACAACAGGTGAGCTGTGCGCTTTCTGGTTTTAAACTCACTGATTGTGACCTACAGTTTTACGCCGGTTCCGAACGGTATTTCTGAGAAGCATTTCGAAAGTGTCGTGTGTAAATACTCGAAAGTGTTGCCGTCACTATGCGAGGTGACCGCCGTCGAAAGAAATTTTAAAGTGGTCAGAGCAGGAATCGAACCCAGGATCTCAAGTACAAGAGGCGCGCACACTACCTATTGCACCATCGACGGCAAGTTTACTTGAATATGGCAAAAAAATTGCATTTAGAGAAAATAGAACATTTATCATAAAATATTCAAAAATATGCACCAACAAGTTAATGTGGTTTTTCTGGAAATTCTGTGATTCGTCAAGATAATTAGTGTAATTACTTTTAGACTTTTGAGGAAAAACCTGGATTGCATGGAAATTCCATCCCTACTTCTTTTTAAAATTAGAAAAATTGCTACATACAAATATTCTTCAAACGGAGAGTCCAAACTACAAATTAACCAATTTTCCGTTTTAGAAAACTTGGTTCAATTCACATTGTAATTTGTTTTCCAAAATCGCCAAATCTTTCTAGTATATGTATTGAACCAACTTTTCTAAAACCCTTGGAAACCATTATAAATTGGCGAATTTTTCGTTTGGACACTCCGTTTGGGAGATATTGTAATTTTTCTAATTTTCTGCTGTTTATTTACACAACATTTGTATCGCTACTGAGAACGTTATAACTATCACTGTCAACTAAAACAAAAAGTGCTTTCATTTGACATCCAGAATAGCAAATTGAAGTACTTGTCACTAATGTATTTACTGTCGCGACAAATACCCTTTTCACTTGGTCGAGAATAGCACTGTTCAAATAGTTAGGTCTTGCTAAATAGAAGCTGTTACTACAGCAATTAAGTTGTAATAAAGGGTTTTTCAACAGAGACGCTACAAAAGTAGATCGATAGAGACAGCAAACGACGCCATATTTTTCCCGCTCTTTTGACATTTCTTTTCAGTAAGGTTTGCCATTTCATCATGAAAAGATATGCGAGCCAACAACGAGTCGAAATTATTAAAATTTACTACCGAAATTTGGAAATTTACTACCAATTCTGAATTCTGAATTTCATTTCTGTCGGAATGGCTTCGTCAATAAGCAAAATATGCGTTATTGGTCAGACAGCAATCCACACGTAATCCATGAGTCATCATTGCATCCCGAAAAAATTACGGTTTGGTGCGGTTTATGGACCGGCACATTACTGTGAATGCGAATCGCTACCGTTCAATGATAACCGAATATTTTTGGCCCCAATTGGATAATATGGACTTGGAGGACATGTGGTTCCAACACGACGGCGCCACAAGCCACACAGCGAATGCCACAATTAATTTATTGGAAACCAAGTTTGGTGAACGTGTTATGTCACGAAATGGCCCAGTCGATTGGCCGCCTCGGTCGTGCGATTTGACGCCGTTAGTTTATTTCCTGTGGGGCTACGTCAAGTCTATGGTCTATGCCAACAAGCCAGCGACGATTGATGAACTTCGTACGAATATCGAACGTGAAATTGCAGCAGTATCGGCCGATTTATGCTTGAAACCCGTCGAAAATTGGGTTCAGCGTCTGGACTTCTGCAAGCGTGCCCGTGGTGGCCATGCAAAAGAAATCGAGTTCCATACATAATGGCAACGAACGTACTTTCACAGGAATAAAGGGTTTAATTGGTATCTAAAACCGGTTTCGTTTTATTTAAAAAAACTTTTATAGCGCTCTTATTGACAAACCCGTTAGGTCTTACTAAATAGTTAGAAGTTGTTACTACAGCAATTAAGTTGTATTAACCAATTTGAGTATTTGTAGTTGTATTTTAACATTACATGCGAATATTTCTTAAGCTATACAATTACTTCTACAAATAGTTGTCCAGAGTTTTAGATCAAATCATTTTAAATATTACTGCCAAAGGAACAAGCCAACAAAAATAGTTGTTCAATGCAAAAAAAAAGTTTTTGGACATGACGAAATTATTGGTTCTGAAAAGCGTAATTCTGGGGTTTTTAGGAAAAAATCGTTCAGAATTTATGAGCAATAGTGTGAAGTCAATGCTGGGAGCATTTAAAAAACTTGATATATGTCACTGAAAATTTGCTTTCTGCATTTACAGTTGGACTATCTCGGCAAATAGACCGCAACCGAATCTGATGAACAGGGTGAGCGGTTACCATCAGATTTCTCTGCCGTTCGAGGAAAGGTATAACTTCACTTTTGGTATGTGTATTAAAAGGACTTCATAGAAATGTATTTTATATACACAAAGGAAAAAAATCACCCGACGCAATCCTGACTGACATACGTTGGGGGTATTGTAGTAAACACAGTGGCCAAGAAAATTCACACAAAAGCGCAGAAAAACGAACACAACCCATTATTGGTTATGACGTTGAATCTGATTTTAGCGAGAACTGAGAGCCTCCTCCATCTAAAAGAGCCTCCAAAGGCTGAAGTCCTTCGTTGACAGTGCTCTTTAAACTGTAACTTATGTAGTAATTAATATATAATTTAAAGAAATAAATAAATAATATAATAGTTTTCATATTGTAACATTTGTATTAGGAAGAAAAACAAAATATATTAAGCAACATTTCACAACGATAGCAATTGATATACTTGCTAATTTGTATATTGCACTATTTTAGATGACATTGTAATGTCTACTATTTTCATGGTACCGCTTTTGATTCGACAGTTGAGATACGGAAATGTGTAAGTATATTTAGTATATTGAACATAGGTGCCATGCATCTTCAGGAGTACAACTTTGGAGAATATTGTTGTATAAATTCTTCAAATTTATGTCAATTACAGACAAATATGATGAAAAACTTTGTTTTTTGGGCTTGGACAACTATTTTTGTGGGTTTGTTTCTTGGCAATATAATTGAAAATGATTTGATCTAAAACTCTGGATATTTGTAGTTGTAATTGTATAGCTTAAGCCATATTAGCCTGTAATGTTAAAAATTAAAGATGTTAATCTGATATAATTATTTTAGCACTTTAAATGATACTTTGTTGGTCAGTGTTTTGACCGTATTGTAATATGATCTTAAACGCTAGAACTTTGCAGAATATGGCCGTATATATTTGGTAACTTGTAAGCGAAAAAAAGAAAAAAATTATAAAATATTACACTTCTACACCAATTTTAGAGTACACAATACAACTTTTGTTGACTGGTGTATTCTGCAACGTTTTCAAGAATTGTGTGGTCTATAATTCCCTCTAAAATAGTTACCCCAAATTATTTACCGTGTGCTGGAAAATTACAAGAAATCAAAAAAATAGCAAATTTGGTTTGACGTTTCGCCATTTGACGAAGTGACGGCGCGTTGTTTACAAAATGTGTATTAGTCAACATAGTGCGACGATGAAAGAGCTACAATTCTGTAGAAGGTTGTAATGAAAAATATGTAACGGTTTAGAATATACTGAAGTATAATCAGAATTACAGCTTTGATCAACAGCTGAAATCTTCTTTGGACTATACAAAAAAAAATTGTGATGACCGGGTCCAAAACCGAGTGGTGTTTTCTGATTCCTCGCCAATATGCTATCATAATTTTGTGGTTTCGTTGAGGCCCTAATTTCACTGTTGCACAGTGTAATAAATTAGTCCTCTTCCAAAATATATCATTTGACTTGTTTACCCTTCAATGACAAGAGACATTAAAGCTAAAAATTAAAGAATATTGAATATTATTAATAATACTTTTGTATGCGTAGAATGTTTTTGTATGCGTATTGAAAGGAGGCTAATTATTTCTGCGTTTGGCAATATACAGGGTGATTCAGGAAGTTCCGGACAAATTTCTCCAGCGTATTCCTTGGCTCATTTCATGAAGAAAAGTCCACTGGGACCATGTCCGAAAATGCAAGGGTGCGAAATGGCAGCGGGTTCAAAATTTTCGGACTGGCGGTCGGAGGGTAAAGTTGCTAACTTCTGAGCCAGTGGTCGAATTTTGTTGTTTTTGGGCTTGTTGGGAAGTTCTTTAAGAGGCCTTTCACAATCAACAAAAAAGAAGTAGAAAAAGGTCAAATCACCGAGATACAGAGCTTTCGGAAAAATGGAAAAAACATTAACCTATTTGCTATTTCGTGCAAAATTAAAATTTATCATTTTTATTTTGGTGAATGACGCGACATATAGTTTCTGCCAATTTGCCGGTTATGTGTTTATCTCTGTTGTTAAAAAGGTAGTAAAAATTGGTGAAAAAACTTAGTTGGAATGAGGTTGCCAGATTACCCTTTTTTGCTGAAATATTCCATTCTACACGTTTGGAAATTTCCCGGGATTCCCGGAGAAAATTCCCGGGAAAGCGGGCATTGAAAATGAACGAATTTCCCGGGATGCATTCTCTACATGCGGGGTATAATTAAAAGTGCAAACATTTCGTTTAATAATCAGAAATTAATTAGAAAAAAGTAATCAAAATATATCTAATTTTTTTTTGTGGATCCAAAAACCATCTAACAACAACCATTTGTCAATTTCTTTTAATTGATTTCACTAATATCACACAACAATTAGCATTGACTGACAGACATCTAGAAACTTGTCAACAAAAATGTGTTCATGGAATTTTTGGTATCATTTACATTTTTGATGAGTGTTGTAGACACTACGTCATATACTTTTTGAACGCCACTTCATATTTCAATCATGAACTAAACCAAAAAATAAATTAAAAACTTCATAAAAAAAATTGTAAATGTAAAACTACAAAAAAAAAGATCCTGGAATATCCATAGTGCCTGTTAGTGCCACAAGAGTTGTGGAAGGGGCTAAATATTGGATCCCGATCCCTCCCGTCCTAAAACCAAAATTGTCTATCCCCTCCCGCATGACCCGACGAATTTTTGTTCGACGAACTTGTTGCAAAGTTACGAGTACGTATTTGATATTTCACAAGAGGCTTTGCTGTTAAATAGAAACTACGTATATTGGAATGTTACACGAGGACTTTACAGAAAAACTAATATTTTAAACAGAAAGTGATAAACAAAGTTGTGAAAAAACAATAAAGTGTATAGATATCAGCCAGCGAAGAATACATATCAAAAATTGAGGTGATGTGAGACTTTTAAACATAATCGTTCAATATGACGCCACTATTGACGCCTTCACAAACACATGCAGACAATTGTGGACCCTTGGCTGGAGGAACTATTACTGTGGACGACACAAATTAACTTAAACATACATATGATACCCAGGGTAGCCCATCCCCATTTTTGATCGAAAATATGAAAAATTTAGAAAGATTGTCTGTATTTGTTTTTCGATTGGACGCTCCGTTTTCGAGATATAGAAATTGCTTCATATTTTCGATAAAAACAAAAATAGGCACGAAATACGAACCCTGATTACAAATAATAATAATTTTGTTTATATTTAAATATAAAATACAAAATTTTAATAAAAAGTTATATTTTTTTTTACTTTTTTTCTATAAAATTCATAAGGGGTTAAAGCATCACCAAATTGGTTGTGACTGCCATCAAATTCAAGTAATTACTTTAGTTTAGCATACGAATATATTATTTGGTACAACCGAATTAGTTTTTACATTTTTCATTCATCCAACTAATAGAATATTCACCACTACAGAATAATTTGATTGCTAGAACTAAAACTCGATTGACAGATCACATTTATTTCTTGTTGCTGTGGCTTCAACTAAATATTTCAGTTCCTGCAACCAAATCTGATTTACAAATAAATTGATATGCACAACATTTGGTGATAAAGAACACAATTATTGGTAATCACAACAGAATAATGTGATGGTCCAATGAACCGCCAAATTTTAGTTGGCTGTAAATATGGTT
Organism: Phaonia tiefii; assembly: GCA_963931995.1. NCBI lineage: Eukaryota > Metazoa > Arthropoda > Insecta > Diptera > Muscidae > Phaonia > Phaonia tiefii. The sequence continues at coordinate 150,220,547 of OZ008369.1, read as the reverse complement.
GTGACAACGAATCTCTTCTCTGTGTGTATATACTTTATATATTGAACGTAGGGAGTTATCGAGATTCTTCTTTATCGGAATGATCGGGAGAGATCGCCTTTTAATCCCGATCCCGACTAGGGCTCATCCAGTCCCGACGAGCTCTCCTTATTGAGACTCAGAGGCAGGGTTCGTATTTCCCTGCATAATGTGTTACCCTGGTAGTTACCCACGGCGAAGGGGAATAACCCATCGCTATTACTCATTACCCAATGGGTATTACCAACACAGCATGGGGGACATAATGGGTAGTTACCCACGACAATGGAGAATTCCCCATCACGATTACCCATTACCCACGGGGTATTAGAGAAAATAATGATTACCCACGACGATGGGAAATTACCCATCGCTATTACTCATTACCGTCGGTGGTGCAATGGTTAGTGTGCGCGACTTGAACGTGGCACACTGGTCTGAAACGCCCAAAAAGCTGGCCAAAAATTAAAAAGTTGGTGAAACTACTTGAAATTTTGTATGCAATAGTTTTGTAGGTCGGAAAATCCAAATTTAAGGTCGACAATTATAAAAAAATGGCGGATCCCAAATGGCTGACAGATTTCTACGAAATCGTTATCAGATTCGAAAAAATATGCTACTTGGGGTGTACTGAGTTTTGAAATTGACGTTAGATGATAAAAACGAAAATTACCACTTCAAAATTAAGGTTTTTAATAAAAATGACGTCCCACAGTAAAACATAAACAAGTTACAATTGTATTTCATCACTAGAAGATAATTCTGAGTGAAAATCCAGAAGTTTTGGAGAACAAGCTTGGGAAGACAGTAACAATTCAAGTACTTTCAGACTGAGAGGTTGCAAAAAGGAGCAATTTTTCCTTATGGTTCCTAATCTATAGACATTTATCTTTATAGTTCTATGGAGATTTTCACCAATGGTCACCAATAGAAGAACTAACGGAATATTTATTACGAAGTTTTTAGTCAGGTTACGATTTCTGGCACGAGCAGTTTCATAATATTAATAAAATACGTTCATTTTTAACAAACAAAATTAAAAAGTCAATGTACGTACCTCCAACAACAGTTTCCATGTCGCAAGTTACAAATAACACTTTTTCATCAATCACAATACCATTTCTCACTGGAGCTCGAATTTTGGCGTTTTGGGAAATCTTGGGAGGAAGTGAAAACAGATATTTTCATCTGTTCCTAGAACTCACGTAGGCATGCTTATGCTGTACATTTTCAGCTTTCCGTTCAAAAATATGTCCTAAACGAAATGGCATATTCGAATTTCGAAAAAAACAATTTTTTATTTTTGATGTTTGACCAGCTTTTTTGGCGTTTCAGACCAGCGTGCGTGGCTTCGATCCCTGCTCAGACCATCTTACATTTCTTTCGAAGACGGTCGCGTCGGTTAGTAATGGCGACACAATCTTCTCAAAATACCGTTTGGAACCGGTGTAAAACTGTAGGTCCCAATCAGTGAGTGTAAAAACTAGAAAGCGTACATCTCACTGATTGTGAGAAGCTCTCCTTAATCCCAGCTTGGGATGTTATGGGACATCATTTTTTATTATCCATTACACATGGGGAATTGGTGGACGGTCTGTACACAATACCCCAATAATGGGTTACCCAGGAAGTTCCACTTTCGAGATATAGACATATGATTGTTTTAGCAATATTTTACTTGACAAAATTTTAGTTTTAAATATTTATTTATTTTTGTTACAGTGGTCCCGTATTGAAGACATCCATGGGTAAAGGTCATATAGAGGTAAAAAATTCATTATTTTTGCGATATTATATTATATAGTCCTATTTTTATTTGAGCGATTTTGTTGTTTTGACGATTCAATTCAATTCCAATTCAATTCCAATTCAATTTCAAATTTTATTTATCCAAATATACATGAACATATACATTTTTGAGTTTTATCTAATAGATATTCAACAATTGTAGCAAGGAATAGTTGTTAAATATATACATATACAATTTGTGTAAATCAGATAAAAAGGCAAAAGGATATGAAAACCTTTATTTGGGCTACATTATTAAAAATTCAAACAAAAATTAGAAAACAAATTGTATATAGGAAGATTAATCAGGATAATAATCGATTATAAAAACAATATTTTAAATTTTTCAGTTTGCCGATTTAAATAATATTCGCCAAATAAATTAAAATTCCGTCATACGAATTGGACCATTTAATCAAAAATCCCTTAAAAACTCGCAAAAAGTATTTATTTTTCCGATTGGAGGCTCCGTTTCGCGATATAGACATGTGGCCAGTTTAACGATTTTTTATTTGAAAAAGTGTTCGTTTTTGCGATTTGTTAAAAAAATCATTCGTGGGGTAAAGCCTCTTGTAGAGGCAACAAATTTATATGTTTCAGAATGGAGGCACCAGTTCTGAGTTATAGCTATACTACTATTTTAGCGATTTTCTTATTTTGGCGATTTTTGTTTGAAAAAACTGTACCAGTACGAATTGGACCACTTTATGAAAAACCCTAAGAACCTCTCAAAAAGTAGTTATTTTTTCGATTGAGTGTTCAGTTTTCGAGATATACACATTTTTCTTCAATTTTTTAATATATGGATAAAATATTGGAATGGGTAACACATTTCCCATCGCCGAGGGTATTGTAAAAAATCCATTTCCCCATACCCTGTGGATAATAGGTAATCGTGATGGATAATTTCACATCGTCGTGGGTAACTACTAGCCCTAGTGAGATAAGGTGCGTCTCTGAGACGTATGACAAATAAGCATTTATATATTTCTTTGATTTTTAAGGGAAATACTGTTGGTCGGTTTTGCAGTTTAAAAGTTGAGGGCTTTTCTGTAGGTAACATTTCTTTATAGAGCAAGACTTAATCTTATTAATGTTAAACTAAAATTATTTAAAAAAATTTTGGAACCTCTACTAATTAGACCTTGGTTATTAGACGTATGGTTATCTTTTATGTGTAAAAAATAAGGTTATCTTTCTAGGGCTAGAGTGTCAAAAAAACCCGTAATTTTTTAAAACCCGGTTTTCGGTTTGTTCGAAAAAACAATTTTTCAAAAAAAAAACGGGTTTCGGTTTGTTCAAAAAATCAATTGTTCTACACACCGGTTTTCGGTTTTTAATTTTTGGCGGAAAAAGGTGGAAATCCGTTTTTTTAATTTAAATTAAATTTCACATGTAGCACTTACAATACACTTGTTTAGCAAACATTTTAAATACTGACTCGTGTTTAAAAAAATTTCCAGACTCTATTTAATTATGACAATTACGTTTTAATTTGAAAAAAATCACATGAGGTGTCATGGGACACCCGGTTGGAACGAAGTTTCTTTCGCTATATATTTTGTACTAGTTAGTTCCAGCACGTATAAAGCTCCCGTTGAAAAGGACGATAATTGAAATTGATCTTTAAGAAAAGGTACTTTTTGTAATAAAAAAAAATCTTTTTTAAGAATTTTTTTTTTCTGCAATGTATTTTTTAAAAGAAAATTTATATTTTTAGGTCCTTTTTGTAAGAATATGTATTATATATGTTGCGGCAAGAGTTTTTGCCGTATTTGAAACAAAAACAATTAAAATTTATTTAGTTTTTAAAATTTATTTATTTTCAACAAAATTTACGTTGGGACGTCTGTCCGCCTCAAAATCAAAATACGAATCATTCTTTGCAATTAGAAGGGATGACACTTGTCGAATCCCTGTTTTCTTTTTATATCGATAACAAACAACAAAAATCGATATTTATATGGCAATTTCTCAAGGAGTGCTCACATTGTTCATTCGTAAGGAAAGTTCACCTTGTTTGTACATCACAATTCAGGTGTACTAAGATTGAATTCATAGACATTTCATACAATACAATTCATTCAACATTAACAATAAAAATTCAAAATTAACAATAAGAAATAATTTCCGCAACAATATACATATATATGTATTATATAGGTTCTTTTTTAAAGAGTGGTACTACTTTTATTAAAAGATAATGTTTTTTTTATAGAAAAAGGTACTATTTTTAAGAAGAAGTACTTTCTGTAAGAAACAGCCATAAGAGTAAGAACAGGTACTTTTAAAAGAAGTGGTACTCTTTTTAGGAAACGGTTATTTTTGAACAAAAGGTTATTTTTGAAAGGCTACTTACATATGTATCTCAAGAAAAAAAAAAAAATATTTTATTTTTAAGAAAAGGTACTTTTAAGAAAAGGAATTTTTGTATGAAATGATATGTTTTATAACAAGACATTTTTTTAAAGAAAAGGGTTTTTTTAAAGAAATGGTAATTTATTTTAGAATTGGTCCTTTTTTCAAGAATAGGTAAATTTTTAAGTGTAGGTAGATAGTAGATATTATCCTATTAAATGAGATAAAATTAAACCATAAACACAATGTAATATTTAAAAATTATTAAATCATAAGCAAATATCGAATTTATACAATAAGGGGTGGGGGAAGTGCTATATTAATCAAAAATAACATACACTACTACAGTCATGATAACAAAAGTAGATATTCGCTAGATGCTTTAGAGACATGCGCCATAAAGATACCCTTTGACTGCGACAACTTTTTAGTTATTACATGTGCGTACTATCCGGCCGGCAATATAAATTCAATACGAGCAGACTTGCAAAAACTATTTGATTTTATGAATCTTCAAAATTCAAATAACTACTATGTACTAGCGGGAGACTTGAACTGCAACCACACAGAATGGGGTAATACTGTTAATAACGCAATAACCTAAAAAAAAGTCAACATCGAAGTCCTTACACTTCCAACGTGTTCAGCGAAGCCCCCTTTCCTTAGCCGTAATTATGTCACAATGCCTTCCATTGAATAGCATGACTATCACAAAGCCAACATGAAAGAACACAACCCTCATATACGTCCTCTGACTGTACAAATCTAGCAATAATTACCAAATCCTAAAAGTATGTAAAATAATACTGGGTTGTATACTGGGTTATAGCAAAATACGGTTAAAAAAAAGTTGCTTAAAATTTTTTCATTTAGCCCCCCTTCCGCAACGTGCGATAAGGAACTTCGTTCCAATAAAAAATGTATATCATATTCCAATTAGGAATGCGTGTTTAATAGAAAATGTAAAAGTTTCATTAAAATTCTCAATAAACTAATTTTAATTCGAAAATCATACGAGGGCTTATATTCAATAATGGCCATTTACATTTTGACGAAATTTTTTTTTAAACGACAAACTCGTCGCTGACCCAGTGTGCATCTACTGTGAAAATTGCAATTCAAAAAACGCATTTTTAGTACCAAATATCTTGTATTACTATCTACACGATAGTTTTTTATGAATGCAAAAGTGGCTATATATGATATATATATATCATTGAATTTTGTCGTTTTGTTTAATTTTAGTCTGTTTTTAGTTAAATTATTGGTGCTGATTTGAAATTCGCCACTTGCCTTCCAATTATGCTTTATGTTTAAGCTACCGCACAACCAAATTGCGTTGCAAGTATGTCGTCCCATGTTCTTATCAACGCTATCTATAAATAAGGGCATGGTTTTGAACGATTAATTTGAACGATAAACCAAATTAGGCGTTGCTTGTACCAAAAAAAAAAATTTGATAAGGGTGGTTGTAAAAGGAAGGACAGTACTAAAAAATTCATGGTAACCACTTTTAAGACCAAATTAGATGTTTTTAAAGATTACTTTTAAAAATGTGCAGAAGAGGCAGCAAAGCCCGTTTCAATATTTGCTTTCTCTTAAGTTTTTGCCGAACAAAATTTATGCCTCGCAAGGATCAGTGTGATACTTGTGTCGGTTTTAAGGCTAACCAAATATCTTTAGAAGAATACGATACTCATATTATGAATAAACAACGGGCTCAACTTGAGAAACAACAAGACAAACTTGCAGCTGAAGAAGGAGGATGGCATGTGTTCACAAGCAGTAAAGGTTTGCCTCGACATTAACGCCTCAGCCGTTTATTATAAACCACGCCTACAAGTGCACATCTTTATTATACGGTGTACAATCTCCCCACCCATCAATGCACAAACTACTGGTTGAACGAGACTGATGGAGACCTCTCCTCTTCGACGTTTATTACGTGCATAATACACCATTTGTCAACTCACTGTCTAAAAGATAGTTTGCCAATAGTTATTTACTCCGGTGGTTGGGGTTACCAAAACCGTAACCACATTTTGTCGAACGCAATGCCCAATTTTTCAATAGAATATAACAAAATCGTCGAACAAAAATACTGGAAGAAAGGACATACACAGATGGAGTGTGACAGTGCTCATGCAAAGATAGAGGCTAAGTTGAAAAACCAGACCATATATTTGCCATACGACTATGTCAGAGTAACCAAAGATGCCCACAAAGCAGTTAAAATCAACGACAAAATTATTAAAAGGCCATTTGATACATTATACTTAAATTATGATTTTTGTAATAACTATAAGGATACTAATCTTATTCGATTTTCTAGTATTAAACCTGGGCGAGCAAAAAATGGTCCGATAGTATCCCATCTAAGATCTCTTTTATATTCCCCAAGTGGTAGTATTAACTTTAAAGTGGATTTTGATCAAAATTACTCTGTATTGCCTACTACAATCAAGCAATATAAAGGTCACATAAAACCAAAGTAATTGCAAACCGATCAACTCCCAATCCAGCAAAGCAAATGGAAACATTTACAGGATCTAAAGTAATTCCAGAAGAGTATCACTATTTCTATGATAATCTCAGCCAGGGGCAGTAAAAACTTCAAAAATGTGGTATTATCCTTAAACATTTAATTTACTTATCTCTTGTTTCTTGTTGTCTCAACATTGTCTTTGAATTAAAAATAGTTAAAAATATTTTCAATCATTTAAAGAATCTTCAAGATTCGAAACAACTCTTTTGAACACACCTACCCTATACTTTACCTAATTTGAAATAGGTAAAAAAAACAACCCGTTGCTCCCAAGGAGTGGCCCCTGTAAGGTTCAAATATTATAACAGGTCCTACAACTTTTTTATTCCCAACATTTCTAGTGAACATATGTATATACCCCCTATCTCCCTCCGTTTGATGGGTCCTCATACAAAACTCGTAAAACAAACTTAGTTTAAAAAAAAGGCAAACGTTGGTATCAACATATTATTTTCCTATACAACGATTTCATTATTGATGCAATACTGGCTATCTGCCATAGAAGCTAACATAACGCGAATTTCACGAAACTTTTCAGTTAGGGTGTTTGTTACACATATTCTGTTAATATTGTACAAGATGAGTTCATCAAAATTGTTGCTAATTTACGCATAAAATGGTTTTGTGTTTTTGTAGATTGCCATTATTGAATATAAGCCGTCGATATTAAACTTTGAGGGAGAATTTAAATTAAGTGTAAAAGTTTAAGTTTATTAAGTTTAAAACATTTATTTATAAAATAAATTTGAAATTTGAAAAAAATGTTTGAAATCTTAATTAATTCTTAATTGTTAAATTGTTTAAATCATTCAGAGTGTTTAGATCTTATTGAAGCATAAAATCATATTTGACAATAAAAACCATATTTCTTAAACAATTTCATAAAAATTCGAAAATGACATCGTTTATTATCAATTTTTTTAAGGATATTAACACAAATTGAGTAAAAACCGGTTCACATACGTCAAATAACCGGTTTCCTGTGTGTTCGAAACGTGTTTCGTTTCACCGGTTTTCCGGTTTCGGTTTTGGTCACTCTAGTAACTACCCATTATGTACCAACTGTTTTTGTTCGAAAAGCGGGACTTTGAGCCATTAAGCGGGATGTTGTCGTTTTTAATAAATGAGTTAACATTTAAATAAATAAGATATACCGTTTAAAAATAGTTCAGATTAAGTTTAAAAATAAAATATACGTTTTCAATCTTCATTTAATATATAATTTTATATTGATGTGTTGATATATCTGTGGTCACAAGGCATAACAGCCTAACTCGAGCTAGGACACAATTGAGTTATTAGTACCATCGAATTCAGCGTGTCTAAATCTATTTGCTATAAATTTTTCATTTTTGTGCCCATTATAGGAAGGCAATTAACCCCAAAAAAAACCTAATAGCTTAAGTTATTTTTTTAATGACTGTTTTGGCATAACCGCCTAACTCATAATTTTTCAACTTTAATTTCGTACCTCAACTTAAGTGTTCCTTATTCCATATTTTTTAATTTAGCATAACCTCCTAAGTCAATTTAGGATTACAAGAAATATGAACATTATTTTTCATTCTTGCCTAAATCAACTTAATTCGATATTCCAAAAAATAAAGAAAAAATTTTATTTTCCTTACTTGAGTTAAGCTCCTATGCCGAATTACAATTTCGTTTTTTTATAAACATAATGCCCAGTGGCAACTTAAGTTGCCAGCAGAGGTCTTGCTCTTTTGAGTACACTGAGAACGAATAGAAAGAAAAAAATAAGAGAATATTTTTGTAATATCGTAGAAAACAACCGGTTGTTCTATTTTTAGCAATTTCAGTTTGTTTTGTTTTCTCGTTTGGTTGAGACAAGAAATTGATTTTAGTGCAGTTTTTGAGATCGGTATTTGAAGGAGGTAGCTGATGAAAAATGTAAGTTGTAAAATTTCAGTAACTGTTGTTGAAATAAAAAGTGTGTTTTTATTTAGATATAATGTGTAGTTACCGTTTTACATATCAATTTAGTCAATTGGTTGGTTTCCACTTGAGTAATAAGCTGATTGAAAGTGGTGGCAACTTTAGATGCCATTGGGCACTTGAGTACATTTTTTTGTGTCGTGATGTGTCACTGTTTTTTGTATTCTGGGTGTGTAATTGTGTCAAGATCTGTGTTTGGTTTTTGTCGTCGAATAAGGTTTATGAAAAAAATTTATATCTTAGGTCTTCACATAAACGAGCGCTGACTTTTGATGAAATTTTGAATGAATTGGAACTTTTGGAAACTGATGAAATATCAGCAGATATAGTTATAATTCCACCTATAGAAACTGCCCAACAAGACACAGACGTTGATTCCGATAAGTCTGACGTAGAAGTAGATGGAGACCTAGAAAGATTGCCGCGTCGAATCATGAGGACTGAAGCAGAAACTGTCAAGGATTTAGATGCCGTCAACACAGTGGCAAAAGAAGTACCGCCGCCCAAAAGACAAAAACCAACGACTCGAAAATGGGGTAAGACACTGCCAAAATTTGATATACCTCCATCTAGTCCAATAACCGGGGATTTTGAAGCGGCTTTTGGAGACCAAATTACAAAACCTATCGATGCTTTTTTTAAATTTTGTTCGGAAGATTTTATAGATAAGGTAGTAACTGAAACTAACTTATATGCACAGCAGAAAGGAAATCATTCATTTGCACTCGATCATGATCAATTCAAAGTTTTTGTTGGTATTCTGCTTTCTAGTGGTTACCATGTCCTGCCTTCTCGACGCATGTACTGGAAAAGTGATGACGACTGCATTTCTCCAATTATAATAAATGCAATGAGGAGGAATACATTTGAAGAGATTTTACGGAATTTACATTGTGCAGATAACACAAAATTCAATGAAAATGATCGAATGTACAAAGTTCGTCCAATATTTGAAATCCTAAATAAAAATTTCAAGAAAATTGCCCACAGTGGTTTTCTAAGTGTCGATGAAAGTATGATTCCGTACTATGGTAGACACGGTTCCAAACAGTTCATACGAGGTAAACCAATAAGATTTGGGTTTAAACTGTGGTGCATGGCGGATCACAATGGTTACATGATTCACTCGGAGCCTTATTGTGGATCTTCTACAAATATAGCTCCACTCGGATTTGGCCAAGGCGGTGATGTTGTTCTAGGCCTAGTTTCGCATTGCAACTTATCAACTGGAACTCAATTATTTTTCGACAACTTATTCACCAGCGTTAGTTTGCTTGAAGAACTACAGAATCGTGGCATTGGAGCTACTGGAACATTACGCGAAAACCGTGTTTCCAAGGAAATGAAGTTTGTGACTAAACCCCAGTTTGCCAAAGAACCTCGGGGTACATATGATATTTCTTGCACAAACAATCTTTTAGCAGTAAGATGGGTGGATAATGCCGTTGTAACTGTCCTCACGAACTGTACTCCCCTGGAACCCATTGGCACAATATCACGTTATTCTCGACAACAAAAGAGTCGCATAAACGTAAAAATACCATTTCCCATCACACAGTATAATAAATATATGGGTGGCGTTGATTTATGTGATCAGTTTATATCAACTTATCGCACCACTATTAGAACAAAAAAATGGTGGTGGCCATTTTTTGCGTGGGCAATTGATATATGCTGTGTTCAAGGATGGTTGTTGTTTCGAAAGATGGGCCACAATATACCTTATTTGGAGTTCAGAAGACAATGTACTATGTTCCTTTTAAAATCATATGGGACAGTAGCCAGTAAAACCGGTCCACCGTCTTCTGGTCAAAAAAATTTAATAGACAACATCCGGTTAGATAAAAAGGATCACATAATTATAAAGGGAGAATCAAAATACCACCGCTGCAAACAATGCAATGGCCGCCGCACAATATTTGTATGTAAAAAATGCCATGTTTCTCTCCATCCAACCAAATGCTTCGCTGAATTTCATAATAAATAGTTAGAAATATGTATATATTTATACTTAAAAAAAATTCTTGTATAATTTTCTTTTCAATAATTACAAAATATGAATAAAACTCTATATTACAACGTAAACTGTGTGTCTCGTCAATTTGATAGCTATTTGCCCAATGGCATCTTAAGTTGCCGGGCGAAAACCCACACTTTCCTACTTTTTTTCACAAAGTTGCTGAACAAAGTATGTTTCTTATCCATCAAAGAACATGTGTTCCAAATTTCGTCTCAAAATTCCAAAAAAAAAGTTCCGGGCATTAATGGGTTAAGTTCTTTCTCCAAACTAAAAAAAAATTTGAAAATCCCATGTCAAGTTAAGTTGTTAATCCAAATTTGAATTTAACAAAAACTGTTGTCCAAGTAGACTTTGGTATTTATACCAAAACTATGAACATTGAAAAAAAAAATTTTTCAAAAGTGAGTCATTAAGTTGAGTTAGGTCATTGCGGGCATTTGTACATCTTCAGTGGTGATTGATTTAAAATTGGTAAATTTTAACAATTGCTGTGAAAAATTTGTGGAAAATGTCTGAGAGCGTACCAGAATTGGTGGAATTGGATAAGATGCTGGCTGAACCTCCTAAGGACAAAGGTAAGTAAATAAAAGTTAGTTTATTGATATGTATTGTTAAACTTTGTTGAATAATTTAAGTTTCATTTAAGAACGTGTATCAGTTTATCAGTTTTTACGACATGCGTCTATATACCTATGTCTAACCACGACTGTCATATCAAATACATATTTACTTAAATAGAAATAACCTAATACTCTTATTTATAATTTTACTCTAGTCAGACGTGTTGAAACTGGCTCATCTCAGGTCGAAAATAGTTTATATAGAAATGGTTTCATTCCAAATTTTCAACAATGTGTGCAAACAGAATCCCGGTCATCAGCGCTTGGAATAAACTTTGATATGGACTTGCCCATTTAACATTAAACTAACTTTATCACTTAAAACTTTAATAACGGAATATTAATTATAATATAGGTTCACAAACGCTAAAACCACAAAGTAATGAAGCAGGTGATGAATTTTTTATTGAAAACAGAGCGTTTGACTCAGACGATTCGATAAAGGGCCCAGATTTTAATTCATCATGTTCATCCAATACCATTGATTCTTGTACAAATGAAAAAATATTTCCTCAGAGAAATTGAAGAAACTTCAGAGACACGAAAGCCGAAATCAATAAAAAAAATCGATATCAGCTTCGAAATAGTGGCCAATCTTATCAAACGCTCTCTGGGAACACTGTAAGAGCTAGAGCTTATACGCCATTTGATAGCTGCAGAAACAAATGCAATGAGAAAGTTGGAATTGAACAAGTCGAATCACTATTTAAGCATTACTGGTCATTAGGAACTTATGATCACAGAATTCTTTACATAGGGTCATTGATAGCCATAGAGGACAAAAAGTGTGATACCCTTTGTAATGTTGGAAAACGTAAGAGAAATCGTGAAAACACCATGAAATATTCTTTAGAAATTGGCGGTAATGTTATACAAGTATGCAAAAAACATTTTGCACAGTGTTTTGAAGAATCTGATAGTATTATACAAACAGTCATTCGTAAAAACATTGGGTGTCCCTCAATGCAATTCAAATATCTTCGAGGAAAGCCTACTCCACCCTCTAAGATAGATGATGAGGTAGGACACGAAGTTAAAAACCACATTTCAAGTTTCCCTGCATATGAGAGTCACTACAGTCGACGCGATACGAGTCAGAAATATTTGCCTTCCAGCCTCAATCAATCATTCATGCACCGCCTTTACAAATTGAAGGTCGAAAATCCAGTAAGCCTATCTAAGTGAGATATTCAAGACTATGGGCCTTAAATTCAAAGCACCTAACGTAGACACTTGTAGTACTTGTGATACCTTCGTTGCAAAATTAAAAATCGCTCAAACGGATGAAGAAAAATGTGCATTAATTGAACAAAAAAATAATCATTTAATTGCAGCTGAAATGGCTTATGAGTCAAAACGAAAGGCTAAAATGGATTCAATGGCATCAAACACCATGAAGAGTTTCGCCTTTGATTTACGACAATGCCTGCCAACACCTTTCCTTCGAAACTCTATATGCTTCTATAAAAGACAACTCTGGACGTTTAACTTAACAGTCCGTGACCTTGAAACCAATATTGCAAAATGCTTTATGTGGCACGAAGCTATGGCCCGGCGCGGCGGAAATGAAATTGCATCATGTCTCTACAAATTGTTAAAAATGTTGCCAGCGGAAACAAAAACTGTAACATTCTATAGTGATTCGTGTTCAGGACAGAATAAGAACTCTTTTGTTTCTGCAATGTTTCTTTTATTTATTTCAAATGTTCAAATGTTGGATTACATCGACCACAAGTTCCTTGAGCCAGGACATACTCACATGGAGTGTGATAGCGACCACGCTCTTATTGAACGAATGAAAAAGAAACAGTTTATTAATACGATTGGAACTAAAATGCAAACAGTTGAAATGAATTATAATGATTTTTATAACTTTTCTGATTTTTCCCAGTCAAAATTTCCTTGGAAACGTGTAAATGAAGGTGGCGAAAAATTTGTATGGAACAAAGTTCGTTGGATGCGTTATACAAAAAGTTGTAATGAAATACAATACAAAACGTCTTTAGCTACAAATGACTCCTTTAAAATCTGTGTAAGCGGGCTGAATGGAATACAAATAATAGCGGATTTACCATGCATTTCCCGCGAAAAAAAAGAGATCATATGGACCTGAAACAGTTTATAAACCCACAATTTCATTCATTTTACGACAATTTGTGAACAAGTACGGAACACCCAAAAAACCATCCAGATTTGACAGAGTATGACAGCGAAGAAAATATTTAAATATAAGTGAAATATACTTGTAAAAACTTTTAAAATTTAATAAAATGGATTTCTTTAATAAAATACTGAATTTGCTGTTTTTATTTTTATTTATATTTATATTATATTTTTATTCTCCACACAGAAATGGTATAATTCTTAGAACATTGAACGAAGTCAAAGTAAAAATGTAAACTAAGTCTTTAAACTTTATGAATTATTATATAGGAATAACAACCTAACTCAACATGGGAGATTGAATCTGAAAAATGTTGACATAGAATAACAATTTATGTCAATTTAGGCGCACTTAAACTTTTTATTTTATCTGGAATAATAGCCTAACTCAACTTTAACTTTTTGACTTTTTTTCGTTCACCAATTCGTAAGAGCCGAAGTGTCTTTTTCGGTAATATCTTTTGATCGCCAGAATAAACAACTATTTTGTTTTAACAACTAAGTAACGAAATTCGTTTCCTTGGAATCTGTAGCAAAGTTTTCCAAAAAAAAGCCGTCTCCTGATTTTCAGTGAAGATTCCAAACTTTAAACTGCTGTACTGAAAATATTGAAAAACAGACTTAGGCTGTTATGACTTGTGACCACAGATATTATCCTTATTCGGCCTCCGTTTTAGTATTCCCAAAGTTTTCCAAATCAAGCTCATGGCCAAGGGTTTCCCCCAAAAAGTCAATTAAAAGTCTTTCGATGAAAGGGGAAATATCGATTAAAATTAAGATTAAACATTTTAGTTGAGTTTTTGGGGGAAACTCTTGATGTGAAAAACTTTGGGAAGATTTTATATTGATAAAAATATAGTACATACTTTATATTATAATTAAATTTTTTTTTGATTTTTAAAAAGCTAGATTAAAATTTTACTAATGAAAATACGAAACGTTATCTTCTCAAAAAATTAATTTTAATGGGATTCGTTAAAATATTTTGCCCTTAAGAAGCATCTGATTCCCGCAACTGTCGTTATAAAATAGATATAAATAAAAATAGATATATCAGACTACTGTGAAGCAAAATCGACAAAAACCCATATAAGGCTCTGATTATGAAGTTCACAAACTTCGAAACGATCGTGTGACAATGCGAATTGAAATCCTGCTTGTGGCTGTAAAAACTTTTATGTTAAAAAAATATAACTTCCAAGCTAAATTATACTAGACTAGTTCCAAAGACGAAAGAGTCATAAAGCGGGACTTCCCCACAGCTGCAGATAAATACCCATTATTTTCCACATACTGTGGGTAATGGGTAAACTCATCCATTCAACACGGCGATGTGTCTGGGATACAACGGTGGGGGGGGGGGGGGTGGGGGGGTAAATACGAACTCTGCTGAGATGTGTCGGATCTTTTATCATTCCCAAATTATGTGTCAGTACGTAGTATCGGTTTTTCTCAATAAGAGCGCCACAAAAGTTTTTTTAAATAAAACAAAACCGGTTTTAGATACCAATGAAATTCTTTATTCCTGTGAAAGTACGTTCGATGCCATTATGTACGGAACTCGATTTCTTTTGCATGGCCACCACGGGCACGCTTGCAGAAGTCTAGACGCTGAACCCAATTTTCGACGGTTTTGAAGCATAAATCGGCCGATACTGCTGCAATTTCACGTTCGATATTCGTACGAAGTTCATCAATCGTCGCTGGCTTGTTGGCATAGACCATAGACTTGACGTAGCCCCACAGGAAATAATCTAACGGCGTCAAATCGCACGACCGAAGCGGCCAATCGACTGGGCCATTTCGTGAGATAACACGTTCACCAAACTTGGTTTCCAATAAATTGATTGTGGCATTCGCTGTGTGGCTTGTGGCGCCGTCCTGTTGGAACCACATGTCCTCCAAGTCCATATTATCCAATTGGGGCCAAAAATATTCGGTTATCATTGAACGGTAGCGATTCGCATTCACAGTAATGTGCCGGTCTTGATCATCACGGAAGAAGTACGGCCCAATGACGCCGCCGGCCCATAAACCGCACCAAACCGTAATTTTTTCGGGATGCAATGATGACTCATGGATTATGTGTGAATTGCTGTCTGACCAATAATGCATATTTTGCTTATTGACGAAGCCATTCAGTCAGAAATGAGCCTCATCGCTGAAGATGATTTTCCGATGAAAATCCGAATCATTTTCTAGTTGTTGCCCAGCCCAATTCACGAACATACGACGCTTATGGTGGTCAAGCGGCTTCAGTTCTTGCGTCAATTTGATCTTGTAAGGATGTAGGCCAAGATCTTTTCGTAAAATTCGCCACAACGACGTCACAGAGATGCCCAACGCTTGAGAACGACGTGTGAGAGACACATTTGGGCTTTCTTGAGCCTCAGCGGCAGCAATATTGTCGACACTACGGGCACTTCTTTGTCTTACTGGCACGGGAACATTTTGTACGGTGCCTGTGGATTCAAATTTTTCCACTAGACACTCAATTGTTGATCTGATAGGACGATTATGACGACCATAAATTGGACGTAGCGCTCTTAAAGTTGAGGCTACTGACTCCAAATTTCGGTAGTAAATTTTAATAATTTCGACTCGTTGTTGGCTCGTATATCTTTCCATGATGCAATGGCAAACCTTACTGAAGAGAAATGTAAAAAGAGCGGGAAAAAATATGGCGTCGTTTGCTGTCCCTATCGATTTACTTTTGTAGCGTTTCTGTTGAAAAACCCTTTATATACAATAGTTCTAATTCATAATTAGGGGTCTCACGTTGTGGTTAGGAAGTATTTCCAGCTCTGAAAAGTTTCCGTTTGCTAACAACGAAATGAATGGGGAAGAAATGTACCATAGTAACATTTGTTGTTCTTATTTGAACGGTCTTTGAAAACATTGAAAACATTTTCATTGGTTTAGATTTTAATTAATCTGTTCAAGTTAGAAAAAGTGGAAGACAGCTGAAAACAACAACAGTTTACTTTTTGGAAAATATTTCCCATCTGAAAAATTTACCTCTCCTGCTTATGTTTGAGTTACCAGTATGTTAAATTATGAAAACTTCTTTATTCTATTTCGAAGAAACAAGTGATTTGCACAACGAAAAAGAGTTGGCAGCACTTTATATGCACATTTATTTAATTAAAAAAAACCAAAGTGGGTTTTTTAACAAAAAAAAATTAATAAATGGTTCCCGTTACATCCCATGAAGGGATTGGGGGGAGCTTCTCACAAACAGTGAGCTGTGTGCTATCTAATATTAAACTCACTGATTGGAACCTACAGTTTTACACCGCCACCAAACGGTATTTTGAAAGCTTTTTCACGGCTAAATACTCGATAGTGTCGCCGACACTAAGCGAGGATCGAAAACACGTTATCATGCACAAGATCCCAGCACAAAGCCATTGCACCACCGACGGCCACAAAAGCCCCGTATTTAGTTCGTGCGAAATTTTCGTAAGATTTTTTGTCATTTATCTCTAAACGGAAATTATTGTTGCAGAGAGTTGCCACATATCTATGATTTACCTGGAAAACAATTTCATTAATAATTTCTCTTCGTACTCCATTTAATTTTTAACGCATGTGGTGTAACTTTTGTTTGTTAAAATAATCTAAATGTCAAAATTCCCGTCCCAAAAAATTATTAAACAATTGTTTTCGTACAAATTTATTTTGGTATAACAACCCGCTAATTGATTTTGCCCACGAAATTTTCGCAGAGCTAAGTAATTCCTGTTACTTCTTATGGCAACAAAAGTATCATAAAAACTGAATATCGGGCTTAATGGTGGAAATGTGTGATTTTTTAATAAATGAAATGTTTATTGCGCCAACATTTAGGAAAATAAATTAAAAACAATATTATCTAGGCACAAAAGTTATTTTAGCATTTTTTTTGTGTTTATGCAACTAAAAATGTGAATTCCAGTTACAAAACCAAAAGTGGTTTCATTCCTACAGAATTTGTCGTTTACTGAAGACCCAAAATACACAATTAATTCCAATTTCGATCGGAATGGAATTGTATGATCGGCCTGATATTCACTGATAGATTTATGTATTTTAGAAAAATCCTTATAGTTAGGAAAAGTGTAAAAATGTTTGTTTGGTGCAACAACCAAACCAAAACAATTGTTTTGGGCGTAAGAAATTAACAGCAAAATACCAGGTAAAACCGATGCTCTGACCTCAAATCTAAATAGAAAATTTTTTCAAAGGTTCAGAGAATGGCAATAGTGTGCCTTTTGCACAACCCCTACCGAGGCTTTGCGGGTTACCCTCCATGTGTTACAAAGGTAAATAAATGGCTGCAATGTCGGCAAAAAACATTCCTCGCGATGGATCATCGACCCATATGGTAATGGGACGAGTTTCAGGGATCTGCGACAATCCACAATGGAAGTGGGTTACTTGACACCCACGTCTGCCTTTAAGTAAATCTTCCTCAGTCATATCGCGGAAATGCATTATGCAAGGGAATCATACCAGCTTATAGAAAGTGTTTAGGTGTATACAGTTTTAGCTTAAAACTGGAGTATAATGTAAGGTCACCAGGACCAACAGACCATTGTAGTGTCTTTCAGGCAGAATGTATGGCAATCGGAGAATTTCATCACTGGCTGGGACAAAACGTCACCAACGCCTTGGCTATCTACATCTACTCTGACAGTCAGGCTGGAATAAAATGTATGCTATCTGTATTCACGACGTCAAGAACTATTCATAACTGCCGCACATCTCTAAATGAGATGGCCAAGTAGTTCGGTATTCAGATAACATTCCAGGGACCCATAGAGCGGATGAGCTGGCGAGTTTATGGACTACCTTACTTGTTCCACTTGATACGGAGTATAAGCTCATGGATAAAACAAAGCTCTCATCAATGCGAATGATAGATGTTCTGGAGGCACAAAATTCAGGTTCACTAGGCAAGAATAGTAGTTGTGATAACTGGACACTGACATTCAGCAAGTTAAGCGGAATGATTTTAGCAACTTTCTGTAACAGGTTCAACGATGAGGACGGAATATGACGTAGGTTGAAGAAACTGTATAACGTCATCTGTTTACCTAATTTCAAGCTACGTTAGAAATATGCAAAGAAACCTATATGGGCATTTCCATAGAAAGTGCCACCCTATGTCACATTACGTCACCAACGAATCTTATTTAAATTTTAGAACCATGAAGTTCAATTGTTTTCTATTCTTTCACTAAATACAGAATGTAAGAAGCCGGCGGTGGTGCAATGGTAATGTGCGCGGCTCTTGTGCATGAGAACGTGGGTTCGATCCCTGCTCTGACCACCTTACATTTCTTTCAACGGCGGTCACATCGCTTAGTGACGGCGACACTATCGAGTACTTAGCCATGAAAAAGCTGCTCAAAATACCATTCGAAACCGGTGTAAAATTGTAGGTCCCAATCAGTGAGTGTAAAGCTCACTGGAGAAGCTCTCTCTAATCCCTTCATGGGATGTAACGGGAAATCATTTATTTTATAAGAAGCTCTATATTTAATAACAGTTGAGAAAACAATCAAACTAACTGGTCCTAAATTATGAGCAATTAACGAGGGTGACGTAATGTGTCAAAAGGTGGACCTTTCTGTGGAAGTGCCCATATTGTATTTTATACCTGAAATGTGGCTTTAATGGGAAACAACGTAAATATTGACTTTAAGAATGAAATATTATTTTGTTTATAGTTTCTAATAAAATATTTATAGTTTTTTATAATAACATCGACACGTTCCCGCCAGAATGTATTAAGCGACATAGCTATTTGGCGACAATGACTTTTTTCCATATTCTCAAAATTTATGCCAGGCCCCACATTTTGATATGCGGAGAATGTCCCTTGCATAACCACGGCATGAGTTATTAAACAAGCGAAATGGTAATAACCGAAAAAATAATACAAATCAGCTACTTGACAGAAAGTTTTTTTCGTTTCCTGAACAATTTCCATTTTGTTGCTTAATACATTCTGCCGGGAACGTGTCGACATGACGAAATTCGAAACGACTGAATACAGAACATTCGATTTTTACAAAACCTTTAGTTTTCCAATTCGTCAAGAACACCGAAACCGGTTATTAACCGGTATTTACCCCTAGGTCTAATCGGAAACCGTTTTCATCTAAATTTGAATATGTGAAGAACCCGAAACCGGCATTTCTGAAAAACCGTTTTTTTTGAAGACACTAAAGGGTTTTTCAACAGAGACGCTACAAAACTAAATCGATAGGGACAGCAAATAACGCCATATTTTTTCCCTCTCTTTTGACATTTCTCTTCAGTAAGGTTTGCCATTTCATCATGGAAAGATATACGAGCCAACAGCG
Organism: Phaonia tiefii; assembly: GCA_963931995.1. Classification (NCBI taxonomy): domain Eukaryota; kingdom Metazoa; phylum Arthropoda; class Insecta; order Diptera; family Muscidae; genus Phaonia; species Phaonia tiefii. The sequence continues at coordinate 150,200,729 of OZ008369.1, read as the reverse complement.
AGTCGAAATTATTAAAATTTACTACCGAAATTTGGAGTCAGTGGCCTCAACTTTAAGAGGCCTCAACAATCAGCGATGAGGCTCATTTCTGGCTGAATGGCTTCGTCAATAAGCAAAATATGCGTCATTGGTCAGACAGCAATCCGCAGGTAATCCATGAGTCATCATTGCATCCCGAAAAAATTACGGTTTGGTGCGGTTTATGGGCCGGCGGCGTCATTGGGTCGTACTTCTTCGGTGATGATCAAGACCGGCACATTAATGTGAATGCGAATCGCTACCGTTCAATGATAACCGAATATTTTTGGCCCCAATTGGATAATATGGACTTGGAGGACATGTGGTTCCAACAGGACGGCGCCACAAGCCACACAGCGAATGCCACAATGAATTTATTGGAAACCAAGTTTGGTGAATGTGTTATCTCACGAAATGGCCCAGTCGATTGGCCGCCCCGGTCGTGCGATGTGACGGCGTTAGATTATTTCCTGTGGGGCTACGTCAAGTCTATGGTCTATGCCAACAAGCCAGCGACGATTGATGAACTTCGTACGAATATCGAACGTGAAATTGCAGCAGTATCGGCCGATTTATGCTTGAAAACCGTCGAAAATTGGGTTCAGCGTCTGGACTTCTGCAAGCGTGCCCGTGGTGGCCATGCAAAAGAAATCGAGTTCCATACATAAACGTACTTTCTAACGTACATCTAACGTACTTTCACAGGAATAAAGAATTTCATTGGTATCTAAAACCGGTTTTGTTTTATTTAAAAAAACTTTTGTAGCGCTCTTATGGAAAAACCCTTTACATACGGGGTACAAATGAAAGTGGAAAAATTTCCGTTAATATTATAAATAAATTATAAAAATATTTAATCAGAAGATATCACATCATTTGGTGAATCCAAAAATCATCTAACAACAACAATTTGTTCATTTATTTTAATTGATTTCACTAATTGGCTTTGACTAAGCGATGTCTATAAACTTGTTCACAAGAATGTGTTATCGACCTACTGAGATTTGAATTGTTGGCTTTGTTTACATTTTTGATGAGTGCTATATGTAGAATCTCTAGTTCATATCCTCTTTGGTCAGTGTTCTAAAATACATGAAATTTTTCGTCGTGAAAATGCCTAGTACTGTCTATTGGACAAATTTAAATTGAGGTTCCACCGTGAAAAGTCAGCAAAGTCATTTAGAAGCTAGATCTAGTATTCTTACTGAGTCTCAAAGTAATAAAAGCACTGATTACTACTGTACAACTTTAAATACGTATTTGTGTCAACACGCAAGTGACTTGTGCGGCAAACCTACATAAGTGATGCTTGTGAATTTTTGAGACTCTTGGGTTTTGACGTGATTATGGTGAGAGAATTTAGAGGCTAGAGGGTTTAGAGGCTAGAGCCAGATTCAATACTGTTATTTCGCCGATGCCTAACGGTTATGCTTGACAAAGTATTTTTGTTATATGTGTAATACATTCGTCTGTTATTATAATTCAAATAATCGACAATCGTATGTTATTTAGTACTAAAGCAAGAAGTTGCTATAAAAAGATTCACTCTAAATACATTGTAGTGTATCCTCCAATCGAGACCGATTTTCATGTACCTATTATCAATTTATTTCGTTTGTTTATTATTTCTTTTAGTTTATTAACTCAATTTGGATTTTTCGAGGATAACCTGAACACGAAACTGAACCTGATTTGATTATTATTTCACATACCTTGTCCGCAGCTTCTCGCACAATTAAATTTCTGTTCATTGGTATACAGTTCTCGATTGCTTGCACAAATCGGATTGTACTCGGATGTAGTGCCACATTTTTGAAAACATTGCACGAACTCTGGCGTTGGTGTTGTTGCAGCTGGTAAAAACCGCATCATTGAGGGGGCCGGTGTGGGAGCCAATCTTGGGGCCAATGTGGGAGACAATCTTAGGGCTAATGTTGGAGCCAATGTGGGGGTCGGCCCAGCATTGTCAGGGTTATTGTCACCACGGCTGAACACCAACTCCTGCCCAGGTAACAGCCAATTGCCAACTTGCAAATTACTTTGTGTTGGTCCACTATTAGGATTGGAAAATGGCCTAGGAAATCCGAAACCCCAACCATTGAATCCTTGATGTTGTGTTGTGAGGTGAAAACAACAGGTGTTTAGTATTAAAATACATAAGGAAACTAAAAATTTTAAATTAAAGTCGTTTTTTTGTTTGTAATTATTTAAAATATATTCAGTTATTTCACTCAACTTTTAATTATATTGCACGACTTCATCACGACCGGCAAATGATGATTAAATATAGTTATGCGAACAATTTGATGTTTATCGTGATGCATCTGGCGCTTAACTGAGTCGATGTTACTGTCGACTTAACAAGTCAATAAAAATAGTGGGATTCTCTCTTATATTTATTGGAATTTACAGGTTTTTTATACGCTGCGACAGGGATGGCATGACATTATTTGACTGGTATTTGACAAATATTTAAATTTATGTATTTATTTTCAGTAACTCACATTTCATTTACTTAAGGTGCTTTAGGTTCTTCTGAAATGAAAATGTTAAGGGAAGTGACTAAGTTTTGTTAACATTGGTACTAAAATAAATAAAAGTCGTCCGTCGGTGGTGCAATTGTTAATGTGGCCAGGTCTTGTACATGAGAATCTCGGTTCGCGCCCAACTCAGACCACCTTACATTTATTATACTACACGCTGAAAAATCTGTCGTTTTTTGTTGTTTGAAAGCAAATTTAACGTGTGTTTGAAGTTCGTCGCAAATATCATGTACTTTTGTGCAAACACATTGTGTTTGCTAATCAGTATTACATGTTTGAGACACAATGATTAATATGTTCTAACATATCGTCGAAGCGCCCACGAAAAGGGTTATGTGTAATTTTTTGTAAAAATGTTAATTGCACAATTGAAAACCATTTGTATTTATACATACGCTCCTGATATTTGCATCGGCTTCGAAGTTTATGGTACTGACAAAGACAGAGTTCTATTTAGAAGAAATGTTCCAAGAAAATGTTAGTTTATTGGTTTTCCTGAAAAGTTAATAAAAAACCCATAGCAGTTTTCATTGGCGCAGCGACGATACGTGTTTGCGATCCAAATATATATGTGTTTGTGATACAAACACATCTGTGTTCGTTGCACTGTTTATGCTCTCTCGAGAACAAGAGAATAAAAGAGGGACAACGAGAGAGTCTATCTTGTAAATGTGTATCGGTATTTTTGCATTATGCTCTCAATCAGTGAGGCATAAATATTGCTGAATGTGCGTGTAAATTGCAGATGAAGTTCAGTGTATTCAGTCGTCAATGGTTCATCGTAAAGAGGATATCAAAAGCGCTTAATCAGTGAAAATAGAATAATCAAGGCTCGGACAGTTAAATGGTTTGCGATGCTGCTTTGGTTTATGGGTATGTGTTTCGTATATATGTATGTTTGCTACCAAAATGATAAATGTTTTTGAGGAATGAAACTGGGAAAAGCAACCATGTGAAGCCCTTTGTCTGTCCGAGCCTTTACTATGAAAATCGGAAAGGCGGACCATTTGTGAAATATAACATATAAGTAATTAATACACACTTGGCTTGCATGAACTAGATTTGTATATATGTATATTGTTTGTATTTATTATTTATAAATGTGGATTTATATTGATACAATTAATTACAATAAATAATACAAATATATTGAATTCAAAAAATAATTCGTTTCGAAATATTATTATGTTTGGGAGGAAATGCGCACATGTTTCCACGGCTTGGGGAAACATGCGAATGCTTCCACGTAAGTGCATGGAAGTTTGCGATGAAGAACGCATATATGTCCACGTAAAAGCATACATGTTTGCCAGTAAACAAGCTACTGTTTGTATTTAAATGCAAGTGTATTTGGGACTTGCAAACATATGAATATTTGAAATATGTTCCAAACATATACATAGTTCCTGCAGAATATGTTTGGGAAAATATGTTAGAGAGGCCGCTATTTTTCAGCGTTTACCGAATAATTAGCCATGAACCAATTTATCACAACCACGATTAGGATATGGATTTCCTTCACATGCTTTGAACACTTTCTTAAAATCAAAAACTAAACTTCTTACACCCCATTTTGACTGCCAATAATAATAAAGTGGTAGAATTTATTTTTCCGAACATTTAGAGAATCTAAATGAAGTGCGTCACAGGTGAGCACTTGTTAATAATTTCCCATCCCTGTCGAATTCCACTACGGCTGTTATTGATATTTAAATAATGTGCTAAAGTGTGCATCGGTATCACTTTCAACAAATACATTCTTCCAGATTTAGTCAGGCCTTAATTTAAATGATCGTTGAAGAGCGATTTGGAATACCCTACACCAATGGTTCTAAAAAATCAAAAAAGTTTAATGAAACGTTTCTCCCAGTTTTGGATGTTGCAGTATTAAGCGTGTTTTGGTTACACCGCTTGCTTATATATTCGCTTGTTTAGCGAGAACTTAGCGACGAGACTCATTTTCGCCGTCGGTGGTGCAATGGTAGTGTGCGCGGCTCTTGTGCATGTGGACGTGAGTTCGATCCCTGCTCTGACCACCTTAAATATCTTTCGACGGCGGTCGCCTCGCTTAGTAACGGCGATACTATCGAGTATTAAGCCATGAAAAAGCTTCTCAAAATTTTCTGATCATATAACATCAGCAAACATCACTTGTTTTGGAACAAGAAATAACTTTAAGAATATAATTGAAATGATGTTTCTAGCGACGCCAACAGCTGATTGCCGTTATTTCAGTGCAGTGCAGCCAACATGCAAGAAATCGAAAACTAGAACCAATCATGAAAACGAAGCCAGGGTTCAAATTCAGTGTCTCAAATAATAATAAATTTCGTGACCATTATTTAAAAATATACAAATGCTCATATCTACTAAACGACGCGTCTAAGTCAGAAAGGGCTGAAATTCGTGATCGCTATTTAAAAATATACATAACTGAATTTCCTAACTGACCGTATCTCCGACATAATACCTCTAATCGTGAAAAGGACTGAATTTGGGGATCACTACGGTTGGTCTGTCACTTGAAAAGGCTGCAAGACAGCACGCTGTCTAGCACGCTAAGGCTAAAGAAGCCCATTGTGATACCTGCAGTTTCCTCCATAGCAACTATTGGCTAATCATCCAGCCAATTTGCCCTTTCAATAAATTTGTCTATAAGACCTACAATTATATCCTGTAGGGCTACGGTGCTAACTAGTTGTGTTCCGAATATCCTACTTCTCAGTCCTGCCAGAGCAGTGCAATCTAAGAGAAGGTGTTTCGTCGTTTCCTCATCCTCTTCCATGCAGCATCTACAGAGAGTGGAGTTTCTATGTCCCAATCTTAGGGCATGTTTTCCTACAAGACAATGTCCCGTAAGTGTTCCTATCGTTGTGGATAACCTACCTCTCGGCAAGTTAAATAGTTGCCTAGTCCTCTTCCTGTCCACCTGTGGCCAGGGGAACCTGGCTTGTTTACAAGTTGAAGTAGGTCTCCACTTGTCTTTGAACATATTATCGGCCCATTGGCCGATCTGCAAACGGCAGGTAAGAGATTGGCATACTAACACCTTCTTTTGCCGGAAGAACATGTGCCGTAGTACCCGGTCTAGCTAACGCATTCGCTACGCAAATTCGAATGTCGCTGTGTCCCGGTACCCCGATGAGCCTGATGTCAAAATACTCTGCCATCACCGTAAGTGATGAGTGGCATTCTTTCACCGTCAGGGATGTAGCAAGCATAGCTTCCAGGGATTTTGTGGCAGCCTGGCTGTCTGTGTAGATACATATTCTCAGGAGGGTTTTGACACTACTTTTCAGTAGTTCAGCAACCTCCAGTATGGCGATAATTTCCGCCTGAAATACACTACAGTGATCAGGCAGCTTGGAGGAGATATTTATATTTAGGTCCGGTGAATGGACCCCACAACCTACTTGCTCGTCCAACTTTGATCCATCCGTGAAAAATTTGCCCCTTCCAGTGACTTTTAACAGGTATTCCTGTTCGGAATAGAAGTCCTTAGATTTGTCGTTGGTAGAAGGTAGGGGATACAGTAGTCCGTTTTTACGGGAATAGAGTTGATCCGGTGTAGTAATTCAGTGTGTCCGGAATGCTCCGATATCCCGATATGAAGGCGTGCCCGAAGTTAATGTAAAAACTTCAAAATAGCGGATAACATTTAGCGGCCATGAATTTACTAATACTACGATAGTATGTTGAAATTTAAAATTGTAATGTCGCTGAAAACTGAAATAACAAATTAATAATATATCATTATTTATTATAATAAATAACATACGACACCATAATAACAATCACACATTAAAACTGAATATTTAAAATTCAATTTGTAGTTTTTCCCACTGAATTTTAAATGTGATAGATATTTTAGGTTCGATTTCCTTCATTCTGCCATTCAATAATGAAGGGAAGTACCTTTTGTTAAGTGTCACCGTATGTAAATTGGAAATAACTGGTTTTCATGCGAGACCGAGCGAGTTATTCATTGTTTTGCTCATCTTTACCCAGCAGTGTTGCCAGTTTCGTATTTTTAGTGAAATTCCAGCACTTTTTTTGGGCTTCTGCACTTTTTTTTCGAAAAATTGTGCTCTCTGCTTGTTAACACTTTTTTGGTCAAAATTTGCAAATTTTGATCTTTCTCCCTTTATTTGTATGCGCTCTCCGGTTCACTTATTTAAAGGCACTAAAAATTCCATATTCAGCAGCCTGTATCTTGTGCAATTTGTAATCGATTGCAGAATTTTAAAGTGGAAATGAAAGTTAAACATCTTGAGATATAAAAAAAATCATGACAATAGTGGTTTCTTAACTAAAGAACTTTTTTTGAGCAATTCAAAAACAAAGTCCAAAAATGTGAAATTTTTTTGGTTCACTGGAATAAAGGCACTTTAGTTGATTTTAATGACAAAGAGTTTTTCTTGTTTTTTTAATTTATTTTACTTTATTTAAGAACTATTAGTAATGGGTACAACCCCCTTTGTTTTTAATAACTTTAAATATACGGGGTTTCATTGAGAGATAAAGAAATTCATGTAATCCAACGAAATTTGATTCCAAGCATCCTTAATGACCTGAATTAGTGACTGCTTGTCATCAAATTGTCTACATCCTTCATAGACCTTACGAGATAACCAACTCCAGATATTTTCGATAATGTTTAGATCTGGCGAATAGGGTGGACAGTCAAGAAAATTAACATTTTGGTTTGCAATGAGCTCTGGCGTTGTGTATAGGGGCATTATCCTGTTGCAATATCCAAGGTATGGGATGGTAGTTTACTGAACTTCGGAAAAGCCGATTAAAATAAAATTTTGTACCTTGCACCAGTCATTTTTGCACTTTGAAATTCAAGATCGATGGTGCCATAGTACGTAATAGCACCCCACACCATAATGCCGCCCTCTCGGCTGTGATGTCGGTTCATAAATCGCTTTTCTTTGCACAGATCATGGAAATAATAGTTGTTGCCATCAGGCCCATCCAAATTAAACTTCTTCTCATCCGTAAATAAAAGGGTTCTCCCGGCATTTACATGACCTCTTTGCTGCACATCCCATACCATATAGTCTCTTGCGAATTGAAGCCGCTTTTCCTTACGAGGACCATTAAGTTGCATTTTTGGCGTAGAACACGTCTTACCTTACGGTATAGGGAGTCATGTCAGATTGTTATTGTTGTAATCTTTATTTCATTGATTATGAGGAAACGGCGAGATAACTTTTTTAAACAATTTTTTGTAGGTAAATGAAGATGTTATCTTTCGTTTGATATACATTTCCTAATATTTAAATTTCTCAAATGAAAATTGTTTAAACACATACACTCAAACGTATGTGTGGTGTTTGGTTGAGTGTTTGAGTTTGTAGCGTGAACACAAACTATGCTGCTGTTTCAGTGTGGACACAAACCTTCGGCTGTTGTTTTGATTGATGAAATATTGAAATTTCGTATACATATTTACTTATCTATTTAAGTGAAACAAAATGTTAAATGTGAATTTGAATTTAACATGGATATATAATTATAAAAAATATATGAAAAAATTAATTCATACATTTTTATGTTAAATGAAAGTGCTGCCAAGTAAGCAAAATAACAATGCTGCTTGATGCTGTTTGACAGCAGCTGACAGTTGACGTTTATCATTTACCATTTATTGTTATATATGTTTTCTGTCTTATCGGATGGCGTATTCTACGTTAAACTTAATGGCCATGTATCTGACACAGCATGCAGGGACAGTCCGTGGCCGAAGGCGTCGGACAACTGTCTGCTGTTTTTTTTTTTAGTCACTTAATCACTCTGCGTACTGATGCCTTGCTCGCTTCCACTCCAGCTGGAGTTCTTATGTTTGATAAGGATAAAGCAAAATTAGAGGCAATTTTGATGATTTTTCTTTTCTCATACGTAGATAAAGACAATGAAACCCTTGCTTTATAATTTTTTCCATACCCCTCGGGGTCCTTGATGTAATTGTCGGCAACTGTTGGGATCCGTCCATTTTTTTTTACCTATTGCGCGGTTACAATATCCTTCTGACCGGTAAACATCGATTTTAGTTTTTTCCGATTGATTTGAAATTTTTTGTTTTATCATTTTGACTCGTAAAATGATAAAGATGAAATAAATTGTAAAAAACAAACGCTCCCTACAAAAAATCTTCGCCTACTTTAAAAATGATAATGTTAATGGCAAAGTATTGTTATGGATGTTTTCGCACAAGTAGGAGTTTAGACAATTCTCGCTTACCTGAGATTTGTTTATCCCTATAATGTGTGATGATATACCTAAATACTTGTAGAGAAAGGAGCTGATGATATGCCTGGGAGGGCATTGAAATAGCTAAATTCCCAACCATCCACCATATTGATCAATTTCACAATTTTTCTCTTTTAATATTTCTATTAAAATTTACTTTTTCATAGAAAAAGATCTTGAACCGGACAATTATTGAAAACATAACAACTAAAAGATGGAATTATATGAACGAATGTAAATAATAAAAACATAATAAAATGACTTTATCCATGTGAACCAAAAAAAATAGCATATTTTTGGACTTTTTTCTATAAATTTCTCAAAAAAAAATTCTTTAGTTAAGAAACCACTATTGTCATGATTGTTTTTATATCTTAAGGTGTCTAGCTTCCATTTCCATTTTAAAATTCTGCAATCGGTTACAAATTGCAAAAGATACAGGCTGCTGAATATGGAATTTTTAGTGCCTTTAAATAAGTGAACCGCAGTGTATACTCGTATCTGTACAACAATGATCTCCTTGTCCAAAGAAATGAATTGACACCCATTTTGCCTTGTTTAAAACGTGATGTTGCCCCCATATTGCATTTTTGGTAAAACGCCAACAAGTGCAAATTTCAGAAAAACTGAAACACGTATTTACTTAAATCGACCAAAGATTAAAATATATCAATCTAACATTCAAATTAGAAAACTCTCTGTAGCAAAATTTTAAAAATGCGATATTTTCATCAGAATATCCCTGAAAATAGGATGTGATATAACATGTTTTATATACTGTTAGACGCAATTTAAAATAACCTTTCTAATGCTATTAATATTGCCCGCTGAAAAATGTATCTTTTTTATTGCTTAAATGCAAATATAACGTGTTTGTAGCTTGCCGCAAACTTGTGTCCAAACACATTGTGTTGGCTATTCAATATAACATGTTTGGGACACAATGATTAACAGGTTACAATATATGTATTTGTGACCCAAATGTGGATTTGTTCAAACTTAAATTCACGAAATCAGTGCTTGCAAACATGTACAAAACATGGATCCTGCAATATGTTGCTGGGGCCGTTATTTTTCAGCGTGTGTATACATTGTCTTTAGTTTAACTAGAAAATTCTCTTAAAAACTAAAAAAAATCCCTTTTTCAAAAAGTGGTCCAGCTCACGTGATCTTAATGCTAGATACGAAATACTTTAGGAAACATCATAAAGCAACCCAAGGTAAATTTTGAGGGTTGCACAAAATTACCTTTTTTTGTGAGTCGGTCTAATTTACTTGTTTTTGTGTGTGAAATTTGTTGTTTAATACACTCCCGTAAGTATGCAATACATTTTAAAGGCACAAGAATTGGAAGCTTTTGTTTCAAAACATACACTGTGTTGCAAGAAATTTTGCTTCAGTACTTTTAGAAGTGCATACATATCATACTTAAAGTTAGGTGTTATGGCCACCTTTGAAAGTTATATTGTCATACACATTTTTCGAAAAACTTACGGATTTATAGCGCAATACGCAATACATCACTTTCCCCAGAATATACATATCGAGGGTCTAGATGCAAGAACCCATATCTAACATTTTTCTCAAAATGCGTTTTTGATGGGAAATTTATCGTTGATGTATTTGCCATCTATGATATCAATATGGCAAAGCGCTTCTACAGCTCTCTAGCAAAGCGCTTCTACAGCTAATTTAAATGGCTTTAAAACATTTAGTAGCACTGTTAGTATATTTATATTATCTTCAATCCAAATCTCAATTTGTACCAAATCAATAAGAGCCTCTTTTATAGAATTTTTTAAACGCAAGAACTTTTCTATCATGGGCACCATCGAATTCCATCTGGTAACAATATCCAATTCGAGAGAAATTTCTTTATTGTGTTCCGCAACAATATATTTTAGTAAAATGCAATTTTTCGTCGGGCGTTCGTTCAAAATATTGATTATATGGCGGGTGTTGGCCAACATTTCTTCCTAATTTTCGTTGATTTCTACGCCTTCATTACTACCATCATCAACTGCAGCTAAATCTTCGTTGTGATCTCCATCAGAGAGTTATATTGTATTACACCATACGACAATTAAAAAAAAAATCGTTACACTTGAACCGGATGATATACGTCTGAAACTATATGCAAAATGGAGTTAATTGGCGTTTTCAGTTTTTCATTTTCTCATCCTGTTGTCCCATAAAAGGACTAACAATTTTCAAGGGATAACATTTTTCAAAAAAAAAATTTTGAAAAGAAACAATTTGTTCGAAAACAAAAATATGTTAATAGCCTGTATATAGTGTAATACTCGTGGCCGTCGGTGGTGCAATGGTTAGTGTGCGCGACTCTTGTACATGAGATCCTGGGTTCGAACCCTGCCCTGACCACCTTCAAAAAAAATTTCTTTCGGCGGCGGTCACCTCGCATAGTGACGGCGACACTATCGAGTATATAGCCATGAAAAAGCTTCTCAAAATACCGTTCGGAATCGGTGTAAAACTGTAGGTCCCAATCACTGAGTGAAAACTGGAAAGCGCACAGCTTAGTGATTGTGAGAAGTTCTCTCCGGTCCCTTCATGGGATGTAATGGGAAACCATTTTTTTTATAGTGTAATACTCCCCAAAATTTCAACATTCTAGCTTTATTAGTTAATTTTTACTAAAAGTTTTTTTTTACTTTATTATATGGAACAGAGTATAAAATTTTTTTAAAAAGGGAGTTACACTTGAATCAGATGATATAAGACTGAAACTAAAAGCTAATCGGACTAAAATGTCATTTTCAGTTTTTCATTTCGTCATCCTGTTGCCCCTTAAAAGAACTGCAAAGCTTCAAAGGGTAACATTATTCATGGATATTTAAAATGAATGGTACTTAAAAAAGTGTATACTATTGCTTTGTCGTTTGTATATGCCAGCAGTGTCACGACAAATTGACCGACAGAAATCTGCCAACATGTGGGCTGTATTTTTTCCCCGGAACCTGTTCTCCATTACGGCGAGATCTTGATGAAATCTTTCACCGTGTTCATCACTAAAATTTCCTAAATTTTCGCGGAAAAGTCCAGATGTCTGTCCAGAAAATGTATTTTCTGGGACATATTAACTCCCATTTTTCCAAAACATTCCACAAGGTTCTGATTTATACTTTTGTAGTTTTCAGATTTGATGTTGCTCAAGAAGTTATCGATTACAGCATTCACAACTATTCCAAGCTTCCTTTTATACCGTCGTTAATACGCATTTTTTTAAATTGTAGACTCCGTTCCATATAATAAAGTACTTTTTTGCTGAAAGAGTTTTATGTAAACTTTTATTAAAAATTAACTAATAAAGCTAGAATGTTTACATTTTGGGGAGTATTACACTATATACAGGCTATTAACATATATTTTTTTCGAATAAATTGTTGGAGGTTTTCAAAGGATTATAAAGGATTTAATTTTTCAAGGACATTTTTTAAGTCTTTTTTATCCTGGAGTGGCATTAATAAAAAAATAATAAAAATACCCATAATTCTCTTCTTTAATTTAACACCCATATCGTTGTCGTAGGGTGCGAATAAGTATTTAACATTATTTTTTGAAAAATGAGGGGGGTACTGTGGAAATCCACTTTTCAAGTTTATATACTTTACATTAAAATATAAAATATAGTAACCATAAATATTTTCAGTTATTTTATTGTCAAAAAATATTTTCACTTATTTTTCTTTGTCAAAAACATTTTTTATTTTATTCATTACAAATTTGAATTTCGAGAAGGAAACATTGGAATTATAAAATAAATATAATTTTTTACAAAATAAAAAATAAAATTATTCTGTTTTCCTCAAATGTTATCCCTTGAAAATGTTTAGTCCTTTTATGGGGCAACAGGATGAGAAAATGAAAAACTGAAATCGCCAATTGACTCAAAGTTGCCTATAGTTTCAGACGTATATCATCCGGTTCAAGTGTAATATGGACTGTCGGACGGTGTTATCAACTGGTACTCTTACAGCCTTTTTATAAAAAATTTCGACAACTGCCAAATGTATGGCATGACTAAGGCAAAATATACCTTCAACTGGATTTTCCGAACGATGTGCTTTTCAAAACATATATTGTAATCGTTTAAACGCGACTCCAACAATGCTCTAATTTCTATAGCATCGCTTTTGCCAGGTATAAAAACCATACCCTGATTATAAAAAACCTTTTCATCTCAATGCAAACATATATTTAGATATCTCCTATTTTTTATGCTTGTCCATTCGTCCATCACCAAGGAAAATCTACAGTTTGCATGTAACTTTTTTTTTAATTTTATCCCTTTGAATTGCTCAATAATAATATCTTTCACGCCCGATTCATTTTGCGGGAAATTGTAGTCGCGAAGTTTCATCGATTCTTGTATGAATACACTTCTGGTAATTCCTCTTATAGTACAACCATCGATACTGGTCAGTTTTGAAACCAAAGTTCCCAAATGTTAACTTTTTATATATTGATCCATTGTGCCCTGCATTTTTCGTATCTTATTGGTTGGAGGCTGTTCTGAAGTAGTGGGTGACTCCATGTTGTATATTGTTTTATGCACGGATTGCAAAAGACTGAGCAGACCACTTGTCGATTTAAAATCGATAGATTTTCTATATTTACCTTAAGAAGTAAGAAATCAAGTATGAAAAAGCCTCGAACACAAAACGAAATACAAATGTCACACACGATCAGCTGTTAAATAAAACTGCACTGACAGAGAGAGATAGTGTAATCTGAACGTAAGTTATAAAATGAAGATGTCGCTAAAATCGTAGATATCGAAACAGAATCTGTGTTCGGACCTTTAACTAAAATCGTAAATTTTGTTTCCGTTTAAATAAAAGATAAATAATTTTTGTATTATTTTTCTTTTTTATTTTGCAATATTTCGACTCTCGCTGAGAGTCATCATCAGGCAAATAAATTAGCGAATATTTAACATTACAAGAAGAATTTCAATAGATTTATAAAAGTTTCCTCCGCAACGCGCGTTCGTCATCTAACGTTACATAACGGACACGCGTTGATGATGACTCTCAGCGAGAGTCGAAATATTGCAAAAAAAAGAAAAATAGTACAAAAATTATTTATCTTTTATATAAAATTGAATATATACTTAGCGGGCCGAAAACAACCTCATTTAAAATCAGAAATGTGGAAAGAGAAATTAAAAAATTTCCCGGGAATCCCGGATGAATTCCCGGGAAACCGGGAATGAAAAATTACCGAGATTTCCTGGGCGGGAGTACCTGGGAGAGAAGCTTTACTTATCACTGATATAGCTGTCATTCAATACATACATATCTAGTTAGGTGGGCCTAATCTTAAAGAAAATATTGTAGTGGACTATGTTCCATCCAATGAAGATGATTTTGAAGACTCGAATACAACAGGTCTGATTTTATATTGCTAAATTTGTATATAACATACATACTTTTATTCAGATTCCGAAGAAGAGCAAATCATTTATAATGCGCTCGTTGGACGAAGAATAAAAAGAAATCATAATACTTCACCAATAACCCGAAAAGAAAGTGCAATCAAGAGATTGAAAGGAAAATCTTATTTAGGACATCCCACGGATAACTGAGCATTGCAACCGATTTCAAAAAAAAAACACAGAAGAGCAATGGGGCAAACACGTTCTTCATGACTTTGTTTAAAAGGTAACACAAGACACTGTGAGAAATTTAAAGCATATATTAGGAAAAATATTTTTGAAAAATTTTGGAAGCCAAGAACGTATTTGTAAAGGCACAAGTGCCATATATACCAAGTAAAAGACACACTATGAAGAACTCTAAAAAACAAAACAGCTTCATATAAAGGGTTTTTCAATAAGAGTGCTACAAAATTTTTGATGTGTTAACATCTATACGCGCGCCTCTAGGGTAGTAAACTATCAGTTTAATACATACGCAAGTGTTAGGTTTGTAAGAGTAAATCATCGTTTGTTTGTTCGTTGCTTGGCAGTCGGTATTGAAAGTGATTATTGGGCGATTTTCATATAATTTTCCCACGCGATTTTCTCCGGAAATTCATAGCCGATGTTATTAATTTTTATTAAAATTAAAATTAAAAAAAAATTATTAAATTATTAAAATTAAGGCGATCCGATATCGGCGAGCCGAGATTAAAGTGTTTTAATTTGGAGTATTAATTTGGAGTAATATTAAAAAAGTGGTTTATGTTGATCTTCGGTTATATCGTACGAATATAACAATGTTTGTATGTATGTACAAGTGTCTGTTGCTTTGCATTCTTTGACTTTTGTGGGAATAAGAAAATAATGACACATGTGATTGCACTGGGTCTTTAAATAATTTTAAGTATTAATATTATTTAACTGTAACGTCATCATATGATTGAACGCTGTATTTTATTTTCCAATGTAACATTTACGAATGTGTTCATAGAAATCGAACAGGTACCGTGGAGCAAAAAGGTGTTAACACATCGCCCGTGAGTTCGAACACTCATTGGATTTTTTTTTTAAATAAAACAAAACCGGTTTTACATACCAATGAAATTCTTTATTCCTGTGAAAGTACGTTCGATGCCATTGTGTATGGAACTCGATTTCTTTTGCATGCCCACCAAGGGCACGCTTGCAGAAGTCCAGACGCTGAACCCAATTTCACGTTCGATATTCGTACGAAGTTCATCAATCGTCGCTGGCTTGTTGGCATAGACCATAGACTTGACGTAGCCCTACAGGAAATAATCTAACGGCGTCAAATCGCACGACCGAGGCGTGGGCCATTTCGTGAGATAACACGTTCACCAAACTTTGTTTCCAATAAATTGATTGTGGCATTCGCCGTGTGGCTTGTGGCGCCGTCCTGTTGGAACCACATGTCCTCCAAGTGCATATTATCCAATTGGGGCCAAAAATATTCGGTTATCATTGAACGGTAGCGATTCGCATTCATAGCAATGTGCCGGTCTTGATCATCACGGAAGAAGTACGGCCCAATGACGCCGCCGGCCCATAAACCGCATCAAACCGTAATTTTTTCGGGATGCAATGATGACTCATGGATTACGTGTGGATTGCTGTCTGACCAATAATGCCTATTTTGCTTATTGACGAAGCCATTCAGCCAGAAATGAGCCTCATCGCTGAAGAAGATTTTCCGATGAAAATCCGAATCATTTTCAAGTTGCATACGAACATACGACGCTTATGGTGGTCAAGCGGCCTCAGTTCTTGCGTCAATTTGATCTTGTAAGGATGTAGGCCAAGATCTTTTCGCAAAATTCGCCACAACGACGTCACAGAGATGCACAACGCTTGAGAACGAAGTGTCAGAGACACATTTGGGCTTTCTTGAACTGAAGCCTCAGCGGCAGCAATATTCTCGACACTACGGGCACTTCTTTGTCTCCCTGGCACGGGAAAATTTTGTACTGTGCCTGTGGATTCAAATTTTTCCACTAGACGCTCAATTGTTGATCTGGTAGGACGATTATGACGACCATAAATTGGACGTAGCGCTCTTAAAGTTGAGGCCACTGACTCCAAATTTCGGTAGTAAATTTTAATAATTTCGACTCGTTGTTGGGTCGTATATCTTTCCATGATGAAATGGCAAACCTTACTGAAGAGAAATGTCAAAAGAGCGGGAAAAATATAGCTTCGTTTGCTGTCCCTATCGATTTACTTTTGTAGCGTCTCTGTTGAAAAACCCTTTAGAAGCATCTCGTTTTATTCACGCAGAGCTTAATAAAACTAATGAGTGGCTGAAGGGGTGCAGACTAGCCGTTAATACGGAAAAGTCAACTCATGTGTAATTTTCGTAAAGACGAGGGGACTGCTAAGCAGTTTTCTTAAATGGTAGTGAAATTACAAAAAGTGACCACATTAAATATTTAGGAATACATTTAGACAAAAGGCTTACGTGGAAATAACACATTAAGGCAAAAAGAAAGGAATTTAATATTAAAAGTAAAAAAATTTTTTTTTTGCTTGGCCCAAAATTACAAATAAGTTACTGCTTTACAAGGCCATACTGAAACCTATGTGGAGTTACGACTTGAAACTATGGGGTACGGCGAGTAATTCGAATATTGAAATATACAACGCTATCAACCGAAAACAGTAAGCCCCTTATTCATAAAAAGTTGTGAGAAATTTGAGACGTTTATTGTATGATAAATAGTCTCTCAAACCTCTCATAACCTTTTATGAATAAGGCCGTAAGATTAATAAGAAATGCTCCGTGGTTTGTAACGAGCAATGCAAATTGTGAACATATAAAATCAAAAACCTTCATCTACAAGGTCAAAATCGTAAAAAAAAAACTTTAAAAATTTCGATTTTTTCCCTGTTCCCTGTTCAGGTCCATAGGTAGCAAATCGTTGAAATCTGAAGGAAACAATCAACTGCAAAATAGTACCTAAGATATCAATAAACAACTTTCTAGAACATATGAACTTCCTAGGAATGAGTCTTAACACAGTTTACTTTAACATTGCGATACTATGCTATCTCACCGACCGCAGCAGCACAGGCAAAGCAGTAAGCTCAGCACATGCTACAAGGGACGCAGCACACAATATAAAAGTGACACGGCGCTCACATCGTGGCAATACGCAGTGCAACGTCGAGAGCTTAGTGGTGAATGTTATAGAGAAAGTGCTACAGCATAATTCGCACGCAACATTGGCAACTGACAATTTCAATATGCAGTGTGAAAATATTGATTTATTTTGCTACGTGTGCGGTCATCAAATCAGAAAAAAAAAGTTCTGCAAGATTTCAAAGGGAAAATAATCTTTTAACTAGTGAATTCAAAAGAGCATATACATTGTTTTTCGACGAAGTGGACTTGACCGGTGAAAATTACACACCTAATACAGTGTCGCCAATGTTATAACAATCTCATGGCATGGGTGAATGGAGGCAAATATAGTATGAAGTATTGTAAGCCGGTAAACTGGATTAATCGCCCAGGTGATCACGATGAAACCAGTTGCTATGCATTCGTAAATTACAAGAGCTCATAGAGTAAATCAAAATTCCGAACGGTTTGCAAGATATGAGCCTGACAAAATGATCACTTGTTTGCAAAAATGACACCGAGGCCCCAAATCTTTGGGGTCCCATAAAAAAAGTGCATGAGCTTGGGCACAACTGGGAGTCACGGGTCTTTTTCTTTCATCTTTTGTCACATAGTGGTGTCCGTATATGGTTATATTTCCATGACATAAAAAATTACACACATTGTTATTAAAGAAATAATGTGAAATTGATTATTATGGTGAATGGTTGGGAATATAGCTAATTCAATGCCCACCAAGGCATATCATCAGCTCCCTTCTCCACAAGTATTTAGGTATATCAGCACAGATTATACACACAGGGAAAAGATTAGTTGGAAATCAATTCAGGCATTGGAAATTCCATGATAAAGTCTATTTTTTGATTAGAATTCATAATTGTCAAACATCTGAATTATTTGTCGATGTTATTGATAGATTAAAAATCGGTCTTACTAAATACAAGTTGCTACTACCGAACTTTAGTCGTATTAACCAATTTGAATATTTCTAAAACCTCATTCATCTTAAATGGAAGATACAACTAATAAAAAGTACAATATTAGAATTCGTGTTCAACTATTAGTCACTGTAATCATAATTTAGTTTCTGTTACAAAAACACTTGTTACAAAGATATGTATTCGATTTTTCACAAGAGGCTTTGTTGTTAAAGAGAAGAAACTACATATATTGGAATGTTACACGAGGACTTTACAGAAAATGTAATATTTTAAACAGAAAGTGATAAACAAAGTTGTGAACAAACAATAAAGTGTACAGATATCAGCCAGCGAAGAATACATATTATCATATGACGCTTTCTTCCTCCTAGGAGATGATAATATATTAACTAACTTAATTGGAAAAATTATCACACAACTCCTTTGTTGAAAGCTGATTAGTTACAGAAATGAATTTTTCAACACTCTCTTATAATTTCTATCATTCTTCGTGTTGTGTACGACGAAATGCCGATCGTGATCGGCACATGGTGTATTCGGGTACATTTCGATTCGTTTGATAAATTCAAATGTTTTGGTGTACTCGGTGTATTCCTGTATATTCCAAAACATTTCAATACATCAAAACATTTTAATAAGAGAAGCAAACATTGTACACAATTTTTGGTAAATGTATGAGAAATTCACACTACAAGCTTACAAGTCATGAACATTTTTCTAATTGCAAAATGGTTGATTTTTGTTGGAAATAATAGACAACTCAGTTAAGCACACACTCACTGGCATGACTAGTTTCGAACTCCGTGACAAGTTTATCATCAGACGCCTAAGTACTGTGCCGGAATTGATACCCTCGGTTGATCATCAATCGATGGTATCAATTCTGTAATTCACATGTGCGAATTAGTACTGATGGAAGATCCCTAAGTATTAACATCACTGAAAGGCCTGTAATTCCAACAACAATAACAGACAGAATTTTTCCACCATGTTCTTATTTTTCTCATGCGTTCTCGCATTGTTGCAATGCTTTGAGGTGAGTTTTAATCTATATCACAGAGTTGTATTTTTCACAGAGTTGTATTTTTCCGTGGTACACCATTTTTGATGACCGTGCTAGTGTCAGTTACGATTAGTTGAATTTGAATTTTTATGACCGATTTTTGTTAGTTTTTGGTTAATGTATAAGAAATTCATACTACAAGCTTACAAGTCATGAACATTTTTCTAATTGCAAAATGGTTGATTTTTGTTGGAAATAATAGACAATTCAGTTACACAATTCATTTCGAAATAGCAAGTGGTGTTCTGTGTTTGGATTTCTTTTTAGAATACTCATTCTTCTATCATTCATTTGGAAAAGTACTACCTTATAAAGTGCAATGAAATAAAAATAATGCGTAGATGCATAACTGAATGTCTTGCTACAGACCTTTAATGGACAAGCACATCTTCATGGGTGTCGTCATAGTTGATGAAACCATTACCGTTTTTAACGTTGAACCATTTAACGGTATCGGTTACCTTGGTTGCAATAACTCCCTTAACTGGTGGTGGCTGCTTTTCATGTTGAGGAGCATCACCTTGCGGAGTCTTTGGGCTACTGTTGTTGTTTTTGCAGCTCTTGAAGTTGTTCTTCTTAATACTCGTTGAATGCTGACAAAAATTGTCGACGTCTCGCACTAAGGTTCTTTATACCACCTTTAACGTTAATGTTAAAATTCTTCCGGCGTGATACTTTTCTTCGAGGTATTTCAGCTTCATGATTTCCTTGGATATTCGTCTTTTTTGTTTACAAAATATGACAAATGAACATATGATTTGGTAAAAAAGTACTTTTTATACAACCCTGTACGGCTATATCAAAAATGTGTCGATTGGGCAACTACGGTTAAAAATATGCTAACGCCAGCGCAAAGTGATATATAAAATAACTTTTTAACCATCGGTGAGTACGTTGCCGTTCACTTGTGAGTCGTTCCCTGGGAATTGCAGGATTAGGTCATTAGTGTGTTTGTAAAATATTTCAAAACCAAATTATAACTTGCACTGATTTTTTTCATTAAACTATAAAGGCAATTTCAAAAAATGTATTGCACGAAATCACTTATCTTAGTTTCACTAAGTTTATGTCAGAAAAAATTGACAAAATCAAATTTCCAAGAAACTGCGAGATGATCCAAAATGTAATTTTTTGAGAAAAATAAAAATAAAGCCGCATTATGGATTCTGAAAATTTGTTGACGCTGCTGCAGAAGCTATTTCTCAACCATGAAGAATTGCCTACATTCCAGTGGTATGTAAGGTGGCAGTATGGAAAAAGCTGGTTAGAATCACAAAACGGTATCGACCAATAAAAAAAAATCCTTTGCACTATAAAGAAAATGAGTACGTAAATGTATGCCTAATATAACACTGTATGTATATTTAATATTCATGAAGATGATTCTCAGCGGATTTCGAAATATCGAAAAAAAAGTACAAATTTATACAACCCTGATGAGCCAGCTTGAATTTTTGAAGATAAATAATTATTTCGTCTTATTTTAACTACATACTTTATATGATTTTTATTAAATTTTTTGATTTAAAACCAAAACAGTACTCTTTTTACCAGCTGTGTCCCGCTGTTTGGTCACAAGCAGTGTTGCCAGAGACCAACTAAAAAATTATGCCAAATATCCTCCAAAATTGTGCCGTTTGCAGAATGATTATGCTACAATTTACTTTTTAGTATTTTTTGTAATTCTGAGTCCAAAAACACATACGGCCCCCCCAACAAATGGTTGCTCATCACGCATTTAAACAGCTGTTATACGTTAACCGTTCAACTTAAAAATGAAGTATTATTATGGTTTTAATTTGTTGTAGTCTGTATTTTAATTTCATACAAAACTCAAAATATTTTAAGAACAGCAACAATAAATATAAAATTTTTCAAATTAAACTTCAAAAAAAAATCATTGATTATTGAGATCCATTGTTTTTATCAATTTCCTTCAATCATCTTAGAATAGAATTTCCAAAATTGTGGATATTTACTCTTGGAATCCGTTCCACTTCTCCTAGAGAAGAGTAATCAAATCGTCTCTACTTCGAAATTTTCTTTGTGTGATATTACTCTCATTGTGAGCCCGGAGATTTTCCTGAAGTTTATATCTAGGGCTTCGAGAAGAACTTCCATCGGATTTCGAACATTTGAAGTTTATTAATAATCGTCAGTATTTTGGAACGAAGTTCCATATCGCACGTTGCGGGATGGGGGCTAAATGAAATAAAAATTAAACAACTTTTTTTAACACTATTATGTTACAACCCAGTATTATCAACCGGGTACTTGTGCTTTGGTTTGTGTCTAGGCTAACATATGTTGGTAAATTTCTTGTTTAATGGGAAGCTTTCTACGTGGAGTCTGTAACCAATTTTAAGTATATTTTGTAGTTTTGAACCCAATAAAAAGTAAATTTAGAAAAGCCAAAGTGAAAGAAGTTTAAAAAAAGAAAATTTTTTTTAAATAAGTGCCATTCTTAAAAAATTTAAATTTAAAAATTTAAAAAATGCTGCACGCAGGGAAATGCTTCAGTCAATTGCAACGCGAGCTGCAACTCAGCGGTATAAGGTGAAAAGAAATGAGGTAAACCGTCTCTTTAGGCGTAAGAAACTGCAGTGGAAAAAGCGCGAGAGTGAGAAAATTGACTCATACAGAAGGAAGAACGAAGCACGAAAATTCTACCAAAAATTCAAAAACGGAGCTAATGGACATGTTTCAGGGCCCCCTTCTGTAAACACATGGATGGAAATCTCATCGCAGATGTGCAGAGCATGTTGGGAATATGGAGAGGTCATTTCTCTGCGCTACTGGTACCTGAGATATCTAATGACGAGACAGTTGATCTAAATTTGGACGACGACGTCGATTGCCCCCTCCTAACCAAGACGAGGTCAGAACAGCTATTGCCCGGCTTAAGAACAATAAAGCCGCAGGAGCCGATGGATTACCGGCGGAGCTGTTTAAGGCTGGCGGCGATGAGCTGATACGGTGCATGCATTAGCTCATTAGCAAAATTTGGTTAGATGAATGCATGCCCAGCGATTGGAGTCTCAGTGTACTATGTCCCATATTTAAAAAAGGTGACCCGAGTATCTGTGCCAACTACCGTGAAATAAGCCTTTTATCCATACCACATAAGGTTCTATCAAGCATAATGTGCGAAGGGCTAAAACCGATTATCGCTGACCTGATTGGACCATACCAGTGTGGCTTTAGGCCTGGAAAATCGACAACCGACCAGATTTTCACGCTACGCCAAATCCTGGAGAAGACCCACGAAAAGGCGGCCTTCGATAGCCCGATACGGGGGAAACTCTACAAAGCAATGTCTGAGCTTGGTATTCCTGCAAAACCCATACGCCTTTGCAGGATGACCCTGACGAACACCAAATCCGCAGTGAAAGTTGGTAAGGATCTTACCAAACCTTTTGAAACTAAGCGAGGCCTCTGAAATGCGACACCCATTCGTGTGATATCTTTAACATCTTAATAGAGAGTATTCTGAGAGAAGCTGCTGTCAACATGAATAAAACCATCAGCAGCAAAAGTCACATGCTGCTCGCGTATGTTGATGATATCGATATCATTGAACGTACAGTTAGAGACGTTGCTGCGGTTGTTTCGAGAATTGAGAAGGAGTCAGCAAAAGTGGGTCTGACGGTAAATGAGGACAAGACAAAATTAATGGTCTCAACCAGCAGGGCCTGCACACGATTATGCCAAAGCGTGAATGTTGATAACCGATTTAATTTCGAGGTAGTGGATGAATTTATATACCTCGGATCTAAAAAAAATAAATGGTTTCCCATTACATCCCATGAAGGGACCGGGGAGAACTTCTCACAATCACTGAGCTGTGCGCTTTCCAGTTTTCACTCACTGCCGTAAACAAAAACAACAACGTCAGTCTTGAGATCAAGCGGAGAATTGTGCTTGCGAATAGATGTTATTTTGGGCTAAGCAAGCAGTTTAGAGATAAAGCCCTCTTTCGAATAACGAAAGTCTAGGTATACCAGGCTGTCGCCGAAAATACGCTTAAATGTGCATTTTTAAAATCTAAAAATGTGATATTCGTTTTTAAAATGGTTTCCCGTTACATCCCATGAAGGCATTAGGGTGGCATTCTCTCATACCAGTGAGCTGTGCGCGTTTTAGTTTTACACTCACTGACTGGGACCTCTGTACAAGTTTACACCGGTTCCGAACCCACTTTCTCAATGCACAAGAGCCGCGCACACTACCATTGCACCACCGAAGGCCACTTTACTTTATATACCGCTAAATTTGCAGCAAAAATGGATTTTTCAGACAAATTAAAGCGATAAACTTTTAGTACGAAAAATTGTACCGTTTGCAAATTAATTAAAAAACTTTAAAAAATGTTGAGACAATTGTGCTAAACGTCACTTGGCATAATTTTTCAAAAAATATGTGTCAAAACGGCAAAAAATTGTGTCAAAAGGGCATAAATTATGCCAATCCCTAAAAAAGGTGATGCAAGTAACCCTGCAAATTACCGCCCAATTGCAATTTGTTCTGCGCTCTCGAAGGTTATGGAGAGCATGGTTAACCACCATCTTGTGAAATATCTTGAGTCCAATAACCTTCTTAACGATGGGCAGTATGGCTTCCGTAGAATGAGATCTATTGGAGACCTGATGGCGTTCCTTTCGGAACAGTGGAGTCGATCCATCCACCGGCTTGGTGAGAGTAAGGTAGTGGCTCTTGATATTTCCAAGGCCTTTGACAGAGTATGGCACGATGCACTCTTGTCAAAGCTCGCTGCTTTTGGTGTCGGTGATAACTTCACTCGATTTATATCGAGTTTTCTCAGAGATCGCACTATACGAGTTGTTGTAGATGGGGTTTCATCCGACGAGCATAAATTGACTGCAGGTGTACCACAGGGCTCTGTGCTTTCTCCTTCTCTTTTTCTTATTTTCATTGACGATCTCCTGGGTCAGACTGTGAATCCAATCTACTCTTTTGCC
The DNA here is from genome assembly GCA_963931995.1 of Phaonia tiefii. Classification (NCBI taxonomy): domain Eukaryota; kingdom Metazoa; phylum Arthropoda; class Insecta; order Diptera; family Muscidae; genus Phaonia; species Phaonia tiefii. The sequence continues at coordinate 150,176,345 of OZ008369.1, read as the reverse complement.
GATGACAGTAATCTCTGTCATTCTTATTCATTCGATCGTAGGCCAAGTCTTCAAGAGATTGAAGTCCAACGCCGGACGATGAATGAAACACTCGACCGCGATCTGGTGTCCATTGTTGAATGGGGTCGAAAGAATAGAGTAGATTTTAATGCGAGTAAGACCCAGTGTTGTTTGTTGTCGCATAAACGTATTGCTGACCCAGGTGTGTCGTCATTGTCTATGGACGGTGTGGATATTGATGAATCAGACGCTCTTGATGTTCTGGGCATGAAAATACAATGTGATGTCCGTTGGGCAAAACATGTATTTGAAGTGTCGAAAGATGCATTCAAGTGTCTAAGCTTTTTAAAGCGGTGCAAGAAATACTTCACTCCATCTGATCTTCTCAATATCTACACCACCTACATCAGGCCAAAGATGGAGTATAACTCCCATATATGGGCAGGTGCTCCTAGGACTTCTTTGGAGCTTCTCGACCGTGTCCAGAGGAGAGCGACGGTGTTAATAGGGGACAGTAGGGTATCCAACTCTATTGCCTCCCTTGAGCATCGTCGAAATGTGGGTTGCGTGTCACTGTTCTATCGATATTTCCACGGTATGTGTTCCTCGGACATACGTCAACTTATGCCGGACGTGAGGATATTTAGCCGAAGTACGCGGCTTTCCAGCAACTCTCATCCATTTTTTATCGAGTGGCCGATTGACCGCACTACACACTATAGAGAAAATTCGTTCTTCAGCCGTACAGTCCGTATGTGGAATAAACTTCCGGCTAGTGTATTTCCCACCAATTGTGACATACAAACATTCAAGGCAAATGTCAACAGACACTACTCCCACTTTCCACCCTCCACTACCTCAATTTTCCTTCGCCAGCACAATGCACTGCATTTATAGGGGGCATCCCCTGAGTGTTGGGTTGATAAAAAAAAAAATAAATGGTAACACTGGTCTCAAGCAGTTGGTCAGGTTATGAATGCTACATTTGCTGAAGAAAAATCACTTACCTTCAATAGTTCCTCTAAAATTTATTATAAATAATTTATAAAATAGAAACGAAGTAAATTAATTTTTTTTTAAATTTATTGAAAACAGTTAGCAGAAGTGTTAAACAATATTGGATAAATACAAAAACATTTTTAATAAATTATTAGAGTTTACAAAAGACGGGACAGCTGTTGCTTTATTTTTACACAATTTAAAACTTAAGAATACAAACAAATAAATTATATAAATTACTACTTTTATTTTAAATGCATTTGATACGAGTTTCAAACGGGCAAAATTGGAATTCGTATCGTATGAGTAATAACCTGTAATATCCCCCAGACATATTATTTTGCGTTGAAAACATAAAGTAAACCTTCTACAATTGGCAATTGGGTCATTGAATATTATTTTTAAACTTAAAAACCATACGGGAATTTTAAATCAACAGAGCTACACATGATAATCAAAATTATCTTAAGAAAACTTGATAAAAAATATCAGAATAGAGAATGTTATGTTCAAATATTAGAAACTAAGTTATTATTCGAAATTGCAATAGAATTTATAAAATTATGCAGCACCATATTCTGGCCGGATCTGGCTCTATGTTTTGTTTTGATGTGGTTTGGTGTTCTAAATAGTAATATATAATAATAAACAGTTTTTAAATGGTAGGATTTCCTTTTGGATTTAAATTCTTTTCAATTTTTATAAATGTGCATTCAGTTTTTGTTATATTTTATGGAAGTTTCTTAATTTATTTTAATATAAATTAGCCTAATTACATTATATATTAATATACAGGAAGATGTTAAAACAATTCTTAAATAATTCACATAGTATTGTTACATTTTGTGAAAAAATGTTGGCAAAAAAAATATATATTTTTTAAATAAACGTTAATATGTACTAAGATCACAAACGGGTTTACAAAATTATCTACTGCGATTTAAACACTTTTGTTAAGAATTTTTTACAACTTTATTTTTATCAAAATGTACAACTTTAATCTTGAGGCATGTACCAAAACCTATATGTAAATTTTTGAACAAATATCAAAATATTCCATTCCAAATGTTTTATAACTCAAATTCTCTTGTACATGTTGATGTTCGTGATTAGAAAACCAAATACATTTCATTGCCCCGAAGGAAAATAGTAAGATAATTCTACTGATTTTTTTTTATCAATTTAACCTGTAGGTTTTTGTACGAAAAGCTTCATATTCTTAGATACGAGACTAAAAACATCAGATCTCATACAATACTATCAGATCTCATTGTTTAATGCCAAATTTTGCTTAAACACTGGATTTCGTTAAGGATATTTCATGAGGGCGTAGGCATAAAATTACAGTACTCGTTTCCACAGTTTCTATCAAGATTTTGAAAAACTAAAGTGATGAACGGGCAGAGTAGATAAAATTCAGTAAATGATTTTAAAATTATAAGATTTATAATAAGTTTTAATATTTGTATAGATCACTAAAAGGAAACTCGTTCTATGCTGATTATATAATTAAATCGAGGACTATTTGCAATTGACAGGATATTTGGAATATACAGGCTTTGGGATTCTTTAGTATTAGACGTTAGGTTATCCGACTCCGTTTCGAAGAGCTGCGAACAATTTTAATAATTCATTTCAATTCCTTTCATTTATTTCCAATGTTAATGGCAAATCTTTCATTTATTATTTATTACAAAACAAAAACTTTTGAATCACGATTTCAAGAAATTAATAAGTAATTAAGTATTTTAAACTAATAATGCCGAACTTATAAAGTCATTCGAAGAAATTCGAAAATCCGCCCAGGTGCAAGAGACCAGATGCCTCATAGACTTGGCAAAAAGGTCAGCTACTCAGAGATAATGGGCGCGGACATAAACATACATAACACTCATTTAGTTCCTACTAGGGATGCTAAACGGGATTGATTTAAAAAAAATCCCGGGATTCGGGATTTTCGAAATCCCGTTCCCGGGATTTTTCGAGATTATATTTTTAATTTTTTTTTTTTGTGAACAGGTCTATTTACGGATTACACTCCAAAAACCAACCACAAAGAATACCTTTTTCTAAGCAAAAAAAGTAAAATAACAAAATCAGTGCAAATGCATAGTTTCGGAGTTATGGGCCCCGAAATGCCGGATATGTGAGAGGGTTTTGGCGTTAACGTACCGTGTAAAGCCGTGTAATTGTATAAAACAATTCAAAATAAACTCATAAAATAATGTAGCACTGTTTGATAAGTCGCTTAGTTATCGAGTTATCGGATGTTGACATTTAGTAAAATTATCGATTTTTTTTACTTTACTCAAACAAAAACAAAAATTATTTTAAGAACATCGCGCGATTTTTCGAATATATTTTTTTCGAACAAAAACAAAAATTATTTTAAAAAAATTTTAAAATTTTTGGTTAAGAAACGTAAACAGTCGATAACTAAGCGACTTATCGAAAAATGCGACATAATTTTTTTAAGTTTGTTAAGACTTGTTTTATACCAAAACAAAAATATCAATGGCTTTACACGGCACGTTAGTGGAAAAAGTATCCGAAATGTCGGGGCCCATAACTCCGAAACTATGCATTTGCACCGATTTTGTTACTTACTTTCTTGGCTTAAAATGACATGTTCTATCCGAAGCAATAAATTTTGTAATTTTTGGAGAGTAAGCCGTATAATAGACATACATACATATGCCAAAATTAACTTATGCTAAGATGTGTTATTAAACACTTTGTAGAGCCGCCAGTGGTTTTTAAACCCTTTTTGCACAATTTGAATTTTGCTTGAGGTACACCTTTCGACTCTTCCAAACAATAACACCACACTGAACTTTTGTCATTGTTTTTAGTTTTATGTTTTTCAAAATTAATAATAATCCCGGGATTTACTTATTAAAATCCCGGGATTCGGGATTCATCAATCCCGAAATATCCCGGGATTCGGGATTTCCCGTTTGACATCCCTAGTTCCTACTGGGTAGTGGATTTGCTATCTATAGATACCACCTTTGCAATGGAATATTAGCAACAATTGCCACTGATGACAATTTGTTCGCAAGTACATAGGACTCAGTCTGAATTTTTTCATCGCAATGTGAGAAAGACTGACTGGCCCCTCTACGAAAATACCTATAAGTTTTTGGGGATCACAAAAATCTGCAGGGATAAGGTGCAAACCTGAAATAGATAATACAGCCCACAGGCTCGCAAGTGCTCTCAACAGGCCGCTAAATAACTCTTGCCCAAGAACGAAGCCAATGGGGAAGAAGAATCGCTTTGGTGGAATGGAAAACTTGCGGATACATGGAAGTCATGCCAACAACTGTTTAACAAAGCCAAGTCTTCGAGAGACAAGGAGAACTGGGATAATTAGAAGCTCGGGCTAAGGTGATATAAGAATGAGCTCAGAAGAACTCATTGGCGTCAGGCAATACGACGATATGTTAGCTGAATAACACTTCTGGACAAAGGACCACCTGCTGTGGAGTTTCGTTCAATCTCCTCATGGACATTAATTTCCCTGCAATCTTGCTGAACAAAGGTATTCCCCTAAGATCAGAATTTGCCATTGAAATTGTTACTCAATTCAGGATTAAATGATCTATCGGCAGCTTCAAACCCTTCAAGTCTCCCAGGAGTGACATGGTACAATCAGTCGAACTTCAGGCTGTGGCCGATCTACTGAAAATCTGGCATATAAAGTTATGTATCGCGTATATAAACCTCAGGTACATACCTATACGGTGGAGGGGTACAAGACGGGTGTTTGTTCGCCAATGCCTTCCACTCAGGTCCCAAAGACCTTAGTTCTTTAAGAATATTTTATAGTTTTTTCTGAGTACTTTGAAGCAGATGACAGCTGGACACACGTGAGTAAGTGTTGATGAAACATTTTTATCTGGTACGCAGCATGCCTACTGCGAGGGTAGGTCCACAGAAACAGGTAGGACACATTGGGGAATCATTGGTTGCTGAGGAGTATACGTTGGCAGCCTTTGTTGAGGTTGGAGGAATGGTGTTCTGTAATATTATACGAAATGCAATAGAATTGGCACTATCAACTTCTAAGTTAAACATGGGACTTTTTGCGCTTGAGTCTGACATGCTCACTAGGAGCCATGCCATGGCCGGATTTGTCACCCCGCCTTCCACCAGGTGTGTTAACAAAGTTACACCTCAAACGGGGGGCGGCGAATGGATCTGTTATTAGTCTGGAAAATGTGCGTGGGAAAATTTGTGCTAGTGTGACGTGACACTAGCTATCAAAAGTGAGTATCCTCGTAGCTTAAGGGACATTCTCCAGCGTAGATTATAAATTTTGGGCAGATGGTCGAGTAGCAATTTACTAGGTGTAATCCAGCCCAACACCGAGCTGGTCCCTTTTAGCCGAAGGTATAAAATGTCTACACTTGGACCCCTTTTTCCCGAAGGTGTAAAATGACTACCTTTGGACCAAAAATTAATGTGGTTCCAGGGTGCCAGAGTCTGTTGTGCCAGAGGTGTTGATTAGGTCAACAATTCCAGATTCAACGTAAGAGAACGGGCGATAAAGGCGACGATAGGCCTACATATTTGTAAGAAGGTTTTTGTTGCAAATGGGGCTTCCTCCGAGTTTGTTGACTGGATTTATACAGCGGTCAAGAGATTTCTGGGGTTATCGTGTGGTGGCAGTTGCTTAACAATCCCACATATTGTTCACCAGTGACTAGGGTTCGCAGAATGGCGACGATGTGCACCACTGTCCACTAATACACTGAACATAATATTATATTTGACGATGTTGGACGTCAGTTTGCTTCTAGGTCTGCCATTAGGTTAGGGAAACGCTCACAATGCGACTTGGTCGGAGTTAGCAATGTAACAGTGTTTCAATATACTCCCAAAATTCTTGCCTTTGTCGACTACTGGAAAGAGAAACCATTACTCGATCAAAAATACCAAATGATATAGTGCAGAGAGATTCATGGAGAAATCCTGGTATGGACGGACATGTGAATTCCTAGGGTTCACAGATATATGAATCTAGGTAATTTGAATTGTCTCATTCCGTCTTAAGTGGCTGGCTAAGGGATAATAGTCCAGCAGTCATTTGGGTCAATGTCTTCTCTGACAGTTATATGATAATCCATGACCTTGAATCAATATTGAGGAACTCAACTTCTGTGTATTCCTGGCGCAGATTTCTTAACATATTCGCCTCATACGGGTGCCAGAGAACAACGACATTCAGGTGAAGTGCAGAGTGGATTAGCTGCCAATAGTCGGGACTACTTTACATTTTCCACTGGAATTGGAACATGGTGGCATGCACCTAGCGACTTGAGTACATATCCTGCAAGAACTCTCCTACATGATGATGCTGGAGAGGTTGGTTCGAGGCAGTAGGAGGATGTATATTATGAGTTCTTATTTACAAATGGACCTGGTAATATTATTTCCCAGTCACTGAAAGCTAAAGGGATGTGCTGGGTGGATTAGCTGACCAAAGTCGGGACTACATTACATTTTTCACAGGAATTGGAACATGGTGGCATGAACTAGCAACTTGAGAGCATATCCTGATGTTGGTGGAGAGGTTGGATCGAGGCTGCAGGAGAATGTATATTATGCGATTCTACTTATAGACGACCATGGGAATATTATCTCACATTTCCATAATCCTAGCGCTTAACCGTAATTAACTGATAAGTCTAGTAGAGTCTTTCGTCGACTGCCACCAACACCTAACCTAAAAATTATTAAAAAAAACAGGACATTTCGAAAATATTTGTCGGACAACCACATGACAAAAGCCACTGACCCAATTTCAACAGTAAAAGTCTGTTAGGGAGCCACTTGCGATATAGTGTTTACTTAAAAACAAGGGAAAACTAACAATGAAAATGTGAGTAAATGTATCCAGGCAGAAATCGACATTAATTATTAGGCAAACATTTCTTGTGGAATAACTTGATTTAAAAAAATATAAGAAGTATTTAAAGATATCTCAGTTATTTTTTTATTTATAATAGGATAACAGAAATTTTAGAATAGCAGAAAATAGAATAGCAGAAAATGCTATAATTTGAAACAAATTTCTAATCTGCAGATTTCATAATGAAATCAATTGGATTTAGTTGCAACTCTGGAAAAGAATGGTCATAAATATTAAATTTTGTATTATATATATATAAATATGAATATATATATTATATTAAATTTTATATAAAATGTTATAAAATTAAATATTATTATTTATTACTCATCCGCACCCGTGTCCCTTTAAATTGAAACTATTCTGAGCTGTGAAATACCACCTGCACGAGATACAAATCAAAAGGCCAGCCTGATTAATGAAAGACTTATTTTTAAATTTAAGATTCAGATGGTAATTGGAGTTATGAATCTGAATTCATTTATTCGGGATATTCTCTATGTTCATATGTTCTCTCTGTTCTCTATGTTGAATTCGAGTTTAAATGCATTATGACGATAGACTTCAGTTACAATATTCAGGATACTTCATGGATCGGTTCTTAATTCCACGGTTCTCCACTTGAAGCACGACTCTCCCTGAGAATTAAATTCATATTCCCTGGGAATTATATTCATTTTTTTATAAATGACACAAACAGAAGTGTCATAATGTCCGTACACTTTATGTGATAATGATTGTGGAACTTATGACACAAATAAAACTGTCATAAGGTCCATGGACTTTATGACACATTACCTTGCGTCGTAAGGTCCACAACCATTGTGACATAAAGTCTATGGACGTTATGACACTTCTGTTTGTGTCATAAAGTCCACGATTTAACAAAATACACAAATCCACTAAAATACCAACAGTTATTTGCGGAAGATCGTAGAGAAGAAGTGATTCAGCGGACTTGCGTTTTTAGTCAGTTCTTAAAAGAGAGTGGAAGAATAAAATAACAAGTGTTGAAAAATTGTACCTGCGTCGGAAGCAAAACTTTTAAAATGGAAAGTTTACAGTATAATTATGAATTTATGTCAGGATTTCATAGAAATTCCAAACTTCTAATGCTAACTGACTCAAACAAATATTTACAAAAAAACATATTTATAAAGAGTACACTTGGCACATATGCAACTTTGGTGATTGCCATGTGACCGTAGCTTTGAAAAACGATAGTGTTTTTAAACAATTGAGTGACGACTATCATCATAGTCATGCTCTTCCAGACGATTTGGTGAAGAAGTTTAAAATATTGGCCAAAGTAAAAAGTGGATGCAGTAATGAAACCTCATTAAAATGAAAGGTGTACGGGAAATATTTGACGAATAATGTAGGAAAGTCCGAGAACTTGCCGAGATGGTGTCCTTTCCCAAAATGAGAAGACAATTGCATAGCATTCGTAATAGCAGAATGCCTAAAAATCCCAATACACCCGAAGATATAAAATTGATTTTCGAGAATTCTGAGTTTTGTGCAGAATATGGGAATTCTAGGCATATTGACAAACCATTTTACCGGGAATCGTCAATATTTGATAGACGGCACATTCAAAACTGTACCAAGCTACGGTCAAAAACAATTGCTGATAATCCATTTTTACTACACCCAACGAAATAAATATAAAGGCAACACCATTTTTTGTTTTTTCCAAATGTTGAGATGAATTTCCAAGTTGTTAATTTATATTGTATTAGGCCTTTCAAACTAAAACAATTTTCAGCAAAAATAAAGGGGGTTTCAATAAGAGCGCTACAAAAGCTTTTTAAATAAAACAAAACCGGTTTTAGATACCAATGAAATTCTTTATTCCTGTGAAAGTACGTTCGATGCCATTATAAATGGAACTCGATTTCATTTGCATGGCCACCACGGGCACGCTTGCAGAAGTCCAGACGCTGAACCCAATTTCCGACGGTTTTCAAGCATAAATCGGCCGATACTGCTGCAATTTCACGTTCGATATTCGTACGAAGTTCATCAATCGTCGCTGGCTTGTTGGCATAGACCATAGACTTGACGTAGCCCCACAGGAAATAATATAACGGCGTCAAATCGCACGACCGAGGCGGCCAATCGACTGGGACATTTCGTGACATTTCCAATAAATTGATTGTGGTATTCGCTGTGTGGCTTGTGGCGCCGTCCTGTTAGAACGACATGTCCTCCAAGTCCATGTTATCCAATTGGGGCCAAAAATATTCGGTTATCATTGAACGGTAGCGATTCGCATTCACAGTAATGTGCCGGTCTTGATCATCACGGAAGAAGCACCAAACCGTAATTTTTTCGGGAGGCAATGATGACTCATGGATTACGTACGGAGTGCTGTCTGACCAGTAACGCATATTTTGCTTATTGACGAAGCCATTCAGCGAGAAATGAGCCTCATCGCTGATTGTTGAGGCCTCTTAAAGTTGGCCTCTTAAAGTTGAGGCCACTGACTCCAAATTTCGGTATAAAATTTTAATAATTTCGACCCGTTGTTGGCTCGTATATCTTTCCATGATGAAATGGCAAACCCTACTGAAGAGAAATGTCAAAAGAGCGGGAAAAAATATGGCGTCGTTTGCTGTCCCTATCGATTTACTTTTGTAGCGTCTCTGTTGAAAAACCCTTTACTTTGACTATGACTTCTTCAAGGTGAATCAACAAATATAAACTAATTACTTGTGCGAAATATTTATAAAGGCAAAAGGTTTATTTAAATATTTTAACAAGTTTCGTAAGACGTATGATCTCCATTAACGCTGATAACTTATACTAAGCGCCTTGGCATTGAGTTTATCAACGAGGGAATATGCGCAGGTTCAGTTGTCTCCAGTTTTCTTGAGTTACTTCAACATACTGCAACTGGCGCCCGGAGGGGCAAACTTCGGTAGGTAAAATAGACCAAAGGTTCTCGATCGGATACCGTTCAGAACTAAGTGCCGGCCAGTCAAGAGTTGGTATTATTTCTGGACGCCAGAAAGTTTGGAGTTTTCTTAGACCGATGTACTGCTGCGTTGTCCTGCTGGATGATAAATTCTGGGACACAAATTTCCTTTCCAGAATTAACTACGACGACATCCAATAGGCGAATATAATACACGGAGTCCATTTTTGTGAAAATTAGACATATTGGAGTGGTTCCTGTATATTTCATACCTGCCCAAACCGTAAGGGACCCACCGCCAAAATTTCACCGCTGGCGGATAATTTTGGAAAAATCTCTGGAACGCCAATATTTGTCCGATTCATCAGGTCCATCCAAATTTATTATTTTCCATCGGTAAATATTACTCCTCATCCAAAAATCTGTATATTTCAGCGATTTTAAATCTGTCTAATTCGTGTCTTAGTTTGAGACCAAGTTTTGCATACTTTTTCCCATATTATAGTTTCAAGTCGCTTTTCGTTATTTGTTGAACACCACCCAACCCTGCTCCCACGCTCAATTCAGCAATAATTTCCTTATCACCGAAGTTTTCTTTAACAGCAACCCTCTTGATCTCTCTTTTGGCGCTTTCACTGATCAGCGGCGTCCTTCCTGGTCGTTGTTTGTTTCCATATTGACCATCCTATTTTATAAAATTGTCAATGACACAGGTAAATCTTTTCAATCGCCTCGAAATTTCCTGATTGGAAAGCCCTTCATCATATGACAATCTTAAAATTTTCCCCTTTCTTCTTTACTTAGCTAATCTGCACAGGTATTCTATATAAATTGATTTTTTAATTTGACCTACGTCAATTTTAAAATAGTAAAATAACAACCAAAGAAAACTGACGTCTGTTTAAATTCCTATTTACTACTGTTCGAATACGGGTTCTTTGCCATGTTGCCTTTATATATATTTCGCACCAGAAACAGAAAAAAGTACGTCATTTTTCATTTAACTTGTAAAAGAGATCGAATGGTTACATTCTATAACATAATATACCTAATGACTCATAAATGCATTACAATTCTACACCAAAAACGCAGGGCATTGAGACTACAGAGAAAAAATATATTGCCTTTATAATTCTTTGACGTTTGGGAATAAGGTCTTAAGTCAAAAAAAATGCATTTTGGGTTTTTGATTGGGTTTAACTCAATTTTTTTTTCTCTTTCGTTTGGTATTAATAACTTAAATCTAGCACAACTCCATCCAATCGTAATCATTTGCTCTTTAGGCAATAAGTCAGAAAATTTCATATATAAATAATTTTCAATTTAAAATTACGAAAAACTACAGTTTCTGACTTAATACCTTATTCCCAAACGTCAAAGAATTATTTCAATGGGTGTATAAGGATCATGTAAGTTGATTTAAGTTTTTATAAAGTTATATGCACGTATAATTTTCGTTTCCTTTGCAGACATTTCCATTCATTTATGTATTAATGACAAAGAAAACAGGAGAAGCGTACGTATATTTGTTCCAATTTATTAACATCAATTTTTTCCAATTCGAGGCTTCGGCTTTTCATACCAATTATGAAGTCTTTAAGGAAAGCCTTGGAAATTGTCATCCCCACTGTGGCCTTAACAGGCTGCTGGTTTCATTATTGTCAGGCATTGCGATGCAAGATTCAAAACATAAAGAGGTTCGGAAGTTTTATTAAGAGCAACGAAGAATGCAGAAAATGGTATCACAAGTGTGTGAGCCTGCCGTTGATAAGCCCGAAACACATAGAGGAAATGTTCCTGAATTTGAAGAACGATTTGGGAGATTTCTCTCGGTATCAACGGGAATGCCTTAACGTTTTTGTAATGTACTTTAAGAGGCAGTGGATGAATCAGGGAATGTTCCATGAGAAGAATTATTAAAGGCAATCCTGTATAATCTATAATTACACCTATAACCTGTAGTCTATAATCAGCAGCAGATTTTTGTTTATTACCTTTACTTTAACTTCATTTCATTCAAAACTATGATGTGAAATACAAGATGAGGAAATGGGTGAAGGGAATGTAGAAAAGAAGAGGTAATAAACAAACATGGACGTTATGACTAGAGTTGTGTCGGTCATGAACTATATAGTTCATTTAGGATGACCAGAATTCACATGTTCGAAATGGCAAGTATGTTCGTGATTGTAATGTCTGGGCACCTTAAATGAACGAGTTCGAGAACTAGTGAACGAGTTCGGCACAAGTCAAGTTATGACATGCCACCCTTTAACACATTTAACATGTTCCTGGGGACCGAAACCAGCTAATTTGTTTATACAATATCAGCTGGTTTCGATCTCAAAACATGTTAAATATATTAAACATTGTAAGTGAAATTACAGCTTCAAAACAATAGCACAGAATAAAAATTGAATTTTATTGGGTTTCATTCAAACTCGATCTTCGAACTTGTTTAAAATTCAAGATTAAATTAAAATTTTCCACGAAACTTTTTACTATTTTCAACATATACGGATTTTGCAAGTTATGCCAGGCTAATGAGAGATTGTACAAGGTGGCGCAAAAGTAAACTTCCGATGTTTTTTGGCTGTACTTTAAAAAAAAAATGAAAAACTTTGATTCTTCTTGTGGATTATTTTCATTTGGTCTTTTAATTTTTTTTACATCAAGTCGAGAATATGATGTCATGTAAATGGCCGCCGCCACAGTTGATTGTCATTTGAGCCCTTTTTATGGTATTTTCCATCACTTTGGCCAAAACTTCCGGCGATAGGTCCTCACATTCTTCACGGATATTGTCTTTAAGAGCTGCAAGAGTCTGAGGCTTGTTGACATAAAGCCGCGACTTCAAAAAGCCCCACAAAAAGAAGTCTGGAGCGGTCAAATCAGGCGATCTTGCTGGCCAGTGCAAATCGCCAAAACGGGAGATTAGGCGCCCGCGAAATGCATCTTTCAGCATATCGGTTGTGGCACGTGCAGTGTGTGCCGTTGCACCGTCCTGTTGGAACCACATGTTTTCCAATCCCAATTCATCAAGTTGCGGCAAAAAGAACTCGTTGATCATTACTCTGTAGCGCTCACCATTCACAGTAACTGTTTGGCCCGCGACGTCTTCGAAGAGAAAAGGTACGATGACATCCTCGGCTACAGTAGCAATATTCTCTGCAGAACGGCTACTCCGGGGTCTGCCACGCCTGGCAGCATCTCGTGTTGTGCCAGTCTCTTCGAGGCGAGGGGCTAAACGTCGCAGTGTTTCACCAGTAGGCGTTGGACGGCCAGGAAATCTGCGACGAAATTCACGTTGTGCCAAAGTCACCGACCGATTATTGGTCAAATAAATAGTCAGCAATATTCCGGGTTCTGGAGCAGTGTAGCGTAACATTGTTTATTAACGTGTATTTCGCATGTGTTTACTACATAAATGTCAAAACAGAACTGACATTAGCGGCCAATCGCAAAATTTATAGCATTTTCTGATAGGAGGATTACTTTTGCGCCACCTTGTATGAAGCCATTTGTTATGAGAAATTTAAATATTTCAGAACGTAGGGTATTCATTCAATTTGTTGTCAAACTCAAACTAAGCGTATGGGTTATAAATATTAATATCACTATTTATGACTCATACGCACTAGTGGCCCTTTGAATTGTGTTCTGCGTTAGAAAATAATATACACGGTGGTTCAGTCACGACTGGACTAATCTCACCAGCGTATTCCTCGGCTCATTTTCTGGAAATATGTCCATCTACGACCATCCCCGAAAATGCAAGGGGGCGAAATGGCAGCGGTTTGAAAATTTTCGGGTTGGTGGTCGGAGTGTACTCGGGTAAAATTGTTAGGTTCTGAACCAGTGGTCTGATTGGTTTTGGGCTTGTTGGAAAGACCTTTAAGATGCCTTTCAGAGTCATTAAAAAAAATTTTAAAAAAGTGAAATAGCCGAGATACGGAGATTTCATAAAAAAAAATTGGAAAAAAAGACAAGAACGTGCACATAACCTCAATTTTCTCATCCAGATGGTAGATAACTTGTGTTGTTTTCTCCTAAAAAATATCCCTAGCTCTTACCTTTCCAAAACGCCCTAAACGAAGCCCAGAGTTCTTACCGTTCCAAAGTTATGGCCACTTGACTGAAATGCAAACATTTTTCTTTGTTTTGGGAAATAACAGCACGCATTCATTTGTTTTTGTAAATTAACACGTTGTGGATTTTATTTTGTTGGAATTTTTGGCTGACACTTTAAAGACCTCTAGGCTTCGTTTGGGCATTTTGGAAAGGTAAGCGGTAGGGATATCTTTTAAGAGAAAAAAAACAAGTTATCTACCATCTGGATGAGAAAATGGAGGTTATGTGCACGTTCTTGTCTTTTTTTACCAATTTTTTTTTGAAAGCTCCGTATCCATAACATAAGTTACCTGCCATCTGGCTGAGCAAATTGAGGTTATGTGCATATTCTTATGTCTTTTTTTCCAATTTTTTTTAAACCTCTATATCTCGGGTTTTCACTTTTTTAAATCTTTTTTATGGATTCTGAAAGGTCTACCCAATACCTTTCTAACAAGTCTGACCACTGGGTCAGAACTTAACAATTTTACCCTAGTACCCTCCGACCACCAATCCGAAAATTTTCAAACCACTGCCATTTCGCCCCTTGCATTTTCGGGGATGCTCGTAGAAGGACATATTTTCATGAGATGAGCCAAGGAATACGGTGGTGAAATTTGTACAGTCGTGACTGAACCACCCTGTACAAATGAACTGTAACAATAAATAGGCATATAGTTTCAACTTTACGGATATTCAAAATTGTCGGATATTTGAAATTTTTTCGGATATTCAAGAACATTAACTGATAGCTTCTGAAATATCAACGACTGTTAAAATATTATTTTGTAATTGCTTCTTTGAGAGGCTATAAAATAGAAAGGCAAGGCAAGAAAGGCCCCCCATTTCGAAAACTTTTTTTTTTAGAACAGCCCAAAATAAGTCGAAGAAATTAAATAAAAGTTATCGATAACTCACTTCGTTATCGAGGTCGATAACTTTTTTTCAACGTTTTACTAAAAAATATAACTTTTTCTGTAGAACTTTGAAAATTGTTCGGAAAATTGAAATAATTGGAATTTTTTAATTTTTTTTAAATCTTTTTGCTCATTGGTTTATTGTAATAGAAAGCGCCGCAGGCCAAAAATTGTTAATTTTTTGGCCTTTTGTTCATTGGATTGGTAAAAAAATTCAAGTAAATTTATTGAAAGTAGTACATATAAAACGTTACAGCTACAGATATCTCGATAACTAAAGCAGTTATCGATAACTTTCATTTAAAATTTGGGCTTATTTTGAAGAGTTGTACGTACCACTCTGGTTGAGTAAATTGGTAAAAAAAGATATTAATATTTTATAACTTTAACCCACGATATCTCGATAATGAAACGAGTTATCGAAAATTTTTATTTAATTTCTCCACCTTATTTTGTGGCCTATTATCGAAAAACATTGGCGGATCGAGGGACCACGGACATCATACTCTCCCCAATAGAAAAAATAGACAAGTATGATAAATAGATAAAAGAAAATAAATCAAAATTTATTTCATCAAATTAATTCACATACAGTTTTTAATTATAACCAGTCGGTTATGCATAATATAAGTTTATTTGTTAGAATTATTATGAAAACTCAAATAGGGATTAGAAAATTAACAAAAAATTGGAAAAATTCGAATATTTTTTTTCTATCAACTTAACTTATTGAGTTGGAAATGTAATGGATAATTTATCAAAAATAAATCTCATCAGAATTAGTTGAACAAACGTGTAGAAAATTATGTTGATATAAAGGATTCTTTAGCATAAGACCAAGATTTATACAAGATAAATGTAGAAAATGTAGAGATTAAAATCTCGTCGAGTATACAGTTATATAGTCTGGTAGAGTTTCCAAAATCAAACAATTTCCTATATCCCTACACTACAAGATGGCTTTCAAAAAGAAATCTCTTAACATAATGTCAAGAAGTCTAAACTACGATTAAGGATTTTAGATGATTTAGATGTGATTCTATTTCTGGTTGCAAATATAAAATGCAATTTGGTTGATTTGTAACAACTAACAGATCGCCTGCTAATTCGCAGACCAACAGAAACAGAGTCATTAACAAGGAAGTTCTTAATATTAACAATATTTTAAAATCGTGACTTTAGAACAACAAGGTTAGACGTGCACCAAGTAGTTGTCGAGAGAAACAGGTTTAAATTCACTTTATTAACCATATTACTACAGGAAACTATATAGTTAGAAGTTTGCTTTGGTAGATATCTCGTAAACGATAAGATATATAATTATGGCGATAGCAATAATTGAAAGGACATGCCCATTTTTTTACGATGAGGTACGCAGATGAATTTATCAAACATTGTCAGTTGGAACCTTGTTGTTCTAAGGTCGCAATACAACATTGGGTTATTGCTAGGGAAGCGAACCAGCATCAGCTGAAACGTCAGCACTATCCAATATGGCCATATATGAGACCAGAATTAATCTGTATTAGTAAAAATCACTTCGACCAGCATATAAAAATCGTAAAAGAAAAATTACATTGAAAATATCGAGTTGTGCGTATGAGTTATAAAAAAATTTAAATCGTTATTTACAACTCATACGCACCAGTGACTCCGGAAATAAATAATGTGCAATAACTATATCAAAGGAAGTGTTGTATTTAAATATTCAACACAATGACTAATATTGATTTAAGTAGTTTATAATTAAAGGAATATATATAGCCTGCTTTTTTATCCCCTGCTAAATAAATTTTTCGACCATCGCTTAAAAGTCGTCAGCTCCTCATACATAGTTTGATGGAGACGCTTGCCATCTTTGATGTTCTACCTTGTGGTATTTTGATACGCCTAGCAATACTAACCATACGCTCTTGGGATGATGCAATACTTGGGTCTTAACTATTCTGCAGAAGTTAGTTTAGCAGGGAATAAAAAGCAGGCCTGTCGTCAAGCATATCAATATTCGATTGCTGTTAAACGTTTGATTTCAAGTCTGCTAAACCAGTTGTTCTTAATTATAAGGTTGCAATATGTAACTAGAGCCAATCTGTTTAGACTGTTCTGAAAGTCAATATTTATAAATAATAAGATTCTTTAGTAAAGGATAATCTTGGAATATAAATGTAAGTTTGCATTATTGAATGATAATATTTAGCTTAAATATTGGTTTCAAATATTAAAAGTATACGAGACAGATTAGCAGAGACTGCCGATATTGTCGTGAGACGTACAACCATGTATTAGGGGTCTCACAAAAATAATAGTAGTGCAAATTATGTAACCTGCAGTTGAAAAGGATTTTACACAGGGGCCCTGGGGCCCTTTACACATATATGATGCGGAAACATGAACGAGCTTCAAATTAGCGTCAGGAATGGCTGCAAATGCTAACTTGACTTTGAATACAGAAGAAATGATTTCGCCAAAAAAATATGAAATTAATCTTAAAATACTTGTACACCCCGGTTGGATTTGAATACCTCACTCGCCAATGATTGTGAAGGTTTTAAAATTTTTTAGAGTATCAAGTCCAATTCATTCGAGCACTTGGTGTCGATGAGGAGGACAACATAGAAATTTAAATAAAATTTAAAAATAAATAAACCCAGAAAATCTGAATATTTAATTCGCGAACCTAGTACTCGAAATTACATACACTGAAAAAACAAATCGTCACCCTGACAACTAGAGTCGTCAAAAATGAGCAAATGTACACCATTCACACTCCAACGTAAACAATGTGTTGCAGCAGTGAACAATTTTGTACATTCCAAGAATTTGTTGTGTGGCCAACAACATTTACATTGTGGCAATGAGTACCAATGCCTTACACTTTTTTTGTGGGGAAACTTTTTTCTTTGTCGTTCAGTTGGTGAAAAGCAACCTATATTTCACAGCGCTGAAATGCCCCGGGGACACATAGTCAATGCCAGTGGGCTATTTAAGCCTCAAGGATTTTGTTTTGTAACGAAAGGTTTAAGTGCTACGGGTGATACATTCATCAATACCATACTCAATAACTCAGTACAAGTGTATCTTGTATGTTTTACTTCATAAAAAAGTCATATAGTTATATTCGTGAGGTGAACATTTTACATTACACTGTCTGGTCTATTAGTTGAATGGCAATTACCAATAAAAATTGCAATTGACCAAGGATAATTCAACCGGAAGTAAACATTAATTAATTTTTAACGGTAAGAGAGTTTCTAAGAAGATGCCAAAGTGTTCACCCTTTGCTGTAAATTAACATTCGGGATAAAATGATTCAATAGCGATCATACACAAATGAACAGAATACTTGAAATACGATGACTCTACAGATTCTTTAATGGAAGATAGTACAGGGATATAGCAGGGAATAATATAGCAATCCATCCCCAATATAAGGAAGTTGTAAAAAACACATGCAATTTTATAAAAAAAAAATTACTGTTACAAAAAGATGTTGATTCCTCACAAATAAATCAACCCAACAATATGATGGCGAAAAAAGCCACCTCAATAAATTTGTTTAAGACAAAGAATTAAAAGAAGTTTTATTTTGGACACAAACATATTTAGGTTTGTGTTTACATTAACTTTGGTGTTAATTCAAAGCAATTTTTGTTGCCACTTTGATGCAAACATGTAACGGCAGCTAAATTCAAATTTAAAACGATTGGAAGATGATCATTATGATGTGTAAAAAAAAGTTGCACCATTAAATCAAAATAATCAGATTCAATCACGGATATGGATTCATTAGTAGAAGATGGATCGAACAAAAGAGGAGATATGGGTATAAAGGTATAAAGGTATAAATTAGAGATTGTTTTACTTGTTTGCCCAAATAATACCCAAAAATTTCCATGCAAAATATAATAATAATTTAAATAAATATAAAATATACATAAATCGTAAATCGAAAGAAAGCTAAATTACAACATCATACGAATAAGTTATGTGTGTGTTTAAAATTGCATACACTAACTATTCTGTAAATATTTAACTAGACTTGCTAGTGTTCCGTCTACTATACTCAATTTAATTGTAAACATTTAATTAATTAATAATTCTTATCTTTTATTGCTCATTCCGTAAAAAAAAACATCGAACGCAATCCAACGCGAGAAATGCCAGCCAACACAGAAGGCTAAAATCTTCGAGGCGACCAGCTCTGTCATGTGGTTCGAGCCCTTCGTACCGCAGAATGCGATGAGAAATTAGCCAGCGGAAAGTCCGGTGGTATTAGTTTAGCCCGCTGGCTTACAATGGCTTCCTGAATATTCCGCTATTATGTGACATGTACGCAACCCTAGATGATATTGAAAAAACTGGCTCAATTCGTTGTGAAAGTGTATGCGCCATTCTGGTTTCTTGTGAAAAGCCAACCACGGACAATTCACGGAAGTCGCAACGTTTTCCAATTCCTATCTTGTATTCGTCAATTACCTATCTTTCATTCCTCAGTTCAACAAGTCCTCAGTCCGTTCATTGAAAATAACGCGTACTTTGTTCACCCCGAGAATGTTTTATTATCGATAAAACGGTGCGACAGCATTTATTAGACCTGAACAAGACCATATAGACGTGAAACTAGAGCTCGTACATGGACAAAGTGTGTACTCAGTTTTTCATTTCGAGCTCTTTTCTCGTTTGAAAAGGACTTCATCATTTTAAGGATACAAAAATTTCCAAAAAATTAATTAAATATTTCTACCCACCAGATTATGTCAACATGAGTATTTAATAAAAGAGAACAATCTGTACAAATGAAAACAATTTTTTGTTTTAATTTTTCAGGACAAAATTTCGTCAATAATGTCCTTTGAAAATTTTATCCTTTCATAACCTTGACAATTTCCAATATATATTTCCCCAAAAAATATATGTTGAAACCTTATGCATAATTAACTACATAGCTAAATTGTGTTCCTATAGCTTTATTAGTTAAGCCTAAACAAAAAATTATATTATTAGTATATAGATTAAAAAAAACTATTATTGACCGGTATAGCAATCAAGGTTAGAAAAATAATTGTCCGTACTTTTTGGTATTGAACAAGACCATATACACGTGAAACTAGAGACCGTACATAGAAAACGGGCGTACTCAGTTTTTCATTTTGTGATCTTTTCTCCTTTTTAAAGGACTTCAAAGTGTTAAGGACATACAAATTTCTAATAATTAATATAAATATTTCAATATGGGTATCAAATGCAAGAGGGCGGTCTCTCGATTAAAATAAATTTTTGTTTTGAGTTTTCAGGACGAAAAGTCGTATGAATAATTGATTCTGTCATTTTATATAAATTTTCTTAAAAACATATATTAAAAAATCTGAAATATACTGTACCTCATAGCATCTAGTGCTATTAATTTAAAAGGATGCTAATTTGAAAAGAATCGTTTGTTGTGTTTGAATAATATTAAAATACTAAAACTTAAATTACAAATGTTTTAAATACTAAACGCATATAAATATATAATTTACCGACATAAAGTAATTTACCGAAAGAAACAGAAAGAAAGTGATTATGGAATACCCTAACAGAAACAAACTTCGTATTGTTTGTGGTTTGTTTGTACCTGCGAATAAAGGACAAAACATTACGAAGCCTTTCGTAGACATGTATGGAGAATATTTTATAACAAACATGGTTCCAAAGACAAGGTATATTCCTGAAGTTGCGTGCAATTATTGTTACAAGAGTTTACTACGGTTTAAGCAGTATTCAATGAAATATGTGTATCCAGTGATTTGGTTGAAGTGAAGTGCACATTCTCGAGATTCGTGCTACTTTTGCCAGTCTCAGCCGTCTACCATAAGCTTAAAGAATTAAGATAGAGAAAAAATCCCTTACCATACAAGTGATTCGGTGCAGCCAGCCGTTCTACGTTCAACGTCAAATCTTAAAGCTCCATCAGAAGAGTCCCACACTATTCCATTTGATTTTGATATGGAATGCCTGAGTATTGACTCTCGATCGGAAATTATTTCGGAATTTTTACCAACACGAAGTGAACTGGATTATTCACCGCCGCATTTTATAACCCAGGCGGATTTTGATGATCTGGTGCGTGGCACAAATATATCACGGAGAAGTGCAGAAATATTGGGATCACGATTACAACAGTGGAGATTGGTTTCTGAATCCGAAAGCGCTCAAACGAGCAATCGTTCGATGCATGTTTCAAAATGGATGAGCCAACAGGCATCACTTACGCGGAAGACGATGAAAAAGTTTTCGAAACCATAGGCCACTCCTATGATCCGATAGAATAGATAGAATAGATAGAATAGGTTAATAGATGCATCAATGAGGAGACTCAAAGGTGTGCTGCTTCACATAGGTAATGCGTATCCGTCCGTGTCAATTGTTTATGGCGCAGATGTAAAGGAAACTTATGATAACATGAACGTTATTCTTAAATTAATAAATTATGACCTACACTGTTGGGTGATTTCTTCCGACCTCAAGATATTTGCCATTCTCATGGCTCTTAAATAGGGCCTCGCAAAACAGCAATGTTTTTTGTGTCTTTGGGAAGGTCGGCGCAAAAGAGCTCTTCATTACACCGACCACAAATGCCAGCCACGTATCGGCTATCAGTTTGGGCAGTATAGCATTGACAATATTCAACTCGTGCCGTCATCCAAAAAATAAAACTTCCACCGCTTCATATTAAATTGGGACTTATAAGAAATGTTGTTCGTGCACTCGACGTTGACAGTGCAGCTATGGTGCACTTGAAAAAGATTTTGCCCCAACTAAGATTGACGACGGTAGGTTCAATTTTTAAAATTATTGTTGTAATGAACTAAGTTAACTTGTGTACGTTAAGGTGTTTTTAATGGACCGCAACTAAAAAAATTGTTAAATTGCAAAAAATTTCCAGACCTTTTAACATATACTGAAAGAAATAGTTGGAGAGGTTTAAGTGACATGATAGAACGCTTCTTGGGCAATACAAAAGCTGAAAACTACGAAGAAACCGTTCGCAACCTCGTACGTAATTTCGGTGAAATGGGTGTAAATATGTCACTGAAAATATACTCTTAAGAAAGCCACCTAGATTTTTTCCAATATAATTTGGGTAATTTTAGTGACGAAAATGGGGAACGATTCCATCATGACCTTGCGACGATTGAGAATTGCTTCAGGGAAAAAAAAACACCTGTCGAATGCTTGCCAAATATTTTTGGTCGATATGTCGTGATTCAAATTCTCCATAAGAACAAACGTGTTCATTTTTCTCCACATTATACTTTATTATTAATTATATTTGTACTTTGTTTATTCTTGTAACTTTACTGTAGACATCTTATAAATTCCAAATATTTCCACAACTTGTACTTATAGTAAGTTTTCTCCAAAAATTAAAGTAATTTAAGTTATTTGTTTTAGAAACATAATTTTTGTATTCCTACACACATGATCACAATATAATTTTTTTAAATAGTTAAAATTTTTTCTGTTGGAATGTTCTTTTGCGTTTTTAATTATAGTAATAATAAAATATGTTTTCATTTTTCAGTCGATTTCTTGTCAGTCTTGTGCTAAACCTGGTTTTAAATTTACTAGAAATTCACAATAATATGAAAGGATTAACATTTTAAAGTACTTTTGATGTGTTAACATCTACAGCGGCGTATAGGGACTAAATCTATCAAAGTCAGATTTCATGCTGCTGCTAAAACCTGATTTTATGCTGCTGCTAAAACCAGATTTTATGTTGCTGCTAAAACCAGATTTTCTGCGACTGCGAAAGAGAATAATGACGTGTTAAACAAATATGAGCGAGCAAGAGAGCAATGAAAGACGGGGGTGGCAGGGGTGAGGCAAACGAAATTGTGTCTATAGCGTATGTATTAACATAATAATGTATGTATGTACATGTGTCTGTTGCTGTTGTTGAACAGAGATATAAAGCATAGCCACGCAAAATTTCATTCGCTTGCGCAGTCGACGTTATGGTGACACACTAATACGTCAGCTACTTCGGACAAAGTATGTGTGATGTTGTGTGTTTGGTTGTTTCGTTGTTGTTGCTATGGCCAAACAAAGCGAGTCATTTGATGTTCAGCATTGCCCGGTGTATACAAAACAAGTAATTTAATTCAATAAACTATTATTTTTTATTTTCCAATGTAACATTTACTAATGTGTTCATAGAAATCGAACAGGTACCGTGTAGAAAAATGGTGTTAACACATCATCCGTGAATTCGAACAGTCCTGGTAATTCATAATAAAAATAGATTTCCTTTCCATCAATCTCTTTCATTTGATACCCATATTGATATAAACTGATGGGTAGAAATACTTTCGTCCTGATAATTTATAATAAAAACAGATTTCCTTTCCATCAATCTCTTTCATTTGATACCCATATTAATATAAACTGATGGGTAGAAATATTTATATTAATTATTAGAAATTTGTATATCGTTGAAAACTGAGTACACACTTTTTCTATGTACGATGTCTAGTTTCACGTGTATATGGTCTTGATCAGGTCCAATAAAAAAAAAAATGTAAAATTGTCTCACGGTGTAGTATGTGCCACATTTTTTCTTAACTCGAGAGCCTCCATAAATACCGACAATTTGAATCCCGTCGAAACATGATCGATAAAAAATTTCATTATTTAATTTTACCTTAACTTTTTCGATTCTTGTTGTATAAGTTGAGATATGGTGGTTAAGTACTAAACGAGAGTACTTGAGACCAATGACTTTTAAAGCACAAAAATTGGTCTCCTCGAGACAAAAACATCGGCATATCACACTTCAACATCCGACTGTAAATGCCAAAGGTATAATGAAAAACGTAAAACAGAAGACCCCTACGTTCGTCAAAAACAAAAAAATTCGAAACTGCCTTGAACAAATACTTTATACTCGAAGCTGTACGGCGCAATTTTTTTCTTTTTTACCTGTAAGATGGTACGGTGTAGTGTACAGAGGGGAGCAATGCTGTTAATAGGTGACAGCAGGGTAGGCAACTTTGTGGTCTCCTTGGAACATTGTCGAAATGTGAGCTGTGTGCCGTTGCTCTATCCATATTTCCATGGGAAATGTAACTCTGAGATACATAATCTCATACCGGAGTTAGAGTATTTATGTTCAGGGAATTACATTCATATGTTGTCACTTGGTCAATAGATCAAACTACGCACTAGAGAGAGAATTCGTTTTTCAGCAGAACAGTCCGCATTTGGAATAAGCTTCCTGCCTATTACCTATGATATTAACAATTTTGAGTCAAACATCAACAAACACTATTCGCTCTTTCGTCCTATCCTATCCTATCATATCGTCCTCCTATACTTATTTCCTAAGACCAATACAATGCTCGGCACTTATAAAGGGAATTCCCTGATTGTTGGCTATTGTAAACGTTAACAGAGTTTCTACCAGAGACCAAAGTGTTCCAGCTTTGATGTAAAAGGAATTAACATTCACGATAAAATGATTCAATAACGATCATACACAAATGAACAGACTATTTGAAATATGATTACTCCACAGATGCTTTAAGGGAAGATAGAACAGGGATAATACAGCAAACCATTCCTAACATAAGGAACTTGCAAAGCAACATGCAATTATATAAAAAAAAAAATACTGTTACAATAAAAGCGTTGATTCGTAATAAATAAATCAACCCGATAATATGATGGCGAAAAGCGCCACCGCAATTGTTTAATAAAAATAATTAAACTTTTTTATTATGTTGCCACTTTGATGCAAACATGTAACGGCAGCTAAATTCAAATTTAAAACGATTAGTGGAGATGATCGTTGTGATGTGTAAAAAAAATTTGCACCATGAAATCGAAATAATCAGATTCAACCACGGATATGGATTCATTAGTAGAAGATAGTTCGCATAAATTGAGATATGGGAATAAAAGAATAAATTGGAGAATATTTTGCAAAACAATATTACAAAGTACATACTGTCTCTCAATTGATTGGAATAAGTTTTATTTCGTATTTAACATTCTCTTGAAGGTTTAATTTCCTCCGGAGTATGCCCAGCAACCGCTTTGTGTATAATGCTTTTATGTGTTCATATTTGGCGATACTCTTCGTCCACGCAATATTCGTAAACCATATATAATAAAATATTTGGAAACGTATTTCAGTTGAATATCCACATTTGTCTCTTTGGACATAGGCCCATTCTTTGGTTCCCCAGAGCCCCATTTTAAGCCTCATTCTGAGATACTAAGAATTGACCTGCCAGCAAGGTATAGTTTGCAGTTTTAAGAAAATTCCCTACCATTTTTGTACCCACTAAGTGTTTTGGTGGTGGTACAGTTTTATTTAATTCCTGGACTATTTTAAGGTGGTGGAATTTGTTTGTTTCTGCTTCCAGTTCTGAATCTAGTTTCAGCTACTCGGCTCTAAAAACTGTATAACATGTATCATAAAGATCGCAAAATGTAATTTAACAAAAAGTTTAAAAAAAAAAGAAATTGTCGAAAAAGTTCACAATGTGTATTCTAAAATACAAAATGTAAAGAAATGAATACTCAAGTTTTAACAAACAATACACAAAGTTCACGAAAATGATTAATTTTCGAAAGCAGTATAAAGTTGGTTCTTCAAAAACGTAGTGTAACAAAACGGTACTCTAAAATGAATAAAAAAGTATACAAAGTGTTCCAAAATATACACACAATCTCTCAAAAAAAAAAAATTCAGAAAATATCTCACAAAATCTGCACAAACGATTTGACTAAACCTATTCAAAAATTCAAAGTACATATTTTTATTAAAATGTATACAAATAGTAAAAAAAATGAGCACAGAGTCCCCCGAAGTGGCATAGAAAGTACCACAAACTAAATCAAAAAAATACTCAAAGTGGACAATACAATGTACAAATTACTATATTAAAAGGTCCGCCAAAATTGCAACTAGTGCAATACAAATGACACAAAATATGGCAAAAAGTATATAAAATGTGTCAGAAATTACAGGTAGTGGGCTTAAGCATAAACAACCTCTACACCAAGTGCAACAAGAAGTGCACTAAGTGTACCAAACAATTCACAAAGTGTACCAAGAACATCACAATGTGTACCAAAAAGTACATAAAGTGTACAAAGAGGTGCACAAAGTGTACTAAATATTCAATAAATGTAACAAAAATCACAATATATTCCAACAACTACACAAAGTCCTCCAAAAAGTACCTAAACTGAAATATAAAGTTTAAAACTTCTAATAAAATGTACACAAAGTGTACCAAAATTATGAAAACGTAAACAAACATGTACACCAAGTTAACAATATAATGCCCAAAGTATAGCAAAAAGTGTGAGAAGTGTACCAAAGATTTATAAATTATACGACAAAGTACACAATGTGCACCAAAAGTACACAAAGTGATTTAAAAGTGGGCACAACATTTCTGTGTCAAAAAGGAAAAACGTCTTAAGTGCACTTAGGAAAATATTGCTTAAATGCACTACGATTACCACTGGGCTCTCAATTACCTCCAGAACCAGTTTTTGTTTAATTTGACTTATGTAGCAGTAGGTCATGCACCAGATATTGTTTACATAGCTAATTAAATATCAGAACATCTCATGGAAAATACCTCCTAAAGATGCTCACCTAAAAAAGTTGGAAATTCACATAAGTCGTTTTTCCTTTTCGGCACAGATTTAATAAAAGTACACAAAGTTCAGTGTAGCAAAAATTAGAAAATGTAATACCTCCCGAAATGCATGAAATGAAAAGTACAATAACTGCACCAAAGCGTGCACAAAGTGTACCAAAATTAAAAAAAAAGTGCATCGAAAGTAAAAAAAAAATTGCACCGAAAAGTACACAAAATGTAACAAACAGTACACAAAATATAATAAAAAGTACACACTGTAAAAAATGTACACACAGTGTATAAAAAGTTAGAAAATATGTATAGAAAATACACGTAGTATATGTACTAAAGAGTGCACATAGTGTACCGGAAAGTACACAAAGTGTATAGGAAATAATGAAAATGAAAAAATATACCAAAATAATCAAAAAGTATAAAAAGTGTATACAGTGTGTGCAGACAACAACGCACACAGCCCATGCCAAAACCGTACACAAAGTGTACCAAAAAAAGTACACAGCGTGTAAAAAAATGCACTAAAAGTAAAAAAAAAATTACACAAAGTGTATCAAAATTACGAAATATAAACTAAAAAGTAAACAAGGTATACCAGAAAGTATGAAATATTAAAATTAATTCGAAAACGTGTTGAGAATCGTTTTTTTTTTGTTTTCTAAAATATTCAACTTTTAAATATCATTTCTATAAATATTAGAGTTTTTATAAGACCCCTACCACCAATTCTAGCCCGTAGCGGTCTTGTGGAGGAATACTTGCAAAATGTCAGTATTAATTAACCAAATAAACTCGATTTGTTTATTGATTTAGCAATATAATTTCGACTAAAAAAAGTTAGGACTCGAAATTGTATTTTTTACCAATAATATTGGAATAGTTCTCAATAAGCGATTACAAAACTTTGAAAGTTATAGATTTAGAATGAGAAAAACCTGCAATGTTGCAATGATATTATGGTCACATGGGACCCCATTTCCATAGGTTTGAAAAGCTTTATCCCACTCAACTGTTATCACGACAAAATATACACACATATCATCAATACCTCCAGAAAAGCATATGGATATTAAAAATTCTTTATCTATTTCGGAAGATAATTGCCTTATGAACGAAGAATTGGACATATAGTGGAGATAATTTTAATTTAACCATCTAGTATGCAGTTAAATGGAATGTCGATGAAATACTAAGACAAAACCAACCGAGAAAATGTATGAATTTAAGTCAACCCATAATCAACAGTAATCGGTGAAATATTACCGGTGCAGCAGCCCAACAGCATTTTAACCAGTTGTTAAGGTTAAGGGTGCAGCATTTTAGTCAGTAGTTGTTCAAATTTGGAAGAATCAACGGCGCGAGGCACACAATTTCACGATAAATATGTGGCTATCTCCCATATAATATCCGTGAATAGTTTACGTCAAAGAGATGCATTTACGCCTCCCATGAGAACTATCGTAATGAATTTGTGAAAATTATTCAAGCAAAAAGGTCAAACTCCACGTATTCCTCCAGAGTTAATTGGAACCATTAGAACTTTGTCATTCCATTTTTCCACGTTTTATTTGAAAAACATAATGTAATTTTCAAATAAATTATATTTATTCATTAAACTTAATAATAGTTCCATAATATCCTTCGAATTGAAGTGACATTCTACATTAAGCTCAAATTAAATTGAGGGAATTTCGCGCAGAAATAACGGAAACATTAAAAGGATACAGTGGAGAAAACAGACATATTTTTTAAAATTTTAAATATTTCATATATTTTGAAATAGAAAATACTTTCGTACCCTCAAAAAGACTTGTGTAAAGTATTAAACAATTAGGGAAATTTTACCATCTTTAATAGATGAGTCAACTCAGCACAAATAGACACAATGGAAGACACTATATTTCCCTTTATAATACACAATAAAAATCGATTAAATATGAGAGCGTTTGAAAATCCATAACTTTGAATTAAATTTGTAATGATTTTAAACCTGGACAGACGACATTAAAAATATAGAAATATTCTTGGAAATAGGACAAACTAGCATTCGATGTTATTTGGAGTTTTAAATGTAGAATAGTGGAATAATCGCATCCAAAAGATGTTGAATTCAAAAAAGGACTCCAGTTTATAATTCTTGCTGGAATTAGGAAAGCTTTCTTTACAATTAATATGCAGTAAACTTTCTAGATTGTTATAAAATTATTTAGCGAGACAACGAAATTTGCATCGACATTAAGTGGTATTGAATTAAGAACGTAACATATTCTTGCATGTAGCACAATAGTGTTGTCGTTACTTAGAACGTACAAACATCGTTCGAATAGTGAAAGGCTTGCACCTACGATCTCATGTGCAATAGTTGCGCAGACTTTGGCTGCATAATGCTTGCGGTCACAGCGATATGGCCTTAGAAACATCATCACAATTATTGCAGTATTTAAATTTAAAATGGCTTTAATAGGACAACGATACAAAATTTCAATGTAAATGTAGAAAATGTTAAATTTGTGTACACATGTACTATGTACCTGAAAGGACTAAGGAGGATTAATATATTCATATATACATATAACATACTCTTAGGTATAGCTATTATTAAACAATTTGGATAATTTGTAAAAAAATTAATACAGTATACATATCTTAGTACATAAGACAAAGGATCTACGATTTACAGAAGTTTGTGTCAACTTTAATACACTTAAGCTAATAATTTTCAAAACCAGTTAAAGATTTTATTACCTCGACATCAGTACTTGCAGATAAAGGAAATCAGCATCAGCTTCTGCTACATCTTGTTGTTAACTTTAAATGCGTTTTGCATTCCTATATTTTGGGGATTATAATCATCTTTCATTTCGGGTCCTCATATTGTAATACGAGTTTTTAGTTTAATAGGTCAGTGGTAATAATTTCCCTTAATCAATACTCGATCAGCTGTTGAAGAAATATCTGTTTATGAAAAAAAAAGTGAAATACATTAATAAAACACGAGGTAGAGAGTGGATTTCTTTGCAAAATCCAGTTTTATTTTGAATGATATAGCTAAAATTTATGCCAAAGGAATACAAAGCATATGGAACTATATTTATGTGAAAATAATCATTTGTATTGTCAGCATAATAAACAGAACTGTAATTTGTGATTGAAAGCGGCTTTACGGCTTATCAAAATATTTCGGGTGTTCAAAACCCGAAACTGTAAAACCGGCGAAACCGGTTACCCGGTTTCAATACCAATAACCGTTTGCCGGTCTTTTTAGGAACGTATTTTTCGAATAACAGAAACCCCAAATTCTTCCCTTAACCGATCTCATGTTCAAAATTTAAAATTCCAATGCCATTAAATGTTTCTAAAGTTTTCAAATCAACTCAATTTAATTCCATTTAATTCAATTCAATTGCATTCAATTCAATTCGGTGCAAATCAATCCAACTCAATTCAATTCATATCAATTCAATTGTATTCACATCAATTCATTTTACTTCAATTCAATTCAATTTAATACAATTCAATTCAGTTCAATCCAATTAAATTCAATTTAGTTGAATTCAATTTAGTTCAATTCAATTCAATACAATTCAATTCAATTCACTTCAATTTAATTGAATTCAATTGAATACAATTCAATTCAATTCACTTCAATTCAATTGAATTCAATTCAACTCAATTCAATTCAATTCAATTCAATTCAATTCAATTCAACTCAATTCAATTCCATTCAACTGAAGTCAATTCAGCCTAATTCATCTAAAATTAGTTCAATTAAATTCAACTCGCTTCAGTTCAATTCAATTCAATTCAGTTCAATTCAATTCGATTCAATTCAATTGAAATCAATTCAACTCAATTGAATTCAATTCTATGCAATTAAATTCAATTCAATTCGATTCAACTCCATTTAATTGAATTCAATTCATCTCAAATCAATTCAATTAAATTTGACTTAATTCAGCTCAATTCAGTATAATTCAATTGAATCGAATTCAACTCATGTCTATGCAATTCAATTCAATTAAGTTCACTTCAATTCAATTCGATTTAGTTCCATTTAATTGAATTCAATTTAACTCAAATCAATTCAATTAAATTCAACTCAATTCAGTTCAATTCAACAGAATTCAATTCAATTTAAATTAATTCAATTAACTTCAAGCCAATTTAATTCAGACCAATTCGATTCAATTCAACTCAGTTAAATTCAGTTCATTTCAATCCAATTCAACTCAAATCAATTCAGTTCAATTCAATTCAATTCAATTCAATTCAATTCAATTCAATTTAATTCAATTCAATTCAATTCAAATTAATTCAATTAAATTCAAGTCAATTCAATTCAGACCAATTCGATTCAATTCAACTCAGTTAAATTCAGTTAATTTCAATTCAATTCAATTCAATTCAATTCAATTCAATTCAATTCAATTCAATTCAATTCAATTCAATTCAATTCAATTCAATTCAATTCAATTCAATTCAATTCAATTCAATTCAATTCAATTCAATTCAATTCAATTCAATTCAATTCAATTCAATTCAATTCAATTCAATTCAATTCAATTCAATGCAATTCAATTCAATTCAATTCAATTCAATTCAATTCAATTCAATTCAATTCAATTCAATTCAATTCAATTCAATTCAATTCAATTCAATTCAATTCAATTCAATTCAATTCAATTCAATTCAATTCAATTCAATTCAATTCAATTCAATTCAATTCAATTCAATTCAATTCAATTCAATTCAATTCAATTCAATTCAATTCAATTCAATTCAATTCAATTCAATTCAATACAATTCAATTCAATTCAATTCAATTCAATTCAATTCAATTCAATTCAATTCAATTCAATACAATTCAATTCAATTCAATTCAGTTCAATTCAATTCAATTCAATTCAATTCAATTCAATTCAATTCAATTCAATTCAATTCAATTAAATTCAATTCAATTCAATTCAATGCAATTCAATTCAATTCAATTCAATTAAATTCAAATCAAATCAAATCAAATCAAATCAAATCAAAAAATTAATTTCAGACCAATTCGAATCAATTCAGTTCAGTTAATTTCATTTCAGTTCAGTTCAGTTCAGTTCAGTTCAGTTCAGTTCAATTCAATTCAATTCAATACAATTCAATCCAAATGAATTCAATTCAATTCAATTTAATTAAAATAAACTCAATTCAATTCAATTAATTTAATCATTTTCATTCAATTCAATTCAGTTCCATTTAATTCAATTCCATTCCAATTAGTTAAATTCAATTCAATTTAATTCAATTCAATAATTCAAGTCAATTCAATTCAATACAATTAAATGCAAATAAATGCAATCTAATTTCATACAATTCAATTCAATTCAACTCAATTCAATACTATTCAATTCAATGTAATTCAATTTAATTCTATTCAACTACCAGATCAATTTTAAATTATAGAGTGGCGTTTGAGAAAATATTGCCAAGTAATAAATTTTACGGGACCTATCACGTCGCATGTACCTTCTGTAGGTGTCTGCCATGGATAAGTTTGGTAGTTGCATACGTTAATCACATAATGTAAGTACACGTGCTAATTTGGTAATTATTGTAGGTACCTACGGTTAAGCTCAGCCTACCACGGCGGACCGTAGGTAGCGGGCGGTGGGACGGCCAGTCCCCGTCTAAGAGCTTCAGATTCCGAGGCGTACAATAAAAGGGCACACATGCCAGAAAATGATACGGTTGTTGTTGAGCTGAGGCAGTCCATCGAGGCTCAGGGCATACCTGCCAGCCCACCTGACTTTTAGACATAGAATAGAATTTGCAACAATGGCCTTAAAGTGAACGTGGATCTTATTGGGCTGTATACTAAGGGCCTTGTATCCATGCCTGTGGAAACTTGCCAAAATGAAGTTCTGGTCACTCTTTTTTTCTTATTTTGGTTGACGGGGGAGGAGCTACAAGGGGCAACTATCCAAGACTTTGTGCAAATGGGCGGTTGAAAATGGATTAGGTGCAAACTCGGCCAGGACAGAGCTGATCCGTTTTACCCGAAAGTATAAAATACCTACCCTCACTTGGAATGGTTCTGAAATTAAGGTTGCACACTGTGCCAAACGCCAGGGTGTTGGTTAGGCCAGAAAGTTTAGTTTCAAACTCAACATAGTACATGGAAACATAGACACATAGAAAGGGTGATAAAGGGGACAACAACCCTAGACACATGCGAGAGGACCATAAGTTGTAAATGCCGACTATCTCCGAGGATTGTTGACTATATCTATACAGCGGTGGTGAGACCGACAATGCTATATGGGGCTATCGTGTGGTGGCAAGTACTTGGGAAAACCACCTATTGTGCACTACTGAATAGGGCTCAGAGGCTGGTGACGATGGGCATCACGGGTGCTCGGCGAACCACTGCCACTGATGCACTGGATTTAATTTTACATTTGGTGCCGACGGGCATTATAGGAAGGCAGACTGCTTCTACGTCTGTCACAAGGTTAATGCAACTCTCATAATTGGGCAAGGTCAGAGTCGGTCATGCAAAAGTGATGTAAGGTACTCTAAACATTTTGTTGGAGGTAGCGAAACCACTATTCGATCGGATATATCACGCTCTCTTACTGGAAGTGGATTCTTGGACCAACGTGGATCCTGGTGTAGAGTCATATCTGAATTTGTACACACGCATGGGTCGAAAATGAATGATCAGTCTGAAATGTCTCTTTCCCGAAGACAACCTTTCATTGTAGAGTGTTTCAGCCTTAAGTTTTGGCTATCATAGGTGTAACCGAAAGCACAAAATATAATAGTCCAGCAGTCCTTGGTGTCAATGTCTTCTCTGGCCGTCGGGCGGTAATCAAATCTGTTGTATCAGCAATTCTGAACTCAACACCTGACCAACATTTCTACAGATCTCATAAAGAACAAGCCTAGCAGTACGACTCTCCCCTCATATAGGGGCCGGGGCTCAGGGTTATGCCAGGGAACTGCAGACCGAATGAGCTGGCCTAACTGGGAACTAACTTTCAGGTAACACTGCAATTGAAACGTATTGGCGTGCCCCTAGCGACTTTCAAGCATATCGTGCCAGAACGCTACTATATGATGATGGAGGAGAAGTGGACCAATGACACAGATTGTGTGAGAGATATCTGGCCGATAGACTATGGCAGGCGATCTATTATCCTCGTCTCTATCCAGGCCCATAATATAAATGCTTGTTTCAGTTTTGACAGGACACTGTCTGATTGGCAGACATTCAGTCGAAGCAGTATCGATGAAGAAGATGAAAAATCCACAGAACATCTAATATAGGAGGGATCCTACATATTTAGAGATCTAGGAGAATTATCTCAGATAGGCGTAGACAAGTTCTACGGTGGAGCAATCGCTGAATTCTGATAGACTGTGGTATCGCAATGGACTCATAAGTCTAAACCATGGACAGCTTCCAACCCCTATCATAAATATGTCTCCATTAAATGCCATGATGCCACACGTAAAACATTCTGTAATATTCCGATTCCGAACGGTTTTATGAGAAGCTTTTTAATGGCTAATTACTCGATAGTGGTGCCGTCCATAAGCGAGATGACCGTCGTAGAAACAATTGTAAGGTAGTCAGAGTCCGAATCGAACCCACGTTTTTAAGTAAAAGAGTCGCGCATACTAACCACTGCACCACCGACGTCCACTTTCAAAACAGACACACATTTGACTAGCGTGAAGTTAGCCCACCATCGTAGCCCACATATTTCGACGGTGGGCTAACTTCACACTAGTATATAGTAGTGTGAAGTTGTCCCACCTTTAAATTTTATTGAATTTAAATCACACCAAGCATATAAATTTCATTGCACTGGTCATTAATAAAGTGTAATAATGTTCAAAATAAACATTGAAGATATC
Source organism: Phaonia tiefii (assembly GCA_963931995.1). Taxonomy (NCBI): domain Eukaryota; kingdom Metazoa; phylum Arthropoda; class Insecta; order Diptera; family Muscidae; genus Phaonia; species Phaonia tiefii. The sequence continues at coordinate 150,141,914 of OZ008369.1, read as the reverse complement.
GAAAGGATACAAGATCCTTTTAATGCAATTAAATGCCATTACCCATTAAATTGTATGATAATTTTATCGAACAGGTTCCCACTTTTATATCCATACACGTTTTTACTATTAACAATAAGACATTTTTAGACAAAATTTCAAGGACGTTGAAAAAGGACTAGGTCCTTAAAATCGAAGAAAACCCATATCAGACATATATCTGAAATGTCTCAGAAAATTAAAAAAAGTTTGGAAAATTTTCACACTTTAATATTCTGATATGTTGTTGCAAATACCATGTAGAAATTTTACAAAAAATTTCAAGGACATTGAAACAGGTCTAGATGCTTAAAATCGGAGAAACCCAATAACCGCCATATATATGAAAATTTCTCAGAAAATTAAAAAAAGTTTGGAAAATTTTCACACTTTAATATTCTGATATGTTGTTGCAAATACCAAGTAGAAATTTTATAAAAAGTTGCAAGGACATTGAAACAGGGTAGGTCCTTAAAATCGGAGAAATCCAATAACCGCCATATATATGAAAATTTCTCAGAAAATTAAAAAAAGTTTGGAAAATTTTCACACTTTAATATTCTGATATGTTGTTGCAAATACCAAGTAGAAATTTTATAAAAAGTTGCAAGGACATTGAAACAGGTCTAGGTCCTTATATGACATATTCTAAATTGTTTAATATTGCGGAAATCTGTAGAAGGTAGGCAACAATTTTCTTGTTTCATGCATTTACCAACACTGGTTATCATCGCATGTGGGTAAGAAGAGTTTAGTTATATATTTTACACCCAGAAAAGGGTGTAAATATAATTTTAAATATAATTTTGTTTATATTTAAATATAAAATACACAATTTTAATGAAAAATATTTTGTTTTTTACTTTTTTCTATTAAATTCATAATGGGTTAAAGCATCACCCAATGGTTGTTGTGACAGCCATTAAATTCAAGTACATAATTAGTTGAGCATACCAATATATTATTTGGTACAACCGAATTAGTTTTTACAGTGTTTTATTTAACTTGCTCTGTTGTCTGTCTGTATTGTTAAAATCTAGTAACTCATTTTTAACGCAGTTGCAGTTGACCAATCGAACTAAAATTTTGCACACTTGTCAGATTTGGATGACAATACATGAATATAAAAAAATAAATTAAAACATTAAACATGTATTTACTATAAATTTAAAAATTTTCTAGGCATCTAAAAACGCTTGTATTTAAATTAAAAATGGTGACAAAATTAAATGTCAAATTAAGTGTCAAAATTAAATGTCACCATTTTTAATTTAAATGCAAGCGTTTAATTTGAGAGATCCCTAGAAAATTAATTAACTAATTCATTTTAATTACGCTCTTTATTGACAGTATCTAGAAAATTGCTGTTGAAGTGCTAAGTAGGCGGACCATTGTACAACCCCATCATGAAGAAGAATATACTAATTGAGGCTAAGAGAAAAATTATTTTCTAGTTTTTAGTGCATTTATAAATAAAACACTGTACCTTGATTTTTTTTAATAATTAGTTTTTACATTTTTAGTTCATCCAACTAATAGAATATTCACCACTACAGTATAATTTGATTGCTAGAACTAAAACTCGATTCACAGATCACATTTATTTCTTGTTACTGTGGGTTCAACTAAATATTTCAATTCTTGCAACCAAAACTGGATTGCAAATCAATTGATATGCACAACATTTGGTGATACTGAACACAATTATTGGTAATCACAACAGATTAATGTGATAGTCAAAGGAACCGCCAAATTTTAGTTGGCTGTAAATATAGCTGTGACAACGAAACTCTTCTCTGTGTGTGAGATGTACAAAAATGGGCATCTGCATCTGTTCTTCAGTGTTTAACCAGTATTGCACAAAATATTGATCGGTACAAAATATTGTTAAGATCGGTTGTGGTATACGGGAGATATCGAGTCGGCCAGCCGGAGAGCCGCCTAACTTTGGTATGGGAGGTACGAAAATGGGCTTGGACAGCAGTTAATTTTTAATTTTTAGGAAACCATTGCCGAGTACCGAATTTCATTAAGATCGCTTGTAGTCTATGAGAGTTATCGTTTCGGTCACATTTTGCCTAGTACCAAACTTCATAAAGATTAGTTCGGTTTTGCGGGAGTTATCTTGCCGAACAATCAGCCGGTCATACATCCTATCTTGTTAGGGCGTAACAAAATCACCCTTGTCTTAATCGATGGCTGGAGGTTTATGACACGAAGCCTATACCCTAATTTCATTAAAATGGGAAGTGTTTCACGCGACTTATCTCTTTGACAACCCGGACGACCACCAAGCTTTTGTATGCGAGGTACCAGAATGGACGTGGCGACTTCGCCCATTTTCTTCAATTAAGTAGATATTTGCAGATTATTAACCAATGTTTTACCATCACAAATGTCATCAGCGATATGAAAATGTTGATAATGCTGTAGACTTTTGCAAACACAGCAAATCATTTGCGACTTTATAAAGCTACAGAGAAGCCAGAGTTAGTAACCGATACATCTTCTGACAGTCATTCTGTAGATGGTTCAGACGGCTTGTCATTGAAGGAGCAACTTGACACGGCCATTTGCATTGATATGAAAATGAGCCCACATCAAAAACGGGTAATGGTTCGAAGAATGCATTGAAAGGTTTTTGCATGGAAATTACCACTTTCGAAGAGTAGGGGACGCGGGGATCGTATCTTCGTGAGGCCTAAAAATATTTGAAAACTATAAAACCATCCAGTGGCGAATCTGAAGGGGCATATTCCGCCAGTGGTAGTTTTGTCATAAAACTGCGTTTATCTTTAGAAGATAAATCTTTAAATGTCCTATGTTTTGTGAGGGCCCACTTCCAGTTATGGCATCAAAAGAAAAATAATTTAAAAACTAAATAAATTTACTTAATCTAACTTTTGGCATTTTTTTTTGATGTCTTAACATCTATAGGCGCGGGTAGAGACTAAACTCACAAAGTGAACACATCCAAACACAGTTTGTCCGACTGCGATCACAGATTGTTTGGCGTTAAATTCCTCCGAAACGGCTGAACCGATTTGTATGAAATTTTGTGTGCATCTCAGAACCGGCCAACATCTATTTTTCATACCCCTAAATAGAACACCCCTATATAGAACACAGATTAGTCCGACTGCGAAACACAGATTGGCAGACTGCGAGAAAAAACACACAGTGATGTAGCGGCAGCGAATAGTTGTCTTGTGTGGGTGCGGAACACTCTCAGAGCAGAGAGAATAATGACGTGGATATACGTATATAAAAATAAGATAGCAAGAGAGCAACCAAAATTGTGTGAACTTGTGTAGCGTATGTACGAACATAACAATGTGGCTGTTGCTTTGCATTCTCTTTGTTTTTTTGTGGGAATAAAACAAAAAATTTTAAGCAAGAAAATAATGGCGCATGTGTTTGCACTGGTCTTTAAATAATTTTGAGTATTAATATTATTTAAATGTAACGTCATCATATGATTGATGTTTCCAATGTAACATTTACTAATGCGTTCATAGAAATCGAACAGGTACCGTGTAACAAAAAGGTGTTAACACATCGAACACTTATTGGATTTTTTTAAGAAAAAATTGTTCCGTTAAATTTCATTTTTAGTTTTGTTTATTCATATCTTTTCGGGGGTTTTTTTTTAGAAAAAAATTGATTTTAAAATTGTTTAATTAAAGATCTCGGAATTGAAACATTTCGATATCGAAATATCGGAATTGAAAAACCTGTTCGATATTGGATGCCCTATAACTATGTAACCTACTACACTGCTAAACTCTGATGATTTAACCAAACAGTAATTTTTGGATTAAATTTATTAAATATCAGGACGGTTGGCTTTATAAACTGTAAGCGAGGCTTTATCAAAAAGATGGTCAACGACAAAAATTCGCTATAATTTGTATGACATATTTTTGGAAATTTCGAAATTCCGCTCGAATTTGGTTTCATTTTACATTAAAATGCCTTTTGGGTTAATATATGGTTATTTGATGAGAGAAAGATTTAAAAAACTTCTTACCTTGTGAAAACATTGCGTACAGCAGTCATTGTTGGATATTTAATTTCTCAATTCAGTTCTTTAGAATTGCAGTAGCTTTTCGCTTAAAAACATCTATAAGTATATAAACGATGTCAGCCTACGTTAAAAATGGGTATAGTTTGGAGAATATCTTCATATTGAGGAATAGAAAATTCTCATTCGATAATGTGTACCATCAACGCTGCACAATTTCTGGAAAAGCAATTGTAGCATCCATGTAATATTTTACACACCCCATGTTTTGCAAATATAATAATGAATACCACAAGAAGCTTAGTGAAATGTGTTTTGATTTTCGATCACTTAAGAAGCCATCGTAGATTTTTCCCACTTAATTGTTGTGATTGCATGTAGGCATTCCAACTACGTTATTTGATAAAAAAAATAAAAAAATCAGTTGGACATTAGACTAATCGGAAGCAATCATGTTTCAATGCGTAATCTTTTACATACATACCTGATAAACCGCAAGCAGATATGGATGTCCAAGTTTTCTTCAGCTCATAATTTTATAATTTCAGTTTGTTTCACATAACTTACAGGCTCAGGAGATGCTGCCTTTTAATTGACTTTTGCGGTTTTCCAATTATATCGAGTCAAAATCCAACCATGCAGTATCTTTCGCCATTATCACTCCGATCTATAGATGTCGAAGCTGCTGGCGATATTGAGAAATATTCATCTCCAAATGTATCACAAAACAATTTTCATCTTAACCATAGGTAATAATTGTTTTCAGCAATATTGTAGGATAACGAACAACCATTATTTTTAAAAAGGAAACATTTTTTTGTTTCCTGCGATTAACACGTGAAGTGTCCATACACTTGAGCTGCTCAAATCACAACTTAACACTCTAACACTCGATTACAAACTGTGAAGATCCACGACACTTAAAATTTTCAAATGTCACTGATGCCGCATATGATGCTGATATGGGTCCAGCTCGGATTTAGTGTCGTGGCATTATTTGTATTGAACAATTGTGTTGTATTCAAATTGGACAATTTACAAAATTCTTATCATACAAAGTGTCTAACATTTCTTATCGCTTCTGGTGCAGTTCCAAAACGTATATATGTGTGAGTATTTGCATACGTATGGACTATCAGAATTTGGAATTTGGAAATCTTATATGCACACGAAATGCCATAATACGAGGTTCATTTCGATAGTCTTTATAGAACCCGATTGATGTTAATCACTTGTTATCGGAGGTGCAGCGATACGACCCAAAATGATACAATGTAAGTGATATATAATACACGCCAGAATTCATGCATGTGGCAAAGGATAAAATTTCTTTCAATTCTATTGGAACTTGTGGTAACTTCCAAAAATGTATTTGTTGGAAGAATTTGTAAGTACAATACATTTTGTAGTGAGGTTAGCATGCGCAAACATATTTCTGTCCGTGTTCCGTGACGTACTTTTGTGTACGTCCGGCGTCAAAATTCCAGAACATAGAGCGGAGGTTACAAACTTTGTCAAAAATTACACATTCAAGCTTTGGAGGCGTATATTTCACAAAATATGGAGGAGCGCGGAAAATGTTGTTATTTTTTTTTCGTTTAATACCCTTTTTTTTTCTTTGTTTTTTTTAAGAATAATTAAGTTTTATGTTTTTTAAGGTGGAAATGGAATTCCCGATGTACGAGCATATGCTATCGTTACTGCGCTAACATTGTTGGATTCGTGCTCATCGGAAAGATGCCGTCATTATTGACTTGGTCAGTAAACACTGTATATCCAGTTGTCGTTTACTCATTTTTTTTAATAAAAATTTCTTCCAAATAAAAATTACAGCTTTTGTTTAATGAAATGCAAACAGAAAAATCAGCTGTTTCCTTGCACACATAAACATCAGCTGTTTCATTGCAAATTATTACTGGAAGTCGTTCGCGTACTTTATTTGCAAATTTTCATAAAGAGAGTAAAATTGTTGTTTCGCTCTCAAAAGTAGATTCTTGCAAATTTTTACTGGGAAAGTACTCGAACAGAGCTATTCTATATAATACGGCAGGCCTCACTACACATACCTTCCTACCTTCTTTTTAACATTTCATTTGGTTGGGAGGTAAGGGCTTTCATCCATCTCTACAAAAAAATTACAGCAGACAGTTGTCCGAGGCCTTCGCCACGGACTGTCCCTGCAGGCTGTGTCAGAGACACGGCCATTAAGTTTAACGTAGAATACGCCATCCGATAAAATAGAAAACATATATAACAATAAATTAATTTGCTTATATTATTTATCATTTATTGTTATACATGTTTTCTGTCTTATCGGATGGCGTATTCTACGTTAAACTTAATGGCCGTGTCTCTGACACAGCCTGCAGGGACAGTCCGTGGCCGAAGGCCTCGGACAACTGTCTGCTGTAATTTTTATATTTACCAACGGCATTTGATTCAAGTACGTCTAAAAAAAAATATTATGTTAAATTTTTTTAAACTTAATTTAATTTATGTATTTTAATTAATATTTTTATTGAAATAAGTTCTGCGAATGTTGAGAGGGCCGCCCTAATATTAAAAAAGGTTTACCTTATCGATTCTTCGCATTAGCATTCGAGCGTTGTGTGAAAGCTTTACGCTTTACAATTCACAATTAATGTTACAACAGCTTTATTGAAGCTTTCGCAAAATAGCTTTATTACGTTAGCTTACTGTTTGTTTCACTTTTTACTAGATACATGTTCCTAAGCAATGTTGAGCAACCAAAAACACTCAACCAAACACCACACATATGTTTGAGTGTATGTGTTTAAACAATTTCCATTTGAGAAATTAAAATACTAGAAATATATCAACCAATATGAAATGTATATCAAACGAAAGATAACATCTTCATTTACCTACAAAAAAAATTTGTACCGTAAGGTAAGACGTATTCTACGTCAAAAGGACTTACGAAGAAGGCCTGCAAATATACAGTTTTTGAAGGCTTAAGCAAAAATAAAAAAAAAATATATAAATTATTTTCATATTTAAAATTTATACTTTTACCAATTTTAATACTTAGAAATTATTTTTTAAAAATCTGCAGCCACAGGTATCCAACACACTACCTTAGTACTTATACTCGGACACTTAACCTACTGGGCTATCGCATGTTATGAACGATGAAATGCGAACATATGAAAATACAGGTTTCCATGAATAACAATGTCTTCTTGCATTCTTTTAACCAGGGACCGCAAATAAGAGTTATGAGTGAAAATTTTAACTAAATAAATCCATGTGAAGGCAACCTGGAATACACCAAAACTTCTATTTTAGTCGTAATAAGGTATATCAGCCCAAAACTACTATTTGCAATTTTTTATAATATAAATCATTCTTGACTAATTGTCCAATAAAGGCTAGCGCGAGATGAATTGATTGAGTTGTGATTTGTGTGACACTAATACATTCTCATGTCATGCATGTTGTTACTACTTGGTATACATAGGAATTAGACGGCGATGTTACGTTCGACTCAAGTAAATCAATCCAACGTGTTCGAACATGAATCGTTTTACTTGAACATGAATCGTTTTACTTGAGTGTTGCATGGTACATACGACCACTCATCCAAGACTGTATGGATGACGTTTTGTCGCCCACACTGAATTTATGTTATTCTAACGTTTGATTTGTGTGCGTACTATTGTAATTAAAAAAAGAGAAAATGTAGAATATTGATGTTTAAATTATCGCAATTAATTATTTTTCACTTGTTTTCTTAAAATATGTACCTTTTCTTTAAAAAATTATTTTTAGTTAACAAAAGTACCTTTTCATAAAAAGAAGTAGTTTTTCTTAAAAATTATCTTTTCTTAAAAAGCATTCCTATTCCTAAATAATCAGCTTTTTCTTAAAACAGTAAATTTACTTAAAAAATTACCTTTTCCTACCGAAATTCCATTTGCATATGTAATGAATTCCTTTTTTATGTTACTAAAGTAAATCAATAAAATAAAAGCAAAACAGTCACAAACATACATATGTACTAAGGTGGACCTTGAAATGACATTTTTGCGATATTTTGGTAGATGAGGGCTCTATTCCGTGCCTTTTTGAAAAAAAATGACAATGCCGAAAAAAAAAATTAAAAAAAAAAAACATTAGGGGTTGCGCACGAGCCGAGAAAAAGGTCCACTTTGCCAAAATTAGGGGGGAAATTGCCATAGGTCATCAGGGGTCACCCGTAGGGGGGAGAATGTATGGCCGACCCCCATTAACTTTTTACCGCCAACATTTTCCCCCAAGACACCCACCCCCTATCTCCTCCCCTTAGGGGGGTCACCATACAAAAATGGAGGTTGCTCAGTATTTTCGAAAAACACCATAGGTCATCAGGGGTCACCCCTAGGGGGGTAAAATATATGACCGACCCCCATTAACTTTTCATCCCCAACATCTTTTCCGAACAAACTTACCCTCTATCTCCACTCCTTGAGGGACTCCCCATACAAAAATAAAAGAAGCTGTAATTGAGTAGTACTACTAAGCACTCTTAATATAATATAGTCAAATTAACATCTTTTTGTTCGCTGATGGGTATTTCTTGCGGTAAGAATCGATAACATGTAGTAAATACTGTTTCTCTTCTTCGCCTTGACACAGTATTCTATTATAATCTTGTATCATTTTTACTCCTCTTTCGGCAGTGTCGTTCACAACGCGCAAGTTATTTACAATTCTACGACCTTCTTGATAGTCTGCGCGAGATTTCCAGGTTACTGGATTTGCAAGAATGAAATCTTGCGATATTCCAAATCGTACAAAGAAATTTTTGGTATTATGAGAGACGAAGTTGCTCAAGTCTTTAGCCAAGAATTCCTCATTCACATCTTTGAATTTCACCTCGATTTTTTTAACGCTGGTGCATTTGATTACGACGCGAAGAGCTGGGGGAACCGGGTCGTCTTCTTCATCTTCTTCACCTTCTTCGTCTTCTTCATCTTCTTCACCTTCTTCGTCTTCTTCATCTTCTTCACCTTTTTCGTCTTCTTCATCTTCTTCACCTTCGTCATTCTCATTTTCTAGCAATGCTTGGGCCATTTTGGCCTTCAACTCATTTGAAACCTTGTCATCGAAAAAGGCAAGGGCTATGTGCTCATCGGCGAGATACCATAGGTGACCGATAAATTTCTTTATCATTACCCGAGATAAATCCTGGTCAACGGACTTGTACTCGACGATGTCCTTCAAAAACTTCCAATCTTGATTCGGCGCCTCAGCTGCTCGAGAAGAACCAAACCATGCCTTGACGTAAAGTCGCACCACAAAAATCCAAACGTGTCGAATACCATTCAATTCACATACAGATAAGTGAAAAGTTCTCCGAAACAAAAACATCTTGAGGCTGTAAATGGCTTTTGCCATCCATCGAGCATGGGAAACGGGTCCTTGAGGTCGGAAATGGTAATTCTCAAGTTTTTCACCCAGAAACAAAAGAATTAATTGTAGCATTTCTTTGTAGTCATCGCGAGGGTGTTTCTCCTTCAATTGATCTAAGCAAAACTTCTTTATGCCGACTTGCATTGCCACAGGAATTTTTCTGACGACTTGATCGTCTATCAAGCCAGAATGGAATGGTTTAACCTTTACAGCGTCCCATTCCTGTTTGAAACGGTCAAAGCAAGGAACGCCTGGTGCACTGGTCTTTCCCATTTTTGTCTCAAAAACTTCCCTTAGCACCAGTTCGTATACGTGGTGTCTGCAAGGTAAATATAAGATTTCTCTCTCCAACAGCCGCTCAAGAGCAACTGCGGCTCCGGAGAATGGGCCACTGTTCGTTGATGTCGTGTCGAAAGAAAGTCCTTGTATTCGATGTGTCATATGCCAAGATGCCAACAGTTGATAAACGGCATGTGCTATTCTCCGGCCTTTTCCTTTCCCATCTTCTACTTTGGGAACTCCAAGAAGTTGTTCTTTTTCTCCGTACGAGACAATTACCGGTAGACGGTCCACCTTCTTTGTACCCACAAAATCCAAAAGCATTCTGCCATCCCAATGGACTACGAAGGATTTAGCTGCGACAAGCTGGAGATGAATGAAACGCGTTGAAGAATAAGAATTCTGAATGAGAGCAAATAAATCTATGCGATCTTACTTCTGGATTGTCTTTCACATAACTCAATGTCTTCGGTATTTGTCATTTTCTCAAGGGCGTTGGCGTGTGCGATGTCGAAAAGATTATCCAAGCTATCAGAAAACGTATTCTCTTTTTCTCTAGTGGACTCAGTCTTTCTGTGAGATGACTTTCTTAAAGCATCCCACTCATCGTGCAGCGCAGCTATTTTTCTTGTAACATCTCCTCTGGCTTTCGTCGGAATAGCTGCTTGGCGCCAAAAAATCATCACTGCGTCCGCGACTATAACCGCACTATGTTTCTTCGACATGTTTCGTTTGCGAATGTTGAAGAAATGCATTCTTAGCACTTGCTTCTTCGACGGTAATTTGTTCCCCGTAATATTCATGCTTGGATAACCAATCAAAAAAATATTGTCGCGCGATCTAAGTCGTGTTGCCATCTTAACTTTTAAAAAACGGGAGAAAAATCAATTTATTTTTCGCGGTCGTCGGCACTTGTTGAATGACAACAATCGATGAATGAACTGCTATTTATAACTACTACGTATTTTGCAATATTTTACTGCCAGGTACTGATGAATGGGGGCATCTGCTAAGGGTGCCTATGTACCTGATTCAGCACGTGTGCGTTTCAAATTTTTCAAGACTTTCCAAACAATGACCACTCTTGAATATTAGTGGAATTTCTGTAAAAAAATCAAAAAAATCTCGATATTGTGCAACTGTAAATACATAGATTTTCAGTATTTTTGTATGGGGAGTCCCTCAAGGAGTGGAGATAGAGGGTACGTTTGTTCGGAAAAGATGTTGGGGATGAAAAGTTAATGGGGGTCGGTCATATATTTTGCCCCCCTAGGGGTGACCCCTGATGACCTATGGTGTTTTTCGAAAATACTGAGCAACCTCCATTTTTGTATGGTGACCCCCCTAAGGGGAGGAGATAGGGGGTGGGTGTCTTGGGGGAAAATGTTGGCGGTAAAAAGTTAATGGGGGTCGGCCATACATTCTTCCCCCCTACGGGTGACCCCTGATGACCTATGGCAATTTCCCCCCTAATTTTGGCAAAGTGGACCTTTTTCTCGGCTCGTGCGCAACCCCTAATGTTTTTTTTTTTTAATTTTTTTTTTCGGCATTGTCATTTTTTTCCAAAAAGGCACGGAATAGAGCCCTCATCTACCAAAATATCGACACAAGGTCCACCCTAATATGTACATAGATTGCTGGTACAACACGTATCACAACACAGTTCAACCCAATCATTGGGTAGTCATAGCATCGTATGACTCGACGGTTGCGTCGCAATGACTACTATGAGTGGGTTTACGTTTAGACATGGCATGGATTGAATCGCTGATGGCGTCTGCCTTACACACACAGCATAACATTTTGCACAATGAATTAAATGAACCGAAACGTGCGCTTGTGCTAGCCCTTATTATCCAAGCTTAAGGTCACTTCTGATTTTATAAAAGTTTTTTTAAATTTTATAAATATTTCGAGAGAGAAAAGAGAAAAACAAAATGTTTTATAAAATCAGAAGTGGCCTTAAGCTTGGATAATTAGTCCAGAATAATTAAAATAAAGGTCGAAAAATTAGAAACAAATTATAATATAATTCATTTTTAATTCTTAGTTTTAACTTTTATTTACAAAATTACAAATTAATAATTAAGTTTAATGTTTTATCTAAAAGTTACGGAATAACACTTATGTTGATTTTTACAATAGAAATAAAAAATAAGACTTATTTTTGAATTTTTAACCCTGGTCCTTATACCCGGATACAGGTGTATCCAGTATGTATCTCCTAGTAATGTACCTCCTAAACCGCTTAAGAATTTTTGCTGAAACTCCGGAAGATGGTGCAAATCTGCGATGATTGACACCTCAACTACTGTCCTAGGTCCAGGCATTGAGGAGCTATGAGCCTCCGAATTCGAGACGCCCAAGAACGTATACCCAAGTAACTACAGGTGTACTTTGTGTAATGTTAATGCAAATTTATGAACATAATCAAAGAATGCTTTTGTGTTGGTAATGTAAATTTATGTTTTTATTTTTATATTGTAATAATAACAAAAAAAAAAAAACGTTTCCCATTACATCCCATGAAGGGATTGGGGAGAGCTTCCCACAGCCAGTGAGCTGTGCGCTTTCTAATTTTTCACTCACTGATTGGGACCTACAGTTTTTACATCGATTCCGAACGGTATTTTTGAGAAGCTTTTTCATGGTTAAATACTCGATAGTGTCGCCGTCACTAAACGAGGTGACCGCCGTCAAAAGAAATTTAAGGTGGTCAGAGCAGGTATCGAACCCAGGATCGCATGTACAAGAGGCGCGCACACTACCCATTGCACCATCAGTAATAACATTAATGTTATAATAATTATTTATTACAACTTTTATATAAATTTTGTCCCCTTATTGCAAATTTCGCACACAAGCGAATTGTTTGAATAAATAAAAAAAAATAAATGGTTTCCCATTACATCCCATGAAGGGACCGGAGAGAACTTCTCACAATCACTGAGCTGTGCGCTTTCCAGTTTTCACTCACTGATTGGGACCTACAGTTTTTACACCGATTCCGAACGGTATTTTGAGAAGCTTTTTCAGGGCTATATACTCGATAGTATCGCCGTCACTAAGCGAGGTGACCGTCGTCGAAATAAATTTTAAGGTGGTTGAGGCAGGGATCGAACCCAGAATCTCCTGTACAAGAGGCGCGCACACTACCCATTGCACCTCCGACGGTCATGCTGCAAATATATTGGCCGTTTATATAACGACCACAAGTTACGGGTGCGTCTTCTTCGTACTTCGCGAATATAACACATGTTGCTGCTTCCAACCTGGGGTTTATTTCCCCGCCCATCAGCTTCTGCAGACGTTGATGGTAAAGCGTCAGCTATTTCTTGTAAAGGCCTACTTATACAGCTCTCGCTATTCCAAGTTTCGTGTTGAAGTTGCGCATTTCCTGAACATTAACTGACCGCATACAAAGTTCATTGGCGAGCTGGCGAAGAAAGCGTTTACCCCTCAACTTACTGTATGTTATGTTAGTATTATTTTCAAAATATATGCTGTACGCTGCCAATGCCATCAAATCACTCATATTTAAAAAAAAAACAGAGATAAAGATCAACGCTTCGTCTGCCTCTGGAAAGTATATTCTCCAAATAATTGGTCCATAACGTACACTCCTTCTTTTGGTCCATTATAAAATTCAATGATTACTGGTTTGGCGCTAGTGCTGATGGCATCGTCATCATGCTTTGATGATAATATAACAACAGCCTTGCTTTTGAGGATATGGAAATGTTGGGCATATAACCGAAAACTGCCGACTCCATGGGTCGATCTTTATGTGCCAACATTTCTTTGGGTATAAACGATTTATTTGTTTGCACAGTACCGACCGCTGTTAAATTCTTCGACCATAAGTTTTGAAACAAATTGGGGTTTAAAAAAAAATTGTCCATTGTTATATTACGTTCGCTTCCACGAAAGCGGCTTACCAAATCCTTATCAACGAATTCACCCTGACTGCTTTCCCGTCACGTAGCGGTGGGTAAGAGTTTTTGGCATCACATAACCACCACACTTTGATACTATACTTTGCCGGTTGGGATGGAATGTATTGCGTGAAACGGGTACGGCTAAGATAGGGAAACAACTGCACGTCCACGGTAAGGTTTACCCTCGGCTTGTACAATTGTTAGAATAGAACAAATGTAAATATGTACTGGCCGTACACCAGCAACACATCAACATATTTTACTGTATCTCACAAAGTTCTTGTCTGATTTGAGTGAAATAATCTTTTTGTATAGTGTAATTTGTACTGTAAATGATTAGTAAAACTAAATGTGTAACCAAGTTGAACTTTTTAGTACACACTGAATGATCAAAAAGAAAGTAGTAAACATGAACTCAAAAAATTGTCCGTACAGCATCAAAAGAAACGAAAAAACAACACCAATTGTAACGGTTGTCTACAGTTTTATTTTTATTCGTACAATTTGGTATTCTAGTTGTTTGGTTTCCGATATACATAATTATTTATTCTTTAACTAAAATGTGTTCAAAAAATAATAATCATTTAAAGATTTCGACTGACATCAAAGAATTGATTGTTAAAATGAAAACTGACTGTAAAAGTTTAAGAGAAATTGCGGAATGTGTTTCTAGACCACGATCATCTGTTCAATATGTGATCCAACAGCACAAACAAACTGGATCATTCAATATGATGCCGGGAAGAGGACATCCAAAAATCATAGATCCATCACTTGGCACAAAAAGCGAGCGTATGGTAAAGCTTGATCCTAAAATAAGCGCGGTACAACTTGCAGAAAACATTGAAAACACCGAATATGTTTCTTGCAATCCACAAACCATCCGAAATTTTCTCCACCTAAACCAATATAAGGCATGTGTTTCACGCAAAAAAACCCTTTATATCCATAAAGAATATAAAGCTACGTTTAGAATAGGCAAAAAAGTATATTAACCATTCGGATGATTTCTGGGAAAAAGTAATATTTACGGACGAGAGCAAGGTTAATATTTTTGGGTCAGATGGAAGACGGTTTGTGTGGCGAAAAGAAAACACTGCCCTCTAATTAAAAAATCTTAAGGCTACGGTGAAGCACGGTGGGGGCTGTGTAATGGTATGGGGTGCTATGTCAGCTGGTGGTGTCGGAAATCATGTGCTTGTTGAAACCAAAATTGACAAAATGTACTATTGAAATATTTTGAAACAAAATCTAAAAGCTAGCGCAATGTAATTGGGGATAGGAGATGACTTTCGGTTCCTCCACGACAATGAACCGAAGCACACGTCAATGGTTGTAAGAGAATGGTTGCTCTACAATGTGAAAGAAGTGATTTCTCACCAACCTCAGAGCCCAGATCTTAACCCCATAGAGCATTTATTGGGAGTTCTAGAGAAAAAAAATCCGACAACACACAACTACCAATAAGCAAATGCTGAAAGATGTCATTATAGAGGAATGGCAGAATATTGGGACAGAAATTACCCATAAGTTGGCGTTGTCTATGAAAAGTCGCTTAATGGATGTTATAGAGGCTAAAGGAGGTCATACTCTATATTAAATAGTACCAAAATTCTTTTAAAAATACACTTTATTGAACTAAATTTCAAGTTACCTATGCTGTACGGACAATGTTTTTTTTTTTTTTTACAATTTGAACTAAATTTCAAGTTACCTATGCTGTACGGACAATTTTTTACCTATATTTTAAGTGTTTTTGTATTAATTTTCTTCGTTTAATAAATATACGAAATAATTTTAGTTTTAAATACATGATTTGTTTAGAGTATTTATTAGGCTTTTTAAAAATGGTATACCTCATCAAAATCGGGTGGGTATTTTAGGATTAACACATAATTGACATGAAAACAACAAGGTGTACGGACAATTTTTTGAGACAGTGTATTTGCCAGAGTTGCAACTTTTGAGCTTTGTGATTTGGTTGAGATTGGTACACAATGTCATTAAAAAAGCTTTGACTTTTTAGGATGTTCACAAAATAGATCGTTGACGTTATCCCGATCACGTTGTATGTTCCTAAATACATTCAGCTACAAAATCGTATTAAAAAAATTAATTTTTCTTCGAAAATATAAAGAAAAACGGAAAAAATTGATACTGGCCACACCTGTACTTGGGTATACGTTCTCGTAGTAAAAGTTGGGTATAAGGACTAGGGTTAAACAAAAGTTACGAAATAATAGTTATTCCCTAACTTTTATTTTTTTTATTTATATTTGAATATCTTTTGATACAACTGGTGTATTACCAAAATATTCTTAATCTGTGATTCAATACCTTTCATATGATATACCACATGTCCTTCAAGGCTGAATATTACGGATACTACTATTTGCTGAGACCATTCCTTTCAACTCGTACACGAATTTGTATATTTGTTTCTTTTTCATATTTCAAATAGTAGGATCCTTAATATTCCGTAATATTCGTATCATAGATCAAGAAAATTTTCAAATTTTGGTAATACACAACTTGGATCAAAAGATATTCAATTTAACTTTTTCTTTTTGATTTTTAAAAATAAAAGTTACAGATCAACTCTTATTTCGCAACTTTTAATTAAAAAATCAAAAATAACTCTTATTTTATATTTTAAGTGAAAAAATCTAAAATAAGTGTTATTTTGTAACTTCTAAATAAAATATTGGAAATAATTGTTATATTGCAATTTTTATTATGAAACTTATAACAGTTACGGTCCCTGACATCAATACATTTAATTGATGCAATGAATTATTTGTATCCTGAAATTAATGAAATCATTTGAAATATGCATAAAGAAGTACATTTCTGCATACGAAATACTGGAGTCGATGCGGATCGAATTTAAAATTAAAGTTACACATTAATAAAGTTTTTAATAAATAGACGTTTTCATTTAAGATATTAAAAATTTTTAATATAAAAACCAGTACACAAATTTCAGTAAACATACCCTAAGTCATTCATTGGGGCCGAGGTCCATTAAAAAATTTCGTCTTTCAGTTGCACAAATGGACGTAGCAAATGCGCCCATTTGCAATACACTGCGCAAAATATTATTTAAGACCCAACTAAATTAAAATCCTAAGTGGTTTTGAGAATTTATGTACACAAACAGGCGTGGCACAATAGTCCGTGTTAAAATACAAAGTATATGGGAGGCACAAAAACAGGCGTGGCACAGTACACCGTGTTAAATTACAAAATAGCTTTTGAAAAACTGTAGCCCAGTACCAAATTACATTAAGGTCGGTTGTGGTATAGAGTAATAAATAAGAATCTCCATACCTCTCTTAGCATTATTTTACAGTCACCAAGGTGGTTGGAAATATCAACGAGTTTGAGTTGTAGTTCTATGTTACTCTTTGGTTGGGCGGAAACAAAAGGGAGTGCGTTTCTGGTTCAATGCAACTAACATGAAACACAATTTAGCTGTCAGTAGTATCAATCGAATACTATTTAAATTTAATTCGCTTGCATAATTTGCATCTACTTCCTTATCGTTCAGTCTCATATCTACTCCGTTGTCTATCAATTTCCAGCTACCATTACGATCAGCTGTGGTTCGGATACGACCTGGTTGTGGTTTACGAGATATATCGTATCGATCAACCGGACAGAAGCCCAACTTTTATATCGGAGATAGCTGAAGGGGAGTGGGAAAGCCGCTCATTTCCCATAAAAGAGTGTCAATCGACTAAATATTGTCCAGCACCAAATTCCATTAAGATTGGTATGGTTTTGCGCGAGTTATCTTGTCGACCAACCAGGTGACCCCACAATTTTTGCGTTGGAGTTATCAGAATGGACATGGCAACCTCCCATTTTTATCTCCAATTAAATGGGTATTTACAGATTATTAACCAATGTTTGAGTACAATCGAATCACATAGACATAGACAAAATTGTAGAATAAAAAATCCAATGAGTGTTCGAATTCACGGGCGATGTGTTACCACCTTTTTGTTACACAATACCTGTTCGATTTCTATGAACACATTAGTAAATGTTACATTGAAAAATAAAAAACAGCGTTCAATCATATAATGACGTTACATTTAAATAATATTAATACTCAAAATTATTTAAAGACAAGTGCAAGCACATGTGTCATTATTTTCGCTTAATACTTTTTGTTTTATTCCCACAACAAAACAAAGAGAATGCCAAGCAACAGCCACATGAACATACATACATTGTTATGTTCGTACATACGCTACACAAGTTCACACAATTTTCGTTGCTCTCTTGCTATCTCATTTTTATATACGTAGTATATCCACGTCATTATTCTCTTTGCTCTGAGAGTGCTCCGCACCCACACAAGAAAACTATTCGCTGCCGCTACATCAGTGTGTGTTTTTTTCGCAGTCTGACAATCTGTGTTTCGCAGTCGGACAAATCTGTGTTCTATATAGGAGTGGGTCACCCTTATCATTTAGGGGTATGATGGGCGATTCTGAGACCTACTCGATATACACACAAAATTGCAAACAATTCGGTCCGGCCGTTTCGGAGGAGTTTAACGCCAAACAATCTGTTTGATCGCTGTCGGCCAATCTGTGTGATCGCAGTCGGACAGACTGTGTTTGGATGCACGATATTCACTTTCACAATTTAGTCCCCACCCGCGCCTATGGGGCGGTTTGTGTGTAAGGTATAAGCAGGGCGTGGGCAAAACACCCATTTTCAATCCCAAACTAAGACTGGACAAATAATAGTCACTGGTAAAATTTCATTGTAATCGGTAGAGGTTTACGGCAGTTATCGTCGTTAGACAGACGGACACCTATGGGTCTAATATGGATCTTGTTATACCCTCATCCATAGGATGGGTGTAACGCATATATTAGACCCTCAGTATCTTTGGACGAAATACGTTTTGAGACTTTTTAAGACAATTGAGCCATGTCCGTCTGTCTGGCTGGCTGGTCAACACGATAACTGCCGTAAATCTTTATCGATCACAACTACTATTTGTCCATGTTTAGTATTGGATTGAAAATGAGCGTTTTGGCAACGCCCCTTCTGGTACCTCCCATACAAATTCACATTTAGTCCGAAATCATGTTTCTTCTACAACTTTTTGCTGGTAGATGTGATTAGATTCAACTCAAACATTGGTTAATAGTCTGTAAATATGTACTTAATTGAAGAAAATGGGCGAAGTCTCCACGCCCATTCTGGTACCTCACATGCAAAATCTGGTTGTCAATGCGATAAGTCGCGTGAAACAGTTCCGATCTTAATGAAATTGGGTATTGGGCTTCATGTCAATAAACGCCAGTCACAAATTGAGACAAAGGTGGTTTTGCCACGCCCATTACGGTACCTCCCATAAAAAAGTTGTTCGGCCGGCTGGCTGTTCGGCTAGATAACTCCCTAAATCATTGCCGATCATAATGATATTTTGTTAGTGACCACTATTTGTCCAAACTTAGCTTTGGATTGAAAACTGGCGTTTTGGCCACGCCCCTTCTTGCACCCCCCATACAAATCGACACATTTAGTACAAAATCAAGTTTCTTCAGAAACTTTTTTCTGGTAACTGTGATTAGCTTCAACTCAAACATTGGTTAATAGTCTGTAAATGTCTAGTTAACCAGAGAAAATTTGCGAGATCGCCACGCCCATTCTGGTACCTCCCATACAAAACCTTGGTAGTCGTCCGGGGTGTCAATTAGATAAGTTACGTGAAACACTTCCGATCTTAATGAAATTGGGTTATAGACTTCTTCAGACAAGGGTGATTTTGCTCCGCCGTTTGGCAAGATAACTCCCGCTAATCCGAGCCAGTCTACGAAGTTTGGTACTAGACAAAATTTAGTCAAATGCACACAAAAGTTGGGCGGATGACCGGTTGATCGACACGATAACTCTCGTAGACTACAAGCGATCTTAATGAAATTCGGTACTCGGCAATGTTTTCCTAAAAATTAAAGATTAACTACCATCCACGCCCATTTTCGTACCTCCCATACAAAAGTTGGGCGACTTTCCCAATCAATATCTCCCGTATACCACAACCGATCTTAACAAACTTTGGTACTGATCAATATTTTGTGCAACACAGTGTAACAACAAATGAACAACTTCGTCCTGCTTCGCACCTCCCATATAAATATTGGGCGGACAATTGGCAGGTAGTCACGATAACTCCCCACAATTACTTAGGATCGCAATTAAGTGGGGTATTGGATAATATATAGTTAACGCAATGCGACTCTGCTATTGTATATTGGCACATTGGCCAATATTTAATAGAACTCGGTCACTATGGATGACTTCGGGTGAGGGTATGTTTACGTTACATTTGTCCCGTACTTAATAATATACACCCCCATCCACATGGCTGAGGGTATATTAAAATATATTTCCCCATTAAATCATTTCAAAAGGGCAGAGGAGAGTTTCAAAGTTTTAGCATAAAGGATTTGTTTTCATATAAAAAATATTTTACACTAGATTCGAATCACTTCGGCATTTTGCGGTTCTCTTACAAATATCTGTAAATGCCTATCAATCTCGGCGAGGATTTCGTAAGACCGTAGTAGGGTTTGTAGCCATTTTTAAAAGGTAGTTTATACATGTCGCCCTACCCTCGTATGCACATTATCATATTGATAACTAATTCAACTATTCGATCCCTTTTCATCTTACAAATGGAACTCAATGCTTATCTTTTAAAGATAATTGTCACTCTTCGCCCATCCCTCGTATAGACCATATCATATTGATAACAAAGATGAGTTTAATAAATTAGAGCAAATGATTGTGGGTTGTGGGAACTAAGACTTTGTTACGCCAGACACTTAAGATCAAATCTCTGTAAATACAGACTTAACAATAGTTGTGTGATCAATTGATAATGACAACATTTAAATGATTTGATTGTTATCCATTTAAAATTTTATTATTAGCCGAGTAATAGAATATTAAGGTTTGTTCATCTCTGAAACTTATCCAATGTAGATGGCATTATAGGGTGTGGTTGTAATCCTCTCCCCCGGCATATCATAGACAGGCGAATAGTACTTCATGGAGTTTTCCCATTGCTGGTACTTGGGCGTAGATTTTTGCCAGCCGATGAATGCTAAAAAGTACATAATCTATCAGTAAACTTAATTTTAAAATTGAAGCCCCTATCATAGCTTACTGCTAGATGTCTTTGGTAATAGGGATTCCGTATCAGCTCCTTCCGTTTTCTCCAAATTGTCCACGATCATACCCTCCTTGGATACGTATTTAGGTTGTTGATTCTGAACACACCTTAACAAATGTACATCCGAATGTGGTCGACCACATCGACATTTGGCCAATAGTGAGTCGAACATTCCTGGAGATATGAAGTGACCATCAGCTTCATTCTTGTACTGGTAGGGGTTTAAATCTGGAATGAAATGTACATTTTACAGTTGAACTTTTTTATTTTTATAGGGATATGAATTAATTCAGTGGTAACCTTCGGCTTTCAGCTGTTCCTTTAGTTGTTTACTTAGGTTGTTTGGATTGTACATATCAGCCCAAGGAGTTTGATTATAGAACTTCGACCAGTTTCGAGGATAGTTTCGACGGGCTTTATACTCCGTCTCAATTTGTTCTTTGCTAAAATTAAATAAAAACGATTTAAAAACTTCAAATAGTGATATACAGCAATTAACTCCATCACAATAGGGGTGGAATGGCTAAGGCAATGTATTTTGACCAAGTACCGTGCCTACTTTTCACCTAATGCTACTGTGGAAATACAACGTTTTATACGTCCAAACCGTCACATGGAAACTGTCACATTTAAAGCCACCTTTGTCGTTTAATTTATGTTTACCAGCCATTAAAAGCGAACCACTTTTGCTTTGTCATAAAAATATATGTTAATGCACAACAGAGTATCAAGCATATCTACTAAATTTCACCGCTCTAGTTTATTCAGCTAGAGCTGCACATGTTTAGGAAAACGGACGCTCCGATGGTAGGGAAGTTACAGTAATGTTTAAATCAGCGTTCAAAGGAAACTCCAAAACATACACACAAAAATATAAAAAACGCAGCACTGGATTCCTATTTCGTCGATAATGAGTTACCCTGGGTTACCCACACAGTGTAATGGGGAAAATAATGGGTAGCTACCCACGACAGTGGGGAATTACCCATCACGATTACTCATTACCCTCAGGGTAATGGGGAAAATAATGGGTAGCTACCCACTACAATGGGGAATTACTCATCACGATTACCCATTACCCTTAGGGAAATGGGGAAAATAATGGGAAGCTACCAACGACGATGGGTAATGGGTTACCCAGGGTAACCCATCCGCATTTTTGATCGAAAATATGAACAAATTAGGAAAAATCTCAATATCTCGGAAACGGAGCGACCAATCGAAAAAATCACCAATTTTTGCTGGTTTCTAAGGGGTTTCATAGTGGTCCAATTCGTATGGAAGCATTTTTTTTTCCAAAAATCGCCAAAATAAGAAAATCGCTAAAATAAACAGTGGCTATAACTCGAAAACGGTGCGTCCAATCGAAAAAATATTAAACAATTGTACCTCTGTTGGAGGCTTTAAGCAATGGGTGTCTACAATATTTTTTTAAATCGCTAAAAATTAAATTTTTCCAACAAAAAATCGCTAAAACGCCCTCATGTTTATATCTCGGAAACGAAGCGTCCAATCGAAAAAATAACCAATTTTTGCTGCTTTCTAAGGGGTTTTCATAAGTCATCCAATTCGTATGGAGAAGTTTTATTTTGAAAAATCGCCAAAATAAGAAAATCGCTAAAATATAAAGTTTGCTATAAATCTATAGATTTTAGCGGGAAAATGGTGAAAATTAAGGAAATTCTCGTCTAGACGCGAGTTGAGATCGTAACGTAGTTTGGAATAGGTTCCTCGGCCTCTGACTTGGAAAAAGAGTACAGGATTTGTCAGAAATAGTAGACAATTTGGTAAAGATGAAACAAATCTACGGAAACCTACAAAGTAGGATCAGAACTGGTCGGAAATATGTGACACGCAAAATACAAGATCGTTCCATTCTTAAAGTATTCGCACAAAATTCAGTCGCAAGTCCGGTTAAAGATGTGGCAGAGGCAGAAAACGTCATTGGAAATCATGTAAGCGAATTCACAATTCGGAGAAGATTAAACATGTATGATATTAAGACCTATGACGTGAGAAAAGTAATAGACATATCTGAAAAAAAAGCAAAAAAAAACATCTAGAGTTTGCCATGAAGTATATCCAGTGGAGTTCTGGCACAATGTATTATGGACGGGTGAGTTCTCTTTTAAATTTAAGGGCCATTTGGAAAAACTTATATGCACCTATCCTATGTATTGACGCATAAAATAGTACCTCTTAGTAGTTTCGGGGGGAGCTCAGTAATGTTTTGGGGATGTGTCTCATACAATGGAGTTGGAGATCTAGTACTATACAAGACACTCTAAACCAGGCAGGATACCTAGATATTTCGAATGGCCATGCTATTCCTTCGGCTCAGAGATTATTTACTAATGAAAGTTTGATTTTACAGCATGATAATGCTCCATGCGATAATGCATGGTTACCAATAACGTTTCTAAATCGAGTTGGACAAGATGTTCATCCAAATATAATACAGAATGTATGGGCATTCATACAAAGACAGATATCTATCCAAATGGAAGTGAATACACGCTGAAAAATCTGTTGTTTTTTGTTGTTTGGATGCAAATATAATATGAGTTTGGAGCTTATAGCAAATATAATATACTTGTGCCCAAATGCATTGTGTTTGCTATTCAATATTACATGTTTGAGACACAATGATTAATATGTTATAACATATGTGTTTGCGACCCAAATATATCTGTGTTTGTGCTGCAAATACAGACGTGTTTGTTGAACTGTTTATGGTCTCTCGAGAGCAAGTGAATAAAAGAGGGGCTTGTAAGTGTGTATCTGTAGTCTCGCATAATTCTCTAAGTAAGTGAGCGTGTAAATTGCAGATGAAGTCAGTGTTTCTTATTTTGGCTGATGTAAAAAAAAAAAAAAAAATGGGCTCCCATTACATCCCATGAAGGAATTGGGGAGAGCTTCTCACAACCAGTGAGCTGTGCGCTTTATAGTTTTATACTCACTGATTGGGACCTACAGTTTTAGACCGGTTCCGAACGGTATTTTGAGAAGCTTTTCCATGGCCAAGTACTCGATAGTGTCGCCGTCACTAAGCGAGGTGGCCGTCGTCGAAAGAAATTTTAAGGTGGTCGGAGCAGGAATCGAACCCAGGATCTCCTCTACAAGAGGCGCGCACACTAACCATTGCACCACCGACGGCCATGTACTGGCTGATGTACTGCGTTTTAATTTCATGAATTCAGTCGTCAATGGTTCATCGGACAGAGGATATCAAAAGCGCGTGATCAGTGAAAAAAGAATAAACAAACGTTCGGTCGGTTAAATGGTTTGTGATGTTGCTTTCGTTTTTCTGTATGTGTTTCGCATATATTCATGTGAGCTACGAAAGTCAGAAACGATTTTGAGGAAAGAAACTGGAGAGGGCAACAACGTGAACCCTTTTTCTGCCTGAGCTTCTACTGAAAAAATCGGAATGGCGGACCATTTGTGAAATATAAAAAAAACACAAGTAATTAATACACGCTTTTCTTACATGAACTATTGTTTGTGTACCAACGCATAGTTGAAACCTTCGGAAAAGAAAAACGTGGGAGACAACAAAGGAAGGAGAAGCAAAAGAGCAGCAGATTCTCATTTCATAAAAAAAGTAATGCATTCAATGCAAGTAAATGTAAAAAGGGTAATTTTAAATATTTTTGTATTAATTATTTATAAATGTGGATAGATATTGATAAAGTTAATTATAATAAATAAAGAATAATTGGTTTCTAAATATTATTACATTATTTTGGTTTGATTATGTGTATACCATTGAGAGCTGCACATATCTATTGCACAGGTCACAAGTGTGCTGGACGAAGATTTAGTGTTTTTGTCCTGATTACTCCGTATGCAGACGTGCTTTGCCTGTCCAACTCTTGTGTTCGCTACGACACTTGATCTTTAAAGACAGAGTGTTGAGTCGAGAGTTTGGGTGACTCTTCGAAAGCTGGTTTAACTATTTTTCAGATGCCTGTTCTTTGGTTTTTTTTAAAGTTTAACTTTTTCTTCTACCATGTCACAACATATCTTTCCTTAGATCTTTAAGTTTTCTCATTAAAATAACTGTAAAGGGCTAGCGAACCTTCTGTTAAATATGAATCAACACCTAAAAACACTAGCGTTCGGCAGAGAATTTTTTTTCGATCCTAGGTCTGACGGCAGCACTAGTGACTAACTGACCAAAACCTTCTTTCGTAACCGGTGTAAAACAGTAGGTCCCACTCAGTGCGCCCAAACACTAGAAAGCGTACAGCTGACAAAATGGGAAAATATTTATTTATTTATTTAGGTGTGTGTGACATTGTACAGGACGATTTAAGTCTTTCGCACCTGGCAACCCTCGAACTTTTACAATTGTTTTGTTTCTTTCAGATCAAGTGAATTTGTGCCATGAAAAAACAGTAAACGTCACCACAACGCCCTCTTACCGTGCAGCTTTACATTCACAACACGTTTGATATTGTGAGAATGCAATATTATCATAGTAAAAAATCAAGCTCCGCTTTACTGTAATTCATCAAAATGTTTGTTAAAAATCTCCAAAGACATATATCGCAAATGTGTATCATGTTGTTGCAAACGAGATCTCGTTTGCATTAAACGAGTACAAAATTACATTTGTCGCAAGTTAAAAACCGTTTGCGATAACTGAAATTAGCCATTTTTCTAATGAGTATGAAGAACATAAATTTCTCTCATTCTCTCTTTCTGTCGACTGTATACACAGTCCACTCGTTTGACATACACCATAGAGTAATCTCAGACTAGAGAGAATATTTGGCTCATCTGGCGTTTCCTTTCACACTCTTCGTGATGCGGTTGGTGTGATAGAGAGATGTTTGATGAAAAGTGACATACACCAGGTGGAATTACAATATCTTCTTCCTTTAATTTTTCATGCCATTTTGGTGAAAAACTGTGAAATTTAAATGTGTTTTAAACTTTTTTATTGAGTGTTATTGTTAGCATACATTTGTGTTGTATTTAACAAAATAATTTTAACACACAAAACGAAATGCCGTTGTTGTTATTTTGTTCGTTGTTTTGAACCATTACCTCTATCTGGTATTAGTAAAGCAATTCTTTTCAACATCAAACGTAAACATCACACCAGGCCAAATGTCATAAATTTGGTGGGAGAACTAGTAGATCTACTATAAGTATTAATCTATGACATACACACTCACGCATACACATAAAAGGCTTTTGCCTTGTCAATATATCTTGGATGGACAACTGGCGCATTGTAGTTTTCTGCGCTTTTAGTTGTTATTTGAATGCAAGTCGAGACGGACGTGTTCGTAGACACTGAAAAGATAGACAAAAATTCCAACTTTTTTTAAAATAAACTTTATGGGTAAAACCAAAATCATAAAAGTTAAAAATTTACACAAAAAAGATTTTATGGAAGCCATAAATATAAATTTTAATATATAAGTAATGTACTGAATAGAGTAACTACAACTCGGTTGCTGTAACCGAAAGAACAGTTGGTGGAACCGTTTTTCGTTTATAACAAACGTTTTTTCAGCTTTAATTTTTCATAACTCGTTTACTGCAAACGTTTTTCAGTTCTCGCAAACGTTTTTTTCGTTAGGATCAACTACAACTCGGTTGCTGTAACCGAGTGAACAGTTGGCGGAACCGTTTTTCGTTTCCCGCAAACGTTTTTTTCAGCTTATGTTTTTCATAACTCGTTTGTTGCAAACATTTTTCGGTTCTCCCAAACGAAATGATATGTATGGCTTAACAGAAGTTCGTTTCTCCCAACTACAGTCCCCAAACGAACTTCAGTTATCTGAGATTTCGTTTGGGAGGAACGAGTTTTTTCTTTCCGTGTATATTTAAAATGAAGATACATTTCGTAGAGGGCGCATTTTTCTGAGTTACGACTGTTTTGTTGAAATGTTTAATTCTATTAAAACAATTTACAATTCAACATGTGACGTCCTAGATGAAAAAAAGAAAATACAATGAGTGTTCGAACTCACGAACACCTTTCTGCTACACGGTACCGGTTCGATTTCTATGAACACATTTGTAAATGTTACATTGCAAAATAAAAAACAGCGTTCAATCATATGATGGCGTTACATTTAAATAATATTAATACTTACAATTATTTAAAGCCAAGTGCAAGCACATGTGTCATTATTTTCGTGCTTAATACTTTTTGTTTTATTCCCACAAAAAATAGGAAAGCAACAGACACATGAACATACATGCATTGTTATGTTCGTACATACGCCACACAAGTTCACAAATGTTCGTTGCTCTCTTGCTATCTCAGTTGTATATACGTATAATACGTCATTATTCTCTTTGCCTTTCACAATAATAAAAAACAAACCGTAAAAAACATAGTTTTTGACTATAAATTCTTTATATTTGACCACGACCCTGCAGACAAGCCACAATGGCTTCGTGGGGATTTAAATTAAGACAATGTAATAGAACATTATTTTTGTTTAATAAAGTTTTGTTAAGTTTTTGTTATATTAGAATATGCAAACCTAACCAACATAAACAATTTTGTTCAAATGCCATTAACAGGAGCAGAAATAATGGATTTTTAATTTGTGATTTGTATGGGAGTTACCACGCCCATTTGTCCAATCCCGCCCATATTTTGATAGTTGTCGTCGCCATTAGTTTACCTGCGAAGTTTCAGCTTGATTGGATCACGGGAAAAGAGGTACAAATCAATCCAAAGATTTTCGGCATACATACATACATACATGCATACAGACAGGTGAAGTTAATATGAAGAATTTAAAAAGGCGTTCGATCATATGATGGCGTTTCATTTAAATAATATTAATACTTAAAAATTTTTAAAGACAAGTGTCATTATTTTCTTGCTTAACACCTTTTATTTTATACCCACAAAAAAGAAAAAGAGAATGCAAAGCATGGACTAATACGTATAGTAGACCTAATAGTTCTCTCACCAAATTTATGACATTTGGCCTGGTGTGATATTTACGTTCGATTTTGAAAAGAATTGCTTTATGGTGTGAACAGAATTGGTGCGTACTGCGTATTTTACGCAGCGTAAATACGTCGCCAAAAATAGAACACATTTGTATATATGGAAATGAGCAGAATCACGACGGCGTCGTAAAATACGCAAGTACGCAGCAGCTGAAAATAGATTTATTTCTATTTCATACGCCTGCGTACGGCGTACAAAACAGTACCGAGTGACCATATTGTTTTAATATTTTAAGTATTTCAGTAATTAAAGTTACTTTTTACTTAAGAAATTGTTTATTTTTACTTATTAACATTTAAAATAATAATATATAAATAAAATTAAGTACAAAAAAGCTTTTTAGTTGAGTTTTTGTTTATGTTTCATTTGTGAAGTACTTTTTTTTACATATGGTCACCTTATCAGTTGTTGACAAAAAGAAAACTTGTAATTATAAATTATTTCAGTGAGAATATAGCGCAAGTTATGAAGTGAAAATGGATCTCAACGCCATAATTTTAGAAAATGTGATGCAGCACGACTGCTTGTTTAATCTTGGATCAAAAGAATACAAAATTTTTTCCATTATTAATTTTTTGCAATGTTCGCATTCACAAATAGTAAACAACTTTATCAGCTGTGTTTAGTTTTACGTCGTACGTTACGGCGTTATTGTGTTTCATACGACGTATTTCCACTGCGTTTTCTTGACCTGCGTAAATTTACGCTGCGTAAAATACGCAGTACGCACCAATTCTGTTCATAGCATTACTAATACCATGGTTCAAAACAACGAACAAAATAACCACAACGGCATTTCGTGTTGTGTGTTAAAATTATTGTGTTAAATACAACACAAATGTATGCTATAAAGGCCTGCAGCGTTCCATTAATGTTACTTGTACAAACAGATAAAACAAGTAAGAACCTGATATTATCGGTACAAATACAACAAAGAGTAGAACACAACAGCTCTTTCCCTGGCTCTCATTGTAGTGGAAGTTTTTTTTTCTCTTTATCTGTTCCACTCAGTGAAGTAACTGTTGTACCTCTTTTTTAAATGGATATATCCATTTAATATGGATATTCCAGATCGTAAGGCTTTGCGTTGATGCTGTTATCTTACTTTTTCCATTCTTTTTACAAAAAGTGATGGTGTAAGATTTATCTGTGGCAAATTTTACGAAAAAATAAAACAAAAATGTCTGAGGCAAGTAAACAAACACACGCTCTCCTCATATTCCAAGCCCAGATAACAAGAATACCGATATATCCATGGTAAAATTATCTATCGGGTAAACGCGTTAGCCCAGCTGATTTGTGGATTTTTCCTCTTTACCGTGTGTAAGCTGTCAAATTCGATTTTGTTTCTTTTTGTTTGTTAATAAAATTGAAAGAATTTCAATCAAAATGCAATATAATAGCTTATTCTTTGAATCAAGTAAGACAGGCTTATAAAATTTTGCACATTTTGTGTTCATAGAGTTTTTCATTATTCAGCTAATTTTGACAGCTTAACAACGGAATTGCTAATGCGACTACCTAATAGATAATTCTACCATGGATATATCTGTTTATTGTGTATGTAATCATACAAGTATTTTTGATACTTGGTACTTTCACCCCCTCATACCTATTCCATCGATATCTAAAAGAGAAATATTCCATACGCACTCAATCCAAAGCGAGCGAAACAGATACAAGCAGATATAAGAAAAATGAACAACAAGCAATCAAAATGCAATATAATAGCTTATTCTTTGAATCAAGTAAGACAGGCTTATAAAATTTTGCACATTTTGTGTTCATAGAGTTTTTCATTATTCAGCTAATTTTGACAGCTTAACAACGGAATTGCTAATGCGACTACCTAATAGATAATTCTACCATGGATATATCTGTTTATTGTGTATGTAATCATACAAGTATTTTTGATACTTGGTACTTTCACCCCCTCATACCTATTCCATCGATATCTAAAAGAGAAATATTCCATACGCACTCAATCCAAAGCGAGCGAAACAGATACAAGCAGATATAAGAAAAATGAACAACAAGCAACAAGTGTGTTTGGATGGTTCTTTGCAGGCCTTTAGTGTGCTAACAATAACAGTCAATAAAAGAGTGTAAAACACTTTTAAATTTCACAGTTTTCACCAAAACCGCATGAAAAATTAAAGGAAGAAGATATTGTAATTCCACCTGGTGTATGTCACTTTTCGTCAAACATCTCTCTATCACACCGACCACATCAAGAAGAGTGTGAAAGGAAACGTCAGATGAGCCAAATATTCTCTCTAGTATAATTTACTCTATGATGGAAAGCAACAGACACATGTAAAGGGTTTTTCAACAGAGACGCTACAAAAGTAAATCGATAGGGCCAGCAAACGACGCCATATTTTTCCCCGTCCTTTTGACATTTCTCTTCAGTAAGGTTTGCCATTTCATCATGGAAAGATATACGAGCCAACAACTAGTCGAAATTATTAAAATTTACTACCGAAATTTGGAGTCAGTGGCCTCAACTTTAAGAGCGCTACGTCCAATTTATTGTCGGCTCATTTCTGGCTGAATGGCTTCGTCAATAAGCAAAATATGCGTTATTGGTCAGACAGCAATCCACACGTAATCCATTGCATCCCGAAAAAATTACGGTTTGGTGCGGTTTATGGACCGGGGTGGGTCACCCTTATCATTTAGGGGTATGAAAAATAGATGTTTGATAAGGGTGACCCACCCCGGTCCATAAACCGCCGATTCTGAGACCTAGCCGATATGTACACAAAATTTCATACAAATCGGTCCAGCCGTTTCGGAGGAGTTTAACGGCAAACAATGTGTGATCGCTGTCGGACAATCAGTGTGAACGCAGTCAGACAAATTGTGTTTGGATGTGAATTTAGGCCGTACCCGCGCCTATAGATGTTAACACATCAAACATATAATCAACGACTGTAGTATTTATTCTTATGACGGTATTTTTGTTAAAAGATCTGCCGCTAAAAATTTGGTCATTTGTATTAAAAGACAATGTGTCGTTACTGTAGATAATTTTTTCGGTGATGACTCTCAATAACTCAAACTGACACGATATTTTTGATAAAAACTACAGATTTTGTGAAATAAAACATAAAGTTTATGTAACATAATTGTAACATTTTTATTTATTCGCTTCCTCGAATAGTTTCAATAATATTACCTACCCTCGCTTATTATAACACATAATCTTATGCGTACAAAGAAATAAATACATAAATAAAATCACAATATTAAGCAATTATTTATGTGAAGGTTCGTTTAAAATGGCAGACTGCAAGCGTCGCGGTTCCCCATCATTAACGTCTTCTAGTTTAGTCACATCATCATCATTTGCAGAAGACTGTGACGATTCCGTGGATGATGTAACATATGTACTACCCAAGATTCCAAAAAGATGATAGTGACAGGAATGACAGTAATCAAAGAAATAACAAATTAGCAACTTCAACGTCAGTATCCCGACCATTTTCCACGAATTATTCGCAAGATACCTCTACTGCTACCGTTTTACAATCTATTCACGAAAGTGTTATTGTTTTTAGTTCGAAAGAAGTAGTCAGTACATCATTTTTCAGGCCTGACACCGTAAACATCACTTCTGATGCACAACCTGGCACATCGACTTCTAATACGGCAAGTTGTTCACTAATTTTAAGAATTCCATTAGGGGAAGAAAAGATCAAAACATCCAGAACAGTGGACGGCGAATATTATGAAAAAGAAAAGAAATTGTTGAAAATAATAAAATACACAGAGCAAAAAAGTTACACCCGAAAGACAAATGAAAATTCCGTGCGCCGAGACTTGCAAGCTAAAACGTTTCCAAAACTTTAAAGAGGAAGAAAGGACACAATTGTTTACCTCATACTAGGAACTTGGCGACATCGAAATGCAACGTCAATATATTGCCAATTGTATGCAAGTCGTCGAGCCCCGATACCGCTACGTCCGGTTAGGGGGAACCAGAGGATCTCGAAAAATAATAATGCATACTTTTTAAAACAAGGTGACAATATTGCGCGAGTTTGTAAACTGTTCTTTAAAAACACCCTGGACATCATCGATCATCGAATTAGAACCGTGATAGAGAAACGGGAAAAACTTGCTAACATACCATTGGAACCTGACCAAAGGGGAAAGCACGTCAAGCACAATAAACTCGGTGCAAATTTAAAAGCTCCCAGCAAAAAATTTTTAGGGTTTTGGAAGCACTAGCAATTTTTTTCCCATACTGAAGCTCTTACTTAGAAGTCATTACAATTCCGGCATACCAAACTGCAATAAAGTATGGAATTACAAACGAAAAGACCATTCTATAGCATACAGTTGTGCTACCGAGATAGCGATATTGTAAGGCAATGCTAATTCTTTTCTTGTCGCTCGCTAACTGCACTGCAATAAAGTATGGCAATAATCTTCATATCTTTCATAGCTTCTAGACTGCAATGAATGAAGTGCCGCTGGTCGCCTTTAAGTAGTGCTTCCAAGTGGGATATCCCATACAAAAATCATGCCTTATTTCAGCAGGTTTGTAAGCGATTGCCACCATGTTTTCGCCTTACAATTCTGCTTCCGGGTAAGCAGTGTTTTTTGCTGGGCTGGTGTTAAGAATTTCATAGACAAAATACCTAAAATTGAAAACCATTATACAAGAGCGAATGCATCAAAAATATTTATTGAAGGAAGCAAAACCGTAACAAGCATTTAAAAAGACTACGTACACATGTGCGAGGAAGAAAATGAGCCGTGTAAAGTATGTGCAGCGTACAATAACATCGTCGAAGTGGATGAAATCAATAAAAAAGAACATTATAACAGACATTTGCTAGAAAATTATTTTATCTAGAGATGAGAAAAGATAATATAAAAGCATTTGGAGCAGTGTACGATTTACAAGCCGTCATGCAATTGCCTAAGGGCGAAGTGTCTGCATTTTACTAAAAGTCAAAATGAAATGCTTTTAACTTCACGACATATGACATCAAACCAAATAAGTGTCAATGTTTTGTTTGGGACGAAGCCAATGGTCGCCAATGGTCATATATTAAAAATATTTCCAGCACCGAGGAAGCTGAACTAATATTTTACTCGGAAAATTGTGCCGTACAGCGAAAAAATAAATTCATGGTTGCCATGTACTTGTATGCCGTGCGTTACTTGGGTATAAAATCCTTCACCCACAAGTACTTTATCAAAGGTCATACTCAAAACGAAGGTGATTCAGCGCATTCATTAATCGAAAGGGAGACTAAACGAATGCTTAAAAGTGGTCCTATTTACACTACAGCAACATTTGTTTCAATAATCTGATCGGCAAAAAAAAGGTGATTCCGTTTAGCGTAAAAGAGCTTTGTTTTGAAGATTTTTTTGATTTGAAAACATTAGAAAATTACATCGATCCGTTGAGTATGGCGGACTTGCAGCTCTCACAAATAAAAATACTTAAAGTTCAAAAAGAATCGCCAAGTTCTGTTTTTTTTTATAAATCCGCTTACACTCAGGAGCAATTTAAAAAGGTTATAGTCATAAAAATAGAAGGAAACATCGGCGATAACTCTAAAAAACTTTACATACCAAACCAGGAATTCAAAAAAACAAAAAGAGACGACTCAATGTTTTGATTTAAAACAAGTAAAAGTGTTAAATTCGGCTGTGCCGAACCTTTGATACCCTCCACCTTAGTGTTAACCAGCAAAATATTAAATTTTAAAAAGGACCTTTAAAATTGAACCAACAACCCTCAGACTCCAACGCGCAAACCTTTACCCATCAGGCTACAGCCACCTTAGATGAAGTGTGACAAAATTCATATAAATGTATGAACACATGAAAGTACATCTAAACATTCTAAAGTACTTACCTATTATAAAGAACAACAGAGATTTTCAACATGGAAATTCACCACACGGCAAAAAGAGTAGTTAGTAAAATAAAAAAGCATTTTTTAAAAATAAAAAAGCATTTTATGAAGAACTGTTAAAAAAAAAGAAAACAAGCTGTAAATAGCATTTTTTATAAATAAAAAAGCATTTTTTGAAGAACTGTTAAAAAAAATACAAGCTGGGACTAGAATTGAACCAACAACCCTCAGGCTCCAACGCGCAACCCCTTACCCATCAGGCCACAGCGACCTTAGATGAAGTGTGACAAAATTCATATAAATGTATGAACACATGAAGGTACATCTAAACATTCTAAAGTACTTACCTATTAGAAAGAACAACAAAGATTTTCAACATGGAAATTCACCACACGGCAAAAGGAGTAGTTTAATATAAAATGTGAAAATTTTATGAGTTTCTTTACGTTTCCAATCATAAAATTTTTTCCAATGGACCAATTTCGCTGATGTTCAATACCAAACTGCTCGGGAATACGTGGAACATTCTGGCCAAAAACCAAACCGCGTTAACGCCGATTGAAGTCGTGAGAATGTTTTCAACAGACGGACATGGCTATATCGACTCCGGTTGTTATAAGGATCAAGAATATATTTACTTTATGGGGTCGCAAAGCCTTATTTCTATATGTTACAATCAGAATGACAAACTGATATATACCCTCTATCACTTACTGTGGAGGGTATAAAAATTGAATTCCAGCCTTTTACAAGCCATTTTATGATAATTTGTAAAAATCAGTCACGAAGATTATTAAATTATTTTTTTTTAATTTCTTTAAGTATAAAATACTATTTTTATGAAAAACATTTTATGATCCCAAAACTATGAAAAAGTTCCTTTCATATGTACGCTAATTTAAGTACAACATCGTAACGACTTTATTTAATGAACTGTATTTTAAGTTCAAAGACTGAAAATAAATAGACTAAGTACAAATTTACTGTCTTTTTTTATCAATACGAATGACACATTTGAGCTTATGACACTAAAAGGAAAACTTGTTTGCAACAATATCGTCACAATCCAAAGTAGAGATAGTTTGCGTTCAGAAAAAATAAGTAAGTTATTAGTTTGGGTAAATTTTCCTTAACTTATGTATTAACCATATAATAGTTTCCTAGTTAATTTTGTAATTATACGATTTTGTTTTTTTTTTCCTGGTATATGGGAGTCAATTGAAAACTTTAAAAGCGTTTTCTGCAAAATCGCTTTTTTGAGTTATGTTACTCTTCTAATAAATAAGCGATATGTATTTCTTCATTTGTAGGATTATTTTCTCATCTAAGTGGAAAAATATTAAATATTTCCTCAAGGCAAGTACGCTAGTGCTTAAAATTTAGCAATATCGATCTTAAAATCATAAAAAAGTAATTTTCCTTTTCATAAGGACTATTATGATTGGGCGTTAAATCTCGTTTCAGACGTTGCAATGGATAACAAAAAATATGTGGCTACCTTTACGATTGTGAGCATTAACGAGGGGGTGGGTATCCATGCCACAGCTGATCGACTTGGTACTTCAAATTTGATAGCGAACACAGTACGGATGGGAAAAGAAACTGACTCCAGATTTTTACACAGGATAGTAATGGTCCTTGGTTATTGTTTTTAAGCAAAAAAAATTAAATTTTTTTGCGATATGTATTTTTGGGTGAAAGGCCTTCAGTAGGTCCTACAGATTTTCTCCTCGGGTGTATGCCCACATATTGTTTCGATCTGATGATATGTAACAAAAATAGCTTTATTTCTTTACTTTTTGGGTGGTAAAGTTCGGGTAAAAGAGAGTAAAAGCAAAATTCACTCTCAAATACTCAATATTACCCAAAAGTGAAGAAACGCAAAACACCACTTTTCTAGCCCGAAAACAAATGTCAAAACACAAAACATATGCTTGACAACAAATCTTGCATTTCATGTTAATTTTCAATGTTCATTTGCACACTTCCCATCTTCTTTAAATAAGCACTCTCAAAGCAATCACTTTTCAAAGTAATAAAATTGTAAATTCAATAATTTTTTTTGACTTGTGTTTTTTTTTTGACAAATAATACATATGTTTTTATGTTGACGTTTCGAACAGCTGATTGTTTGACACTTTGCCCAAACTGACACAAAGAAAAAGTTTGGGTAAGTTCGGTAAAAAGAGAAACGCATTTTGACGTTAAGAGAAACAAAAAATCGCTCTCATTAGCCCAATTTGTGAGTAAAGAAACGCGTTAGGGTAAGTTTGGGTTCCCGCGATAAAGTAAAGTAAAGAAACAAACCTATTAAGTCCTGTTGTTTCCAATAGTATAGTAACTCAGCAAGAGAGTTTCTGTCGATTGTAAGAATAAAAACATTTGCGTTTAACAAAAAATTGTGTAATGTCTATTGATTTTGCATAATTTTTGATTGTCCCTCGATATTTTTTTGCTGCTTTGGTGGCAACATTACATACAACACCCATAGTTTGATGCATGGTTTACTTCTAGTTGCTTGTCGCGCATACTCCTAAACAGAAAAAAAATAAAAATCAATTTCAATTAAAAAATTTGTTAATTTGATTAATTTTTTAATTGATTTTGGTGTAATCACGAAAGTGATAATATTAATTAAAGGTATTTGTAAATTTGTCAAAAAAAACTTCAATTAAAAAAATTGTAAATTTGATTAAAACATTTATTGAATTTTTTCGAAAATATTGATTAAGTATGTAATCAAGGCAATTAAATAAATTATTGATTTTTTTGCGAGTTTTGATTCAATTTTGAATTGAATCAATTAAAACCGTTACTGCTTTTATCAGCATGAAACCCCACCCCCTGCGACGACGCTAAAAAACTTAAATGTTATATTTTTAAAGGGATTTTATTCAAGGTTGCTCATTTACACACGCACTTATATCCATAAAAAATTAAATTTGTTAGAATTTGGATTTATAATCGGAACTTATGTCCGGTTTTCTTAAACGAGAACGACAACAGTTATTGAGGGAATGTAATTCAACAATAAATTCCATTGCGTTGTCACAAATTATTATCATTTTGTTTTTATAACTGAAAGAGTGGAACTGCTCTGGTGGTTCTGGAGAAACATTCAATTTATCTGCTCCTTCCGGAGCAACAGTCACACCATTGTCGCATTCTATCTCTTCAGCACATTCACAGCTTTGTTGAAAAAATGTATGCCTTTTATCCAATTTTGGGGCACTTTTGTTTCATACGTTGAAGGTGAGTGTTAAAATTTATTTTTACGTGAAATTTTTGAAAACAATTTTCGTGTAAACAATTGTATGTGGCATAAGGCGGCAAATTGTGTCTTTTAAAGTGCATAAAAAATTTTTGGGGACAGCCACATTTTCTGTTGCAAACAAAATACTCAATGCAAGGACTCATTTCCAATAAAATTTATTCAAAAACACTTGCCAATTAAACACAATTACTAAAACAGGAGTTTTAATCACGAAACAAGACAATTGAACACTATTATTCTTTAAGATCACAAAATAAAATCTTTCAATCAGCAATAAACGAATTATAAATAACAACAGTGTTGTATATCAAAGACTAGAGCCGTACGAAATGTGATGACGACGGATGGTGACCCGCCGCCACAACATTTTGCCTCCCAACGGCTCTGTAGAATTCAACTTTCTGTAAAATACTTTATCACCACAACAAGTTTTGTTTACAAAAATTGTTTATATTAAGGTTTGTTAAGAACATATTATGCATATTTATATTAATTTAAGCCGATAGCCTATGTAGCTAGTGCTTTAGTTCCTAAGATTTATTGTAATTTTAATTATAATAAATATCAAATAAATAAAATAAGTATATTAATTTAGAATGAAATTCGATAGATTTGCGCTTTCGCAACTCCAAGTTCTGTTGTAAACTCAAAAAATAAATTTTAAATATGATTAAATATTTAATTGATTCAACTAATTTTTAATTGAATTTTTTGAAAAAATTCAATTATATTTTTAATTGAAATTTACAGGCCAATATTTTTTTCTGTGTATATAGTCTGTGCGTTATCAAAGATGAAGTACCATGTCGATCAGCTGTGGCATAGATACCCCCTGGTTTATGTTAGCTTGAAAGTAGTCGGTCACGCCCTTCGAAACGAGGTCAATCGCTCAATCTTAATTACTTTCACATTTTCGCTAACTGACTTTTTTTCAAACTGGGATTTGGAAAT
Source organism: Phaonia tiefii (assembly GCA_963931995.1). Classification (NCBI taxonomy): domain Eukaryota; kingdom Metazoa; phylum Arthropoda; class Insecta; order Diptera; family Muscidae; genus Phaonia; species Phaonia tiefii. Next base: position 150,103,936 of record OZ008369.1, on the reverse strand, counting down.
CTTAGAGTTAGAGGAATTTGTTTAGACTATCAGCATTTTATAATCTGATTGATTGAGCTTATTCACTTCCTGGCCAATAATCGAGAAATAAATAAACATCGAGAATTTTCTAGAATGGCCTCGAGCTTGAACAAAAAAATACATAATAAAGGACCAATAAATGGCCGAATAAATAAAAATTATCCCTGATGAATTTGAATAACGTGGAGCACCACGACGAAACTGCATGCAATTGTTATGGTTTGTAAAAATTATTATGTTGTCTTTTAGGCAACAACTAAAAACATGTCTAATGGGGACCGATGGTACTCTGGAGATGGAAAGAAGTTTCTGCAAATGTTTTCTTGTGTGTTTTGCTTGCGATATTTTTCCAACACTTGCATTATAGTGAATTCTCAATACAAATGAGATTCCGTTTATGTTGATTGATTTCATGGGAAAAGTTTTCTTCAGAAAACTAACCAAGAATATTCTATTAGTTACATATTTATTTTAATTTCTTTCTGATTTATGTATGTTTGTAACATTTCTCATAACTTGAATGAGAAAAGTAATTTCTTATTCTGTATTTTTTATTATTTTGCAAAATTTAAAAAACTCATATCCCTAGTAAATACATTTTGGCATAGGCCAGTCTAGCCTCCATTGCACTTTATATCATATACAATATCATACCTGTTTATTTCGTCACCTTCGACTTTGTGCAGATGAATATCCTGTTCAGTTTATTCCCTGATTTCAATGCGAGCTCATACTACTTATTGCCATAAATTTCAGAGTGCTTTAGTCTCTCGGAATACCCAGGTATATAAAGGGTATCTCAGTAAGAATGCTATTTTTCATTTTAAAATAAAAACACGAATTTTGTGTGATACCTGTAGTTGCGATTATTTTCTTGAATTGCAAAGAAGACATATTCCGATTAAGTAAGGAATAAAATATCCGTCAAATGGCCACACGGGTCTGATGACAGGCCATTACTCATTTCATGAAGTTTTCTAAGACTCTTTGACAGAGATGTGGCTGTATCTCACCAATGCCGCGTTGGATCTCTGATTTGAGCTCAAGAATTGTTTCTGGTATGTTCGCATAACCCCGAGTATCACAAAACCCCAAAGAAACAAATCGCACGGCGTTAAATCGCATGATCTTGGTGGCCAGTTGACAGCAGAATTTCTTGAGATAATTTGTTCTGGAAATCGTTGCTGCAATAAATCGATTGTTTCATGATCCATGCCGTCCAGTCGAGGCCTCAAAAAATCCGTTATCATGTTCCTGTAACGAATGCCGTTTACAGTCTCTGCAATTTCGGCCTCATCTTCAAAAAGAACAAAATCCACACCAGGCAGTTGGTCATTGGGGGTGCATTTGTTTCTCATGGATTGCATGAGGATTTGCTGAGACCCAAATTCGACAATTTTGTGCATTCACGAAGCTATTGAGATGGAAATGCGCTTCATCGGAGAAGATGAATTTTTTTTGAAAAATTGGCATTGATTTCACTTTGCTCCATTAACCATTGAGCGAATTGCCGGCGCTTTCATGTACTGCTGGTTTGACCTCCTGAGTAATCTGAATTGTGTTCGCATGGAGGTGGAGATCTTTTGTCAACATTAACGGCGTAGTGCTTTCAAGTTGTTGAGAGAGATGCCGAATTGATGTTTTCGGCGACACTCTCGTTTACAGCAGCAATGTTTTCGAAAGGCCGACCGGTACATTAACGGACAGAAGTCTTACTGTCCATAACTGACCCAGTTTCTTCTAATCTTTGAGCCACTCTTCGAATGGTTGACACATTGGGTGCACTTTCTCGACTGAAAATTCTTCCAAGTTTGCGAGCGGTCTCAGCATAACTTTCCAAATTTTTGTAATAAGATTTCACAATTATAACACGCTGCACTTTTAATAATCGGAATAAACATTCGTGGTAGCTGCCGAATTTCAGAGTTGTCAGATCCACAAATAAAAAATACACTAAATATAAAAAGTGCAAAGACACCCTTTATGTTTGTCAGTGACTTGTAAACTTTTGGTGTGTTTACGTCATTTGATCGTATCCTGGTGATGTAAATTATATTGTATGCCTATTTCGATCCAGTCGGCATTACATAGTTCTGCCTGGGAAATAATTTTCCGAAGAATTTCGGATATTTTGCAATTATACTTCACGAGAAACTCCTTGACTCTAACATTTATTGTGTGACGTCGAAAAAAATTTGGAAAGTAGAACCATTCAATGTGTGTTGGTACTTAGGGATCTTCGATCGATATTAAAGCTATGTAAGTGTACACGGTTGTCAGATCTACCAATGTGCTGACAGCGACCAGACAATGAAACATTTTCACTACAATATAGATTGTCAGTTTACACGGTTGTCAGAGCATTGTCAGAAAAGAATGCGATCCATAGTAAGACAATTATCTGACAATGAATTTATCTGACAACGTTGTCAGGCAAATAATTGTAAGTTTACACGGTTGCCAGAATTGGTATGTAGCACAAATTGTCGGCTGGATTGTCAGAATCACCGCGAAAAATCTCAGAAAGCGATGCCGCTCGTAGTTAATTGAACGGCGCCAACTACCTTCATATAGTGGTTGGCGTATGATGGCGATCAAACCTGGGATGATTCAAAATTTAGGAGAAAAAGTTTTGTTTATATTTGGTAGAAAAAAAAAACGAATTAAGTTAAATGTTGCTGTTTCTGCCTAAAAATTCACAAAAGCAAAAAAATCTTCTTCTTCACCCTCCGCGAATAGTTGTAGCGGCAGATTGTGTTTTTTTGCTGCCAAATGCATTCACACAAATTTTCAAGGCGATTGGTGAAAGAGTCCTCCAGATATTGCGTTTTCAAAAATAGGGTCCCAAGGGATGGGCAACACCCACTTGGTATATCAAAAATTCAAGTACCCTATTTTCATATACAGGTTGATTCGGAAAGTTCCCGACAAATTTCTCCAGCGTATTCCTTGGCTCATTTCATGAAGAAAAGTCCACTAGAACCATGTCCGAAAATGCAAGGGTGCAAAATGGCAGCGGGTTCAAAATTTTCGGATAGTCGGTCGGAGGGTAGTAGGGTAAAGTTGCTAACTTCTGAGCCAGTGGCCGGATTTTTATGTTGGAAAGGTCTTTAAGAGGCCTTTCAGAATCTATAAAAAAAAGTAGAAAAAAGTCAAATCGCCGAGATACAGAGCTTTCGGAAAAATAATGGAAAAAAATTCACATAACCCCAATTTGCTCAGCCAGATGGCAGGTAACTTATGTTTTTTTCTGTCGAAAGATGACCATACCTCTTATATTTCCAAAATGACCGAAACAAAGCCCAGAGGTCTTACCGTTCCAAAGTTATGACCATTTCTGAAAGGCTTCTTAAAGACCTTTCCAACAAGCCCAAAAAAATCCGACCACTGGCTCAGAAGTTAGCAACTTCACCCTACTACCCACCGACCGCCAATCCGAAAATTTTGAACCCGCTGCCATTTCGCACCCTTGCATTTTTGGACATGGTCCTAGTGGACTTTTCTTCATGAAATCAGCCAAGGAATACACTGTAGAAATTTGTCCGGAACTTCCTGAATCACCCCGTATGTCCCAAAAAATTTCTCAAATATAACGCTTGCATTTAAATTAAAAATGGTGACATTTAATTTTGACACTTAATTTGACATTTAATTTTGTCACCATTTTTAATTTAAATGCAAGCGTTATATTTGAGAGATCCCTAGAAAATTAATTAACTAATTCACTTTAATAACGCTCTTTATTGAAAGTATCTAGACCATTGTATAGGACCCAATTCAGTACCAATGAGTAACAAGGAATAACCTCGCCTATGGTCAACGTGTCTGTTATCATCTTCTTTTAGTTTCAAAGGCGACAGCGCAGAACTTCTAAATTTGGAAACCAATTCATTGTACGAATACTATTGTAGCTTTAAGCACAATTTTGAATAAAATACTATTTAAAATACCAAAGCTCTACAATTGGCGCCCAACATCGTGGCTAATTTCTGCAACACTTTTGGTACACCTCTTCGTCGAAGCCCTCGTCTAAATACAAACATGGCGACTTTTACAACGGAACAATTCAACGCTTTGATGCAAGCTGTGGTAACGTGCAACGTGAGAACTGGTTCGTTTAGTACATGTTCAGCGCGATACAATGGCGAACGGAATGCAAGTAAGGTTGAGGAATTCATTGCTGCTGTGAGTACGTTCAAGGCGGTTGAGAAAATCAACGACGCTGATGCAATTAAGGGTATGCCAATGCTTTTGGAGGGAGATGCCGCTGAGTGGTGGCGTGGCGTAAAGGCGAATGCTGCTACTTTTAGTGATGTATCCCGTTTATTACGTGAGTCATTTTCTCCGTCCAGGCCTGCATGGCGTAGTTATGCTGATATATGCGATATCAAACAGCAAAAAGAGGAACCAACCGACGCATTAATTTCAAAGAAACATGCTTTGTTTGCTCAATTAGTTTCACCACCATCAGAATCGGTACAAATTGACATTCTGTTCAGTAAGCTGCACGCAAGTATACGAGAGCGAGTGAATCGGAGCAAAGTAAAAACTTTTGAGGAAGTTCTGACCGAAGCTCGAGAGGCAGAACAAGTTTTGAAGGAGCGCAGCCAACCAGCGAACACTGTTGAAGGTAAAAGTGGTGCAGTACGCTGTAGCTTTTGTCATAAAAAGGGGCACACACGTGATAAGTGCTTCAAGGAACAAGGAGCTATTAAGGAAGCCCAGGATGCAGCAATTGCTGCTATAGGTAAGCCCAAGCTTGCATGTTATGGATGCAATGCACCTGGTGTTATACGAGCAAACTGTCCAAATTGTTCAAAAAAGCCTGCTACCTGTGGAGCCAGTACGTCTGTTAATTTTAACGCGCTATCTAGCAAAGAAATTGGCCGAGATGTCCCATCTTCAAAGATTACGTTATTTGGAATCCCAGGTCAAGCCATATTTGATACTGGAGCACGCACTAGTGTTGCCAGCCAGAATTTGAAACGCATTCTTGACTATAACAAATGTCAATACCAGACCGTTACTTGTGACGTTAGACTTGCGGACGGAAGCAAAAGTATGCAAAGCTGTCTGTCAACTGTGTGCAAGATTATGCATGGTGGAAGGTGTTTAAGTATAAAGTTCCTTATCCTGCCCAATGCCTCTGACAACCGTACACTTTTGGGAGCTGATTTTATGGAGCAAGTTGGAATTGTACTCAATATGGGCCAGAGATATTGGTATTTTGAAGGCAATCCGACCCAACAATTTGATTTTGCGCAGAAAATGGATCTGAACCTTATTGAGACAATAAAAGTCTATGGCAGCGAGAAGAAGGACGAGTCAAAGGAATCTCGCAAGCGTGAACTGGAAGATGCGACAACTACAACACCTAAACAACGAGCTGTTTCTTCAACGTATGTGTCAGACTTTGAGAACTTTGGTCCCGATATTACCACAACGTCTGACTATTCACCGCACTCAATTCAATCGATATTTAGAGATGCTTTGCCTGCCGATGTATTAACACCTGATCGAAATCAATCCTCTCATTTATTTTCTGGCGTCCACCCAACACGTTCTGCGGATGAGTATAACGATTTGATGTTTACGAAGCTCTTTTCCATTGACTTTAAAATCATCAAGCCAGCAGATGGAATGCAGTTGACGGAAATGCAGAAAAAACAACTAGATGAAGTTTTGCAACAACATGAGTCGGTTTTTGGTGGTATAGGCGAGCCGACTCCATATGCGATTCACAAAATCGATACTGGCGAACATGAGCCTATTTATTCGGCACCATATCGTATGTAATTTGCAAAAGTTCGGGAGTTTAAGAGTGAGGTTGATAAGATGCTTGAGATTGATGTAAACGAAGAGTGTGAGTCACCATGGGCATCTCCAGTTGTGATGGTACCGAAACGTCATGGAGGTATGAGAGTGTGCCTGGACTACCGAAAATTGAATAGTATAACGTTGCCTGATAGATATCCTCTACCTCGCATGGATGACTTGCTGCATGAAGTAAAAAGCACGAAGTTCATGACCACATTAGATCTCCAAAGTGGATATTATCAAGTTGGTATGGCGGAAGAGGATCGAGATAAAACGTGCCTAATAACTCCATTTGGCACTTATCGATTCAAGCGTATGCCATTTGGGTTGCGGAACGCACCGGCAACTTTTCAGCGTCTCGTCGATCGCTTCAGGTCCAATATGGCTGGTGTGGAATTGTTGGCTTACTTGGACGACCTGATTGTTTGTTCGCCTACGTTTGAGAAGCATTTGGACGATTTAAGAGCTGTGCTCGAGCGATTGATGAAGTTTAAATTGAGAATCAATATAACCAAATGTCGATTTTGTTGCCCTAGGGTGAAATATCTTGGCCATATTCTCTCTGCTGACGGTATATCTGTTGATCCTGACAAGACGTGTGCTATTGTTCAAAGAAGAGACCCCAAAAATATAAAGGAAATGATTTCTTTCATCCAAACCTGTTCATGGTACCGAAGGTTTATTGAAAATTATGCAACAATAGTTAAACCGCACACTGACCTCACTAAAAAAAACGCCACATGTAAATGGGACACTGAGCAACAGATTTCATTCAATACCTTAAAGGATAAGCTCACTACGTCACCAATTCTGAAGCAAGCACAAGACGGGAAGTCTTATGTGTTAAAATCTGATGCTAGTGCCTATGCCATCGGAGCAGTTTTACTCCAGGGGGAGGATGAAGAAGAACATCCCATCGAATATGCGAGCCGTTTGCTATCTCCAGTGCCGATAGAAACTACTCGACAACAGAGCGGGAGGCACTCGCCATTGTTTGGGCATGCGCAAAGTTTAGAGGCTACATTGAAGGCGAGGAAATTAAACTCTTAACGGACCATCAACCTTTAAAGTGGCTCCTTACGGTAAAATCGCCTTCTGGTCGAATAGCAAGATGGGCATTGCAAATTCAACAATATAATTGAGTATACACCCGGCAAGTCCAACTCTGTAGCTGTTATGTTATCACGGCCGCCTTGCTCTGAGAATCAACACAATGATGATAGTTGTATATGTGCTTTTCATGTTGACATTCCGCGCAAGACCACTAGTAATATTCGCGAAGAACAGCTTAGGGACGATTACATCTCGCAAATTATCCTTTCATTAGAGTCTGAGGATGAGAATACACTTCGTTGGATTAACCGTGGCTATATCATGAACGAAGGTATCCTTTACTGCTATGCAAATGATGATGTCGAAGATGCCCAGTTAGTAGTTCCTACCCATCAACGCAATGATATTTTGAAAGCGTATCATGATGAAAAAACCGCTGGACATTATGGTGTCGACCGCACAATCGCTCGTATTGCTACACGATACTTCTGGCCTGGTATGCGAGCTGAGATTTCGAAACATGTCAAAGAGTGCATCGATTGTCAACGTTTCAAAGCTTCGAATATGAAACCAGTGGGGCTTCTGCAAACAACAAGCAGCAAACAACGTTTTGAAGTCGTGGCCGTTGATTTGTTTGGTCCTTTGCCTTCAACTGAAGAAGACTATCATTGGATTTTGATCGTTGAAGATGTCGCCAGCCGTTGGACAGAGAAATTTCCATTAAAGGAAGCTTCAGCTGAAGTCTGCGCAAAAATTCTCATTGAAGAAATTTTCTTTCGCTACGGTATCCAAGAAGAATGAAAACGGACAATGGAGTACAATTTGTTTCGGCAATTATGAAAAGGTGTCATACTGTTTGGACATAACGCAGCTCTTTACGCCCGTTTACCACCCTGAAGCAAATCCTGTCGAGCGTTAAAACAGAGATTTGAAGACCCAGCTTGGAATACTTGTGGAAAAACATCACAACAAATGGGATCAAAGGTGACCGGTCATAACGCCCAACGGTCATAAGGCCCAAATTTTTTTTTGGGCCTTATGACTGTTCCGAGGGCGGGCATAACACCCAAATTGGTTTTGGGCCTTATGACCGCTCCGAGGGTGGTCATAACGCCCAACAGATGAAAAGACACAAAGCCCAAAGTCCTTGGACTTCTCCTACAGCACTTGTTATATGGGCCTTGTACAAACGGTCATAACGCCCAAATTTTTTTTGGGGCCTTATGACCGCATTTCGGATGGCCGTATGGCCCAAAACCAACGTAGGCGTTATGGCCACCCTAAGGGCGGACATTAGACCCAAAAAATATTTTGGGCCTTATGATCGTTGTGACCGGTCACCGGGATGGTGACCGGTCATAACGCCCAACGGTCATAAGGCCCAAATTTTTTTTTGGGCCTTATGACTGTTCCGAGGGCGGGCATGACACCCAAATTGGTTTTGGGCCTTATGGCCGCCCCGAGGGTGGTCATAACGCCCAACAGATGAAAAGACACAAAGCCCAAAGTTCTTGGACTTCTCCTACAGCACTTGTTATATGGGCCTTGTACAAACGGCCATAACGCCCAAATTTTTTTTGGGGCCTTATGACCGCATTTCGGATGGCCGTATGGCCCAAAACCAAAGTAGGCGTTATGGCCACCCTAAGGGCGGACATTAGACCCAAAAAATATTTTGGGCCTTATGACCGTTGGGCGTTATGACCGGTCACCGGGATCAAAACCTAGCAGCCATACGATTCGCTATGAACACCGCGAAATGCCAGAGCACCGGTTATACAGCAGCATACCTTACTTTTGGTCGAGAGTTACGTACTCTTGATGACGTTCAACATGATGTGCGAACTATTGTGCAAAGTGAAAATTTCATTCCGCAGATTTCCCCGTCCCTGAAGTATCTAGTATTCAAAGATGCCAGGGAAATTGAGCATCAAACCCAAGACCGCAACAAAGCATATGTTGATCAAAAACGACGTCCTCAACCCGACTTCAATATTGGTTCTTATGTCCTGGTCACTACGCATGTACTAAGCCAAGCATCAAAGGGTATATCCGCTAAGTTCATAACTAAGAGAGATGGGCCTTACGTCATCGCCAACAAGGTTGGGTCATCAATGTTTGAAGTGCCTCCTCTAGACGATCCAAATGTTTCCTTGGGAGTGTACCACGTATCACACCTAACGCCTTATAGAAGTTCCGAAGAATCTACATATCCTGCGCCAATTCATCCCATCCGTAAGAGGGGACGTCCGAAGAAAACTCAAAGCAAATAACTTGTTGACGCACTATCGGGGCGATACCCGTACGTCAAAGGGGGGGATTGTAGCAGTCTATATTTTAAGTACTAACGTATTCAAATATGTATCTTTCGTAACGGCTATTTTCGATATCCTACTAATACTACCTTTCAATGCAACTATGTATTTATTTGGTTCTGTCAACTACTGTCATTGCAAACGTCATTCTTGTCATATTTCTTTGTAACATTGTGTATAAAAGGAGGAGCAGTGATGAGATATTTCTCATTCACGTTTGACGATCGGCGAGGTAAGGTTGGCAGTGCTCTGAGGTCTGGTAATGTTAGTTGCCGATTTCACAGTATCGTAAGGGAAAGGTTGTGTTTGAGTGTGTGTATGGAAATGTTAGTTGCCTTCATGCATAGGACCCAATTCAGTACCAATGAGCAACAACGAATAACCTCGCCTATGGTCAACGTGTCTGTTATCATCTTCTTTTAGTTTCAAAGGCGACAGCGCAGAACTTCTAAATTTGGAAACCAATTCATTGTACGAATACTATTGTAGCTTTAAGCACAATTTTGAATAAAATACTATTAAAAAATACCAAAGCTCTACACACTGTAAATACTAATGACGCACTCTTAAAGACGGACAAATTCCAAGCAATTGTGTAGAAAAAAATTGTAATTTGCTGTTACTGTTCCAGATTTATACCATTTTAAAGCCTTTTACCCATTGTATGAACCTACAAATATTATAAACTGTTTGTCATTTTTGCATCGCATTAGCTTTAAATTTCTATGAAAATTTAAAACACTAATGATGCACTTTAAAGAGGGATAAATGCCAAGCGAAACTAATTTTTATCAAGCTAAAGAGAGAAAAGCAGTCGAAAAAAGGAGCCAGTGTAAAAAAGAGGCCAGCAAGAGAAAATTGTGAGCATGAGTGGTGGGTCTCATACACATCTCAAATCAGTTCCTTGGCAACAACCGAAAGTGACAGACATATTCTTCCGCCGGAATAATAATTTATTGTGCAAAATAAATTGTGTGAATTTATGTGTTTGCTGTGATCGTTTGTGTAAATTGAGTATTTATAAGTCAACTGGATAAATTAAAAGAAAACAACAGCACAAAAGGTGACGCATCGATAGGAGAAAAACTACCCTTAAATATGTAACTGAACTTATATAGAAATCTTAATAATAAATTTCTCATATGTATTTGTTTTTAATTGCAGGACCTGAATTCGACGGCCAAAATAATACTCAACCCCTCGTCTACCACAATCTCCGCCAGACGAGTGTTTTAACATGGAGTGGATTTAATATGTTTATATAATTTAGACCATTTTCGAAACAAAAATTCAAAATTTTTTTTTATCAAAACACCTACAATGTTAGTGTGTATTTATGTACAATTGTCAATAAATACTTTCAAACACACTTTAAAACATTCATTGTACAAATGAAACAAATTCATAGCAGCAATGAAACAAATTCCTTGCAGCAATGAAGCAAATTCATTGCTGTAATAAAACAAGTTCTCTTTCGATGTCAAAAGTTGTTGGGGCGATGAGCATTTTCATCCCCGTGAAAATGCTTTTCCGTTCAGTGCAATAATTCAGTTTGGCCAGGTTTCTTCGTCGAATTACCTCCGAGACCCGCAATGGTTGTTGCCTCGTTCCTCTGCCATCACAACTTTTATTTGCCCATAATCTGTATTTAACTTTGCTTTACTGCAACATATAAGTCGTAGATATACTTTGTCAAGATTTTGGGCATCAAGTCCAATATTCACTTTTGATGAAAAAGTGTGATGGAATGACTTCCTCAATATACCTCCCATTATATAGTGGGGAGTATTAAAAATAATTATGTTGATTAAAGATTTAAATTATGAATTTGAAACCAATGATCTTGTTAAATCTAACACGTAATTTGAAGTGATAAAATTGAGTTTGAAAAAGCAATTGATGCATTAGTGGAGACGGATAGAGATACTATTTCAAAATCGACATATAACATTATATTGAAAGTACTGCATGTTTAGGAACTTTTTGAATGGATTAATGTGTGGCATTACTGATAAGACAACTACTCTATAGACGCAATCAAGAGATTTTCAAATGTAGACGCTATCAGCTAAAATAGCAAAGTGGAAGAATGTACATAAGAACATTGCCTGAATAATTTGAATCTTCAAATCTGGATTAATGCCTTATCAGAAACCCTCGATCCTATTCGAATTTTAATGTAAATACAATGAGCGAGATGATACGCCGTTTTCATGTAGAATAGTATTTTAATACCAAAAAATAAAACGGTATAGTTACACAGATTCGCAGTTTCCCATTGCACATGGGACTGTCCGTGGAGGTGGAAAGTTTCTGATAGCCATTCACTTGGGAGCGGCCAGAAATTATTCCTTCATTGGGCAGTCCAAGCAGCACACTTCTTCCACGCAGTATGTCCTGGGAAATGGCTGTACCGGAGACCTCTGTCAGCTAGCTAGACTGAGAAGGCAACACAAATGAGCAGCCTGATTGGTTACGCGATCACAGATATGTCTCAGGTTTAGTAGGTGACTGATGTCACTGAAGCCCATCAGACTATCGGCCATATTAGTTTGTCCTAAGAAGGCGGATGAGCCAAATATATGGGCCAACGGCGGACAGAAACCAAAAGTACATATTGTCTGATTCATAATGGGCGGCTGCAATCAAATATCCTGGCAGTAGGTAATATGCAAAAGCCGGTGGGCTGGGTTTGCCTCACGCTACCTTGCATAATGGCAGTGAATATACAACAACTAAAACTAATATAAACAACCCCTATTCGTTGACGACCCCCGGCAAATGGATACTCCGTCGGGATGTAAATCCAATGGGCAGATGACCTCGAAAGTTAAGAGGCTGACATTACCGCAATCCAGGAAATGCGATCGACAGGACATGGCTGCACAAGGAAAATAAACTGTTGCCACGAGAAAAAACATGACTTTGGTTGCAGATATGTAGTTGGCAAAAGATTGCGACATCCAGTCTCTGTGTGAGACTGATTGACTTTGCCGCGCCAAAAAACATTGTATTTAGTGGTACAAGAGTCCTACATAAAGACAACCACAAGGCTACTTGGGTATCCGCTGATCAGAGACCGAAATACAAAATTGATCACGTGGTAACTGATGGAAGGCATTCATCCAGTGTAATGGCCGTACGAGTGATCAGAGGAGCTAACATCGATTCTGATCACTACTTGGTAGCAGCAAAAGTTCGCACAAGATTAAGTAGAGCGAAAATCGTACGAAACCAGAGGCAGAGAAAGATAGACAGCGGAAAGCTGCAATTACCAGAGGTAGCCAAAGCCTACTCACGGAAGCTCTCGCAACTTTTGGCACAGAACCCACCCCCTCCTGATGACGATCCTGAAGCGCAGTGGAAACCCATATCCGACTCTATAAAAACTGCCGCAACATCCGTACTTGGGTTTGACAAACCGCTTCGCAACAAACCATGGTACGATGAAGAGTGTAGCATTGCAAATGATGAAAAGAACGCTGCACGTATGGCAATGCCTCAGTCAATTGCAACGCGAGCTGCGACTGAGCGGTATAGTGGAACAGGAAAGGAGGTAACCCTTCTCTTTAGACGTAAGAAATGGCAGTGGAGAAAGCGCGAGAGTGAGAAAATTGAGACATACAGAAGGAAGAACCAAGCCCAAAAATTCTACCAAAAACTCAAAAACGGGACTAATGCACATGGTTCAGGGCCCCCCCTTCTGTAAAGACAAGGACGGAAATCTCATCGGAGATGTGCAGAGCATGTTGGGAATATGTAGAGCTACTGGTACCTGAGATATCCAATGACGATCAAGCAATCGATTACAATATGGACTACGACGTCGATTGCCCCCTCCTAGCCAAGAAGACGGCAGAACAGCTTTTGCCCGACTTAAGAACAACAAAGCCGCAGGAGCCGATGGATTACTGGCGGAGCTGTTTAAGGCTGACGTTGCATGCATTAGCTCATTAGCAAAATTTGGTTAGATGAATGCATGCCCGGCGATTGGAGTCTCAGGGTACTATGTCCCATTATTAAAAAGGGTGACCCGAGTCTCTGTGCCAACTACAGTGGAATAAGCCTTTTATCAATAGCATATAAGGTTCTATCAAGTATAATGTGCGAAAGACTAAAACCAATTATCGCTGATCTGATTGGACCATACCAGTGTGGCTTTAGGCCTGGAAATCGGCATCCGACCAGATTTTCACGCAATCCTGGAGAAGACCCACGAAAAACAAATCGACACATATCATCTATTTGTCGATTATAAGGCGGCCTTCGATAGACAGATACGGGAGAAACTCTATGAAGCAATGTCTGCGGTTGGTATTCCTGCAAAACTCATACGCGTTGCATGATGACCTTGACGAACACAAAACCCGCAGAGAAAGTAGGTAAGGATCTTACCGAAAGTTTAGAAACTGAGAGAGGCCACCGCAAGGCGACACCCATCTTGCGATCTCTTTAACATCTTAATGGAGATCATTATGAGAAAAGCTGCAGTCAACATGAATAAATCCATCAGCAGCAAAAATCACATGCTGCTCGCGTATGCTGATGATATCGATATCATTGGGCGCACAATTAGAGAAGTTACGGCGGTGTTTTCGAGAATTGAGAAGGAGTCAGCACAAGTGGGTCTGACGGTAAATGAGGACAAGACAAAATTAATGTTTTCAGAGAGCAAGGCATCCATGCGATTAGACCAAAACCGTCATAATTTCCAGGTGGTGGACGAATTAATATACCTCGGATCTGCCGTAAACAATACCAACAGCCTTAGGATCAAGCGGAGAATTGTGCTTGCGAATAGATATTATTTTGGGCTAAGCAAGCACTTTAGAGATAAAGCCCTCTCGCGAATGACGAAAATGCAGCTATACCAGACTCTCATTCAACCTATCTTGCTTTATGGCGCAGAATCCTAGGTCCTATCGCAAGCAGACGAAACATCTGTGGGAGTCTTCGAGAGAAAAATACTCCGAAAAATTTATTGCCCTATAGTGCACAACGGCGAGTATCTGCGACGCATGAACCATGGGCTGTATGAGCTTTATCCCGACATTGACATAGTTAAGTGGGTCAAAATAACGCGATTGCGCTGGATAGGCCATGTCAGTAGAATGGATGAAGACGAACCAGCACGAAGGGTTTTCGAAACCGTACTCGAAGGAAGGCAAAAAATATGGCTACACTTAGTAACAGTGGCCGTCGGTGGTGCAATGGTTAGTGTGGGCGGCTCTTGTACATGGGATACTGGGTTCGAACCCGGCTCTGACCACCTTCAAATTTTCTTTCGGCGGCGGCCACCTCGCATAGTGACGGCGACACTATCGAGTATCTAGCCATGAAAAAGCTTCTCAAATTACCGTTCGGAATCGGTGTAAAACTGTAGGTCCCAATCAGTGAGTGAAAACTGGAAAGCGCACAGGTCAGTGATTGTGAGAAGTTCTCCCCAGTCCCTTCATGGGATGTAATGGGAAACCATTTATTTATTTTTTTAGTAATAACAACTGGAGGGATAAAGTAAAAGATCGAACTGGTTGGCGAAATATGTTATCTTCGTGTTGTAAGGTAAGGTTGTTCGACACCGGATAAGTAAGTAAGTACTCGTAAGTATACACATTTTTTGTGTGTGTGGTAGAGTTCTATATATGCTCTACGCACTATCAAAATTATTTGACCGTTTTTTTTCTCTGCAGTAGAGCTCCTTGTATATTCGAACGTATTTACATTCAAATTTTGTGTTGTTTCAATTGAATGGCATCTATTGAAAAAATAGTGGCATTCGTATTCATTTGCGTAACCGATTTATGTCGGTTAATTAATTAAAACTGGCAGTCTATCGCGAAATATGGCATCGGCTGCGAATAAATCACGCGGCAGATGTAATTCCTGTTTATCTAAATAAGTATTAGTTGTCTAGATGTTTGTGCATATGATTGTCTACGTCTCTCGATGAGAGAAAGAAACAAACTTAGTGTCAAAATCGATAGCGGCCATTGCGACAAGTGCGCTCTATCATGCGACCTTACAGTAGAGACAAATGTATCTACAGTGTATGACAGTCTGCAGAGCGCATGGTAAAGCTCTACTAAAAATGTCTCTATAGCAGCTCTACGTAGAGAAATAGAGTTGTAGAGTCACGCTGTAGTGTACACACAACAGGTAGAGTCTCCACAGTCTACGCTCTACACATTACCGAAAAAGCTATATAGTGGATACTTGGCTTAAGACTCTTGAGAAGATTGCCAAATACAATAACAATTCATAAATTTTAAACTTTTTACTTGTAAAATATAAACTATTTCAAATTTTCTCTGAGGTTTCGCCGTTTTATGAAAGACATATTAGCGGCATTCATGCAAACGTGAAAGCCGAGAACTTTTGCTCAGCGCAAGTTTCCCTCGCACCGTTGCATGAGGCACCAGGTAAAGTTGCTCAGCGTAGTTGTGCTCAAAACCATATCAGCTGACCAAGATGGATACATAAGGTGGTAGCAGTAGCAATTGCATGTATTATGTATGTGTACTTTTTCTACTGTTCTAGTGCTATCACCTTATTTATCCATCCTAGTCAGCTGACAACGAAATGTCAAAAGTTTAAATGTTTCTCCATCCCACGTTTGCGCAGCAAATTTGCCTCGAAAACTTTCCACTTTTGAGCAAGTCGCTGTGTATGGGAAATTTGTTTGTTTTGACGTTTGCTTTGCAAGTTTACGATGTTTTCGAGTTTACGAGGTTCTTTCGAGCTTTCATGAAGACCACTATTGTAAAGAACTACTAAGTGAGGAAAGAGCTTCAATATCTCGAAGGTTGCAATGAAAACATTCGGAACACTTAGGGTTAATTAAAGTAAAATCGAAAATAAAGCCCTGCATTTCAGCTTAAATCTTTTTTGGCCTGTAAAAAATTCGATCAGGGTTTCTGATAGCATGCCATGTACTTTCATATGTTTTGGTTGGTTCGAGAACATAAATTCACTGTCGCACAAGTATATTGATTTGATTTTTGAACTTTCCCCACATTTTCATATGAAATCAGCGAAACTTTTGCTATTTGTTTTGTGTTGTATTTGTTAAATTAATGAAATATTACAAATATTTAGAAATATTAGAAAATATTCAAAATATGACACTATCACTGCGCAGTAGGAAACAGAGTCTTAAAATCTGATATTTATCTTCCAGTATTTGTAAAAAAAAGTTGACTTTCTTTTCGTCATGTATGGTCAGACCAATTGAAAAATGTTTCTCAAAACTGTGTCTTTAAATATTTTTTACCCAGTTTTTGGTTGATATTAGGTTTATTTGCGCATTTTATGACTTAGCTCCTTTATTTGACTTTTGCTCTTTTTTTAGGTCTATTTTATTTTTGAAAATTTCTGGCAACACTGGTTCCATGAGTTCTCTATACTATTCAATACTCTTTGGCGACGACGTCCTGCTTGATTGTTCGCTACCGCTACATCAATACCATCGTACTTATTTTCAGGCCGAGACAATTGTTGTACAACAACCACGTATGTGATGCTAACGCTGTGTATTGCTTGCATGTGTTCACTTTGATTTGATATAGATGTTACCACATCAAAAATGGTTTTCCATTACATCCCATGAACGAATTGGGAGAGATTCTCACAACCAGTGAGCTGTGCGCGTTCTAGTTATACACTCACTGATTGGGACCTACCTACAGTTTTACACAGGTTCCGAACAGCATTTTTTTATTAATTTTTTCATGGCTAAATTACTCGATAGTCTTGCCATCACTAAGCGAGGTGACCGCCGTCGAAAGTACAATTAGGTGGTCTGAGCAGGGTCGAACCATGAACAAGAGCAGCCACTAGCGTTGCACCAACGATGGTTACAATATCTTCATATACGGTTTAATAAAACAAATTGCCCATTCTTAAAAGAGAACGTTCATAACCACTTTGCAGTGTTTCAGATTTGTCAACCACATTTCTTTTGAAGCGATTTTTTTCAAATAATTTTTTAAATAAAATCCACCAAATCGTAAAGCCCTGTACACATTGCAAACAATGTCTGGTGTTTGGAGATTTCATTTCAACAAACATCTGGTTTTCAATACAGGAATCTATTTGAAATCTCCAAATGGTAGATTTCTGCTACGATGTGCATGCAGTATAATTCTTAGTTACGAAATCCGAAACCGGTGGAAAACATGTGGAAAATTCCAAACATTTTCTGAAAAATTCCATTTTTGACGATTTTAGATTTTTTCTTTTTGAAAGTTTTCATGACTTTGATTGGATATTATATGAGTAACCAAACCTACAGTAACATAGAATAGAGAAGCCATTTCACCCAACTGTCATTTCATTTCACACTCTTCGTCATGAGTTAGAGAGATGTTCGACGCAAATTAACTTACACCAGGTGGAGTTGCAAGAACTGCTGACTTAACTTTTTCAGGACGATTTAGTATAAAAATGTGAAATTTAAAAGTATTTTGCGCTTTTTTGTTGACTTTTATTATTGGTATACTTTTTTGGTGTATTGAACACAACTTCACAAACACCAAATCCTGTTGGCGTTGTGTTGTTGAATGGTTTGTACTAATGCCTCTATCTGGTATTATTGAATCTATGCTTTACACCATCCAACGTTCACATGCAATCATACCTATGAAGATATAAGTATTAAGAGAAGAAACTTCTCAATTCTATATTTACTCTATGAAGCAAACTGACAAATGTTGGTTTATCCATACAGATATAGAAAAGAGCCGCTTTCTCTTAATGACGAAGTTTGAGTTGCTGAGATGCGTATATTCGTAATTTTGTTCGATGCAAACAACTTAAAACATAATTTAGCTGTCATTAGTATCAATCAAAAACTTTTAAACTTTGTTTGCTTCATGGTCAATAATCTGTATGTCTTCTTTGGTTTCCCTAATACCTTTTCGATCAGATGTGCCATAGAAACCCCCTGTTTCGCTCATTTCTTACCATATTTATTATTACCCAATATAACTTCAAATAGCCATGCCATGACTTGGCCTAGCTTAAATTTTATCATAGAGCAATAAATACGATCTCCACCCCTCCGTTAGCGTTCTCTTGCGGCCACCGTGTAGAAGGAAGTTGCATCAAGTTCGAGTTGGTGTTGTGTGTTACATTTTGGTTGGACATAAAACGGACAGAAATAAAAGGGAATGCGTATTATCGTTCGATGCAACTAACATAAAACATAATTTATTTAATCTTAGTATGGGTTGCTTCTGGTTGTTTATCACTCTCTCGCCTATCTACTCTGTTTTCTATGAAATTCCTACTTCATAATCGATCAACAGTGGTCTGTGATACCCCTTGGCTTGAACATGGGATTTTGGGTATTCGATACGTGAGAGTTTACAAGTGGATTTGATTGCTGGGGTTCGTTAATTATGCCGCCATTAATGTTATTGTGTGAAAAGACATTATAATTGGATCTTCGAATAGAGGGGTACTAAGTCTGGAGAATTTGTTTATATACGGAGAAGCCTTTATATTTGTCGGGGTGATTTCCACTACAGAGGCCACATTTGGGTTTCGTAATTTAAAGCTTCTCAAAAATACCGTTTGGAATCGGTGTAAAACTGTAGGTCCCAATCAGTGAGTGAAAACTGGAAAGCGCACAGCTAAATGATTGTTAGGAGCTCTCCCCTGTCCCTTCATGGGATGTAATGGGAAACAATTTATTTATTTAATTTATTCGCTCGCAGTTTCTTCATAGTTGATTTTATGAATTTTTACCTTCTTTTTGAGAATAATTTAGTGTGATCATATTGTACACTTCGGGATACTCTTTTTCTACTACGTTCCTCAAGGCACCAGGCATGCAGTAGTAGTAGTGAGTCGATAGGCGAGAGAGCGATAAGCAACCAGAAGCAACCCATGCAGCAAATTTAGTTTAAATAGTATTTGATTGATACTAATGGAAGCTAAATAAATTTCAATGTCGAAAATACTCATTCCCTTTTATTTCTCAGGTTTATGTCCAACCAAGGAGTAAAGTACAACAGCAAGTCGAACTCGATCAAATGGCCTACTACCTCGTCGTCACCAATCGAGCAAAACGAGAGGGATAGAAACTCTTGTCTATTGCTCTGTGTTGGAATACAATACGATATTTCTTTGTTGTTGGGATTCAACTTGAGATCAACTTCGAATAGTGGAACTGCTTCCATTGTTCCTCTTCTACGAATATTCCAAATATTGGTCACTTCAAGACCAAGGCAAGGTAGCTCATTTTTTGAAGCTTCTACGTTCAGTGTATGTTGCATATTACTCCGAACAACCTTAAAGGGACGTTCTTCCTTGAGTCTGTACTTACAATGAAATAAAGAAATCATCTCCAACGATGGGACACATTTGCATTTGAATGGGTTCGTCATCAGCAAACAATATGTTTGAATTTGAAGCTCATATTGGGTTGGCACGAAAGTAATATCGTTTTTTTTTTGTTCGAAGTAATTTTCAATTATTTTTATTCAAATAATTAATTTTAGTCAATAATGTAGATTCGGTTTTGTTCAATGAACTTCTGCCATCGTTCAAACAACTTTTTGATCCCAGATTCATAGCACGACTGGTCCGTCACACAAATATACTGGAATAACTCGGGTTCAATGGGCCGTCGGTGGTGCAATGGGTGGTGTGCGCGCCTCTTGTACATATGATCCTCGGCTCGATCCCTGCTCTGACCACCTTAAAAACATTTGTTTCGGTGGCGGTCACCACGCATAGTGACGGCGACACTAGCGAGTATTTAGCCATGAAAAGGCTTATCAAAATACTATTCGGAATCGGTGTAAAACTGTAGGTCCCAATTAGTGAGTTCAAACTGGAAATCGCACAGCTCAGTGATTGTGAGAAGCTCTCCCCTGTCCCTTCATGGGATATAATGGGAAATCATTTATTTATTATTTTTTTAACTCGGTTTGTAGGTCCTCTCCTGTATTGAAGGATTTTCCATTCAAAAAGCTTTCCACCGGAGTCTGGATGAAACACTGACGGTGTCAGAACAGGAGTATAAGGTGGATGTGGCATAATTTCCCATCCAAGCTTCAATATTGTTTTACGAGCGTTGTTTAGTGTTGTCGTACATCGCTTTTGCGATTTACCAATTCAGGTCGTGTTTCTTGCAGTGCCCCATCAAGGTTCGTCAATTGCTGACAATAGATATCAGAATTTATTGTTTGGTTTTAAGGAAGCAGTTCAATATAAATTACTCCCTTAAAATCCCACCAAATTGTGCTATTCGCCCTTTTGGTGCTGTTCACGCTTTGATGAAGTTTGAGCGCATTCATCGTACCTGGACTAGGATATCTTTCGATTGACATTGTTGTAGAGAATCCATTTTACATCCACAGGGACAATGTGTTTCAAAAATGGATAATTTTTGTTGCCTTTGAGCAAAAAATCGCAACTGCTTATCCGCTTTGTTAAGTGGACATCCTTAAGCTCGTGCGGAACCCAAATATCAAGCTTTTTGACAAGTCCAATCGGTTTCAAATGTGTCTCTATGGTGATGTGCGACACCTTCAGCTTGACTGCAACTACTCAAACGGAAACGTATCAGTCAGATTCGATAACGGCTTTAATTTCATAATTCGTTTGGCATAACGATCCCGCGGCAGCTTTTCATTGTTAAATTTCCAGTACGAAATTTTTTGAACCAGCTTTGTCATGTGCGTTCTGTTAACGCATCCAAACCATACATGTCACAAATATCCCGGTGTGCTTCTGCGCCTTTTTTGCCTTTTCGGACATAAAAGAGCAAAATATGACGAAAATGCTCAGTTTGATCACCCATATTCACATTTTTATCACCCATATTCACAAATGAAAACTGACCACCGGAAATAATGTGACATCCCCGCGAGCAATTCTATCCGACATGTCTGATGTCCGAAAAGTCTGTTAAATATCTGTTATTTTGTCCGACAACTCTCCGACAAATCTGCACAGTCCCTGAAGAAAATTTGCAACATCGCAAGGAAATTTAGCAAGAGAGATTTGAGTGAGAAATGTGCTCACTCTCTGAGCGAGAAATCTGCACACCCTCTAATGGGAATTTTTGTGTGTTCGAATTTTTTGTTATGTTTGCATTCCGTTCTCTGCTTATTCTTGGAAGGGAACTTTTTGTTTGGTTTTCAAAAAGGTATTTAAAATGTCCGACAAATGTCAGAATTGTCTGTGCTTTGTCTGACAAAATGTCCGACAAAGCTCAGAACTATCTGCACATTCTCGGACAAAATGTTAGATTTCCTTCCGAATTTCCCAACAGAATTTGGACAGAATTCACAAGTATTAGAATTTTAACAGAAATACCACCGTTCATACAACTTTCTGTAAGAATTCTGACCGAATACGGCATCAGACTCGGCAACTTGTGCAGACGTTTTGTCGTTCTGTCAGAATTCGGAAGAAATTGCTCGCTGTGATATCACAAATTTAAATTTGAATTGTCAGCTATGTAACAAAGAATTTAGTCATCTGATCAAAAGCATTTCAAAACTAACAAAGGCTCCATAGGAGAAAACCGAAGTTACTTTATTGCCAACCCAATAGAATCAGCACGTGACCCATGAGAAACACATGCATCCACAATGATCAACTGTCTGTTGCGGCTGTTGGTTAGACGGCGTGATTGTTCCTTTCTTCTTTGAGAATCAGTCCGGAAATGTAATAACTGTGAATGACATTCACTACAGGAACACGATAACGGAGTTCTTGTGGCCTGAACTGGGCAGTATGGATCTGGACGACATGTGGTTTCAACAGGACTGCGTGTGAAACACCCGATTTATTGGAGCAACGATTTTCAGCCCGAATCATCTCTCGAAATTCCGACCACCAAGGTCGTGCGTTTTAACGCCGGGCGATTTCTTTCTTTTGGGTTTCGGAAAATCTCTTGTCTATACGAATAAACCAAAAATTATTTCTGAGCTCAAACGCGTCATCGGTGAGACAGAGCCACATCTTTGTCAAATTGTCATAGAAAATATAATGCCGGATATTTTACTTCATGCATAATCGGAACATGACTAATTGTAAACAATGGACTTGAGTTTTATTTTTAAATTAAATCTTGCATTGGTATTGGGACAGTTTTTACTTTCAGATTTTAGTTTTTTAAGAATTAATTTCCTTAATGATTTCCTTAAATTAATTAAAATTTAGTTTGTTAAACTTTTTGAAATGTCAAAATTCTGGTCCCAAACAATTATCAAACAATTGTTTTCGCGCGAAATATCTTTGGCGTAACAACTCTGTAATTGATTCTGCTTACAAAATTTTTGCAAACAGCTGAGTACCAATCAAATGAAAAGTTATTTGTCGTTATTTTTATACATGTACTATATACTTCGTATGAAATTTCCACTTTTCACCACACTTTTAACCATTCTTATTAGGTTAACACCTCGTATCTTAGCCGTGTCCTACTTACATTTTGCCAACATATTTTACAGGATTTTTATGCATTTTGATTCCAGTTTTTAAGTTTAGAAAAATGTTATACTTGTATTTAATTATTGTATCCAATACTCAAGATTTATTATTTATTTGTTTACTTATTACCGGCCTTAAGCAGGTGTTAATAGTGTGAATGTTATACTCAAAAATAAATATATATGCAAATGTTTCTGTATGGTATCTAAGGTAATCGGTTATTATTATGTTGCCACCAAATAACAAGCAAATGAAGTTGGTATCTAGGATACAAGTGTATCTTGGAAACCAGTGGTTCTTATTTTTAATCGATGCCCAAATTTGAATGTAATCCTAAATTGCAATAGCGGAATTCACGGTCTTTGGCATAAAATTTGCAAAATTGACAGAAAATTTATTGTTCACTGACCCCTTACAAAATTAACAATATATACTTATAGATAACTAATGGC
The DNA here is from genome assembly GCA_963931995.1 of Phaonia tiefii. Lineage (NCBI taxonomy): Eukaryota > Metazoa > Arthropoda > Insecta > Diptera > Muscidae > Phaonia > Phaonia tiefii. Next base: position 150,080,829 of record OZ008369.1, on the reverse strand, counting down.
CAGTTTCACAGTTGAAAATTCTCCATTTAAATGTACTTTGAATGTCCGATGCTTGTCATTTAATGTGAAAATTTTCTGTGAGCTTTTAAATGATGAGTGTGCAACTCGCCCTAATAATTTATAAATAGCTAACCGAACAGAAACAGTATCCATTAGACCGGGTCACCAAAATAATTTCCCAAAGGCGGGGGCAAATATTAAAGTTCACCTCAAGACAATTTAAAAAGAACAACAAATCTTCCTTTCCGAGCCCGCGAAAAACAGCCACTATCATTTTTTATAGTAGTTTTTTTTTGTTTGTGGCTCGACCGCAACCATAGATAAATAGAAAAGAGCTGCTATGCCTCTCTTCGTGTTCTCTTGATGACGACGAGGTAGTAGTAGAGCGTCCAAAAAAACCGATATTTTTTGGAAACCGGTTTTCGGTTTGTTCCACAAATCAATTTTTCAAGAAACCGGGTTTCGGTTTGATCGAAAAATCAATTTTTCAAGAAACCGGTTTTCGGTTTTTAAAAAAAAACATGGTTTCTCATTATATCCCATGAAGGACAGGGGAGAACTTCTTACAATCACTGAGCTGTACGCTTTCCAGTTTTCACTCACTGATTTTCATGCTTTTCATGGCTATATACTCGATAGTGTCGCCGTCACTACGCGAGGTGATCGCCGCCGAAACAAGGGCGGTTCGAACCCATTATCCCATGTACAAGAGCCGCGCACACTGGCCATTGCACCACCGACGGCGGTTATTTTGGCAAAAGCCGGTGCAAGCGGTTTTTTGCTTTAAATTAAATTACACATGTAGGTCTCATTATTCATGTTGGAAACTCAAAATTTCACAACTGTATTTAATTAATTACGTTTCAATTTTAAATAAAAACCAAAGAATACCGAATTTTTTTTCAAATTCAGTCCCGCTTTTTGGTCACCAGTTGGTCAAGTTAATCGTGTACCCCAAACATATCCCAATCGCATATCCATAAGCACATCCCAGATAATAAGGATTCATGTGTGTATAATTTTTTCGTTTTTCATAATAATCGATTTGTGGTTTTTATTAAATAAAATAATTCTGTTGTAAATAAGATAAATATAAATTTACGATCAATAATAATATATAATTTTCATTTAATTTTTTGCGGATTTCGTTTAGTTTTTGTGGTTTGCTTTGAATTATCTAAAAATTAATAACTAAATTAAATTAATTAATATTAAATATTATATATACATACATGTACATTACACAAGTTGATGAAGATCAACACAAATTCACATAAATTTTAAAATAATGATTTATTTTTTAAACAAACAAGTGCTTTATTTAATTTTTGTAATATTTAGTTGTATTTTGTTTATATAAAAATAATTTTGGCATCTGAATAATTGTGAATAAAACATATACTATTAACAGCGCTTGTGTATATTTATTTATTAATTTTTATAAAGAAATACTTTAATCCTAGTATTGCCAGGAATCCGAGAAAAAGAAAAACCTTTGAATAAAAATAAAATTGCTTGGACTACAAATAAAATTTACCAAAAGTGAACACATTTTTTTTTTTAATAAATTCATTTAAACTCATAGAAAATTAAACAAGAACGTCCATATTTATCTATGTATACAAAATTATTTAAAAAAAAAATTGGTCTATATTAAAAATAAAACGAAATAATAACAACACACAAAAAAATATATTAAATTCATCTAATTTTATAATTGCAAATACTACTACTGGCAATACAAAATTAAATGAACAAAACGTTGCCGATTCTTAAGCGCCCTTCAGACCAAAATCTTTGATTTTGAAAAATAAAATTTCTTTAACTTATTCACTAAGTAATTGTAATTATAATAATTAAACAAAATATTTTATAGCGACATAAGTTACATATGGAAATGATTGTGTCCGTGTATGTGTGTGTGTATGTTTAGATTTCTGTTTTCTATCTTAATTTTCTAGCGATAAATCAAAAAATTGGACATTTAGCATTGGCTAGATTAAAAACAAAAATGCAGCAACATTCTCACGTGCCATCCACGTAGCAGTAGTAGTAGTTTGTTATAATAGTTATCAGTAGGACAGTCAGTATTATTTACTCGAAAACTACAGTTTTCGCTTCTCTATAAATTGTCTAAGGTGTTAGAATTATTAGTAATGCAAGATTTTTTTTACCTCTCATCAGACAGTCTTTCTATTTTGTAACAGATAATTTATAAGTATAGGCTTTTTAGAGCGCTGCTGTACAAATTGTAAGGATTTTGTTTATAAACGTTTTAGTGAATTCAGTTAAGAACAATTAAAATCACCTCATAAATCAATTCTGTAAAGCATTTGCAATATTCTTTAATAAAATGCATCACGGCGTCTTGTTCTGGAAACATGTTGCAATTGTCATATTTATACAACATGTTGCTAATATATTTTTGGGAGAGACCATGTTGAACTCCAATATTGTTTAAAATAACCTTTTATAATGAAAGGAATTTCAAAATCATTCAATGTTCTTAAAAAGGCTCAATAAATTAATTAAATTAAATAATGAAAGGAATTAAAAAACTTTAGAAAACTAAATTGTTTCATATGAGGACTATACTTTGTGAGTTTCAATATGTTGCAACATGTTTAGAAACACTTGCGGTGAAATATGAAAATCTCAATATCGGTTCAGAAAATTTTTATATAATACAAATTTTTGAATGCAACCCTTACAAGACCGTACACAAGGAAAGTCTGTGAAATATCGTGAAGAAATTCCGCCCCAAAAGTGTCAACATGTATCGAGCAGCTTTGGAATATAAGAAGAGATTAATGTTTTTAAGTCTCAATAAAAAATAAAGTCTCAATAAACAGTTAATGTAAAAATGTGAATTACCGTATTTTTCCTACAAGCGTGCTTGGGAATACATGTTTGAAAATCGAATTGAGCTTTTCCGTGCTTTTCCCTATCATAAAAAAATCTGAAGATTTTGTAAGGGACCATTGAAATATACATATGTATATGTTTACTTTCAATTCTTTGCAACATGTTGCCAAACATTTGTTGTAACAAAATATATTTCTTTTACAATATCTATTAAAATTCCAAAAATATAGAAGTTAGTTCAGGGTAAACTTAACAGAAATACATGACTAAGCATCAAAGTTTCTACATATGTACATATATGGAAAAACAATTTGGCACTCATAAATGTTAATATGTATCACAACATTTTCATATGAAACATATTAATGGCCAATTTTTCAGATCATAATTAATAAGATGTTAGCAAGAGTTTGATCATTTCTTAATTACACAATCAATTGTAAAAAAACTATACAATGTAAAAAGTTACTTTTGTTATACAAAAAAAAAACAATGACAAATATTTTCCAATATTCTACTTCTTGTGTTTAGTGGAGAAATATCACAAAGATAGAGATGAAACACATAGATAGCACTAGAACTGAGGAGAAAATCTATGTATGGAAGAGATTATGTGAAGAGAAAATGTCAATATAAGATGCAATACTTAACAATTGATTAATCACTGAAGTTTGATCACGTAATTATTTGTCAATTAGTGACATTAATGTTGACATTAATTAAAGGTAAATTATAACAAAATGATGGATGATCTTTTACCTAAAAATTGGCCGTTGGAGGCATTCGTTTCTTCGTTTTTTTCTAAAAGCACTCATTTGTGTCATTTTCCTGTTAAACGAAATTCCCTCACACACGAATCAATATTGAAATATACATATGTTGTCGTTTATAACTGCAAGCCTTAGGGTACATGGGAATATAAATATGACCTTTGAATTTAAGGCAACATGTCGTGGAAAATTATCGGTGGAATTATGAAAATGCTTGTAAGAGATATTTGAACATATAAAATAAAATTTGCAACAAACTGTATATACATAAATCGAAAATTTCTATAAATGTAGTCCAAGTTGTTCAAGCTTAGTACCAGCAACATGTATCAGGCAACATATAAATGTTTCTACGAATAATAAAAAGCCCAATAATCATATCGTATAATGAAATGGACAAAATTGCCAAAAACATATTTTTTTCTGTGTAAATAAGGTAAATATACACAAAAATATAATTGTCGACACTGATATGTAGTTGGTAATTCTGCCACGAAAAATTTGATGCTGCTCGATATGCGAACGAATGCAGTACCAACCTTTAAGGCCTGTACTGTGTTCAAAATTTAGCACGAAACTTAATAAAACTCCATACAAAAAAATTTCAACGAATTTTCGACTAAAATAGTACTAAGTTGCTGGCGAAACAACAACATATACTAAGCAACATTTTAATGTATTTAGGAAAAAATGTAATGACCAATTAAATTGTACAAAGCAAAGGTCAATTGCTGTTTAAATTATCAAAACTATTAGTTTTTAGTGAAAACCAAAACTTTAATGCAGAGAAAAATGTGTTTGTCAACATTAATAGTTCGCTGGTTATTTTCGCAGTGAACAAAAGTTGCTTAGTTTTCTTCGCTCGACCGAAATTAGTACCAGCCTTTAAGCAAAGTGTTGAATATTTCTGAAACATCTTAAAGTATTCTTGTTAAATATGTTGCTAAACAATGTGTATATGCATATCAAGTATATACAAAGAGGAATACAAGGAACAATGTGTATATGCATATCAAGTATATACAAAGAAGTATTTCGCTTTTCTGTTATTTTCTCTACCAACATATAAAAAGAAAATAAAATAAAACTAAAGCCATTTTGAAATTAGGGTTTGAAAACGATATTAGTCGTGTTTTGGTTACAAGCAAGCGATTATCGCTTGCTAAGTTGTAAATAATACGGCTATTTAGCGATATGTGATTTTATTAAAAAATATGAAAAAGGTCTGAAAACGGTAAAAGATGTCAAAAAAAATTTGCCTAAACTTAGCGAAAATGATTCGCGTCGCTAAGTCTTCGCTAAGTGCTTCATACAAAATTAGCGATTATATAAGCAAGCGGTGTAACGAAAACACGCTTATTGTATTAGAGTTGGGTAGTTCACGAACTACCTAGTTCATTTAGGATGACCAGACATCACCCTCATGAACATAATGCTCATGTTGGATACGGCGAGTATGTTCGTTATTGTTACTACCGGGCACCTTAAATGAACGAGTTTGAGAACTAGTGAACGAGTTCGACACAAGCCTATATTGTATGCTAGCAATATATTGCAGTTGCATTTGAAAACGTTTATAAACAAAATCCTTAAAGTTTTGGAATTTTTGCAAACATCTATCGTATGGACGCCCTTCGGTCTTCGTGTACCTATTATTTAAACTGTGTATTGTAATATTATTTTATATTGTTATATTTTGTTTAAATAAATAAGGGGCATATATATTAATATATACGTCCCATTAAAATTTAGAACTTCAGCATTACTACGATGACAGTGACTGTGATGATGAGGACACCATTGATTGTGGCAATGTTGCTGCATCATTTGTACAGTTCTTGCAATTGGGTTTTTGACAATTACACGTTGTTGCTGTCAAACTTTGCATGCTACTATTACTGTTATTGCGTGTTATGTTGCCCGACTGACATTCCATATGTTGTGCATCGTCTTTGCCGACGTTGGGAGTGGTAGCGTTGGTGGCACTTAGTGTGGGACTACACGAACTACTCTTGATGGTTTGTAGTGTACTAGAGACGGAAGCACAATCACCCACCAAACAATCCAACATCAATTGCTGCTGGTGCTGTTTTTGCTGTTGCTGCTGCTGGTATGCTGGATTTATGGGCACTGTCACCGAGAGCGGTGGTGTGGGTATGCGTTGTTCTATGCCTATTGGCATGGACGACGTGTGAGGGAATGTGTTGGTAGTAGTTGGGTACGATACACCAATAGTGGTCAGTAGTTGGGTGCTGGGCACAAGTCCTGTCGATATATGGCTAACGTTTAGCCCTGGGGTTTGTTGCATGTTGGGGCCATAATCACAGGTCGTTGATTTTAATGTGGCTGCATTTGAGATGGGCAGCGTTGTCAGTGGCACTGCTGTCATTGAGGATGCTGAAGTTGTTTGCGAATTCGAAGACATCGAGGACGAAGTGCTACCAGCCGTGGATGCTGAGGTCAATAGTGATAAGGCTGAGGACGCTATAGATGATGACGAAGATAGTGCTGAATATACGGAAGGCGAAGCTGAAGACGACGACGAAAAGGATGTGGCGGATACCGGTGATGACGTCACATTGTTTGGAGATTTCGGTGAACTTTTGCGATAGAAGAATTTCGTTATCACATTTGGTTTTGATTTTGATTGTGTCCCGCTGTTACTGCTGCTGCTACTTGAATAACTATTGGCCAACGATTGCGTTGAGACCGAGGAATGCAACCCTGAGTTGGAGCTGTGCGCTGATGAGGAATAAAAATTGTACGACGAACGATCTGGAACATCTTTAACCGTTTTATTGGGTGGAGGTTTGATATAGGACCTGGTAAGTTCCGAGTGCTAAATGGAGAGATATCAACAATATAAAAACATTTCGTTTCTATGAAGTTTAAATTTTGCCAACCTACCTGATAGCTGGTTCTTAACTGAACTGGCCGCTGGTCCGTGGGTATCCATTCACTATCCGGCAATGGAACATGATGGGGACAACACAGTGTCTTCTGTTGCTGCAATTGATGCTGATAGTGTTGGTGATGATCGTGACTGTGCGAGTTTACCGAACATTGAGAGCCCGAGCTATTGCTAGTGGCACTAGTGTCCCCGCTACCATTTCCGCTACTCCCACCACCATCGCTGTTGCCAAATTTCAGAGGAGTGCCTTCAAAGTCTGCCTTGGTAATGGCGTTGCTGCCAACTGTATTGTTGGTCATTGAGGGTATATTGTTGTTGTAATTGTTGCTGTTGTTGTTAATGTTGTTGGAGTTGTTGTTGCTAATACTATTGTTGCTACTTGCTAATATAGGTGATGATGAGGACGCTGAGGCGGATGATGAGGCCGACACAGATGGTGTTGCCATACGATGACTCACAAGTTGTTGGTGATGCTGGTGAAGTTGGTGGGTTTGATCCCTAATGTTGTGATGGTTTTGTTGCTGCTGATGGCGACTGTTACTGCCACCACGTATAACCGGTTCGCTACACACGCCTAAAAGCTCTCTAGCTGCATCTATGTGCATTCTACAGATATATTGACCCCTAAAAAAAGACAAATTTCTTCATTATATTTCATTTATATACACAGAAGTATTAGGCATCAGTTTTACCTATCGTCGGGTGGTGTATTTAAAGTGGTGCGGGTGGGAACGCCGAGCCGCTCCATTCCCGCACAGCCGGCTGTCTGTACCGATAGCATCTGTAAGTGAAAATAAAAAGAATTTTAATGTTAATAAGAAATCGATATTTTATTGATAAATCGATACATCTTCGCAAATATGCACCCACTAAAATTTTTGTTAAAGTCGGTTACAATTTGTGGACTATGGAGTGGAAGCAATTAGTTGGTCTATGAAAGTAAATAATAGTATTTTTGAACTTTGTCTGCATCTCTACAGAAATATTTTTTTCAAAGTCGGCCAGCAGGGATATTTTGCAAATTAGGTCAAGTTTACGCTGCAAATCGGTTAATAAATGTGGTAGCGAATTTTGTCCTAAACTCCTAAACCTAAAACCTACTTCGACCACCTGTGGCACGTAAACCTCTGAAGATGATGTTTCCCAAACTCCGAAATAATCATCTGGAGATGTTAATGTTTCATTTCAGTTATTAGTCAATGGAAATACAAATTCCTTATAGACTACGATTTAGTAACAAATTGTCAATATCGATGTATATATCGGGGTTTTCAATAAGAGCGCTACAAAAGTTTTTTTTAAATAAAACAAACCTGGTTTTAGATACCAATGAAATTCTTTATTCTTGTGAAAGTACGTTCTATACCATTATGTATGGAACTCGATTTCTTTTGCATGGCCACCACGGGCACGCTTGCAGAAGTCCAGACGCTGGACCCAATTTTCGACGGTTTTCAAGTATAAATCGGCCGATACTGCTGCAATTTCACGTTCGATATTCGTACGAAGTTCATCAATCGTCGCTGGCTTGTTGCCATAGACCATAGACTTGACGTAGCCCCACAGGAAATAATTTAACGGCGTCAAATCGCACGACCGAGGCGGCCAATCAACTGAGCCATTTCGTGAAATAACACGTTCACCAAACTTGGTTTCCAATAAATTGATTGTGGCATTCGCTGTGTGTCCATATTATCCAATTGGGGCAAAAAATATTCGGTTATCATTGAACGGTAGCGATTCGCATTCACAGTAATGTGCCGGTCTTGGTCATCACGGAAGAAGTACGGCCCAATGACGCCGCCGGCCCATAAACCGCACCAACCGCACATACGACGCTTATGGTGGTCAAGCGGCTTCAGTTCTTGCGTCAATTTGATCTTGTAAGGATGTAGGCCAAGATCTTTTCGCAAAATTCGCCACAACGACGTCACAGAGATGCCCAACGCTTGAGAACGACGTGTGAGAGACACATTTGGGCTTTCTTGAAGCCTCAGCCGCAGCAATATTCTCGACACTACGGGCACTTCTTTGTCTCACTGGCACGGGAACAATTTGTATTGCGCCTGTTTCAAATTTTTCCACTAGACGCTCAATTGTTGATCTGGTAGGACGATTATGACGACCATAAATTGGACGTAGCGCTCTTAAAGTTGAGGCCACTCACTGCAAATTTCGGTAGTAAATTTTAATAATTTCGACTCGTTGTTGGCTCGTATATCTTTCCATGATGAAATGGCAAACCTTACTGAAGAGAAATGTCAATGTAATGTAAAAATATGGCGTCGTTTGCCTTCCCTATCGATTTACTTTTGTAGGGTCTCTGTTGAAAAACCCGTTATATCTTCCTGACGATGCTATCCAAAGGGTAGCGAAATATCGAAAAATACAATTAATTAATAAACACGACCAAACGCTCGGACAATTTAATTTTTGAATAAAATAGAAAATATTAAAAAAAAATTTCGAAGAATTTTTATTTTGGAAAATATTTGAAAAATACTGTCTCGGAGTCGGAGTCGCGAGTTTTTTTAGCGACTCCGACTCCGGCAAAAACACACGACTCCGACCCCACAGTCCTGCCTGAAAGTCTTGGCATTATTTCCATACTCTGAAAAACAACTTTTCATTTAATCAAAGAGAAATTATCATTAATGATTATGTTCATTAAACCGTTGAAAAATTTAAGTGAATCATTGAGAAGTTTCTGCCCAAAGAATTTTTTCTGAATTCATTTGAAGAGAATATGTTTCATACAATCTGTAAACGAATTTGAAAATTTGCTTTGACTCATTGAATCAATGAAGTCCAAATGGATCTCTACATTTTTGTAGTTTATGTGATTTTGTCACTCATCGTATGTTTTTTTGAGTTTGGAGTTTACTCATGACTCCGCGGAATGCAACTCTAATTTTCGGCGGCAAGTGACCTTTCATTCCAAATCTCGTAGTTTACATATCATACACGCAATATACATCATGTTTAATTACACACAATTTAAACGACTTTTAGCAATCGAGTACAATGATCATTTATCCAAAGAGAAACATAAACTGTAAATAAATGTATCTAGGCGACTCGATGCGCGAGTTCAGTAGTGAATGGTGAGACTCTCGATACGCTGACGATGATATGCATACTTAGCGAATACGAGTGAGCACGAATACGTACGTTCACTAAAAAACATCTACAGCACTGAAAATCGCAATATTTTTCGTGGCACTAAGGCCCAGGGATGGGAGGATAGACGCATGTCCGAGCGGAATGAAACATAAAATATGCCGGTAAAATCTGTCGAGACGTTGCGTCTGACATGAGTCTAAAGTGAATTGTGTTTTGTTTTGTTTAGTTATATTCTTTATTGTTTTTGTCGCGTCTGTTATGCCTATTGCTGTCGCTGTGTTGGGAGGTATTTTTAGGCGAAAAATCTCGTGCGAATTGTTATTGACGCTATAAAAAAGAATTTCAGTTGGCTCATAGCCAAGTCGATGGAGACGACGGTTTGTTTTTGTTTTATATTAGCATTTGTTGTCGTTGTTTCTGATTTTGTTGTCACATAAATTGTATGCAATTTCGTTAACGTCATATATTTTATTGCCAGTGTCGCTTATGGCCATAATTGGGAGACATTAAAGGAATGTGAAATGAAATGAAAGAATAATAAAAACTAAAAATTTTAAAAATAAAAAAAATTGTTAATTTAGATTTATTGAATTCAAACCTATATTCTAAGCAAAAAACAAATTTTAAAGAAAATTACAATTTAAAAATTTTGATTATTTAAAAAGATGTTTAAAAATTCTAATTTTACCTCAAACCGCCCATAAGTGCGAGTTATACAAAACTTTACACTGACAAAAATTAATACATTAATTAACGAAAAATCGAATTATTTCATTATTGTTTTCTCATGATTTGTTATATGGTCGAACAATTTGGTATACCTCTATATTTCTTCAAACGATAGCCATCTATTGAAGAAGGGTGATTTTGCCACGTTTCTCTCTTTCATACTAACGTTGTGTGGTTGACTGATTGATCGACGAGATAACTTCCGTATAGCAAAATCGATCATTATGAAAAGTAGTATTAAAGACTGTACGAACATCTAAATTTTGCGCCAAATTTTACAAAACTTCATACAAAAGTATGGTTGGAAATACCAATGAAATATTTTCGAAATAACAGCAACATGTCTAACGCAACATTTTAATGTGTCTAAGCAAAAAGTAACGACCAATCAAATTGTCGGAAGGAATTATCAATGTTGCCAACTCTCTTTCAATTTCTAAAAAAGAGATTTTTAGTGTAACAAGACTTCAAAACAGAGAAAAATATGTATAGTCTTCAACACTTAGGTTATTCACGAAGGGCTGATTAACAGTGTAACCGCGTAAATGATTAACTCACCAACAACAAAATATATGGAAATATTTTCATCAACTTCGAGCAACCCTTGCCTTTGGGAAGTGATTAATAGAGTATATGATTGTTTGCAGTGTTGGAAAATACCACAACTGACAACACTAAAAACGGGAATTTTTAGCATCTGGCATCTCAAATTTGATATTTAAATATTGGTAGCATTGTTGTTTATGTTGCTTTTTTTGTGCGAAAAAATAAATATCAACATGAGTGAAGGTAAGTAAAACAATTTTTTTTTCATAGATTTCTTAACCAAATCATTTATCCATTTATATTCCATTTATTTATATTTATATTCCATTTTAGTATCGAATGATAGCCGAAAAAGATGTCGGGAAACCGAATCGAAGAAGTGGACAGAGGATGAGGTGCGGAAGGTGCTGCACTAAAAGCTGATTGAAAACAGCTGATAGAAAAAAGTAATCAAATATGCGACTAAATAACATATAAGGGTGTTCACGAAGCACAGAGATTATTTTTAATCTTTTCATCAAATATCCTATTAATCAGCCCTTCGTGAATAACCTTACTGATATGTTGCTGATTCATTTAACAGCAAAACAAATTTATGTTGCTCAACAAAACATTTTTCACATGAACCATCTTAGTATATGGCTGTAGAGGACTTATCTAGTCAAAAATGCAATTCCTATGACCTCGCTGATTATATATAGTTTCACAACACAGGCAATAAAATATTGGTATTTATTTGTCCACAACTGCTCAACAAATTATGATGGTTATAAGGCGGCTAGCAGTTGTATCTTCTATAACGCTGTGTTTATATTAAATTTTATTATTTGTTTTCCTTCACTACTCGCTCTACTTGAGCGTTTTATTTATTTATATTTCCCATAATATTGTCTGTGTTTGGTTAAGACAATTTTTATCTAAATATTTGTCAAATAATACAATTCGCAGGAAATCCTACTGAGAGAAATGTGAAAATGTCATGGCCAAAACACAGGCTGTTACACAATTTACAAGGAAGTCGTAAAGGAAACACATCTAACGGCGAGGGTGTGCCGTAATCCTAAAATGGATTTGAATTATTTGTCACGGAGGATTAAATTCTCACTATATGGATTCAGAAATTTCATGAATGTGTTTGATAATTTGAATGATATATTGAATACATATTTGACAGGTAGGGGCATCACAATAAATGCCGTTGTACATATCGAATTGTTAACAATTTATCTCTTTTTATCATATTTATTTCCATAACTTATATAATTACTGTTGCCTATGGTAAACGTGAAGGAAACAACTTGCAAATTGCAGCTTGCAAACAAACAACAAACCGCTTGCCGCAAACGTATTTCGTTTGCTACGTAAACTCCAGGTTGTCCGTGGCAGTTGCAAAGTTTACCGTTAATGTCATTTGTTATCTATCTGTCTGTTTGTTATCGTATGGATGCAAATAGAACGTGTTTTTCACCTGGTCGCAAATATAATATACTTGTGGCCAAACACATTGAGTATGCTACATGCTGTAAAAACAACCCCAGCAACATTTTGCATGGAGCATGTACATGTTTGCTAGCATTGTTTTCATGAATTGAAGTTCGGCTGATTTTTTATTTCGTTGTTGTCTGTAACGTGTTGTTCAACAAACAAAGCCACGTTTAGGTCTGACATTGTGTGCCCAACATGTAATATTGAATAGCAAACACAATGTGTTTGGACACAAGTACACTATATTTGCGATAAGCTACCAACACGTTATATTTGCATCCAAACAACAACAAAAATACAGATTTTTCAGTGTGTATTCAATATTACATGTTCAAGACATAATGATTAACATGTTATAATATATGCTTTGGGTTTTGTTTGTTGATAACTGCTGAAAACATAAACGTGACAGACAAAAAGCAACCGATTTGCAATTCATTAAAACAATGCTTGCACGTATGTTCCAAACACATACATGGTTCCTGCATCAAGTTACAGTAACTGATTTTTTCAGCGTGTATTGTTGCACACGAGCTTTCATTTACATTTACAAATGTTTATGGACATGTGCAAAACCACCAACTGTATACTCAAAAGTGTACACTCAAATGCGGACTCATTATTGAATTGTTCACCTCTTTTTCCAATAAAAGCGAACAAGGTATTGTTCATCTGCAATACGTCGGTGGATAGATGCGGGGACTGGCAATTAGGGTGCCTGGGTTCAATACCATTTCAGGGATAATCTAACTACTAAAATAAATTATCATTTAAATATCAAACAAATGATTTAGTTATGCTTGGGATTTCCGTGTAGAATTTTTAAAAGGTCCCTTGTGATTCGCGATATGTTTCAAAGTTTATGGCCGTCAGCGACAAAGCTCATTTCTGGTTGAATGGCTGTGCTACTAATAAATATTGTCGTATTTGATCTGATGAGCAACCAAAGGAAATACAAAAGAAAATGGTTTCCCTTTACATTCCATGAAGGAATTGGGGAGAGTTCTCACAACCAGTGAGCTGTGCGCGTTCTGGTTTTACATTCACTGATTAGGACCTACAGTTTTACACCGGTACCGAACGCTATTATTGACAAGCTTTGGCAACTACGTTACAATGGCCACTACGTTACGGTCAATGGTGACAAAATGGATGAATTTAATCTGACCAATATGAGGTTTCAAAACAGACGGCGCTACAAGACATACAGCACGCGTAGCATTTGACCTATTGAGAGATGAGTTCGGCGTGCAATTCACCTCAGGTATAGGACCACAGATTTCACCACCTAGAGCATGAGATTGTAACCTTAGAAAACAACATTACACAACATACCAGGCGCCATGATCGAGGATGTATTTCAAAATCGGCCATCTCTCGTGGATCACTTGCCGAAAAACATGTACATGAAATATACTTTAAAAAGAAAATTGCTTTCTCGATTCAAATACAAAATTTTACATATTCTCATCATCCTTTCTAAGGACACATTTCCATTAATAATTAATTGGTTTCCCATTACATCCCATGAAGGAATTGGGGAGAGCTTCTCACAACCAGTGGGCTATGCACTTTCTAGTTTTATACTAACTGATTGGGACCTACAGTTTTACACCGGTTTCGAACGGTATTTTGAGAAGCTTTTTCATGGCGGAGTACTCGATAGTGTCTCCGTCACTATGCGAGGTGACCGCCACCGAAAGAAATTTTTAAGGTGGTCAGAGCAGGGATCGAACACAGGATCCCAGGTACAATAGGCGCGCACACTAACCATTAAAAATTGTAATTGTGGGTGCAGAATATTTTTTTTTCTTCACGGGTAGACCACCCGTATTCTAGTTGAGTGTGCTACCTTCATGGCACGTTTTCCGATCATAAAATAAAAAAATAAATGATTTCCCATTACAACCCGTAAAGGGATTGAAGAGAGCTTCTCACAACCCAGTAAGATGTGCGCCTTCTAGTTTTATATTCCCTGATTGGGAGCTAAATTTTAACACCGATTCCCAATGGTTTTTTGAGAAGCTTTTTTATGGCTAAATACTCGATAGTGTTGTCGCCGTCACTAACCGAGGTGACCGTCACCGAAAGAAATTTTTAAGGTGCCGCGTACACTAGCATTGCACCATCGGCAGTGCATTCTCCTAAATGTAAATGTTCACTTGCTGTATACAAATTCCTGAAATGAAGTTTAGTTCAACAAACATTTCTTTTGTGGGAAACGAAACTATCCTGTAGCGCGTAGATTGTATTCGCCAAATTGTATAGAACGTTCCAGACTGCAGCGTGGCTAATGTATTTATTTGCGAACCCATAGACAAAGACAATAACTATGTTAATCCTTTAAACTTCCATCTGCTTTTTTTTTCATCCATTAAATATTATTTAAATGTCTGTTTAAATTTAATGGTAACGTAAATTTTTGGTCTTGATTTAAGTTAAAATGTTTGAAAACCAAAAAAAAATTAGTCCTTGCAATGTCACGTGGAGAAGGAACGGCAGCAGCACATACACTTAGTATATAAAAACTTTATAGGCGCCACACAGAGGAACCAGTAACCAGATGAAAATCCACCATAAGGACCAAAAGCCGGATGGAAGAGAACAGAATCGCAAACAAACAAAAAATAAACAAAATCAAGGAAACTCTATAATATACATAAACTTTGGTATTCCAAAGATATAGAAAGTCATATGTATATAGTCTCCAGACATAATGCTAGTATATACAACTACATTAACATACTTTTGTATAGTTGTGTATATTATATTATTAACCATATACATTTATATATATATATATATATATATATATATGGACATGTCTTTGTTTATGTATTGTGTGTTATGGTATATACAAAATTAAATCTTCCGTCTACTCTGATACACAAACGGGATATGAGAATGTTGGTGTCTGCGATCCTTAAAAAATCCAAACAAATAAAATAACACAGACATACAATCCACTCACCCATCCATTCACAACACTACACTACGTCTGTGGCAGTAATACGAGGTACAAGGTGAAAGTTTTCTCAAGGATATTACAACTTTTAGGTATTCTGGATACTAATCAGGGGAGTCTCTCCTTCTTATTCGTATACGATTGATGTTTTTTAAATGCCAACAATTGGTTATTAAATCTAGGATAAGCGATTCAGCACTGCCAAGTATATTTGGACTTTATTGTTAAAATACATTCGGTTTACTTGGTAGAGCAAATTCCTCAAAGCAATAGCTTTTAACCAGAGTTCGTGTTTTCCTCCCCATGTGTAACCCATACACATCGTCGTGGGGAATGTGTGATAAACGTTTACCCATTTCCCACATGGTATGGAGAAAATAATGGGTAACTACCCACGAAAATGGGGAATTACCCATCACGATTACCCATTACCCTCATTACCTCAAATTGTATCTCCTGAGGAGGCTCCAACCAATAGGTGTCTTCAATATGGCATCACTCTTTTTTCGCTAAATCTAAAATTTTTGAAACAATAAATCGCAAAAACGTCCTAATGTTTATATCTCGGAAACGAAGCGTCCAATCAAAAAAATAACCAATTTTCCCGCGTTTCTAAGGGGTTTTCATAAAGTAGTCCAACTCGTATGGAAGAATTTTCGTTTCGAAAAATCGCCAAAATAAGAAAATCGCTAAAATAAACAAAGTGGCTATATCTCGAAAACGGTGCGTCCAATCGACAAAATAATAAAATTTTACGTCCATAGGAGGCTTTGAGCAATGGGTGTCTCCAATATGGCATTACCTTTTTAAAAAAGAAAAATCGCTAAAAGTAAAATTTTTCAAACAAAAAATCGCTAAAACGCCCTCATGTTTATATCTCGGAAATGGAGCGTTCAATCGAAAAATAACCAATTTTTGCGTATTTCTAAGGGGTTTTCACAAAATATTCCAATTCGTATTGAAGAATTTTTTTTCAAAAAATCGCCAAAATAAAAAAATCGCTAAAATAAAAAAGTACCTATAAATAGAAAGATATTTTTTTCGAATTTTGTACCCACTCAATTTGTTCTAATTAAGGCGGCAATTCGTGATTATCAGACGTTTTCAAATTGCAGTATTTAATGACTTATACTTGCTGTTTCTTAAACTCTTATTGTGAACCTCGTTAGACGATTCTTAAATAATACCAGAGACATTTTAAGCAAAATTATTATGGCACATGAAAAGTTTTTCCTACTTTCCCACCAATTCACACTTCTCAGGTCTTTGTGTGGGTCTGTATATTGTGCCGGTGTGTGTCTGTGGCTGTGTAGACCTATAACACACAATGATGGTTGTATTACATAACTTGCCAAAGAGCCTAAAAGCAGACACCAGTTTTTGCCTTAATGTACAACCCACAGCACATTTGCTCTCTATCTCTCTCACTTACACAGCTACACTCTCTCTCAGCCTGCTGTAAAAGTCAATAAAAGCAATTCAAGTGTCTGCCTATGTTTAGCTTCAAGGACTTTTACTCCCTAAACTCCCTACTGCCACCCACGACGAATCTCTCTCGTGGGGCCAGACATATAGATATTGTCATGCCTCGACAGCGACAAAAGCGTCAGCAGCAGACACATTTCCCATTGTGAGGTTCTTTCTGAAGAAGCGTTGTAGATGTATACATACATTTTGTTATTGTTTGACACGTGTACAACTTTCAAGCCCTGTTCCCTCGACCATCTATTCCTACACCTGGCATTTTGGCCATCAAAGTCCTTCGTCGCTTTGTCATTCAGGCATGTATGAAAGTATTTGTGCCCACATTTTGTTTTATGGACCCTTTAGTGTATTGTGTCTGCACATTTCTTGTCAGACATGCCAAGGATCTGTCGAGGTGTGGCAGGAAGATGCAGTCCGCAGGCCGTTGTTGGGGTAGGAGCATAAAAGATTAACATTGAGATTTCAAAAGTTTCAGTTTATGGAAATTAATTATGTTTAACTTTATTAATGAGTGGGCAAAATTTTGTTAATTTTATATATATTTTCAGGAATTGTTACCAAAGAAACACGAAACGAAGGCAACGAATTACTCGAATTTAAGGAAGTGGTTTCCCAAAATTCAGCGAATGTTAAAATTCTTCAAACTTTAAATATGTAAAGAAAATGAAGGCTATGTTGCTCTAGCATATGATGCCCAAGAGCCTTAAATATAAACATAATGTCATTTCGTGCATGTAACGCGTTGTGCCCCAAAAAAGCAATGACACCTTAGCAGGGTTTCATAAGAAGCAAGAGTAACTGTTATTTCCGAAATATAATATCCCATGATCCGCATATACGTAGGTCTTGAACTCTATAAATGTATAAGTATAAACGATTGCTGACCAGTATCACTCTTAGAATACGGTTGTGTTAAAACCAGGGTTCTCATGGCTCGCTCGTGAACTGATAGTCAGTTTCTGTCGATTCACGGTTCGCGAGCCGGGTCACAAAATGGAGAAATAATTAATATTGGCTCCCGGTAGATTTGAGATTGGTACGCCGTTGTATAATGCCGCATTTAGACCGCAGTTTATCGCGGCCGTGTTAGCGATAACCTTGTTACCTAAACTTTGCCGTTTACTCCACCCAATTTGAGTACAAATTAACATTTCAGGTGGCAACTTTGTGCATAGAACAATTTAGAGCAACTCCGTGCCGATACCAAATTCTTGAAGACGGTGGCACGACAAAAAACTAAATTAGCGGCTCTTAGTTGTGTCAGTTTTGAACAAATTTAGGATGTAATATTTGCAATTACTGAATCTTAAATATGGGATAAGTCGGTCAAATCGGGTCAATTGGTCAAATCGGCACACACTTTAAACCGATGAGAGCCAATAACATCCACAACGGCGTGAGCTTCAAAAAAAATTTCGTGGCGTCGACGCGCCGGAAAATTTTCTATCGGCTGCGGTCTGTCAAACAGTACATTTTTTTTGTATCTTTAAATTATGGTTGCATTATTTTGGTATAAAATCAGAGTTGCATAAAATTGTACACCAGTTTCAAATGAGGTTTAAAATTCAACTTAAAATTATTAAAAATTGTATGATTAATGCTCTGGGTGTGCTTGGTTTAGTGGAATTAGCCTTCGAAATTCGCTAATCTTGGTCGGTGTAAATGCCGAACAAGCCGCGATAAACTGCGGTCTAAATGCGACATAAGTCGCGCAACTCTATTGAAGGGCAAATATGTAGATTGTTCAAAATTACATCGCTGTTAAACAAAATTTACTTAAATTAAAGTTATTCTTCGTGTTCTTATGTTTTTCTTTAATTTCGAATTGTTTTTAAAAAATTGTTTGGATGCGGGACTGCCAATCGCATTTGAGCTTTCAATTCTTTGTTTTGTTTGACTTAAGGGCATCTTAGCACTGCGGACCAAACGGCCGACTATTTGTCAGGCCGACTTTCGCTGTCGGGCATTGTTTCGCCTTACACTAGCTGACTTTCGGCCGACTTTCTAAAAATCAAACTAGTTTTGATTTTTGCCCGACTTCACCTTCCACTGGGAGATGAGTCGGCCCGACTCGAAAGTCTGCCCCACAATCCGCAGGGGCAAGGTGCCCTTTAACAACACAAACACAGTTGTCGTTTAGTTTGCAATAATCGAATCGATAACTTCAACAGCTGATTTGGCGATAGCGATTATCGTTAAATAAAATCGTTAACTTTATCGCTAAGTTCACTTAACGATTCCATTATCGTTAAAACTAAATCGCACTACCGCTCTGACATTTTATCTCCATGACAATTTCTCTCCGCGTCGTAATGTGAGAATCACAGTAAAAGTATATGAGGAGGATCATAAGGTTTTGTTGTACGTGGTGCAACAACAGCAGGCAATTTGTTTCAGAAAAATCCGTAAAATCAGAAAAAAGCGAAACGTGAGTTCTCGAAACCGTTGCGAGTCCGAAAAAACATAAAAAGCGAATCAGCGAAATTTCGAGTTGGCGGGTTCGTTTCGAACCAGTTACATAAAAAATGTATATTAATACAAATGGGAACTCAGAACGAATCCGTGAAAATTAAATCAGTGTATCGGTCTCGAATCCATTTTATTCAAAAACAACCGACCCGAAACGGATTCGAATACGAAGTCCGTTGCGAGTTTGCGATGGATCCCAAAAAGGGGAAACAACAATTCGCGTTTCCGTTTAGAATCCGCAGAAATTGATAAAGTGAATCCGTCTCGAGCCCATTTTATTAAAAAACACCGACCCGAAATGGATTCGAATATGAAGTCCGTTGCAAGTTCGAGATGGATCCGAAAAAATAGAAAAAATAAATAAAAGTGGATCCGTCTAGAATCTATTTTATTTACAACAAAGTAACCCTAAACGAATTTGATTATGAAAAACAGTCCCATTCGAACCTGTTTCGAGTCCGTAAAAACATAAAAAGCGAAATTGCGATTTGATGGATTCGTTTCGAACCAGTTACATAAAATATTCCTGTTCACAAAAATGGGCACTCAGAACGAATCCGTTTCGAATTTGTAAAAATGTATAAAGTGAATCCGTCTCGAATCCATTTTATTCAAAAAAAAACAACCCGGAACGGATTCGTATATGAAGTCCGTGGCGAGTTCGAGATGGATCCGACAAAGTAAACAAAACGATACACGTTTTCGATAGGCATGAGAATTAAGAACGAATCCGTAAAAATTGATAAAAGTCGATCCGTCTAGAATCCATTTTATTTACAAAAAATTAACCCGAAACGAATTTGAGTATGAAGCTCGTTGCGAGTTCGAGACGAATCCGAAGAAGTAGAAAAAACGTTCCGCTTTTACGAGAGGAATTTAATAACGGATTCGTTATGAGTCTGTAACTGATGTCCGTTTCGGACAAAATGTACGAAGAAGTGAGTCAGTGTCGAAGTTTTGTAACTCCACCTGGTGTAAGTTAACTATCGTCGAAAATCTCTCATATGCACAAACCCATGACAAAGAGTGTGAAATGAAACGTCAGATAAGAAAAATGGATTCTCTATTCTAATTTACTCTATGAATTCCATGTGCAAACGTAAATTAAAAAACCGTCACATAGATTTTTTTAAACAAATATTAGGTAAATTGTAACTCGTTTTTTAAATGTTGATAACAAAAAACCATGAACTTATTTAGCAGGGAGAATTCTAAATTTTTATACATAATACATATGAATAAAGAAACGTATAAAAATCTCAATAAGTCCCGAAAAAAATTAAATTCCGAAATGTACCGAAAAATCCTGAGGTCCTGGAATTAGAAATTTGAAAATCTCTAAACCCAGGATTTAGAAAACCATGGCATCCCTACTCTGTACATATGTATAATTGATAAGTTTTATAGCTCATCGCACCCTCTCAATTATGTTTGATTGCTAGCAATTTTTTGCGCCACAGTCGCTCGCGATGTTTTAAGTGTGTTTCTCGACACCAGGAGAGCAGTTAAATCTACGCTCGAAGGACCACATATGTAAATGTGTGACTAGTAGTGGAAGATCTGTTGTAATTCAGCAGCTAGAAATTGGTTGACAGTAAGGTCAGTTAACTGTTTTAAATATAAATTTGATAGATGTTGTCTGCTAATACTTACGGATACGGAATGTTCCGGCTCAGTGTTTAAAATGATGGGACAATTCTTTAGCTCTAATTGGCACCTTAAAGCCAGAACAAGTATTTAGTGTCCAGTCTGCTGGTGGCAATTTGCCGTATGCTCGTTTTCCTTTCCTTTTTGTATTGACAGCTGCAATTAATTGCCTTCAATCTTGTGGTTGCTGTTGCTGCGGTTAAGTCGGCAATGGTGAAGCTGTTGTCAAGTTTTCTTTTTTTGTTTTTTTTTTGAATCAAGCAGTCAACACCTAAGGAAACCGCAACCCAAACATCGATGGAAGTCAAAAGATTAAAAAATTGCCGACGTTTGTTTTATTTTTTTATATGATGCTTTAACCGTAAGCCGCTATAAATTATCTATATGTATCCTAGAAAGATAAAATAAAAACAGAGAGAAAAATTGTCATTAGTTGTAATTTTAAAACGAATGATTAAAAATATTTGCAATACAAAAATATAGAAATTGTGAGGAATAACAAAAATGCCTAATTTTCTAGAGTGTAGCCAAACACAGTGCAATGTTTTGTCTTCCTGAGAGAGTAAATAAAAAGCTTTAAAATGTGTCATGGTGCAGCTGAAGCGACTTTAATCAATTTTTCGCCCAACTTTCATCTTTAAGCGGAAGAAACAAAAAAAAAATATCTTGCAAAATTTTTAAGAATCGTACAACTTTTTTAAGAAAATTTAGTTGTCTTAGATCCTCGTTATGTTTAAAGTTGTAATTTCCTTTAAGGCTATAAGAGATCATGTTTTCTCCGGTTAGTGAAAAAAATGTAAATGCCGCGGGTGGGATTCGAACTCACATTCGCTGGACCATCGTTTCGATGTTTGTGAAGCATCAGTTTCAGCAGCGTCTAGCCCGTTAAGCCACTGCGGTGTTTATTTACACAAGTCACTAACCGAAGACATTTATTGATTGTGCAGAGTGATTGGTTGTCGCTACTTATACATTGCTTTTCTACTTACACGCTTTTTAGGTCCTCAGCCAAACCACTCCTATATAAAAATATTTACCTCTGTTTTTCTCTATCCTATCAAAATATTCTTTAATTTACCCAAATACATCCCACCTCTGAATCAAACGACCTTATCACACAAGTCACGTTCACATCACTTGACATTTTAGATACCAAATACTAAACAGCCGGAGTACTTGCCGTATAACTCCCATCACTATTTAGGTAAATCTGAACATAAACAATAAATATTTGAACAAAACTCCTTCGTCAGGTTATTGATTTGGTCGACATATGATGTCGAAAAATTGCGTGAATGTGAAAATGATTTACGTGATCAGTAGTGCGATTCAGTAAGCTGTTTTAACGATAATCGAATCGTTAAGTTCACTTAACGATAAAATTAACGATTTTGGTATTCTGCATGCAGTTTGTAACGATATTCGCTATCGCTAAAACAGCTGTTGAAGTTAGCGATTCGACTATCGCAAAATTAACGACAACTATTTTTGTTTTGTTAAGTACGACAAAACAAACAAATTTTTCCTTCTTCTAAAATTGGGGTTGTGTTTTTTTGAAATTTTGTAATTTTTTAATTACAGTTCCTTTAAAAATGGATTTCGAATATTTAAGATATGTTTTGTCGCAGAAAACAGTTGCTCCGGCGAGGCGCGGCTCCGTTGCCCAGTTGGATTTGTAGTCATTCTAAAACATATATTATGTACAAATAACAAACATGTATGTACATACTTACATTGTTAAAACGTTAATAAACTAACAAATTCAATTTTATAACAGAAATTTGTTTGCTTTTTTCGACTCCTCTTTATGCTTTTCGTATATTTTGACATTTACATGGACAGAGCTGCCACTTAATATCAATTTCAGTAAATACAAAAAGTCAGCTGTTTACTATCGTTAAGTATGAGTTAGTGAATCCAACAACCGTTACTGCAAGCGACAAAAATCGTTTAGTAAGACCCCTTTCACAGTCGGCAAGTAACTTGCGCAAGTCTCTTGCCCAAGTCTTGGTTTGTTGATGACAGAGGTAAGGTCGGGTTAGGGGAATAAAGTTGAGGTACAGACTTGCTTGTACTGGGAAAGTTGAAAGGGGTCTAACTTAGCGATTATCGGTTCGCTAAAAGTTAGTGAATCGCACTACAGGTCCTAAGTTACTGGTCGGAGTGTACGTCCATATTTCCTAAACCGCTAGAAATATTGAGGTCATAGAATCGTTGGCAACTCTTTGAAAGGCACAAATAAAAAGGATACACTTGAGATGGGAAAAGCGATGGAACGTTGATAAAAAATATTGTTTTATTTCATCACAAATTGTATTTTTTATTATTTGTCTCAAAAATATTTTTCGTCTCATTATATTTTTTTAAACCCCTAAATACTGAACCCGCTTAAAAATATGAGCAACGCGTAAATTTGATTAAAATCGCTGCAGCCGCATTGTGATGCGCAGGCAAAATTTTCTTGAAGCTTTTCGGCCTTATTCATAAAAAGTTATGAGAGGTTTGAGAGACGATTTATCATACAAAAAACGTGTCTCAAATCTCTCACAACTTTTTATGAATAAGGCCCTTTTTTTAATTCTCGTAACATAACATGATTCTGTAAGGAATCAGATTAGGGAGAGTAAATATCAAAGATTATATCCTCAATAGTCCACAAAGGATATTTGTAACAATACCAAGTATTCTAGGATTATAATTTTTACCATATTTCGCTAGATTCTAGATGATTAATAGTTTCTCTAAATGCTACAATGTTTGCTGGGTTAGTCCTGATTACGAAAGTATTCATTACAGCAGTTTCTTTTTTGTTTAATTTTTGCAATTCACAAACAAACAGCAAAAAAACTTGAAATATTGCATTTTCTAGACCTTGAATAAATAGCGTGGTAGTGATGGCGTTAAACAATGGCAACAACAACAAATACAAAATGAAATAAATACACATATGTATTTGGATTGCAAAACACCGTTTACACTGGGCTACAACACAGCGCATTGAGCCACAGGTTCTTCGATATCAGCAACAACCATCGAAAGTTTATTTTGGCTGTGGTGGATAACTCGCCGAAAACTGGCGATAACACTAACGAGTATACAAATAGCCAAATAATAGATAAAGAAAATAAAAATAAAACAAAAATCACTTTAACTACGAGGTATGTATGATAACTACATTTCCAAACTTTGCTTCAATGCTGTTTTCGACTGCGAAAACTACACATTAAAGAAGTGAAGCGACAGCAAAGTAAGTATAAACAACAATAGTCTACATGTATCGTAGCAACAGCAATTCTGTGAAAATTCAGTGATTCGCTTGACTTCGTAAGCAATAACGAACAGCGCATTTAGATGAAGCAATTTAATTCCTTTCTCTTTTTCGCATTTACTCTTTGTTTTTGCTTGCTTGCTAACAACAGGGTAAGCAATTAGCTGAAAACGCAGTTTTTTATTTTGCTAACAAACAAATTAAGCAAAGTTAAAAATTCTGTGCTGTTGCTCTTTGAAGCCAGCAATTCCCAAACTAGTTTTTGGTAGCCATTGGGATATAAAGACACCAAAGAGCTGGAAATCCTTTGAAAACACCTCAAGATAATTAAAAATGTTGCCGCTAAATTATCACGATATTAAGCCATTAATTTTGAAATTAGCCGGCTTCGAAAAGTAAAGTTTTCAGCTGGTCAGGCCTTCGGGCGAGCTTTAAGATATTCTCTTCTTGTCTATGGCCCGCATGCTCCACTGGGAGTAAAAGGAATTAGGAAGAAGAATTTTCTAAAATATTATCGATTTTTCCTAAATTTCAATATACGATATCTCAAAAACCAAGAGAGATATCGTAAAACATTATTTCAGTTTTACATCTAATTTCAACGCGTTCTATTTGAAAAATTACATATACGCCGTCGTTTCGCCGAGTTAACAGATGGTCTGTCCTAAAATCAATTAAAATTTTTCGCTAAGAATATATTTCATTCACCGTCGGTGGTGCAATGGGTAGAGTGCGCGCCTCTTGTACAGGAGATCCTGGGTTCGATCCCTGCTCCAACCACCTTAAAATTTCTTTCGACGACGGTCACCTCGCTTAGTGACGGCGACACTATCGAGTATATAGCCATGAAAAAGCTTCTCAAAATACCGTTCGGAATCGGTGTAAAACTGTAGGTCCCAATCAGTGAGTGAGAACTGGAAAGCGCACAGCTCAGTGATTGTGAGAAGTTCTCCCCGGTCCCTTCATGGGATGTAATGGGAAACCATTTATTTTTTTTTTTTATATATTTCATTCACGGATCAACATCAATTTCTTTTGCTACCAACTTGATCCGCAACATATTAGTACTGACAACATTATTTTTCTGTATTTTTCAATACCGTTAGCAATTGTACCTTTTTACAAAGCATTTCCTTTATATCTGGCACTTTTGGTTTTCAAATATTTTATACAGTACAGTTTTATGAATTTGAAAGTACTATGAGGCAATACTATGAGGCAAGCCACAAACCAGTATATATAAAATACTTTAAAAATAGAATTACCAGCATTCAAACAAATTCAAAACAATTAAATTCCTATATTCCATTACAATTGGCATCCGATTTCACAACCTGAATTTGCATTGCCTGAGCAAACAATACGAACTATTGTAATTCTTTTGCATTAGATCATACATGAGTTTTTTTTTTAATTTGCATTGGATTTTAATTTTCATTACTTTATCTAATTCAAATTGAAAAGAATTACCATTGTTCACAAGCTTTTTCAGCTTTTTTTGAATTTGCATTTCTCAGGCAATGCAAATGCAGGTTGTGGAATCAGATGACAATTATAATGAAATATGGGAATGCTTTTAAATATTTTGAATTTGTTTGACTGTTGGCAATTCTGTTTTTAAAGTATTTTATATTTTATTCAAATTCATAAACCAGTAAGTACTGTATAAAATATTTGAAATCCAAAATTGCCAGATATGAAGGAAATGATTTGAAAATAAGTACAATTGCCAATGGTATTGAAAGTTTTTTTGAATTTGCATTTGGACAGGAAATGCAAATTAAACAACACATTATAATTGTCATATAATTAATTTGCCCCATGTACGCATTAGATAAACTAGTGCAAATTAAAATGCAATGCAAATTAAAAAAACCCCAGGTATGACAACCTTCAAAGTTTCTTCGTAGGATTTGATTGATCGATAAATTGTTCTTAGAAACATTAAAATGTTCCTCGATATGTGTGTGCATTTTTCGTAATGACCCTATTTTGGTTAGTTTTTATGAGAAGTTCATACTAAAAGCTTCCCAGGTCTGATACATACATATTTAAATATATTGTGAAAAATCGGCAGGGTTCGTTGGAATAATAGATAATTTAGGAAAGCAATTTCATCATCAACTGCTTACTCACTGTTCCTGAATTCATTGGTAAGATCATCAAACGTATATAAAGTATGTATTCCAAATTTATATAAAATTTGAATATGCGAATTAGTACCCATCGAAAATCCCTCAGTAACAATTCAACTGAAAGTCAATTATTCCAATACATGTTTCTGTTATATCACTTGAACAATTTAGTTCTACACTGGCGTAATGTTTACATCGATATATCACATGCCCTCTTTTGGTATGATGTTTAGTAAAACTTCCCGTCTAATATTGAACTTAGTACGGACCTTTACCGAGTAATGAACTTAGGGATGGTGTTTTTACCCAGAAACGACGAATCTGATACAGGGTTGTTTTTGCCCCTGTGTATGATAATGATTGATAAGTGCTCTATTTAACTCGCTTATTTATCGCATGAAATAATTCTCATTAACTTTAAGCAATACATCGATTTAAGTGACAAAAAAAAACGTCATTGTAGAACAGTGTGTTAATACACTGTTTGGTTTGTGTTCTAGATACTCGACTTGCATTAATACAAACTGAGGCGAAAAAATTGATTACATGGCAATAGTTTTTTTTGAGTGAATTGTATGTGACTTTTTCTCAGTTTTTTTGCAGTTTTTTTAAACAAAAAATTGTTTAACTATTATAAAACAATTTCATTGTTTTGCAAGATTAGATCAGTCAGTGATGACAGTCAGGCAAACACATGACATATGACACGTTGTCAGGTATTTTGTTATTCATCCAAATATGAAATGAACACAATACCAGAATAAACTTACAGTTGAATAAATTGGGTAGATCATTTGAAAACTAGACAATGTGACTTTGATTGTAGCTATTATACGAAGTGTAAACAGAAATGTTATTAAACACAAAAACTGTAATTATTTGTGGTTGTAGGATTATGTTTAGGGTTATTTGTAGTTAATTTCAACCGTATCTAAGCGACAATTAGTGTATTCACAAGATGTCTTAAAGTCATTAGTCGTAAAGTCATATTTTAAGCAAAATGTTTCACTTGTGAATACCCCGTAATAGGTATTATGAAATTCTAAAAACGTAAAACATCAAAATCATTACTCGCTGGAATATTCTTATCTCCTTCCGTTTTATGACAAATAAGATGGAAATATTTATTTCTTAATTTTCAGAAAAAATACAAAAAGTTCATAACCACATTCAACGAATAAAATAACTGATTAGCAGTAAACACAAAACAGCAGAAACTGAGAGTACACTGGCAAGACATATATACCTGCATTAGTTGTATTATCGTATAATATTTGTTGTCAAGAGTACCAAGTTCAGGAAGTTCCGGAAAAATTTCTCCAGCGTATTCCTTGGCTCATTTCATGAAGAAAAGTCCACTAGGACCATGTCCGAAAATGAAAGGGTGCGAAATGGCAGCGGGTTCAAAATTTTCGGATTGGCGGTCGGAGGGCAGTAGGGTAAAGTTGCTAACTTCTGAGCCATGGTCCTAGTGGACTTTTCTTCATGAAATGAGCCAAGGAATACAAAAATAAATAAAGTAAATGGTTTCCCATTACATCCCATGAAGGGACTGGGGAGAACTTCTCACAATCACTCAGCTGTGCGCTTTCCAGTTTTCACTCACTGATTGGGACCTACAGTGTTACACCGATTCCGAACGGTAATTTGAGAAGCTTTTTCATGGCTAGATACTCGATAGTGTCGCCGTCACTATGCGAGGTGACCGCTGCCGAAAGAAAATTTGAAGGTGGTCAGTGCCGGGTTCGAACCCAGGATCTCATGTACAAGAGCCGCGCACACTAACCATTGCACCACCGACGGCCAAGGAATACGCTGGAGAAATTTGTCCGGAACTTCCTGAATCACCCTGTATTGGCAACTTTTGTATGAAGATCACAGAGTAATATTAAGAAGAGGTTTCAACAGCTGTTTTATTTTAAAAAAAAAGTCCCTGAAAGTCTTGGAAAACATAAAGTAAATGAGAGAAATCTCTAGTTTTGACAATTTGTGTGATAATTGGGATCTATGCAAATAATTTTACTTTAACACTTCATTACATTTTTTTTTTCACTAAATATCCATTTGTTTAATCGATTTAATTGGTAAAATTTACTCCCAGTTGATGTGCTTTGTACTTTTGTCTTGAATCGTACAACGCAACCCGAATTCTTCCAGTCACCTATCACCGTTTCTTCTCCGAAAGCTACTTTTCTATACGTTCTCCATGTACTTACTTGATCAACTGTCCCATTATAATAATACTCATGGTATACGCAGGAGGTGTTGTTGTAGTTGATGGCAAATTGATGGCAACAACAACATACATTTTGTTTTTGCTTCTCACTTACGTTGCGTCAAATTCAACACATACGAATACGTAACAATAAATGTAAACAAACACATACCAAAAACAAAATGCATCTGAACTTGACAGTTCGAAAGTGGTTTGCAATGTAAACAAAGCAAATCAGCTGTGCTTATGCGTTCACCATGTATGGATACACCTTGATCTATCTTATCGGTTGTACCCCTTGATCATGATAGTATATCAGACAAATACAACACTTTAGTACGGCTTGTGAATACCCCAAATGTGTTTTAATTTTCATGAATTTCACTCGATTTAAAACTGAACCCCATGGTATATGTGTTGTTAAAACCATATCTTCCTTTTCTCTTAATGATTAATTTTTATCATCCAGAACCCTAAACACTTTGATAAGAGATGATGGAACGTAACTCTGTGAAGATGAGTGACTCATGAACCACCACAACTGCTAAGGCTTAAGGGGATTTTGCATTAGCAGATCTAAGTTTGCGACCAACAAGTCGGACAAATTCAAAACTATTTAGAGTCTGCAAATGTCGGTCCGACTTATCCATTAGTGCGCAATGAAGGCTGGCCAACAATTGCCATTTCAATGTGAAATTTTGCCATACAAGTATCAAAAAGGAAACTTGTAGATTGATTTTATCTACGTAATATGGAAATTAAATAATATTAGTAGAATTTACAAAAAAATTATTATAAACTTTAATATTTCTTCAACTACTTATAAAATTCCAGCGCTTACATTGACAACTAAGATAAAACTTGTTCGTAGTGTAAGGTAAAATACAAAAGTCGGTCTGACTTGTTGTCGGTCATGCAGATCTGCTAGTGTATGATCCGCTAAATAGTGCGGGATTTTGACCCAAAAAGCGAGAGTTTTATTTTTTTAACAAATGAGAACATTTTAATAAATAAAACATAAAAATTAAAATAATTTACACTAGATTTTAAAATAAAATATATACGTTTTCGATTTATTAACCTTTATTTAATTCGCCTATATATTTTTGAGATTTGGTTAAATATTCTGCCCATAACAAGCAGCTGATTACGCCACTTTTTTGAGCCCTGCGACGATAAAAACGATATAGTTAACCTGAAAAAAATTCCAGCAAAAGTTAACAATCTTCGAAACTATTGCCTAAGAGTATGAATTCAAATCCTGCTTGTGACTATTGAAAATTGTATATTAAGAAAATATAACTTCCAAGGTAAATTATAGTTTACTATTTTTCAAGACAAAAACGTCATAAAGCAAACTTCTCTGTAAAAAGCCGGATTGAAATTCAAGGCGGAATGGGATGGTTGGCCAGGTTAATTATACCTCACTTTTTGTACTAAGTATATTTTACAATGTTGTCAATAATATTAAGAACAACAAATTTGGAGAAATATTTTACGTGGTAGAGCAAAACAAAGCCGGAGTTTTTTATTAACAGGTAATTTACACTGCGTTTACACGAGACAATACAATGGGAATATGTAGTGTATTAGTTTGTGTGACGTAGGCATCCAGACAAACACAAAGACAATACGCTTTTACACAACCACAGTCAGTATCGTTTCGTGTGAATTGAATATCATTTACCAACAACTACAACTAATAATTCATGTTCCAAATTTTCCGCAATTACTGTCATTTACCGCATTTACTGTCTTTGAAAAATCAGAGACTGGGCCGAAGCCAATGACAGAAATGTGAGTGTATTAGTACAAAAAGTTTGAATGTATTGGTAAAAATGTCTCATCCCAGTAAACTATTGTTTCCGACGTGTCGGACGTCTGTAAGTTGTCTTAAATTATATCCGACAATTAGTCGAAATATCTGAAATTCCTTCAGCCATTTAAACGAGTTTTCGGCACATTCTCTGTCAGCCGGTTCTGCACATTCTGTGAAATTAGATACGAAAATCACGCGACGTTTCTGCACATTCTCTGAAGGCAATTTTTTATTCTTTTTGATTTTGTTTTCATTCCGTAAACATTCGCCAGTAAGGGAATTCCCCGATAATGCTTTAAATGTATAGTTTCGGTGAATTGAACTGTTGTTTTTGTTTTGCCTGCATCATTTTGTTTGTTGCTTTCAGTTACAAACGAGCAAGCAAGTGCCTAAGACGTCGCGGTCGTCAAATAAAAAAACAATTAATTTGTACGTGCATGTGTAACTGCATATGTATGTAAATGTTCCGAAAAGTCGGAACATTGTCGCATTTTTGTTCAAACGTTCCCACGACAAATTGTACAATGTGCCAGAAAACGATCGGAAAAGTCGGACCATTATCGCATGTTCTTTCAGATTTTTCTCCGAAATTGGTACGACAAATCGGACAAAGAGTCAGAAAATGTTCGGATAAGTCGGACCATTATCGGGTGTTTAATTAGACTTTATGCCGATTTCGTTCAGCTACGTCTAAAAATTCTTCAGAATTTCCTTCAGAAAAATCTGTGCGATAACTCTGCACACTCTTCCGAATTTCCTCCTACAAAACTTTCCAAATTCTTGTCTACCGCCCATACGATTTTCTGTACATTGTTTGACCGATATCGGCATCAGACTCGGCGGCTTGTGCAGAGTGTCTGATAGATTTCTGACCGAATTCGGAACAAATTGTTTACTGGGATGTAAACACCAAGTTATATAGGTTTGTCTGTGTGCATAGTACAATTCTGTAAATTGTTGAACATTTATCTTTTGGTCCACTTCAAAATTGGAAAAACGCGATAGTTTTATTAAAATCACGTGAGCTCGAACCCATATTAAACACAGTCAGACTTGGAGTCTGAAATATTTGCCTGGAGTCGGAGTTGTAAAAATGTGTACGACTCCAATTTCAATATTTCCAATATTATATAAAAGCAATTTACTTTCGGCTAGAATTCCATATGGTTTCTTGTTTGTCGTGGGTTAAGTTTAAGATTTTTGGCCGTCGATGGTGCAGTGATTAGTGTGCGCGACTATTGTATATGAAAACATGGGTTCGATCCCTGCTCTATCCACCTTACAGTCATTTTGACAAAGTTCACATGGCTTAGTCTCGGCGGCACTATCAAATAATTACCTATGAAAAAGCTTTTCAAAAAACCATTCGGAATCAGTGTGAAACTGTCTGTTACAATCAGTGAGAGTAAATCTAGAAAGCGTACAGCTGATTGACATTCCCCTCATGGGATGTAATGGGAATATATTTAGTTATTTTTTATAGATTTATTTATTTTTTAGGATTTCAACTTGCGACTATAGATATCAGTTTTTTAAACATTTATTAAATAATTGATGTCGGAGTTCGAAATGTTGGGGTCCGAGTCGTGCATTTGAAAAATGGAGTCGTGTATTTTAAAAATTCCACAGACCTAGTCTTCGTAACATGATCGCGTAAAGTCCACTTGGCCTATATAGTGTTTACATCGATCATCTGCGTGTTCGACGTACATGTGTGGATACATTGTCATATGTGTGTAATTTGTTGAATACTCTTTTTTATTTATTTTAAAATTTATTAGATTGTTAAATAAACTCGACTAACATTTGTTTATTAATTTGTCACACTCTCAATGCTCGTGGCCAGACAGAGAATTAAAATTTTTATGCAAAAACAAAATATTACTCATATTGATTTGATACAAACAGAAACAAGTCATACACACTCGAGTGAAATCTTTTTCTGGTGTTGAAAATTTAAAAACAAAAGCGGAAATTAAATAGATGTATTTTAATGAAAATTTGATGTGAACTAAAGATATCATTCAGTATCAATGTCAAGTGCATGTATGACATAGTTATAAGACCAAATTGGCGTGACTTTCCACATATCGAACCAACAATCATTACAATTTCCTAGAAATGTTACCATGAAAACGTACATATGGGCGTGGGCTTACTCTATATAATTCAGTTAAATTAAGTCAGATGACTACTAACATGATACTACAACATGTAGACAGAATTCCCACTAACTTTCACAGTTTCAAGAGCAACCTTCCCTGATTTCGTTCCGGCATGATACCAACACAGCTATTCACTTCCAATTCTCAACAAGTTTCGCTATTTCAAGAGCTAGTGCAGCCGTGATGTGTGCGAAGATAAATTTCGAATTTAACTATCGAAGATATAAACCACTTCGTTTGCTTCGACCATCGGAAAGAGAAAATTTGCAATTGCATATATTGGCCTATTTTAACATTTTGTCCCACTGTGTCCACACGAAGAAATCCTCGTCAATGGAATGTATGTGTGGACATAGCCCTTCCTCAGTATATTTAAACTGGATAATCTTATCTTTAGCTCCGTAGTATATTATAATTTCTTATTAATACTTGTATATATCTATTACGATCTGGCTGCCATAACTGCGGGGTATATAGGTGCCAAATGGTTTGTTACCGATATCCACTGAGAATTTGATGTAAGTTGAAGTTTCAAATTTTCCAAAGACGAAACAACTTGGCAGGGAAATTAAACTCGGAGAAAAGTTTATAAAGTTATCTGCCTATCATGGTACGAAATCGACCAGTATATCTGTGATAAATTGCACCTCTTATGACGGATGATTCAATAAAAGGTACTTTTCCTGAAGGGATTTTGTGACAAATCAAACAGACGTCGTATTTTTTTTCAGAATTGTTTGTGATGTCTTCATGGAAAGACTTAGCCCGGTACAGCGTCTGGCTTTGTGCTGTAGAAAAGCTTGAAGAAAATTCACTATTTTTGACGCAAATTTTTTCAGCGATGAGGTTTGACTTAATGACTACGCCAATAAAGAAAATTGCCGTCTTTGGCTGAAGGGCAAACCGGACAGGTTTAAAAGATAACTATATCCAGACAAAACAAGGGTTTGGTGTGGCGCCATGAAATAACCCCCAATGAAATAACCCCCAAACTCAAATATGAAATAATCCCCAAAAAAATCAGGAAAAATCGAATTTGGGGATAATTTCCTAATTTTCGGGAGTTATTTCATTTTTAATTTGGGGATTATTTCATAATGAAATAACCCCCAAATATAAAAAGCCACACTTTTTTTTTTGGGGATAGTTTCATTGTGGTTTTGGCTTTGGGGGTTGTTTTATCTTATTTGAGGTATATTTCATATCCGCAAGAAATTACCCTCTTTACAATAATGAATTCCTCTATATAATTAATAATAACTATTTTGGGGTTCATTTCATTTACTTGGGGCTTGCTTCATTGGGGGATACTTATTTTCTATTTTGGGGGATATTTCATTAGACGGTAGTACCGATATCTTTGGGGTTATTTTCATCTTGTTTGGGCTTTATTTCATTCATTTTTCATTGTGGGGGTTATTTCATTTGATTTTGGGGGGTTATTTCTTTGGCGATTATTTCATTTTCGAGTTTGGGGGTATTTCATTGGGGGTTATTTCGTGGCGCCGTTTGGTGTTGGTTATGGAGTGACTACGTAAGTCTACAAAAATTAGGTCACACGAGACGTAACTATTATCGCGCCATGATAACGGACTATTTACTGGTTTAACCAAAATTATTTTTAATCATCAATATGACTTTTTGACGTGAGTACACATAACACATAATACACAGAACGATTTACAAAATTAAATAAAATCCAATTGCAATTGTCCAAAAATATTTTCGGAGGGGGTTTAACCCCCAAATTCCCACCCCTGCGCACGGTCCCGAACAAGACCACTGTTTTTGCCACACAGCCCTGGAAACCTTGGCTTAATTGTTAGAGGAGTGTAGGGAACAGTTAATTTTACTTTTCGAACCGCTAATTTAACCGCCTAGGTCATGTGATATCACACCGCTAGACTTTTTCCTTCGGCGTGAAGTAAAGTCCAAAGTCTACATGGATAAGGCGGTTACGATTGACAAGTTTGCAGCCAATATCGCTCTCGCAGTTACGGCCAGGCTTAGTATTTCGTGGGTAATGTGTTAAACATCGTCATGGGGAATAGGTAACGATCGTTTACCCATTACCCACTGTATATGGGGTGAATAATGGTTAGATACCCACCGCTTAGAAACATAATTTTTTCCAAACTTTAAATATTTTTCTTCAAAATGGGATTTTGTTACCCTGGGTAACACATTACCCATCGCCGTAGCTAATGTGTAAAGGCCGCTTACCCGTAAAAACCCGTTTTCCATTACATCCCATGTAGGGTTTGGGGAGAGCTTCTCACAACCTGTGAGGGGTGCGCTTTCTAATTGTTCACTCACTGATTGGGACCTTCAGTTTTATACCGGTTCGGAACGGTATTTTGAGAAGTTTTTTCATCGCTAAGTATTCGATAGTGTCGCCATCACTAAGCGAGGTGGCCTTCGTCGAGGGAAATTTTAAGGTGGTCAGAGCAGGGATCAAAACCACGTTCTCATTCACAAGAGCCGCACGCACTAGTCATTGCACCACCGACAGCCGCTTACCCATACCCTGAGGATAATATGTAGTTACAGACGACGATAGGCAATTCCCCATTGTCGTGAATAATTACCCATTATTTTATCCATACCCTGTTAGTAATGGGTAATTCTGATGGGTAAATCCCCATTATCGTGGGTAACTACAAATTATTTTCCCCATACCATACCCATTCCTCATGGCGTATTGTATGGGTCACACATGGATGGGTAAATTCGAACTCTTGTTACGGACAAAGACATACGGCCTTATTTACAAAAAGTTATGAGAGGTTTCAGGGATCATTTATCATACAAAAGTCGTCTCATTATCTTTTATGTATAAGACTGATAATGTTTAAAAGATAAATAATGGTTATTTTGTATAATAATAATGATTTCCCTATAAAATTCCGTTTTGTATTTCTGAAAAAAAGTATATATAAATGATTACCCTTTATTTGCAGAGGGACCCCTCTTATTATGCCAGTTAATTTTTGCTTAAACACTTATATCTCCAGAATTATTGAGCTGCTTTCATTATTTGGAGGAGACATTTCGAATTCTGCCTCTACAGCTTTATACGCCTTCTTTCGTTTCGTTTAAAAAAAATTGTTTATCTTTTTTAGTAACATCCGTTTGTTATAATTAATTCATTACCCCATCTAAACAATCTATAACAATTATTTGTTACTGCTTTAATTTTGCTTTGTATGTCTTTAGTAAATACTTTTAATCACTTCCATGTGACCTTGTCTGTCTGACTTCCTCGTCGATAAAGCAGACGGAGGTAATAAAGGGTTATTAACGAAATTCATAATGAATTACCTCAATTTCAGTGGCAATGGTTAATGGCTTCATTCCAAATGCTATACCGTATTGCCAGACGGAAGAGAATAATGGGATTCATTTGAATTCACCCACTGCTGATGATTACTGTATAAGTACATACATGGCAATACGACCGACCCACAATATACTTATATGTAATCTCTAAACTCGAGGCTTTGCCCTTATTATTAACATGTCTCGGTTTGTGTTTGAATTCACTGGAAATTAAATTTCGTACACTTTTTTGTATTTGTCCCGCTCCTGAAACCCACAACAAAGTAACCGGTTACGTATGTGTTGAAAGATGTATTTATATCAGGTATTGTTGTAATTGAAGGCATGTTGTTTTTGCTGAAACACCCAAAACTGTCAAATTCAACACAAATATATATCAACAATAAATGTAAACAAAAAAGTACAAAAATAAAATAAAACAAGCTGCATTCGAGAGTGTCAGTTAGGGCGCTAATGAAATGAAAAGAAAAAAAGAAATCAGCTGTTTTAGTGCTTTCACCTGTATATAAATGCACATAGTAATCGTTAGTTAGTTTCTCTAGCTGCCGCCAACTTTGAGCGCCAACTGCAAGTAGCGCAGATAGCGGTGTGTGCGCTCGCATATGATGGGGACGTTTTACATAATTGTTGCCATTTGTTTCTCTCAGTGTTTGATTTTTTCGGCGTTGCTTTCGGTCGATGTTTGCGTGTTTATTGTTTTTGTAAATTTTTAATGTCTGCTATCTAGTCTAGACAGAAATGTGTTATATACAAATATACGGCCAGACAGACGTACATACATATGTTGGTATGAATACAACTGACAGACAGGCAGACATACTAAATATACAACGAGCGTATTCATATTCTCATTTGACTACAAAAAAACAACATCATGTTCTTATTTTGTTGTTATTTTTAGGCGGGTTTTAATATTTTTTTTCATCGGATTGTGCTAGTTTTTTCTTGTTGCTGACGCGTTTTTAAGTTTTAGTGTTTTGTTGGAAAGTTAGTTGATATTGTTGTTTTTTTGTTGTTGATACGAAGATAAACTTCGATTGTTTCCGCGTAAAGAAATTCATTGTTATCGATTTGCCTTAATGTGTTACTCCATTTAGACAGCTATTCGTCGATTACGTGTGCAGCCGTTGATTTAGTCAGCTGATAACACAAACAGATGATACAAGTTTCCACTTGTTGGATTTTATATTAAGAGATATTCCTGGCACCGTGATCCGTGGACCATTTTTGTACAACATAAAATGTAAAGAAAAAATAAAATAACAAATATTAGATAGTGATGCGAACACTATCACTATTTTGGTATCGGGAATGAAAGGTACAACAACCAAGATTATCACATTTTCGGGATTATCGACTTTTTTTTCTTATGGAGTTTGACATTTATAATCCCCAAAAAGCGGTAATCTTGGTACGTGTAACTGCAGTTTTACTGTAACTTTTGGCCAACGATCAAGCTCATGGGGGAGAAGAGTGTCGTCCGATTTAAGAGAAATTATGAAAAATGGAAATATAGGTACAGAAGAAAGAAAGCTGACGGAAAATTTTACCAAAACAATGTTAAAATCCGAACCAATAGCCTTGGTAAGCAGCTCCACACATCTTTTGAGAAACAAACTAAGTTTTAATAGTATTTGATTGATATTAATGACAGGTTGGTTTGGTTTCAAATGGGTTGCATCGAACGAAAATACGCATTCCCATTTATTTCTGTCCGTTTTATGTCCAACCAAAGTGTTACATACTACAAGAACGCAAACGCGATGCAGTTTCCAACTACCTCAGCGACCGCAAGAGTACGCTAAGAGAGGGATTCAAAATCTTATCAATCTTATATATGTATTTCATAATGGTAATACATAAGTTTCCATAAGTTGTATTGCGTTCTCTTGGGGTCACCGAGGTTGTTGGAGATCTGTTGGAGTTCGAGTTGCTGTTGTATGTTACTCTTTAGTTGGCAATAAAATTAAAATAATTTTGATGCAACCAACATCAAAAATATTTTCGCTGTCATTAGTATCAATCGTACACTAGTTAAACTAAGATTGGTTTATGGTTTTATAGTCGACTTGTGTGGAAATGGTTCACTACTTCTGGAACTCGCTTCACGAAGGTACCTGGATTACGAACGTATTCGCCACATGTATTTTAACAATTATGAACATATTAACCATATCGAACATGTGCATTCTGTTCGTGATGGTGATATTCTGTCACTCTAAATGAACTATATAGTTCATGAACTATCTACATAACTCTAGGTTGTAAAATTCTGTCAAACTCGTTCACTAGTTCTCGAGCTCGTTCAATTAAGGTGCCAGGACATAACAGTCACGAACGTAATAGGCATATTGAATATGTAGATTATGTTTGTGAGGGTCTCGTCTGGTCACCTTAAATGAAATATATTGTTTATGATGGCTTGCTTGTAGTTGCTTATCGGTCATTCTGCCATTTACTCTGTTTTCTATCAAATTCCAACTACAATTTTGAACCATGATGATGATGTATAGCCCCTGCTTGAATATTGAGCTGCTTGCAAAAGACCCATACGGGAAAAGATAGTCTACCAAGTTATGCGACAGCTCGGTATCACTATCACAAACATCAGGGGGTTTCTACGGAACAGCGGATCGGAAAGCCAATAGGAAAATGAAGTAGAATGAGAGACCAAGGAACGAAGCGAAGGATATTGATATTTTAGGACCCGTCACATCTCGATATTTTTAATCTTTCAATTTTGTATCGACTTACTCAACCACCAGGCATTTAAATAATGCCATATTTTTTCGCACCATATCCCATGAGGGAATTTGTGAAAAATCATAGAGCGGTGCATTCAGAATTTTACTCACTAATGACCGGGTTTCGGAGTCAGTGGTTATCTTCGTTTCTTAGTTCAATTGTGGTTAAATATCGAATTTTATTTTTCGGTCAATGGTTAACAATGATTTAGCCGCCCGATGTTATTTGGTTAAACTGAAGTCAGCACCATATGATTGTTACAATCAAATTACTAATTGTCAATATGGGAAATATAAGATTGTATAAAATACATGTCTCTGTATTATGTATTTGTACACATACTTTGAGCCTAGATCATTAAATTGTTGCGCCTACATGTTTTTTTTATAAGTTTTTGTTAAAATGACTTCGATTTTATTCATTTACTTCTTATTTTACATAATTCCATTTGGTTGTTCCTCTTTGTTGTTGTGGTATTTAACCCAAAACAGATGTCTTTCCAATAAGTTTGCAAGGGTTGCCAGGATCGTTTACAATATGACGGCTTACTTTAACTTGCCAATGAAAAACAAAATGCTAAGTTAACCTATAATTATATTTCAATTTCGATTAAGTAATCCGATTGTTAACTACCCACTTCAAAACTGACCATAAGTGCTTTTAGTATTTTATAACGATTCCCAACGGTGATGTTCTGCATTATTACTTTATATACCAGGTTGGTTGAAATTAGTCGTGATTTTATCACCTGCTAAACACGCCTATTAGTTTTTTTTTACAGGTCATCACGAAATGTAGAAGAATCTAAGTATTATTTTTGATTTTATGTATTTATCTCAGATTCGCCAACCCTACGCACACTTTTTATCACTTATCAAATATTATAACTAATTGTTCTTATTTAAATTTAGCACCTTTTATTGTCTAATATCCCAACAAACCCCAGTTCCAGGTATTTGTACCTCCCGCAAATTAAATCTCCTTGCGCAAGTGATAGGCTTCAATTTAATGCCCCCTCAAAAAGGAGAACAATTTGTTTGTAGTACAAAAAATCATTCTCAAATTTCAAGTTCAATGTCAAATCACTCTTCGCTATTTGCGTTTGATTGAGAGAGGGGAGGGTACTGTGAAAGAGAGTCAATGTTTATACATATATATTTTTAACTAAATCCAGGTTGAGATTCAACATTTTTATTTGATCAGATGTCATATTAACTTAACGTGGACGTAGACTACATAGTAGTAATACGTGATCGCCACAAATTACCTTGACATCAATTGAGATGTCAGTGAACTCATCGCTGTATCGCCGTCAACGTTGTATGTACATATATTCCGCGCTACTCAACTACTCTCTTCCAACATATGACGCTCATAATACAATATTATTATTCCAATAATTGTCATTACTGTCGGACTCTGGCAATCCGGATTCATTGCATCGCATTCTCATGTGTCAACAACAATGAACCAGTAATCATTGTCGATATGGATGAATGCATGGAATGGCAGACGGACGGACAACCTTGATTGGCCGTGATGTTTGTGAATGTCGTTTTATTTTCAGTGTATTCGACCAACTGCTGCTGTCGCTGTCATTAGCATCTCGTTGTTTGCTTAAGAATTATAACTTTTGTATAATCAAGCAAAAAAAAAAAAAACAAATTGGGAGAATTTGTTGCGTTAGTTTGTTGTTCGGAACACGGTAATGCTTAAATAAACAATCGCAGTGGTAGAATTTTTCCATTGCTATTGTGATATGTAGGTCGAGAGCTCATTAATTGAGTTGACGGGAAGACAAATAGTGTTGCATTTCTTGAGGAAACCCCACTGAGATTATCTTGACGAAATCGGGTGGATATTTTAACCGACAATGAATAGTGCGAGTTGGAGTCGGGAATAATTGTCTGGAGTCGGAGTTTCGAGTCGTACAAATTTGAACAACTCCGACCCTAACTTTAGCATTTCCATAGAATAACACATACTATAGAAGTTTTTATTCGCTCAATAAATTAAACGTCATAGGTACGATGGAAATTACACAGTGGAGGGTGGAAAATATGGGTTCAATAATACCAGATGGTGGCAATAGTATACAGCGATCCGCAAAGGAACTACACCCGAATTTCGTGTTTTTGTGGCAAACTAGTTGTGTTAAATACAATACAAATGAATACCAACGTTAAAAGTCAACAAAAAAGTGCAAAATACATTTAAATTTTTCAGTTCTACACCAAAACGACAGGAAATAGTTAAGTGAACATATTTTGTAACTCCACCTGTTGTATGTAAATTTTAAATTTAATTTGCTCTCATTTCCACAGACCTACCGAGAGAGTGTGAAATGAAACGTCAGATGAGAGAATAAGTTCTTCTATAGTATGTGTTATTCTATGAGCATTTCCATCAAAAGTCACAACTTTCGAAAAAATATTTTGTTGGTTGATTTTGCTGGTTAATATACAACTTTACACCGTACTCGATAAAACCAGTATTCCCAGGGGGTTTCTATGGCACAGCTGATCGAAAAGGTACTAGGGAAATGATGTAGAATGAGAGACCAACGAAGACAGGAACTAAGTTTCAATAGTGTGTATTGATACTAATGGCAGCTAAATTATGTTTTATGTTGTTTGCATTGAACGAAAATACGCATTCGCTTGGATTTCTGTCCGTTTTATGTCCAACGAAAGTGTAAAATTGGTAAAATACAGCAGCAAATGAAACTCGATGAAATGGCCTACTACCTCGTCGTCATGAAGAGGCAGCGAAGAGAGTAATAGAGGCTCTTATGTATTACTCAATGGGTTTCCTTAGGTCTAAATCGATTTGTCATGGGTTTCTTAATTTCTAATGAGAAGAATGCTAATTTTATGGCGGTTACGACGACTTTTATACGATGACTTACGACCCTGGGACACGAGTCACGACTTACGATGCTTCGTGGTGTGGGGAGATGAGAAGAAAGAGAGTCACGAATTGGAAATTCTGGGGGAAATTTTGATATTTGCTTTTCACCTCTTTCGTGTTTTGACATGGCGGTAAAGCAAGAGTATACAAAAAGGGACGAAAAATTGTTTTGAAGCAATTTCTTAATAAATTAAAACAAAACAATTACAATTTTTTCAGCCATTGTTCATAAATTTTTTATAATTTTGAATTTTAAATTGTTACAAATAGAAAAAAAGGAAGATTATCCGACAATCATAGACTAATACATACATAGATACATTTATTCCCTCATTTGACATTTCATTTCACACTCTTCGTCGTAGGTGTGTGGAAATGAGAGAAATTAAATTTAAAATGAACTTACACCAGGTGGAGCTACAAATTATGTTCACTTAACTTTTTCATGTCCTTTTTGTGTGAACTGAAAACTTAAATGTATTTTGCACTTTTTTGTTGACTATTATCGTTGGTATACATTTGTATTGTATTTAACACAACTAGTTTGCCACAAAAACACGAAATTCGGTTGTTGTTCCCTAGTTGGACGTTGTTTACTATTGCCTCTATCTGGCATTATTGAACCCATGTTTCCACCATCCAATGTTTACTTTCTACCGTACCTATGACGATTCATTTATCTATGTATGTATTAGTCTATGCCGACAAAACTCTCAAAGTGCAGAAAGGTGCAACCCTAGTAGAAGAGAACCAAAAAAGTCGACGCAATTCACTCAAACGCATTTCTTTCCCGCGTAATAACTTGATTATTTCATAGTTTCTGTAATTTTATTTAAATATGGTTGGAATTTCTATAGTTAGATAGAATAACATCATCAGAAAACTGCTCGTGTATTAAAATATTCCACGAAGAGAGTAAGAGAGCGAGCAGAGAAACGACACGCTTCACTCGTTTTCTTTGTTGGCATACCACTCCATGAGTAAATTTTCTTCTCTATACAATAGTTGCTTTATGCAAAGTGTCACGCATAGTTGTATTCAGAGAGTCGTTGCCTGAACGCACATGAATTTGCGAACCTTTATCAAAAGAGAATGAACATAATGTCCTAGGGTCGTAAGTCATCGTATAAAAATCGTCCATATCTCGGTGGCGCAATACCGCCGGTGGTGCAATCGCTAGTGTGCGGAGCTCTTGTAAATGAGAGCGTGGGTTCTATCCCTACTCTGACCACCTTACATTCCCTTCGACGACAGCCACCTCGCTTAGTGATGGCAACACAATCGAGTGCTTAGCCATTAAAAACTTCCCAAAATACCGTTCGGAACCGGTGTAAAACTGTAGGTTCCAATCAGTGAGTGAAAAATTAGAAAGCGCACAGTTCCCTGGTTGTGAGAAGCTGTCCCCAATCCCTTCATGGGATGTAATGGGAAACGGTTTTTTATTTATCTCGCAACAATGACGATGTATTGTTAAATTCTCGGTATCGTTAAAAATGTTCCAAGTCACATATAAAATATAATCATGTGTACTTGAAAATATACAACGGAAGTGGTAGATATTTACAATAATAAAAATAAAAATCGGAATTCAGACTTTTTTTTACAATTAAAGTATATAACCATAGAATAATACATACCATAGAAGCTTTTATTCGCTCAATAAATTAAACGTCATAGGTACGATGGAAAGTAAGCATTGGATGGTGGAAAATATTGGTTCAATAATACCAGATGGTGGCAATAGTATACAGTGATCCACAAAGGAACAACAACCGAATTTCGTATTTTTGTGACAAACTAGTTGTGTTAAATACAATACAAATGTATACTTACGATAAAAGTCAACAAAAAAGTGCAAAATATATTTAAATTTTTCAGTTCTACACCAAAATGACAGGAGAAAGTTAAGTGAACATATTTTGTAACACCACCTGGTGTAAGATAATTTTAAATTTAATTGCTCTCATTTCCACAAACCTACGATGAAGAGTGTGAAATGAAACGTCAGATGAGAGAAGAAGTGTATCTACGTATGTATTATTCTATGAATATAACACTTTATTTTGAAACGTGAATTCGTTTTATATTATTTTGAATTTGAAAAAATATTTTTTATATTTTATCCCTGTCGTTGAATAGACGTTCCACAGAGCAATACTAAAGAGCCTCCATTACTCTCTTCGATGCCTCTTCATGACGACGAGGTAGTAGGCCATTTCATCGAGTTCGAATTGCTTTTGCAACCAAAGAGTAAATTTCAAAAGCAACTCGTACTCGATGAAAATGGCCTACTACCAACCAAAGCATAATACGTACAGAAATAAAAGGGAATGCGTATTTTCGTTCGATGCAAACATAATTTAGCTGTCATTAGTATCAATCAAACACATTTAAACTTAGTTTGCTGCATGGTCTCTAATCTGCATGTCTTCTTTGGTCTCTCATTCTACATCATTTCCTTAGTTACTTTTCGATCAGCTGTGTCATAGAAACCCCCTGGTAGTAAGCCATTTACATCGAGTTCGAGTTGATTTTGAAATTTACTCTTTGGTTGGCATAATACGGATAGAAATAAAAGGGAATGCGTATTTTCGTTCGATGCAAACATAACTTAGCTGTCATTAGTATCAATCAAATACTTTTAAACTTAGTTTGCTGCATGGTATCTAATCTGCATGTCTTCTTTGGTCTCTCAGTCTACATCATTTCCCTACTGGCTTTTCGGTCAGTTGTGCCATAGAAACCCCCTGGACGTTCCCTTTGTATTTTTATAAATGTAATGCAGAACGCATCGTGGAGTAATAAAGATGTATGTAAACCGAAATGAACAATAAATACATTAGTCACTATTTCAAGGTAATGAAGAGGTTATCCTAGTTTATATATTATTAAATTCCACGCATACATATGTATATTGCGCGGCCCACTAAATCTGATGACAGTGCCGGTCAATACATTAGAATCTATTAAGAATCGATTTAAATTTCGAAATTTTGTCGACTATCTATATCGAAATAGTCTGTGACATTCATTCAAAATTCAAGATCATCG
Source organism: Phaonia tiefii (assembly GCA_963931995.1). Taxonomy (NCBI): domain Eukaryota; kingdom Metazoa; phylum Arthropoda; class Insecta; order Diptera; family Muscidae; genus Phaonia; species Phaonia tiefii. Next base: position 150,036,187 of record OZ008369.1, on the reverse strand, counting down.
GTTTCGTTAACTCTGCAATGTCCGCCCGCCTGTTTATTCTGTAGAACCCTATTTGCATAAACTTAATAAAAGTTCATTGCATTAATTTCTAAATGTCAAAATACATTCCGTCTGATATTCAAATATATTTACATATATATATATCGTTATAGCATAGTGAATTGATTATCAGACATGGTGTAGACGACGTCTGTCTATTTGCATGATTAGGAAACTAGGCATTGCAAATGTTTATATACAATGTAGCTATCTAAGGGATTTGCAAAGACAGAAAGAAAAGTATTTCATATGAATTGCCCATTTTTTGTTGAGACATTAAATTGTCTATTCTATTTTAGTTGCCGAGTACACGTGTAATTAAAAATTTACTCTACATTGTGGCACAGAATTGTAATAAATCGTGACGTTTAGAAATCGGGCCATAAATCAGGAAAACACATTAGGAAATTACACATTCATTTGCAAAATACGCAAATTATTTACAAAGTTCTTAGATGCAATTTTTAATGAAAATTCAAATGAAGTATAGTTATTATTAGTGTGACTGATGAATGTTGAGACCAAACAAAAAATCTTAATAACTTGTTTTCAATGTCAATAACACTGTGCAACACCAATTTTATAGTCAAACCCCAAAAATTTAGACCGCTGTGTAGCTACACTTTTTTATTATGGGCGTGGCAAGTTTGAATTATTTATCCGATACTGTCCGAAATAAATTTAAAAATCGAGTGCATATAAATATTGAAATACAATATTAATCGGATTGGTAATCAGCATCGAAATCAAATAAATTACTTTGTGACTCATTCGGGTCTTCTCCAACGTTCTCTTCTTCAATTTCCTCGACCTGAAAAATATGGTTACTACACCAACATATCTCCCCAAGTATTGCCGCTGGAGACCTTTTTCCTCTGTATCTGTAATCATTTAATGTATTATAATAAAATTTATTATAATCAAAATAAACCATTTAAGATTTAAATTTTAAGATTTAAAGTTTTGAAAGAGGACTTCAAGACATGCAAATTCAAGATGAAGGACACTCGTCTGCGAAATCCTCTAGTATTCCACAATAAATTGGTAGAACATTTGCATATTTTGCCGGTTATTTTGGTGCAGTTTCTTGACCTTGTTTCAAAAAGGATGCCTGAAATTAAAGATCGACCAAGATAGATAATAGAGCATTTGAATATTCTATGAAAATAATCCCTGTCAATTTTCAGTGAAGACATGTTATTATAAGAACTCGTTCAGTTAAATATTTATATCGTATAAGAACATTTAAACTTTCCACGCCCATGAAAAAGTGTAGCTCACTTAGTATGATCATTCGGCGCAGGAATCGTCCACCCCCAAAGCAAAAACCTAAATTTTGTTGCATAGTGTAATCTGTCAATGTTTTTTCTATTTCAGATTGGTCTTTGCGTGCGTGATTGGGATGATGAAACAAGAATTTTGAAATTTCATTTCTGGCCAACGAGAATTTATTAGCACGTTTGGCGGCACTCATTCGAATATATTGACTATAATGAGGCTCACAAACAATCATTGTGCAATAGTAAAGAGTCGCCATCCTTCTCCTTACGTTCTCTCGATGACGACGAGGAAGTATGTCATTTACTCGAGTTCGAGTTGCTGTTGTATGTTACTCTTTGGTTGAACATAAAACGGACAGAAATAAAGGGGAATGCATATTTTCTTTCGATGCTACTGTCATAAAAATCAATCCATCACTATTCAAACGTAGTTTGTATCTGGTTGCTTATCGCTCTCTCGACTATCTACTCTGTTTTCCTTCAATTTCCTACTTCATAGTCGTGGATACCCCGTGAAGAAATTTTGCTTATCGTGGGACAATCACAAAACGGCCGCATCATCGACGTCTCTTAGTGCGGACGCAGTAAACTATTGCTTTTCGTGTACAATTCAATTCTAGAGTTTCACCAATTGGCTTATCTGCTCATAAATAAACATATGGTTTCCCATTACATCCCATGAAGGAATTAGGGAAAGCTTCTCACAACCAGTGACCTGTGCGCTTTTTAGATTTATACTCACTGATTGGAACCTACAGTTTTACATCGGTTCCGAATGCAATTTTGAGATGCTTTTTGTAGCTAAATACCCGTTAGTGTCGCTGTCACTATACGAGGTAACTGCCGGTAGTACATTTACAGTTAATGAGGACGTTACTAAAAGATTTCGACAGAGTTTTACCATTTCAAATCTGTGATTTCAACAAGACGGTGCAACTTGTCACATAGCCAGGCCTGTGATGGCAGAATTGCAAAAAAAATTTGCCAATAAGCTGTTTTCAAGAAGTTCTACATTCCGTTAGCAGCTAGTATCTTCTGATTTAACTGCATCTGAGTTCGAGTTGCTTTTGTATAATACTCTTTGGTTGGACATAAAAGGAACAAACATATAAGAGAATGCGTATTTTCGTTTGATGCAACCAACATCAAACATAATTGAGCTGTCATTACGGTCATTGTAGCACTAAACTTCGCTTGCTTCTTGGTTTGCATCTATGTATGTGCTGATCGCTGATTGTCGCATTCAGTCTGTTCTCTATCAAATTCCAACTACTATTTCGATCAGAAGTGTGGTGGATACCCCCTGATATTACTCTATGGTTGAATAGTTCTTAAAACATGTATCTTATGTGTTTAATGCGATCCTCAGTATGAAATATACATGTTCCATATGACGATTATGTTCGTGACTGTTATAAACTGCCACCATAATTGAAACGTTTTTTTTTTGTCGATAACTTCATATTTTGAGGGTGTCTGTCTTCAAAATTCTGAAAATTGAAAACTGATTTACTCTACCAGGTCTACAACTTACACCAGGTTATTTTAAAAATATATAATTTTTTCTATTTTGTACCACCATGTTATTAGTGCTCAAGCACTCACACATATCATTATTTCAATACCGAAATAATAATATACCGTCGATAAACTTTGCAGCCCTACCCCTCGCAACCATAATGTATGGAAGAAACAACAATTTAATCAGCTGTAGACACAACGTCACACACCATTTTGCGAATGTAAACGAAACGAAATATGAATAAACGAAAAGCGATAATAACAACAGCACAGACGACATCAAAATATGCAATATGGCCTCAATCAGACTGACACAGCAGTTTCAACAACAACACAAAATTCTGAAACAGCAAAGCGACAAGCAATGACTAAATGAATGGCTAAGTTTTACATGATTCCGATATAGAAAGAAAAACAATAACAAACAAACAAATGCAACGAACTACAGAATACAACCACAATATTGCGGCAGCTGCGACAAACGTACCAATTGCATTTCCAACTACAACCACCTTATGTTCCTATGTCTAAAGATTATTGTTTCTTTTTTTCTCAGTGTATGCGTATGTGCATTTTTTCCTTTTTCTTTCATCATTATTCCGTGTGAATCGCACTGACTCTTTTCCCCTTTTTGTCACCATCGCAGCAACAGTGACGCTTGTATTAACTAAGGGTACATTCACACAATGCGTTTCACCCAAGTCTTTCAAACGGGTCCTTCGAATTTTTATGGAGAACTAAACCAGAAGTTGAGGGAAACATAGGTTAACAAGTCGGTGGTGCAATGATAGTGTGCGCGGCTCTTGAGCATAAGAACGTGGGTTCGATCCCTGCTTTGACCACCTTAAATTTCTTTCGACGGCCTCGCTTAGTGACGGCGACACTATCGAGTAATTCGTCATCGAAAAGCTTCTCAACAAACCGTTCGGAATCGATGTAAAACTGTAAGTCCCAATCAGTTAGTGTACAACTAGAAAGCGCACAGCTCAACGGTTGTGAGAAGCTCTCCCCAAACCCTTCATGGGATGAATAGAGATATTATAGGTCGAACAGCTATTTCAGCGACACCCTCTGGGGACACGAAGAAACAATTTGAGGAAAACGAATTAATAATTTGAGGGGACTTTGGACGTTTATTGTTGTATTCTTTTAAAATTCTGCACGCTGTTTTATATTTATTTTGCCTCTGAGACGATAGATAGTCGAGTTGAAGTAAACTGCATTTAATTGTATAGATGTTGATGACTTTTAAATCGATGTTTTCTGCTACAAATGACTTCTAATGTGAAAACAAAACTGTACTGTCGCTCATGTCTATTCGTTTTATGTTAAAATTCTAACAGAAATTCAAACCATAGAGCAATATGTTTAGACATAGATAAATACTAGAGAACTCATATTTTCGTTCGAACATGATTCAGCTCCCAGTAGTATATATCAAACACTTTTAAAATTTTGTTTGCTTCGAGTTATTTATCGCTAATTCTCCCACCTACTATGTTCTCTATCAAATTCCAACTTTAATTTCGATCAGCTGTGTCATGGATACCACCGGACCATAATGTTTTACTTCCACTATATTCTCTCTTTATATGTATCAAGGCGTTTTGATAACACAGCTGACCAATATTTTACGTGCAAATGGAATGTGACAGGGAATAAGCGATAGTCGAATTAAAAAAGATGACTTTAAATGTGATTTTATTGGCACTTATGACTTTTAAATTAATTTCATATGCAATAAATTCGTTTGATTTGAAGAACATATTAATTTTAAATTTTAGATTCTGGCAGAAAAAATTGGCATAAAAATCTGTAAAAAAAACTGTTTATACCCAAGTGACTTTCGACGAGACTTTTGCGGAACCCGGGGGATTCTATAGCACAGCTGATGGAAAGGTACTAGGCCGATAATGTAGAATGAGAGAGCAAAGAAGACCAAAACTAATTTTAAAGTGTAAAATTGGTAAAATACAGCAACAAATAAAACTCTATGAAATGGCCTACTACCTCGCCGTCATGAAGAGGCATCGAAGTGAGTTATGGAAACTCTTAAGTGTTACTCTATGGTGGAACTGAAACACACCTGCAGACTCTTTATACCTTACTCTATGAAATGAATTAGGGGGTTTCGGCTGTTCGATCTCCTAGCTCTGTATGTGTTACTCAACTGATGAAATCATCCATTTTTATTTCTAATTTATTTTTTGTATCCAATTAAACGGCAGAAAACGTAGCCTTAACACGCATAGTGTAAATCAGCTTTGAAACAAAACTGCATTTGCGCATTGGGATTTTGTTTTCGCAATTTCGTTTTGTGGTGGCTTCTGGTGGAGCTGCGACGATTGTTATTGTTGGCAGTCGTGGAATGCGATGAAGAATTGCGCTTTGAAATAAACAATAGCAATAACAACAAAACATGTGCGTTGATAATGCAATAACGAATTTTATTACAAAATATTACAGTGCGCGATTGGGTGAATGATACTTGCAGGCGTTGAACGAGATAAACAATTGGTTCACCACACACGACAGGGTGAAATACATACATGCATTTACATCTGTACTTATGTACAAGTTCAGTATTTGAACCCGCCATCGGCTTCGTTAATACTGATGGAAACGTTTTTGAAACGGAGAATAATATGCAAGTATGCGTGCAATTTAATGACCTTCGGTGTTGCAATGGTTAGCGCGCCCAATTCTTATACATACAACGCGGGTTTACTTCCCGCACTGACCAGTAATGGCTTCAGTATCGAGTAAGTAGCAACAAAAAAGCGTCTCAATCGCAAAAGGATTTTTGAATCGGTGTAAGTGTGTGCTTTTTTAACCCCTGCTAAACTAAAAAAACACGCCTAATGTCTGCTTCCAAGGATATATATCCTACGGTGCGTGGCAACACCATTTCCTACTTTCCCAAACCATATGAAGCCATTAAGGAGTTATCAATTAGTAGAACTCAACGAATGCGTGTATGTCGTCTGTCTGGCTAGGTTGCAATCATAGTGCACTCCACACGTATCCAACATTCATTGCCTCCATCCATCCAGCCATTCTACATAGTAAGAATTTCCTTCTTGGCCATATTTTTTCATTGTTATTGTTGTTGCTGAAATGGTCAATGACTCATTGACCCGATTCTTGCACGTACGATTTGTTGTTTGCATTTCTTCGTTTTCGTTTCGTTTCGCTCTTGGTCCGTCTGCTATTATATATTTATTATTCTTCTACTTCATTGTGCATTGTACGCATAAGTGGCAACAACGTTTTGTTGCCATCTTTTGTTGTAAACACATACACATGCTCGCAAACACAATACACCGTGCAATAACAGCTGCTGCCAACGAACAGTGTTCTTGTTGTTTTTTGTTGCTTCTGGTGCTGTGGGGTTGCGTTCGGCATTGTTATGGTTGCATGTAATGTTGTTGCACTATTCTTAGAGTTTATTGGTGTAACTTCAATAGCTATTATATTGTTAGCAATTGTATGTGGGTACTTTATGTATACAAAATGTACAGTGATGGCTCTCATAGGTGGACACTAGTACTTGGAGAGTTTTTCCCTACAACACATAGCAGCCCCCTACGAAAAGCCATTTCCGCGGCATTTGTTTAAAGAATAAACTAGTTTTTTATTTTAGCTATATACAAAGAGAAATGAATAAGAGAATCCATTCCTATCTTTACGTTCTCTCGATGACGACGAGGTAGTAGGCCATTTCAACGATTTCGAGGTGCTGTTGCATGTTACTCTGTGGTTGGACACAAAAAGGGACAGAAATACAAGGGAATACGTATTTTCGTTCGATGCAACGAACATAAAACATAATTTAGCAGTCATTCGTATCAGTCAAACACTATTTAAACTTAGTTTGCCTCGAAAATTATCAAATATCATCAAAGTTTTACAGTCGACCACTAACTTTTAGCGAACCGATAATCGCTATGCTACTTAACGATTTTTATCGCTTGAAGTAACGATTGTGTGATTCACTAACGCATCCTTAACGATAGTAAACAGCTGACTTTTTGTGTTTACTGAAATTGATATTAAGTGGCAGCTCTGTCCATGTAAATGTCTAAATATACGAAAAGCATAAAGAGGAATCGATAAAACCAAACAAATTTCTGTTATAAAATTGAATTTATTTTATAAACGTTTTAACAATGTAAGTATGTTTATATATATTTTTTATATTTTTTAGAATGACTACCAATCCAAGTGGGAAACGGAGGCGCGACTCGCAGGAGCACCTGTCGATATTGGTGGATATTTTTATTTTTTGGAATTTAACAACACAAAAATAGTTGTCGTTAATTTTGCAATAGTCGAATCGCTAACTTCAACAGCTGTTTTAGCGATAGCGAATATCGTTATAAAACTGCCTGCAGAATACCAAAATCGTTAATTTTATCGTTAGGTGAATTAAACGATTCGATTCTCGTTGAAACAGCTTACGGAATCGCACTATGAAACAAATATGAAACAGTTGGTATCCCTCTCTTTACGTTCTAGGTATTAGGTCATTTTATCGAGTTCGAGTTGCTGTTGTATGTTAAGGTCACCTTAGACCAGCGGATTGTCGGGCCGACTCATCTCCCAGTGTAAGGTGAAGTCGGCCGACTAATCGGGCAAAAATCAAAACTAGTTTGATTTTCAGGAAGTCGGCCGGAAAGTCGGCTAGTGTAAAGCGACACAATTGCCGACATAAAACTCCGCCTAACAAATAGTCGGCCGACTGGTACGCAGGTCTAAGGTGCCCTTTACTCTTCGGTTGGACATTAACCGAACAGGAAGGAAATGGAAATCGTATTTTCGTTCGATGCAACCAACACAAAACATTATTTAGCTGCCATTCGTATCAGTCAAACACTATTTAAACTTAGTTTCCTGAATATTTTGCTTCTGGGTGCTTGTGGCTCTCTCGCCTATCCACTCTGTTCTCTTTCATGTTCCTAGTAAGTACATAGACGATCAGCTGTGTCATGGATGTCCGTTGGTTTGTCATGGATACTCCCTGCTATGACTCAATGACTAAAGGCCATATTACACTGATCAATCTGCTTTCGGTTTACACTATGAGTTAATGGAATGGAAGAATACAAAATCATGTTTTTGCAAAGTGAAAAACCAGGGGTAGCCATGCCACAGCTGTACTATGCACTAGGAAAATGATATAGAACAGATTGGGTAGAGAACGATAAGCAACCAGAAGCAAACCATCCAGCAAACTAAGTTTGTTTGATTGAAATTAATGTCAGTTAAATTTTATTTTATGTTGGTTGCATCGAACGACAATATGCATTCTCTTTTATTTCTGTCCGTTTTATGTCCAACCAAAGTGTAAAATTCTATAGCAACTCGAACTCGATGAAATACTGTTGTATATTTCTCTATGGAATAACAAATCAGCTGTTGGGGAATAATAATGAACAAGACATGGGTGAACAAAAGCTAAGTCTTTGAAAAAATCAAAAAATAAGAGTTTTTTATTTATTTTTGTCCATTTTAAAATGCGACCCTGATCGAATTTTTTGTGAGAAAAATTAAAAATCTGCACATCATTCTGCCGAACTTTAGACTGTTCTATTCAGCCCCAGAAAATGAAAATGTGGACATATTCAACGATTTCGCTAAAGCGGACCCCACCCACACTTGCACATCTATCAGCATGAGCGACAAAATTTCCGTCCGATTTTTGATATTCTTCTTACATTTCGAACAAGTCGGACCAACTTTAATTTATCTCTTTCAGTCAATATGGCAGGATATGGGACCGTTGCATTTTTTGTTGCAAAACTGGCTGCATATTTAACTATTTGTTGTAAATTCAGTTTGAATTATATTTATTTTCCATATTTCGATAAACTTATTCAAAAACCCTTTTATGTCGAAATTTCGCTTAGAATGTTGGTCCGACCACTCCACATACTAATGGATAAGCAGGACCGTAATTTGAAAAATCAAAGTCATTTTGATTTTGTCCGACTTGTTGGTTCAGACCATAAACTTTACCTTAGACCGGCAGAAAAGTCTGAAGACTACATGTCGATCTTACAAGCTAGTTATCGAAAGTTTTTATTTATTTATTACTTACAAAAAAAATGTTATTCTACAAAGAATTTATTTTGTTAAACTTCACCAGCCGATATCACAAAAACTGTGTGAGATATTGACAAATTGTGTTTTACAACTGCCTCTAACTTCACGTTTTCTCGGATATTATAATTTCTCCTGGCAAATTAACGAACCTGGTTGAAATCTTATTTTGAATACATGTTACCACATTATATGTTTTTTAAAACTATTGTTATCGATAAAAAAAAAGGTAACGCAAACTTAAGAGAAAATGTGATAGTGGTACAAAAATGAATGATACCTTCTCTAGCTATGGCTAATGCTTCACATAGCATGGCATTGGCCGATACATTTACATTTTTGTCTCATCACATCACAATATGAATTCTAAAATTTGGATAATTTTGATATCATTTGATATCAAAAATAACAGAACTATTATAATAAGCCGATGCATATGATTGTCAAATATGTAGTTAGGCTAGAGTATGATTTGAAGTCTGGGTTTTGAAGGCCACATCAAACAATGAGAAAAATGTTGAATAAAAAAAATCGATAACTCGCTTATCTAAGTGGTACGTCCAACACCCGCTTCATGGCTTTTCCTTCATTTGATGTGTTACTTTTTAAATTTACTTACCACTTACGACTTTCCAAATAAAACGATCCACACTTAATACTACGCAATGTGGCAACATTTGCTGTAATGGGTGAAAAAAATGCGATACGGCAACACGTTCGTAGCCAGTGCTAACAAACACATGGTAGTAGCAGATGTTGTTGTAATTGTAAGCAGCAACAACAGACATTATATTTTCGTTCATTCGTTTCAGTTGTTAAACTCTACACATATATATAACAAGAATACAAAAAAGGATAAAAAGGATTGTGACAAGCGAAATGAAAAATGACACGGATAAAATGTCGTCACCTGTTTAAATACTATAGCTGGTAGATACTTCTACCATGATCAATATGTATAACATTTACCGAGCGTTGTTGTGAACAATTTATTTCCAATTTTGTTTGCTATCGGAAATAAAAGGCTATCCTTTAAACTTAGAGATGTAAAAGTATACGTAGTCTTCGATTAAACAAAAGAATTTTAATGAACTTAAAACGTGTAAGTCATTTTGGAAAAACGTGTAAGTCATTTTGGACCCAACTCCTTGATAACATTTTCATTCGCAAGAAATGATAACAAAATTTATCTAAGATATCTTTTTGTTGCCATTTCTTGAAATTTAACATGTGGCAACATTGTCATTGCACAAGTCGGAATTTAAGTGGGAAATTGGAATGCCACTTAATATCGCCTAGCTGTCCCGTACAAATTAAGCTATAATTAACTTTAGCGGGGTAAAAAAAAAACACACTTATTGATGACTAAAGGCCGTGTTAGATTGTTAGATAAATCTTTGGATATGACAACATTTTCATATTGTGAGAGAAGATGGAATAGTTTAAACTTGAGGAGAACAATTTGCAAACGAAATTTTGACAGATCTGTTAGATTTCGATAATTTTTTGGGTTTGTTCGAAAAATTATGCCTGAATGAAACGAACAAAAACAAAGAAAACGGCAATAAAATCTGTTATTTCGAAAATTTTTACAAATGTTTAGTCTTTGTTCACAATTTGGGGTTTTCTGTATTCTATTTTTATTTTAAAACTGTACATAGTTTGTGAGTTTGCGGACAGATGTTCTTGCATTCTCAAAAAAAATAATACTGAAAACAGAATGATCGTACGATTTCTTTCAAATAGAAGAGAGTTTCATTCCATTTCTCTCCCACTAAATCGTTCCATTGGATCTAATAGTCTAACACGGTCTTAAGCGAGATATCGCAAATAATGTTGTGAATTTTATCGGAAAAAATGTGGAACTTTACATATTATTAGATTGACATTATCGGTTTTATCTGCTGCATGTTATCGATAATTTATATGTTTCTGCAATCCCATAGAATAAATAAATCAGTAAACTATCGATAAAATACGAGAGATAAGACTGATTTCAGACATTTTTATCAGTCATACGATATCTATAATTTATTGATTCACTTATTCCCAATTTTTGACTGATTATTTAAATTGGCAATCAGTTGATTTTGATTTGTTTGATCTGACTTTAAATACGAAAAGAGTTTTTCAAGGCTTTGTCAAATAATCATACTACCATGTGGCAACAGTGGCAAATGCTACGAAAAATAACCGGTATTCATATATTTATCGGCTAATCGTTACAATACATCAAACTGACATCATTTGCAAAAGAAAGGTGAAGTAATAAAATACAAAATATTTAATGAAATTGGAAAATATTTGAGCAGCAACAAAGTTCTAACTGCACTACGAGTTAAATGATATGTTTTTATTGTTATTTCAACTAGGATGGTGATTATAATTGTTCACATTAACAACTAAAGAAGCTTTGTGTTTGTTCTTCGTGTTGTATTCTGTCAAAATCATATGGTCACTTGATCATAGTTTAAATGCCCCACTAAGGCTGTTTAAACAGGAATCAACTATTAACCTAAAAAATTAATTCAGATTTTAAGTTATGGTGGATTGTTGATCAAAGATGATTGACTTGTGCAAAAATTGGGCCTAAATCCAATATAATGATCGATAGTCATCAGTAACATACCGCAGATAAGACTGGTATCTGCCACATATCGAACCACATATTTGGCATTTATTATACTTGTCATTCATAGATCGATGTTATAGCTGGTATCCTGAATAGTGGTTAAACTCTATAAATCTTCATGCATGTGATGAACGAATCTGTGGTCCGCTTTGCGAAAATGTATAAACAAACTCTGTTTAATTAATTTATCGATTACACTGGTTACGACTCAAATTTCCGACAAACATATTGATTTGCCACATAACTTTTGGTATAATTTCTTTAATATTGAACTTCTATCGGAGACAGGTGGTTTTATTCGATTGGAATAAATATAAACTTTAGTCAATATTTTTGTATAGGTAATCATAGTTTGTGCAGTTTTTTTTCCAATTTAGATTTATCATGACCAACTACTTGTTAATTGAAATTATTGTTTATTAAAAAAAAAACTCCCGGCAACTGAGAACACACCTCTATTTTACAAATTTTTTAATTTCACATGTCGCTTTTACCCACAAATACGCAGTCGTTAATCATATTTTTCATATTTGCATTTTCGCTTTTATTTAATTGAGTTTATAAAATTCACTTAATATCTTAACAAAATCTCCCAACTATCACAATTATAAAACATGAACATTAAAAACGGCGACGAAACTGAGAATATTAAAGTTGGCATGTTATCGTTTCCAGTGACTATCTCAAAACACGCACCTGCCGTAGTTGAGGGAAAAGTGTCAAAGTATTATATTCGACTCTCTCTCTCTCTTTCGCACTGTATTTATTGAACTTTGTTTGAAATTCATACAAGCAAAACATCCGAACCGGAGGCAAGTTCGCATTTTGGTTGACAGGTAAAATCTGAGTTTTAAAATTCATTGCAAAATGTTAACACTGACAATCAGCCAACAAAATCCTAATATAACTCTGTAATCAATGGACAGTAAACTAAAGCAATCGTTGCAAAAGTATAGTTAAAAATAAAATAAATGGTTTCCCATTACATCCCATGAAGTGACCGGGGAGAACTTCTCACAATCACTGAGCTGTGCGCTTTCCAGTTTTCACTCACTGATTGGGACCTACAGTTTTACACCGTTTCCGAACGGTATTTTTGAGAAGCTTTTCATGGCTATATACTCGATAGTGTCGTCGTCACTATGCGACGTGACCGCCGCCGAAAGAAACATTTTTTTGAAGGTGGTCAGAGCAGGGTTCGAACCCAGGATCTCATGTACAAGAGTCGCGCACACTAACCATTGCACCACCGACGGCCACGGCATAGTTATTAAATTTAAATGTGAATCCTTAAACATCTCTCCTGAAATTCAGAGTTGTACTTCCTATTTAGTGTTAGCATCTCAATCTGAATGTCAACGTGAATGATATTCATTATTATATTAACATGACATATTCTGGCATTGCAGTGCATTTCTATTTTATTTACTTGATTATGCAAGTCCGTTGCCACCCTGTGTCATCGTATTTGTGCACATATCTTTAGTGGGGTAACCTTCTCTGACATTTAAGTGATTTCTTGGTTGTTGGTTTTTTTTGCCCCGCTCAAAGAAACGCTAACGAATGAAAAGAAACAAACCCAGACTTTGATGTCTACCGCCAGTGTAATATCATATCACCATATATGAAATCGTTGAGTGGATCATGTATACCGGGCGTCGTAGACAAATATTCTGTGTAAAAACTACTTACAGTTGTGGTAAAGCAAAGAGCACATATAGTACTCGTAATGATTACGAAATGTATATTGTTTTAAGGAAACTGAATGTTCGATATGCATGAGGTAAGACAAATCGCCGTTCAGTATACCTGAATGTGTATACCGAGTTCAAAGTTTTCGAGATTTCAAGCTTTTGTGGTACATAAACCCGCGTTTTATGGAAATCGAGAAAGCTAAGAAATCGTGGTGTACCTGGTTTCGTGGCTAACTGTTTTTGCTCAAAAAGCGCGATTTGGGCTCCAAAAAGTGGGGTTTTATTTTAATTTTTAAAAAATAACTTACAAATACAATACAATTACAAATACTGAGTATTGATTTCGTCTTTATATCTTAATTTTTCTTATATTTAAAGCGCTGCCTTAAGACCGATTATTAGGGTGTTTCGCCTGCCAAAAAAAAGTAAGAGCATCCGAACGATGCATAGATACTAGAGGTTTACGCCGCTTATTTCTGCTTCGGCGGCGGCGTATGGACCAGGGAAAACCGGCGGCGGCGGCTATTCCTAATTGTTAGAAATCTCACCCGGCTGCTGCTGTGTAGAGTTTGTGTTCTAGCATGTCGAATTTCGGCTGGCAATTATGCAAAATTCGAACTGCTAATTCTTGGGAAATTAAGCTGACTGTTTGTTATTAGGAATTATTCTGATTGTGGTTGTGTAGTTTATAGTTTGTTGCTCGTAGTGATTGCAACGTGTGTTGTAAATCATGACAATGCCATTAATTGATCGATTATATGAAAGATTAAACAAAATGTTATACGCTGCGCCGGTTTCTACGTAATCAGGCGGCGGCGTGGGAAAACACTCCAAAAATCGGCGGCGTCAAGGTCAAATAGTTACCAGCTTGATAATGCAAAAGTAAAAAATATAAAAACTTTATTCTGCATGCCTGAATACTGGGCGAGTTTTTATGAAAATTTCGTTTCGGAGTTGTATAAAAGTAACAAAAATTTCGTGACCCGCCAACTTTACTCAATTTTCCTTTGCTTTGTACTCAGCTCTGGACGAAAATTGCATTCACAAAAGCAATTACATTGGTTTTTCTTCAAAGGTTATTTCGTAGGGAAACAATTGTTGGAGATCAAAATTTTGACATTTCGATTATTTTATCAAGTTTAACCTAAATTGGTTATACTTCCCTGCAACACAAAATTCCGTGTAGAGATAAATGACAAACATTAAGTTTGTTTTTTTATTCCCTGTTAAACAATTTTTTCGACGACTTTGTATGGAGTGCCGCTTAATATCGCTTAGTTCCCCATACAAAGTCGTCGAAAAATTTCTTTAACAGGGAATAAAAAACAGGCCTATTATTACGAAAATTTCGCAACAACTGAATTCGAGGCTTAAGTCCCGTATTCAGTTCTTCAGAAATGTTCGTTGCCATAAGAAATGCGTGTATTAAAAGTAACGAAAATTTCGTGAACCGAAAAGGTTGCTCACGTTTCATTTACCTGGTACTTAGCTTTTTGCAAAAATTTCGTAAGCAAGATCTATTACAGAGTTGTTACGCCAAAGATAATTCGTACGAAAACAGTTGTTTGGGACTGGAATTCTGATATTTTGAAAATTTTAACAATCTAAAATAATAATAAAACATAAGTTACAAATAAAACTGAATATGAAGGGAATGGAATATTTGCTAGGAAAATTAAAGATAGGTGGTAACTCTCCGGAACAAAATTATCTGTTAAGAGATAAACGACAAATATTCTTACAAAAATTTCATAAGAACTGAATTCGAGGTTTAACCGGTGTTTGAAGTCAGCGGCACGAATCTAATCCGACGGTAAAAAAAAAAATAGAAATGCCAGATTCATATGCAGAAAAATTCACAAGAAATCCACCCTAAAAGATGAAGTTTAACAAATGGGTAGAAATCCAATAATTGAGGGATAAAATATGAAACATCAGGAAAATTATATGTTACTATTCTCAAGTGCACAAAGGGAGATTTTTCTCTAAGCAGGCCAACGCTGTTGATGTGTCGTCTCTTTTGTTGAATCACTCAAAATTAATTTAAAGTCATGCTATCCTGTATAAGCAGGCAGCAGTTTACAATTCAATAGTTGACTGCTATTTAATTATACCATAGTGTAGATGAACCAAACCCCGACCCAGTTTTTTGCTGTATTTGCAAGAATATAATTGAATGACAATAATAAACTGCATTAAAAGTGATATTAATTTCATATTTATAGGGTAATATTTATTTAATTGCATATTGTTGATGGAAATCGCATGATTGCATTGCATGGGTTTTTTTAAATTAGTTTTTTCCACTCTGTCTGGTTTCTAATATTTCACAACAAATGCAAAACTATAATAAAGTTTAAGTTTACAACAAAAATTTTCGTAAGAACCCAGTGACCAGAATTGTATGTCATTTAACACAAACGTGTCATGAAGAAACAATTTACAAGGGACTAATATCATGCACAAGCTATATTAGCTACAGGCAATGCAGTCTCTGATCGAATAGCCAATGGTATAAATTCGGGTTTTCAATAAGAGCGCTACAAAATAAAATAAAACACAACCGGTTTTAGATACCAATGAAATTCTTTATTCCTGTGAAAGTACGTTCGATGCCATTACGTACGGAACTCGATTTCTTTTGCATGGCCACCACGGGCACGCTTGCAGAAGTCCAGACGCTGAACCCAATTTTCGACGGTTTTCAAGCATAAATCGGCCGAAACTGCTGCAATTTCACGTTCGATATTCGTACGAAGTTCATCAATCGTCGCTGGCTTGTTGGCATAGACCATAGACTTGACGTAGCCCCACAGGAAATAATCTAACGGCGTCAAATCGCACGACCGAGGCGGCCAATCGACTGGGCCATTTCGTGAGATAACACGTTCACCAAACTTGGTTTCCAATAAATTAATTGTGGCATTCGCTGTGTGGCTTGTGGCGCCGTCCTGTAGGAACCACATGTCTTCCAAATCCATATTATCCAATTGGTGCCAAAACTATTCGGTTATCATTGAACGGTAGCGATTCGCATTCACAGTAATGTGCCGGTCTTGATCATCACGGAAGAAGTACGGCCCAATGACGCCGCCGGCCCATAAACCGCACCAAACCGTAATTTCTTCGGGATGCAATGATGCCTCATGGATTACGTGGGGATTGCTGTCTGACCAATAACGCATATTTTGCTTATTGACGAAGCCATTCAGCCTGAAATGAGCCTCATCGCTGATCGTTGAGGCCTCTTAAAGTTGGCCTCTTAAAGTTGAGGCCACTGACTCCAAATTTCGGTAGTAAATTTTAATAATTTCGACTCGTTGTTGGCTCGTATATCTTTCGATGATGAAATGGCAAACATTACTGAAGAGAAATGTCAAAAGAGCGGGAAAAAATATGGCGTCGTTTACTGTCCCTATCGATTTACTTTTGTAGCGTCCCTGTTGAAAAACCCTTTACTTTGTACAGGGTGATCCAAAATGCCGATATTGATTTGTTATATGCATAAAGTGAACCTACTTAATTTCATAATTTTTTTTTTTAAATATTTATTTGGGTCTTAAAGTTTTTTTCCACTACTTTTGGAAGATAATATCGACAAGTAGGCGCTGCCATTGTTGATTACTATTGGGGCTATTGTTAACGCATTTTCAATCGTTCTGGCAAGAAATTCGGGAAATAAATTCTCACACTGTTATCGGGTATTCACTTTCAGAGCTTCCAGAGTTTGTGGCTTGGCTTGTTCATATATACCTGTAGCTTCAAAAACCCCCAAAGAAAGAAGTTTGGAGCGGACAAATCGGGCATTGAGCGAACTGGAATCGCTTCCTTCAACATACCCATGATTGGATAAAGGGGCGTGGTTTTGCGAGCTGCGTGTGCAGTTACATCGTCCTGTTGGAACCACTTGTCCTCCAGTCCCAATACAACAATTTGCGGCAATAAAAACAAAGTCATCCATGTTGTCACTGCGTCTTCGAAAAAATAAGACCTGATGACATCTCGGGCGTAAATGGCACACCATCTAGTGAGTTTGAGTGGATGTAACGGCTCTTGCTACGTGGTTTATCAGAGCCGCAGAAGCGCAAATTTTGTTTGTTTATGTAACCGTTCAGATAAAAGAGGACCTAATCGCTCATGATAAATTTCGACCGAAAATCGTGCACTGCTGCGTTGAGGTTCAGGAGGTTGGCGTAAGCGTAGATAGACGCTATTGACGGTCTGCAGACAGCAGCTCATGGGCTGCCTGTATTTTGCAAGGGAACATCTTCAAGTCTTTGGAACGAACACATAGAGGACTGTCGGCACCTCATATCTGACGTGTTGTTGCAGTCTATTCGAGGCTAGAGTCTGAACGCCTAAGTTGTCCTAGGGCGGCCAGGAAGTTTGCGCTGAAATTCACATTGCACCAAAACCACTGACAAATTATTTCGAAAAAAAAATAGCCGAGAGTATTCCTTGTTCTTGAGGAGTATAGCGTCCCTCGGATTGTCGACGTGTATTCTCTATCTGTTTACTCCACGAATATAAAAAAAAACCGAACCTTTGCCGGCATTTGCACAAGTTAGAGCGTTTTCCGACAGGGTGATACATTTTAAGCAGCGGTGTGGATCAGTGTTGCCAGAAGCTGTCAAAATAAACATGCCAAAAAAGTGCAATTTGCAAAAAAAAGGGCTAAAACTGAAATCATCAACAATTGTCGTACGGATAATTTGATACGGAAAAAATTTACACGTAGAAGGAGTCATATTACACCTTTTGGGACATTTTAAAACTGGCCCGTCTGTCTGGTCAACATGGTAATTGCAGTAAACCTTTACCGATCACAATGCAATATTGTCATTGGCTGGTATTTAAACAAACTTAGTTTTGGATTCAAAATGGATGTTATGACCCCACTCCTTCTGGTCAACATGGCAACTGCGGTAAATCTTTACCGAGCACAATGCAATATTGTCATTGGCAGTATTTGAACAAACGTAGTTTGTGATTGAAAATTGATGTTATGACCCCACTCCAGGTACATCCCATTCAAATATTGAGCAGAAAATTCGCTGGAAGTCATGATAAATACCCCAAAAACACAACACATCCTAAATCTATATATCATTAGTAGAAATGCAAAACCACGTAACTACAATTTTAATTTATATTTCCAAGAGAAGAAACAATCCTCGTAAAAGGCTGAGGAATTAATATTTCAATTCAAATTTTCAAATCTTTGCTAAAGTAAAGTTTTACCTTCAGTAAGATTCGAAAATATACTGGCAAACTGTATTTTTTTGTGTTTTTTTATAAGTTTTTTTTCAACTCCTTTGAACAAAATGAAAATTGTAGTTACGTTCTTTTGCATTTTAGCGGACGATATATAAAAATGGATGTACGAGTATGTATGTATGTGTGTTTATGTTACGAATGGACTCGAAAACGGGGAGACCGATTTTGATGAAATTTCCAGACAATATTCAGAATCATCTAGCGGGTGACATGGGCTATACAGCCAGGGCGAAAGTGGGCGTTGCCACGCCCCCTTTTCAAAAATCGCTCTGACGGCTTTTCTAATAGACCAATAGACCGATGGTTATGTAAATTTCACAATGTGGTACTGACGACCTGCTGATACTCCTTGGCTATACTTGGTTGTGATTGGATAAAGGGGCGTGGCACCGCCCATACAACTTGAAATTTAAAATGGCTATATCTCATGAACTGTCAGAGATATGAAGATGAGATTTGGTATATATGTTGTTGAAAGAAACCGATATAACAACCATAAATATAGTTTGAAACGTACTGGAACAACAAATTTTGTTCACCCTTTGACATTTCAAAAACTTTGAAGGCAAAACGTAGTTTGCCGGGTCCAGCTAGTTGGTAATAAGATAATATTTTACACATGTCACTCTGCTATTGAATATGGGCAAATTTGCCACGGGTAATTGAAGGTTTGTCGGCTGTGAACACAAAAATATAACTCAATTCAGGCACAGAAGTTAGGCATGTGTTTAACTGAATTGTCTATTATTCCGACAAAAACCATTCATTTTTTAATTAGAAAAATAATACTGAACTTGTAAGCTTGTAGAATTAATTTCTCATACCTTAACTAAAATGGTACTCAGAACCAAAGGATAACTAAAGGATGAACCAGCGCGTAAGGTATTCGTAGACGAACTCGAAGCAAACCATAACATAGAACGACCAAGTCTCCGCTGAAAGGATCAAGTGGACAAATTGCTGCGAAATCTTGGCGTTATCAACTTGACAGAAAAGGCAAACGATCGTGTCGGTTGAAATAATATGTTATCTTCGGTCGTCGGTGGTGCAATGGTTAGTGTGCGCGGCTCTTGTACATGAGATCCTGGGTTCGAACCCGGCTCTGACCACCTTAAAATTTTCTTTCGGCGGCGGCCACCTCGCATAGTGACGGCGACACTATCGAGTATCTAGCCATGAGAAAGCTTCTCAAAATACCGTTCGGAATGGGTGTAAAACTGTAGGTCCCAATCAGTGAGTGAAAACTGGAAAGCGCACAGCTCAGTGATTGTGTGAAGTTCTGGGATGTAATGGGAAACCATTTATTTTTATTTATTTATCTTCACTTAGTGAGGCCCCTAACCCCTCGGATTGTTTGAGGTTAAGTATGTTCGAAATATTCTCCTGTTTTCTGAAACACTTGTATCATTATCTCATAACAGAACTCCAAATGTTTAGTTCGCAATGTTATCAAGACTTTTGTTGGTCTCTATTAACATTTCGTATATGACAGCTTGTGATAAGATATAATCCTTATCATACTTCCTATCACTGAACATTTTCCTTCTCTTTACGATTCTCTTCGATCTCTTTCAATTTGTTTCTTCTCTTGCATGTGTTGGGCAAATGTAGCACAACATTTCAATCAAACAAGTACACACTACAGAGATACTCATCAGACATTTAACCATTGCTGACGTTATTGCTGGCGTTTCTGCGGTATTAATTAAGTCTATAAAGTCTAGACATATTTTGTTTTATAGAAACCAGTGGCAACAACAACAAAAAAAAAACGACAACAACGGCGAAACAAAAATATAAAAACAAAAACCTTGTGGTTCATTGAATCAACACAATTTTTAAATAATTTATTTTTGTTGCGGTGCTTACCATTTTTTTGTTTGCTATTCAGTCACAAACTGCTGATAAGCTGCTGAAAAGGCAACATTGATCACATCCAAATAAACCTTACGAAAAGTTCATACATTGTTTAAGAAATTGTGGTATGGGATTTCAGTTCCACAATGAGGTCATTCGCAAAAAGGGATGTTATTGCGATAAATGTTGCTGTTAATTCGCATAATACGATACACTTAGTACTAATCAGGCGGAGAATTTTTGTCGATATTCGAGTATCGCCGGAATTTATTGTTTAGTTTGGAGATTCATATTGAACTTAGTACAGGCCGTAATTGCTTAATGTTCTAACATAGTTTTGAAATTTTGCGGCCCTCCGTCTCTTTGTTGCTAGTGTTATACTGGGCAGTGTGGTAATGAGATAAAGTAATGAAGTAGATAATTTCAAGCCGTGAAAAGTATCACAAAGAAGAAATGGTTGCAAACTTCGCTAATTATAGAGCATTCTGGAAAATACTTAATTTTTATGTATTATTGTAGATGACTGCAGTGAGTATGAAGCATTTGCTCATGTCGTTCTTGAGCCAGTTTGGAGTAAGTAAGTAGGCTGTGGGATCTACGAGTCTACATTAATTACATATGTATTTTCCCATTATAGCCCACCAGAAGTTTTATGTGTTATTCCTATAACTAAGTTCCTCCGTACTTTCGAACAAAAAATACATCAAATCTGCCCAATATAGTTGTAGCATTCTATGAAGGCACGACCTTCTACAACTTATATCTTCGAGTATATCTTCAAAAAGGAGTGTTCCTTTAACAATGTTGAATTAGGCAGTATCGTACTTTGTGCACTTTATTTGTGTACTAGATTATTGTGAGTACCTGTCACAATGTACTTACGGGCAGTGGTATAGTGGACTAAAGTATTTGTTCGGAATAGGGTACAACTACACGCAAAGGAAAAAAACCGTTATTGCTCGGTTGCCGCAACAATACTTTGATTGATTTTTATTAATTTATTAATCGCAACCGTTCATTTAGTTCTCCCAAATAAACTCGTATATCACAAATGTGTATCATGTTGTTGCAATCGAGTTCTCGTTTGCATCAAACGCGTACAAAATTACATTTGCCGCAAATTTAAAAAACGTTTGTGATAACTGAAATTAGCCAATTTTCTAATGAGAGCACAGATTACGAAGAACGTAAATTTCTCTCATTCTGTCGACTGTATACACAGTCTTATCCACTCGTTTGGCATACACACTCACGCATACACATAAAAGTGATCACACACTTTAATGCTTTTACCTTGTCAATATATCAATATCTTGTCAATATATATGCACAATTGACGCATGTAGTTTGCTGAGCTTTTAATTGTTATTTGAGTGCAAGGCGAGACAGATGTGTGAGAAGAGAGTGAAAAAATATATAAAAGTTCCAACTTTTTTTTAAATCAAACTTGATGGGTAATACCAAAATCATAAAAGTGGGTAATTTTAACAAAACAGAGCTTATGGAAACCATAAATAAAAGTTTTTAACTCGTTTACTGAAAAGGATTTTCAATTCTCACAAACGTTTTCTTAGTTTAGTGTAACTACAACTCGGTTGCTGTAACCGAAAGAACAGTTGGTAGAACCGTTTTTCGCAAACGTTCTTTTAGCTCTAATTTTTCATAACTCGTTTACTGTAAACGTTTTGCAGTTCTCGCGAACGTTTGCTAGTTTGGATTAACTAAAACTCGGTTGCTGTAACCGAAGCAACAGTTGGCGGAACAGTTTTTCGTTTCTCGCAGTTTTTTTAGCTTATATTTTTCATAACTCGTTTGCTGCAAATATTTTTCGGTTCTTCCAAACGAAACGACATGTATGGCTGAAATGAATTTCGTGTCTCCCAACTACAGTCCCCAAACGAACTTCAGTTATTTGAGACTTCGTTAGGGAGGAACGAGTTTTTTCTTTACGTTTACTGGTTCTGACCATCGTCGAGTGAAAATGTAAGTTGGCGAGTGCGGAGCATAAACCGCTCTCGTATGTACCATGAAGAGACAATACATTTAAAAAATACACATTACCATTAATGACGACAATTAATATTTTGAGAGAGAATTGAATTTCTATTTCGGGAAATACAAACCGAACATTCAACTTATGTTGGGGGTAATGCCAGACCACTATTTGATAAACCATGTGCCGCATAGGATACTCCACCCTATATGCAAACAAACTCTGTATTAGGGATTTGGCTGGACAAAAGCACTGACTCATATCCTAGCGACATTAAAATATCTGATCTGCATTCCATCTGAAACTGACACAGTACTACAAATTAACGGTACACATGTTCTTACGGGAGACAGTTTATCGGAGACAATAGCAAACTATTTTAATTATATACTCACACCTCTCTCATAGTCTACGTCACTGTCTCCCAGTTTTCGAAGACAGTAAAATCGGGAAATGATTTGATGTAATCCACCAATTCGGTGAAGCATCGTTTTATTTGCGAAAAATGAGAAACATGATCAAAAAAAACCGCACAATTTGGGAAAACGTATTTTTATGTAGAGATTTTGGTAAATAATGGTTAATTCACGAGAAAAGACTCAGCTAAAATGTATTGTCTTTACAATTCTTTGGACGACTAAGTTACACAAACATTTTTCTTTTCTTTGCAAACTAATACATACATATTCCCAATTGTCTTGTCTCGTGTAAACGCAGGGTTAAACTGTAGACACAAACTCAATAATA
Source organism: Phaonia tiefii (assembly GCA_963931995.1). NCBI lineage: Eukaryota > Metazoa > Arthropoda > Insecta > Diptera > Muscidae > Phaonia > Phaonia tiefii. The sequence continues at coordinate 150,013,045 of OZ008369.1, read as the reverse complement.
CTTATCAATTTGAGTTGGTTGGTTGAAAAGGCTGCAAGACAGCATGCTGTCTAGCACACTTAGGCTAAAGAATCCCATTGTGATACCAGAAGTTACCTCCATAGCAGCAATTGACTAGTCGTCCAGCCAATTTGCCGTTTCAATAAATTTGTCTCTAAGACCTACAGGAATATCCTGTAGGGCTACGGTGCTAACTAAATGTGTTCCGAATATCCAAGAGAAGGTGTTTCGTCGTTTCCTCGTCCTCTTCCATGCTGCATCTACAGAGAGTGGAGTTTCTCTGTCCCAATCGTAGGGCGTGTTTTCCTACAAGACAATGTCCCGTAAGTGTTCCTATCATTGTGAATAACCTGCCTCTCGGCAAGTTAAGTAGTTGCCTAGTTCCTTTCCTGTCCACCTGTGGCCAGAGGACCCGGGCTTGTTTGCAAGTTGAAGTAAGTCTCCATTTGTCATTGAACATATTATCGGCCCACTGCCTGATCTGCAAACGGCAGGTAGAGATTGGCATACCAACACCTTCTTTTGCCGGAAGAACCTGTGCCGTAGTGCCCTGTCTAGCTAACGCATCCGCTACGCAATTGCCTGGAATGTCGCTGTGTCCCGGTACCCAGATGAGCCTGATGTCAAAATACTCTGCCATCACCCTAAGTGATGAGTGGCATTCTTTCACCGTCAGGGACGTAGCAAACATGGCTTCCAGGGATTTTATAGCAGCTTGGCTGGCTGTGTAGATACATATTCTCCGGAGGGTTGTGACACTACTTTTCAGTAGTTCAGCAACCTCCAGTATGGCGGTAATTTCCGCCTCAAATACACTACAGTGATCAGGCAGCTTGAAGGAGATATTTACATTTAGGTCCGGTGAATGGACCCCATAGCCTACGTGCTCGTTCAACTTTGATCCATCCGTGAAAAATCTGATACGCCTGGTATCCCCTTCCAGTGACTTTTCCCAGGTATTCCTGTTCGGAATAGAAGTCCTTAGATTTGTCGCTGGTAGAAGTTAGGGGATATAGTAGTCCGTTTTTACGGGAATAGACTGGATCCGGTGTAGTAATTCAGTGTGTCCCGAATGCCCCGATATCAAAACGCCACAATCTCTGATTCTCACCAGGGATGTAGCGGCTGCCGATTCGACCATGATATGAGGAGTTCAGATGCTCAGGATAGCACTGAGTGCAGTACCTGACGTCATGCCCATTGCCCCCCTAACGCTAATCAGTGCTGATCTTTGAATTTTCATCAAGGAATTCAGAATATATTTCTTTTGGATGGACCTCCACCAAACTACGATGCCATAGAGAAGTATTGAGTTCGTGTCAAATGTTTGTAGCAGCCGCAAGGATAACAACCTTTTGTTGACCCGTAACTTCCCTTCGAATTAATCGATCAAGCAGTTGAAATTTATAGAGCTGTCAGTTATATTCTAGTTTAACAATATGAAATATTCGCAACATTTCATTAGCTCGGGTCTGCTGACTAATGGATTTCAATTTCTGGGCATTATTTAACTTGTCAGAATATTGATCATCACCATCGCCGTTCTAATCCTTATCAGCAGCACTCTCAGCATTTGCTAGCGTGTTTAGTATCTATATATATATTTGTTCATTCTTATCACTTTCAATACTTAAATCGGGTTCAAAGTCTCAGTTTATTTCATCAAATTTCAGACATGAAAAATAATCATAAACAATTGTCGATATGATATCAATAAACTTTACTTGTATGCTAGAAGAAATCAATTTAATGACTACAATTCGGGACAGGGGAAATATTGTTGATGTGTTAACATCTATAGGCACGGGTAGGGCAATCTATCAAAGTGAAAAACACACAGCGTTAGCATCACATACGTGGTTGTTGTACAACAATAGTCTCTGACTGAAAATAAGTATGATGGTATTGGTGTAGCGGCAGCGAACAAACAAGCAGGTGGTCGTCGCCAAAGAGTATTGAATTGTATAGAGAACTCGTGGAACAAATTGTATGACTTAAAATCACTAGCGACATCTGGCGAATGATTCAAAACGTATTATTCTTGTGGAACATTTTTGATGTGAAACATTGATGCCTTTTGAAACATTTATGCTTTTTGTATTGTTTTATGTAATAACATTGTCGAAGTGGTGCATTTATATTGAAATATTCTAAAAAGAGAATAAGAATCGTTTATACCCATTTAGTCAAAGTATCTACATGAGAGCGGAAAAAGAGTGCAATAAGTTCTCTATACTATTCAATACTTTTGGTCGTCGCTCTGTTTTTTGACAAAACAAAAACAATGAGATACGAGTCTCAAAACTATGGGCTTAGACTTAGAAGCGGATTTGCATATGTGTTATAGCATTATATGTGTCATTCAGCACATATCCAATGACATCTAACCGTTTGACTTTCGAAATTGATAAATGAACAGGGAAACAAAAATATGAGGAAGACATTTACTTAGCGCGACCAAGAAATGATTTTAGAAACTCTTCATTGTACTGAACGAGGCTGCATCCTCAGCCTTGAAATACAATCACCACTCATATAGATCGATATGTGAAAACATTTCGGGAGACTTAACTTCATACAACGGGAATTCTGTAAATCTGGTAGTTTCTAGAACCTAACCGTCATACCCTTAAGTGTATCTATGGCAAACATCGTACTCACCTAATTCGGTAGAACTCTTCTTCTGCTAATGACCCTGTTCCGCAGTGACAATATTCGCGATACCACGTTACGTTTTGACGTGCCAAGAGAAGAGTATCCAGAAGACCCCCTTCCAAAACAGTAAAGGGTGAATCGTATGTCTCGAATATTTTTTATGCGCAACAGTTTTAGGAAAATTTGTCTTTTTACAGCAAGAATTCGGAAAATCCACTAGCTATTACTCCAGTTCTTAGAAACTTTCCGGACAAAGTGTTTAAAAAGATTTGCTACTTGAACCGAATTTACAATGGCTATTAGCAACAATGATCCTTTTACTTTTCCGAATGGATCTTTAAGCTAGGTTAACACCTCGGCAGGTTAGATTCATACCTCATGTAGACTTACAGCGGTCTTTCTTACAAAATCTACAAAGGGTTTCCTTCCTTGTTGAAAGACTTCATGGGCCAATGGCTAAAGATTTTTATCCAGACCATTTTAGATTATTTAGATTATCTAACTCAAATTTCGGGAAAGCGATTAGTTATTTGAAGACCTCGCCACCTCGCTGCACATATTTTATTCGAGCTTTAGTGGCATTTAATTTTTTACAGTGTACATTGCTGAATCAACCGATTTCCAGAAGAGTTCCAGGATCTTTCTTTCACCCATTTTTGAATAGTAATATTGCTTTGTTTTGTGAAAAATTATTTCTTTTTACTTCACGCTCTGTCTTCACTTTTGACGAAGGATGGATGAGAAGGATTCACAGTCCTGGAGGAAAAAAGTTGTCTCCAACAACCCAGAGTAATACAATTGTCTCTCATTGAGGAAGGGCTTAGTATGAAGGACTCGTTAATCAATCTCGAAATATACAGCAGTAGAAGGAACTCTTCCGAACTTATGTGTACATATGGACATTCAGGGACGGGTACACTCTTTAACACATGGAACACATGTATAAAATAGTAAGCATCTACCCAATACACGCTGAAAAATCTATTGTTTGGATGCAAATATAACGTGTTTGTAGCTTGTAGTAACTATAGTATACTTGTGTCGAAACACACTGTGTTTGCTATTCAATATTACATGTTTGAGACACAATGATTTAATATATGTATTTGTGACACAAATGTAGCTTGGTTTCTTCAAAACTGCTGAATACGAAAACGTGTCAGACAACAAAGATACAAAAAGCAGCAGATCTTCATTTAATGAAAACCGTACTTGCAAACATGTACAGGGTTCCTGCAATATGTATGGTTTTCAACGTGTAGAAGCCTATTTTGAATACTATATTTTTTCCTTGGATAGGTGTGGTTCTGTCGTATTGTAGGGTGACATACTTTTCCCAGCTCCCTATAAATGAGGAAAACAGGACATGATATTCCTACCAAGTGGCCTACTTACCGAACTCACAGAAAAAAAATGTATCCAATATATATTTTTCGTAATACGCTATTTCCCTAAATGTGATCATGGAATGGGACGGTGAGTGCTACACATTTCCTTATATACATATTACATATACAACATTTTCCCACCCACAAACACATCCATACATCAAAGTGTATCTGTGTGGTTTGTCCTACATTTGTTCTGCGGAAAATCCAATGATGTCCTATGTCCTCGTGTGTCGATAACGATGATGGTAATGATAACAGGGAGACACAAAAGGACGACGGACGACGAAGAGACCAACATAGAGAGCATGTTTGATATTTATATGCGTATGGCTGGCAGGCACCCACGCAAATTTTTCACATTTCCCACAGCACAGGACGAATGTTGTCTCGCTGCTACTCTTCGAATCTCTCCTTGTGTGTGAGTACATTATTTTTGGAGCTTTCGGTTGAGTGATTATGAGTGTACTCAAATAAAATCCTTGTCTGGCTGCGTATGTTGTTCTTTTGGAATTCGAGTACCTCTATTTGAATGTGTGTGTGAGAGAGAGAGAGTGCAGACAAATTTACGTACACATACATAAATTAAGGCTTTTTGGAATCGAAATCCTTATAAAGCAAAGCTTTTGTTTGTTGTCCTTATTTCCCTTTTTAAAGGAATTTCATTTAAAGAATCAAACAAAACGTTGATGGTGGTGATGATGTTGTTGAACATTTGTTTCCTTTGTTGTTTTTGATAAGCGTTTGTTGTTGTTTTTAGTCTGATAAATTTGTTGTTGTTGTGCTAAGGACTTTTGTTTAAGAATTTCGAATATTCATATGTACGTTCACCTTATACCTGAGATGAAAGCTCGACGTCATTGTTATTACCTTTACTGCTTTCTTTTTAAATTAAATTTGAAATATTTATGGTTCTTGCTTGACTTTGAAGGGGCGAGCAGGGAGAGAGAGAGAGAGAGAGATATACAGGAAATTTAATGATTTCCTTTTTGGGTAACACTACCGGGGGCAACGTGGGAAAGATGAGACGAAAGAGACGCCAACACAGTGGCGTGAATTTAGGTCAGTAGTTCAGAATCGAAGAATTTCTTAGAATATCAAAAGGAGTTATGAACCGCATAACAAACAGTGACAGTGATGTGAAATTAAATAGCAAACAACGTAGTTATAGATTGCTGGTTCGACGGCGAAATGGGTACAATCGAAGACATTGGCATCAATTGCTACGCGCTGTGTCAGAATCATTGAAGTCGATAGGAATACGGAAAATTTGCAAAGGAAAGCAGCTTTATAAGTATACGGTCCAGTGCAGAGATTAACTTATACGAACAGATTATATTGGTTGTGGATGTTGAGTATTGATTTCGAAACATTCTGGCAACTTGATCAGGAATTTCCTGATCCGGTAACCAAAGTCGTCGAATTTTTCAGACTCCGACTTAATGACTTTAAGACAATTCGTAATTTAAGAAGAAGATACGTAGTATTTGCGACAATGGAATCTTCGTGCTGGATCTTTGCGCCAAATGTTGATTAATATCGGCAACCAATGACCTACAACATTAATGAACTGTTATTTGAAGTAGATCTTGAAGTTTAAGGCAGCTTCCTAAGCTTGAGGGAATTATGAAGACCCTTCTCCAGACATCACAACAAATATTCAATCTTTAATTGGAATTGAACCGATAACCTCACGACAAGCAACCACAATACTGACCATCGCTAGCCATTCCGTACCTACGTGTTGCTACTTTTCCAGCCACACATATACTTCCATCCGTCTGAATATTGATAACAAAAACAACTCCTCATATATTCTTTGCGGGATGGAAAGGGGTGGACTTAGGGTATTTTAATCTTTGTGCTTCATCAAAAATTCATGAAATATTCCCAGAGACAAATATATTGTTTGTGATTCCGTTTGATGTCTGTGAAATCAAACTAAACACACTTAATAAGATGTGCAAGAGATATGGAGGTTTGTGGGAGGAAATGCGGTTTATATTTGTGTTACCATATGTCATATGGCAAGAGAGTTTATCTTCAAATCAATGAGAACTGAAAAAGAAACAGATTGATAAAATGTCAAACGTTGTTTGTGTTTTTCGAATTCAGTAGCATATTAAGTAAATTCCACATGAATTTGAATAACTGGTCGTGTCGATGCAAACGGATCGAAGTACAGAAGGATCCCAAACACCTCCAGGTGGCAATTCCCCTATTCACTCGCTTGTGCTGTCTCTATAGTTATACATAGAACGTTTAAAACTGAAAGCTTCAACCGCGATTAGACGTATCAGTCCATAACTAATCCTCCACGAAATAGACCTCCCCTTTGTGTTTTACGGCGTCGCTATAAATATGCAACTTTGTGGGTTTAGGAATCGCTTTGAATGATTGCAAAATTTTAAAAATTTCCGACAATTTCGTTTTGTGTTTTATCATCTAAATACAATATTTTTATTATTTACTACCCAGTAGACTAAGTGTACCCAAAGCCACCAACCAAACCACAGAGTTAATATTTGTAGAGTGCCCATGTGTCTCAACTAAAGTTTCATTTCACAATCTTCGTCGAAAGATAGGTGGCATAGAAACATGTTCGAAAATTGACTTACACCAGGTGGGGTTACCAGAGCTCCAGACGTAAATTTGTCATGTCGTTTTTGTGGAGAACTCTGAAATTGAAACGTATTTTGGACTTTTTTGTTATCTTTTCTTGTTAGTATAAATTTTTGTGTTGTATTTAACACAACAATTTTAACACACAAACACGAAATGCCGTTGTTGGTTGATTTGAACTAAAGCCTCCATCTGCTATTATTAAAGCAATACTTTTCTACGTTCTTCTGCAACAACAACAAATGTCGTGCATTTACTGAGAGAAGTGGTCCCTCGAAGTATATCCAAGTATTTATCAAAGGTGGTTGTAGTTAGTAGCTGTTTTAAGAAATGTACAGCACAAAGTAAATAAACAATTCTGAGAGATATGAAATCATAAAACAAAATAAAAAAAACCGAAAACCACAAACGTCTTAAATAGAACTGCTAGAAATTGCCATAAGAAACAAGAACAAATAGACTGGTTCTCAAATACCAACACCAAATCGAAACATGTTAGACTTTGACCCAGACACTGTTAGAAACCACTTTCGATGAGATTTCGACTGTTTTTGGAATGATAGTAGATAGACGAAATGGAGTACGCGTGTCTACATTTTAGAAGTATTGAATGGCTCAATAAAATACATGAGCATTATTTCAAATGTGCATAGACAAAGTAGAAACCTGACGCAAAAGCAGATATTGAATTATCGTGAGCAATCTCGCTGTGAAGGTCTTTTATTTTTGGCATATGAAAACAATTTATAATCACGGGCTTGTAGTCTGATAGCTAAAGTCCAAATAATGATAATTAACTTTTTTTTTCAGTTGCAATCATTGTTTTTAGAACAGGAATCAATTTTCGACTGATCGTCTACATAAAGTGGAAAAGTATGGAAAGGGAAGTGTAAAATGATCAATCTGAAATTTAGAAATATTACAGGGTTGCTTTAGAAACAGTACAGGGTTGGTTTAGAAACACCACAGGGTTGCTTTGTTTTCATACCCGATGCATGAGAATGTGGGATCCAACCCCGCGCGTGATGTCTTTCTGATTTCATCAACTTTTCCCCATTTAGGGGTAGCAGCACACTATCGCATGGAATCGGAATTAAACTCTAGATCCAGATCACTGATTGCGGGATGCTATGCGCCAATCCCACCTCGAGACGTAATGGGATATCTACTTTTTAGTAGATCTAATCTGATTTACCCTAGTAGAGTTGCCTTGATTAAAGTCATGATGAGATCGATATGAAACTAAGGTAAGAATCTTGGCAATCAATTAAACAACATACAATCGACACGCAGTGCGAGAACTTCAACATCTCAATTCAAGTTTTAGGCAGAAAGTGTGTAAATATTAGTAATAAGAATATTACGCCTCATTTAGATTCACATATTGGAAGTTACAGCTTTATGTTCGATTGGGTACTAGTGGCAAACTTTCTAGCCCACTATAATACCACGGTTTAGCAATATTAAGCCCAAACCACCCACCAGACAACCATTTAGTTTGACCCAAGATCCCAAAATCGTTCTAATGCCTGGATGAGATTATTATCCCAGGACATTAAGGAAGAATGATTCCGTAAATGACTCGACATTGTCGATACGGAGCCTTGTTACTATTACAGCAACCAAAAAAGTAATTTGCTATGTCCTACAAACTCACCGTGCCCACATATCAAACAGCGTCAACTCAAACGTGGCACAAACATTAAGAGTTAGGGCATAAGAAGAAGAGAAGAAGGTGACTCTCGACATCTAGCGTATTTTGGACATATGCACATAAGGTGTACGGAGACTTCTTACTATTACAGCTACCAAAAAAGTAATTTGCTATGGCCTTCAAACACCTCATGCCTATATATCAAACAGCGTCAACTCAAACGTGGCACAAACATTACGAGTTAGGACTTAAGAAGAAGAGAAGAAGGTTCGACGTCCTTCTACTACCCAAAATCAAAACAACCTGTACTACCCCAAATCAAAGCAACCTGTGCCCTCATTCATCTCTCGTGCATTATCACATAGAACCGTTCTTACATGATATGCTTGCCAATGTAAACCCTACGTAACCTCCCTGAGACCTACGTAATCCCTAGTCTTGCCAACGCAGCCGCTATGCTATTTCCCGGATTGTACCTGTGGCCTGGCGCTTAGCAAGGCGAATATATTATTGCTGAGCCATATTGTTGAGAGAACTGCGCCTGTAATGGGCTGATGTTTAGTTACCAGGGAACAGTTAGCCGTCTGGCAGATATTGAATACATATACCACGGCCATCAGCCAATTGGTCACTTCTGAAATCACCAAAAAACCTTTGCGTACCAAACCCTACAACTATCAGGTACGAGAAAGACATAACCCTAGTTCCCAAGAAAAAACCCCCATACGCCACATGACCACTTTTAAAGCATCCGTCTAGAAATTTCCATGTCCTCCTATACCGAGAACTAATTCAATTCAGGAAACACTTTCTGGCATGAGTGCGATATTTCCGATTGAATAAATTTTTAGTTTTCGTGCAGTCCATATAAGTACGAATGTTTTGAAATACCATTTATAACTATTTCGTCAATACGGCAAGTGTCTTCAACTGCCAGCAGATGTATAATTAATCTGTATCCCTATACTTTCTGCCGGCCCCAAATATAACAGTGCCGTCAATGGGAGTGTTGGGTCTTCCGCAGAGCACCCATTATGGCATTCATCACCATGTTATGAACCCTAGTCAGAAGTGCACACTTGGAGAGTTTCCCCAGCACTTAACACCACAGAATAATCCAATACAGCATTACCTGTAGTGCAGACCTAGTGAAAAAATGTCATCGTAGACTAAGTTTCTCTCCAATATAACGCTCAGAAATATATGTACCTTCGGGTAAACAGGACCAGGGCTCGGAAGCAAGATCCTTGGTCGTGTTCTCACCCGCTCATCTGTCCAAAGACCCCAAGTTGCCGTGGACAATGTTCTTATCAATCAAACAATTTTCCACATGTCTTTTTTAGAGTGACTTCCATTTCCAAAGGCTGTACAGATGTGGAGGCACGACTTTGATATGTGCTTCTGTTGGCACACCTGGTAGAGGTTGGGGTGCCAGGAAAAGATTTTCATTGACTACAAATGGTAATGTGTTTTGAGAAACTGTTTCCTTACGGACTTATCTCACACTATATCATATAGTAAAAAAACTAAGCAATTTTCGTGAAATTTTAGTCGGTTAATGTGGAACTGAACCATAGAGCAATAGATAAGAGTCTCAATCCCGATCCTAGCGTTCTTTTGAGGTCGGTTAATGTGGAACTGAACCATAGAGCAATATATAAGAGTCTCAATCCCGATCTTAGCGTTCTTTTGAGGTCGTTGAGGTAGTAGTAAATTTCATCGAGTTAGAGTTGCTGTTGCATGTTACTCTTTGATTGGACATAAAACGAACATGATTGGATACAACCAATATAAAAACATAATTGCTGTTATTAGTACAATCAATCAAACACTACAGAATGTTTATGTTCCAGGCCGATGGTTTTTCACCGCCATTTCTGTTTGGTTGAGGCAACCATTTACGCGATATTATATTTCGCACGTAATTGTTATAAACCAAACTTTCATGCCAAAAAAATAGTATTAAAAAACTAGTGTACCGTTTAAGATGTATCAAAAAACATTGGCCTGGAACATAAAAAACAACCTATTTTTAAACTTAGTGTGTTGCATGGGTTGCTTCTGTTTGTTAATAGGTCAATCACTTATCTAATGTGTTTTCTATCAATGTCAAACTTCACAGTCGAGCAGCTGTGGCACGGATATCCCCTAACGTGAATATCCTAATTCGTCAGATTCTTAATTTGGTCGAGAGGTGATGTCAACATGATCAGGCCGTTAGTACAATAGACTGTAACAGATGCCACATCATACTATAGCCGTTAACCAATGGTAGCATAAATCCAGGGACCATCTATATCACATCTGATCGAAATGGTAGTGGAAATTTGATAGAGCATAGTGTAGGAGAGAGTGAGCGATAAACCACTGGAATGAAAATTAATGACAGCGAAATTATGTTTGACGCTGATTGTGTCGAACGCAAATACCCATTCTCGTTTACTGCTGTTGGTTGTATGTCTAACTTCTTATAGCACGTCAAGAGGACGCAAAATAGCTGATGCAAATTTTTATATGTAAATTACTATATGCCTAAAAAAAAATATCAGGATTTTTTCATACCTTTACATGTCGGTCTGTTGTGTTTAGGGGGTTCTATGGCATTTACACCAACCAATATTAGCGCATTTCGAAGGTTTACTCAGATAACCCAAGATTACTCATACAACTTTAATCTATAAAAACTGAAGTTTAAATTTTAACCTCTTTATAAACTGGTGTACATTTTGATGCAACACTGTTAATTACCAGGAAATTGCAACCATAAAAAAATATACACAAAAAATCAACTGTTTTACTGAGGGAAGCCGATCAAAAATTGTCCGAAGCGTCGCCGCCACCAAAAAGATGTTGAAGCTCACGCCGCCGGCGATATTGTTTTAAAATGTGAGCCGATTTGGTCGACTGGCCTGATTTGACCGACTAATTCTATTCTAAAGGTTCAGTTATTTTAACAACATCTCAAATGTTTACAAAACCGGCAAAACCAAGATAATTTTGTCTCGGCAGGCAGTTGCACTAAATTGGTCTAAGCACAACATTGCTATCTGTAATGTCAATTGAATCCCAAAATGGGTGGTGTAAACGGAAAGGATTAGAGAGCTAGGTTATCGCTAACCCAGAAGCGATAGACTGCGGTCTAAATGCGACATTAATAAATAGTTAATAAATATAGTATACATTGAACATGTCCCCATCTCTGTGTTCCAGCTAAACTCCACAATTGAACAACTCTGGTTGTTTGGTGTTGTAACTTTGTCCTTAAAGTTTCGCTTCTGTCGCATTTGTATTGTAAAGATTGTGCAGTTTGTTGTTGCCTTTGAAAACAAATCATTGGCCTTATGTCTCATGTTTCTTTTATTATCAACTTCTCTCACTTTAGTGCTGCTGCAGTTTATGCTTTGTTGTGTTTTGGTTTGTTTGCTTTCTATACGGGTTTTCAGGTTTTCTTTTCTTTCTATCTATGCATTTGTATGTTGCCGCAACGTATATACCCAGTAGCGGATTCGTCGATAATAATTGCCTTCCAAATGCATTTCTCCGTAATGTGGCACTAATAGTTTGCCTATGATGCATTACTTTTTCGCTGAATGTAATGTATAGTTACATCGTGGAGTAAAGCCGGGTAGTTTTTATGAAATTCTCGTTGCATAAAAAATAACGAAAATTTTATGAAGCAGAAATTTCGACCAATTTTTTTTGCTTGGTACTCAGCTATTTGCGAAAATTTCGTAGACAAAATCAATTACAGGGTTGTTACGCCAAATTATTTCGTACGAAAACAATTGTTTGGAATCGAAATTTTGAAATTGCATTAAAAGTAAAACGGAGTGTTTAGAGGAATTATAAACGAAATATTCGCAAGGTAAATCAAAGATAGGTGGTAACTCTTCGCAATAAAATTTTCCTTTTGGAGATAAATGACAAAATTTCTTACCAAAGTTTCGCAAGAACTAAATTATAATCGTTTTTTATAATACTCACTAGTAATATATTTACCACTAGTTCAAGGTAATGCTGAGAGGAACAATCGCTTACCTCCGTTGACATACAATAAGCTTGTTTTTTTATTCCCTGCTAAACTAATTTTTCGACGAATTTGTATGGAGTGGCGCTTAATATCGCTTAGTTCCCCATAAAAAGTCGTCGAAAAATTAGTTTAGCAGGGAACAAAAAAAACAGGCTTAATGTTAAGGATAATTCGTTTTTGTTAAGCCTGGGACTGCTGTTGGAAATACCTGCCAATACGTTCGGATCTATTACGATTCGTTTTGGAATTGTTATCATCCGCTACTGGGTATGTTTGCACCCTCTTTCCCTGATGTTGAATGGGTGCTCGTTTTAGAAACAAGTTTTTTGTGTGGTCGGTGTGATTGTTGCTATCTAGCTAGACCAATGGATCGCGTAATGTACTAAGTGCTTATATGTACGAGTATGTACACCCTACTCTAGTTCATCTACTATGACTATGGTACGCACTCGCGTGTAACCCAGTACACAAAAAGAGGGGGAGTGAAGATAATTTTCATGCACTTCTTTAGTAGTAGACACACTTGAGTGTACAAGTTTTCCCATTCTACTTTGTTCTCGTTTCATTTGGCCGTATTTGTTTCCATGCCGCAGTTTGTCCAATGTGTAAAAATTATCGTAGCCAAGGCCAAAACACGGAAAATTAACGACCTGAGTATGGATTTCCCTCTCAACGTGTTAAGGGTTTCACACACAAAGAACACTTTGCGCGTCTCAAGCGTATCTATTGTAGGTTGGCGGCACAGGGTATTCACGGTGAATTGTTTTTGTTGTTGTTATATATATACTCCTATATAATTGTATCTGAGGGTTAAACAGTGGTATATTCCTTAGCGGAGTACAGGTGCTCATACACCGGAGCGTGCGTGCGACCCACAAAAAACGCAAATGTATTGACACATAAGCTCATTTCACGCCAACAGAATTCAAACCAAATATTACATGTTTTATGTGCATAATTTTTCATATTTTTTGGATTATTCCTGGTCTTCCTAGTTACAGATATTACAGAAGTCATTTGCCTTGAAATTTAGTATAGCCGCAAAAACAAGCATTGATACCTTGTCCCCGGCTAGACACAGAAGGTTCATGTATCTCCTGTTATTCACTATCGGCCAGTATGTCTTCCACATACTCCACACCGCCTGCATCATCATATAGCAGCGCACATGTGGGATATTCTAGGGCCAATTCCTGTGGAACCTGTAACATATTCCCTAATCTGCCCAGCTCATTCGCACTGCAGTTCCCCGGAATGTCACTGTGCCATGACGTTAATCGTTATCGATTGTCATTTCGTTAGAAATCTGCGGCAGTCATGGGCAGATGTTGAATTCAGGAATATTGATCCCAGGGACGTGATGAACGCCTCACTGTCCAAGAAGACATTGACCCCAATGACAGCTGTATAATTATTCATCAGCCGGGCGGCCATTTCCCTAACTAATAGTCAAAATTTCCGCCTGGTACAAGGTCAGGTAGACTACAATGATCAGGTAGACTACGAGCAAATAGCAACAATAGTTACTTAGAGAAGAGCCCGCAGCCTATCTGATCGTTCGTTTTCGGCACATGCGTCGAGAAAGTCACGTATCCGTGCATACCAGGAACTGCTTTATTCCAGGAATCCTTTTCCGGTATGAAAGTGTGGTATATCCAATCGACACGATATCCTCATATAGCATTATAGGTCTCACAACCGCTGTATAGGTCCAGTTAACTATGTTCGGAGAAAATTCCTATTGACAACCTATAACCTTCTTGCAGGTGTTTAGAGCTATCGTTGAAGTGGAGACACGATCACTCTTTGAGGTGTGACTCTATTAACATACCTAGTTCAGGTCAAGCACACAAGTCCCATAAGATCCGTATTCACCTGAAGGACCGATAGCTTCATGGCATTAGGACTGATATTATTGAAGACACCTTCAATGCCAAGAAATGTTACCAACGTAAAATCTTTAGCTGACAAAAATGTCTCTATGTATCCCACTGGATCATGCAGTGCTGTCTCTGTAGATCGGTCCTTGGAGTAGGCGTGCTGCGTTTCAGATAACAATCTTACATCAATACTCGCCCGCAAGTGTACATCTATCAGCCGTACCATAGATTGCAGTAGGATCGATGACAGGCTTACAGGTCTAAAGTTTTTAGGAGTAAAGTGAGAGGTTTTTAACTCTTTGGGAATAAACACCACTGTTGTATCCCTCTACGCTCTAGGCGTGTCTGAAGTTTATACACGCGATGTTCAATTTTAGCAGCCAGGGGATAAATAGATCGCCCACACCCAGAACCATGTTGGGCCCGGAAGATTTAAAGGGTTTAAATCTGCCGGCAGTTAAATTTTCTAGTAATAATTTCAATGGCAACTTCGGATGTATGGGGAGTATATTCACCATCATCGACCTCTTCCTTCAGTGAGTTGTCAGGGAAATGGGTGCCCATACGGATATTGAGTGAATCACCACTAGAGGCTGTCTGTCTGTCCACTACCCAGAAGAGTCATCCAGGAAACCTATTGGCCTATTGCCTGACGCCAGTATTTTCCTTAGCCTCGACGCCTCGGGCGAACATCCACAAGACCATCAAAGAGTTTTTCTTGGTCCGTCTGATCGCATTCATTTATCGCCTTAGCTCAACTTAATAATTATCCCAGTTCTCCTTGTATGTCGCCGAAGACTTGGCTTTGTTTAAGGATATTTTACAAGTCGCTAGAGCATGAGAACACGTTACAATTTCTTTGAAACCTAGATAGTCCCTAACCTTGTCAACTCAGCTTATTTGCGGTTGAGATGGGACATTTAGGATATGGGAAACGTAGGTAGACCCTAACCTTGCCAACTAAGCTTATTTAACTGTTGAGATGTGGCACAGTTAGGACCTGCGACTACCAATCTGATGATTAATCCTGGGGCACACATAAAAATAGGTAATAATAAAGCGACAATGTAAAATAATTCGGTCCAATGCCTTTGATTCGGTTTAATGCCTTTGATTTGGTTTAATGCCTCCGATTAGAAGACGAAGCTAAAGCTCCTAAATGTCCAGTGCACTTAAGACAAATTTGATAGTGTGATCTTTAACTTATAAGCCAGAAGAAAGTAATCCACAAACCTCACACTTATGACAGCCGAATCTTTGGCGCGCTTAAGTTAAGAAACTTAGCTCAGGCCGAAACCGAAACATGATGCGGTTATGTGTCATGGCATAGTAATCACAAATAATGACGTCACGACACTATGGCGATGCAAAAATTTCATTGAACTGGAATTATTCATCTTCTAAAGTTTTTCTTCTCGAAAACTTCTAGCCAACACTTAATGGTTTTGAGGCGACAGTGGTGTTCTTTCGTCATAGGAACAGCAATGTGTTTGTATATGTAATACATCCACATATTTATGTTTGTTCATACATATGTAAGTGTTAGCATATTTAGCTGTTAGCAGAATATAGTATACACTTATACTAAATGTATGTATGTACGTATGGAGAGCTGGTTGTATTATGTACAAACACATGCACGGAGTTCAACGAACGTTAGTTGATTTGTATACATAACGATTCATAGCTGCCAACTACTGCATGCATGCAAATGTGCTTGACGCGGAGGGGCCTTGCAAAAGATTGCAGCAAAGTTACACAAAGGTCAGCAAAGCAAGACCAACGAGTAGTAGAATATCTTTGAGGCTGTTAGTGCCAGAGTGGTAGGTATTATGATTATGATTTCAGTTGAAAATCGTATTTGGGGATTTAAAAACAATTTTGTTTTGCAGTCGATGTTGCATTTTTGATCCCGATTTTCGATTATTTTTAATTTAAAAAAAGTACAATATTCGGAGGAAATCTCGTTTCAGTGCAATTCTTCACATTTGTGTTTACCCAGGGGGTTTCTATGGCACAGCTGATCGAAAAGGTACTAGGTACTGATGTAGAATGAGAGACCAAAAAAGACACAGATTATAGACCATGCAGGAAACTAAGTTTAAATAGTGTTTGATTGATACTAATTACAGCTAAATTATGTTTATGTTGGTTGGATCGAACGAACTTACTGATTACCTTTTATTTCTGTCCTGTGTTTGATTGATTATTTCTGTGTTTGATTGATACTAATTACAGCTAAATTATGTTTATGTTGGTTGGATCGAACGAACTTACTGATTACCTTTTATTTCTGTCCGTATTATGTCCACCCAAAGAGTAAATTACTATAGCAACTCGAACTCGATGAAGTGGCCTATATGTACTATCTTTAAACAGTACTACTACCCTACAATTTAAACGAGACCGTATAATTTAAATTAATCGAAAATAGAAAACAAACTCATTTGTCATACCAGATTAATCAATTTTGAAAATCGAAATGGATACAGTTGATTCATAATCAAGAATCGATTTTCGGAGGGTGCCGTAACACATTTCGATAAGAACAACTGTTTCAGCTCTTAACTTTGGAAGACTGACTATACCGTCTCAATGATTGGTGACTTGAGAGTACGTGATCCAACGTTTAAGAGATTACAAAATAGGGAAATTCAGATAGGTGGTTATATTGTTTAACAATTCTGCTATGCAATCAGCTGTTTCTCGACATTGTTGTCATCAAATAAAGTACAAATTATTGTGCTATTAAAAAGACCACCGACAAACTCTTCGGATGATGAAACTCTTGCCAAGATCTAATCATAATTAAACATTAGTTGATTAACACATAGTTGATGGTGAACTGAAAAATGTCTCAGCAGTTTACTTTGTTTAAAAGTTATAAATCATATTGAATTTAAATTTTTTTTCAATTTAAATTGGAAATTGTGCCAACAATTGTTTATTAAATTTCAATCAGATTGCATTGGCAAATGTCGGAGTCATTTTTGGAAACTTGTAATTCTTTTTAGACTATAAGTAACAGATCCTGTTTATTCCGGTTAGTGAAAAAAAAAAGTAATGCTGCGGTTGGGATTCGAATTCTCATATTTCTCCAGACATCGCCTCTCGAATATAATGCACAAGTTCGATCTGTCGTGTATGTTCTTGATTGTCATGTACGGGCAACTTAAATGAACGAGTTCGAGAACTTGTGAACGAGTTCGACACAAGTTGAGTTTCGATGTCTGTTAAGCATCGTATTCAGCAGCAGCAAGACCATTAAGCCACCGCAGTTTGTATTCCCTCTTATCACTACCCTAAGTCTTGTATTGTGTATAGTGATATTTTTCGAAATCCAACAACAAACTGTAGACCACTGCAATTTCTCAAGTTTTGCTTTTGTGCGCATCCTAAACTTCACAGCTTTATTCAACTTTCCGTGCGTTTGCAAACAGCTGACAATTGCACATGCCTTGTACAGTGGATAATTGCACATGCCTGATACACAGGAAAGTTACAAATTTATTTATGTATTACAGATTCGACAATATTTTCTTTAGCAATATTTTCGGCTGAGCAATATTTGTAGCTAAAACCATAAACGTAGCATCAGCTGTCCTTTGGTTCTAAATAGTGTTGCTAACGTACTCCGTAAAACCTCCTGCCTTCCAGTTTCCGCATTTTCCCTTAATAGTGAATGGGAAACAGTTATTTATAATAATGTTTGGTGTTACTCATGGAAAATATGTAGAGATCATATTTCTCTAAGTGTAAGCCACACACACACCGACGGAATTAACGATGCATGAGTTTGCCGGTCGCTGGTCCAGCAGCGAAAACAGGTGGCTTGTGTCTCTCCTAGTAGGCGTATTAAAGCAGTCAGAAGCTCTACCCTGCAAATGCAATCGTCATTTCAAATTAACGTAGGGCGCCATGGGAAGAGGAGGCCTGGATATTTCCCGTCTATTGACAGACCTGCAGAGATAAGGCTTCGTAGAAGGCCTTCCCTTTCAGACCGTCTGGTAAGCCTGCTAATGGAGGGAATTCTAAGAGGACTGCAAGGAAAGCCCTGTTCGGCGGATTGCAAAAGAGCATTTTTGGAAAGAATCACGAAAAAATAGAAAATATATGCGAATAATTGCCACATGTATTTATAATATTTCACTATAACAAGTTTATGTGTCATAGCTTAATTATAAACACTATCTTTGAACATTAGAAAGGTTTTTTTTTTTTAAATCTGCAGCCTCAGTATTAGAACACACGACCTCAGCACTTGGATTTTTTAAATCGCATTGCGAACATATAGAAAGACGTGTTATCATGAACAACAGCATCTCTCGTGCGTTACCTTAGCAGGCATGCCCACAGTCCTTTGAGAAGAAGTCAAGTGTGCCAGTCAATGAAGATCCGTTCTGCTTTCCACTAGCATGCCAGCCAGCAGGCCTGCTTAAAGAAAAGACGTGTGAATGCCTATGGGATATTTTCGAAGGTACAAAGTGGGCCTCCTGACAGACCTGCAATCGGCAGGGAAACAAACATATCTATGGGATCTTTTTGTACCTTTAGATGAGGCTTCTTTAAAGGCCTCCCTCCTTCAAGTATTGAAATGTGAATGTGTACCGAATATTTTACCAGCCTATGAGAAGGAGCAAAGAAGGCCTGTATGAATGCCTGCTATGAGAAGGATTAGTTGAATGTCAACAAACTGCCACAGACGACATATTTGCAGGCATATTGTGAGAATGCCTCGGCATTTACGATGATGGGAGGTATTTTATTATTAAGTATATTATATTACAGATATTAATTCAAATCAACCATGTACGTTCAATACTTAATACTCATCGTGCATATAGGGGATTCCATGGTGGTAAATTTGCTGAATTTGGGACTGTTGCAGATAGAAGACTGGCAGAGCGGTTGAAAATATTGATGGTGTAAGGCACGCAACGCACAAAAATCGTAGACATCATCGAGATAACGGCAGATTTTGAAGCAAAATTTATATATCAAAAATACAGCTAGTCAAAAAACTAAATGCTGGGGACTTTGGAAAAAAATAATAAAGTTACTTTTGTTGCACCGTGTATTATTTTTTGGCTTAAATTATTAACAAGAAGTATGCAACTTACGTGATTTTTTTTAATTTTTATTACTAAAGGCAACAATAAATATCGCTATATATGCCAGGATTGGAAATTTGAAAATCCCAGATTTTATGAAACCTCTTCCTGATTGGCAACACTACTTGCGATCGTCGCTTACTCGTAAATACGAATGCACTACCAACCTAACGCTTAGACCCCTCGCAATAGGGCACATGAGAAATATAAATACATATATGTAAGTATGTATGTATATTTACGTACGTTTGTATATTTACCGTCATTACCAGAGAACAAAACAAGAAGAAGAAGACGTTAAAAACAGAACCAGCAGAAGAAAAGTGGGAAGAATAATAGCACTGCAACAAAAAAAAGAGTATATAATAGAGTGTGTAAATTATTGTTGTTTCATTTCAACTTTATGCACGTGCACTGAACAGATACCAGTGAGCCAGCCAGTCGTCTGTTGTAACACGGTTATGCAAACAGAACAGTTCAGAAATGTATGTGAACCCAGTGTGCCATACGAATTCGTTTCGAATGCGAGATGGACCCATTTCTTCGTACATTTTATCCGAAACGGAAATCGTTCTGAATTCACATTTTTATACTCTCACCCATAGGGATGGGTTTATATGTATATCATTTAATACGGAAAAACTGTAATGCATAGAAGAAACCATATTAGACCCTTATGTTTTGAACACGCTGCCACGAAATTGACAATTTCGGATTGAAATTGTCGAATGACATTGAATTCGTTCACTGGCATTTGAGCAATTTCGGAGCAAAATTACAACTGTTTGTTTAAAAACATTACCTAGAGAGAGAGCACATTTTGTTAGGAAATGAGACAAAACAGTAAAATAAATGATTGGTGCATGAACCTTAACAGGGAGCACTGATTCTACATACATAGTTATATTTTCTTCGCACTAGTCCATGTCGATGAAAAATTTAAATGTCAATTTGATGAATGCGGCGGCATACAATTGTTTTGCTATTTTTGTTGTCATTTTAGTAACCACGTGTTCACTGAACGAAGCCGGCCCATAATTAACGGCGGTGGTGGAGCAACAAAAAAATTTATCGGCGGCGGCAACTGTGATTTATTTAATGTGATTTTTTGACAGACGTTACTTTTTGGCTCATCTGGTTGGTTGTGACCTATTTGTAGACCTTTAAAATCGGTTGACATTTTAAGCCGATGCGAGTCTTAAATGACGGCGGCGTGAGCTTCAAAAAAGTATCTACGACGGCGGCGCACCGGCAATTCGTTCTCGTGCACAGCTTCGTTCTCGTGCACATATTAAAACAAAATACTAACTTCAGTATGTGGAGTAAAACCAGCGTTGTATAGGAGTACCACCATTTCAATTCAATTTCAACGAAATTGCCGTAAATATCTCAATTTTGTGGTTGTCAAAATTTATGCGAAATTGAGCAGTTTCAACTCAATTTCAGCCCAAATTGTGAGAAACTTAAATTTCACGGCAGCGTGAACGAGGCATTAGTATCTTCGCACGACATTCGTGTTTGGACTTCATTGAGCCATGTCCATCTCTCTTGCTGGTCAACACGAAAACTGCCGTAAATCTTTACCGATCACACTGAAATTTTGTCACTGACTTTTATCTGTCCAAACTTAGTCTGTTATTGAAAAGCGACTCATTTAGTAAAATTTATTTCTGGTCTATGTTATTAGCTTCAATACGGACACTAGTTAAGCGAACCACAAACTTATAATTCATGAGCATGAGCATGGTCGCTAACTTTTTATCTGATTGATAAAAAATATTACCAAAATATTTTGTGAAGAAGATAGTGATGTGAACAACTTCGATTACATTCTTATTTAGTTTGATACCGATAATAAACTTCAACGATATCTGATGTTCAGGCTCATGAATGACAAGTCTGTGGTTCGCTTTAATACTATGCAAATGTATACTTAACTTGAGAACATTGACGAGTTTGCCTCGCCCATTCTGGTACCTCCCATACAAAATCTGGATGGTAGTCCGGGTTGTCAATGCGATAAATCGAGGAATTCGATTTCAATGAAATTCGGTTTTAGGTTTCATTTTGTCAAATGCCAGTCACCCATGAAAGCAACGGGGATATTGCCACACCTATTTTGGTAGATCCCATACAAAATTTGGTAATTCACAATATTTAGTCAAATGAAATGCCCCTCTTCTATGGAAATGGAGGGGTTTACCATTCTGGTACCTGCCATACAAAAGTTGGTCGGGTTGATCGACACAAAATCTCTCGTAAACCCTAACCGATATTTTAATGGAATTTGGCACTGGGCAACGGCATTTTAAAAGCTACTTTGTAAATTAAAATGGACTACTGTGCCTGACCCACTTTTCTACCTCTCAGACAAAAGTTGGGCGGCTTTCCGGTTTGCCAACGCGATATCTCCTCTAAACCACAACCGATAACAGATCCTTAGGGTACAGGGCACTATTTTGCCAAAGGCTACGGTGTAATTACAAATGAACAATTTTGCCATGCTCGTTTTTGTACCTCCCATACAAATGTTGAGCAGACAAATTGGTTGGTAGTCACGGTAAATGCCGAAAATCGCCTAGGATTCTAAGTTGGGTCTTAAATAATATTTTACGTAATGGGCGCATTTGCCACGCACATTCGTGGAACTGAAGGACGTTTTATTCGATTCACCTGACTGAAATTTACGAACTGTGTGTATTTAATATGGAAAACTATTTATTGTACATTCAGAATTGGAATTGTACATTGTTTATTGGGTACATTCGGAAAGGTGATGGTCTAAGGACGACCAGCACTGAGGAATCACTGGGGGTTCTCCGGGATACCCATTCCCCTGGCAATTCTGAGGGGAACTAGATACTTCAGTTGGATACTCCGTTGAAGGAAAACTATCGGGTGTTGCCAGTAGAAACTGTTACTAACTCGCCAGGACCATTCATAGAGCGGTATCTAAGCCATTCCAATTGGTATCTAAGGATTTTCAACCCATTAATATGTTGTCATTACTCTTGAAAACTTTGGAGAGATTACTTGATAGATATCTTCTGACCAACATTGATCACATGCAATTGTGTACTCCACAACACGCCTACAGCAAAGGTAGGTCTCCCAAGACCGCTCTGAATGATCTGCTCAGCATTATACTTTTAGAAGGTCCTTAAGCTGTAGCTTTCTAGGACATAGATGGAGCTTTTAATAATGTAAATCCAGTCACAATAACTACAACTCTCACGGCTCAGAGGTTGACAGTAGTATCAGATTGTTTGCCCACAACCTTATCACAATGAGGCGCATTTTTGCTAGCTTACCCTAAAGGGGCGCAGACAAACGCCTCTAAGGGAAGTATTTCGTCTCTGCTACGGAATCTTTCTATGAAGGGCTTTTCAGGAAATGATGGCAATAGCGATTAGGAGGAAGTTTCTAAGTACTCCTAGAGACATCCTGCAACAGGCCCTTCATACCACCGAAGGGTGAGCTTCGGCTAATGGTCCTGGGGTGAACCCAACGAAGACAGAACTGGTTCTTGGTACCATATAAATATAAGGTACCAACCGTTGTATCTGTCTCCTTAGGGAGATTAATTTCCCTTCTCTGAAATCGCAAAACATTTATGTATTTTAATCGACAGGGAGTAAAACTTCAAATCCAATATTTAGGACGAAGCCACAGAGCTGTGGTAGCGCTATATTCCTGTAAAAGGGCAATAGCAAAATTCTGGAGTCTGATCCTTCGCTTAGTTCATTAACTTTTCATCGCAGTATTTAGGCCGAAAATGCCGTATGGCGTTATCGTCTGGTGGACGGACAGCTCCATGTAAATCCACATACTGATAAATTACTGAGTTAAGTTCAGCGATTGGCTGGTATGTGTGTCGTTGGTACGTCGAGAACGACACCGAATGGTGCAATAAATGTCATGCTATATTTAATACCACTAGACATTGAAGCTAACCAGCATGAAATGGCTACTACTATTGGACTTAGGCAACTGTCACTGTAGTCAGAAAATAGGTTCGGCATTCTCAACACAATGGGTGACCTTCCAGCCATTGTTGATTATATTTTGGCCACACACACTCTTACATCACACTCTTATATCCGGTAGGTCAGAATGGAATGGTCCTGTTGCTGAGAATGAGAGTTTCGTGAACTTGCATTGCCAAATACTCCCTGGTCAATTTAGTTTCTATCAGGCAGAAATCTTAGCTATTGCAGTGGTACCGGAATGGCTGAGAAGTAATATTCTGACTAAGGTTGGAAATAATACTTCATCTGACAGTCAAGCTGCCATTAAGTCCCTGGAAACTGTCTTCCTGAATTGGAGAACTGTTCTCGACTGTTGCAGAACTATTAATCAGATGACTGAATAGTTTAACATTCATCTTATTTGGGTGCCGGGTCACAGGGACAAATTAGAAGCACTTCCTGGACTGGAGAGTACCTTAGATGCTGCAGGGTAACTAGAGCATTTTGGAATGTCTCTAGCAACTTGCATGCAATTCTTGAGAAATTGTGGTCTTATGATAACTAGTAGGGTACTGTGTACATTAAATGCTGATGTGGTTCCGCCTAAACTTGAACGCACTCCCGGCCTGCTAACGATGAGGAGTCAATAGAATACCTTCGCCAGCATAAGATTTCCTAATAAGTTACAATTATATTTGTCATGTCTTCTATAGTTTGGAGATAATTTGTATGACAATATGGGTATTTTGAACAAATTTCAACAAACATTACATCACTTACATACATCACATAAGGGCGGGTCAATAAGTCCGTGTCTTTTTGAATGAAACAAAGATTTTATTTTTCAACATAATCTCCTTTTAGCTCAATACACTTAGTCCAACATTTTTCCAATTTTTGCATCCCTTCCAAAAAATAGGATTTTTTGAGGTCCATATAATATACATTTGTTTGATCAATAATATCATCGTTGGAGCTAAATCTCTTTCCGCGGCATCCATTTTGCAGACAGCTTTCTTAAACCCAACCTATCATTTAAAATCGAAACCACACTGACATATGAATGCCTATGGCATCAAAAATCTCACGCACTTTTACTTTTCGATCGGCCAACACCAATTCGAGGATTTTTTCGACATCATCGGGTGTATTGACATCAATTGGCCGTCCAGAACGTTCAGCTTTATTTGTACTTGAGCGACCACAACGAAAGTCAGTAAACCACTTTTTTACCATTAAAATCGATGGCGCAGAATCCCCATAATATTTACCAAGCTTTTCCTTTGTTGGATTGAAAAAGATAATTTTTAATGAGCACTCGAAATGCACTTTTCCATTTAAAAAAAAATGCACTAGGTTGTATGTTTTGAACAGATGTTAAACGCAAAATGACGGAACTTGTCAAAATTTGACAGTAGTCTATTAACAGGTGGTACTTGATGGGAGCATTGTTGCATTTCATATAACTACGAGGGAAGTTCGAAAAGTCACGGACTTATTAATCCGCACAAAATCAAAATCTACACAATAGATTGTACAAATTTCCTGATATCTCTAACGGTTATCGACATATTGGGCCTTAAATTGACATCAAATATGGCGGTAACGACGGTGTCTAAAATTTCTACATTAGTTCCATGTCACTAGAATGGATGAAGATGAACCAGCACGAAAGGTTCGAAGGAAGACGATAAATAGGAAGACCAAGACTCCGCTGGAGGGATCAGGTTGACGAATCCCTGCGTACACTTGGTATTGCCAACTGCGGAGATAAGGCAAAAGATCGAACTGGTTGGCGAAATATGTTATGTTCGTTTTGTAAGGTCCCTGACCCTTCTGGGTTGTTCGAGGCCGGATAAGTCAGTAAGTAAGTTTTATCAGAAAGCATATTGAGTTCTATATCGAATGATAGCAAAATCATAAATACCTAATGCTCCATTGAGGACATAGTATTCCGTTTTATATATAAAGAAAGATTAGATTCCAATATGGAAGAAAACACAATTGCAAGATGGCAGTGATACGAGCCATATCTATCGTGAGAGAATCACGGAAATAATTCCGAAATTGTGTCATATGAAATATAAACGACTTGAAACGGTCACGGCATTCGCAAGATCTGATAACATATTTGACCACAACTTTTAATATACTCTACGATAATGGCGAGGGTTCCCTCATCAATCAGAGGGCAGTGGGGTTTTAATTCTTTCAATCAGACTCAATCAGAGGGCAGTGGGGTTTTAATTCTTTGCTTAATTTATTCCAGCCACTTGTAAGCATATCCTTCACAAATGGTCAGGTGTGTAATTCTGGAAATGTGAAAGGAAGAGAACATGGATTTTTCACGCCAAGGTTAATTGGGTCGATATTGTATAACAGTATATCTATGAACCTTCTGTCTTTACCTAGGCGCAAGTCCTGAATACTTGTGCAAGTCTTGTGGGAAACCTTACCCGATTGATAGGGTACGGCGGACTTTAGCTCTCGGAAAATTACAATTGCAGAAGTTGTAATAATACTTAGGATTTAATCGAATAATATCTGCTCTGGCGGCACTAGTCAACAAGTGAATCACTACTGTGGGATCCCAATTCTTCACGAACCTGATAAATTGCGTCATTTAAACCCCGACAGGATTTTAAACTTCTTATAACAAAGTAAATACTTCTCTGGTGCGGCTAGTGTTGTTTAATCTTATTAACCCGTTCAAGTGTAGCGTTCATTGACAATAACCAACTAAGTAACTGTTGTGTATGCGAATTATAACGAATGAAGGTTGGGGATAGACTGACTTTATTTAAAATGGTATAACTAATATGAATAGTAGTATAAGGAAGAATAGGATAAGTAAGATGTATAAAGGGTTACCATGTAATATAGTTATATACATTACATTCCTTGCCCTTTTTAAATAGGTATAATATTTACAAGTTTGCTTATATACATATATAAAGATGATATTTAGTTTAAGTTTTACATCGTATCTACACTACAATCTTTTCGTCAATCTCTCCCTCTCTCATTTTCTTTGATTGACTTCTAGTTATTCTAGCAGTTGCTGTATCATCCTCAGATCGTAATCTCTTTCTATTTTCTATACAATAAGTGATAGGTTGAAATGGAACTTGTTTGACATTGGTCTTTCTCATCTGATTAATATGAGCGTGTTTTTGACTGCCATTAACTTTAACAATATATCTTAAGCTACTTAGTTTCTTTATAATTTTTCCAGGAATCCATTTAACGTAATTAGAAAATACATTTCGATACAGAACTTCTTCATTTTCTTTAAATATTCGATCTTGTGATAATTTATTTACTGGTTGGTATTGATTAGAAATACTGTTTGCCCTTGGTGTAATTTCCTCTTCCCTTTCTTTTTGCACAAAAACATCCATTAGAGTTCTGGGTTTAAAATTAAACAACAAGTTAGCTGGAGATTTGTTTGTAACTGTTGATGGAGTATTTCTATATTGAAGTAAAAAATTATTTAATTTCAAATCCCAGGATAGAAATTTTGTTCTGTTGTCGATCATAAACTTCTTAAGTGACTGTTTTACTGTCTGCACCGCACGTTCTGCGCTACCGTTAGACTGGGGGTGGTAGGATGGTGACTTTAAAACTTCTATTCCATTTGATTCACAAAATTTAATAAAGCTGTTTGAATTAAATGGCGGGCCATTATCACTAACGATAATACTAGGAATGCCAAATATGACGAAAGTTTTTCTTAAAGCCTGACACACTTCTTTTGCATCAGTTTTCTTCATAATTTCACAATCTATCCATTTTGAGAAAACATCAAATAAAACCAATATGGTCACGTTACCAATTTTACAGAAATCTACATGAATTCTTTCAAAAGGGTAGTTTGTATGTTTCCATTTTGTCAAAATTTGCTTTGGTGATTTCTGTAGTGTCTGACATGGTACACATCTCTGCACGAAATTTTCAATATCATAGTCTATACCAGGCCACCATACGTAAGTACGGGCGATACTTTTCATTCTAACAATGCCCAAATGACTCTCATGCAACAGATCTAATACCCTATTTATTAAACTTTTTGGTATAATTACTCGGTTTGCATAAAAGAGACAGCCACTCTCGGTGCCAACAGAGTATCGTTTGTTATAATATTGAGCCAATTCTGGACTCAATTCGTGAGGCCACTTTCCTTTGGAAATGTATGTAAAAACGTCACTTAGCAGTCTATCTTTTTGCATTTCATTTCTAACATCATTCAATTTAAGTGGGAAATTACTGATACTGATGCAATTTATACGTATCTCCTCAATTTCCGTAGGATAATCTAGAGGTAACCTCGACAACCCATCTGCATGTCTCATCTCCGAACCTTTTCTGTAACGAATTGTATAATCGTACATTGACAATATTATAGCCCAACGTTGTAAACGGGTTGCCGCCACTGCTGGTACATCTTTTCTATCTCCAAAGATAGCACGTAGTGGCTGATGATCCGACTTAATAGTGAAAGAAAGACCATAGATGTATTTGTGGAACCTTTTCACTGCAAACACTATAGCTAGTGCCTCTCTATGTAGTTGCGAGTAATTCTTCTCGGCCTCCGAGAGTGTGCTTGACACAAACATAACTGGTCTCTCTATGCCCTCAATTAAGTGTGATAACACAGCTCCCACTCCATATGGGCTTGCATCACATGATATGATTATCGGTTTTGTCGGATCATAATAGACCAAAGTGTCTATATCTAATATCAAATTTTTACTTCTCTGAAATGCTTCCGAATGTCGTTTATCCCATTTCCACTGTTGATTCTTTCCATTTAACTGATACAAGCAAGCCAATTCGCTTGATAAATTTGGGATACATTTGTGATAAAAGTTTAACATACCTAAATATGATGACAACTGTGATTTATCTATCGGTTCTGGCGCTTCCAATACAGCTTTTGTGCCTTCTTTATTTGGCTTAATACCACGACTACTAATATTGAAACCCAAGTATATTAGTTCCTCAGCAAAAAATATACATTTTTCTTCGTTTACTCTAACGTTAAACGCTTTCAATTTTTCAAATACCTTTTCAAGATTCTGTTTACATTCTGTTTTATCTAACCCTCCGACCAATATGTCATCAAAGTAGACATGAACTTTGTCTAAACCCTTCAAAATCTCACACATTATTCCACTGAATATTTGTGGAGCAGTCTTAAGACCAAATATCAATCTAGTGTATTGAAATAAACCTATATGTGTGTTAATGGTCAATAATTCACGTGATCTTTCCGACACTTCCACTTGAAGATATGCACCCATCAGATCTATCTTACAAAAAACGTTCCATCCAACCATGTTGGCAAATATGTCATCCATTCTAGGAATCGGAATGTGTTCGCTAATAACGAATTTATTTATCGTTCTCTTGCAATTAACGCACAATCGAACTGAACCATTACGTTTATTCACGATCACTAAAGGGCTCGCCCACCTACTACGAGTGACTGGTATTAACACACCATCACTACATAATCTTTTTCTTTCCTCTTCAACTTTAGACTTTAAGCCATAAGGTACTACACTGGCCTTACAAAATATTGGGTATGCATCTGGTTTCAGTGCTATTTCTGCTATATACGATTTTATAACAGCATTATTGTCCTTTTGAAATACACATTTATATTCAGTTTTAAATTCATGTACACCATCCATATCATTTACATTACAACATGCCAATTCGGATTCATTAAATGTAAAAAATTTACGCCACGCAGGAACCAGTATGTCCAACCAATTTCGACCAAGCAGTGGGATGAATTTACCATATGTATTTAATATAGTTACTTCTAAGTTGAAATTTTGATTACACACAACAACATTTACTTTAATTTTTCCAAAGGTATTCAAATATTCACCACTAATTAATTTCATTTTTCTAACATCTTTAACCACCACCAAATTCTTAAAATAATTTTCAAAATCATTTAAACTAATAATAGTTTCGCAGGCCCCTGTATCTACT
Organism: Phaonia tiefii; assembly: GCA_963931995.1. Classification (NCBI taxonomy): domain Eukaryota; kingdom Metazoa; phylum Arthropoda; class Insecta; order Diptera; family Muscidae; genus Phaonia; species Phaonia tiefii. Next base: position 149,983,731 of record OZ008369.1, on the reverse strand, counting down.
TCGAATTCTAACCAGTGATTTTCAATCTGTAATTTTACTCTATGTGCGAAACCACGAGAACTTTTGCAATTATTTATGTACCCACACTCAAAATATTCAGTATCAGCATTCTCATCTGTTTCGAGCTTTTTTATTTCTCCGCTTTGCCGCTTTCTGCAATTTCTTTTGATATGCCCGTATGCCCCACATGCGTAACATTTCAAGTCTCGTTGTTTTTGGTAGTAATTATATTGCGTTTTTGAGTAATTCCTCTGTTCTCTATTTTGCCTAGGGCTCCGCTCTTGACTCCTGTTTCTTTCCCGATATTCTCTTTGTCCCAATCTACGCTGTTGATTGTTGTTGACTGCATTCACGTGACCTTCCCCAGTATGACCCTTTAACATGTTAATATCGGTATTTGTCATCTCCATTGCTATTGCTGCCTCTGTTGCTTTATCAAATGTTTTAATTTTATCATCGTTCAAAAGGTGTTGCTGAATTTTGGAACAATTGATACCACAGACAAACTGGATTAAAAGTGCCCTGTCCTGAAATGTATCAAATTCACAATGCTGAGACAACTGTTTCAGTTCAACCACATATTCTTGTAGAGGTTCATCATGGTTCTGCATTCTTTTAAAGAATTTGAAGCATTCGGCAATAACGTTCTTTTTTGGCGCAAAATGTCTTTTTAATTTCTGGATTAAATCATCGTATATAATGGACGCATCGGTCTCAACTTTGGGAGCGATTATCGTAGTTAACACTTTGAATAGATCAGGACCTCCCAAGCTCACCAAAAAAGAAATTTTAGAACTATTATCCGTAATTTTGTTGAGTGAAAGTAAATGGTTCAGTCTTCTGACGTATAACGAGAAATCTTCGCCCAATGTGAAGAATTCGATACTGCCAACAAACACTTGTCTTTCAGCCATTTTTGTCTTAATACTTAATTCATTTATTGTAAATTAATAGAAGACACAACCTATTACATCTGGATTTTGCTTGTTGGATTGGAGTTTGCTTTTTTTTTTTTTCACTTTTTCCTCGTCGCCAAATGTTGTGTATGCGAATTATAACGAATGAAGGTTGGGGATAGACTGACTTTATTTAAAATGGTATAACTAATATGAATAGTAGTATAAGGAAGAATAGGATAAGTAAGATGTATAAAGGGTTACCATGTAATATAGTTATATACATTACAGTAACCTAACCGGGACCTACAGTTTTACACCTATTCCGAATTGTTATGACTTTGAGAACTTTCGGCATATCTTATATATGTACATAAATTTTATTTTTAAAAATTTTCCGTTACATATTAATATTTTCAAATAACTTCAAAAACATTATAACATATGGGATTCTTGAACCGTTAAAAAAAGTGGGCATTTCCAATCTCTCGAAAAATATCAGTTGAAGATTAACAGTGGGTGGAACTTATCAGATCAACTTCAGAAAATCCATAACTCCAAATTTGACAATTTTGAGTAGAGGCAACAATCTGGATTTACGAATTCAAAAATATTCGATACGGGTTTTTTGCGAAAAGGAAAATGACGAGAGATTTATATAGCGCTTAAAAATGGTCTTGGTTATTGGTATATGGTCCTTTGAGCTACAGATCAGTGGTTTTTTAATTCTGACTCCTTTTTAGTTAGGTTTCGATGTATTCAGATTGTAAATATAAAGAATTGTCACACCGTAACGAAATTTTACCGAAACAAATGTTTATTTTTTTTGAAATTTATTGATGGGTGGACGTCGGTGGTGCCATGGTTAGTGTGCGCGGCTCTTGTACATGATATCGTGGGTTCGAACCCGGCTCTGACCACCTTCAAATTTTCTTTCGGCGGCGGCCACCTCGCATAGTGACGGCGACACTATCGAGTATCTAGCCATGAAAAAGCTTCTCAAATTACCGTTCGGAATCGGTGTAAAACTGTAGGTCCCAATCAATGAGTGAAAACTGGAAAGCGCACAGCTCAGTGATTGTGAGAAGTTCTCCCCAGTCCCTTCATGGGATGTAATGGGAAACCATTTATTTATTTTATTTTATTGATGGGTGATTTGATTATGACTTGGATATCTGTTTCATTGGGCTAATTTTATTTCAATATGTAATAATATATTTAATGTTGTTTCGCGACATATCGTTTCCCTTATGCCAACATCTGCAGCAGAAAATTGTTTATTGAAATTGCTGTTGAAATTTTTGTTTGTCAGGAGTAAGCGTTTCATTTGAACCATGGAATTGGGATTTTACAATTTCAGAAAATCAAAATTAATCGACAAAATCTTTATTCAACTTACCTTCGGGAATTATTGCGAAGTTACTTGAGAAGCTTAATAATCCACAGATTTTTGAATTTTTGCACTATTCGCTGACGAATTATTTGAATTCTGGAGGAACCGATTTTTTATTTGCTGAATTTTACTCTTTTTAAGTGGATTTTAAATTCCTCCTTTAACTCTTTTCTTCGTTTAAAATTTTGTTTTTTTTTGGCACCAACAAAATAACTACTGATTGCAAATATTTGTTGCTAACAAAATGGTATTATTTTCCATTACAATTTTAATTGGATAGTATTAAGATAATTGCAATTATATTTCTTTATTTTATTTTATTTACGAATTTCTCTTTTTGAAGGGAGAATTTTTTTATATTGCGTTTTAATCAAATGTTCTTAAACAATAGTCTTTTTTATTTGTATTTCTTTTATTGATTTTTAGGAATGTGTATTATTTAATTGATTTTTGCTTTTGTATATTAAAATTTGTTTTCTTTAGGAACGGAGTTATTATTTTGTTGCAGTGGTTGATTTTTTTTTATATATTTAAAAAAATAAAATATATTTAAAACCCGTTAGTTAAATTCCATAAATATTTTATAATGAATTATAAAATTGATATTTTATTTATGCAAACACGATTTCAATACGTATTCCTTGGGTTTCTATGAACTTGTGCTGTTTTGAACACCAAATAATCATTTGTATTTGATAGAGGAATTTTTATCCGCTGACAACCGGCACGCAAGATGATCTTACGGCTACTGACTGCCTGAACAGTCGCCGTACTGCAAAAGTAAGTGGTTATAGTAACGCGTACAATTTGTTGGTGAATTATATGTCATTGTTGTTGGTGTTATTTGTTTTGGTGTGAGGTTTTGTTTTGCTTTTCGTTCGTCTCTTTAGGATTATTCTCTCGATACTTATGGTAGAGAGACAAGTTTAAGTACATTGGCACGTTTTTAAGTACACAAATTGGCTACAAAATTGGTACAAATTTATATAGGGAGTAGTGATGTCAGTCGGGGCGGCAATGGTTTTGAAATTACACGATTCGTGATCTATATTTTTTTGAAATATCAGGAATTATTGGTATTTCATGCTGATGCTGATTTCATAAATATTTTCATGGCCTTTTTTGTATCAACTTAAATAAACTCGAATACAATTTAGCCAAAACTTATATTAGATATGTAAGTATGTAAGCAATACCCAGTCGGAAATTTGGTAAGGTACTTCCAATGGTAAGGCAAGTTTTGAATTCTTAATTTTGTTGCTTACTAAAAGAAACTAGAAAAGGTATGCAAAGCAAATCCTAAAAAGAAATCTGAAGCTCTTGCTAAGCTTCGGCCAATTTTGAATACTTCACTTCTACTCTTACTAAAAGAAACTAGAAACGGCATGCAAAGCCGAAGCCAAAAAACAGATAGAAAGAGAAAAGAAAAAATTTAATTCTCTGTCATTTCATTTCTGCTATTGCCGTGGGACGGCGTGTTATAAGTAATTATTATCTACATTTTCAAATTGTATTTGATAAAACAAAAATTTTAAATACGTTTTTATACCTTACGCATACATTACACTGTATCGAGAAGGAGAAAATGCATGCTTTTGGAAAGAAGAACTTACAAATTCTTCCAAAAAGAAACCATATTCGGAATGCATGTTCTCAATATAGCAATGCATTACACTTTCATTGCCAAAAAGAAGTTATTGTGGAATCCAAACACGAAGTTTCTCGAGTGATAACATGCATTACCTTCACTTTATTTTTAGAAACAAAAGTTGAAGCATGTATCATGTCCTCTTATCCTTTCAAAATAATGCTTACGACAGGCGGCAATTGTTTAAGAAAGTAATGGGAATTCGTAAGGGAAGATGGCATCACTCTCGAACGGAAGTAAGCATACTGTAATGCATTTTTGCCTGTTTCTTTCTGCTACTGGGTAATTATCACAGTCAGAGAGCCTTGTTAACTCGACATTACGATGCCAATATACAGTACATATTTTAGGGCAGTACAGCTGTCGCATATGTGGGTGAAAACGTTGATACTAAAATCTTTTTATTTATTATATTTTCTGATGTCCTTGACTCTTTTTTCAGAAACTCTTTACTTTATTGAAATTTTTGTGTTGATTTATTTTCTCGAATTTGTTGTTTATAAAATCCGTTTCGAACATTCAAATGTTTCTCTTAATCAGATTTCCAAATGCGCCGTCCACCCATACAGCCCGCACATTTTGATGTCTCCCATACAAGTATGCGCCTTATAATAATTGTAATAAATTATACACCCCATCGAATTATTTCTTCATCGACATATGTTTCTCACTATAGCAGCAATTGGTAGTAAATATTCCGGAAGTTGCTAGGTTTTTTTCACATTTTTGTAGATCATTGTTGAGTTTCTCTTTTATAAAACCTAATTCTAAAATGCAAATGACATTTCCGGTCAAATCTCCAACGGGCGGTCATTACAGACCAATTAACTTGGTACCTCTACTAATGGGCTATCTGAAGTTTCATTTATGTATCTAGTCAAAGGTTTGCCATTTATGAATATGGATTGTTCAAAAGCCGAAAAACGTTTCTACGAAAGTGGTGATTTCAACGTTGCCACTTTTCGAGCATTTTTAAACCATTCGATGTCTCACTACGTCAACACGCAAAATTCTCTCATATGGGGCCCGGAAACCCCAGATGTGATTGTGGAAAAGCCATTGGATAGAAAAAAGTGAATGTTTGGTACGCATTATGGTCTGGAGGCGTCTTTGGGCCGTATCTTGTCGAAGATGACACTGGACGAAAAATAAGTAAATAAATGGTTTTCCATTACATCCCATGAAGGGACAGGGGAGAGCTTCTCACAATCATTGAGCAGTGCGCTTTCCAGTTTTCACTCACTGATTGGGACCTACAGTTTTACACCGATTCCGAACGGTATTCTGAGAACCTTTTTCATGGCTAAATACTCGATAGTGTCGCCGTCACTATGCGAGGTGACCGCCGCCGAAAGAAATTTTAAAGTGGTCTCAGCAGGGATCGAACCCAGGATCTCATGTACAAGAGGCGCGCACACTACCATTGCACCACAGACACTGGAAGAAGCTGACTGTCAATTCAGAGTGCTATGGCCCTTTGATATCCGACTTTTTTATGGTGTGCAATTGAAGATTATGAGGTGGACGATATGTGGTTTAAACAAGGCGGTGCCACGAGCCACACAACAAGACCAATTTTGACTTTTTTGCATGAGAAGTTTCCAGATCGCGTAATTTCACGTTTTAGCGACGTCAAGAGCATACGATTTGACGCCGTTAGATTTGTTTTGTGGGGTTTCGCCAAACGTTGGAGCATTTGATAACCCACATTCGTCAAGTTATGGCAGCGATACCACCCGAAATGTGCGAATAAGTGGTCAGAAATTAACTCAAAAGGATCGACTGATGCAACCTATCCAGAGGCAAGGTCCAAGCATTATAAATAAATAAAAGTTTCATCGAAATCATAGCTTTATGTGTAACTCTACTTTTGAAACCGAAAAATGGATAACCTATATCTACTAGTGGTAGGCCTAAGAATACTGCGCAAAGTGATGGCGAAACTATGGCATTTTGCATCGATAATATTTGCTACAGAATATACGATTTAATACCCTTGATTTCAAAAAAAATCCATTGGATTTAACTCATCAATGCCCTTCTTCTCCAAAATAGAATATGCAATTATATTTTTAAATGCAATTTAGTACCAGCAATGAGAACTCATACTCGCATATTTTCCATCTCTGACACCCATTTAGCATTTCTCACCACATCCATATACATATATAAAACAGTCAAAATGTTATTCTCTCTCATGCCTGCTGTTCATCATACGCCAAACTCTTATCATCCACTATACAACTGTGTTTATTGCGGATACAAATTACGTTTGTGTTGGTGAAATTCTATTGGTGTGAGAGAAGCACACTCACTCAGTGCTCTGACGTAGTTGTTTGCGAAAGCTTTATTTTGTCTACGAGAAGTGTACGATGAAGTCGTACGCGTGGTCGAGTGTTGGGATGGCAATGTCATATCACAGACGCTAAATCATTATTGTTGTTATTAATTTTGCATTTCTGGCTGGCAATAGTTTCCGTGCATGTGTTTTGACGAGAACGAAAAAAGTCTGAGAGAGAGAGAGAGAGAGAGATAGAGAGGTGTCAATAAGCATGTGTGAGAAAATCACTAATAAGACAATAAATACAGCGAGTGGTATTGTGTACAATTTATGGTACAGTTGAAAGAAATGGTGAAAAAACAATACAGTGGTGGTCCAGTATAACGCATGATATAATGTCCAGGGTCGTTCGGTATATCGAAAATTCGTTATATCGAAATATATCTTTCTTTTCATAAATATTAGCATAGTAGCAAGTTAAACTCTATTCGTATTATATTAATTCATTTATTTAAAAAAAAGGAAAAAATTTACATACCCAATACTTTATTGACTGCTGAAAAGCTCTTAAAGCAGATTTTATCTTCAAAATTTCGTTTTGGCCAGAGAAAAGGATAACGAGTTACATCAACTTTTTAAATCCATGGCATTTGCGAAAGAAAATTAGAATTTTCATAGGAGGCGTTGAACAAGATGTCAACGCAAATAAGGTAAACCAAAATCCTGGCCATATTCCAAAGATTAAATCATGCAATTTTGGAAACTAAGTATGTATGTATGTTATTATCCGGATGTCATGATTAGCCACGAAGAAGACTTCACTTAGTTTTATTGACTATTTCAAATCCTCATGAGGTCAGATGTCGTACACATATCAATTAAACAAACAAATTTCAACATATTCCTCCAACTGGTTCTATCCTTCGCCTTTTCTCGCCAGTTGGTAACACCAAGGATACAGAGGGATTCCAGCGGAGTCTTGGTCGTCCTCTTTTTCTGTTTCCATCGGGTACGTTATCGAAAACTCTTCGTGCTGCCTCATCTTCATCAATTCTGACAACATGGCCTAGCCACTGCAATTGACCAAATTTGATTCGCCTTGCTATGCCCACATCAGAATATAGTAGATATAGCTCCTGGTTCCAACGACTTCGGTACTCGCCGTTTTCTTTAACAGGACCATATATTTTACACAGAATGTTTTTCTTCAATACTCCCAGGTGTTTCATCCGCTTGCGATATGACCCAAGCTTCGGAGCCATATTTGTCAGGATAGGTAAAATGAGAGTCTGGTATAGCTGGACGTTTGTCTGTCGAGAGAGGGCCTTGTTCCGAAACTACTTGCTGAGCCCAAAATAGCATCTATTTGCGAGCACAATTCTCCTATTTGTCACCTAAACTATTTTTATTGCGAGCCTAATAATAAAAAAAAATCTGGACTTTACGATTGAAAATGGCTTTTTGGCTTGTCAAAATATTCTCCTTTATAATCTGTACACCTTTGCGGTCCATCTATTTGGCAGAGTATATTTCCCAATTCGCTCGATACACCTCAAAAACATGGTTTTTGAACGCATCATTGGTTTCTTATGCAGACAAAAATCGTGGTCCACGCACTTTATCTTTGATGATTGCTAAGGATGATGGTATTGGGTACCAATTCAGGGCGGATGGGTCATAATTCTATATTTTGAGTTCTCAAAAAGCCTCTTGTTTGAACCGATGTATGAGAGAGCAGAATTGAGGTGGTGAATTATACATGTTGGTGGTTGGTTATCTTAATTTTTCGGAACACTTCCATAGAGTAAAATACAAGAGCCTCTAGTTCTCTCTTTACGTTCTCTCTATGACGACTAGGTAGTAGGTCATTTCGTCGAGTTCGAGTTGCTGTTGAAGTTTACTCTTTGCTTGGACATAAAACGGGTAAATATAAAATGGAATGCGTATTTGCGTTCGATGCAGCCAACGTAAAATATAGTTTAGCGGTTATTAGTTGCAATCAAATACTATTTAAAATTAGTTTTCTGCATGGCTTGCTCTGATTGCTTATCACTCTCTCGCCTATCCATCTAGTTTTCTAGCAATTTCCTACTACATAGTCGATCAGCTGTGTCATTGATACCCCCTGACACTTCTGATGAGTAAATGGTGGTATACCATTGAGAATTGACCATTCTACGTTCCACTAATGGCACTGTTGCCACATGACCAGTTTTCCTGAAAACACAGGCAACCGTTTGTTTCGAAGTGATTCGAGCGCGAACAAATTTAATTTGATTTGGTTCAGCATGAAAACCCATATGGACGACTGGGTTTTAGTTTCTCACACATACAAATATAACGTGTTTGTAGGTTGTGGCAAATATAATATACTTTTGTCTAAACACATTGTGATTGCTGGTCAATAGTACATGTTGGAGACAGAGTTATTGAGAGGTTATAATATATATTTTTGTGACCCAAATGTGGCTTTGTTTCTTGAAAAGTACTGAAAACGAAATCGTGACTGACAACATAGAAACAAAAAACAGTAGATCATCCAATCATGAAAACAATGCTTGCAGACATATTAGTACATAGAAGGTTCCGGCAATATGTTGCTATGGCTGTTGTTTCAGCCTGTTCGCATAGATCCGCGATTCTTCAGTTGTAACAAGACGTGTATTATGAAGCACCACCATTGCTTTTCGTGACCATTTGGATGCCCCAATCGACATTAACAACTATTTGAGCTTTCGTCAAGTTATGTGGAATCCAACGAGAACAAATTTTTTCCACGACTAAATGAAGGTGCAATATTTAATGTATTTCAGTGGAACTAATGCCTAAGGTTGCATCAATCTCACAATATGTCACATGACAATCTTGCATTATAAATTTTTGCACATCTACGATTTTTGTAACAAGTAATTTTCGACGACCTTTACGAATTTCGTCCTTGCACGTAGAACGACCGCGATCAACCTCGATATACCAGAGTTTCACAGAGGCTAGGGATGGGGTTTTATTGCCAATAGAGGAATACGATTTATGTATATATACATTCTTGTTCTGGTAATCCACATTGAAAATCATAATAAGTCATCGCACGCAAATTTTCCGGAAGTGTGCTGACGCAGCACACAAACACACATTGCGGTCGAATGAAAACATTTTCTGAGTAAATTTTTGGTCCATTGGAAATATCAGATGCCACATAACAACAGCTGGGTTTGCCAAGGCTGACAATATAAATAATTACACTCGCATTAAAATTATAGTAGAGGCGAAAAAATAGACGTGAAATCCAATATTGTACTAAAAGTTCTTACCGTAAATATGAATCTAAAATCATGAAATGTAGAAAATAAAATAGAAAGTGGAGCATCAAGTTAGTCAAAAGTTGTGACCATAAGCAAATATTCATGGAATTTTCGGAGTTTGTTCCATTTATGATATCAATATCTTGAAATACTAGATTATGTTGTGGTTTTTTATTGACATCGATTACTCCATATTTAAATAGGTCATTTCAAAATACTGAATGTAAACAGACGATAGAAAGCGGATTCTAGAATTAACAGGAATGAAAGAATCAATCACTTTGGCTGAAACACAGTCAAAAGGTTTATTATTGATTCATGAAAACACCTGTATATTAAGGGTTTTCAGCGTCTTGTAAAGGGTTTTTAAACAGAGACGCTACAAATGTAAATCGATAGGGACAGCAAACGACGCCATATTTTTTCCCGCTCTTGTGACATTTCTCTTCAGTAAGGTTTGCCATTTCATTATGGAAAGATATACGAACCAACAACGAGTCGAAATTATTAAAATTTACTACCCAAAATTTGGAGTCAGTGGCCTCAACTTTAAGAGGCCTCAACAGTCAGCGATGAGGCTCATTTCTGGCTGAATGGCTTCGCCAATAAGCAAAATATGCGTTATTGGTCAGACAGCAATCCACACGTAATCCATGAGTCATCATTGCATCCCGAAAAAATTACGGTTTGGTGCGGTTTATGGGCCGGCGGCGTCATTGGTTCGTACTTCATCCGTGATGATCATTACTGTGAATGCGAATCGCTACCGTTCAATGATAACCGAATATTTTTGGTCCCAATTGGATAATATGGACTTGGAGGACATGTGGTTCCAACAGAACGGCGCCACAAGCCACACAGCGAATGCCACAATCAATTTATTGGAAACCAAGTTTGGTGAACGTGTTATCTCACGAAAAGGCCCAGTCGATTGTCCGCCTCGGTCGTGCGATTTGACGCCGTTAGATTATTTCCTGTGGGGCTGCGTCAAGTCTATGGTCTATGCCAACAAGCCTACGACGATTGATGAACTTCGTACGAATATCAAACGTGAAAGCAGTATCGGCCGATTTGTGCTTGAAAACCGTCGAAAATTGGGTTCAGCGTCTGGACTTCTGCAAGCGTGCCCGTGGTGGCCATGCAAAAGAAATCGAGTTCCATACATAATGACATCGAACGTACTTTCACAGGAATAAAGAATTTCATTGGTATCTAAAACCGGGTTTGTTTTATTCAAAAATAACTTTTGTAGCACTCTTATTGAAAAACCCTTTACTATTACAGTTACAACCATTTTGCAATTGCACAAGATTTGTGTAGATCGTGGGCGCACCTGTGTAGGATATTTTTTACATCACTGCTTGTACTGTGGGAAAGTATCAGCTGTATGACAACGGCACCTGTTTAATAAGCAAACGCACGGATAGCAAAAAAATCGATGTGGTTTGACCAGTGCAAAATCGCAAAACGTGAGGAATTAATATCGTGCACATTTTGTTGTTGGAGTGCTCCGACATTTTGCAATTGCTCTATTGCACAGCCATTCGCACAAGATACTGAAACCCCTTATTCTTTCTCATGAGGCAATACCAACCAAAAAAACACTTTATCAATACATTTTCTTGCGTTATGAATTAGAAACGTGTTGCCAGCTGTTAAATTCGTTTCGTTCATCGTTTTGTAAACATGATGGTGATGCGAACAACTTCGATTATATTTTGTTTGGCATCAAGAAGGGCGGTAAACTTATGTTCATGCTCATAATAAATGCCAAGTCGCTTTGATCCGGCCCTAAGTATAGTTATCGACTTTTCACTTTTCCTCGCCAATAGGATAATATTGACATTTATTGCCGATTTATCGGTCTGTTGATACCAAATATGAGTGCAATCGATGTTGTCCCTGTCACTATCATGCTTGCAGAATGTTTTGGCAATACCATTTTTTCGATTTCATCATTCAGATACAAAGTTATCGACCAAGCATGACAAGCCTGTGGTTCGCTTAACGATTTGATACACTTTGCATGCACTAAAGTGGTACTAATATTCGTACAATAAATCGTATTTGTCATATCTCATCTCGTATATGCGCAAAATGCTAAGCAAAACTCTCATTATGTATTTTACTTTTTGCATGAATAACTTAAGAGAGGGCGAGAGGCATTCTCACATTCGTGACGTAACACAATGTTGGTGATTTGTTGTGGCCTATGTTTTTGTTTTTATCTTTATGCTGTGTTTTCAGGTTTTTTTCCATTTTGTTTTCCAAACATTTGTTTTGGTTTGCGCTTCACCAAAACAGGTGGGGTTTTTCGAATAATCGATCAAAATTATGAAATTTTTGTTACTAGCAGACAGATAAAAATGTACCGACCGACCATGATTATGCTTATAAATGAGAAGTCTATGGTCCACTTAACCCTTTGACGACCACACATTTTCGACCGTAGCGAATTAAATTTTTTTTATTATTTTCTTGATCTAGGACCTAATAATAGTTACGGCGCAAAAAATGGAACCAACAAATTTTTTTGTTTTGGTAATCTCTTTTCCATTTTATAGCGCGTTTACATGCACTCTTTTGTCATGAGAATGCCGTGATTATCATTCTACGGCAAAAAGGTGTTTACATGCATTTTTACTCGATTTAGTTTTGACATTTCTGTATTTCATGATGGCATTATGAAATTATGCCAGGTGATGGCAGGAGGATTTGTATGCATTAGTATCATACAATTCTACACAAAAAGCTACAAACTGAAAAATCAGAATTTTGTTGTTGTTTGAATGCAACAATAACGTGTTTGTAGCTTGTGGCGAATATAGTATTCTTGCGTCCAAAAACATTGTGTTTGCTATTGAGTATTACATGACATAGACACAATGATTAATATGTTGTAATATAAGTTTATGTGACCTAAATATGGGTTTGTTTGTTGGAAACTGCTGAAACAGGGAATCAAAAAAGCAGTATATCCTCAATTCATGAAAGCAATGTGTGCACGGAAGTATGTATGTATATTAGACTGACTCACAAAAAAAAGTATGTTTGTTCCACCCCCTGAAATGTACCCTGACTTGTTTTTTGATGATTCCCAAAATATTTCGCGTCTAGGATTAAAACCCCGTGAGCTGGACCGTTTTTAAAAAAAGGCTTTTTTTGAGTTTTTCAAAGATTTTTGATAGTTAACTAAAGATAATATGTGCAATATTAGTATCATAGGAAAGCATTTTTAAAGACGCATCCAACGGTATGAAAAACATGCCAACAAATGTTCTATCAACTATCAAAAATCTTTGAAAAACTCAAAAAAAGCATTTTTTTAAAAACGGTCCAGCTCACGGGGTTTTAATCCTAGACGCGAAATATTTTGCGAATCATAAAAAAACAAGTCAAGGAACATTTCAGGGGGTGGAACAAAGACACTTTTTTTTGGCCCCATACAAAATGAGTCGGTTTAATGTATATGGATGTTCCCAAGATATATATGGTTCCGGCATAATGTTACAAAGGTAGTTTTTTTTAGCGTGTACCTATATTTCGTCTGTCCAAGTAGTTGTGACAATGGGTAAAAAGCGTAATTTTATAAAAAGCGTAAATAAGCAATTAAATAAAAATTCATGTATATAGTTAAAATGAGACTAAATATATCAAATAAAGTGTTTTATTTTGAATATGATAATTTTTTCAAGTTGGGATGAGATACCAAAACGCGTAACAATCCCGCCAAAAGCCGGTAGGTTGGTGAGGTTACGGGGCAAAATTGACCAATACAATTTGTATGCCAATATGTATGTTATTAAAAATTGATTTAATGGTTCTGCATGTTTGAAGCACTGTTTTAAATTTGGTGGAGCGAAATTATAAAGAATATTTGCTTTGGATTCCTGAAAATTGTTTCAACATGGACAAAAATAGTGTTGGTTATTCGGACATCCTGTGTATCGGGAAAGCTGGCGATATATTAAAGTTTTCTTCTAATAGGTGGTGTATTTGAATGTCGTGGAGTATGTAGGGTGGCAGCTTAACGTGCTCATTTTCAACCGAGGAATACTAATAGGAATGAACGACGAGTTCATATTGAATAAGAGACTTTTCATGTGTGGCGCAAAAATAAATTATAGCTAGAAAAATTTAATGTGTGGTCCAAATACAGTTATCTTTTTAAATCGGATGTTATTTTGGCACTGATATATTGACTCTTGTCGAAATATTGACTATCTACATCCACGGACCAAACTGAATTGCATTACACTTGCACAACGTTGGGAAATATTGCAAACACATTTACAAAGTGAGCGCTGTGTTGCTTAAAATGTGCGTTTGTTGAAGAGATGTTTTGGAGCAAAATGAAGAACCCACCGCGCGTGTAAGTTTGTGTAAAAAGTTTGAGAGAATGACTCATGGTCTCCGTCGTCGTGTGATTCGGGCCAACGAGATTGACAGTTTAGTTTAGAATGGGCAAGTGCTTTGTGTTAGATTGAATTTAGTAAGTGATTTGAGAGGTACCAAAATCACTTTTGAACAAATTGCGGAAAAACTCAAAGCGCGAACCGAATCTTCAATAAATCAATAACTCCAATAAAACTCGAAATACGAGTTAAAAAGTTTCGAACTCGTGAATAAGATGTTTAGCAAAGATTTTTATTTTTCGGCTCGCGAGCGAGCAAGCTGTAGCTACTTTGACTTTATTACGCCATAGAGCAATATACAAGAGTCTTCATCTCTCTCTTAGCATTGTCTTGCAGTCGTCGAGGTAGTAGAGAATTTCATCGAGTTCCAGTTGCTGTTGTACGTGACTCATTGGTTGGAGATAAGACGGACAAAAATAAAGTGGAATACGCATTGTCTTTCGATGCAATCAACACAAAATATAACTTAGGTATCATTAGTATCAATCAAACACAATTTAAACTTATTTAGCTGCATGGGTTGCTTCTGGTTGCTTATGGCTCTTTCACCTACCTACTCTGTTATCTATTAATTTACTACTTCAAAATCGATCAGCTCTGACATGGATACCCCCATTGTCAAACTATATATTGATAGTTCATTGACCACAGAAACCAGAAAATTATTCTATACTGAATATAAATCCAAGAAGACAACAGTTGCCAAGCATGATAAAATGGCCCGCGCCTATACATTGGTTTATAATATTTAATATAATAATTATAACTATACACGTTACATTGTTTTGATGAAAAATTTCGTACAGCCGACGATATTATCGTTGCATATTTCGTCGAGTGGAATAAATACCATAAATACCGAAAGGAACAAGAAACCCAGCATTCGAAGTCGAATATTGTTAGAAATATTAATAGAAAATCTCTACGAATCTCTCCAACGAAGTGTAACCCGGGACCCCTGCGCTATATTTGCCCATACATATTTTTCCAACAGTATAAAATTAGCAAACAATTGCTTCAGATTTGAAAATTCATTATACTTATAATACAATTACAGCAAAAAGTCGTCATAAAATATAAATTTCCAAGTACAGTTATGTTGGGCAAAAATTACTCGAGAATAATACGGTAAATGCAGTTGTTTTTGAATATCGGATTAGGGTTAATATAATTTAGTTTCGCTTTGTATGGATTTCAAGTAGTAAGCAGTGCTCGGTGGTGCAACGATTAGCGTGTTCGACTTTTGTATATGAGAAAGTGTGCTCAATATTCGCTCAGGCAAATTATTTCATTCGTCGACGCTCACTCGCTTGGAAGTAAGAGAGCTTCTTAATGCAAATACATATTTAATTAGTCTGCAAATCGAACGAAAATACGCATTCCCTTTTATTTCTGTCCGTTTTATGTCCAACCAAAGAGAAAAATTCAAAACAAACTCGAACTCGTTCATCGAGAGAACATAAAGAGAGGGATAAATACTTGTCCATTTCTCTATGATTCAGCTCTTTTACCTATTGTGTTCCGCTTTTTTGTTAACAGCCTATTGATCAGGTTACGTATACGCCATACTGTTTATGAGGCGTATGAGTGATGTCAAAGACATTGTTGTTTTATGATGTAAATTATACGCCCCAGTCACCATATAACTCAGATTGTTCATCTAAGTTCGACTTACTCAATAGGATGAATCGGTAACAAATATACGTTTTAGAAAACATTAGGATGCATACAATTTACTACAATGATCTATATATTTTTTAAAATAAGAATATGTAGATAGAAGTGGCTGTCACTAATAATAATACACTTAACCCCATGGGGACCGACGTGATACCCACAATATGCAGATTTCCCCAAAATGAAGTCAACGTTTGTCAAATCATTTAAATATGTACAAGTGTATTTCTACTGCGCTCAATTTCTTTTCATACCTTGAAAACAGAAAGAGGTGAACCATAAAATTGTGTTTCTGTTTACTTTGTATTGTTATATCGGGTTTTTCAATAATAGCGCTGCAAAAGTTTTTTTTTAAATAAAGCAAAACCGGTTTTAGATACCAATGAAATTCTTTATTCCTGTGAAAGTACGTTCGATGGCATTATGTATGGAACTCGATTTCTTTTGCATGGCCACCACAGGCACGCTTGCAGAAGTCCAGACGCTGAACCCCATTTTCGACAATTTTCAAGCATAAATCGGCCGATACTGCTGCAATTTCACGTTCGATATTCGTACGAAGTTCATCAATTGTCGCTAGCTTGTTGGCATAGACCATAGACTTGACGTAGCCCCACAGGAAATAATCTAACGGCGTCAAATCGCACGACCGAGGCGGCCAACCGACTGGGCCATTTCGTGAGATAACACGTTCACCAAACTTGGTTTCCAATAAATTGATTGTGGCATTCGCTGTGTGGCTTGTGGCGCCGTCCTGTTGGAACCACATGTCCTCCAAGTCCATATTATCCAATTGGGGCCAAAAATATTCGGTTATCATTGACGGTAGCGATTCGCAATCACAGTAATGAGCCGGTCTTGATCATCACGGAGGAAGTACGGACCAATGACGCCGCCGGCCCATAAACCCCACCAAACCGTAATTTTTTCGGGATGCAATGATGACCCATGGATTACGTGTGGATTGCTGTCTGACCAATAATGCATATTTTGCTTATTGACGAAGCCATTCAGCCAGAAATGAGCCTCATCGCGGAAGATGATTTTCCGATGAAAATCCGAATCATTTTCAAGTTGTTGCTCAGCCCAATTCACGAACATACGACGCTTATGGTGGTCAAGCGGCTTCAGTTCTTGCGTCAGTTTGATCTTGTAAGGATGTAGGCCAAGATCTTTTCGCAAAATTCGCCACAACGACGTCACAGAGATGCCCTTCTTGAACTGAAGCCTCAGCGGCAGCAATATTCTCGACACTACGGGCACTTCTTTGTCTCACTGGCACGGGAACATTTTGTACTGCGCCTGTTTCAAATTTTTCCACTGGACGCTCAATTGTTGATCTGGTAGGACGATTATGACGACCATAAATTGGACGTAGCGCTCTTAAAGTAGAGGCCACTGACTCCAAATTTCGGTAGTAAATTTTAATAATTTCGACTCGTTGTTGGCTCGTATATCTTTCCATGATGAAATGGCAAACCTTACTGAAGAGAAATGTCAAAACAGCGGGAAAAATATGGCGTCGTTTGCTGTCCCTATCGATTTACTTTTGTAGCGTCTCTGTTGAAAAACCCTTACTTTTTCGCAATTTATAAAGGCCACATATACCTATTTATTGAAAGAATATCTATTTTTTCCACAACTCCGAAATATTTCATTACAGATAGAAACATATTTGTGTTTTTTTTTTTGTTGCAGCAATAAAGAGTCACGTGCTCCCAAAATTGTATCGTTGCTGCAATGAATAATTCCATACATCATTTTTTTGGCAACTCTTCCTTTCGTTTCGATAACAATTATATTTAATGAGAATCTTGGAGGAAAAAAAAAGGTAAATAATACAAAAAAACAAGTCAGTGTATGAATAAGCCTTATACTATTGCTATTTGGTTTATCTCATACTTTTTTAGAGAGCTGCCATTTATATTTCGACTCAGGGCAATAGTAGTGTTGCAGAAGCAAACTGGAACTTCCATTGGAACATTTGACATTTTTAGCATAAACAGACATAGAACATTTTCACTGACGAGCACTGGTTTTCCTATTTACAGTGTGTTGAAAAACGCATCTCGGTCAAAAAATGTAATTAACCCGTGAACATTTTCATGCGTTTCAGGGTGGATTATCAAGACACGCGTATCTCAATCAACATGTTTCGTTTCACCACTATATATCGGTGGTGCCAAGAGTTCAGTCTCGGACGCCGTTCGCTCGTTTTGTCGGAAACCATCGATGCTCTGCGTGAATTGATAAAGTAAGACTGGCATCTGACAGACCGTGAAATTAAGGCCTCCTTGGGCAATAGTATGACAAGCATCAGTAAGATATTGCATGTTCATTTGGCCGAGAAAATGATTTGTTCTCGTTGGATCCCACATAATTTTGAATGGTCAAGAAAAATTCGTGTCGATTAGAGCAAAGAAATGTTGAGTATATACAACCGCGGTAGCTCAAGTGAAGTGTATAACATCATGGAAATTAAATTTTTTGGGCTGAGTAAAAAACAATTACATTTGAGCTCACCTCGAAAGGTCATATTGATGGTTAAAAATAATTTTTGCATCTATTTTTGGTAAGGTGGTTAAACAACAAAACAAGTGTGACACAAACTATCCCCAAAAAAATCCATCTAGTGCCTCAAAATTGTTCTAATTTGTCACCATTTTCGGCCCATAGTTGCCAAACTGTGGACTTACATCAGTCTGCACACGAAAACTAAATTGTTTTCAAAAAATTATTAACTTTATTTTACATCGAAAATTCGAGATAAGTAGCAAAGGGCAAAACAATATAAATTCATCAATATCCATTGAAGATGAAGCCTGTATAGTATATGCTCTTGGGTTTTTCGTTGGTGGTTCTGGTCCGTGACCTGAATCATCATCATATTCAAGTGATAGCACATGCAATAGCATATCTCTATCGGTGTGTCCTTTAAATCTAACGTCCTCCGCGATTTCGATGCCCGCAACTTAATATTGTGATTTCTTATGACTCCACCAATAAACTTCTGCAAGCAATGCATTGAGGTTTTTTGCTTTGTATCGTTTTTCCATTGGCATGGTGACCTAATGGAATTGCAGAAAATGCAATTTGTTATCAAAGTTATCAAAGTAATTGAGCATTGTTTTCACCAATTTCTTTGTTTCGTCTGGCTGTACACGATTCTGTCCTAAAACGCCCCCGATTGCAGAATTTAGTGCATCACAGGCTCTCCGGTGCTTGATTGTCTGCACGATCGTGAATCTGTCACTTTGCATTAATTTATAAATACCCCATACTTATTTAATGAAGTACCTGGAAAAAATTGTATGCAAAATTTTCTTGAAAGGGATTTCTGAATGGAAACGGAAGATGGTAGATGTACCACACTTGACAAGGCACCAAGTTTGGTACATTTGCATGCTTCAGTTTCCTGATACAATACGATAATTTGGTTTTCTCCCTTTGTGTCTGATTTTCATGAGAATTCAATCATAAATACTCTACTGTATCATAAATACTCTACGTTTACTGAACTTCTTGAAAAAAATTGTATGCCAAATTTTCCTGAAAGTGATTTCTGAATGGGTGCCATTGTCAAGTGTGGTATATCTACCTGCTTCAGCTTCCTGATAGAATACGATAATTTGGTTTTTACCTTTTGGGTGTAATTTTCATGAGAATTCAATCATAATTACTCTACTGATTATTACTTTATTTTTTTAATTCTAAGAAACAAAAAATAAAGACTCATAAATTTAAAATATTTTTTCCGAACAATTGGACAAGTATTGTATATTCCGTTTTCACCTTTTATTCATAAATTTTTCGAGAATTCAATCCTAGAAATAATATAACATAAATCAATTCATTATAAAAAAATTCAAAAACATGAGATCAGTGTTGTAAATAGGATATTTCCCAAATCCGCGGCATAAAATGAACGTGTGTTAGACCCCTTTCACACTCGGCAAGTTACTTGCGCAAGTCAGTTTTTCAACTTTCCGAGTACAAGCAAGTCTGTACTCCAAATTTATTGCCCTATCCCGACCTTACCTTAAAAAAAATTCAAAAACATGAGATCAGTGTTGTAAATAGGATATTTCCCAAATCCGCGGCATAAAATGAACGTGTGTTAGACCCCTTTCACACTCGGCAAGTTACTTGCGCAAGTCAGTTTTTCAACTTTCCGAGTACAAGCAAGTCTGTACTCAAAATTTATTGCCCTATCCCGACCTTACGTTAAAAAAAATTCAAAAACATGAGATCAGTGTTGTAAATAATATATTTCCCAAATCCGCGGCATAAAATGAACGTGTGTTAGACCCCTTTCACACTCGGCAAGTTACTTGCGCAAGTCAGTTTTTCAACTTTCCGAGTACAAGCAAGTCTGTACTCAAAATTTATTGCCCTATCCCGACCTTACCTTAAAAAAAATTCAAAAACATGAGATCAGTGTTGTAAATAGGATATTTCCCAAATCCGCGGCATAAAATGAACGTGTGTTAGACCCCTTTCACACTCGGCAAGTTACTTGCGCAAGTCAGTTTTTCAACTTTCCGAGTACAAGCAAGTCTGTACTCAAAATTTATTCCCCTATCCCGACCTTACCTCTGTCATCAACAAACCAAGACTTGGGCAAGAGACTTGCGCAAGTAACTTGCCGAGTGTGAAAGGGGTCTTACTATGTGCTTAATTTGTAATCTGATATTTGGTTCATAACATGGGGGAAAGTTTTGAGATTTGATTGATTTCAAATAAGAATATTAATTACTCATTACCCCAAACAAGAATCCATAAAATCCGAACAGCAGCTAAACTAGCAAACCCCAACTAGGGTTTTATTAGTCTCGATAAGTACTTCGGGAAATTTCACACGATAAGAAGTTTGCATTTTATGTATTGCACTGTGCAACTAAATAACTTTATTAAGAAACCTTTGAAAATAATTGATAGCTTGACCATTGCAAAAATGGGTTAATATATTCAATAATCAGAAGTGTGACCGCTACGAAAATTAAATTCATTTGTGAATAATTGTGATTTTTGTGTTCGTTTGTTTCTAGCATATCAAGTGAAATTCAATTCAAGTAATAAACGACATGCAAGAAGCAAAAACAGACAACGAATTGATCCATAAGGAAAAGCTTGCAGTGTGTGGAGTGCGGGAACAAGTGCAGGAAAAGGAAAAAAGACAGTCTGTTTCTTCGAACACATCTAACTGCGAAAAATTATCATCTGAATAGTGGCTCCAGCAACATATTGCAGGAAACATGTGCATGTTTGCAAGCATGGACTCCATGAATTGAAGATCCGCTGCCTTGTAAAAAAACTCCTCTATAACGAACTCCCCTATAGCGAAAACTCCTCTATAACGAAATTTTTTTGAAGACACAAGGATTTCTTTTGATTTTTCATATGATTGGACTCCTCTATAGCGAACCTGCGAACCTCTCTTTAACAAATTCCTCTCTATAACGAATTTTTTCGAGCGCGAAAGTGTATTTTTGATACATAAGAACTCCTCTATAACGAATTTTTTAAAATGCTACTATTTGTGTATTTACACACATGTTTCGCAATTCCGTGAATCATAATTGACGCCAGACAAAGTAACTGGACATTTTTTGCATATGTGCTGTTTTTACACTGATTCATGTCATTGTGACTATGAATGAAAGCATTCTTCTATTGCCGACTGAACACGTGCGTACATTAATAAGATGGCTAAGCGGAATAGTTTGTCAATAGTACAAAAATTAAATATAATAAGTGAAATCGAAAAGGGTTCGACAAAAAAGAAAGATATTGCCAACAAATATGGCATTCCAGTCAGTAGCCTTTCTACTATTATCTAATATAAATAATCAATATTCTTCGAGCTTGAGGTCAGATTTGGTCAGAGGTAAATCTGACCTCAAGCTCGAAGAATATTGATTATTTATTGATAAGGAAAAGGTCGAACAACAGAATAAAAATATTATCTAATATATATGAAAATTAGTTGGCGTGTGTTTGTGACAGCATAACTAAAGAACGGAGTGAAGGATTTGGCTGAGCCTTTTTCTATTTGGTTCACTGTTGACCCCGAATGGTATGTAGGTAAAAAAATTTTCATAATTTCCATAGATAGGTGGCGCTGCAAAGTAGGTGGCGCTGATGTCGTTTTCGGTTATTTATGAACCGATTTGTTTCAAATTCGCAACATATAATTCTTAGGCAAAAGTAAAGGTGTTGATAAAATAGATGGCGCCCACGTCGAGATATTAATCATTGTTTACCATCTGATGTTATAAATACTTTTGAAGGCAGGACGAAGTCTGCCGGGTCAGCTAGTTAAAAATAAAGATAAAATCGTAAAACAATCATCTGTGAGCCAACAACTTCAAAAACACAAAAAAATTAGATTTTGTGACTATATTAAATGGATGACAGCCATAAGACAAAAAAATCTTCCTATTTCTGGACCGCTCCTGCAAGAAAAGCAAAAGAATTTGCATTAGCATTGGGACATACAGACTTTGCAGCTAGTAATGGATGGCTGCACAAATTTAAAAAAAAGTCACAACATCATGGGATAGGTAGTGTGCGGTGAAGGTGGTGATGCGAATATGGAGACTTCTGACAATTGGATCAACACTGTTCTTCCAAGTTTGGTTAAGGATTACGATCTAAATGATGTCTTCAACGCTGATGAAACCGGGCTATTTGTAAGTGTTTACCATCTAGGACTCTTGCGTTCAAAAATGAAAAATGTGTTGGTGGGGAAAAAAGCAAGGAGAGAATAACGGTTATGCTAGGAAGTAATTTCACAGGAACAGAAAAGCTGAAACTCCTTGTAATTGGGAAGTCAAAGAATCCTCGCTGTTTTAGAGGTCTAAAATCGCTTGAGATAAATTATGAAAATAACACAAAGTCTTGGATGACCAGTGACATATTCGAAAAGTGGCTAATTAAATTGGACAACAAATTTGCTCATGAAAAAAGGAAGATCTTGATGTTTGTTGAAAATTGTCCTGCACACCCTAAAAATGTTCAAACCAAATTGACCAACATTAAACTTGATATTTTCCCACCGAACATGACATCATCGTTACAGCCAATGGACCAAAGCATAATTAATAATTTGAAACAGGCTTACAGAAAACGTATTTTAAAAAAAATTTTAGATATGACCGAAGATAACAAACTGTTGTCAATTTCTTTACTTGATGCGATAAGACAACTTAGCAAAGCTTGGGTTATTGATGTCAAAGCGGAAACAATTACAAATTGCTTCAAAAAAGCAGGCTTCGCAAAATCTTCTAATATGGAGTTGGAATGTTCTGATGATGAGAGCAATATTCCTTTGGCCATTTTACGAGATTTTTCAAATGAATCGACGGAAGATATGTCTTTGAAAGAAATACGGACGAAAATTACAGTTGGCATACCTGCTTTAAATTTGGAAGGGTTTCTGGAGGTTGATAATGATTTAATGATCAGGGACCACCAAACAGACGAAGATATCTTAGCAAGTGTTCTTGCAGATCATTATGGCATAGCAGGTACATAATATCAAACATTCAGTTGAGTTAATTATTCAATTTTCATTTTTATAGAGCCAACTGAGGACGATGAAGACTTGGAAGAAATTGAATATACTGTTAGATTGCCATCATTTCCAGAAACACGGTCAGCGTTGGAGGTAGTACGGACATTCATTGAGTCCCGTAGCGATGTTTCCCCTAAAACATTTGATAAAATTAATTTTCTGGAAAATTTTCTCGACAAGGAAAAATTCAAGGCCGCCAGGCAAACCAAAATTACCGTTTTTTATAAACGCACATAAATATATAAAAAAAAACATTTTTCAATAATACACATACAGTCGAATTCGGATAAGCGCCGTTTAATTGAACTTATTTGTTGCAAAAACACAAATGTAATTGAAATAAAGAGAAAAAAATTATTCACATTTTTACGAAAATTTATGAAAAATAATTTTATTTTTAATTAAATAGAATGATCTATTAGTACACATATGTATTTCAGTTAATAAAATTAATCTGAATTGAAATTCAAAACAGTCATAAACAATTTCACACTTTTATTTTGTTGCCGTGCGTACTACAGATTGTATAATATAAAAAAATAAAAATAATATACCCCCCTATAACGAAGACTCCTCTATAACGCAGTTTTTGGCTGGCCCGAACGAGTTCGTTATAGAGGAGTTCGACCTATTAAGTATTGTGTCTCAAACATGTTATATGGAATAGCAAACACAATGTGTTTGAGCATAAGTCTTGTATATTTGCGACAAACTACAAACACGTTATACACTGAAAGAAAAACCTTCATACCATTAATGAATTCTTACATTTCATCAATGAAAAGTGTCATCGTTTTTGAGCCAATGTCGCGCTTCATTAATGCCATGAACAATGTTACATTAAACGAAAAATGTTTCATAGACCTAAAATTAATATAAACTTTCTAACCGGAATGGAGCATTATCATTGTATTAAAGATAAATGTTACATTGATATTATAAACCGTTTCATTGATGTAATGAAATATAGTCATTGATGTTATGATGATGCTATGAACATGTTTCATTAATGCTATGAGCATGTTTCATTAATGTAATGAACATGTTTCATTGATGGTATGCACATGTTTCATTGAAAGTCTGAATATGTTTCTACTGTAAAATGCAAAAGTTAGAGGGAATCCCTATTTTAGGAGTTATGAACCTCCAAAGTTCGGGATTTTTGTGGCACGATTTTTTTTTGGCGATTATTAAGTTTTGTGGGACGGGGCCAGGGAGAGGAATGTCTCTGTTGCAAATTTTGGATTTCGGAATTTTTTGATTTTTGGGAAATTTTTTGGACCTTGTGGGCTCCAATAGGTCCGGCCGAAAAAAAATTTTGGTTTTTAAAATCCCCTTATTTTGCTCGATTTTAGTTTTTTTAAATGGCGCGGGTTTCTGCATTTCAGCCTTTTATTTGTTTCTTATTTATTCTTATCTCATACTGGCACTCATATATTGTGTCACAGCTACTGTACATACATAAATAATTCATAAATACATACATACATTTATACAAATCGTACCTACATATGTACATATTATCCTTTAACCAAATTAATGAATCGTTCAAAATTAATGAAATTGTAAATTTTTAGAAAAAATATTTTAAAATTCAATAAAATGAGTGTAATGTAAAGGATGGCCTATTTAATAGATTCTATTTTACAATGTCGATAAAATGTCTGCAATTTTTTCTCTGTAGTTTCCCATATTTACAGGAAAAACATATTTCATTCCATCAATGTAAAAGGTTTCTTAGCATTAATGACGGTCCACAAATCAAAACCTGCAGCAATGAAGGAGTTCATTGAAGTAACCAAACCAAATTTTATACATTTACAGATTACACTGTTGTAGTTTTTGGCATGCAATTTTTCAATCAACGTTCTAGTAAATTGTTTCTGTTAAAGGCAAGTATACTGAGTTGATCGGTACCCATGAGTTGACTGCATCAACTCAAATTTTTCCAAAATAAGATTCTTACAAATTCTCAGGTTTTCCTCCTTATCTCATTTTGTCAAGAATTGTGATATTTTGTTTTGTTTGTGATATATGAGTAATACAATTCTTGTCAAAATGAGATACCTGCACTAAATTGAGGATATGAGCGAAACACGTCCATCGATTTTTATGAACTATGTCTCATTTTTTTCATAGGTCATGTGACTTTGGTATAAACTAATAAAACTTTACACTTTTTGCCGTTTCTTATTGTTCATGTTTATTTAATGATAACTAATTTGAATTTTTGAAGCAAAAAAATATATTTTTTTCACCATTCTTTTCCTTATAAATTCCAAAGTGTTGATTACATTAAGAAATAGTATTGGAATAAATTAAAGGTATTGTAATTCTAAATTTTCGTAAATTTATTCGGATAAAATCGAACGCATCGTTCTCGAGTATTGATGACGTATATATACGAATGAGCATTTTAAAGATATAAATTGGTCTTTATGTACTATTTAGGGTGACTAGACACGTTCAGATTGTATTAATATGTTCCCAAAAGTTGTTCAGCTTTGCCATGTCTACATATCGTTTGTGCAAAATTTAGAGTCCATTGAAGTTATGCTGGATAAAGTGAAAAAAAAATCATTTTCTTTTAAAAAAAAAGTGCAGGAAAATCTGAGAATTGGTAAAAATCGACTTTTTTCACACATTCGACGTTCTACCGACATTCCATAGGTACCGACCAAATCAGTGGACTTGTCTCTAACCGATACAATTTACTTGAACGTTGATACATTTTTCGACAACAACATCGTTATTAACCAATGCCTGAGTTGAAACTACTCCCATGTACCAGATATTTTTTAAGAAGAAATATGATTTTGTAATAAATATGTCCATTTGTATGGTAGGAACCAGACAGGGCGTGGTCATAATGACTAATTTCAATCCCAAACTAATCTTAGGTAAATAATAGTCACTGACGACATATCATTGTGGTCAGTAAAGATTTACGGCAGTTATCGTTTGACCAGCCAGCCAGCCAGACAGACAGACATGGCTCAATAGTCTTTAAATGTCCTATAACGAATTTCATCCAAAGATACTAAAAACCAGTTTTTCAGTCAGTCGTGAGCATCGCTTCTTAGTTAAATTGTGGTTAAACATCGGTTTTTGCTTTTCAGTCAATGGTTAACAATGAATTAAACACCCAATAATGATTTGTTAATTTGTAGTCAGAACCATACGATTTTGACAGTCACATTACTGATAGTCAATGTAAGAAGTGTAAAGCCCGGTATTCAGTTTTCACGAAATTTTCATTGCCTAAAAAACAACGAAAATTTTATGAAGCGAAAATATAGCTCACTTTTTATTTGCTTGGTACTTAGCACTTTGCGAAAATTTGGTACGAAAAATAAAGTACAGGGTTGTTACACTAAACTTATTTCGTACGAAAACAATTGTTTTATAATTGTTTCGGACCGGAATTTTGATATTTTGATTATTTTAGTAAAAAAAAGTAATACCACATGCGTTTAAAATAAAATGAAGTGCAAATATGAATTATTAATGAAATATGTGCAAGGTAAATCAGAGACATGTGGTAACTCTCTGTAACAAAATTGTTGGACGCACCGCACCGTTCAACCAGGCCTTGGTGCTTAACATCGATTTTGGGAGTTAAGAATCATCATGTTTTCATTCCATTGTATTTCGATACTCTATTATTTTATTCTATTAATTGAGTTATTTCCTTTAGTACAATAAGTTCTAAAAGTTAGTAATTTTAGTTTCTCTCTCTCTCTCTTTAACTCTCCCTTTGTCTCTATTAATTGAGTGTTTTCGTTACCAACACTTCAATAAAAGAAGTACTTTGTCTTTGAATTCAAGTGGAATTCCTTTGTCTTTTTATTCCAACTAGGGAAAAAGTATCATATCGAAATCCTTGGCCTCCAGGTTCACGACCAGGAGGCAACAGAAATAAATGAAAAAATAGCTTACGAAAATTTCGCAAGGACTGAATACGGGTCTTAAGCTTGTATAAAATCATAGAGCAATAGATAAGAGTCTATATTCCTCTCTTTACGTTCATTTACAGAGTTCGAGTTCCTGCTGTATGTTTCTCTTTGGTTGTAAATAAAACAGACAGAAATAAAAGGGAATGCGTATTTTCGTTCGATGCAACCAACATAAAACATAATTTAGTTGGCATTAGTTCAATCAAACACTGTTTAAACTTAGTTTGTTGCATGGTTTGCTTCTGGTTTCTTATAGCTCTCCACTCTGGTTTTCTATCAATTTGCTAGTTCATAGTCGATCAGCTGTCTCATGTATACACCCTGATAATATTTGTAAACATACTTTGAGCCTAGATCGTTAAATTATTGCGCCTATATAGTTTTTTATAAATTGTTGTTAAAGTGATTTCGAGTTTATTCATCAATTTCTTATTTTACATAATTCCATTCGGTTGTTCCTCTTTGCTGTTTTGGTATTTAGCCCAAAACAAATAAGAACACAATGGTTGCCATAAGGGTTTACAATATGACATTACTTTAACTTTCGGGTGAAACACAAAACGTAAATTTAACCGCTAAATATCTTTCCATTACGATTAAGTAATCTGATAGTTAACTGGTCATAAGTGTATAATGTGGGTCTTTCTATGAGTTACATTTTTCCGTATTACATGATATATACCACCATCCATATGGGTGAGGGTATAGAAATTGAATTGACTTTAAAATAAAGAAATTATAGGCTAAAAGACATATGTATCTACCAAGATGTCGCATAATGCCAAATTACTGATTCAAGATGGTCGAATGATGTACATGGTGTTAACGTCAGATGGTGAATTAACAGAGTGTTAACAGTGACCAATTGAACTAGGTGTACAGAGTTACCTGCAATATAGAAAACGAAAAACAACTACATAAAGGGTTTTTCAACAGAGACGCTACAAAAGTAAATCGATAGGGACAGCAAACGACGCCATACTATTTTCCCGCTCTTTTGACATTTCTCTTCAGTAAGGTTTGCCATTTCGTCATGGAAAGATATTCGAGCCAACAACGAGTCGAAATTATTAAAATTTACTACCGAAATTTGGAGTCAGTGGCCTCAACTTTAAAAGCGCTACGTCCAATTAATGGTCGTCATAATCGTCCTACCAGATCAACAATTAAGCGTCTAGTGGACAAATTTGAATCCACAGGCACAGTACAAAATGCTCCCGTGCCAGTGAGACAAAGAAGTGCCCGTAGTGTCGAGGATATTGCTGCCGCTGAGGCTTCAGTTCAAGAAAGCCCAAATGTGTCTCTCACACGTCGTTCTCAAGCGTTGGGCATCTCTGTGACGTCGTTGTGGCGAATTTTGCGAAAAGATCTTAGTCTACATCCTTACAAGATCAAATTGCAAGCAACAACTTGAAAATGATTCGGATTTTCATCGGAAAATCATCTTCCGCGATGAGGCTCATTTCTGGCTTCGTCAATAAGCAAAACATGCGTTATTGGTCAGACAGCAGTCCACACGTAATCCATGAGTCATCATTGCATCCCGAAAAAATTATGGTTTGGTGCGGTTGATGGGCCGGCGCCGTCATTGGCCCGCTACTTCCGTGATGATCAAGACCGGCACATTACTGTGAATGCGAATCGCTACTGTTCAATGATAACCGAATATTTTTGGCCCCAATTGGATAATATGTGGATATGTGGTTCCAACGGGACGGCGCCACAAGCCACACAGCGAATGCCACAATCAATTTATGGGCAACCAAGTTTGGTGAACGTTTTATCTCACGAAATGGATTTGACGCCGTTAGATTATTTTCTGTGGGGCTACGTCAAGTCTATGGTCTATGCTAGCAAGCCAGCGACGATTGATGAACTTCGTACGAATATCGAACGTGAAATTGCAGCAGTATCGGCCGATTTATGCTTGAAAACCGTCGAAAATTGGGTTCAGTGTCTGGACTTCTGCAAGCGTGCCCGTGGTGGCCATGCAAACGAAATCGAGTTCAATACATAATGGCATCGAACGTACTTTCACAGGAATAAAGAATTTCATTGGAATCTAAAACCGGTTTTGTTTTATTTAAAAAAACTTTTGTAGCGCTCTTATTGAAAAACCCGTTATTTCATTATAAAACTTGGATTAGTTACCTATAATTGCATGTAACTGGGTGAGGTCGCTTTGGTTTTCATCATTGTTTCGCGAAAACGTGATTCATTTAAAGCTTGGCAATCCTTAAAGGCAGACGATATACAATAACACATTGTCAACTGTTTAACAGAAATTCACCAACTACCCTTACCCACCTATTGGAAATCACAATTTTCTTCTTGCAACATCTTGGTATATCTTTGAGACTTTTCAAAGCTCTTCGATTCTTTTGCGCCACCCTGTTTATGGAGGATGCAGATTTGGTAATGCTTCGGGTAATGAACAGTTAGTGCAACTATTTTTGTTGTGGTGCATAATCTGTACCTTTCAGATCTTTTCATCTTTTCCGTGGGTAAGCTGTCAAATTTGATTTTATTTCTTTTTGTTTGTTAACAAAATTTAAAGAATTGCAATCAAAATGCAATTTATATCATAGACTTTGTATCAAGTAAGACAATATTATGAAACTTTTCACATTTCGTGTACATAGTGTTTTTCATTATTCAACTAATTTTGACAACTTAACCACGGAATTTCTAATGTAACTACCTAATAGATAATTCTACGATGATCTGTACCTTAGCTCACGTTAGATGACTACATTCGTAAAGCGATGAAAAAAGTCGCCCTTGTGATTAAGTGTTTTTTATATTTTATAAGTGATGATCAATAAAACAGCTGTTTTTAGTGAAGCAAGGAGATTTCATTGCAACTTTGATTACGATTTATCTTAGCAGTTTTGTAAAAGCTGAACAACACAGAATATTATTGCTCCTTAGTGTATCCCGATTAAAGTTCATTGCATTTGGATGATGAAAACTACCACCCACTTTTTTTAAACAAACTCATGTTGAATAACACCTCACAACTACACATGTTTTAAAATATAACTCGAAATTGCATTATTTAAAATATTTTTCACTTAATTCTACATTTCCTGGCTTCATGTCGCACTTTATACTTATGTATACTTGAGCCATACCGCACTTTATGCACGTATTCGCGATGTTTCTTCACGTTTCCATAGTTTTCTTCGTTTTTTTATTCGCACTTTGCTTTTGTGCCACACATTCTTTTACACACGGGCCGGGCCACCAGAAAGATGAAGAAAAATCAATAACTAACTCTCCCTACCATCCATCTAGGCATTTTTTTCGCTGCACTCGAAAACTTTGTTTTTGTTATCACTAACCGCTTATCGTAAGCTATAAATTGTTAGCTTTAAATTTCTGCCCTTCCACCGTTTATTTATTTATTATTTAAGATGCCACCGAATTCACTTCTCAACACTTTGTATATTTTTTCTTGTTGTCACAAAGTCTTTTGTACTTTACAACCGAGGAAAGCGAGAAAAGAAGAATGATAATAATAAAAATGAACTAAAGACTGGTTTAATTTTTTCTACTGCACTTTATTATCTTTTTCTTCTTCTTTACTTTCGCAGCACAGAGTGTTGGTTGTACTCGTATCTATGATGGTGCACGAACAACTGTTTTCGTTGCACGTTATCAAAGTTCATAGTCTCAATTGCAGCTCTGTGCTGCGCTCTGCGAGTGTGGCTGTGAGTTGAATTAAAGCGCATACACTACTCTTGCAGTACGACATGAACAGAATGCAGACGTGGGATGTGTTATTTGTCTTGAATAAAGATAATATAAGACACAATATAATGTTGGACAAGCAAGACGATCCTGAATATTATACTAATTGCTTGGACTAAGGATTACAAAGCAGAAGTAGCAGTATATCTCAAAATTTGATGCGTATTCTTATAGATTTTAATGCTCTAAGTTACATTAATTCTATATGTCAGCCCTTTTTGTTTTTTGCAAGGCATTACTACTTACATACGAAAGACTTGTGTAATCTGTTGAAAATAATAAACCAAAAACTAGTTGTCGAGATATCGTCGCTGCGTCAACGAAAAGGGTTATGTGTATTTTTTTGAAAAAAATTGTATTACACAATTGAAAACCATTTGTAGTTGTACATACGCTCACGCAGCTCTTTCCTGATATTTGCATCGGCTTCGAAGTTTATGATACTGACAAAGACAAAGTTGTTTGTAGAACAAATGTACCAAGAAAATTTTCGTTTTTTTTTTGCTTTCCTGAAAAGTTAATAAAAAACACATATGTAGCTGTTTTCGTTGGCGCAGCGACGATATACTATTCTCATATTACGCAGAATCCCGTAGGCCGCCCATGCTCAAAGTTGTACAAAACAAAAAACTGTGCCGAAACCTGTGTTCCAGAGATGCACATTGAAGAGTTGATTAAAGCAACGTCAAACTTCTTTTATACGATGGAACTTATTGTCCGCTACTGGTCGTTGAAGTCTCGATTCGTAGTGTATTAGGGTAATTTTTGATGTGTTAACATCTATAGCGGCGTATAAGGACTAAATATATCAAAGTAAGATTTTATGCTGCTGCCAAAACCAGATTTTATGCTGCTGCTAAAACCAGATTTTCTGCGACTGCGAAAGAGAATAATGATGTGTTAAACAAAAATGAGCGAGCAAGAGATCAATGAAAGAGTGTTGTGGCAGGGGTGAGGCAAACGAAATTGTGTCTATAGCGTATGTATAACATAATAATGTATGTATGTACATGTGTCTGTTGCTGTTGTTGAACGGAGATATAAAGCATAGCCACGCAAAATTTCATTTGCAAGCCCATGGGCTTGCGCAGTCGACGTTATGGTGACACACTAATACGTCAGCTACTTCGGACAAAGTATGTGTGATGTTGTGTGTTTGGTTGTTTCGTTGTTGTTGCTATGGCCAAACAAAGCGAGTCATTTGATGTTCAGCATTGCCCGGTGTATACAAAAAAACTATTATTTTTTATTTTCCAATGTGACATTTACTAATGAGTTCATAGAAATCGAACAGGTACCGTGTAGCAAAAAGGTGTTAACACATCATCCGTGAGTTCGAACACTCATTGATTTTTTTTTATCAAGGTGGAGATCAAGACGAGCAGAAACAGAAAAATATATTTTCAAAATTTTGATTGTATATTTTTCTTCAAATTTTTCAATTAAATTTTCACATTGAGCAAGACTTCAAAATGCTGCCTTTAAAAAAAAACTTTGTAAAAATTTTGAAAATTTACTTTTCTAAATATGCTCATTATGATACGTCGTTTCATACCCTTATTGACCAACAAAATAATTTTTTTTACTCATATACAGTAGAAATCTCAAATTCAACGAATGCTAGGGGTCAAGTATAAAAAAAAAATCTTTGACCTTCCCGTAATAAGCTTTTGAATACCTAAATTTGTGATGTCACATTATTTTCAGTGGTCACTTTTCATTTAAATCGTGTTGAGAATTTTCGTCATATTTTGATCTTTTATTTCCGAAAAGGCAAAAAATGCGCTAGGGGATAGTTGTGACGAGTATGGTTTGTATGCTTTAGCAGAACGCACATGCCAAAGCCGTTACAAAAAATTTCGTTCTGGAAATTTCACTATCAGAAATGGCAACAGGGTTGGTAGGCCAAATGAAGTTGATGAGGACGAAATCAAAGCCCTTATCGAATCTAACCGACACGTTTATGTTCGGAAAGTTGCACACAAACTGAAGCTGTCGCACAGGACCATTGAAACCCACACTGAACGGAAAAGTATCGTCACAGGGCTGCAAATGCTCATCACGCCAACAACTTTCGTCTTCGAAAGTGAGGCTAACGTACAGTTTCATTCCCGCTACGAAAATGTGTTCATCAACTGCAAATTGTTCGTGACTGCGAAGAATGTATGGTTGTTGCTGCAATGAATTTCATTCATTATTGCAACGAATTTGTTTCGTTGCTGCAATGAATTTGTTTCATTGATGCTATGAACTTATTTCATTGCTGCAATGATTTTCTTTCATTGCTGTAATGAATGTGTTAAAGTGTATTTGAAATTATTTATTGCTTATTGTACATAAATACACTGTTACTATTACATTGCAGGTGTTTTGATAAAAAAAACGTTGAATTTTTGTTTCGAAAATGGTCTGAATTTGTTTAATATATTATATGCATTCCACTTGTCTGGAGAAAGATTATGGTTGTCGGTGGGTTTGAGTGTTATTGTGGCCGTTGTACTCAGGTCCTGCAATTAAAAACAAATATGAGGAATTTATTATTAAGATTTCTATATAAGATATATACATATCTACGTATGTCTGTACTTACCATGAGCATAAGCTCTACTCCAGTATGGATTACATCACAGCAATTGATCTATGTCCAAAATTGTCTGTAACATAGAACCACATCATTAGTCGTATTTTGGTTACAAGCAAGCGATTGTCGCTTGCTAAGTTGCAAAGAAAACGGCAATTTATCGATAAGAAATTTTATTCAAAAATATAAATAAGGGTTGCAAATGGTAAAAGATATCAAAAAAAAATTTGTTTGAACTTAGCGAAAATTATTCTCGTCGCTAAGTTCTCGCTAAGTCGTCGCTAAGTGCTTCATGCAAAACAAGCGAATATATAAGCAAGCGGTGTAACCAAAACACGCTTATTGTTTCTTAAATTTTGCAATTGTTGTTGTGTAGAGGGTTCTGTCATTCAATTATCCCCGTAATTAAGCCACTGATCGCTCTGTAAGTCTGTGTTTAAATATGCAACTTTAGGTCTGCAACTTTGAAAAACTCTGCCGACGTTCTTGAGTTTTTAGGAGAGTGTGGTAAGAAGAACGGAGGGGGTAAAAAGTAGCAAGTGCTTTGCAACTTCGTTTTGTTTTCTTTCGCAGTGAAGTTGGCTGTAGAATAATTTGACGTTTTTTTTTAAAAGTTGTTTCTTTTTATGGTTGAAACAACGACGCGGTGTGAATAAATAAATAAAATAAAATAGTGATTTGTAATAAAGTGTAGCGAAGCCGGAGTAAATTGTTAAAAAAAGTGTAACTCCGTCTAAAGAAATAAAAACGTGTTTAATGCAAATGAAAACAAATGTTTTTTATCTCATTATGTGCCATCGGCGGTTCGCGGTTTTTTAGTCTGTATACAGAAAAATGATGTACGAATGTCAGAAGTAACAACATTGAACACAAGATTTGC
Organism: Phaonia tiefii; assembly: GCA_963931995.1. Classification (NCBI taxonomy): domain Eukaryota; kingdom Metazoa; phylum Arthropoda; class Insecta; order Diptera; family Muscidae; genus Phaonia; species Phaonia tiefii. Next base: position 149,949,373 of record OZ008369.1, on the reverse strand, counting down.
ACAATTTCAAAAGCGGACAAGTTGCACATGTAAACACATATTGCAACTTCAAAAGAGAATCGTAAAGAGCTGCAGCAGAGTTTTTCAAAGTTGCAAACTTAAAGTTGCATGTGTAAACTCAGACTAAGCATTTTCGCCAACTGCTCTTTTATTTATTTTTTTTTATCAAATTTGTTAAAAGTTCGGTTGGATTAATTTCATTGTATGTTAAATTGATACTCTTTATGATCGTCGTACTTGAAACACTTTGATCATTTCACTTCTTTGTTTTCATTGACTTACACACGAACATTTTGTTACGATTTGTACCGTCACGCTCATACACACACACACAAATGTTCAGTTACATATTTCGGGGTAGTTTTTCTTCCACCGATGCGTCACTTTATTTGCTGTCGTGCTGCTCCTTGCATTCTATTCATTTCTATTTCATTTATAGATACACAATTTACACAAACGATTAAACACAAACATATAAATTCACACAATTTATTTTTCTGAATAAAATATTATTACTTTACTAAGTTGAACTAACTGATTCTGCACTCATGCTCACCATTTCCTCTTGCTGGCCTCTTTTTTAAGCTCACTCATTTTTTGGACAGCTTTTCTCTCTTTATCTTCATAAACTTAATTTCATTGCAATAACGAAATTGTTTCGTCAACTATAAACGTTGGCAAAACTCCAAAATTAATAAATAATAAAAATAATCAATAAAAAGTAAGAGATACACCAAATATCAATAGTTTAAATCTCATGCGCTTCCCTTTTTTTTAATTGTTAACCCATTTTTCTACACAATTCAAATTAAAAAAAATTGTTGCAGGAAAGAAAAGTAAGTACTTGCAGCAATGAAATGAAAAATTGTCAAAGAAATCATGTAAGAAATTTGTCTGATATACGAAACTTTTCATTGTAGCAACGTAAAAACATTAACGAAAATGTTTCATCCATGCGACGAAGCATTAGTCTTTCAGTGCATTTGAAACGGCTTTTGGACTTTTTAAAAAGTTTGATACTTGAGTTACGCACGAACTTAAGGAAATCCAATTAACAAAGCTGATAAACACTTGTGAGTGAGTTACTGCTCAAAGACAACAAAAAGTATCCGTTTTTGAAACTCGCTGTCACTGGAGATTAAAAATGGATTCTTTACAAAATTGTCAACCGAAAGAGATCTTGGTCCAAGTACGATGAACGCCCTCAAACTTCATTAAAGGCTGAGCTGTACCCAAAAAAGGTTAGGTTGTCCATTTGGTGGGATTTTAAGGGAGTAATTTATTTTGAACTGATTCCTAAACCGTCGTGGCCGTCGGTGGTGCAATGGTTAGTGCGCGCCTCGCATTTGTGACGACGACACTATCGAGGATTTAGCCATGGAAAAGCTTCTCAACATACCGTTCAGAACCGGTGCAAAACTCTAGGTCACAATCACTGAGTATAAAACTAAAACGCGCACAGCTCACTGGTTGTGTGAAGCTCTCCCCAATTCCTTCATGGGATGTAATGGGAAACAATGTTATGTTTATGTTGATTCCTAAAAACAAACTATAAATTCAAACGGCCAAACTGTTAGGGGAGTATAGCGTTCCGTGCGAATTATGTAGACGTTCATACATACGTACTCCCCTGAATGCCGAACCGTGATTCTCATTGGTTGCTACCATTACCTCGTCCATAAGTAGAAGAAATAATGTGGTGGACAAGACATATCCTTTATCAACTCCCGCAGATGTGGTGAAAGATTGGACTTCCGTTCCATTAAAAAGAACTTCAAACATGCGCACTATCTTGTCCGGCTTCCCCTTCTCGACCCAGGTGAACCACAGTTATGATGTACAGAAGTAAACGCTTGTTCAAATTCAACGAAAAGCAGGTATAGAGGGGAGTGAAGTTCAACTGATCGTTATATCCACGTGGTCCGCACATGAATAGCCAGACTTGAAACTTGACTATTGTTGATCCACCACCGGCGAGATACGCCAAAATAACGGGTTTTTCAATAAGAGCGCTACAAAAGTTTTTTTTAAATAAAACAAAACCGGTTTTGGATACCAATGAAATTCTTTATTCCTGTGAAAGTACGTTCGATGCCATTATGTATGGAACTCGATTTCTTTTGCATGGCCACCACGGGCACCCTTGCAGAAGTCCAGACGCTAAACCCAAGTTTCGACGGGTTTCAAGCATAAATCGGCCGATACTGCTGCAATTTCACGTTCGATATTCGTACGAAGTTCATCAATCGTCGCTGGCTTGTTGGCATAGACCATAGACTTGACTTAGCCCCAGAGGAAATAATCTAACGGCGTCAAATCGCACGACCGAGGCGGCCAATCGACTGGGCCATTTCACCAAACTTGGTTTCCAATAAATTGATTGTGGCATTAGCTGTGTGGCTTGTGGCGCCGTCCTGTTGGAACCACATGTCCTCCAAGTCCATATTATCCAATTGGGGCCAAAAATATTCGGTTATCATTGAACGGTAGCGATTCGCATTCACAGTAATGTGCCGGTCTTGATCATCACGGAAGAACTAGGGCCCAATGACGCCGCCGGCCCATAAACCGCACCAAACCGTAATTTTTTCGGGATGCAATGATGACTCGTGGATTACGTGTGGATTACTGTCTGACCAATAACGCATATGTTGCATATTGACGAAGCCATTCAGCCAGAAATGAGCCTCATCGCTGAAGACCATAAATTGGTCGTAGCGCTTTTAAAGTTGAGGCCACTGACTCCAAATTTCGGTAGTAAATTTTAATAATTTCGACTCGTTGTTGGCTCGTATATCTTACCATGATGAAATGGCAAACCTTACTGAAGAGAAATGTCAAAAGAGCGGGAAAAAATATGGCGTCGTTTTTTTATTATTTTTTTTATCAAACCAACACTCAGGGGATGCCCCCTATAAATGCAGTGCATTGTGTTGGTGAAGGAAAATTGAAGAAGTGGAGGGTGGAAAGAGGGAGTAGTGTCTGTTGAAATTTGCGTTGAATGCTTGTATGTCACAATGGATGGGAAATACACTAGCCGGAAGTTTATTCCACATACGGACTGTACGGCTGAAGAACGAATTTTCTCTATAGTGTGTAGTGCGGTCAATCGGCCACTCGATAAAAAACGGATGAGAGTTCCTGGAAAGCCGCGTACTTCGGCTAAATATCCTCACATCTGGCATAAGTTGACGGATGTCCGAGGAACACATACCGTGGAAATATCGATAGAACAGCGACACGCAACCCACATTTCAATCGTCGTCGATTTACTTTTGTAGCGTCTCTGTTGAAAACCCCTTACAAGGGTCGTCATTACCTTTCCTATTGCATTGAGCAATGTAATATCTCTCCAGTTCCCGCACAGCTTTAAACTACAGTTATACCTTTCCGCGATTTTAAATGTCAAACTCTATAAGAAAAAACCTCAATAATCCCGAAAAAGCGCTAATCTAGGTAGGCGTAAATGCCGCTTTAGATCGCCTCACCTCCAGGTAGTGATAACCACTAACTCTTTCCACTCCTTAGGGATTTTGTTGGCTATCCATGTACTTCTGATGACCGGAGTAATTACATCTCCTAACGCGCAACAGCTTCGCTGGAATATTATCAGGACCATAAGATTTGTGATTCTTAGTTTTTCCCGCTGTCGCTTCGATGCACGATTGGGACGGAGGTTCCGTTAAAGCATCCTCTCTCGGATTGTACTCCCGAAGATGTACATTGATCCCCAACACAAGGAAGTGCAGATTGTGCGGTAAAGAATTCACTTATCTGGTGATAATATCTCCGTGATATCATAAGCGTGCACTCACAGAAAAATTCGGTAGAGACAGCCGTATTAGCCGTAACCGAATAAAGAGGTTGTCTCAACCGAAGTAGAGGTTGGCACAACCTCATTAGAGGTTGCAACAATCTCATTAGAGGTTGGCACAAGCTCATTAGACGTTGAGCTTAGAGGTTAGCACAACCGTCTTAGAGATTGTCACAGCCGAATTAGAGGGTGTTACAACCGAATTAAATGTCTTCATTAGAGGTTAGCACAACCGAATTAGAGATTGTCACAGCCGAATTAGAGGGTGTTACAACCGAATTTAGATAGTGTGACAATTGAATTATTAAAGATTTTTTTATTATTAAGTGATGATTTATTTTCCTGTATTTTTATAAATGAATTAAAAACGGGAAAATAAAGTCATATATGTATATGGGGTAATCTATACAGTAATAGATTTGTTTTATATGCCCCTTCCGACCGTTATTGAATTCCCGGCCATCATGGGACACCGCACTAATTCTGACGTGTTCCATCGGTTTGATCTAGGTCCTAAGCCGTTTTGTATACAGACGATTGCAGCATATCTCACATGACCGAACTTGAAAACCTTCAAAAATGTTGCTATCTTCTTAGATAATTTCTGCAAAATAAGACGGTTTAATGCAAAACATATTTTACTTTCCTTTCTTAATAACCACAAAAAATCTTCACATTCTTTAATTCGTTTTAAAATAATATTTGATTATAGAATTTTAGACGTCAGATTTTAAATACATAGAATTATGTTGTGGTAAAAATGAATTCGGTTACACCTACAGAATTCATGAGAAATTCGGCTACCGCGACAGAGTTGACGCCAAATTTGGTCGTTGCAATCGAATTAAGTCTAGATTCGGTTATTGCGACCGAATTGATACAAAATTCGATAGTTATAACCCAATTGATGTCAAATTCGGTTACTACAACCAAGCAAGATTTGGTCCAACCGAGTTTGGTAGCAATTTCGGTTGTTGCATCTCTATTAATTGCAAATTCCAACCGATGTTTTCGAAAATTTAGTTGACTGAACGAATATAATTGAAGATTCAGTTGTCACAACCGAATCAATTATCAAACGAGGTTGCTTCAACCGAATATCGGTTGTGGGGACTAAATTCGGTCATAGCAACCTCAATTCGATTGTGGCAACCTCAATTCGGTGGTAACAGCCGAATTTACGGTTGCTACAACCTCTTTTCAAACAATTAGTTCTCTAGGTGTGACATCATCATCAGCTTTTTTACTGAACAGTACACAATATGGAGGTTACCTGTGTTTGCAGCTTTTTTGGTTTCCTCCGCTATATTATTCACTCACTTGTCTCACTCTATTTGTCGATTGCCGATAGTCTGATTTTAACTGATTCTTCAACGTTGGCGTCCTGGATGTTATACGCATATTATGCAAGCGTTCACGATTCCTAATTTCCAACCAGGATTCTGCACTACGCCAAGGTATATTCACACACCTTTTCTCACCTCTTTGCCGGTTTCTTTTAGTATTCGGACAATGCCTCACCACGTATTTTGACTGAGTTTGATCGTATATCATCGACATGGATGGGTTCTGTAGACAGTCCGTGTTGTATTCTACGATCCTGACCCTAATACCGATGACAGCCGCTGGATGGAGACGGAAGGTACCCAATAATATTCGGTGGTCGCTATCAATATCACCACCACATCTAGTTCTCACGTCCAGTACCCAAAAACATTCTGGTAACAAACATGTGATAAATCTAATCGATGGTTTGGCCATCAGATGATTCCCATGTGTGTATAACAAATTCCCATGTGTGTTATAAACAGTTGATGGAAAGTACAGAAATCTATTAGCATGCCACCATTGTCATTCCTTGCAATTCCAAGACCATGTCTTCCCACTTCATTTCGTTGATCGTCACCCACTTTGGTATTAAAAACCCCCGGAAACATCCTAATGCCACCAATTTGTAAGGAGCTCACAGCAAAATCCCGTTGCCTATAGAAATCGTCTTCAAAACTGTCCTCATTAGGCTCAGTAGGTGCATATGCCTGTACCACAAAAATTCTGCGGATTATCGAATGAAAACTCGCAATCACAATGCAATCAGATATAGCCTTGTATAATATTATAGCATTTCTAGCCCTAGATGAACGGAGTAGGCCGACTTCAATTATATGATGCGTAGTTTTGCCGGAGCATATAAAGCAGTGACCAGATGTTAATTGAGATTTGCCACTCTCAAGACAATGCACTTCGCCTAGGCCTAGGATGTCCACATTGTGGGATTCCTTGACCCGTTCAACCCGCTCGAGAGTCGATTTTTCAGAGAGAGTTCTTACATTACGGGTACACCAATCATAAACCGCTGTTTCAAGCCAAATTGTCGTCATGGAGTGGTTAGGCCCTCTCTTCGATTTCATCGACGTCTCCGCAATGACTGAAGATGAGTGATTCATTAGACCACCGTATTCTGGGGCTGCCACTATACTCTAGGCACGTGCACAAGTTGAGAATCTGCAACTGTGTTGCAAATATTAATTTCAAATTTAAGATAGAAACCACTACACCGATAAAATTCCCTTATTGCATAGTTAAAAAAAAACATAGCTGATTTCAAAAAAAAAAAATTCATTAGTTACAGTAATTATTTTAGTAATATATAGCTTTAGTCGACATTAACTTTTTCTTAATTGAATTTAAATTATCAAAAAATAAAAACAATTGACACGAGCTGTAAATGAAATTAAATATTTAAGACATTTTATCATTTAGTAAAACCTTGTACAAATTAAATTCAACGTCATTTGCCAATTGAATAATTCAATAGTTTGCATCAAATCAGCTACCTCCAAGTTATACACTCCGGTTCATTTATTTAAAGCCACTAAAAATTCCATATTCAGCAGCCTGTATCTTTTGCAATTTGTAACCGATTGCAGAATTTTAAAGTGAAAATGATAGCTATTTGAGATATGTATAAACAAAATCATGACAATACTGGTTTCTTAACTAAATATCTTCTTTTGAGCAATTTAAAAAAAAAAAGTGCTATTTTTTTGGTTCACTTGAATAAAGACACTTTAACTAATTTTAATGAAAAACAGTTTTTCCTGTTTTTTTAATTTATTTTACTTTATTTAAGAACTATTTGTAATGGATACTACCCCCTTTGTTTTTAATAACTTCAAATATATGGATTTTGATTGAGAGATATAGAGAATTTAAGTAATCCAACGAAATTTGATTCCAAGCATCCTTAATGGCCTGAATTAGTGACTGCTTGTCATCAAATTGTCAACCTCCTTCATAGACCTTACGAGATAACCAACCCCAGATATTTTCGATAATGTTTAGATCTGGCGAATAGGGTCAAGAATATTAATATTTTGGCTTTACTACTCTGGCGTTGTGTATAGGGGCATTATCCTATTGCAATATCCAAGATATGGGACCAAATACTTCACTGGACTTCGGAAAAGCCGAGTAACGTTTTATAACTTGCACCAGTCATTTTTGCACTTTAATATTCAAGATCGATGGTGCCATAGTACGTAATAGCACCCCACACCATAACGCGGCCCTCTCGGCTGTGATGTCGGTTCAAAAAACGCTTTTCTTTGCGCAGATCATGGAAATAACAGTTGTAGCCATCAGGCTCATCCAAATTAAACTTCTTCTCATCCGTAAATAAAACGGTTCTCCAAGCATTTACATGACCTCTTTGCTGCACATCCCATACCATGTAGTCTCTTGCGAATTGAAGCCGCTTTTCCTTACGAGGACCATTAAGTTGCATTTTTGGCGTAGAACACGTCTTACCTTACGGTATAGGGAGTCATGTCAGATTGTTATTGTTGTAATCTTTATTTCATTGATTATGAGGAAACGGCGAGATAACTTTTTTAAAAAATTTTTTGTAGGTAAATGAAGATGTTATCTTTCGTTTGATATACATTTCATATTGGTTGATATCTTCCTAATATTTAAATTTCTCAAATGAAAATTGTATAAACACATACACTCAAATATATGTGTGGTGTTTGGTTGAGTGTTTGAGTTTGTAGCGTGAACACAAACTACGCTGCTGTTTCAGTGTGGACACAAACCTTCGGCTGTTGTTTTGATTGATGAAATATTGAAATTTCGTATACATATTTACTTATGTATTTAAGTGTAACAAAATGTTAAATGTGAATTTGAGTTTAACATGGATATATAATTATAAAAAATATATGAAAAAATTAATTTATACATTTTTATGTTAAATTAAAGTGCTGTCAAGTAAGCAAAATAACAAAGCTACTTGATGCTGTTTGACAGCAGCTGACAGTTGACGTTTATCATTTATCATATATTGTTATATATGTTTTCTGTCTTATCGGATGGCGTATTCTACGTTAAACTTAATGGCCGTGTCTCTGACACAGCCTGCAGGGACAGTCCGTGGCCGAAGGCGTCGGACAACTGTCTGCTGTTTTTTTTTTAATCACTTAATCACTCTGCGTACTGATGCCTTGCTCGCTTCCACTCCAGCTGGAGTTCTTATGTTTGATAAGGATAAAGCATAATTAGAGGCAATTTTGATGAGTTTTCTTTTCTCATACGTAGATAAAGACAATGAAACCCTTGCTTTAAAATTTTTTCCATACCCCTCGGGGTCCTTGATGTAATTGTCGGCAACTGTTCTTCTTTTATCTATTGCGCGGTTACAATATCCTTCTGACCGGTAAACATCGATTTTAGTTTTTTCCGATTGATTTGAAATTTTTTGTTTTATCATTTTGACTCGTAAAATGATAAAGATGAAATAAATTGTAAAAAACAAACGCTCCCTATAAAAAATCTTCGCTTACTTTAAAAATGATAATGGTTATGGCAAAGTATTGTTATGGATGTTTTCGCACAAGTAGGAGTTTAGACAATTCTCGCTTACTTGAGATTTGTTTATCCCTATAATGTGTGATGATATACCTAAATACTTGTGGAGAAGGGAGCTGATGATATGATCCACCATATTGATCAATTTCACAATTTTTCTCTTTTAATATTTCTATTAAAATTTACTTTTTCATAGGAAACGATCTTGAACCGGACAATTATTGTAAACATAACAACTAAAAGATCGAATAATATGAACGAATGTAAATAATAAATACATAATAAAATGACTTTATCCATGTGAACCAAAAAAATAACATATTTTTGGACTTTTTTTATAACTCTCTCAAAAAAAGTTCTTTAGTTAAGAAACCACTATTGTCATGATCCTTTTTATATCTCAAGATGTCTAACTTCCATTTTCATTTTAAAATTCTGCAATCGGTTACAAATTGCAAAAGTTACAGGCAGCTGAATATGGAATTTTTAGTTCCTTTAAATAAGTGAACCGGAGTGTATGTTTCAACGGATGTGGTTATATTGTTAATTTTAAAATGCCCACGAATATTTAACCACAACAATCGATTTAGGTAAAATTTATATTTTTCCATAAATATAGTTATCATTAACCAATTAATATCAACTACGCAGTAGTCAGATGAATTTCACCTAGGCGTGGTTGTAATTTGGGATATTATCTATTACGGAACTTTGTGGTTGAAACATTTTAATAGCTATCGAAATGTCGTTGTCGTTTTACTACAGGCTATTAAACCACAATTCCGTTTAATTCTCATTCGTTGATTCACTGTTTACTTTGACAGCGATTTCATATAATAATGATTTTTTTTTTGTGTAAATAATGGATATCAATTAAATTATCCCTGTTTTTCTGCCATTAAATAGTGTAAATAAAATAGTGTAATTATCAAATACTCGTGGCCCAATATTAGAAACTCTGCCATTAAAATTCGTCAAATAGTCAAATTTTTGCCGCGATCGATTTTCACCACATGCCAGAATATACGATAGTTTGACCTACTGTTTAAAATATGACAAAAGTACTACACACAGAGAAGGGAGTCGTTGTCACAACTAAGGGTTTTTCAACAGAGACGCAACAAAAGTAAATCGATAGGGACAGCAAACGACGACATATTTTTTCCCGCTCTTTTGACATTTCTGTTCAGTAAGGTTTGCCATTTCATCATGGCAAGATGTACGAGCTAACAACGAGTCGAAATTATTAAAATTTACTACCGAAATTTGGAGTCAGTGGCCTCAACTTTAAGAGCGCTACGTTCAATTTAGGGTCGTCATAATCGTCTTACCAGATCAACAATTGAGCGTCTAGTGGAAAAATTTGAATCCACAGGCACAGTACAAAATGTTCCCGTGCCAGTGAGACAAAGAAGTGCCCGTAGAGTCGAGAATATTGCTGCCGCTGAGGCTTCAGTTCTAGAAAGCCCAAATTTGTCTCTCACACGTCGTTCTCAAGCGTTGGACATCTCTGTGACGTCGTTGTGGCGAATTTTGCGAAAAGATCTTGGCCTACATCCTTACAAGATCAAATTGATGCAAGAACTGAAGCCGCTTGACCACCATAAGCGTCGTCTGTTCGTGAATTGGGCTGAGCAACAACTTGAAAATGATTCGGATTTTAATCGGAAAATCATCTTCAGCGATGAGGCTCATATCTGGCTGAATGGCTTCGTCAATAAGCAAAATATTCGTTATTGGTCAGACAGCAATCCACACGTAATCCATGAGTCATCATTGCATCCCGAAAAAATTACGGTTCGGTGCGGTTTATGGGCCGGCGGCGTCATTGGGCCGTACTTCTTCCGTGATGATCAAGACCGGCACATTACTGTGAATGCGAATCGCTACCGTTCAATGATAACCGAATATTTTTGGCCCCAATTGGATAATATGGACTTGGAGGACATGTGGTTCCAACAGGACGGCGCCACAAGCAACACGGCGAATACCACAATCAATTTATTGGAAACACAGTTTGGTAAACGTGTTATCTCACGAAATGGCCTAGTCGATTGGCCGCCTCGGTCGTGCGATTTGACGCCGTTAGATTATTTCCTGTGGGGCTACGTCAAGTCTATGGTCTATGCCAACAAGCCAGCGACGATTGATGAACTTCGTACGAATATCGAACGTGAAATTGCAGCAGTATCGGCCGATTTATGCTTGAAAACCGTCGAAAATTGGGTTCAGCGTCTGGACTTCTGCAAGCGTGCCCGTGGTGGCCATGCAAAAGAAATCGAGTTCCATACATAATGGCATCGAACGTACTTTCACAGGAATAAAGAATTTCATTGGTATCTAAAACCGGTTTTGTTTTATTTAAAAAAACTTTTGTAGCGCTCGTATTGATAAACCCTTTACATTAGAGCGACTCATTTTGTATGGGGCCAAAAAAGTGTTTTTGGTCCACCCCCTAAAATGTATCTTGGCTTGTTTTATGACGATTCCCAAACTATTTCGTGCATAGGATTAAGACCCAGTGAACTGGACCGTTTTTAAAAAAGGTATTTTTTTGGAGTTTCTCAAAGATTTTTGATATTTAACTAAAGAAAATGTATGCTATATTAGTATCATATGAGAGGGGTATAAGGACGCATCCAACGGTATGGAACACACGTCCTATCACGTCTTTTTTCCGGAATATTCTGCAAAAAACGGGTTTCTCAGATTTTAGTGGGGAAATTTTTGTGAATTAAATGTCAGATTGACGTATATTAATCTTTAGCCGATTTAAGTATCAGCAGAAATAATTTTTTTTGGGCTGAGCAAAAAAATAATAACACTCAGGTTCATTTATTTAAAGGCACTAAAAATTCCATATTCAGCAGCCTGTATCTTTAGCAATTTTTAACCGATTGCAGAATTTTAAAATGGAAATGGAAGCTAGACATCTTGAGATATAAAAAATGTTATGACAATAGTGGTTTCTTAACTAAAGAACTATTTTTGAGCAATTTGTAAAAAGAAAGTTTTTTTTGGTTCACTTGAAAAAATATATCGTGTTGTAGTAGCCTATTGGAAGTGTATAGGCTTCTGCTAGAAGGTATTGGAATCCAAGAAAAATTTTTTTTTCATTTAGATACAATATTTGGAAAAAACCGAAAAGCCCAAATTTTAATTTTTGTTAAAAATTGCAAATTTTTTCAAATTAAAAAGTGGAACCCTCAGAGTGGTCGGATTTTACTCAAACTTTATCCAGTTTATATTCAGGTTAAACTAAATCAATGAGCAATTTTTTTTTTAAGTACACCGAGGAATGAAGATTTTTTTAGTGTATACGGATTTTTACCCAAAATGCCAAAATCCGAAAACTTTGACTAAAATGCGGCACCTCTTAGAGTTGTCCGATTCGGCTCAAATTTTCACATGTCAGTTTTAGACCATAAGGACCAAGAATCCTCATGGGGTTTATTAAAATTCGAAAATATATTTTCCTCCATACATTTCTTTGCCACCCTAATGTACATATAGTTATGTTTGGAGCACACTGCAAACATTCATAAGTTTGCAAGACTCAAAACCACTTGTATTTAAATAAAAACATTAGCATGTTTACTGACAAACATGTATGCTTTAACGCGGAAACATCTGCGTGCTACATCCCAAACATCCATATATTTATGTGGAAGCATTCGCGTGTGTCCTTCCAAACCTCCGTATACTTACGTAGAAACAATATAATAATATTTACTTAGAACCGAATTATTTTTTGATTCAAAATATAAAGAGTTTTTCCATTTGAGTGATATGATTTCTAAGTGACGTTTCGGCCATTTGTAGTATTTTTTTTTCATTGTATTCAGTAATGTTTACAATTTTATTAAGGAGAGATATACGCAAGAACATCGTTTACAAATTACTGAATTTTTTTATCAAAATAATCGTTCTCCAATTGCAACTTTTCGTGCGCTTTTGACATTTTATGGTCGTAACAATCGTCCCCCTATGCTCGCTATTCGTCGAGTTGTTGCAAATTAATACCGTTGATTTCTTTACACAATGTTCTAGTGTCAATATGACAAAAAAAAAAATAGCTCGAAGTAGTGCAAATATTGATGCCGTTCTGGCAAGTGTTGCTGAAGACCGCAATTTATCGATTTCAAGACGTTGTCAGCAATTGGGACTGTCTGAAACCAAAACCTGGCTTGCTGATTTTGAGAAAGGATTTGGGCTTGAATCCGTATAAAATTGTTATCACCCAAGAACTGAAGTCATTGATTTTGTCTTGGAACAGCTTGAAAACGATAACGATTTTTTAAAGAAAATCATCTTCTCCGATGAGGCTCACGTTCATCTGAGTGGTGCTGTAAATAAACAAAACTAAAGATTCTGGTGCGGTGAAAATCCACAAATAATTCATGAACAACCATTACATTCACCAAAGTTGAGTGGTTGGTGTGGTTTTTGGTCTGGTGGAATCATTGGTCTATACATCGTTCGAAATGAAGCTGGTAACACCGTTACTGTCAATGGAGAGCGCTGTATATCGATGATAACCAACTGTTTATGGCCGAAATTGGAAGAAGTTTATCTTGAGAAAATGCGGTTCCAACAAGACGTCTCACACAGCACGTGCAACAATCGAATTATAGCGAGAAAAGTTTGGAGATTCGATTATTTCAAAAAATTGTGACATTGAATGACCTCCAAGAAGTTGTGATTTAACACCATCAAACTATTTTTTGTAGGGTTATTTGAAGTCATTGGTCTTTAGCAATAAACGAGACGCTCTTCAAGATTTACAAGTTAATATTGAACGTGCCATTTATGACATACGATTTGATTTAATGGAAAAAGTGCTGGAAAGTTGGGTTCATCGAATTCGTTCCTGCAAAAGAAGAGGTGGAGTCCATTTGAAAGACGTTTTATGCAGAAGTTAATTGCATCGATTGTACTCCATATTGAATAAAAAAGCCAATAAATGTTCGAACTCACAACCGGTATTTTAACACCTTTTTTTACACGGTACCTGTTCCGAACACGTTAGTAAAAAATAAAAAAAAGAATAGTTTTTGTGCTGAAGAATAGAGTAATAAGAGTTTTCGATGCCTCTTCATGACGACGAGGTAGTAGGCCTTTTCATCGAGTTTCATTTGCTGCTGTATTTTACCAATTTTTACACAAGGGAATGCGTATTTTCGTTCAATGCAAACAACATAAAACATAATTTAGCTATCATTAGTATCAATAAACACTATTTAAAATTAGTTCCTGTCTTCTTTGGTCTCTCATTCTACATCATTTATCTAGTACCTTTTCGACCAGCTGTTCCATAGAAACCCCCTGGCTGAGGGCTCTTTGCTGTTGCACTTCCTTATTTCTTACATCTGCTTTAACATGAGATGTAATAATTTAAAAAAAAAATAAAGCAATATTTAGGTCACTGAAATAAATGTTTTTGTTTTGTCATAAACAGAGCGACGACAAAAAAGTATTGAATTGTATCAAGCACTAGCCCAGCTGATTTTTTCGGGAGTGATTTTTTCAATGTTTGTTTACTTTCGTTTGTATACAACCACCAAATCACATAGAAAATTTTGAAATTTTCGTATCTAAACACTGTCAAAATATCAAATAAAACACACGCATTTTGTATTTTTTATACATTTTCATTATTTTCCAATCAGCTGAGTTGACACACTATAGGCACTGAGCAAAAACAAAATGCCTGTTGTTGTTGGCTTGTTGTATTTGTTGTCGTACTGCATCACCATTATACTTCTACCATGAATAGTATATAGAAACGAGTCTTATTCTCTTTATAGAGTGATCAAATATAAATGCACCATTTCGACAATGTTATTACATAAAACAATACAAGAAGCATAAATGTTTCAAAAGGCATCAATATATCTATTCTATACTATACTAGTATTCAATACTCTTTGGCGACGTCGACCTGCTTGTTTGTTCGCTGCCGATACATCAATACCATCATAATAGGTTTTTCAATAAGAGCGCTACAAAAGTTTTTTTAAATAAAACAAAACCGGTTTTAGATACGAATGAAATTCTTTATTCCTGTGAAAGTACGTTCGATGCCATTATGTATGGAACTCGACTTCTTTTGCATGGCCACCACGGGCACGCTTGCAGAAGTCCAGACGCTGAACCCAATTTTCGACGGTTTTCAAGCATAAATCGGCCGATACTGCTGCAATTTCACGTTCGATATTCGTACGAAGTTCATCAATCGTCGCTGGCTTGTTGGCATAGACCATACACTTGACGTAGCCCTACAGGAAATAATCTAACGGCGTCAAATCGCACGACCGAGGCGGCCAATCGACTGGGCCATTTCGTGAGATAACACGTTCACCAAACTTGGTTTCCAATAAATTGATTGTGGCATTCGCTGTGTGGCTTGTGGCGCCGTCCTGTTGGAACCACATGTCCTTCAAGTCCATATTACCCAATTGGGGCCAAAAATATTCGGTTATCATTGAACGGTAGCGATTCGCATTCACAGTAATGTGCCGGCCTTGATCATCACGGAAGAAGTACGGCCCAATGTCGCCGCCGGCCCATAAACCTCACCAAACCGTAATTTTTTCGGGATGCAATGATGACTCATGGATTACGTGTGGATTGCTGTCTGACCAATAACGCATATTTTGCTTATTGACGAAACCATTCAGCCAGACATGAGCCGACCATAAATTGGGCGTAGCACTCTTAAAGTTGAGGCCACTGACTCCAAATTTCGGTAGTAAATTTTAATAATTTCGACTCGTTGTTGGCTCGTATATCTTTCCGTGATGAAATGGCAAACCTTACTGAAGAGAAATGTCAAAAGAGCGGGTAAAAATATGGCGTCGTTTGCTGTCCCTATCGATTTACTTTTGTAGCGTCTGTGTTGAAAAACCCTTTTCTTATTCTCAGCCAGAGAGTATTGTTGTACAACAACCACGTATGTGACGCTAACACTGTGTGTTGTTTGCATGTGTTCACATTGATAGATTGTCCTACCCGTGCCTATAGATGTTAATTATAAAATAAAAATTATTTGAATTTCCTTAACAATTAGTGTGTTTTTGCAAAAGAAATCATATCACTCAAATTGGAAAACCCTTTATTTTCTTCCAAACAAGAACAAAAGACAGAGTTTTCAGCGTGTGTATATTGATAACTTCAAATTAAATTTAAGCACAAATCAAATATAAGCAACAGGATTGATGCCGAGTTTTTACTGCAATCAAAATTGTATTAGTTTTCGATATACAAAAAATGCTAAATTCGTTTACAATTCATTCGATCAAGGTGACATCAAATGTTGTTGTCACAATGAAATCGTACAATTATCGGATGCAACAAACAAAATATTGTATTTTCCTAATGAATTCTGTTAAGGGAACATAATTTGCCGTTACCTCAACTGAATTATCTCAGTTGTGCCAAACCTCTATTTTTATTCTTAGCACAACTCCATACAAAAATTACCACATATTGTAAAGATCGGATCATATTTTCATTGTGGATTTTGTATACTAACATTTTATACGGGCTGGAGGTGGAATCTGAATCTGAAAATTTAAATGAATATCGAACATGTGACATAGTATTAACTGTAAGGTGTACGAGTTCTGTCATTATATTGACACTATTAAGCTCATCGTAACTCAGCGACATCGCTGACAAGTTCTTGACAATGGCGTGTGCGGGAAGAAATGCCCACTATATAACCCTAAATTGGGCTACCGAAATGTCGTTGGAAGGATTGTTTTATTTTGTAGAAAGTGCATTTCAGCAACCATTAATAATATCCAACTCTGCACAAAATTCAAACGCCAAGTGGTTGCAAATCCAGTTGTTGTATTGCCATTATGATGAGACGACTCTCTGCCTAACTCTATGTATTGCACATTTATGTCTCTCTCGTTCCCTGTGAAAATTTCGTGGACTCCTAATAAATTCACGTGCAGACATTACACGCAGTATTGACACAATTACGGGCCTCCCTCTCCCAAACGTCAAGTAAGGAATTGTCTAAACTAATTGATACTTTTTAATGTAAGCGAGTTCTTAGTTGTAAATTAATTTACAAATTTGATTTCGCATTCACCTTAATATCCCGGATAGCATTTTCCCTAAATACCCTTCATATAAAGTGCAATATATAACTTTTGATACAGCTAGTTAATATTTCTCGCTACAGTTTGACAGAGCGCAATTTGATGCTCACACTCTTTGCAATGCAATTTATATACTCAAAATTGTTCTGCTCATACCCGACAACATTTTGACAGGCACCTAATCATTTCCATCCAATCAACCCACTCCAGGATGCGGCCGGAAGATAATTGAGGACATTGCGAATTTCAATCACAAACAATCGGTTTCTTCAAGTTCGAAGTGCTGCAAAGAAAAACGAGACACCCAAAGCCACGAATCAGCAGCTACTCGCAGTTGCACACACGACTTCTGAGTTACTGTGACCCATTTTTTGATTGGGTCATGTTCAATATCTCACTCCCAAAAGAGAGTTTAGGAGACACTTTTGTCATAGCTTTGCAGTGCAGTACAACAATAAAGGATTCCGCACACATGTGTGTGTGTCAGTGAGTGTGCGTGTGAAAATATTTGAAACTCCACTCCAATTGTTTGAAAAGTAACGATGTTTTTCTTTTGCTGCACTGAAAGTGGGCGGTACAACGGGTTCGTTTTGTTTCGTCTCGGCTGTGGATTTTTTTCAAATGGGAGTGGTCATTTAGGGGGAATCTATCGAGTCTGGAGGAATGAAGGGGGACATTCAGTTAAGCTCGATTTATTGCAGTCACATATTGCACATATGTAAGTGGGAGTTCCTAAACAAAAATTACTAAATTGAAACATAGTACTATTTTGAACTGAAACTCCTTATTGGAGGGTATTGAAATCCGGATCTAGAATATTTTCTGTGACGTAGGAGAGTGGAAATAATACATACGCGTTATAGTAAGGGTACACAATTGTACAGAAAATTACAAATGTGTACATACTAGCGGCATTCATGCAAACGTGAAAGCCGAGAACTTTTGCGCTTCCCTCGCACCGTTGCATGAGGCACCAGGTAAAGTTGTTCAGCGTAGTTGTGCTCAAAACCATATCAGCTGACCAAGATGGATACATAAGGTGGTAGCAGTAGCAATTGCATGTATTATGTATGTGTACTTTTTCTACTGTTCTAGTGCTATCACCTTATTTATCCATCCTAGTCAGATGACAACGAAATGTCAAAAGATTACACGTTTCTCCATCCCACGTTTGCGCAGCAAATTTGCCTCGAAAACTTTCCACTTTTGAGCAAGTGGCTTTGTATGGGAAATTTGTTTGCTTTGACGTTTGCTGTGCAAGTTTACGATGTTTTCGAGTTTACGAGGTTCTTTCGAGCTTTCATGAAGACCACTAATATGTTTTATTTTATTGGAAGAAAATATTTGAATGAACGAAAAATCAGAACATTTTTTGAATTACAATTTATAAAAGCCAATGCGATCAATAATGTTTTAAAGAAACTAGTATTAACATTTCGCAGTAAACATATCAGTACACAAAAGTATAAAACACCACATATTCATAACGAAATGTGCGCCAAAAATGTTCTACAAGAATTATTGCCATGAAATTTCACTATATGTGTCCGAACACTCCAAAACACAAATCTTAGCCCAAATGCTAGATAATAAGCAACAACTAACTGCCTTTTAAGGGTTAATAATGAATTTCGTCATTTTGCCGTTTCCATTAAAAATGGTCCACAGAATATATTGAATTTTGTCATATTTCATCTTTTGGAGTGTTCGGACACACATAGTGAAATTTTATGGTGATAATTTTTGTACAACATTTTGACCACGCCCCCCCGTCATTTTGGAGCTGTTTTTTGCGTGTTTTCAAAAAAAAAAGTAAAAGTTATGGTTATACGTGACAGTTAGAGGGTTAATTTGTTCCACAAAAGTGTTTATCTGAATCTGTTCTATAAAACTTCTGAACATATTTTGTACCTCAGAAGTAAGGAACATACAATTTTGCATGCCGATATGTTGCAGGAAAGTTCCGAGGGACGGAAACATTGGCCCGCCCTAAAAAAAATTCTGATAAGATCTGGCAAAACGCCGATACACGTAATATTTTGTTTAGACCTTTCTACCAGAATCCGTTGACAGAATCCCATAATTTTGAAAAAAATCTCATTTTGTCTCACAGTGTTATGAGTATCAGGGTTGCATTCAGCTAAAACAGAAATGTTCATGTTACAGTAAGACGGTATGTAGGAAACTGTTTGCCTAACCCTAAAAATCATTCCAGTTAGATGCCCGTGATTAAATTTTCGTTGTAACTGCGAGAGCT
Source organism: Phaonia tiefii (assembly GCA_963931995.1). NCBI lineage: Eukaryota > Metazoa > Arthropoda > Insecta > Diptera > Muscidae > Phaonia > Phaonia tiefii. Next base: position 149,930,322 of record OZ008369.1, on the reverse strand, counting down.
AACAGCGTATAGACCACAATAGAACTAGCTACATTGTTGTTGTATATTTTACTGTAAAGATTCAAAATTTTTCTAAACATTTCAAAGTCCATCAAATGACTTTTTAATGATTTTTTAAACGATTTTTTGAATATTTTTTTAATTACTCTTTTCTCGACTGAATAAACTTATTGCACACCCCTTGCCTTTGCAATGCAACAGGAGAATTATACGCTGTTATTGACAGGAGAATTAACTTTAAAGTGCACAATAACTGATGAGCGTCAATTCAATTTCATTTGCTTTGCTGTGCCTTTATTGAGCGAAAAATTTCTAAACACAAACGAAGTATATACGTTAAAGAGAACCGTCAAAATGTCAGCTTTGTTTTGACGTCTAGTGGTAATGTTTGGTGACTGCAATAAAAGTTAGCTGTTGCAACAAAATTGCAATTTTCGACACGCTTATGACCGAACGCTATCAATGTCATAGAACGTCACTATCACCATAGTGCTATTAGTGGACACTCGAAGAAATAAGTCAGTTCAATTTTAAAATCATTTTATATTCAAGAGTTTCGATTGTCTAGTTTAGGAGAGGGTTTGATTTTTGATATACACTCCATAAGGTCCATATGGGCTGAGACTATCGGAACTACCGACATAAGCCCATGTGTCGTCCAAGTAAAATACAGAACAACCCTCTATTTGGGTGGCTTCTATGAAAACTAGTAGATATCAACTTTAGATATCAACTACAAGCCATTTTTTGAGTGTTCCTACATAACACATATGTATGTGCCTCCAACGGTCTACCGACATCGCTTAGCGCAAATTTCGTCGATGCCAATCCGGATGCCACTGTGTTGTCTGAGCTGGTATGACGCTGTGAGCCGCGTTAAGAAAGCGTAACGACAAAAGAGGGAAATTACATCAAAACGTCACCAAATAGACCAACAAGAAACTTAATGCAGACGATCACAAAACTACAAGGACGATGGCATTGACGTTTGAAAGACACTGCATTAAACATTCGTAAATTGCTTGTGAGTTGTTGCATTGTCTGTCACTGTTGTTGCATTGCAATTGCTGTTGCTGTCATTGTGCTCATAAAATCATTCGATTTCGGTTGCTACTACAATAGTACTGTAGCTGTTGGTGTACTGATAAGATCTTCGTCTATTGCAGTTGCAGCTGATTTGCAAACCCAAGCGATTGCATCACTGGGTGAATGGACCCATACATGCAAACTCATGTGTAATGGGATTTAAGTACATTTTAGCTTAAAATTATAGCAAATTTTTTTTGTAAAGTTATACATACATATCTCCGCACTAAAGTCAAAATTTTGCTCGAAACTTTACAAAACTGCAGTACAAAAAGGTGCAGTACATCATTTCCGCCAACGCAATTATAAGTGTTTCCCACGAAATATTAGCAACATGTATCGAGCCGCATTTAAATGTTTCCAAGAAAAATTTAACGACTAATCAAATTTTAGGAAGAAGGACTGTTCAATGCTATCAACTCTCATTAAATTTGACTAAATACTAAAAAAATTTTAAAGACAGAAAAATATACACTCTAAAAAATCTGTAATATTTTGTTGTTTGGATGCAAGTACATATGACGTGTTTGTTGCTTGTCGCAAATATGGTATACTTGTATCCAAACACATTGTGTTTGCTATTCACTATTACATGTTGGAGACACAATGACTAATATGGTATAATATAAGCTTTTGTGACCCAAATATGGGTTTGTTGTTGAAAACTTCGGAAAACAAAAACATGGTGACAAGCAAGAAAGAAAGAAGCAACGGATCTTAAATTATATAAAATTACATAAAAAAGAATAAAATATTACTTGAAATGTGATGCTGGGGCCGTTCTTTTACAGCATGTAGTCGTCGACAGTGTCAGGTTGCAAATCAATTTCGTAGCGAAATAAATTAATGTTGTTTAATGCTTTCATGCGAACGATGTTAGTAACAGGCTTTAGTCTGGTTTCGTTACCAGCTAGCGATTATCGCCTGCGTGCTAGTAATGAACACGATGGCCTAACGACAATTGTTATTCGTCAGAAAAATGGCAACATAATGGACAAAGTGTCAAAAAATAAAGAATTGTGGCAACATTAATGACATACGTTTTAGGTAGGTGTCAACCAAAATGGGCACTTGTGTCAATTGCGGAAAATCGACAATGTTCATTCCTCTCTTTGTCTCTTCTGCAATACTAATATCTTTCCGCTGCGTGAATTTTGGTAGTTTAGCCTGAAAGTCATATAAACAAAAGAATAAAAGGAAGAAAAAAAATTACAGCAGACAGTTGTCCGAGGCCTTCGGCCACGGACTGTCCCTGCAGGCTGTGTGTTTAACGTAGAATACGGCATTTGATTCAAGTCCGTTTAAAAAAAAAAATATTATGTTGAATTTTTTTAAACTTAATTTAATTTATGTATTTTAATTAATATTTTTATTGAAATAAGTTCTGCGAATGTTGAGAGGGCCGCCCTAATATTAAAAACGGTTTACCTTATCGAGTCTTCGCATTAGCATTCGAGCGTTGTGTGAAAGCTTTACGCTTTACAATTCAAAATTAATGTTACAACAGCTTTATTGAAGCTTTCGCAAAAAAGCTTTATTACGTTAGCTTACTGTTTGTTTCACTTTTTACTAGATACATGTTGCCAAGCAACATTAGCTTGCTGTTCGTTTCACTTTTTACTAGATACATGTTCCTAAGCAATGTTGAGCAACCAAAAACACTCAACCAAACACCACACATATGTGTTTAAACAATTTTCATTTGAGAAATTAAAATACTAGAAATATATCAACCAATATGAAATGTATATCAAACGAAAGATAACATCTTCATTTACCTACAAAAAAAATATTAAAAAAATTCATTTAGCCGTTTCCTCAAATTCAATGAAATAAAGATTACAACAATAAAAACCTGACATGACTCCTGATACCGTAAGGTAAGACGTATTCTACGTCAAAATAAGTAATTCTTTCCCAATATTTCGAACAACTGCGTTGATACACGATGAAAAATTTGTCTTTTTTTGTTGTTTGAATGCAAATATAACGTGTTTGTAGCTTGTCGCAAATACACTATCCTGTTGATCAAACACATTCTGTTTGCTATTTAATATAACATGTTTGAGACACATCGATTAATAGGGTATAATTTCAGTTTTGAGACCCAAATGTATTTTTTTGTTTGAAAACCGCTAAAAACAAAAACGAGGCAGATAACAAAAAGACAACAAGACAGCAGATCTTCAATTCATGAAAACAATGTTTGCAAACATGTACATGTTTCCTGCAATATGTTGCTGGGGCCATTATTTTTCAGCGTGTAATTTCCAAAGATATTTTGAGATTACACAGAGCAGCTCGTCCAAGTTAGTTGACATATGTTTGCGGAAAAACTTAGACGCGCTGTGTATTATCTTAAAATATCCTTGAAAATCATGAACGAAGTTGGTCGAAATATTTGAAAATTGGAATATAATTGTAATACAAACAAATACTTGCAGTGGTTTCTTTTTATTCGTATGACCTCAAGCCAAAACGAATACAAACCATTTTACTTTAGTACTAGCTTAGTATTTCTACCGTGATATATATTTGTTTGATTATTTGTGCAATTTTATTTATTTTTTCGATTACACTATGCAACAAAATGTAGGTTTTTGCTTTGGAGTGGACGATTACTGCGCCAAATGCTCACGCTAGGTGCGTATAGTCAAACCTCAAAAATTTAGACCGCTGTGTAGCTACACTTTTTTATGGGCGTGGCAAGTTTGAATTTTCTTATTCGATACTCTTCCGAAAATAAATTTAAAAATTAAAAATCCACTTCTGTGGAATCGTGCTCTAAATCACTGATCGACAAAAATATACGGCCTTAATTCTGTGGTTGTTTGGGTGAGTTGCACTGACATAAATAAACATCCACCCATCGCCCTGTGTAATTGTTAAACTCCGCCTACCTATTCGCCAGGTGTAATGTAATGTAAATACCCATCGTCGTGGGTAAATAACAATTATTTTCCCCATTATCAGCAGGGTAATCATGATGGGTGATTCCCATAGTCGTAGGTAGTTACTAGAGTGTTCAAAACGGAAACCGAAAACCCGGAGAAACCGATTAACCGGTTCTCGTGCAATTAACCGTGTGCCGGTTTTTTAAAAAACGTAATTTTCGAATAAACCGAAACCCGATAATTACATGTCGGTTGACCGGTTTATTTTCAATTTGTATTATAAGTTCTTACAAACTTTTAAGAATTAAACCGAAAAAGATAACATATTCACAATTAAAATGTTTGAGGGTTTGGTCGTTTTTTTATATAATTTTATTCTTCAATATTTCGCCGCCCTTTGGGTAGCATCGTCAGGAAGATAAACATAATCTCCCCAAGTACCATATGTTAATATACTACTGTCAAATTTTGAGCAAGTACCGTCGCTTACTTTGGGTTCAACAGCTGTTCAAAGCATACGACCTCGTGCATTTTTTTAAAAATGGAAGAAAGTGGATGTCAATTCAAGCTTGATAAATGCTATCAGGACTCTGCACCATCGATTTCAATGGTAAAAAAGTGGTCTACTGACTATCGTGGTGGTGGCACAAGTGCAAATGACGCTGAACGCTCTGGACAGCCAATTGAGGTCAATACACCCGAAAATGTCGAAAAAATCCACGATATGGTGTTGGCCGATTGAAGAGTAAAAGTGCGTGAGATTGTTGATGCCATAGGCATTTCATATGGCAGTGTGGTTTCGTTTATAAATGATCAGTTGGTTTTAAGAAAGCTGTCTGCAAGATGGGTGCCGCGTTTGCTCTCAATTGACCATAAATGTACGGGTGCACACGTGTGTAGTCTCAGTGGCATATTCACCGGATTTAGCCCTTTTAGTCTCGCCATATTCTCCGGATTTAGCCCAAAGTAACTATTTCCTATTTCCAAACGTAAAGAAATGGCCCGGTAGAAAGAGATTTAGCTTCAGCGATGAAATTATTGATCAAACAAATGCATATTTTATGGACTTCGAAAAATCCTATTTTTTGGAAGGGATACAAAAATTGGAGAAACGTTGGACTAAGTGTGTTTTTGCAAAAAAAAAATGTGTTTCACTCAAAAAGTCACGGACTTATTCCGTCCTTATCTTCCTGACGGCGCTACCCAAAGGGTAGTGAAATATTGGAGAATAAAATTATTTAAAAATAACGACCAAACGTTGGAGCGTTTACGATTAAATACAATACGAAAGGTCGGATAAAACATCACTTTTTCTAAAGATATTATTTTTTATTTATATGGTTCGATCTGAAATTGTTTTTATCATGTAATTAAAAAATTAAATCCTATGTTAGAACCCGGCCTAGAAAACGTAGGACATTAACAAAATTAAGTAGTGTTCTATAAATAGTATTACTTTCAAAACGTCACCACAATCACAGAGGTATAGGCAAGAGCCGCTATCTCTCTCTTCACATTCTATTGATGACGACGAGGTAGTAGGCAATTTCATTGAGTTCGAATTGATATTGTAATTTACTCTTTGGTTGGATATAATACGGACAAAAATAAAAGGGACTGTTTATTTTCGTTTGATGCAAACAACAGACACTTAATTTAGCTGTGATTAGTAGCAATAAAACACTATTTACACTTAGTTTGTTGCATAGTCTATAATCTCTGTCTTCTTTGGTCTCTCATTCTACATCATTTCCCTAGTACCTTTTCGATCAGCTGTGCCATAGGAACCCCCTGCCGCAAGTGCTTGTAAGTAAAGGGCACCTTAGACCTGCGGACCAGACGGCCGACTATTTGTCAGGCCGACTTTTGTGTCGGCCATTGTTTCGCCTTACACTAGCCGACTTTCCGGCCGACTTTCTGAAAACCAAACTAGTTTTGATTTTTGCCAGACTAGTCGGCCGACTGTCCGACTTCACCTCACACTGGGAGATGAGTTGGCCCGACTCGAAAGTCGGCCCGACAAACCACTGGTCTAAGGTGCCCTTAAAAGAAAAACGAGTTTGTATCGAAAACAAAGTGCATCATTACACTATGGCTTTCACGCGCGTATTATCACGATATTCTCTTTTAAAAAGCCTACGTAAATCACGTTTCCATTACATTCTGCGTTTTGGCTTGCAACCACCCCTTCAGTTTTTGACGTTTAATCGGCTGATATCCATCAATCATACATTCGTAAAAATATGTAAAAGTGCTCTATTCTAATTAAATGTAACAAAAAAGGAAGTTCTCTGTGTTGAATTCGTTGTCTTACATTCGTCAAAGTTTTAAAAGTGGTGTATTCTCAGTTAATTTATTAAAAATTAAACATTTGTACTGATCGATTACACCTTTGGAATTCGAGATGAGAATTAATATGAAACAAAATGGCAGAAATACGAAAGCGAAGAGAGAGAAACGTTAATACTCTCCACAAAATTTCGTATCATGCGTGAAAGTCTACACCGCCAACAACACCACACCTCCCACCCACAAAACGCGTTAGGCACGCGTCCAACACGGGTGTGAAAGCCATAGTGTAATGATGCTCAAAGTCGTTCACGCGTGAGAGAGAAACGAAAACGAAAAACTGCAATTAGTGACACAGTTGAACAAGACGTTGACTGGCCTAGAACGCTAAGACGCTGAAGAGAAGACTCAAAATCTTCGAAACGATCGTCCGCCAATGTCAGTTCAAATCCCAGATCCGACTGTTTAATTTTTCCATTAATTGCAGAAAACCCCTGATCTGTTAGCCCGTAGGAAAATTACAAATCTTCTAAAAAATAGATATAATTTTCATATATTACTTCTTTCTGATCACTCATTTCTGATCATAGATATTACAGTTCCACATAAATATCGAACCTCTGAAAAAGGAAGTTTTTAAAAATTATAAGAAAACGGACTGGAACGCCTATCGTGGGCGCCTAAGGAAACTCTTAGGTACCCATCCGAATATTCCGACTAATGTGTCAGATCTGGTAGAACTAGTTGGCAAATTTACTGATGCGTGCAGGAAAGCGCTCAATTAGTCCTGTAAGACCAGTGGTTATAATGCTGCCAAGGGTAACAAAAATCCTCATTGGTGGAACGCAGGATCTAAGATCGTCCATTAGGCGCCTTTTTAACAAGGCCAAAAAGAGCGGCGACCAAAGGGATTGGGACGTTTATAAGATTAGTCTTAATCTATATAAAGGTGAAATCAAGAAGGCCAAACGGAAATCCTGGCGAAACTTCTGTGAATCCGTTGAGGGAACCAACCAGATTGCACGCTTAAGATGCGTGCTCGCTAGAAACCCACCGTGGCGGGGTTCTTAATGAAAGAAGATTCGTCTGAAGAGTCTCTTGGTATTCCCCTGGATACCCACTTTCCCAACGATGACAGGAATGCTGGTCATCAGCCAGAAGAGATAGGCGGAAACTCACCTAGCTTAGAGAAGGTTCGTTCAATAGTGAGCAGAAAGAATCTGATATGGGCCATTAGATGCTTTAATCCCTATAAATCAGCCGGACCTGACGGGATAATTCCCGCGCAACTACAGGAGGCACTATACCTATCTTGTAGTTAGTTGGAGGAAATCTCCAGGGGCTGCCTTACGCTGGGAGTCATTCCTAGCATTTGGAAGCAAACCAAAGTGGATTTTGTCCCGAAAGCGGGAAAATGCTCTCATGTCTAACCAAAGGACTCTAGACCAATCAGTCTATCATCCTTTGTTCTTAAGACATTTGAAAGGTTACTGGACATTCTTGTTCGAAGTAATCTGACACAGAATCTACTATCGAGTTCGCAGCATGCCTATATCAAGGCAGGTCAACTGAGACGGCTCTCCACTCTATAGTCAGCATAATAGAAAACTCTCTTGACAATAAGGTCTTCGCTCTAGGGACCTTCCTGGACATCGAGGGAGCGATTCTTAGGTCATTACAGAATCTAGGAGTCGACAGCTTAGTTACACGACTAATTGGGAAGCTTCTGGTGGATAGATCCGTCAAAGCTGAATGGGGTGGTGTTACAATTGTTAGGAACGTTAACAGGGAGCACCGCAGGGGGAGTTCTGTCTCCACTATTATGGTTAACTTCTGTCAATGAACTGCTTCTTGAACTGGACAGGGTCGAATGCCAAAACCTCAATTTACTTAGCATTCGTACAACCAGCCTACTTAGTCTGATTTCGAACTGGACCGCGAACAACGGACTATCACTTAACCCACTTAAAACCGAACTTAACTTGTTCTCCCGGAAGTATAAAATACCCGCATTTGAACTGCTGTCGGTTAATGGAGTGCAATTACAGTTGACGGAAAAGTTCAAGTATCTGGGGATAATTCTCGACAGAAAACTGTCTTGGAAACCGAATTTGGAGGAGAGGGTGAAAAAGACGTCTGTTGCTCTTTAGTGCTGTAAAGGGGCGATAGGAAAGCGCTGGGGACTGTCTCCTAAGATCACCATGTGGATTTATACTGCAATAGTCACACCCATACTTCTCTATGGCATCGTAGTTTGGTGGAGGTCCCTCCAAAAGAAATATATACTGAATTAAATATAAATGGTTTACCACTACATCTCCTGAAGGAATCGGGGAGAGCTTCTCACAACCAGTGAGCTGTGCGCTTGCTAGTTTTACACCGGTTCCGAACGGTATATTTGAGAAGCATTTTCTTGGCTAAATACTCGATATTGTCACCGTCACTATGCGCCTAATATTCTGAATTCCGTGATGAAAATTCAAAGATCAACACTGATTAGCGTTAGTGGGGCAATGGGCACGACGTCAGGTACTGCACTTAGTGCCATCCTGAACATCTGTACTCCTGATATCATGGCCGAATCGGCAGCCGCTACATCCCTGGTGAGAATCAGAGATTGTGGCGTTTTGATATCGGGGCATTTCGGACACGCTGAATTACTACACCGGATCAACTCTGTTCCCGTAAAAACGGGCTACTGTATTCCCCTATCTTCTACCAGCGACAAATCTAAGGACTTCTATTCCGAACCGGAATACCTGGGAAAAGTCACTGGAAGGGGATACCAGTAGTATCAGATTTTTCACGGATTGATCAAAGTTGGACGAGCAAGTAAGCTATGGTGTCCATTCACCGGACCTAAATGAAAATTTCGCCTTCAAGCTGCCTGATCACTGTAGTGTATTTCAGGCGGATATTACCGCCATACTGGAGGTTGCTGAACTACTGAAAAGTAGTGTCACAACCCTCCGGAGAATATGTATCTACACAGACAGCCAGGCTGCCATAAAATCCCTGGAAGCCATGTTCGCTACGTCCCTGACGGTGATAGAATGCCACTCATCACTTAGGGTGATGGCAGAGTATTTTGACATTAGGCTCATCTGGGTACCGGGACGCAGCGACATTCCAGGCAATTGCGTAGCGGATGCGTTAGCTAGACAGGGTACTGCGGCACAGGTTCTTACGGCAAAAGAAGGTGTTAGTATGCCGATAATATCTTCAAGGACAAGTGGAGACTTACTTCAACTTGAAAACAAACCAGGGTCCTCTGGCTAGGAAGAGGACTAGGCAACTACTGAACTTGCCGAGAGGTAGGTTATCCACAATGATAGTAACACTTACGGGACATTGTCTTGTAGGAAAACACGCATCATAGAAACTCCACTCTCTGTAGATGCTGCTTGGAAGAGGACGAGGAAACGGCGAAACACCGTCTCTTGGATTGCCCTGATCTGGCAGAGCTGAGAAGTAGAATATTCGGAACAAATTTAGTTAGCACCGTAGCCCTACAGGATATTCCTGTAGGTCTTATAGACAAATTTATAGAAAGGGAAAATTGGCTAGACGACTAGTCAATAGTTGTGTATGGAGGAAACTGCAAGTATAACAATGGGCTTCTTTAGCCTAAGTGTGCTAGACAGCGTGCTGTCTTGCAGCCTTTTCAAACAACCAACCAACCAACTTATTTTTTTGAATTTACTTTTAATTTTAAATTAAGTAAATTATTTTATTGGATTAAGTAAATAATAATAATTTGAAATATAATAATAATAACATTTTAAACAGTTTTTAATTTTGAAGTTATTTTATCCTTCGAATATCAATTAAATAATTTATCATTATATATTTATAGTATATCAATTAATTTTTTGCGCTTTATAAGATTGTCATTGATGAAAATTGCTTTCAAATTCGAACATGATTTTCAAATTTAAAGAAGTTTAATGTGAATATGGATTAAACTTGAAAATTGTAATTAAACAGACGTTGCAGATTGGAATATGATTTACATTTTAAATACAGCTGTGAAATTTTGAGATTGAAACATCAATAAAAATATTCAACTCATTTCAATTAAAACCAATACAATAAAATGCAATTAAAAAGATAAAGAGAATTGAACTGAATTAGACTAGATTAGACTTAGTTAGATTAGATTGGATTGAATTGACTTGAACTAAATTGATGAAATTGAACTGAACTGCACTGAATTGAATTGGATTGAATTGTATTCAATTGAATTGAATTGAACTGAACTGAATTGAATTGGATTGAATTAACTGATCTGTTCTTTAACGGTAAATTTAAAAATATTAAAATCTGACAAATGCTGCCATTTTTTCAGAATAATAATGGCTCTTTTTACTGGGAAACAAACCCAGGCAAAAAAAAAAAAGGGGTGTCAGGGGACACCCTGTTGGAACGAAGTTCCTCTCGGTATATATTATGTACAAGTTAGTTCCAAAACGCCAAAGGCGCCTGTTGAACAATACTACAATTTAAATGGATCTTTAAGAAAAGATACTTTTTGTAAAATGATAAACTTTTTTTAAGAAATTTTTTATTTAATGAACGTATTTTTTTTAAAAAAAGTATACTTATTTTTATGTCCTTTTTGGAAGAATATGTATTATATTTTCCCGAAAAGGTCCTTCTTTAATGAGAGGTACTTCTTTTATTAAAAGATAATGTTTTTTTTAAGAAAAGGTACCATTTTTAATAAGAAGTACCTTCTGTAAGTAAAAGCCTAAGGAGTATGAATTACAAAGAAGTACTTTTTTTAAGAACAGGTACTTTTTAAAGAAATGGTATTCTTTTTAGGAAAATGATATTTTTTAAGAAAATTTACTTATTTTCAGAAAGGCTACTTATCTCAAGAAAAGAAAAGGTATTATTTTATTTTTTTAAGAAAGGGTACTATGTATTAAGAAAAGGAACGGTTTTTTTTAAGAAATTGGATTTTTTAGAATTGGACCTCTTTTCAAGAACAGGTACAATTTTAAGAGTAGGTACTTATCTCAAGAAAAGTTATTTTGTTTTACATAAAAGGTACTCTTTAAAGAAAATGTAGTTTTTTTAAGAAAAGTCAATTTGTTGCAATATAATGTACTTTTTTAAGAAAAGGTATTTATTTAAAAAAAGTTAATTTTTTAAGAAAAGGTACGTTTTGTACGGAAATTTACTTTTTTAAGCAAAGGTACTTTCTTAAGATAAGTTATTTTTTTTAAGAAAAGGCACTCTGTGTAAGAATATAAATACGTATTGTTTTTGAGGAAATTAACTTTTTTTTAAGAAAACGCACTTATTTAAGAAAATTGTATTTTTTAAACTTCTTTCACTTTCACTTTACCTTTTATTCGGTTCAAAACTACAATATGTAATAAACAGGCTCCACCTAGAAAATTTCGCAGTAGACGGAAAATTTCCACCAAATGTTAGTCTAGACACAAACCTAACCTAAAAGTACGAGTGTAAGAGTAAGTGTGCTGCAAAATGTAATTCCATACTTAGGGCTGTATTTCATGGAAATGCCAGTCTTGCACTTTGGCTTTCCTAAATTTACTTTTTATTGGGTTCAAAACTACAATAAACAGGCTCCACCTAGAAAAATTCCCTTTAAACCAAACCAAACCAAAACTACCCAATATAGTTGACAATAATGGGTTGTAATAAAGTAGTTAAAAACAGTTGTTTACAATTTTTTCATTTAGCCTCCATCCCGCAACGTGCGATAAGGAACTTCGTTCCAAAAATTTTGTTTTGTGTTCATTTTGTATAAATTTTTTTTACAAAAATTTTAAATTTTACGAAACGAAAAAAGTCCCATGAGGTGTCAGGGGACACCCGGCTGGAACGAAGTTCCTTTCGCTATATACTCGTATTATGTACTAATTAGTTGAAAAATACGATAATTTAAATGGATCTTAAAGAAAAGATCCTTTTTGTAAAATGATAAACTTGTTTTAAAGTATAATTTTAGGTCCTTTTTGTAAGAACATGTATTATATTTTCCCGAAAATTTCCTATTTTAAAGAGAGGTACTTTTATTAAAAGCTAATGTTTTTTTAAGAAAAGGTTATATTTTTAAGAAGAGTACTTTCTGTAAGAAAAAGCCATAACAGTATGAATTTTTTTACAAAGAAGTACTTTTTTTAACACTTTAGTAGCTACCCAAAATTTGTAGAGTTGGGAATTTCAAGTGAGCGCTCTTTTTAGTTCAGCTCAACAGAATCAACTAGCTCATTCATTTAGTTCACTAGTTCATTGTTTCATTTCAGTTCGTATGAGCTGGGAGCTGAAGATCTTATTTCAGTTCAACTTGGTGATCTAGTTCAATCGGGGAAAATATTCCCAAAGAGGATCTCCGTTTAGCGGATTCCCAATGTGTTTTGGATACATATTGTGCCAACTTTTTACACTAAATTACTTGATATAGCGATCGGGTTGTTCCACTCCGAAATAGTTGAGTTTCTGTAATGATATTATATTGTGAAACAAAAGTGGTCATCTGCGGTGCAGTAGATGTGTAGAGCACTGTTCCGTAAATATGACAACATTAAGCAGTAAGACAAAGAGAGCACAAACCAGAAAATGAAAGCGAGAGAACACCACAACTGAAATACAAGAAATTGTAGAAGCAAACGAACTACAGAAACAAAAGAGCGAAACATTGTGAAACATTCATGTAGTTCACAAGAGTGAATCGTTCAATTGAACTAGTTCGTTCGTGAACTACACAACTCTAATAATTTTCCCCATACCCTGTTGTTAATGGCAAAATGTTACACCTGGGGGTAAATACGAAATTTGAGCAGATCGACAAAGATGGGTGTCTTCACTGGGAACTCCAATGTTCGTGTGTTGTGCATAAAACCAACCAATGCAATTGAATGCAGGGGGGGGGGGGGGCTGAGAAAATGCCGCGGAAATGATGGAAGAGTATCATGGACATTTTCACACTTTTGCAGGATTAAGACTACAACACCTCTTAGGCGATACATTACCCGGTCTGGAGAGTCTATGGAGAAGGGATTGGAGAACACTGAGGAAATGAATACGCAGCACCAATTTTCTATAGGAAAAGATTATCCGAGGAACTCGACAAACACAGCAATGTAACAAGGCTTAAGTATTTGCCCAGAAATGGGTCATGAATCAAGGACAAATTCTTTGAATCCACTTTTTCAACCTAAACTAAACGTGTAGATTTCGTTGAAAATTATAATTTATTTACACAAAATTTATATTATTCAAACAATTTTCTAAAGGACAAAAAATTCATTTGATTTTGAAAATTATAAATTTAAATAATAATTTTTTTTTTCTTACAAAATTAAAATTTAGTTTAAATTTAATTTAAAAGAAAATTGACAAAAAAACACAATATTTTTGTTATACATAAAATTAAATGAATAATATTTTTTTGGAGAAACAGTAAATTGGTATTTTGAAGTGTTTAAGATTTATTAATGTTATTCTTATAAAATTGCAAGATTGTCCCAATTTGTATTCATTAATATTTTACAGCATTTTGTCAACAGAGGCTTTAGTTATATTATAGCTAGTTTTATAGCCGAACTCTTCCTCAAAAAAGTATTAATTAATTTTATGCCCACAGCTGTAGTTGATAGCACTAGTTTTACTGTGGCACTATGACCTCCGTTGTCATTTCATTCTGTTTCGCTTTAGAATGAAATGATAACACAAATTACGCATAATTGGAACTCTTTATATATAATTTCGATTTTTTTGCGCTTTCGCGTGCATGCAGTCTGGCACGAGACTGAACAAATCTCGCTCGATTTTTTTCCTTTGTATTGAGTAATCAATTTGAAATTGTTATTAGGTTTCTTGTGTCGACGAGTAGAAACAAAAAAACTGAACTTTGCAATCAATGCAGAGTTGGGGTTTAGTCAATCACTCTAGGTGGAATCAAAAAACAAAATAAAATGTGTATGTAATAATAACTTGTAGCTGAACCAGGGGTAGTAGGAAAAGTAGGACTTGTTGAAATATGTAACTACAAATAGCAGAGAATAGGGTTAGGTTAGGTGTTGGTTGCAGTCGGCGAACGAGTCACTAAGATTTGTTAGTCCACTGTGACACCACTGGCTAATGACTTTAACAGCCTGTTTCTCTATCTCGAAAGAAAACTTTCGTTTCGTTGATTTGGGTTTCACAATCTTGTCGTTTCAAGCCGAATGAAACCATAAAACTATTCAGTACAAATTTTGGTTTCTCTATTTCCAAAGGGGTGGTCACTTGCGAACAAACATGGAGTCAGGCGAACGAAAATTTCGACTTAAAGAAACCCAATTTGAGTCGAATGTGAGTGACTGATTTTCTTTCGCTTAGCTTTTCGTTTGAGATACAGAAACAGGCTATAAGTGTTAGCTCTATCGGCGAACTATTTATTTTGCTCCAAGAAGCTCAAGATCTTGTCTTCACCTATCTGATATAATTCTCCCAGATTCCTAAATATGCACGATCCCATAGTACACATCCTTCCGTAGGCTGGTGGTGGATACGTGCAGAGAATACTTTCTGTGGATTCTTCCTTTCCCTCATCATTATAGTATCTACGGAAGTCATTTGCCATGACCTTCAGTCTCGCCGTATGTCTACCAATCAGATTGTGTCCCGTCACAACTGAAAGAAACATTGATACCTTAAGAGAGAATGAAGGTACATATACATATGTATAAGAATTTACTATGCGCAAAAAATCTGTAATTTTTTCTTGCTTGGATGGAAATATAATGTGGAACTTGTCGCAAGTGTAGTAAACTTGTGTCGAAACACCTCGTGTTTGCTCTTCAATATTTCATGTTTAAGACACAATGATTAATATGTTATAATATATGTGTTTGTGATCCAAACACTGTTTTGTGTGTGATCCAAATACAGCTGTGTTTGGTGCAATGTTTTCTTCATGTTTTTCGTCTCTATGCTGTGTCGGGAGCAAAGTAATAAAATATGCACACAGAGAGATTGTTCTCAGTCCAAGTTAATGTTATTGCAAGTGTATAACTGTATTTCTGCATTATTCTTTGTGTCAGTGACTCATAAATATTCCGAAAGGCGTGTGTAAATGAATTGAGTATTTCTTTTGTTGAATGATCTGTTTGGTTGTAGATTCATGCATGCAGTCGTCAATCGTTGGTTTGGGAGGAAACACGCGAATGCTTCGACGTAATTATTTGAACACTTAGGATGAAACATGCATATGGCTCCACTTAAAAGAATGTATCTTTGCAAGTAAACATGCTAATGTTTGTATTTAAATATAAGTGAGACTTGCAAATTATATGAACATTTGGCGTGTGTTCCACACATAAACATGGTTCCTGCAGAATGTTTTTAAGAGAATATGTTATAGGGCAAGTTTTTTCAGCGCTTGGGTAGCACGTTTTTTAATTGTATTTGTGTAATCAAATAAAATCATTTACGGGAACCGAGAAACGTTAAAAACAAAAAATATATAATGATATTAAGGCCTTTTTTTATTCCCTTAAGCTATCGCCACTTACGATTTTCCAAATAAAACGATCCACACTTAATACTACGCAATGTGGCAACATTTGCTGTAATGGGTGAAAAAAAAGCGATACGGCAACACGTTTGTAGCCAGTGTCAATATACACATAGTAGCAGCAGATGTTGTTGCAATTGTAAAGAGCAACAACATACATTTTATTTTCGTTCATTCGTTTTAGTTGTCAAACTCTACACATATGTGTAGATAACAACAATACAAGTGAAACGAAAAATGACATGGAAAAAATGTCATCACCTGTTTAAACTACTATGCCTGATACATAATTCTACCATGATCAATATGTATAACATTTACTGAGCATTGTTGTGAACAATTTATTTCCAATTTTGTTTACTATCGGAAATAAAAGTCTACACTGAAAGAAAAACGCGTCGTCTATCCGACAATTTGGTCGTCGCTGCAACGAAAAATTTCGTACTTGACTTCTTTGACAATTTTTCATGTCGTTGCTGCAAGAACATACTTTTCGGTCCTGCAACAATTTCATTTAATTTGAATTTTGTAGAAAAATGGGTTGAAAATTAAAAAAAAAATAGGCATGAGTTTTAAACTACTGATATTTGGTTTATCTCTTACTTTTCTTTATAGTTTATATTTACTATTTATTTATTTTGGAGGTTTGTCAACAAAATTTTAGTTGACGAAAGAATTTCGTTATTGTAATGAAACCAATTTTTATGATGGTATAGAGAGAAAAGCAGCCGAAAAAATGAGCGAGCATAAAAAAGAGGCCAGCAAGACAAATTGCGAGCGTGAGTGGTGGGTCACGTACACATCTTAAATCAGTTCCATTGCAACAACCGAAAGTGGTAGACATATTTCTCCGCTGGAATAATTTAAATAAATTTGTTAAAACAGACTCATCAGTTATACATATGTGCTTAGTACTAATATTTTCTTGTGAAAACTAAATTGTGTGAATTTATTTGTTGGCTGTGATCGTTGGTGTAACTTGCGACTCTATAAATCAAATAGATAAATAAACAGAATACAAGGAGCAACACGACAGCATCTTTTTTTTTTTTTCAACTGGTTTTTATTGTAATAAAGTCTAAATACATACTACTGGTACACAATAAATACATCTTAATATTACCTATATCTATTTCCCTCACACCCATAGGGTGCCCTTCAGAAACTTCCAACCTCATCAAAAAATCACTACATACATACATCAAATCTTAATAATAAATTATATACGCTGTAAAGAAAATAATATTTCTCCGAAAAATCGATGCAAAACGGGAACACCTTGTTTGTCGTCTTGACCTAAAATAAAAGAAACTTAAAAAACAAATAACAACTTAAAAACTAAATAAAAACAAGAAATCCAGCAAGCCGGATCGCATAAATCAATAGACCAGAAATTCCGAAAAATTTCCAGTCTCCACCTCGGTTAGAAGAAATACTACTGAGTAGTATTATACACAGGACCATCGATACCCAATGTACCGAGTCTCCTGTGGTAAAACAACAAAGCCTCCTCCGTTTCTAGATAGCCCCCATTACTGAGGGCCAGAAGGTCCATTGGTCCAAAGAACCAGCGTGACAGAAGACTGTCCGCATCCGTCGTGTCGAAACATGCCCTAACCAGGTCATTATCCACACCCGCCGCTTTTCTCAGGAAAGATAGAGCAGGGTCCACCATGAACCTGTCAATCCTCCCAAAACCAGCACCATCATACACCCTCCTACAGGAGGGCATGCGGAAAGAGCCATCCGCCATCACAGTCACCCTCAGACCCAGGCAGGTTCTGAGTATTTTCCGCTCCCATTGCCTTAGCCTCTCCATCTGACTCGACGAGATGGGAAACCAGGCCGGGAAAGCATACGCCAAAACAGGTCTTATGACCAGCCTGTACACCAGCAGACGCACCTCCGTACTCAGGCCATTCGCCCTCGCCAACAGCCACGACAGCATCGATAGCATAAAAAAACTACCCCGAAATATGTGACTGAACATTTGTGTGTGTGTATGCGCGTAAAGGTACGAATCGCAATACACTGTTCGTGTTTTTGAGTTTTGATCATAATTCGGTCGCGCCTGTTTCGTTGTGTTGGTATTTGTATTCAGACAAAAACGAAAGCCATACATTTGTGAGGGCAGTCGAAGTCAATGAAAACAAGAAGAAACAAAGTGTTTCAAGTACGACGAACATAAAAAATAACAATTCAACGTACAATCAAATGGATCCAATCGAAATTTTAACAAATTTGGTTAACATAAATAAAAGAGCAGGTGAAGAAAATGCTCGAGATTTTGCGCTACAATTGAATATCAGAACCCTCAACCCATCATTAACAAAACAATGATGTGTTTCTATGTTAAAGGAGTAGAGTATATGGGTGTAGTGCTTATGTTCATGGTATTCACAGATATAGACGTGTACGTATTTTAATAAGAAATGTTAATAATAACTTCTTCATATTTATTTTTAATTGCAGGACCTGAATACGACGGCCACAATAACAGTCAACCCGTCGACTACCACAATCTTCTCCCGTCGAGTGTTTCAACATGGAATGAATATAATCTATTTAGCAAATTGGGACCATTTTGGAAACAAAAATTCAAAAAATTGTTATCAAAACACCTACAATGTAATACTAACTGTGTATTTAAGTACAATTGTCAATAAATAATTTCAAACACACTTCAAAACATTCATTGCAGCAATGAAACAATATCATTGTAGTAATGAAACAAATTCAAATGATCAAAAAATGAACAAATTCATTGCAGCAATGAAGCAAATTCCCTGCAATGAAACAAATTCATTGCAGAAACGAAGCAAATTCGTTGCAATACTGAAGAAAATTCATTGCCGCAACAACCATACTTTCAACACAGTAACGAACAATTTAAAGTTGATGAACACATTTTCATAGCGGGAATGAAACGTTACGTTAGGTCACTTTCGATGACAAAAGTTGTTGGCGCGATGAACATTTTCATCCGTGTGACAATGCTTTTCCGCTCAGTGTATCCTTCAGACTTGTGGCCAGTTTCACAGTTGAAAATTCTCGATTTAAAGCAAATGCCCGATGCTTGTCATTTAAATGTCAATTCATATGAAAATTTCATGTGAGCTTTTAAATGACGAGTGTGAAACTCGCCCTTAGAGATGTAAAAGTATACGTAGCCTTCGATTAAACAAAATAAATTTAATGAACTTAAAATGTGTAAGCCATTTTGCAAATTTCTGTTTTTGAGTCTCTCCTTGATAACATTTTCATTCGCAAGAAATGATAACAAAATTTGTCTAAGATAAGTTTATGTTGACCCTTTTTAAAATTTAACATGTGGCAACATTGTCATTGGTCAAGTCGGAATTTAAGTGGGAAATTGAAATGCCACTTAATATCGGTTAGCTGGTCCGTACAAATTAAGCTATAATTAACTTTACCGGGTAAAAAAACACACTTACTTATTAACCCAAAAAAAGTTTATGAGAAAGAAACATCAAAACGGTCGTCCAGCCTATGTGGCCTCGAATCCCATGCACTGCATTAACATTTTTTTCACTAACCGAGGAAACACGTGAACTGTTACCTTAAAAGGAAATACCACTTTCGTAGAAAGTTTCCATTAAGAGTTCTTTCGTTTAACGCAAAACAGTTAGCCATATATTAAAAAAAATAATCGAGAAACTATTAAGTTGTATTTATAGTATTATCATGATCGGCAATTTTAGTATCGGCTCGAGGTCATAGATATGAGAAAAGAAAACGAAGTTGTATAATTTTCCTTTTATCACAATTTATTTAGTTTCCAATATTTCGATCAACTTCGGTGATCAAATTCAAAAATTTTCAAATTCAAATTTATTAATCCAAATCACATTTTGTACTTTACAGGTATTAGTTAACAGTAATGAGATTTTATCCTTAAGATATTTCAGCAATTAGGTGCTTGATAATATTATATAAAAAAATAAGTAAATTTCATTTTAATCTTATTATAGGTAAAAAGGACGTAAAAACCTATATGTGGTTTAGTAAAATGTACAAACATAGGGAGAAAAGTATTGAGTAAGTTAAAATTATTCTAGGATAATCTATTTTAATACAATATTTTCTATTTGAATAATTTGCAGTTTTGTCTTTAAATTCATAAGAGGAAGTCTGTACTCTCGCGTATTTTACAATAGCGGGAGGTTATAGTTTTTTGAAAATGATTTTCATTTAAAATCTTAACAAAGTCTAAGAATAGCTGGTATCCGGTTTCTTCATGTAGTTGTAGAGTGGGAAAACGCCACGGTTTTTTATAAATCATTTTAAGGCATTTATTTTGAATTACTTGTAACTTTTTTAGATGAGTTTTAGCAGCGCGGTACCATATAGGAGATGGGTAAGATAAAATGGGTCTAATTACACATTTATAAATGAGATTTTTATTTCTTAAGCTAAGAGTTGATCTTCGATTTAGAAAAGGTCATAATGCTCTAAACGCTTTTATTGCCTTTTGACAAGTGTATTCAATATGTTTTCCAAATGAGAGTTTCTTATCCATGGTTACTCCAAGATAAGTTACTTCATTTACAATGGCTATATTATCTCCGTGAAAGTTAAGGCGGCGACTTGTAATCTCTTTTAGGTGATTTATTAAAGGGAAATATAATCGCCTGGGTTTTATTGCTGTTTATTTTTATTTTCCACTTGTTGTAGTATTTGTAGCAAATATTAAGGCTAAGCTCCATTGTCTTCAAGAGGGCAGATGTCAGCTTGCTGGAATATATAAGAGCAGTGTCGTCTGCATTATATGTGGTGTCTATATCTCTAGGAGGTTTGAAATCCGATGTGTATATTGAGTACAAAGTTGGTGATAGTATAGATCCCTGAGGGAGTCCTGCAGGTAAAGATTTAAAAGTTGACAAGTCTTTATTGACGCTAACTGCAAACTCTCTGTTATCAAGATATTGCGAAATTATTTTGCAAAGATATTTAGGCACATTAGCTGATAGCATTTTATATATGAGCCCATTGTGCCACACAGTATCGAAGGTTTTCTCGATGTCCAAACTTCGGTGATAATTTTCAAGGATCTAATATGAGAAAAACACAAAGATTTTATAAAACATTAGTGGAAACAGAAACGACAAACTGCCTTTTCGTTTCGTTCCTTCACGTAAGATGCTAATGGCGGCAAATGTCAATTTCTCATTGACGTTTTGAAGTAACCAGATACACGAACGCGGACTAATTGTTTAAATTCGTCGGTTGTGTGGGCGGAGTGTAAATATCGGCACAGATTTCCCAGTAGTCTGACACCAACTGCGCAACCACTACGGCATTTATGCACTCTCCTTGAAGAGTCTGGGACATCACTAGATACTGGCAGATCTGGCAGCCCCGGCAGCCGTTCTGCTGAGAATATCGCAACTGTGGCTCAAGATCTTGCAAAGGACTCCGGAGTATTGCCAGACGACCTGCATCAATAGGCGGTCTTTAGAGAGAATTTTGATAGAAGGCTTGAAGGGGCTTCCCGTGCATCAGTTAGCAGTTCACCGCCAAACGCGAATAATCTAAAGCCAAGAACATTAGACTAGATAATTTGTCAAAGAGAATCATACATGGGTTTTTTTTAATTTGCATTGGATTTTAATTTGCATTACTTTATCTAATTCATATGCAAAATAATTACCATTGTTCGCAATGACAATTAAAAAGTAAATACAGCAGACAGTTGTCCGAGGCCTTCGGCCACGGACTGTCCCTGCAGGCTGTGTCAGAGACACGGCCATTAAGTTTAACGTAGAATACGCCATCCGATAAGACAGAAAACATATATAACAATAAATTCATTTGCTTATATTATTTATCATTTATTGTTATATATGTTTTCTGTCTTATCGGATGGCGTATTCTACGTTAAACTTAATGGCCGTGTCTCTGACACAGCCTGCAGGGACAGTCCGTGGCCGAAGGCCTCGGACAACTGTCTGCTGTAATTTTTATATTTACCAACGGAATTTGATTCAAGTCCGTTTAAAAAAAAATATTATGTTCAATTTTTTTAAACTTAATTTAGTTTGTGTATTTTAATTAATATTTTTATTGAAATAAGTTCTGCGAATGTTGAGAGGGCCGCCCTAATATTAAAAAGGTTTACCTTATCGAGTCTTCGCATTAGCATTCGAGCGTTGTGTGAAAGCTTTACGCTTTACAATTCAAAATTAATGTTACAACAGCTTTATTGAAGCTTTCGCAAAAAAGCTTTATTACGTTAGCTTACTGTTTGTTTCACTTTTTACTAGATACATGTTGCCAAGCAACATTAGCTTGCTGTTCGTTTCACTTTTTACTAGATACATGTTCCTAAGCAATGTTGAGCAACCAAAAACACTCAACCAAACACCACACATATGTTTGAGTGTATGTGTTTAAACAATTTTCATTTGATAAATTAAAATACTAGAAATATTTCAACCAATATGAAATGTATATCAAACGAAAGATAACATCTTCATTTACCTACAAAAAAAAAATTTAAAAAAATTCATCTAGCCGTTTCCTCAAATTCAATGAAATAAAGATTACAACAATAAAAACCTGACAATACTCCTCATACCGTAAGGTAAGACCTATTCGACGTCAAAAATGTTGAATTTGCATTAGCTCAGGCAATGCAAATGCAGGTTGTGGAATCAGATGCCAATTGTAATGAAATATGCGAATGCTTTTTGGTTGACTGCTGGCAATTCTGTTTTTAAAGTTTTTTATATGTAGAGGTTTGTTGCTTTGATAGGTATTGCCTCATTCTTCAAATTGATAGATCAGTACTGTATAAAATATTTGAAAACCAAAATTGCCAGATATGAAGGAAATGTTTTACAAATAAGTATAATTGCCATATGATTAATTTGCCCCATGTATGAAGAGAATATCCATTAAGCGTGCGGAAACTTACCGCCCCAAGTTCTCGCCAGAACTATTGAAATTGCGGTAAATGCAGCCCAATGAAACTATGTCGTTTCCATTTAAGAGTGTAACAAAACAACAACATGGGGTGAGTATTTGTGGGCAGTCCATTATATGCCAAAACTGTACAAATTGAATTTACTTTTAGTGGAGTTGTGTGAAGTTAAAATAAAATCTGTACCACAAAATGATCTGGATTTGTAAGCGTCGCTAGGAATTTTGTTAAAAAAATTGTTTCCCACGAAGGGATTGGAGAGAGCTTCTCAAAACCGTTGAGCTGTCCGCTTTTTAGTTTTACACTCACTGATTGGGTCCTACATTTTTACACCAGTTCCGAACGGTATTTTGAGAAGCTTTTCCATGGCTGAGTACTTGATAGTGTCGCCGTCACTAAGCGCGGTGACGGCCGTCGAAGGAAATGTCAAACCCACGTTCTCATGTACAAGAGCCGCGAACACTACCATTGCAGCACCGACCGTCAATTTTGTTTGAATAGGTCTATTTGACAATTTTTGTGCTTCGCTTATTTTGTGCCTATTTCTGAAACTTTAACAAATTGATTTTTTTTACAAAGTTTGATACTTTTGGATGCTCCATATACTAACTTTATTTATATGACGTATACATTTTGTTACATATCGTTAGCTGAAATACGAAAGGCCTTCACAACAGTTTTACATTTTTTACTGGAAAAGAAAAAACCTTCGAAAATGGTGACAAAACACCGTTTCGCAATATTCTTAAAATGGATGGTATTTCGAAAATACGTCCAATAAATTATATTCTCTACCAATTTATGTTTCTTTTCCAGTAGAAAAAAAATCAAATTGTTGTTACATTGTTTCGAATTTCATCGGACATTCACGAAATAACAAAAAAAAAATATATCGCTACTTTTGGAATAATTATTTCATTAAATAAACTTACGTATATTAAATAATTTTCATATTTCTGAAAGAAAAGTTAAAAGACTTGTAAATGTCATAATATATATGGGCATTTCCACAGAAAGTGCCACCCTATGTCACATCACGTCACCCTCGTTATTTGTTTATATTTTAGGATCATGAAGTTCGATTGTTTTCTATTCTTTTACTAAATACAGAATGGAAGAAGGTCTATATTTAATAACAGTTGAGAAAACAACCAATGAAACTGGCCCTAAAATATAAGCAATTAACGAGGGTGACGTGATGTGACAAAAGGTGGACTTTTCTGTAGAAATGCCCATATATAATATACATATGTAAATTAAAAATAAAATACGGAAATTTATCCATCTGATTCATAATTCTCTAATACTTCTTCCTCTTCTCCTTGTTCTTCTTCTTCATCCGGGGTGCAAGTTAATTTCCCCAATAATGACACATCGCATGTTTCTTCGCTAGTATCAAATGAATCCGAAATTGTTGGTGATTTAGCATTGGCGCACGACTGTTCTTGACAAATTATATATGCTACAGAACAAAACAGTCCAACTTGTTTGCAGTTGCAAAAATTATGTTCAGCAGTTTTTCCGATGCAGGTGGGAGTAAAGATGTAACTGGATATAATGTATTCGTGGCCAACTTCCAATGCCCGTCTTTTGGGTCTAGGTCAATAATACCAGATAAAGGCAATAAATAGTACACAATGTCCAACAAAGAAACAACAACCGCATTTCCTGTTTTTGTGGCAAAATAGTTGTCGAATTTCTCTCAATTCCACAAACCTACGACGATGTGTGTGAAATGAAACGTCAGATGAGAGAATTAATGTGTGTATACAGCACGAAATAGGTCAAAAAATGTAAGTTAGAAGAAATATGTGTTTTTACTCCGGAGTGGCAGCCAAGACTAACAGTATTGGACATTTCCTCTCATTCTAGCCACGCAGACAATTGAATAGTAAATAGCTGTTGTTAAAGGTTAGACTGGCAGTGATTTATAGACGTGCTGTACTGACTTATATATATTATGACAATTACAAGTCTTTTAACTTTTTGAATCATTATATCTCGAGACCGGTGGCTCGTAGGAAAAATGAGTATTATGACATTTTTTATAGATACAATTTTTCTCTGGGCAAATTTTATGATAAAACTTATCGTTTTGCTGAAAATCGCGAAAACCCCCATATTTTTGAACTTTGACCTCGAGTAAATTTTTTCTAGGTATAGGATCGATGAGGACTTTTCATATTTCACTTATAATGGTGTTTTGAACAATCCCCCCAATTTTCAGCTGGGTGGGCATTTTTGGAACCTCGGATGCCTAAATTGACCGGACTGTTAAATTATGTTTGATAGTTGATCAAAGATGATTTTCCACTCAAAAATTGGGCCTTAGTCGTCGCCTTAATGCAATTTCATATGGCGCAGGCAAAAATTGTCTGGGTTTGTAGTGTAATAGATGGTTGATATGAACGACACAAATGAATGTAATGTACACACAGAGAAGAGATTCGTTGTCACAACTATATTTACAGGACTATCATATTATTCAGTTGTGATTACCAATAATTGTGTTCAATATCATCAAATGTTGTGCATATCAATTGATTTGTAATTTAGTTTTGGTTGCAAGAACTGAAATATTTAGTTGAAACCACAGCAAGAATAAATAAATGTGATCTGTCAATCGAGTTTTAGTTGTAGCAATCCAATTATCCTGTAGTGATGAATATTCTATTAGTTGGATGAACGAAAAATGTAAAAATAATTCGTTTGTACCAAATAATATATTTTTATGCTCAACTAATTATGTACTTGAATTTAATGGCTGTCACAACCATTTGGTGATGTTTTAACCCATTATGAATGTTATAGAGAAAAAGTAAAACAATTAATTTTTTATATCCGTTTGAGTTTATATTATTCTATTTTTTAGTTGTTATGTTTATAATAATTGTTCGGTTCAAGATCAATAACTATTAAAAAGTACTTTTTCTATGAATTGTGTAAATTCCTACTTGTGCGTTGTTTCTTTTTTGAAACAACAAAATCTATGCAATGACTTTCGATGAAGGTATGCATAGAAAACAAATGTTGTGAATATTGATGGTTATGGCAAAGTTTTGTTGTTGTTTATCCCTATAATGTGTGATGATATAAGGGATTTTCAACAGAGACGCTACAAAAGTAAATCGATAGGGACAGCAAACGACGCCATATTTTTACCCGCTCTTTTGACATTTCTCTTCAGTAAGGTTTGCCATTTCATCATGGAAAGATATACGAGCCAACAACCAGTCGAAATTATTAAAATTTACTACCGAAATTTGGAGTCAGTGGCCTCCACTTCAGTGGCCTCAATCACCTTCAGCGATAAGGCTCATTTCTGGCTGAATGGCTTCGTCAGTAAGCAAAATATGTCTTATTGGTCAGACAGCAATCCACACAGCAATCCATAAGTCATCATTGCATCCCAAAAAAATTACGATTTGGTGCGATTTATGGGACGGCGGCGTCATTGGGCCGTACTTCTTACGTGATGATCAAGACCGGCACATTACTGTAAATGCGAATCGCTACAGTTCAATGCTAACCGAATATTTTTGGCCCCAATTGGATAATATGGACTTGGAGGACATGTGGTTCCAACAGGACGGCGCCACAAGCCACACAGCGAATGCCACAATCAATTTATTGGAAACCAAGTTTGGTGAACGTGTTATCTCACGAAATGGCCCAGTCGATTGGCCGCCTCGGTCGTGCGATTTGACGCCGTTAGATTATTTCCTGTGGTGCTACGTCAAGTCTATGGTCTATGCCAACAAGCCAGCGACGGCTTATGAACTTCGTACGAATATCTAACGTGAAATTGCAGCAGTATTGGTCGATATGTTCAGCGTCTGGACTTCTGCAAGCGTGCGCATGGTGGCCATGCAAAAGAAATCGAGTTCCATACATGATGGCATCGTACGTACTTTCACAGCAATAAAGAATTTCAGTGGTATCTAAAACCGGTTTTGTTTTATTTAAAAAAAAAAACTTTTGTAGCGCTCTTATTGAAAAACCCGATACTTGTGGGGAAGGGAGCTGATGATATGCCTTGGTGGGCATTGAAATACATATCTGTATTCCCAACCATCCACCGTAATGATCAATTTCACACATTTCTTTGTAATATTTCTGTTAAAATGTACTTTTTCATAGATCTTGAACCGAACAATTACTAAAACCAAGTAATTTGTTATTAAAATTGTGCATTTTATATTGAAATATAAACAAAATTATTACTATTTATAACCGGTTCTTATTACGTGACCATTTTTGATAGAAAATATGAAAAAATTCTATATCTCTAAAACGGAGCGTCCAATCGAAAAAATAACAAATTTTTACGGCTTCCTAAGGGTTTCTCACAAAGTGTTCCCATTCGCATGAAATATTTTTTTTTAAAAATCGCCAAAATAAGAAACTCGCTAAAATAAAAAAGGCTATAACTCGCAAACGGTGCGTCCAACCGCAAAAGCAATAAATTTTATAACTCCACAGGAGGCTTTAAACAATGGATGCCTCTCACTTAAAATCCGTTAAATTAACATTTTTCAAATAAAAATCGCTAAACCTCACACATGTATGTATGTCCGAGTTATAGCCATTCTTTATTTCAGCGTTCTCATATTTTGATGATTTTATGAACAAAATATCTTCCATACGATGGACCACTTTATGAAAAATCCTTAGAAACTCGTCAAAAATAGTTTTGTTTTCGATTGGACGCTCCGTTTCCGAGATATTGGCACGAGGGCGTTTTAGCGATTTTTGATTCCAGAGATATTAGTTTTAACGATTTTTTTTTTAAAAAAGTGTTGCCATATTGAAGACATCCATTAGAAAATTAAAAAAGTTGAAAAATTTGTTATTTTTGAGATTGGACGCACCATTTCCGAGATATACCCATTTTTTATTTTAGCGATTTTCTTATTTTGGTGATTTTTTGAAAAAAAATTATTTTATGCGAATTGGAACACTTTGTGAGAAACCCTTAGGATCCCGTAAAAAATTGTTATTTTTTCGATCGGACGCTTCGTTTTCAGTTTTTCTAAAATTTGTCATATTTTCGATCAAAAATGGGGATGGGTTACCCTGGGTATCATATGTATGTTTAAGTTAATTTGTGTCATCCAGAATAATAGCTCCTCCTGCCAAGTGTCCACAATTGTTTGCATGTGTTTGTGAAGGCGTCAATAGTGACGTCATATTCAACTATTATGTTTAAAAGATAATATGTATTCTTCGCTGGCTGATAGCTATACACTTTATTGTTTTTTCACAACTTTGTTTATCACTTTCTGTTTAAAATATTAGTTTTTCTGTAAAGTCCTCGTGTAACATTCCAATATACGTAGTTTCTCTTTAACAAGAAAGCCTTTTGTGAAAAATCGAATATATAACTTTGTAATAATTGTTTTTGCAACAGAAACTAAGTTATGGTTACAGTGACTAATATTTGAACACGAATTCCAATATTGTACTTTTTATTAGTTGTATCTTCCATTTCAGATGATTGAGGTTTTTGAAATACTCAAATTGGTTAATACAAGTAAAATTCGGTAGTAGCATTTTGTATTTAGTAAAACCGATTTTTAATCTATCAATAATTTTTACGAATTCTGGTCAAAATGTAGACTTTATCATGGAATTTCCAATGCCTGAATTGATTTCCAACTAATCTTTTCCCTGTGTGTACATGCTTGTATATGTATGTATGTTCATTAGGGTGATACCTGTAAAATGAGACCACACGAAGTCCAGTAAAGTATATACATACATATGTAATTAATAAGCTGCCTGTGATAGAAACCGAAATAGTTCCAAACAATTCACACAAAGTCTGTGGATCTTTTATTAATTAGTCTGTCTATTGTTTAATTATCATTTTTTTTCGAAACTTGAATTTCAATATTGTCTGTGAAATCGATAGCGGCATCTTTATCAGAAACCAGTTAACAACAATAATGACGTCAATTGTCTCGACAAATTATTAATATTTATCGTTTTCGTCTGTCAAATACTAATAAAATATTTGCATGAATTCAATATTTGTTGTTTTTTGCTGTCTGTCTATTAAAGCGTATACAACAAGAGTTATTTTTAAAATAAGTCCAAAACAGAATATACAATTTTCCCACATAGTCTTAGGTTGGATGATAGATTAGTGTTTCGCAAAAAAAAACAAACAATTTAACTAGAATAAGTCGAAGAAGTTTTAAATGTGTTGGTGATGGATGAATGCGGCTGAAGTTTATGTAGAGGGGTACTACAGTAACCATGAACAAGTTTCCAAATACAAACTAGGATGAATAGAATTGAAAGGTTTAAAACGCATAAAACCCCATTATCTCTATTTTATGAATTTATACACTAATAGTAACGTTATTTCGTAAAGAATTTCAAAATTTAATTATGTGACTTCTACTGATTGTTAAATCGATTTCGATTATAATCGAAAATCGATTATGGGACATGAAAAACGATTTTTTTTAATCGAATTTGCAAATGGTAAAATTTACTGCAATCGTGTTTTCACCGCGATTAATCCATTATTCTTAAGAAGAAATGTTAGGGAATGGCTTGTATTGACATTAATTTTGACATCACATTGTTTTTGACACTGTTATGTATGTTGGGGTTAGAGGTGGTAGCTTGAGTACATTTTTTGAAAACTATATTTCGTTACAAATACTATACACGGAACTAGTTTTTCAAATGTATTTATTAATAACACTGTGAGACAAAATTGGATTTTTTCAAAATTATGGGGTTCTGTCAACGGATTCTGCTAGAAAGGTCTAAACAAAATATTACGTGTATCGGCGTTTTGCCAGATCTGATCAGAATTTTTTTTAGGGCGGGTCAATGTTTCCGCCCCTCGGAACTTTCCTGCAACATATCGGCATGCAAAATTGTATGTTCCTTACTTCTGAGGTACAAAATATGTTCAGAAGTTTTATAGAAAAGATTCAGATAAACATTTTTGTGGAATAAATTAACCCTCTAACTGTCACGTATAACCATAATTTTTTTTTTTTGAAAACTCGCAAAGAACTGATCCAAAGTGACGGGGGGCGTGGCCAAAATGTTCTACAAAAATTATCGCCATAAAATTTCACTATATGTGTCCCAACACTCCAAAACACAAATCTTAGCCCATCTTTTTTCTGTGTACTCACCTACACGGAAAGAAAAACGCTTCATAGCATCAATGAATGGGTTACATTAATGGGTTTACATTGATGCAATGAAAAGTTACTTTGATGCTATGAAATGTTACATTACTTCAATGAACTCCTTCATTGCTGCAGTTTTTGAATTTGTGGACCGTCATTAATGCTAAGAACCCTTTTACATTGATGGAATGAAGTATGTTTTTCATTTAAAATTGCAGACATTTTATCGAGATTGTAAAGTAGAATCTATTAAATACGCCGTCCTTTACATTACACACATTTTATTGAATTTTAAAATATTTTTCCTAAAAAAGCAATAATGACACATCTTTCTTTAATACAATGTTCCATTTCATTAATTTTGAACGATTCATTAATTTGGTTAAAGGATAATATGTATGTAGGTACGCTTTGTATAAATGTATGTATTACATATGTACAGTAGTTGTGACACAATATATGACTGCTAGTATGAGATAAGGAATAAATAAGAAAAAACAAAATGCAGAATCCCGCGCCATTTAAAAAACCGAAAGTCGAGCAAAATAAGGGGATTTCAAAAACCAAAATTTTTTTGTCGGCCGGCATTTTTTCCAAATAATTTACATGATTGTGTGACAAAAGTTAAAATTGCATTTAGTTATGGAAAATATCTTGGAAACTTAATATGTATGTAGCATTATGCGAAATTGTGGTCATATGTTACATATGTATGTATATAATTGTGACAATATTACGATGGACTTACGTACTACATACATATATATGTATTTCGGAAGAAAATATCCATCGGACGTGTTTGGAGAAACGTCGTTGGACAACGCTCTAGTTTAAGACGGAGCTTCAAAAAATTGCATTATGTATGTACATATGTAATTCCACCTAATCATAAAGAATGTGAAATTCACATGTACATGTATGTACATACATATGTTCATACATACATGGTTTTTATTTCTTATGTCATTCTTATGAGAGTCATCGATCGGGTTGAATACCTTGTAAACCTGTTCATACTATCAATGAAACCTATTCATACCAACAATAAAACTTGTTCATACCATCAATGAAACATGTTTGTAACGTCAATGAAACGTGTTATACCATCAATGAAATATATTCATACAATCAACATATTCAGACCTTCAATCAAACATGTTCATACCATCAATGAAAAATGTTCATTGCATTAATGAAACATGCTCATGGCATCAATGAAACATGTTCATAGCATCAATGTAACATGTTCCTTACATCAATGACTATATTTCATTATATCAATGAAACGGTTTATAATATCAATGTAACATATTTCTTTAATACAATGATAATGTTTCATTCCGGTTAGAAATTTTACATTAATTTCAGGTCTGTGAAACATTTTTCGTTTAATGTAACATTGTTCATTGCATTAATGAAGCCCGACATTGGCTCAAAAACAATGACACTTTTCATTGATGCAATGTAAGAATTCATTAATGGTATGAAGGTTTTTCTTTCAGTGTACTGCGGCAGCTCTACAAAGTTGGTGAACCATTTGGAGAAAAGCTAAAATTTCTCCAAAAACTACAGACAGGATACCATCCCAGTGGAATGCATGGATTGCGCAAGAGTGAGAAAACAGAAGAAGAACGAAGCCCAAAAATTCAACCAAAAAGTCCAAAACCGATCTAATGGACATGGGTCAAGGCTCCCCTTCTGTAAAGGCAAACACGGAAATCTGATAGCAGATGCGCAGAGCATGTTGGGAATATGGATACATCATTTCTCTGCGCTATTGGTATCTGAGATATCCAATG
Source organism: Phaonia tiefii (assembly GCA_963931995.1). NCBI lineage: Eukaryota > Metazoa > Arthropoda > Insecta > Diptera > Muscidae > Phaonia > Phaonia tiefii. Next base: position 149,898,616 of record OZ008369.1, on the reverse strand, counting down.
CCGATTGCTCTCCTCCTAATTAAGACGAGGTCAGAACAGCTATTGCCTGGCACTAAGAACAAGGAGCAGCCCATAAACAAAATTTGGTTAGATGAATGCATAGCCGGCGATTGGAGTTTCAGAGTACTATGTCCCATATTTAGAAAAGATGACCCACGTCTCTGTGCCAGCTACCGTGGGATAAGCCTTTTATCCATAACATATAAGGTTCTATCAAGTGTAATGTGCGGAAGTCTAAATAAAATTATAGCTGACCTGATTGAACCCAACCAGTGTGGCTTTAAAAAAAACGGTTTCCCATTACATCCCATGAAGGAATCGGGGAGAGCTTCTCACAACCAGTGAGCTGTGTGGGGGCAGTGTGGCTGGGCCAGGAAAATCGACAACTGACTAGATTTTAGCCCAACGCCAAATGCAGGAGAAGACCCACGAAAAATAAATCGACACCTATCACCTATATGTCGAATTATAAGCGGCCTTCAATAGCCCGATACGGAAGAAACTCTACGACGCCATATCTGAGATTCGTATTCCTGCAAAACTAATACGCCTTTGAAGGATGGCCTTGATCTTACCACACCTTTCGAAATAAAGCGAGGTCTCAGGCAAGGCGACACCCTATCTTGCTGTCTCTTTAGCATCTTAATGGAGATCATTATGAGAAAAGCTGCAGTTAACATGACTAAAACCATCGCAAACATGATTAAAACCAGCAAAAGTCACATGCTGCTCGCGTATGCTGTTGATATCGATATTATTGGGCGAACAATTAGAAAATTTACTGCGGTGTTTTCCAGAATTGAGAAGGGGCCAGAAAATGTGGGTTTGGAAGTAAATGAGGACAAAATAAAATTAGTGGTTTCAACGAGCAGGGCCTCCACTCGATTAGGATAAAGCGTGAACATTGATAACCATTTTAATTTCGAGGTGGTGAACGAATTTATATACCTCGGATCTGCCGTAAGCAAACACAGCAACGTCAGCCTTGAGATCAAGCGGAGAATTGTGCTTGCGAATAGATGTTATTTTGGACTTTACTTTATTCTACAAACACTTTAGAGATAAAGTCGTCTCTCGAGTAACAAAAGTCCTGCTTCACCAGACTGTCATACAACCTGGTTTGCTTAAAGGCGCAGAATCCTGGGTCTCATCGCAATCGTACGAAACAGCTCTAGGAGTCTTAGAGAGAAAAATATTCCGAAAAATGTATGGACCATCCTGATATTGGCATAGTTAAGTGGGTCAAAATAACTGGATTGGCCTGGCTAGGCCATGCCAGTAGAATGGAGGAAGACGAACCAGCACGCAAGGTTTTCGAAACCGAATTCGAAGGAAGACGAACAATAGGAAGACCAAGACTCCGCTGGAGGGATCAGGTTGACGAATCCCTACGTACAGTTGGTATTGCCAACTGGATAGATAAAACAAAAGATCGAACTGGTTGGCGAAATATATTATCTAAGCTTTGTCGGATCCCTGACCACTCGGGGTTGTTCGAAACCGGATAAGTATCTATCACTACCTTTTAAATGAGGTCATAAAAGCAAAAATCGGCCGGAGAATACGGATGTTATTTAAAATGTTGTAAAAAAAGTGGAAAAAACTGCACTAAAATCGTCCAAAGAAACTCCTTTGTATTGAGCCCATTGGATGAGGGATTCATCAGATTTTAATGTCCATAAGAAAATCATTATATGTAATTCTAAATTTTTTATAAGAAAACCCTGTTTTATGGAGGTTATTTCGATTGTGTCCAGCTCACTAACGGCAAGTCCGAAAGGCTCCATAGTGTCAGAGTAATTATAAAACAAATCTAACTTTCAGCTGAGATCTGCGATACTTTTTTTTTTTGGGCCCCATACAATTGAAGCCACCTTAGTGCTCGTACACATGTGACTCAACAAATGTTTATTTGCCGGAATTACATTCTCTAACCGAATTACATTTACCTTCAATTTCGTTTGGGTGTAACGAAATATTTCTTTCCATGTCTTTTGTATTTTGATTGATTTTACGAATGGCACTGATATGAAATCCATAAAAAAAAGTTTGAAAAATATTGTCAACTTTGGTTTCACTTTCTGTTACTCCCATTATCACCATCTCCAATCATCATACAGTTAACGCTAATTAAAAGTTTTAGCTGTCAGTTTGTATGGAATTTAAATTGTGTAACTGTTAGAGAGCTTTAAGTAGATATTGTACAGTTATGGGCAGATAAAATCCGGACAGTAACTTTTCTTGTATTTTCGTTAATGGCTATTTCACAGCATAATTCCTCCATCTTTTTCACGTTGTGTGTCATAGACACGTGAAATCTCTTCACACTTTATTATTATATGTAGATATCACCATTTTTGTCTATCGTCTGGGATTCTGATTCATAAATTAACACATTTGAATTTTCTATTGATGTCTAAATATCGTAGACGTAGAGTAAGACATGAAAAGAGATATTTATTCTCTCATAGGTGGGGTTGCATGGGAAAGTTGGATGTTGGAATGCATGGGCTCAATAATACTAGATATAGGCATTAGTACAAAGCATCTAACAGGGCAACACTAACGGCATTTCGTGTTTGTGTGTAAAAATAGTTGTGTTAAATGAAACACAAGTGTATACCAACATTAAAACTCAATAACTGATTGCACAAAATAAATATAAATTTCAAAGTTCTCCACCAAAAAGTAAGTCAACAGTTCTTCTAACTCCACCTGACGTAAGTCAATTTGCGTCGAACATGTATCCCTGGCATCTACCTAACAACGAATAGCGTAACAGGAGACGTCAGATGTGCGAATAAATGCGTCTATGTATGCCTTACTTTATAATCGTAGCTACTAATGCCAAAAGTGATGATTTCACTGTAAAATTTAAACGGGTTGTGAATATGATTGGACATTCGTTGACGGCCACTGCATCGCTGGAAGATAATTAATAATTATTTAGCTAAATCAATGCGTTACTTAGGTATATCATTAAATTTGATGACGATGGTAAATATTTAACTCAATACACCATTAATATGACCCGAAGATGGGAAATATACAAAAAAAACAAATTATTTTGCACACCTGATCATTGTTCAAAAAAAAAACAAACAAAATATCTTTGAATTGTATAGCGGAATCAACAGGGTCTTCTTCTACTCAATTAAACTATATGTGTTTAAACATACACACTGGGAAAATATTAGTTGAAAATCAATTCAGGCATTGGAAATTCCATGATAAAGTCTATATTTTGATTAGAATTCGTAATCATCACAAATCAGAATTATTTGACGAAGTTATTGATAGATTAAAAATAGCTCTTACTAAATACAAGTTACTACTACCGAACTTAAGTTGCATTAACCAATTTGAGTATTTATTTATAAAACCTCATGCATCTGAAATGGACGATAGAACTTATAAAACGTATAATATTAGAATTCGTGTTCAAATACACTGTGGTACAAATGAAAGGAGTTTGTTACGGGCCTCAACCAAACCAAAAAATTGTGAAAGTACTTGGACGTGGTGTCACAAAACCACGCTCGGTTTTGCCCTAATACGTAACAATTTTTTTTTACAGGCCGAAGAAAATTTTGCAGGCGGGTAGGGCCCATTTCAGATTTTACTTCAATAACTCCTAAACAGCTTGAAATATTGCACTACAACCTTTGACAATATTGTAGCTATTATCCTATTTCACAATTCTCTTTAATATACTTCTATGGAAAATTTCACTGTTAGTCGATTATTTCACGAAACGTCATGGAAAATTGCACATATTTTATGCTCTGACATTTCTTACCTAACGGTAAATAAATTTCGGTAACTGTATTCAAAAGACTTGTAGCTTCTAAACTTTTTGATAACTTTTCTTAATACAGTAATCAACAAAAATTATATTTAGAGCTCCATAATTGATGTAGAAATGCTGCGTTTAACCATATTATTTAAATACTCACCTTCATGTATTGAATATTAAGCAAATTACAAATTTAAGTCTTCTACAAAGTTGTAGTGCTTAATATGCTTAACAATATTGTCAAACACACTAATGAACAAAAATTACATTTTGGATTCCAAAATGATTGCACCAATTCAGAAATATTAAATTTTTTAAAATGTTCACTTATAATTTCTATACTATTAACACAGGAATGTAATAATGTTCTCCAAATTTGTACAACTTAAGGCTGTCGACAAAATTGCCAAATACATCAACGTCCTAAAATGTGATATACGATACCAAATGGTCGCATAATACAAAAATATGGTTGTTTTTCAGCGCTTTTGTTCATAATTGTCATGTCCATAAAAGCTTTTCACGTAACCAACACAACAATCGAGTCACCCTATACGATGCTCAACTAAAAGTGTATAGAGTGACTCGATTGTTGTTTTGGTTATTTGGTAAGATATCAAGAAATTTATAAGCTACAATTATTTTGAATACACCTACCGCAATTTATTTACCGTTAGGCAAGGAATGTCAAAACATATAAAAATGTGAAATTTTTCTTGACATTTCGTGAAATAACCGTTTAACAGTGTACTTTTCCTTAGAAATATATTAGAGGGATTTGTGAAATAGGAAAATAGCTACAATATTGTCAAAGGTTGTAATGCAATTTTTCAAGGTGTTTAGGATTTCTTGAAGTAAAATCCGAAATATGGCCCTGACCCAACTCCAAATTTTTCTTCGGCCTGTAAAAAAAAATTGTTACATATAGGAGCAAAACCGAGCGGCGTTTTGTGACACCACATCTAAGTACTTTCACAATTTTTTGGTTTGGTTGAGGCCCGAGACCCACTGTTGCACAGTGATATTAGTCACTACAATCATAAATTAGTTTCTGTTACAAACACAGTTGTTACAAAATTATGGATGCGATTTTCATAAGAGGCTTTGCTGTAAAAGAGAAACTACATATATTTGAATGTTTCACGAGGACTTTAAAGAAAAACTAGTATTTTGACAAGAAAGTGAGAAACAAAATTCAGGAAGTTCTGGACAAATTCCTCCAGCGTATTCCTTGGCACATTTCATGAAGAAAATTCCACTAGGACCATGTCCGAAAATGCAATGGTGCGAAATGGCAGCGGGTTCAACATTTTCGGATTGGTGGTCGGAGGGTAACTTCTGAGCCAGTGGTCAGTTGTTTTTGGGCTTGTTGGAAAGGTCTTTAAGAGGCCTTTCAGAATCAATAAAAAAATAGAAAAAAGTCAAATCGCCGAGATACAGAGCTTTCGGAAAAAATGCACATAAACTCAATTTGCTCAACCAGATGGCAGGTAACTTATGTTTTGTTTCTGTTGAAAGATAGCCATACCTCTTACCTTTCCAAAATAACCAAAACGAAGCCCAGAGGTCTCACCGTTCCAAAGTAATGACCATTTTACTGAAATCCAAAAATTTTTGTTTTCGGAAGCGAAATAACAGCACACATTTATTTGTTTTTGTAAATTAACACGTTTAAGATTTCATTTTCCAGCCCATTTTCCAGTCCATTCATCGGTGCCTAAAAAAGTAAGTAGTATTTATAGGTATTCATTGATAGAATTTTGTCATTCAACAAGTGTCTACGAACGCGAAAAGTACAAGTGATTTTTGTCCGCTTTATAATAGTGAATAACGACAAAAAAAGTAAAAGTTTACGCAAATCTCTGCTGCGGCAACAATTTCGAGTACGTTGTGTTTTGAATTACACAGTGCAACACGAAAAAAAATAACCATATACGGACACCACTACGTGATAAAAGACTAAAAAAAAAAGACCCGTGTCTCCCAATTTTTCCCAAAGTCATGCACTTTTTTTATGGGCCGCCAAAGATTTGGGGCCTCGGTATCATTTTCGTAAAAATGTGATCATTTTCTCAGGCTCATATCTTGCAAACCGTTCAGAATTGCGAACATATAAAATCAAAACAACTTCACCTTCCGGATCAAAATCGCAAAAAACTTAAAAAAATCGATTTTTTTTACCTTTTTTCCCGTGTTCAGGTCCATAGGTAGCAAACCGTTCAAAATTCAAGGAAACAATCAACTACAAAAATTTATTAAAAATGTATTAAAAATGGCAACTTATTCAAACGAAGAATTAGCAGTCATTCATTACATGTATGGATTCTGCGATGGTAATGCAAGAGCTGCTGCGCGTGAATATGCATTACGTTTTCCTAATCGTCGACCACCAAACCGAACAACATTCACCGCCGATTTGGTGAAGGTACGTTGTTTACACAAATGGAGCGTCCCGGAAATGAACAACACGACGTTGCAGTTGAAGAGTTAATTTTGGATGCGATAGACGAGAACCCAACGACAAGCACAAGACGAATGTCGGTCCAAGTTGGTGTGGCACAATCAAAAGTATGGCGCGTCCTTCACAAAGAAAAAAACATCCATTCCATTTCACACCAGTTCAAGAACTCTTGGCGGCCGATTTGCCACTACGCGTCAACTTTTGCCGTGAGATGTTGCAACGTGATGTACACGCATTTATGTTTTTACGTTCGATTGTGTGGACCGACGAAGCGCAATTCACGAGAGACGTCATAACTAATTTCCATAGTTTGCACGAATGGGCCCATGACAATACCCACAACAAGAAAGAAACAGCATTTCAACACCGATTTGCCGTCAACGTTTGGGCTGGCATTATCGACAACACCTTGATTGGGACAAAAGTACTTCCGCCCAGGTTAAATTCGCAAAATTATTCTGCTTTTTTGCAAGAAGTCATGCCAGAATTCCTAGAGGAAGTACCTCTTGCGGTACGATTTCATGTTTTCTACCAACAATATGGTGCTCCAGCGCATTACGGGCTTATAGTGCGGGATTGGCTTAACACCAATTTTCCGTGGACGAGTTGGACCAATAGCCTGGCCGCCACGATCTCCAGATCCCACTTGATTTCTTTTTGTGGGGCTACATGAAAGATTGTGTGTATTGTGTGCAGATCCACAATCTTGAGCAGTTACTTGCACGCATTGAGGAAGCTGCGGTGAAAGTTCGTGAAAAGATGAGTGAACTAAACGTGACGGATGTGGTTCGCAAATGGCTGCAATTGTGTTTAGTAGAAAATGTAGAAAAGTAGAAAACTTCCTTTAACATCAAATGTTGTTTTTCCTTATGTGTTTGATTCTTCAGCCAAAAATTTCAATAAAATAAAATCTTAAACGTGTTAATTTACAAAATCAAATAAATGTGCGCTTCCAAAAACAAAAATAAACATTTTTGCATTTCAGTAAAATTGTCACAACTTTGGAACGGTAACCCCTCGGTCCTCGTTTAGGTCATTTCGGAAAGGTAAGAGGTATGGCTATCTTTCAACAGAAAAAAAACATAAGTTACCTGCCATCTGGCTGAGCAAATTGAGGTTATGTGAATTTTTTTCCATTTTTTCCGAAAGCTCTGTATCTCGGCGATTTGACTTTTTTCTACTTTTTTTGTCGATGATTTTTTGAGACCTTTCCAACAAGCCCAAAAATCCGACCACTGGCTCAGAAGTTAGCAACTTTACCCTACTACCCTCCGACCACCAATCCGAAAATTTTGAACCCGCTGCCATTTCGCAACCTTGCATTTTCGGACATGGTCCGAGTGGACTTTTCTTCATTTGTCCGGAACTTTCTGAATCACCCTGTAGATATCATCCACCGAAAAAAATAGTCTTTTACGCCGTATAGACCCAGAATTTGATATGCTTTGGACAAAACAACGGTTGACACATATTTTTCTATACGAAATCAATTACTATAATCGAGACGGATATGCCCAGTTGATATATCTTACCACATTAGTTTCTGAATCACATGTATTTCTTTATTTCAATTAGGTGAAGTGAGACTTCGTTGAATCTAACGCCACTATTGACGCCTTCACAAACATGCAAGAAATTGTGGACACTTGTCTGGAGGAACTATTATTGTGGATGACACCCACTACAATGGTTATTTTCGAAAATGTGTATGATCGAAAATTTAAAATTTTTAGAAAAAATGTCTATATCTCGGAAGCGAGCGTCCAATCGAAAAAAAACTATTTTTTCGGGGTTTCTAAGAGATTTTCATATTGGGGTCCAACTCGTATGAAGGAATTTTTTTTCAAAAAAACTCGCCAAATTAAGAAAATCCCTATAATTAAAAAATTAATAGGAGACTTTAACCCATGGATGGCTTGAATACGGCATCACTGTTTTTTATAAACAAATCGCTAAAACTAAAATTTCTCGAATCAAAAATCGCTAAAACGCCCTTATGCCAATATCTCGGAAACGGAGCGTCCAATCGAAAAAATAACAAATTTGTTTTGGTGATTTCTATAGGGTCTGACATGGTACACATCACATCGACTATACCAGGCCACCATACGTAAGTACGGGCGATACTTTTCATTCTAACAATGCCCACATGACTCTCATGCAACAGATCTAATACCCTAATTATTAAACTTTTTGGTATAATTACATAAAAGAGACAGCCAGTCTCCGTGTCAAGAGAGTATCGTTTGTTTATAATAGGGAGCCAATTCTAGACTCAATTCTTGAGGCCACTTTCCTTTGGAAATGTATCTAAAAACGTCATTTAGCAGTCTATCTTTTGCGTTTCATTTCTAACATCATTCAATTTAAGTGGGAAATTACTGATACTGATGCAATTTATACAGATCTCCTCAATTTCCGTAGGATAATCTAGAGATAACCTCGACAACCCATCTGCATGTCTCATTTCTAAACCTTTTCTCTAACAAATTGTATAATCGTACACTGAAAATATTATAGCCCAACGTTGTAAACTGGCACATCTTTTCTATCTCCAAAGATAGCACGTAGTTGCTGATGATCCGACTCAATAGTGATAGAAAGACCATAGATGTATTTGTGGAACCTTTCTTCTCGGCCTCCGTGAGTGTGCTTGACACAAACATAACTGGTCTCTATTTGCCCTCTATTAAGGGTGACAACACAGCTCCCACTCCATATGGACTTCAATTACATGATATGATTATCGGTTTAAGTAATAAACAAGCTTTGGTGTTGGACTTTTTTCTCAAGCACCCATTCTAACATGGTGGCTAGTTATTCAAAACCGAAATCGGTTAGCCGGGTAACCGAATTCTTGTCGGTTAACCGTACGTCGGTTTTTTAAAAAGTCATATTTTCGAAGAACCGGTTTCACCGGTTATTTAAAGTCAATTAACCGGGTTTTTCGGTTTCTACACAACTGATTTAACAACGCAGAATTACAAATAGAAATCCTTTTTCATAGCTCACAGCAAGTTATGAAATAAGTTATCCAAGGCAATAGAAGTCATGTCTGTAAAGTACGATTTAGATGTAAGTTCCGGAACTAATAACAACACAAGGTAGTATGTTCGCAATAATGCATAAAACAATAAACACTATTCACAATTAACAAAGAAGTACAAAACGTTCGAAGGAATATTAACTCAATGATGATTTTGCCTAACTAAAAAGAAACCTTGTCCCATTACATCCCATTAAGCGATTGGGAAGAGCTTCTCACAACAAGTGAGCTGTGCGCTTTCTAATTTTTTACTCACTGATTGGGACCTACAATTTTCCGAACGGTATTTTGAGAAATTTTAGTGTCCCAGCGAGGTGGCCGTCGTCGAAGGAAATGTAAGGTAGTCAAAGCTGCGATCGAAGCCACGTTTTCATGCACAAGAGCCGCGCACACTACCCATTGCACAACCGACTGTGGAAGTCCAATATTAGAACAGATAGGTTGAATAAAATAAATAAATAAAGGGTGGGCCATGAAAAATTTGGAATTTTAACCCCCCGTTATATCGTCGCTTTGATCACAAACTGACGGAGCTAACATTTTTAAAATTTTACAGGAGAGCAGTTTTTATATTTTTGAGATCATATTCCATATTCTCCGCGCTAAACTGTGTGTGATATCTTTAGTCTCATTTCCTTATTATGTAGATTGAAATGTATTCTTTACTATTATTAAATAAAATTGCCAATAAAATTGGATTGTAATGCAGTTTTTCAATTCCAAAGCAGTTACGACACTTTGTGAACAAAAAATGTAGCCACAATTTTAGTCGTATCTGCGTTATTTAATTATATAATTTGAATTATAAAGTTCTTTATTTCATATTATTACATGTGTATATACATATACATACATGTGTATATATATACATATAACTAATCAGATATAAACAAAAATTAAAAGCAAAGAGTTCAATATGAGGTAAATAAAGCAAAAATTAAGAAAAATGTAGCTAATGCGAAAGATATTTGTAAAAATATGCATGTTCTGGCAGCTTGAGTACTGGAGTGTCTCCAGTAGTAAGAGACATCAAATCCGTATATTTATTTATTGGTATTTTTGGCGGTATCTCGTTTAATTTTGAAATTTCTCCCTTCAACAAATTTAAAACAGAGCGCTTCAGTGTCAATGACCTATACATTGTGTCACTATGTTTATTTTTGAAGAATAATTTGTAAGGTCACTCTTTATGACTCTATATTCTACCATTTCTCTCCAGTTTATAGGCTCTCCTGCATCGTCCTTTCGCACGGATAATAGTTTTAAGTCCACCGACAGTTTTTTAAAGTTTAAAAAATCTGTATATTTCATTGGGACCACTTCATAAGGCTTCTGTTTCCTAGCCAAACGAAATATTGCATTTAGTTGACTGGGGACGTGAACGTCTCCACTTTTTTTCAATGCATACGTGATTGCGCTGTGGGCTGAATCTCCTTCGTTTTGTCCATGACAAGGCACCGATATTCGCAGTTCAATTTCTGTAATACATTTTGAGTTTGATACTATATACAGTAAAGTAGCAACAGTCACAGAGTTTTTGTTCTGGCCACTACATCCGTCAGCAAACAGATACATTTTTTTGCAGCCATCATCGTCATACTTCTGAAGAAAACGATAAAGCAGAGTAGATACTTCAGACGCGCCTCGTTTGCTACTACCTTTGTGCCATGTGTAGCAGGAACAATTCCCTGACGAAATGTTGTATAATGCTAAATTATATACCGAAAGACGCCTCTTATAAAAGAGAGCGTTTTCCATAGAAATTGGAAGGCTTATCACTTGCTGCATGTCAAACGTTGCCCACAGAATTGTAGAGTGTCTTTTGGCCTCTTCTTTACATCCATTTCGAATTAATCGAAATTTGTTTTTTTCAGCATCGTGTATTTTGAACCGATCAGTTAACTTTTTTTTGGTCTCTTCAGTGCCTTTGTAGTAATTCATACAAAGACTACACTGATCCTTTTTGGGACGATGGAATGACAAATTTTTCGTTTTAAATATCTTTCGGTAAGTCCAGTAACTTGCAACTGTTCCTTCTCCAATTTCCTTTACATACATATCATACATTTTTCTTAATGTAAGTTCTCCATTTAGATACTCTCGGGTCGATGTTTTCCGACACTAATGAGATTCCACTCTGGAAAATCTGTCAATATGGGTTTCTACTTGCTTGGTTTTTGAGACGATCACCATCGATATAATTTTTGCAACGACCTCCTCGTTTATCCTTTTCCACAATTCCTGTTGAGGACACTTTAGCCATCGCGGTCCTGACAACTCGTTCTCCAACAGCCAAAGTATTTGAGAAGAAAAGTTGGCAAACTTGTTTATGTACTCCATTTAATTGAAGGCAATATTTCAGAGTGTGGTGTCTTCTCGAGAGCGGACCAGCTGTCGTACGTTCAGTTGGAATTTTTTCAATATATCGTACTATATACTCTCGTTGGGACTGTAGTGATCCAAGTTCCCAAAAGTCTTTTAAGATCAAATGACGAGTTTGTTCGGAAAAACGGAAGTAGTTGCGACTTGCGTTTTTACAATATTCCACATTGCATGTGGGGCCCAATTATTATATGGGTTCTGATATTCTTTTCCACAAGTTTTTAAATCTTTTGCCACTTTCCATTTATTATATTTAGTTGCCTTACATTTTTCACTATGAGATTCGCCGCCTTCTACTTCGTACATTTCTGGACAAGCACCAGAACTTTCTCTGGAGTTCGAAATTCCAGGCAGAGGGTCATAATGTGTAGTACATGGTGCATCCATTATAAAATGAATTGAACAAGGCAAACAACCGCATTTAAAGCAAGAACTGATAACAATTCTGTTGCATCCAAAAACTTCGCAAGTTTCCTCCGATTCTTCAGGCATTTTCAAACCGCCAACTATAGAAAGACTATATAATTATTTATGACTCCTTTTCAAATATTCCAACATTTTTACTTAGTACCAGGCTATTCTTATACTTTTTGATATACATACACGTGTACAAAAGAATTTCTGGAGTTTGCAAAATATTTTGTTGTACTTTTTTTTTCTTCGTTTTAAAATCAATTGACGCTCACTACTGACAAAGAGAATGATTGAATACCCACTGATTCCTAATAATATGCAAACAGTTCTTAAACAACTGCAATATTAAGTGAAAAATTTCAGTTACCTCTGTTTGTAAACAAATTTGTTTACATTCTGTCAGTTACGTCTAAACTGATTTAGCGTTTTTTGCGATAACGGTAATATATTCGAGCACAAGATTTACACACAAGCTGTACCATGACTGCAGAAGTCCCCTAGTGGTCTTAACTCAATTACGGAAAAAATGTCAGTTCCGTCAGTTTGTGGTCAAAGCGACGATATGACCAATTCGACATTTATGAAGTGAGAGATTATTAGATAAAGGTTAGAAATTACGAATTGGGGAGCTTTACGCTTGAATTAAATTGGGAAGTATTAAAAACTTTCATCGAAATTTCTGAGCCTTCAACTCAAACGGTAAGACATCTACAAAATAAATTCGATAGAAATAGATTCCATCAGCGCCGATTGTGGATCAATTTGTGAAGCGAGTTTCTCAATCCTGGTCCTTATTGTACAAAAGAACTCATCTACGTGTTTGTCCAGTGGAAAATATTGCCGCCATAGCTGAAAGTGTGCTTGAACAGCCACCAACATCAGCTCGCCACCGTCAAATTGAATTTGTATAAAGACCTCGGTACGAGACCGAGAAGAAGTTCAAATAGTCCATGAACTGAAGCCTCGTGGCCTTCCGGTGCGTTTTCACTTTGTTACGTTAGACCATTTTGTCATAAAAACCGAAGCCGGCTATTAACCGGTTTCTACACCTCAGTTTAACCGAAACCCGGTTTCGCAAAAATCGGAATAGTCGAAGAAACCGAAAGTTAACATTTTTGAAAACCCGGTTTTTTGAATACACTAATGGTGGCCAATGCACGGAAATTTCATTGATTCGTTGCAAAATTTGAGAACTCTAAACCAATGTCTCCACTTGAATTCAGATCACTCGAGTTATTCTGACATCGGACAACCCTACACTCACAGAAAAATTCGGTTAAGACAGTCGAATTAGCCGTAACCGAATTTGGGAGTTGTCACAACCATATCGGAGGTAGTCACAACCTCATTTGAGGGAGTCACAGCCTCATTAGAGGTCGACACAACCAAATTAGAGGTTGACACAACCTCATTAGTGGTTGATAGTGGTTCTCACAACCGAATGTAGATAGTGTCACAAATTAATTTTGAAAGTTTATTTATTATTCAGTAATGATTTATATTCCTGTATTCTTATTAAAAAAATAGGGTAATCTTTAGGGTAACTCATTTGTTTTACACGTCGCTATCGAACATTTTGGAAGTCCCGGCTATTATGGGTAACAGCTCCAATTTTGGCGTGTTGTATCTGTTGGTGTAGGTCCTAAACTGTTTCACACACATATGATTGCAGCATATCTCCAAGAAAAGTTTCAAAACTGTTGATATCTGCTCGGACATTTTCTGTAAAATTAGACGATTTACTACAAAAACCATATTTACAATATATTTACTTACCTTTGTTAATACCAACACAAAAATCTTGATATCGCGGAGACAGGAACAATTATACATTCTTTAACTTCTTTTAATATAATATTTGTTTTTATAATTTTAAACGTCAAATTGAAAATAAAATTCGGTTGTACATGCAGAATTCATGAGAAATTCGGTTACAGCAACCGAATTGATGCCGAATTCGGTCGTTGCAACCGATTTAAGGGTTAAGTCGGTTCTTGCGACCAAATTGATACCAATTTCGGTAGTTACAACCGAATTGATAGCAAGTTAGATTGTGACATCCGAATTGAAGCCAAGTTCGGTTGTGACAACCGAATTGATGCTAAAGTCGATTGTGAAACCCGAAATGATGCCAAATTCGGTTGTTGCACCTGAATTGATACCACATTCGGTTACTCCTACCGAATTTGGTAGCAATTTCGGTTGTCGTATCAGAATTACTTCCAAATTCGGTTGTAACAACCGAAAATTGGTTGATAGAACGAATATAATTCAACAGTCAGTTGTCACAACCAATTAAGTTACAAGCAATTATGAAACGAGGTTGCTTCAATTTCAGTTGTTAGAGCTAATTTCGGTCGTGATAATCTCAATTCGGTTGGGGCAACCCCATTTCGGTAGTAACAGCCGAATTTACGTTTGCTACAACCTCTTTAATTATGTCGGTGTATATAGAATATGAACGTTGATCCTGGTGCTAACAGGGCTTGTAGATGTGACTCTGCTGCTACTATCAGTAGAACGAAACATTGTCGTGGACGTATGTATTTCGTATTTCATATGCATTAAATATAAAATACCTTTATATGCCAAATGTTTCGAAAAGTATTAGAAACATCAATAAAAATTAAAAACATGTATGTTCCTTTTTAACAAAAACTTATTTACTATAGTATTCGTTTGCCAATAATGCTTCACGATCTCTCTGAAACGTCCCAAGGGGTAGAACATTACCCCTGCCATATCTCAAAATCTTATTGAGATATCTAAAAGTTGTTTCTTACAATTTACTTGATTGTGTCAAAATAGGACTGTGCTCACAGAGTCATGAGAAAATTCTAACAGGAACTGGTAGCGGTCCTATATTTATTAAGATATATTTTTAAATTGCGTTTTTTCAACTTTCAGTTACCCGAATTGGAGTGACAAATTCCGCATTATTTAATAGGAGACTAGTATGGGGCAGAGCATGTATCGGATACGATATTTCGGCAGCTAAAACTGATAAAGCTCCCAAAGGTAACGTGCTGGTTAATATTGTCATAGACTTGTATTTCACGAGCATAAGCTTAGTCGACAATTTTATATATGGATTGACGAATCTTGTGATAGAGCAATAGATATGAGTCGGCAACCCTCACTTTACGGTCTCTCGATGACCACGAGGTAGAAGGTCATTCCATTCAGTTCGAGTTGCTGTTGTATGTTACTATTTAGTTGGATATAAATCAGACAAAAATAAAAGGGAATGCGTATTTTCGTTCGAGGCAAACAACATAAAACATAATTTACTTGTCACTAACATCAATCAAACACTATTTATACATAGTTTGCTGCATGGTTTGCTTCTGGCTGCCTATCGCTCTCTCACCTATCTACTCTTTTTTCTATCATAGTTGATCACATTTGGCATGGATACTAGAGGCACACGATTCCAGCATAAGGACATTCATAAGGCGACCTGGATATCTCCTGATCAACGGACGAAGAACCAGATTGATCACATGGTAAAAGATGACAGGCACTCTTCTAGTGTACTGTATGTATGTGTGATTCAAGGTGCCAATATCAACTCGGATCATTACCTGGTGGCTGCGAAAGTTCGCACGAGATTGAGCAGGGCGAAAAACGTACGAAGCCGAATACATGAAAAGCTGGATATTGACAAGCTACAAATACCGGAGATATCAATGTCCTATCGACAGAAACTCTCTCCCCTGCTAGAGCACAATAGCCCCCCTCCCGAAGACCAAGATACGCAGTGGAAGCACATCTCCCATTCTTTGGAAACCACTGCAAGGACTGAACTTGGCTTTCAAAAACCGCAGAAGGATAAGCCATGGTACGACGAAGAACGTCGCATTGCAACTGATGAAAAAGACGCTGCTCGTATGGCAACGAAACAGTCAGGTACAACGCGTGCTGCGAGTGAGCGGTACAAGGGGCTGAGAAGGGAGAAAACCAACTATTTAGGCGGAAAAAATGGCAGTGGCAGCAGAGAGAGAGTGAAAGAACCGAAATGTGCAGGATGAAAGGTGAATCGCGAAAGTTTTTCCAGAGGGTAAGAAGATCGAATAACTGGCCTAATAATGGGCTGCCCTCCTGCAAGGACGAGAATGGTAATCTGGTGACTGAGAAGCAGTGTGTGCTCAAAATGTGGAGACACCACTTTACAGCACTACTCCACTCAGATTCTTCCACTGAAGATCAGGAAGTACTTATAGTGGAAGATAGTGTAGATTGTAACCCAACAACCCCCCCCCCCCACCCCATCAACCAAGACGAGATTAGAACGTCGATCTCCCGCCTGAAGAATAACACAGCCGCTGGTGCGGATGGCTCACCTGCTGAACTTTCTGAGGCAAGTGGCGAAGGACTGATAGCCCACATGCATCAACTGATATGCGGTATATGGCTGGAGGAATCTATTCCCGACGATTGGAGTCTCAGTGTATTATGTCCTGTATTCAAATAGGGTGATCCGTGTGTCTGTTCCAACTATCTCGGTATCAGTCTTTTATCCATCGCCTATAAGGTCTTGTCGAGCGTATTCTGTGAAAGACTAAAGCCAATTTTTGAAACCCTGATTGGACCTTATCAGTGTGGTTTTAGACCCGGCAAGTCCACGACTGACCAAATATTCACGCTGCGCCAAATTCTGGAAAAGACCCAGGAAAAGCAAATCGATGCATACCACCTTTTTGTCGATTAGAAAGCTGCTTTCGATAGCCCCAGACGGGGAAAACTGTACGAAGCTATGTCTGAACTTGGTATTCCGGCAAAACTGATTCGCCTCTGTAGAATGACGCTGACCAACACCAAATCAGCAGTGAAAGTGGGGAAAGACCTCACTGAACCATTCTGTACCAAGCGAGGACTTAGACAAGGCGACACACTTTCGTGCAATCTCTTCAACATCTTAATGGAGATAATAATGAGAAAGACTGCAGTAAATACGAACAAGACCATTAACACGAAAAGCCATATGTTGCTGGCGTATGCTGACGACATAGACATAGACATCATTGGGCGAAATTTGCGGGAGGTTACTGCAGTATTTTCAAGAATCGAAAAGGAATCAGCGAAGGTGGGTCTTGCTGTTAATGAGGGCAAGGCACAATTGATGGTGTCAACGACTAGAGAAACCTCTCGACTTGGTCCGCACTTAAACGTTGACAAACGATTTAATTTTGAAGTGGTAGATGAATTTGTCTACCTTGGATCCGCCGTGAACAAGGCCAACAACGTCAGACTAGAGGTAGATAGGAGAACTATTCTTGCAAATATATGCTATTTTGGGCTCAGCAAGCAGTTTAGGAACAAAGCCCTCTCTCGACGGACAAAAGTTCAGCTATATCAGACTCTCATTTTACCTGTCTTGACATATGGCTCCGAAACTTGGGTCATATCGCAAGCGGATGAAAAACACCTGGGAGTTTTCGAGAGAAAAATTCTCCGTAAAATATATGGTCCTGTTAGGGAAAACGGCGAGTACCGACATCGCTGGAACGCAGACCTATATAATCTCTATTCTGACGTGGACATAGCTAGACGAATCAAAGTGTGCCAATTGCGTTGGCTAGGCCATGTTATCAGAATGGATGAAGATGAGCCAGCGCGAAAGATTTTTGATAACGTACCCGATGGAAACAGGAAAGAGAACGACCAAGACTCCGGTGGAAAGACCAGGCAGAAGAATCCCTCCGTATCCTTGGTGTTTCCAACTGGCGAGAAAAGGCGAAGGATAGAGCCAGTTGAAATTTGTTTAATTTGTTTGTTTAATTAATATGTGTAAGACGTCTGACCTTATGAGGTTGTAAAATAGTCAATAAAAGTAAGTACAAGGTGGCGCAAAAGTAAACTTCCGATGTTTTTTGGCTGTAATTTAAAAAAAAATTAAAAACTTTGATTCTTCTTGTGGATTATTTTTATTTGGTCTTTTAATTTTTTTTACATCAAGTCGAGAATATGATGTCATGTAAATGGCCGCCGCCACAGTTGATTGTCATTTGAGCCCTTTTCATGGCATTTTCCATCACTTTGGCCAAAACTTCCGGCGATACGTCCTCACATTCTTGACGGATATTGTCTTTAAGAGCTGCAAGAGTCTGAGGCTTGTTGACATAAACCCGCGACTTCAAAAAGCCCCACAAAAAGAAGTCTGGAGCGGTCAAATCAGGCGATCTTGCTGGCCAGTGCAAATCGCCAAAACGGGAGATTAGGCGCCCGGGAAATGCATCCTTCAGCATATCGGTTGTGGCACGTGCAGTGTGTGCCGTTGCACCGTCCTGTTGGAACCACATGTTTTCCAATCCCAATTCATCAAGTTGCGGCAAAAAGAACTCGTTGATCATTGCTCTGTAGCGAAACATCTTCAAATCTTGTACCAAAATTCGATGTAAAGACCGTCGACTGATACCCATTTGCGTGGCACGTCGTCTGGTCGATGTCGACGGCGCATCCGTGACATCCTCGGCTACAGCAGCAATATTCTCTGCAGAACGGCTACTCCGAGGTCTGCCACGCCTGGCAGCATCTCGTGTTGTGCCAGTCTCTTCGAGGCGAGCGGCTAAACGTCGCAGTGTTTCACCAGTAGGCGTTGGACGGCCAGGAAATCTGCGACGAAATTCACGTTGTGCCAAAGTTACCGACCGATTATTGGTCAAATAAATAGTCAGCAATATTCCGCGTTCTGGAGCAGTGTAGCGTAACATTGTTTATTAACGTGTATTTCGCATGTGTTTACTACACAAATGTCAAAACAGATCTGACATTAGGGGCCAATCGCAAAATTTATAGCATTTTCTGATAGGAGGATTACTTTTGCGCCACCTTGTATTAGAGGTTTGCGCCGATTGTTTCCGCTTCGGCGGCGGCGTAGGGACCGGGGAAAACCGGCAGCTTCGGTTAAACTGGCGGCGGGGCAGGCTATTCCTAACTATTAAGAAAATGACCCGGCTGCTGTTGCGCAGAGTTCAATTCTTAGGACATTTGACCTGTTGTTGTTATAGTTGTAATGTGTGCTGGGAATGGGACTGCCTGTTGGTATTGTAGAGTGTGGAATTTCGCCTTTAACTCCTTAAGTTAATTCTTGGGAAATTAAGTTGACTGTTATTAGGCCATATTCTGATTCTGGTTGTATGTAGTTTTTTGCTTGTTGTGGTTGCAACGTGCAAATCAGGACAACGTATAAATCAGGGCAATGCGTTTAGTTGATCGATTATACGAAATATTAAACAAAACCACGCCCTTGCGCCGGTTTCTATGTAACAAGGCGGCGGCGCGGTAAAAAAAACTCAAAAAACGACGGTGGCGACGTAAAGGTCTAATGGATACCCACTGATCTAATCAAGGTTAGCATAATTTATTTCTTGGCTAGATAGTCATGACAACAAAAAGGCATAATCTTCGTATTCAATATTAGAAAGAACGGTAGAACGACAATAAAACTATAGGGTTGAAATTATTTAGATCGCTTTGGAAAACAAGTGTATAATCGTGCTCCAGCATATGATATTTAAATAACTCCAATCCTGTATAATTCAAATTATATCGCCGGTTTATGTCGCCTCCTTCCGTCGCCTTAGGGATCCATAACGATACGATTTAAACCAGTATCCATCAGTTATAATGCCGGTTATTAAATGTATCCAACTAAAATCACTTTGTAATCACTCACCATCCCCAACTCAACGTTACTATAAGCGGGTGCTAAGGATGGGAACATAATGAAACCACAATCAACTGTACAAAGTGTCATCGTTCTAATGTCATTTGGCGCTGTCATCTATATCAATTGGCAATTTGTTTGTTTTTTTTTTGTTGCTTCTGTCATGTGCGAAGATGTGCAAAGGGTGATTATTCGTAATTGTCCAACAGCTTAAAGTGTTAAATGCGATTTTCGGTTTTATTGAAACATTTCGCCAATTCTCCTCCATCCCCCAGCACGGAGACATTCGTTGCACTTGGGCCAGAGTTCATTGTATTTTGATGACTGTCGTCAAGACAACATCATCACGAATGTCAGCCAGAGTGTACCCAGCAGCGAATGTCTCTAAATCGGAGTGCGCGCACATGCAATTCAAATGAAAAAAGATTTGCTGAGTTAGTTGAACTTGGTTCAAATTGGTTTAATCGCATTTAAATTCTTTAGAGGTCGTCAATGCACAATGGAACGAACGAAGATTGCTCGATTAGAAGGTGGGGAATGGCAATAAGAAAAGTAAAAATGCAAAGGTTGACTTCAAGCTGTATATTGTCTAGAATTGTGTGTGGTTTTGATAAACTTGGAAGCAATTAATTAATTGGTAATTCTAATTTGTGCCTTAATTTAATCTGCAGTTGTACTAATGTTTAAAATACAAATTTTTTAAATAAAGGTTGATTTATTTATAGGATTTCTTCCAAAAATAAACGAAAGTAAAAAAAAAATCAAAAGAAACATTCTTTACATTTATTTTTAGCGAAAATTTCTTTGAAATGTTGGCCGTAACTGCTTCTAACTAACATGACCCAATCTGAAGTGGGAATTTCAGATGACACGTTCACGCATTTCGTTTGGTATTTGGCGAATAATGCGAGCAATGTGGACTTTCAAATAATCCATCGTAGCCGGTTCCTTCTTGTAGACATTGGACTTTACAAATCCCAAAGGTAAAAGTGTGGACGTGTTATATCTAGCCTAACCAAGCGTCGCAATTTTTGGTGGGATTGTCCCACTTTTTGCGGGATTATCCCGTGTTTTGGTGTCTCTTCCCGGCTTTACAATAACTAGATAATAATTAAAAATAATAAAATTATTATAAACGAAATAAAACGTTTTATTTTATTTAGTCTTACTTGAACTACATAAAGGGGTTTTCAATAAGAGCGCCACAAAAGTTTTTTTTAAATAAAACAAAACCGGTTTTAGATACCAATGAATTTCTTTTGCATGGCCACCACGAGCACGCTTGCAGATACCCAGACGCTGAACCCAATTTTCGACGGTTTTCAAGCATAAATCGGCCGATACTGCTGCAATTTCACGTTCGCTATTCGTACGAAGTTCATCAATCGTCGCTGGCTTGTTGGCATAGACCATAGACTTGACGTAGCCCCACAGGAAATAATCTAACGGCGTCAAATCGCACGACCGAGGCCCGCTAATCGACTGGGCCAATTCGTGAGATAAAACGTTCACCAAACTTGGTTTCCCATAAATTGATTGTGGCATTCGCTGTGTGGGTTGTGGCGCCGCCCTGTTGGAACCACATGTCCTTCAAGTCCATATTATCCAATTGGGGCCAAAAATATTCGGTTTTCATTGAACGGTAGCGATTCGCATTCACAGTAATGTGCCGGTCTTGATCATCATGGAAGAAGTACGGCCCAATGACGCCGCCGGCCCATAAACCGCACCAAACCGTAATTTTTTCGGGATGCAATGATGACTCATGGATTATGTGTGAATTGCTGTCTGACCAATAATGCATATTTTGCTTATTGACGAAGCCATTAAGCCAGAAATGAGCCTCATCGCTGAAGACCATAAATTGGACGTGGCGCTCTTAAAGTTGAGGCCACTGACTCCAAATTTCGGTAGTAAATTTTAATAATTTCGACTCGTTGTTGGCTCGTATATCTTTTCATGATGAAATGGCAAACCTTACTGAAGAGAAATGTCAAAAGAGCGGGAAAAAATATTGCGTCGTTTGCTGTCCCTATCGAGTTACATTTGTAGCGTCTCTGTTGAAAAACCCGTTACTTGTATTATTATTTATGTTTTTTTAGTTAAAGCTAAAAATTCAACCAAAAAAAATCAAATATTTACCCCTGGTGTCCACTTGTTTTGGCTACAACCGGTTGGACAGTTTATCTGTCTCGGAAGCTTAGTTTCTGTTGGCACAATAGTAATTTAGATCATTTTCGCTACGGGGAAAATACCGAAGAGACATGCCAACATTCTCCAGGAGTTAATTGAGAATCACCTGGACGAGTGTTCGAGTCAGACCGCTGACTACATGCCGCCGATTGTAGACTTTGGACAGTGCCCGGAGATCATGATGCCAGATATTAGTGAGTGGCTGGGGGGTATACCTTCCTTACTCTCTGGTTAACTGATTTTTACAGATTGGCTCCAAAATGGAATTGGGCACAGGAGCGGTGATCTCCAGCGAGGACCTTCAACTCGGTCCTTCGATGAACTGCAGTATATTTCAAGCGAAAATCGTGGCGATTTTGAGAGCTGCAACTGCGATAATGGACTCGTGCTTGTATCCATCGGATGAATACGTCATCTGCGTTGATAGCCCTCAGTGATATCAGGTACCACATATTTAACTCCAAATTGGTTAGGGGTTGCAAGCGGATCTTGAACTGTGTAGTGCCCGGCAAGATAAGGCTCTGCTGGGTTCAGGGTCATAGTGATGCCACATGGAATGTTGAAGCAGACTGTCTTGCTAGAGCAGGATGCACTTATGCTGATTTGAGATTGAGTGCCTCTGACTCTTCGGTGGTCACAAACAACCCAGAGGGTCAAGGACCTTACAAAAATGAGGATAACATGTACCTCAAACCGGCCTGATCTCCAGCTATTCTCCTCCAGTTGGTAACACCAAACTCTCGCAGGCAATATTCCACCTGTTCTTTCCAGCGAAGTCTTGGTCGTCCTATTTTTCGATGTTATCCAATACGTTTTCGAATACATTTCTCACTGGTTTATTCTGATCCACTCTAGTGACATGGCCTAGCCAGCATAAACACGCTATTTTGATGCGCATAACTACGTCGATGTCGGGATACAGATTACACAGCTCATGGTTCATCCGTCGTCAATACTCGCCGTTTTCTATTGTAGGTCATATATTTTGCAAAGTTTTTTCTCTCGAAGACTCCCAGTGATGTTTCATCAGTATGCGATTTGACCTAGGATTCTAGGCCATCAAGCAAGACTGGTTGTATTAGAGTCTGATATTCACTTCGTTTCTCGAGAAAAAAAAATTCGTTTCTCAAGAGAGGGTCGTATCTCTAAAGTGCTTGATTAGTCCGAAATAACACCTGTTTGCAAACACAATTCTCCGTTTGATTTCCAGACTGACATTATTGCTTCTGTTCACGGCAGATCAAAGGTAAATAAATTCGTCCACTACCTCGAAATTATAACGGTAATCAACGTTCATCCTTTCAATCAATCGGGTGGATTTCCGTTAATTTTGTCTTATCTTCGTTTACTGCCAAACACCCTTTTGCTGATTACTTTCAGTTCTCGAAAATACTGCATTCACTTTTCGCAGATTTCGCTCAATTATAGTATCTAAGCCATCAGCATACGCGAGCAGCATGCGACTATTGCTGCTGCTAATTATAGCCGTGTTGACTTCAGCTTTTCTCACGATGATCCCAATTCATATATTGAAGAGATCGCATGATACGGTGTCGCCCTGCCTGAGGCCCCGTCTCATGCTAAATAGTTCGGTGAGATGTTTACAAAACTTTACTGAGGCTTTCGTGTCGGTCATTCAACAAAGAAGTGTAGCTTAGAAAGCATACCATGCTCCGACATAGCTTGGTTCAGTTTTCTCCCTATCGGACTATCTAAGGCAGCCTTATAATCTGCAAGGAGATGGTAGGTGTCGCCTTGGTTTCGGTGGGGTTTCTCCAGGATTTGCCGTTGCATGAAGGTCTGGTCAATAGTTGACTTTGCAGATCTAAAGCCACACATATAAGCTCCGATCGGGTCTGCAAGGAACGGCTTTAGTCTTTCGCACATTATGTTCCAGAGGACCTTGTATGCAATGGCTAAAAGACTAAGTCGACGATAGTTTCGCGTCGCGTATTTTGAAAACATCTGGCCCATATGTCAGTATCATATAAATGTACCTACAGACCTTGGTTGCATAGGGTCCAAGATTCATGCTTTCCTACAGACTTGAATAAAATATTGTATCAGTAATAGAAATGACACGAAAAATAATTGGTCAAAAATAGGCAACGTGGGTCACCGACTATATGCAGCACTCCTACAAATTGTACGAAACAAGCCTGTGCAAAAAAAAAACAACACCAGATGTTACAAACAAAATGTAGTACATACGCTCTTCTCAGGCCACGAATGATCGGTCTTGGAAATGGACCAAAGTGTTCCACGGTGTGATATAGTCCATTATTGACACTATCTGCAAGTATTAAGAAGAATATTGTAATTTATCTCTAATTGGCCACTAGGCTTCTAATTACAAGCCAATAAAGCAAAGCAAAAAAAAAATATAAAAACGACATTTTATGAATGAACAAACCTTGATTGGGGCTCTCGTCTATATAAATTACAAATATTCACAGATTTTAACCAAATTTCGTTCAAAAAACTTTCCTTAGGACAAGGATGATGGAATATTAAAATACATCATATCGGGCCAAGGTTTGGAAAGCCTTACATAAATTTTACCAACCATGGATTGATTGTTACAAATACTAAATGATTACAATGAAATTTCTGAGGCCAAGATACACCCAGCGAAATAATTATAAAGGCAATATATTTTTTCTCGGTGGTCTCATTGCACTGCGTTTTGGGTGTAGAATTTTAATGCGTATATGAGTCATTAGGCGTATTATGTCAGAGAATGTAACAATTCGATCTCTTTTAGAAGTTAAATGAAAAGAAACGTTTTATTCTCTGTTTCTGTTTTCCGAATACGAACAGTAGTAAGTAGGAATTTAAACAGAAGTGAGTTTTCTTTGGTAGTTATTTTATTGTTTTAAAATTAACGTAGATCAAATTAAAAAAAAAGATTTATATAGAATACCTGGTGGTTAGTTCCTAACTACAGAGGAAAAGGGAAAAATGTAAGATTATCATGATGAAGGGTTGTCCAATCGGAAAATTTCGAGGCGATTGACAATTATAAAATTATAAAATAGGGTGGCCAAGATGGATACACAAAACGACCAGGAACGACACCACTGATCAAAAAAAAAAGAGAGGTCAAAAGGGTTGATGTTAAAGAAAACTTCGGCGATAAGGAAATTATTGCTGAATTGAGCTTGGGAGCAGGGTTGCGTCGTGTTCAACAAATAATGAAACGCGACTTGAAACTGTCATATGGGAGAAAGTATGCAAAACTTATGACACGACTTAGCCAGATTTAAATTCGCTGAAATATACATATTTTTGGATGAGGGGCAATATTTTCCGATAGAAAAAATTAAATTTGGATAGCCCTGATGGCTCGGACAAATATTGGCGTTCCAGAGATTTTTCCAAAATTATGCGTCAGCGGCGCATCCCCCTTATGGTTTGGGCAGGTATGAGTTATAGAGGAACCACTCCAATATGTTTCGTTTCCACAAAAATTAACTTCGAGTATTATATTCGTCTATTGGTTGTCGTCTTATAGCTTATTCACATTTACCGCGTTTCAGCTGGGACGCTGGCGTTTCGCTCTCTTGAGATCATTTCGAAACCATGGTGTTCACATTAGTGGTCTTCATGAAAGCTCGAAAGAACCTCGTAAACTCGAAAAAATCGTAAACTTGCACAGCAAACGTCAAAACAAACAAATTTCCCATACAAAGCGACTTGCTCAAAAGTGGAAAGTTTTCGAGGCAAATTTGCTGCGCAAACGTGGGATGGAGAAACGTGCAAACTTTTGACATTTCGTTGTCAGCTGACTAGGATGGATAAATAAGGTGATAGCACTAGAACAGTAGAAAAGTCCACAGACATAATACATGCAATTGCTACTGCTACCACCTTATGTATCCATCTTGGTCAGCTGATATGGTTTTGAGCACAACTACGCTGAGCAACTTTACCTGCTGCCTCATGCAACGGTGCGAGGGAAACTTGCGCTGAGCAAAAGTTCTCGGCTTTCACGTTTGCATGAATGCCCTATTGTGCTTTTGTTAACTACTGTGGTTTCATGTGACATTTCTCATTTCTGTTTTGTGTTTTCTGTATTGACTGTAAACAACACAAACGCACATTTGTGAATAAAGAAATATAAAATAATATCAAAAAATTAATGTAATTTTTATAATATTAGAATTTATATCATTGTATGATACAGCAATGAATGCATTCAAAGATATAAATGATTATATTCATAAATCACATTGCAATAAGTACTTACTACCACAAAGCAAACTAGAAATGTAGATTTGTTTTCCCTCATTTATCTGACATTTGCTTTGAACCAGCAATGGAAATTTTTTAATTTTACTCCTTTTTTTAACTACTATTGGAGTACAACACTGTGCTCTCTCTCATTTTTACTGTGGTGTCAAACAAACTACAGTAAAACGAGCATAATGTTTGGGTTTTTTTTTTGTATGGAAATAAGTGCCAATTAAAGTGTGTTTCGCTGAAATCATCGAAAGAGAGCGAAACGCCAGCGTTTCAGCTGAAACGCGGTAAATGTGAAAAGGGTATTAGTTAATTCTGGATAGGAAATTTGTGTCCCAGAATTTATCATCCAGCAGGACAACGCAGCAGTACATCGGTCTAAGAAAACTCCCAAGTTTCTGGAGTCGAGAAATAATACCAACTCTCGACTGGCCTGCACTTAGTACTGATCTCTATCCGATCGAGAACCTCTGGTCTATTTTACCTACCCAAGTTTACCAACCAGGACGCCAATTGAAGAATGTCAAGGATCGAGGAGTAGCAATACAAGAAATTTATAAAGCGGATATTCATTCGTTGATAAACTCAATGCCAAGATCCTTAGTAGAAGTTATCAGCGCTAATGAAGATCATACGTCTTACGAAACTTTTTAGAATATTTGAATAAATCTTTTGCCTTTATAAATATTTCACACTAGTAATTAGTTTATTTTTGTTGATTCACCTTGAAGAAGTCATAGTCAATGGATTTTTGCTGAAAAGTATTTAATTTTGAAAGGACTAATACAATATAAACTAAAAACTTGAATATTCCCCATTACATTTGGAAAACAAAAACAAAAAATGGTGTTGCCTTTATATTTATTTCGCGGGGTGTAAGTTTTCTGAGGCCAATACTGTTTGCCTTTGGAAATGAGTTAGATCGGTTCACGTTTCCATGAAACCCCCTTGCACTGAATACTGCAATTGCACCAACCAAGTTTGATACTATCAGCTCCTGAGAGTATAAATATTAACCAATTTCAAATTTGGTACAAAAAATAACGCCAGGGCTAAGCACTTGTGAAATTGGTCCAGGTTTTGAGCAAATATGTCATCTTAGTTACTAGTACACGGTAAGAACATTTTTTTTTTCGTCCAAACGAATTTTTTCGACAAATGAATTTCGTTCGGGAAAAGAAACAAACATTCTGTTGAATTAAACATAGATACCACTTGCTTGGTGATAAATAAATAAAATCGTTTACGAGAAACAGGAAGCCTTACCAAAAAACGATATATGTGACTTGGTCCACGAAAAGGGACCTCTGCGCCGAAAAGAAGTTATTGAGAAAAACACGTTTAAAAAAAGCGCTTCGTTTTTCCGCTACAGAAGAACCACCAAAAAAGCGTGTTAGGAGTAAAAAAGTGTAAAATTTTGATATTTTTGTGCCTTTGATATTGAACTTTTTTTAAATTTCAAATATTATAATATATTTATATTTATTTATATCACATTTTTAAATTTTTTCATTAATTATGTTCATCTTTACAGGTGATTTGTAAAAAAACTAAAAGACATAGAAACTTGCGGTTTGCGGCATTTGAAAGAGCGTTATAAGAATCACTCAAGAATTTGCGGTGCAGACGTCCCTTTTCGTGGAGCAGGTCACATATGATAATTCTAAACTCAAAAGTCGTTTACGAGGAGCTAAAAATGTTTACGAGAAACCTAAAATGTTTCCATTAACCGTTCCCTCATTTACCGCAAACGAGTTACGGTAACGGTAACGAGTTAAACACAAACCATATTTGGTGAAACAACAAATGTTTGGAACAAACTGCTTTTTTCATACACGCAAACTAGTTACATTTCACTGAACCTAGTTACATGTCACTAGTTATGTTTCACTCAATTAGATGTATTTTACATAAAAGTGTGCTCTGATTAATACATAGATGTATTTTATTGAATTTTAGATACAAATTTGTTTTAATACTAACGCTTTAGCTGAAATGGAGTTGAACTCGGGCAACATCACTGGACGTCACTGGACACTGAGCAATTGCATATATTTCGCGAAGGCGAACGAAACCTTAATACTAGGCTTTGCTTGTCTGACTTGGTTGATACGAGGCGGATCAAAAAGTCCGTGACTTTTTGAATGAAATACTAATGTTTTTGCAAAAAAAAAAATCTCCAATTTTTGTATCCTTTCCAAAACATAGAATTTTTTGGAGGTCCATAAAATAGGCATCTGTTTGATCAATAATTTCATCGTTGGAGCAAAATCTCTTTCCACCGAGCCATTTCTTTAGGTTTGGAAATAGGAAATAGTCAATGGGGGCTAAATCCGGAGAATATGGCGGATGAGGTACCAATTAGTAGCCCAATTCATAGAATTTTGCCATTGAGACTACACACGTGTGCACCCGTGCATTATCTTGATGAAAACTATCTTTTTTTCTTGGCCATATAGGGCTGGTTTTTTAAATTCTGGTTAAATATATTGGCATAATCGCCGTTTATTGTTTTTCCCTTTTGAAGGTAATCGATGTGGATTATCCCGCGTGCATCCCAAAAAACTTTTGCCACCACCATGTTAGCCGCCAAACTTACCTTGGCTTTATTCGGAGCCGGTTCACCCGGAGAAAGCCATTGTTTAGTGTTTTATCCACAGTTACAAAATGTCGCAAAAATTCCTTCGAATTCCGGTTCAACGACTCCAAACAATCCTTTGAAGTTGTCACACTATTACGTTTATGGTCAATTGAGAGCACACGCAGCACCCATCTTGCAGACAGCTTTCTTAAACCCAACTTATCATTTAAAATCGAAACCACACTGCCATATGAAATGCCTATGGCATCAATAATCTCACGCACTTTTATTCTTCGATCGGCCAACACCATATCGTAGATTTTTCGACATTTTCGTGTGTATTGACCTCCGTTGGCCGTCCAGAACGTTCAGCGTCATTTGTACTTGTGCGTCCACAACGAAAGTCAGTAAACCACTTTTTTACCATTGAAATCGATGGTGCAGAGTCCCCATAGTATTTACCGAGCTTGTCCTTGGTTTGATTGACTTTATTTCTATTTTTAAAAAAATGTACGAGGTTGCATGTTTTGAACAGCTGTTAAACGCAAAGTAAATGACGCAATTTGCTCAAAATTTGACAGTAGTTTATTAATAGGTGGTACTTGATGGGAGCAGTGTTGCATTCCATAAAACTACGAGGGAAGTTGGAAAAGTCACGGACTTATTGATCCGCCTCGTAAATGGCAGAACCAATTCAGGAGATAGTGTTCCTCTAGAAAAAGAAGTCATTAAACCTGTGACAGTACAACTTAGTAATAAATGGTTTCATTTGTTCGCGCAAAAGTAAAATGTGTTAATTTGGAGGTAAATGAAGGTGCGTTTGCAACAAACAGAAATGGGGAAATTAAATACTTATTTCCGAAAATAACTTATGTTTTTTTTTGCGTGTACTCTGTACAGATATTTATTATAAACAGGTTACCGACAACTGTGTGGAGAGGGAATGTTGTTTGCTTCCACCTTGGCACCTGCCCAGCTTTAACCCTGCCCACTTCCTTTTCTTGGAGCATCACGCCGTAGTATCATAGCAAGATATATCACTTGGTTTTTGAGATAGCGAATGAAATTTGAATAACGTGGATAAAAAATGGAATTCCTCATTTCTCATGCTGTTGACGAAATTTCAAATACGGTGGTGGTCCAGTATAACGTATGATATAATGTCCAGGGTCGTTCGGTATATCGAAAATTCGTTATATCGAAATATATATTTATTTTCATAAATATTAGCATAGTAGCAAGTTAAACTCTATTCGTATTATATTAATTCATTTATTTAAAAAAAAAGGAAAAAATTTACATACATGAGCAAAATTATTTATTTTTAGAAAAAAAATCTCCAATATGTGTTTTTTTTTTTTTTTTAATTGTTGTACTGAAGTCAATAGCTTGTTCTTGCAATCTCCTTAAAATAACGCAACCAGTGGTCAACAAATCTCACAGTAAATAAACGGGGACTTCCCTTTTTAAAAATTAGGCAAATGAAATGTTTTCTATGTGTAAGTGCACAAAGCAAACAAACAAAAATAACAAAGAATAAAACAAAGCATAGAAAAAGAGAGCATTCGTTATATAGAATACTTAATTTTTCAACCGTTCGTTATTTAGAGCATAGATGTGCAGCTAGTACTCTTTTGAGTCATCGTGTTTTCACACCGATAGTAGCTTGATCGTTTTTTCACACCGATAGTAGCTTGATCGTTTTTTCACACCAACATGTCCGAAAGCTTGCTGCTTGTTTACCGATTCAAAGTCAGTTGCTGTTCTGCATTCACACTACAGTTAAAAAATAAATTTTAATTGCCATGGACGAATATAAAGAAATTTTTATGTTTGTAAATGGCAAAAATCATAAATGGAAATAATCATTGGAGATGTTGATATTTGATTTTTTTTTTTAAGATTTAGTTTTAATTTTTAATTTTTTTAATTTTAATTTTTTACTCAGTGTACTACTTTTGTTTTCTCTGCTTTTGTTCTGCTTGCTCCGTTCAACTTAACACAGTCGCAAAATTCGTAAAACTGATTTGAAATGCGTTTGTGTCAGTTTGCACATGTCTGATTTAGAGTCATCAATGGACTAGAAAAACGCGTTCGTTATACTGGGAATTCGTTATATCGGCGTTCGTTATACTGGACCACAACTGTATATAATTTTAAGGGTTTGTCATGTTTGAGGTGTTCCCCAAAATAGGTCATCACAACGCGGGGTCTTAAATATCCCAAATTTTTAAATAAGTCGATTTTATGCTTGATCTGCAACTTTAAGTTAAGTTTTTATATAAAATTTTTAATAATACATTTTATTTACCCTAAGGCTAGTCATACCTCAGTATAACAAGCCCGCGACCGATTTCGTGCATGTTCAAATTTCAAAACTGATATTTTCCTAATTACCCTCGTAACTATCTGTAGGCCAGTGTGTGATTCCATTAATATTCCACCCATGTCGGTTGATTATCATACAGTTCAATTCAAATATTTTTTAGGGCACAGTTGGTGGTGTTACTGACGGCGATGGTGGACGTTGTGGTGGAGGTGGTGGTGGTAGTGATGTTCGGGGTAGTGCTCTAGTCAGTGTCGTCATTGCAACAGCGTGCGCCAGACAGTTTTGCAATATCAGCAACAACTACAACAATAAACACAGCGACAACAACATCACTATCACAAGAAGGCAACTCGGCCAGACTTCCACTTCACCGTCTGAGGGCGCATTAAGAGCACAGACAATATGACAACAACAACAGCATTGTCGACAATATAAGGGAAGGTACGACCGCATAAACTTTGGCTGTTCTTATTTGGTACGAATAGAGGCAGACAGAAGCTACAATTAACAAAGAGATGGTGACGTTGCACAGTGTTGCGAAAAATAATCAATATAAAACGAAGGCGGAATAGCGTATTAAAGCATAGAGCAATAGGTAACACAAGTATACACGGTTTTGGAGCTGAGCTACTACAAGTTATTCCTAAGGCTATTTGGGGCGCTGAATTCGATTCCGGGTTTCGTTTTTCAAGATTGGTTCTAGTTTTCGAGATATTGCAAAAATAAATTTGCGTTTTTAAAAAACTTTGATGGCACTTAAATGTAAATATCTTCAAAAATATTCGTCGGTTTATGTATGTAGTTTTTTTTTATTGAACGATAATAAAATTACTAAAATAACCATGGGTCGTTTGTGAAGATTAGTCAAGAAATGACAGTGTTACAGTGGACTCAATTTCAAACTTCATGAAAAATTTGATGAAATTTAGCAATTTTGCTCCTTTCAACTTATTTGTTTTACACCAAACAGTTAAAATTTTTGCTGTTTTGTTACACAGGACATTAGTTTATTTCAATACGAACATTTTGCCCTGAACAAGACCCAGATTGGTGCAAAAATGACAAAGCTACAGAAGATTTAGTGAATTGACCCACTTTTAGCTTCCAAATGATTGTCGGTTATTTATCGATAGCAGCTGGTTAAGCTTGAAAGCTCTTTTGTTGCACAAAGGTAATGGAAAGCAGTTAACGTTAAAGAATCGTATGAGTCCATGTCTAAATTACTGTTGCATGCTGATACGCACCATTTCGTGTAAGAACGAAATGATGTATAAAGTAGTTTTTTAAAATTTTTGCAAATTAATTTACATTTTATTCAGTATGTAAATAGTATGGAATGGTGACGAACTGAAAGTTCCCATGGAATTTGCGCTCACACCTGGGCAAATTGGCAAAGGGTCATTGTTCGTACGGGGAACTGGCTTGGACACTGATGACACGTTAGCATATTTATACTTTGATAGTTTTTTTTTGCATTAAGACCGATCACATTCATCAAGCAAAAAAAATATCAATCATATACATGATTTTTCGGCTCACTCCATAACATTGGCATTAAAAATGAAAAGTATACTTCTTGACCAAGTGACCACTTGTACAGTTTTGTGCTACACGCGTTACAAAATAATTTCGGTACCCACGGCTTGTGACTGTTTGCTACAGAGAAACCAAAATAATAAGAATATGCGTCTCTCAGCGCCTTTGATATATTTTTTCCACTTTTTCCGATTATATAACATCCGCAAACATAACAAAAACACTTCGAATCAAATTTGCACTTCTTTCTTTCCATTTTCACAGGTTTTGGAATAAAAAATAACTTAAAGATTACAATTGAAATGACGTTTCTAGCGATGCCAACAGCTGATTATCGTTACTACAGTGCAGTGCAGCCAACATGCAAGAACTCGAAAACTAGAACCAATCTTGAAAACCAAAAATCGGATTCGAATTCAGCGCCTCTAATATCGTTAAGATTTGTTCTCATCGGATCAGCTCCAAAAGTTGACCGCAATTTGTAAACTTGTGTAATAGTCCCCATCCTCTTTACATTCTGTCGATGACGACCAGGTAGTAGGTTATTTCATCGAGTTCGAGTTGCTGTTGTATGTTACTCTTTTGGTTGGACACAAAACGGACAGAAATAAAAGGGAGTGCAGTCCGTATTTTCGTTCGATGTAACCAATATAAAACATAATTTAACTGGCATTATTATCAATCAAAACGTAGTTTACGTCAAGGGGTACCGATGAGACAGCTGTTCAAGTTAGTACTTGGAGAACAAATAGAGAATGTGCTATCAAAGGAGACTCGTTGATAGGGACTGGGTTACGGGGCGTGATTTTCAAACTTCTGCTGCCGAGTGTCAAGCCAAAAGTACAAAACACAACAACTGGGAGTCAATTTTGCCAAATAAATCGATTAAAAAAAGGGATATTCAGTGAAAAAAATCAAAACGTGATGAAATGTTAGAGTAAAGTTATTTGTGGAGATCCCAATTAACACGAAAATTGTTAAAATTAAAGATTGCTCTCATTCTCTATATGTTTTCCTCGTAGGTCTCGGAGCTCGTTAGTACAAAAATCAACTAGTGCACACTCTTAAAGTATTACTCGGTGGTTTACGTCATGGTTTGCTTCTAGTTGCTTATCGCTGTCTCACCTAACGACTCTGGTTTCCAGCAATTCCCTACTTGATAGTCGATCAGCTGTCATGGATACACCTAGATTAAAGAGAAGGGTGAAAGTTACATGTGGAATGTCTATTCTTTTAGATACTCTGATCGGGATATACAGTTTCACACCGAATCGGAACCGTTTTAATTTACAAAACTTTTGATTTGCTCACTACTATTTAGCGTCGCCGCACTGTGGTTCAGAATCCATTTCCGAAATCTACAAATGAGAGAATCATGCTGCAGTGTGAATACAGTATTAGGAAAAAGCCAATTAATTTGAGAGCTTCAGCAAAAGGAGCTGTAAATAAAACCAAACATGTGTCCGCAAACGCAATTACGACTACAAATTTGGCAAATATTTGCACGTAGATGATCCCACTAAACACATTTAAGTAAACCATGTTTAATATCCAGATATTCATTTTTAGATTTGGCATCAGTGGCATTTATTGCCGTTTTACTCCTACTCCCGGGGCTATACAAGAATGCAATAGATTTTCTTCACATCACTAACTAGGGCATCCAATATCGATAGTATCGATTCCGAGATCTCGGAAATATCGAACATTTTCATAGTATCGAAATATCGGAACTGGTTTGGCTCAGTATCGGTATTTCGATATTGAAAATATTTTGTTGTTTTTGCTTTTGTATGTTTTTTGTGCGTATCTGCTATCTAAATTTCGTATTTTGTATCAGTGAGTTAATTCTTTACCTGCGGTTTTGTCCAGACTCGTTGCCTTGGAAGGACTGACCTTCAGCGTGTTCATAACTACTTCGGAATTGAGAATGTCTCTCGAGGCTCGCGGGTTTGAGGTTTCAAAATCATCAACCACAATTCGAAACATGGTGGTGGATTATGCAAACGTCCTTCGAAAGATGGTGAAGTGTGAACAGACCCTTCTCCGGTCTCAAGGATGTCGTTTCTGTCTAACGTTTGACGAATGGTCTTCGATTAGAAATCGCAGATATTTATACGTGGCAGTGCTCACCCACAAAGATTTTTGGAATCTTAGACTGGTCAGAGTTATGGGGTCGTGTCCAGCAGAGAAGTCCATTGAGCTGGTGCAACAAGTGCTGCAGAAGTTTGATTCCTCTATGTATTACCTCCGGGACATTGTGTGCATCACAATCGACGGTGCGTCGGATATGCGGAAAGTGGGACGACGGGTTTAAAGTTCCAAAATCAGCAACCACAATTCGAAATATGGTAGTGGATTATGCAAACACCCTTCAGAAGATGGTGAAGCATGAGCTGACCCTTCTCAAAGGTTCAAGTAACTCGATTCAGTCTAACGTTTGACGGATGTTCTTCGATTAGAAATCGTAGATACTTAAACGGGGAAGTGCTCATCCAGAAAGATTTTTGGAATCTTGGACTGGTCCGAGTTATGGGGTCGTGCCCTGCAGAGAAGTGCATTTAGCTGGTGCAACAAGTGTTGCAGAATTTTGATCTGAATTACTACCGGGACAGTGTGTGCATCACAACCGACTGTGCGTCGGTTATGCGGAAAGTGGGACGATTGGATTGTGGGATCCAAGGTAGACAAATTCATCTACCACTTCAAAATTAAATCGGTTGTCGACGTTCAAGTTCGAACCAAGTCGAGAGGTTTGTCAAGTCGTTGACACTATCAATTTCACGACATTCACTACGCTATAATTGACGTATTTTATAAACATCCCTGCTGACGACGCAGGGGACCGATGTGACGTTGACACCACTGCCGACACTGATGATGAGAATTACACCGATGATGATATAAACGATTTTGGTGGTTTTGAAGTCGCTTTTGCTGAAAAGAACGACGAAATTGTGCTGGTTAAAGGTTTGAAGCCGTTAATTGCAAAAGTATGCATCATTGTTAAGTTATATCGTCGTTCCCCAACAAAAAACACTGGGAAAGTCTAAAAACAAAAAAATTGTGTCCCATGTAGAGATAGAGGAGAGCTTCTCACAAACATTGAGATGTGCGCTGTCTAGTTTTACACTCACTGATTGGGACCTATAGTTTTTCATGGCTAATTGCTCGATAGTGTTGCCATCACTAAGCGAGGTGACCGTCGTGAAAGAAATGTAAGGTGGTCCGGGCAGGGATCGAACCCACGTTCTCATTTACAAGAGCCTCGCACACTAACCATTGCACCACCGACTGCCACTGGGAAAGTATACAACCGATGAATTTGACAAACCCATCCCATTGATTCTGGACACGATAGAACAGTCTGCATGCAATGCTTGAACGCTTCTTGAAGTTCAAAAATTACATCAGAAAATCACTGATTGATATTGACTCATAAATGGAGATTAGTGATTTGGAGTTTGACACCATTTCATCGGTTGTCGCGTGTCTTGAACCGGTGAAACTGTCCGTTGAAGCTTTGTGTCCAAAATGATGCGGTACTTTTGTCAGCCGACGCGGCCATAGTGTTCATGATTAACAACTTGGGAACATCAGATTTGGCTGTCGGTTTGAAAGCATCTTTGGTGACATGTATCAAGGTATGGTTTCTGGTTTACTGTATTACCTTCACAAAGGTCATCAGCGATATGAAAATGTGAACAATGCTCCAGATTTTCGGAAACACATCAAATGAGCGATTGCCAATGCTGTGCTGAAACTGTATGAGCAACTTAACAAAGCTACAGGGGAGCCAGAATTGTCATGACCATTTGCAATGATATGAAAAATGAGCCCAAATTAAAAACGGGTAATGTTTCGAAGAATGCATTGAAGATGTTTGCAGGGAAATGGCCACTTTCAAAGACGATGGGTCGCGGGGATCGCATCTTCGTTAGGCCTACAAATATTTGAAAACTGTAAAACCATTCAGTGTTGAATCTGAAAACCCATTTTCCGCCAATGGTAATTTTGTTACAAAACTACATTCATCTTTAGTAGATAAAACCTTAAATACCCTATGTTTTCTGCGGGCCAACTTCCAGAAAGTGCATCAAAAGAAAAATAATTAAAAAACTAAATAAAAGTACTTTAGGGATGATTCGTTTTATTCAAGACCATCCTCCATAAATAGAGATATAGTTTTTTACAAAAGAAGTTTTGCAAATGCATCCTGATGATTCCTGGAAAACTGTATAGCTATGTCAGATCTAGCCAGAGATCTTCATCAGCAGCGGTTGTTTGGAATGCTACTTCACATCAATTGAGAATTTTCCACTATTTTTTTGGTTCCAAAATTGGCTAGATCTGAATAAATTGATCCGTTAACTTACCTTTTTCCTTTCACTTTTGTTTATTCATATCTGAGGATTTTGTTAGTAAGAAATAGATTTTAAATATTTTTAATTAAAGACGTTCTATATCGATATTAATATCGGAATCTC
Organism: Phaonia tiefii; assembly: GCA_963931995.1. Lineage (NCBI taxonomy): Eukaryota > Metazoa > Arthropoda > Insecta > Diptera > Muscidae > Phaonia > Phaonia tiefii. Next base: position 149,861,480 of record OZ008369.1, on the reverse strand, counting down.
GAAATTGAAAAATTTTAATATGAAATATCGGAATTGAAAAACCTGTCCAATATTGGATGCCCCATCACTAATGTGCTTGCAAACAATTTTGGTAATTTTTGTTAAGTTCGATGAGCATGGGGAAAAAGTTATCGCCAATCTTCATGCTTATGACGGACAAGTCAAGGGCTTGTGGGAAGCGAAACAGTGAAATCGTCGTTATAAATTATCCAGAGGGGAAGTCTTTAAACCCGGTCATTGAGCGCCCATGAGAAAAAATTACGCTGACTCTGCGAAGATTGGAGAGAAAATCTCTAAGACCCCACGAAAATACTGTTTTAATTATCTTCGAATGCAATAATTAATGTAAGAAATTGTAAGACTAATAAAATCTTTAAAGAATATATTATTGTGGGTTTACGAGAATTAAGCATGCGGAAGTATACACCAAGCATTTTAGTTCATTTCAACTAAGCACGTAGTCGTATTGAGATAGCGCCATTAACCAAAGCTTACATAATTTCAAATCAACTGTGTTTTATGCATTTGCATTAAAGTTTTGAAGTTTAGTTTAAAGTCTTGGTTATAATGTTTATTTGAAAATATTCTTGTTAAATTCAACTATGTATTCATATGTATTCATAATATGTTTCGGGTGTTTTCGAAAATGTAGCTATTATTAACCAGTGCGTATCAAGTGCGCCATTTAGTTGCAATCAACTACGAAATTGTTTGATTAGGCCCTGTAATCAGTTCTTGCGAAATTTTCGTAAGAATTTTGTCATTTATCTCTACACGGAAATTTTTTTTTGCGGAGAGTTACCACATATCTTTGATTAACCTTGAATATTTAATTTTTAACTTATGTCGCGTTGCTTTTAGTTGTTAAAGTTATCAAAATGTCAAAATTCCGCTCCCAAACAATTGATTTCGTACGAAATAACGTGGGCGTAACAACCCTGTAATTGATTTTGGCTACGAAATTTTCGCAAAGGGCTGGGTACCAGGCAAATGAAAAGTGAGCGAAATTTTCGTTTCATGCAATTTTCATTATTTTTTATACACGTACTTCTTAAGGCAACGAAAATTTCATTAAAACTGAATACCAGGCTTTATGCACTGGTACTCGGTTCAACAGCTTTATTTGTCGTGTACGTTATTCATATCATACGAGTAGCACCAAGTTCATAGCATAGTACAAGTTGTAATATTAGCAATACAAATTGTTACTGTGTAAATGAAGAAGAAGTAATTACTAAATCCAAAACATTATTTCAAACCACTGTGCGTTTGTGGTCGGACTTACACGAGAATGCAGTAGTGGCAAAGGTGCTGGTTGGCCATTCAGGTCGCTTCAGTGAAAAGGGGAAACAAAATAATAAAACAAAAATGTGAAACGAAAACGTCAACCATGTCTGGGATCGGTTTTTTTTGGGTCTGTTTTTTGTATTTCTCTTTTATCGTTTGTCGGTGTTGTTGTTGTGTCTTGTTTGTCTGAAGCGAAGGCCGTCTGGAGTTGTCAAAGCAAAACAACAACAAAAACGTTCGAAAAAATCGGAATTTGAGAAAAAAAAAATACAATAAGAAGAACAACAACACAGACACAACAGCAGCGTCAGTCAGCGACTGAATAAAATGTATCTTTCGAGAGTCTGTCTATTTTAGTCATATTCATAAATATTGCACCAGATACAAGACAACAACTACAACAATCCGCACTTTGGCTGCCGGTGTATTTTTTGTTTACTTGTTCTTCTTCTTTAGAAATACAAACAAAAACTGGAAACACTCTATCCCATGATAAGAATAACCCAAGGGTAATTTGACACATGTTAGTACTGAGAAGGCTAAAATTGAATCACTTCTAAACGATTTACTACTTAGGAAATGCACAGATGAATGATTCAGAGAGATGGACAAAAATATCAGGACTGCTAAACTAAACGAAATCATGAATCTCACAGTGTTTTGCATGCGAATTTTTGGAAAAGCATCTTTGAATGTGCATCTTTGTATGTAACGGGTGCGCCATCTTTTATTTCGGTATAGCTACTAACTTTGACAGTTGCTGTCAGAGCACATGTTTTCGAATGCCAATTCATTGCCATTTTTTGTTGCTGTAACACCCGAGATGCTGGAAAAAGTTATGAACAAAGGACACATTTTGCCGTGGCTAATAGAGGCGGTCATTTTATAGATGTTGTTTTCAAAACTAGTCCAGATGAGGTGTAAAGGATTAAAGTAAATAAAACTATTACTTCAATGGAAATTGTTGTTTATTTAGTTACACTGTTTGTAATTTTTTAAGTCTTGGCAATATAACCATATACGGACACCACTACGTGATAAAAGACAAAAAAAAAAGACCAGTGTCTCCCAGTTTTGCCCAAAGTCATGGACTTTTTTTATGGGCCCCCAAAGAATTGGGGCCTCGGTGTAATTTTTGCTAAAAGTGATAATTTTGTCAGGCTCATATGTTGAAAACCGTTCGGAATTTTGATTTACTCCCTGAGGGAAAGTTGTAGCTCTAGTAAAGAAAAAACAAATTAAATTCAACAATTTTCGAGAAATTTTTCACTACCTAAACGGTGTTAAGAATCATTTATAGGAAGTTCATATGTTCTAGAAAGCTGTTCGTTTGTTCTTGTTTTTGTAGTTGATTGTTTCCTGGAATTTTGAAGGATTTGCTATCTACGGACCTAAACACGGTGAAAAAAAGGGAAAAAAATCGAATTTTTTTAAGTTTTTTGCGATTTTGATCTGGAAGGTGAAGTTTTTTTGATTTTATATGTTCGCAATTTTTGTTCTTTATGACAAGAGCTACAACTTTGCCTCAGAGAGTAAATTCTGAACGGTTTGCAAGATATGAGCCTGAGAAAATGATCACTTTTTTGGAAAAATGACACCGAGCCAACAAATCTTTAGAGGCCCATAAAAAAAGTGAATGACTTTGGGCAAAACTAGGAGACACGGTCTTTTATTGGTCTTTTATCACCTAGTGGTGCCCGTATATGGTTATATTTTTTCATGTTGCACTGTGTTATTCAAGATTCTCATACCAACATAAAAGATGGCGCACCCTCAACTTAAACTCACGCCACTAATTGATTGTACCAACTCTAAACGCACTTGCTGCAACCCAATTGCGGTTGCCACAACCGAAATGAGGTTACCCGAAATGATTTTAGTTGCTTGAATTGAAATTCGGTTGAAACAACTTCGATTCATAATTGATTTTGTTACGGCAACCGAATTTACAATTATTTTCGTTGCATTCACTAACGGCTTTATTCACAAGAAGTTATGAGAGGTTTAAGTGGCGAATTTTATCCGGAGATCATATCTCAAACTTGTATAACTTTTTGTGAATAAGATCGTAAATCTTTATAATCTTTGCTATATTTTAAGCAAAGAAAGTAAAATAAAAAAATCGGTGCATAGTTTCGGTGTTATGGACCCCGACGTTTCGGATACTGTTCCACTAACTTTCCGTGTTAAGCCATTGATATCACTTTTATCTATAAAACAAATCATAACAAACTCAAAGAATAATGTAGCATTTTTCGATAAGTCGCTTAGTTATCGAGTTATCGGATGTTTACGTTTCTCAACCAAAAACGTAAAATTTTTTTTAAAATAATTTTTGTTTTGCTTGAAAAAAAATATTCGAAAAATCGCGCGATGTTTTTAAATTAATTTTTATTTTTGTTTTGTTAATTTTTCTAAATGTCAACATCCGATAACTCGATAACTAAGCGACTTATCAAAAAGTGCTACATTATTTTATGAGTTTGTTTTGAATTATTTTATACCAAAAAATGTTTTCAATGGCTTTTCACGGTACATTTACGCCATAACCCTCTCACATATCCGAAAATTCGGGGCCCATAACTCCGCAACTATGCATTTGCCCCGATTTTGACAGTTTACTTTTTTTTTTGCTTAGAATAACGTATTCTACCCCCTCGTGGTTGTTTTTTGGAGTGTAAGCCGTACAATAGATCTGTTCCCAAAAAAAAAAATTAAAAATAGAATCCCGAAATCCCGGGATTTTTCGGCATCCCGGGATTTTGGGATTATATTTTTAATTTTTTTTTTGGGATCGGGATTTCAAAAATCCCGAATAGCGGGATTTTTTAAAATCAGTCCCGTTTAGCATCCCTAGTAGCTACCCATTATTTTCCCCATACCATGTATGAGTTACAAATGGGATGGGGTAAATACGAACTTTGATTTAAAGTGCGAGATTTATCTCATACCATTAAAAAAGATATTGGCATTCGACCACAAAAAATTGCCTTATTTTGCTCCAGATTTTATTATTCTTTGTTAATAGATCTTTTATTTTTATTAAAATCTTAATTTTGAATCATTTTGGGTTATGGGGCACCTGTATTTGGATTACCCCCATACAAAATCAATCAAATTGTCCTATTTTTCTACCAACTGGCCTGAGGTGTTTGCTTGTCAATATTACAGATTTTGCATGCGTAGGATGTCAAGCATTTTATGACACATCTGTCAATACATTCCAATCTAGAAACTATATACTACAAAAAATTTAAAAATCACCAATCAAAATTTTTCCCAATCTCGCAAAATCATTTTTTTAACTGACCAATCAATATAAGCACGTTGCTGGCTATAGGGTAAATATTCCAAGGTGAACAAGGTTACATTCAATACCATTCTCAATGCCTTATCTTTAAAAAATACAATATAAAAAATTATTTTCATTTTTTTTTGAGAAGTGGTGTTTCCAAAACTAAGATTCGCACCCAACAATTTTCAGAGCCTCAGAAATTCACAGTCAAAAATGATCCAGTTTCAACCCAATGTATTCTGGTCAGCGTCTGATCCATAGTCATTGCGGCAGTGGGAAAAATGCAATATCACGGTGGGCTTGATTTCCAGTACGTCTGGCAATACTTCAGTCAGTTGCAACGCGAACCGCGACAGAGCGGTATAAGGAGAAGCGGAGTGGGGAACCCCGTTTGGTTAAGAAGAAAAAACCGCTGTGAAGAAAGCGCGAGAATGAGAAAATCCATATTAAAGACGGAAGAATGAGACCCGTAAATTCTATCGAAAAATACAAAGCCAAACCGACGGAAATGGATTAGGGTACCCCCTTTTGAACAGGACGGGAATCTTGTCACAGATGTGCAGAGTATGTTGGGAATATGGAAAGATCACTTCAATATAGATGAGGGTGTTGAGCAAATACGATACAGGACGATGGCATCGACTAACAAAGGCGAATGTAGAACTGAAATTTGCCGGCTTACGAACAACAAGGCTGCTTTTGCTGATGGACTACCGGCTGAGCTGTTTCAGGCTGGCTGCAATGAGTTGGGATGAATCCGCATGAATCCGCTCTTATCCAAACTCTGGCTATACAAATGCATGCCCGACGATTTAAGTCTTATCAGCTGATTTGGCTAGAAGTTTGACATATACATTTTCTCTGGAATGGGGATGGTTGTCTTTACTAGAGGTGTACGCCGATTGTTATTGCTTCGGCGGCGGCGCAGAGACCCGGCGGCGGCTTTCCCGTTTTTAAAAAAGAAGGTGAACCGAGTATATGTACAAACTATCGTAGAATAAGCCTTTTATACATCGCATCCTCTGAAAGGTCCTCTGAAAGAGTAAAGCCTTTTGTTGCAGACCTGATTGGACGTTATCAGTCTGCCTTTAGGCCTGGGAAGTCATCTATCGATCAGATATTCACTTTACGACAAAATAAAGATTATACGGGTAGCCCGAAAGGGGGAAAACTGTACAAAGCTATGTGGAAGCTCGGTATTCCTATTAAGCTGACACGTCTTTGTTGAATGACACTGACCGACACGAAGTCCTCTGTAAAGATTGGTAAAGATATCACCGAACCATTTAGTGCGAGGTCAGGCCTCAGGCACGTCGACACCCTGTCATGCGATCTCTTCAACACATTAATTGAGATCATCGCCAGAAAATCTGAGGACAACACGGACAAAATTATCACCAGCAAAAGTTACATGCTCCTCGCGTATGCTGATGATTTAGAAATCATTGGGCGAAATCTGCGAGAAGTTACTGCAGTATGTTCGAGAATTGAGAAGGAATCCGCAAATGTGGATTTGGCAGTAAACGAAAACAATATACAATTAATGGTTTCGACGAGTAGAAGAACCACCCGATTGGATCATTGATAACCGTTATAAATTCGAGGTGGTGGACGAATTTTTTTACGTCGGATGTGCCGTCAACAGAAGCGGTAACGTCAGCCTTGAAATCATACCAAGTATTGTCCTTGCAATCAGGTGTTATTTCGGGATAACCAAGCAGTTCAGAGATAAGACCCTCTCTCGAGAAACGAAGATCCAACTATGTCATACTCTCATGCAACCTGTCTTGCTTTATGGCCCAGAATCCTGGGTCATATCGCATGCTGATGAGACATCACTGAGAGTCTTTGAGAGAAAAATTCTCCGAAAAATATATGTTCCTATAATAGAAAACGACGAGCATTGACGACGTATGAACCACGTGCTGTATAATCTGTATCCCGACATCGACGTAGTTATGCGTAACAGAAAGGGCGTTTACGCTGGCTTGGCCATGTCAATAGAATGGACCAGAATGAACCAGTACGGAAGGTATTCGAAAATGTATTGAAGGACAACGATATATATTTAGGACGACTAAGACTTCTCTGGAAAGACCAGGTTGGAATATTGCCTGCGAAAGCTTGGTGTTACCAACCGGATGAGAAAAGTTAAACATCGAGCCGGTTGGGGAGAGATGTTATCCTCTTTTTGTAAATCCCTTGACCCCTCTTAATGTTATCCACTTTTCGTGTTCACGGGAGAACCTTGGTTTTTTCATAGGAAATTCTACGCGTTGAATTCATGACAGACCTGCTCTCAGAGTGGCCACTTCAGTTAAACCATCGCCTCGTGTTTGTCGAGCTCCATAAATTATCTGATCTTATTCCCATCCAGCTCGCATTGCATGGTCTTTACTCACCCGCCTCTATCGGATGCGTCCTATATTCCATTGTTAGTAATAAGTATTGGCCCATTGTCAAACTTCTGCTTTATTGCTTGCAAAAGATTTCCGTTGTCGAGGTTTACCATCAGCCAACCATAGCCGACTCGTTCGCACCGTTCATTTCCTAAGACACCATAGAAGTCCACATGATCCCCAAGCTGTCAATGGTGTAAAAGATGTTTAGTTCTTCGTTGCACTTGAGTACTGTTAAAGGTCTAACATTTTGTGACGACATCGCCAAGATCGCCACTGAAAATTGTCACGCAACTGTGTGAAGACTTTCTTACCTTGAGTTAAGATATTCACGCCAGTGGGTCCACTGTAGGAATTCGCTTTCCAAGGTGGCTCAAGGCCCGGATGTTAATACAATCTTCTGGCTTCTAATAGTGGAGAACTTTCAAATTTTCTCTTTGTACTTGAGTGATCTCCTAAGTCTCTGTTTGTAACTACTACTATAGTCAGGAAGACAATAAATATTTAAAATATAAGGTATCGATGAACAGATTTATGACTTTTCTCCAATCCATCGTGTATCCGCCAGTATAGCAGTTGATTTGGCTAGAAGTTTGACATATACATTTTCTATGGAATGGCCATAACAGCGTTTTCCTATCTTCTAGCGACAGTTCTGTCCATAGAGTAATCTCATACTAGAGACATTAGTTGGCTCATCTGGCGTTTCCTTTCACACTCTTCTTGATGCGGTCGGTGTGATAGAGAAATGTTTGACGAAAAGTGACATACACCAGGTGGAATTACAATAACGTTTTGCTTTAATTTTTCTTGTCATTTTGGTGAAAAACTGTGAAATTTAAATGTGTTTTAACCTTTTTTATTGACTGTTTTTGTTAGCATACATTTGTGTTGTATTTAACACAATAATTTTAAAACATAAAACGAAATGCCGTTGTTGATATTATGTTCGTTGATTTGAACCATTGCCTCTATCTGGTATTAGTAAAGCAATTCTTTTCAACATCAAACGTAAATATCACACCAGGCCAAATGTCATAAATTTGGTGGGAGAACTATTGGGTCTACTATAAGTATTAGTCTATGGCTCTGTCTTGGGTTTAAACTGTAGACGAATACACTGAAAGAAAAACGCTTCGGGGCATGGACGAAACATTTTCGTTAATATTTTTACGTTGTTATAGTGAAAAGTGTCGTATATCCGACAATTTGGTAATCGATGCATCGACAAATTTCATACTTGACTTCATTGACAATTTTTCATATCGTTGCTGCAACAACTTACATGTCGTTCCTGCAACAATTTTATTTAATTTGAATTTTGTAGAAAAATGGTTTGAAAATTGAAAAAAAGTAAAGGCATAAGTTTTAAACTATTGATATTTGGTTTATCTCTTACTTGTTTAGTTTATATTTATTATTTATTTATTTTGGAAGTTTGTCAACATTTTTAGTTGACGAAACAATTTCGTTATTGTAACGAAATTAATTTTTATGATGGTATAGAGAGAGAAGCAGTCGAAAAAATGAGCGAGCGTAAAAAAGAAGCCAACACGAGAAAATGGTGTGGGTGAGTGTTGGGTCACGTACACATCCTAAATCAGTTCCATTGCAACAACCGAAGGTGGTAGACATATTTCTCCGCCGGAATAATTTAAATAAATTTTTTAAAACACACTAGTTAGTTATACTTAGTAATAATCTTTTATTGTGAAACCTAAATTGTGTGAATTTATGTGTTTGCTGTGATCGTTTGTGTAACTTGAGAATCTAGAAATCAAATAGATAAATAAAGAGAATGCTAGGAGCAACACGACAGCAAAGAAAGTGATGCATCGATAGCAGAAAAACTACCCCGAAATATATAACTGAACATTTGTGTGTGTGTATGCGCGTGACGGTACAAGTCGCAACAAAATGTTCGTGTTTTAATCATAATTCGGTCGGGCGTATTCCGTCGTGTTGGTATTTGACTGACATACATTTGTGACCGAAGTGGAGTTGGCCCACCATGGCAGGCCCACTTTTCTGTACAACATTAAAATAGCCCCAATCGATTGGCAGAGTTCTAAAGTCAATTCTCAAATTTCATACTTGACTTCATTGACAATTTTTCATATCGTTGCTGCAACAACTCACATGTCGTTCCTGCAACAATTTTATTTAATTTGAATTTTGTAGAAAAATGGTTTGAAAATTGAAAAAAAGTAAAGGCATAAGTTTTAAACTACTGATATTTGGTTTATCTCTTACTTGTTTAGTTTATATTTATTATTTATTTATTTTGGAAGTTTGTCAACATTTTTAGTTGACGAAACAATTTCGTTATTGTAACGAAATTAATTTTTATGATGGTATAGAGAGAGAAGCAGTCGAAAAAATGAGCGAGCGTAAAAAAGAAGCCAACACGAGAAAATGGTGTGGGTGAGTGTTGGGTCACGTACAGATCCTAAATCAGTTCCATTGCAACAACCGAAGGTGGTAGACATATTTCTCCGCCGGAATAATTTAAATAAATTTTTTAAAACACACTAGTTAGTTATACTTAGTAATAATCTTTTATTGTGAAACCTAAATTGTGTGAATTTATGTGTTTGCTGTGATCGTTTGTGTAACTTGCGAATCTAGAAATCAAATAGATAAATAAAGAGAATGCAAGGAGCAACACGACAGCAAAGAAAGTGATGCATCGATAGCAGAAAAACTACCCCGAAATATATAACTGAACATTTGTGTGTGTGTATGCGCGTGACGGTACAAGTCGCAACAAAATGTTCGTGTTTTAATCATAATTCGGTCGGGCGTATTCCGTCGTGTTGGTATTTGACTGACATACATTTGTGACCGAAGTGGAGTTGGCCCACCATGGCAGGCCCACTTTTCTGTACAACATTAAAATAGCCCCAATCGATTGGCAGAGTTCTAAAGTCAATTCTAGTTACCTTTTCAGGATGTTATATGTAATCTAAAATTCACGACAGTGATATGAGAAGAGATCCTTAAAAAGGATGAAATTTAATATGTTTAATGTACGTTTCAGAAAAAAGTTCGCAAAGGTTAAAAAAGATAAAAATTTTTTCATTTCTTTGTATGGTTTTACTATTACTAGAAAATTTAGAAATAAAAACTCAAGGACTATGAAACAATACAAGATCCTCAAAATAGGTGAAAACGAATTGCCGCGAAATATTTATAAGAAATCTTCTCAGAAAATTAAAAAAAAATTGGAAAATTTTCACACTTAATATTCACATATGTTGTTGAAAATTAGAAGCAGTAATTTCATAAAAAATGTCAAGGACATTGAAACAGACTAGGTGCTTAAAATCGAAGAAAACCAATATCTCCCATATATATGAAAACTTCTCAGAAAATTAAAAAAAGTTTGGAAAATTTTCACACTTTAATATTCTGATATGTTGTTGCAAATACCAAGTAGAAATTTTATAAAAAATTTCAAGGACATTGAAACAGGTCTAGGTCCTTAAATTCGAAGAAAACCAATATCCTCCATATATATGAAAATTTCTCAGAAAGTTTTCATATACAAATATGGTTGATATTGGTTTTCTTCGATTTTAAGGACCTAGACCTGTTTCAATGTCCAAAAATTGTTATCAAAACACCTGTGTCTATTTATTTAGAATTTCCAATATATAATTTCAAACACACTTCAAAACATTCATTGCAACAATTAACCAAAATCATTTTAGTAATGAAACCAATTCATTGCAACACTGACTCAAATTTGTTGCATCAATGAAAAAAATTCATAGCAGCAATGATCAAATTCAATGCAGCAATGAAGCAAATTCCTTGCAAGAACGATACTTATTCATTGCAACAATGAAACAAGTTCATTGAGGCAACGAAACAAATTCGTTGCAATAATGAAGCAAATTCAATGCAGCAACAATAAAACTTTCACCACAGTAACGAACAGTTTGCAGTTGATGAACACATTTCCATAGCGGGAATGAAACGTTACGTTAGCGCACTTTCGATGACAAAAGTTGTTGGGGTGATGATCATTTTCATCCCTGTGACGATGCTTTTCCGTTCAGTGTAGTCTTCGATAATGTCAGTGACCTCGTAAGTTTGCATCAATTTTAATTGCCTGAATTTAGTGCCCACCATACTAAATCATCATATTTCTTACCTTTAAAATTTCCTTAAAACACAAAAAGTGTCATTGGCTTAAATCTGTATTATTTCCTCTGATGACCTAGTTTTTATTTCTTTTACAAACAGCTTAATGATGTCCCCAATATACAACTACGTCAGTTCTTGCTGCCAAGAGTGACAGCAGACTATATTGTTGCCAGCAGCAGACAATATACGGTTGCAACAACTAGGTTGCTGGCAAACATTGTAAGATGTTGTCGCTGTAGTTGTTGTCATTGTCGTCGCCTTCGTTCTTATTACCCCGATTTAATGTGCCGATTCTGATGGCACTCCTCGTTTCGGTTTATCTGTCTAAGTTGCCGACATGTCATTGAGTTTGGCAAAGGGTCAACTTAATGTCTTACCTGTTTCGTGCCTCCTCGCGGCAATATACCACCAACCACTAAACACCACTTAGTGACTTCAACAGCCACCTTAACGCATGTATGCCAATGGCTAGGAATTTTAAATGTTAACCAACTACGCGATGATTGACTCTTTTACAAAGGATAACGGAACTAGGTTTCAGTAGAAATGATACATTTTTCCAAGTGAAAATTGTCAATTTCTTCGAAAAGTCGTGTTCCGAAGTTTCCATATCAAATATGTATCTACATATGTCAGAGCGCTTAAGACGGTTTTTAGCAAAAGCTGGATTAAGTGTACTACGATGTCCACTGGAGTTGCAATAACTGCCAAATCCAGTTTGTGTTTAACTTCATCTATATATCAGGCAGTTGTACACCAGATATTGTTTACTTACCTACACTGAAAGAGTTTTCTTCATAATATTAATGAAAATTTCTTCATTAAACATTCTTCATTAATCCAATGAAGTTTTTCATAGATTTCATAGATCCTATGAATAAAATGTTATGAATTTTACGAAATTTACGAAACGTGTTCGTAGAAAAATTGCATCAAAAATTCTTCATTTATTGTATGAAAACATTTCATTATCGTTATGAAAATTTTTATTAACAATTCCATAACAATAGTTTTAGAAATTTACTACAATTTTTTTATACATTTCATGAAAAAAGATTTTAAAAATAATTTTCGAACTTCATTCTTCATTAACGTATATACATATATATTTTAGATCCCCACATTTATTTCTGCTGGATTGTGAAATCGGAATATGTAACTATAAAAATAGAAGGGAAAATTCAAAGACAAGTAACACGATTCAACACGAACAAACAAAGTAAACAACAAAGTACAATAACAAAATACACTGAATTTGACAGTTGGGCCATAAGAAAGCAAAACCAGCTGTTCTAATGCGTCAACCACTACTGGTTCAGCCATGGATTTGGCACAAACATGCAGAATTATTGAAATTGTTGTTGGAGATGTCGATGTACAGCATGAAAACTAAAGCAAAAGGGTTAAGAAAAGAATAATACTTTTAAGAAAAGATTAATAGTTTAGTGTTACAACAGAGTTGGAGCCGGCAACATAGAAATTATTATATTTCTAGCGTGGTGTTTTGCTATATTTCTGGACTTTCTGACTCTTCGCTGTTTTTGCAAGACCTAAACGGCAACAACACATATTTTCGTATTTATCTTTGCGCGATGAAAACTAATATTCGCTACAAACACGATAAACAATCGTCATTATTCCCCATGATTCTCATCCCCTCTCTCTGTGTAAATGCTTCATAGAATCTATGAAACATATTCGTAAATTTCATGAAAGATTTTCATAGGTCCTATGCAACTGATTCATAATTATTTTGACAAATTTTCATAGATTTTAGGAAGCTTTCGTAGATTTATGTATATATAATCTATGAAATATTTCACATGCGGTATGAAATATTTTCATAGAATCTTTATCATAGAATTTATGTACCACTTTCATAGATTTTACGAAGTTTTCATAAAAAGTTTCATAAATTTAACTTCATGGAATCTATGAAAATCTTTCGTAGATTCTATGAAATGTTTCCTTGGCTGAAAAATAATAAAACATTTAATAGAATCTATGAAGAAATTCATAGGTATTATGAAGATAATTCTCTCAGTGTAATTAATATGTCAGAACCGCACATGGAAAATTCCTTCTCACGATGCCCACATAAACAATTTGGAAATGCACATAACTCGTTTTTCCTTCTCGGCGCAGATATTACTCGGTTTCCTTGATATAAAATCTTAATAACTGTATACTATGTAAGCTATCAATTTCCATATATGATAAAGCTAATTTGAAACATTGTTTCCAGAACATTAACTGTGACGCTACCTCGGCGATTATATAGTTTCCTGTTACATCCCATGAATGGATATGGGAGATCTTCTCACAATCTGTGAGCTGTGCGTTTTACAGTTTCACACTAACTGATTGATACCTACGGATTTACCCCGGTTCCGAACGGTATTTTGAGAAGCTTTTTCATAGCTAATTACTAGACAGTGACGCCGTCACTAAGCGGGGTGACCGTCGTCGAAAGAAATGTAAAGTGGTCAGAGCAGGCATCGAACCCACTTTATCGTATACAAGAGTCGCGCACACTCATCTTTGCACCACCGATGGCCAAAGTGGACAAATCGACCTCGGAGATGGACGAGAATATAATTTAAGTTTAATTTAACTCAGTTCTTCTGCTAAATGAACGGTTGCATTTCTTCTTCAAGGCTGCACAAGGGTTTCTGTTTGTAAAAATAGTTAATGGAAATTCTGTATCTTCTTTCCCAACTTTTGTCCAGTCTGACCACATAGTCGCATACCCGGTTGATAAAGCTAACCTTTTCACTGAAATAGTTGTAAATAAATTACATGTATTCATTTTAAATAGACAATTAGGGATTTTCAACAGAGACGCTACAAAAGTAAATCGATAGGGACAGCAAACGACGCCATATTTTTTCCCGCTCTTTTGACATTTCTCTTCAGTAAGGTTTGCCATTTCATCATGGAAAGACATACGAGCCAACAATGAGTCGAAATTATTAAAATTTACTACCGAAATTTGGACTCAGTGGCCTCAACTTTAAGAAGCCTCAACAATAAGCGATGAGGCTCATTTCTTGCTGAATGGCTTCGTCAATAAGCAAAATATGCGTTATTGGTCAGACAGCAATCCACACGTAATCCATGAGTCATCATTGCAACCCGAAAAAATTTCGGTTTGGTGCGGTTTATGGGCCGGCGGCGTCATTGGGCCGTACTTCTTCCGTGATGATCAAGACCGGCACATTACTGTGAATGCGAATCGCTACCGTTCAATTATAACCGAATATTTTTGGCCCCAATTGCATAATGTGGACTTGGAGGACATGTGGTTCCAACAGGACGTCGCCACAAGCCACACAGCGAATGCCAGAATCAATTTATTGGAAACCAAGTTTGGTGAACGTGTTATCTCACGAAATGGGCAAGTCGATTGGCCGCCTCGGTCATGCGATTTGACGCCGTTAGATTATTTCCTGTGGGGCTACGTCAAGTCTATGGTCTATGCCAACAAGCCAGCGACGATTGATGAACTTCGTACGAATATCGAACGTGAAATTGCAGCAGTATCGGCCGATTTATGCTTGAAAACCGTCGAAAATTGGGTTCAGCGTCTGGACTTCTGCAAGCGTGCCATGCAAAAGAAATCGAGTTCCATACATAATGACATCGAACGTACTTTCGCAGGAATAAAGAATTTCATTGGTATCTAAAACCGGTTTTGTTTTATTTAAAAAAACTTTTGTGGCGCTCTTATTGAAAAACCCGTTAACTATATAGAAAATAGTCCGCTTTAATGAGGCACTGAGAAGTTGGACATCACCGCAAAATGTTGGACAACCCCACAAAATGTTGGACATCACCGCAAAAAGGGGGAGAATCCCGCCGAGAGCGGATTCGTTTGTCAAGTTATGTGTTCTCCCATCGCTAGGGACGATGATTAAAAAAAATATAGCCGGTCTTTTCCTCAAAAAAAAACCGGTTGACCACTTTTCGAAACCACCGAAACCCTTTCTTAATACCTTAGTTAGAAATCGATCGGGAACTCTCTATTTTATACTCATTTTACCATTAACAGCCCAATTCTGGCATGGTTACACAAGTCACCACGGTTACTATTTGACAGGAATGTGACAATTGTCACAAATCGGTATTCTGACACATTTTTTTTGTGACAAAAGTAACAAAAACTGTTACCTGCCAAAGAGGAGGTAACAGCGAGTGCTAGCTGTTTTATTTGACGGAAAGTTGATACAAAATAATTTTATAAATTCTACAAGTAAACAATAAAACTGTATACGGGAAATATTAATAATATACAGGGTGATTCAGGAAGTTCCGGACAAATTTCTCCAGCGTATTCCTTGGCTCATTTCATGAAGAAAAGTCCACTAGGACCATGTCCGAAAATGCAAGGGTGCGAAATGGCAGCGGGTTCAAAATTTTCGGATTGCTGGTCGGAGGGTAGTAGGGTAAAGTTGCTAACATTACCAGATACAAACAATGGTGACAACTTTGTAACAATTTTGTGGTTACAATTTGATTGTTACCACATACACAGAATAGGGGTGTAAGAAGGTAATGCAAAATGTTATGAAAGGATCCGATGAAATAAAGAATTTTTCTGAAAACACTATAGCTTCGGGGGCGATAAAATCTATCGTAGATACAGTGGAAGAAAAACGCTTTGTCACAGGCATGAAGCACGTTCGTTAGTGTTTGTTACATTGCTCCAATGAAAACTTTCGTTCCTCCGGTGATTATGTCGGTTCTGCAATGAATTATACATTTTGGATGGAATTATTCAGCGAGACTACAAACTATTGGCAAAGTGCCGATATGGCCCTTTTTGCTTGCTGTGCTACTAATTGCTGTGATAGAAAATATTTCAATTGTGTTCAGAGTGAATATAGGAAATTAGATGAGAGTACGCATTAAACAGTGCCGTATGCAGGATTTTCTTTTTGGGGGGCTCAACTTGAAATTTAGCACAACATTCAAAAATTACCACTTAAAAACTTTCAGTTTTTATGAAACTTTTGTTGTCATAAGAAATACGCGCATAAAAACTAACGAAAATTTCATGAAGCGGTAATTTCGCTCACTTTTCATTTGCTTGGCACTCAGCACTTTGCGAACATTTCGTACGCAAAATCAATTACAGGGTTGTTACTCCACGTTATTTCGTGCGAAAGCAATTGTTTGGGATCGGAATTTCGATAGCATGCATTAAAAATAAAACGGAGTGCTTAGAGGAATTATAAATGAAATATTTCCAAGGTAAATTAAACACAGGTGGTAACTCTCCGCAACAAAATTGTCCGTTTAGAGATAAATGACAAAATTTCTTAGAAAAATTTCGCTAGAACTGAACCAACTACCCATTCGGTAAAATGAAACCCAGTAACAACATTCCTCATAAACTCAAATTAACCCTTATCGCTGTGGTGTCCTGTCGCATCTTTGACAGTTGACCTCAGAGTTAGCAACAGTGTCAGACAAAATCGACGACTATTTCATTAGAAATCGCAACAGCTATAAAACACTCAGGCACATGCAACATAAACAGAGAAGCACAGTAACAGAAACAGCATCAAATGCTAGTACAGACATAAAAATCAGTGTAGCCTGTGATGGGGAGACATTCAAATGACATTTTTCCAGACATCATCATCGTTGGTTTATGGTAAAATCAGCAAAACGACTCAATCGACTGAAGACGGAGTATAAAAAAGATTTTATACACTTTTTATGGGAATTCAGGGTAAGAGTGGTAAATGCCAGACCCACTGGCAAAGAGTTTTACTAAGATGCCTTCAGTCAATATACTAAGGGCAATCTTTGAAGCCTAGATCCAATTGTAATTGTAATTCAAAACGCAAATAAAAAGTCAGAGAAGGACTAAAGTAAGGATGAACCGCCTTCCAATTGATTCTATATCAATGGGGAATTAAATCCATCCTACTTATCCCAAGCTTTAAGTTTTCCTTGATTTACAGACAAACTTAACATAAACTTACAAAACTTTATAAACCAAATGTAAAAATACTTGAAAAGGAATAGAAATATGTACTAAGTAGCAGGATTTCCGGACAAAAAACAGAAACATACATAACCAAAAAAAAAAATAAATAAAAACGAACACATAAAAAAGTGTCTGAGATACTTTCCAACTTTTTTTTCGTGTGCGTTTGTTCCCAAACTGAGCTGATTATTCTGTCTGCCAACAAAGAAAAAAAAACATTAACAGACATCAGGCTGGAGAATCAAAATGGGAATTTAAGCCAAAACTTAGCATTCCCAAGGCGGTCAGGCCAGTATATGAACAGTGCAATGGACAAAACCCACAAGTTTTATAAAAACCAGACTGTCAGTGGGGGATTGACGCTCGTCCAGTTAATGTAGAGTATTGCTTAGTTTCTGTTAAGGCCACAAAGTTGCAGGATTATTTGTAGTCAATGATATGGTAATAAGGACATACCAAACGGGATGAGATTCATACACAATTGGGATAATGTACATATGTGAAAGGTTTCCCTCACATAAACTAGGACTGAAAGCAAATGCTTCGTCACATGAGGGACTTTGTTTGTCACCTAAACCAATATGTTCATCGAAAGTAAGGTAATCGTCTCAACGTAAATGATTTTATAAACTGATAAATGCTGTCACTGTGACGAAGATGTTTCATTGCTACGATGAATAAGTTTCATTGTAGCGCTAAATATATTTTAATGATGCTTTAACAATCTGGTTTGGAAACCGAGGCATTCATATAAAAAAATGGCTTCCCTTTACATTCCATGAAGGGATTGGAGAGAGCTTCTTACATCCAGTGAGCTATGCGATTTCTTGTTTTGGTCTCACTGATTAGGGCCTACAGTTTTATACCGATTTCGAACAGTATTGTAAGAAGCCTTTGTATGGTTACATACTCGATAGTGTCGCCGTCACTAAATGATGTGACCTCCGACAAAAGCAATGTAAAGTCATCAGAGCAGGGATCATGTACAAGACGTGCGCATATTGGCATTGCCCCATCGACGGCCAAAGGTAAGGTAAGGTATTTATTTGAGATATTTATATAAAGTTAACAATTGTATATAAGTACAGCAACGATGCCGACTTCCGAAGCATCCATATACATTTGTATTATGTACGAACTTTATCCTCAAACCCATGTTTTGACCATTCTATAACACAGCTCCAAAAATATAGACCGAGTTAAAATTTTCATATCCGATACTGACCGAGAGAAATTTAAAAATCGAGTATAAATATTGAATTGAGCGAATTCTCGTGATAACATGTCTAAAGGCTTAAGATTTCTTATATCCTGTTCCCCGATATCGAACGTCCATGTTTGTATTCGAAAAAAGTAAATTTGTGCTGATAAAACAATTATAATTGATTCGCCAGCTGCAGAAGTTTTTTCTCATCAAGTGTTGTTTGGTTGAAAAGGGTGCAAGACTGCACGCTGTCTAGCACACTTAGGCTGAAGAAGCCCATTGCGATACCTGCAGTTTCCTCCATAACAACTAATGACTGGTCATCTAGCCAATGTGCCCTTTCGATAAATTTGTCTATAAGACCTACAGGAATATCCTGTAGGGCTACGGTGCTAACTAACTGTGTACCGAATATCCTACTTCTCAGTCCTGCCAGAGCAGGGCAATCCAAGAGAAGGTATTTCGTCGTTTCCTCGCCCTCTTCCATGCAACATCTGCAGAGAGTGGAGTTTCTATGTCCCAATCTTAGGGCGTGTTTCCTACAAGACAATGTGCCGCAAGTGTTCCTATCATTGTGGATAACCTGCCTCTCGGCAAGTTAAGTAGTTGCCTAGTCCTCTGCCTGTCCACCTGTGACCCTGGCTTGTTTGCAAGTTGAAGTATTTCTCCACTTGTCCTTGAACATATTATCGGCCCACTGCCTGATCTGTAAACGGTAGGTAGAGATTGGCATACTAACACCTTCTTTTGCCGGAAGAACCTGTGCCGTAGTGCCCTGTCTAGCTAACGCATCCGCTACGCAATTGCCTGGAATGTCGCTGTGTCCCGGTACCCAGATGAGCGCTAGGTGATGAGTGGCATTATTTCACCGTCAGGGACGTAGCAAACATGGCTTCCAGGGATTTTATGGCAGCCTGGCTGTCTGTGTAGATACATATTCCCCGCAGGGTTGTGACACTACTTTTCAGTAGTTCAGCAACCTCCAGTATGGTGGTAATTTCCGCCTGAAATACACTACAGTGATAAGGCAGCTTGAAGGAGGTATTTACATTTAGGTGCGGTGAATGGACCTCATAGCCTACTTGCTCGTCCAACTTTGATCCATCCGTAAAAAATCTGATACTACCCGTTTCCCCTGCCAGTGACTTTTCCCAGGTATTCCTGTTCGGAATAGAAGTCCTTAGATTTGTCGCTGGTAGAAGGTAGGGGATACAGTAGTCCGTTTTTACGGGAATAGAGTTAATCCGGTGTAGTAATTCAGCGTGTCCGGAATGCCCCGATATCAAAATCTCTGATGTAGCGGCTGCCGGTTCGACCATGATATGAGGAGTACAGATGCTCAGGATAACACTGAGTGCAGTACCTGACGTCATGCCCATTGCCCCACTAACGCTAATCAGTGCTGATCTTTGAATTTGCATCAAGGAATTCAGAATATATTTCTTTTGGAGAGACCTCCACCAAACTACGATGGCATAGAGAAGTATAGGTCTGACTATTGTCGTATAAATCCACATGGTGATCTTAGGAGACAGTCCCCAGCGCTTTCCTATCGCACCTTTACAGCAGTACAGAGCAACATACGCCTTTTTCGCCCTCTCCTCCACATTCGGTTTACAAGACATTTTTCTATCGAGAATTATTCCCAGAAACTTGATTGCATTAGCACCCCATTAACTGACGGCAGTTCAAATGCGGGTATTTTATATTTACGAGAGAACAAGATGAGCTCGGTTTTAAGTG
Source organism: Phaonia tiefii (assembly GCA_963931995.1). Classification (NCBI taxonomy): domain Eukaryota; kingdom Metazoa; phylum Arthropoda; class Insecta; order Diptera; family Muscidae; genus Phaonia; species Phaonia tiefii. The sequence continues at coordinate 149,841,402 of OZ008369.1, read as the reverse complement.
GGTTAAGTGATAGTCCGTTGTTGGCGGTCCAGTTCGAAATCAGACTAAGTAGGCTGGTTGCACGATTGCTAAGTACATTGAGGTTTCCACCCGTAGAGATGATAGCAATATCATCGGCATAGGCAAAGACCTGGCATTCGGCCTTGTCCAATTCAAGAAACAGTTCATTGACAGAAGTTAACCATAATAGTGGAGACAGAACTCCCCCCTGCGGTGTCACCGTGTTAATTTTCCTGGCAATTGTTACACCATCCCATTTAGCTTTGACGGCTGTATCCACCAGGAGCTTCCCAATTAGGCGTGTCACTAAGCTGTCGACTCCTAGATTCTGTAACGACCTAAGAATCGCCGAAGGTTGAATGTTAGTGAAGGCTCCCTCGATGTCCAGGAAGGTCCCTAGAGCGAAGACCTTATTCTCAAAGGAGTTTTCTATTATGCTGACTATAGAGTGGAGAGCCGTCTCAGTTGACCTGCCGTTTATATAGGCATGCTGAGAACTCGATAGTAGATTCTGTGGACGATTACTTCGAACATGAATGTCCAGTAACCTTTCAAATGTCTTAAGAACAAACGATGATAGACTGATTGGTCTAAAGTCCTTTGGTTTGACATGAGAGCATTTGCCAAGTGTAGAAACCAATTAAACAATAAACCCACCTCAAAAAGGACGAAGAGGACCCGTAATCCTTAGAAAATCCCACTTTTATTTTCCACGGCCGATTCTAAAATCCACAGGCAAAAATGTTTCCCAAATATTTAAACCCTCAAACTGGATATTCAAGGTCGCTACCGAAACACTGCTTTGAAAGGGACCAACAAGCTCGGTGAAAGTTGAAGATATCGATTTATTGTATTTGACAACCCTTGCTGAAATTTTCTGAGCACCATTCTCGTGGAACATTTGAATACAAAAGAGTCCCGTTTTAAAGTACCTTTTTGACAAAGAATGGAAATATAAGGTGTTAATATAGAGGATTGAAATGTTTTTCGAGAAAAAGTCTCATTCAATTTCTCTGAAGACATCATATCTCGAAAATGCGCTACGGATTTGGCCAATATAGTTCTTTTTGGACATTTTACAAAATCTGTTTCAGCTGAAGATACAAATTTAATCACCAAAAAACAAATAGGGGGACCTAAAGGGAGGCAGTGTGACCTAAGGGGCTATTTAAAAACTGGACTTCACGACACAGATATTTGAATAAATATTAGAAAATCACAATTTTAAAAACAATATCGCAGCAAAAATCTATACCTAATATCACCGTCGGTGGTGCAATGATTAGTGTGTGCGGCTCTTGTACATGAGAACGTGGGTTCGATTCCTGCTCATACCACCTTACATTTTCGTTCGATGACGGTCACCTCGCTTGTCAAAATACCGTCAAAACCGGTGTAAAACTGTAGGTCCCAACCAGTGAGTGTAAAGCTAGAAAGCGCACTTCTCACTGATGTTCTGGGACACCATTTTTTTTTCTAAATTGTGGTATTTTAGTATTTATTTAAATATCTGTGTCGTGAAGTGCAGATTTAAAATATGGGGGGCTGATGAAAGCTGCTACCAAAAGAAAACTTGATGACTTTTTTTCCAGCTAAGTAATCTGGATTTGTTTTTTTGTTTTTGTAGATTGCTCCTTGGATTTAATGAAAATGGACAACTGGGACACTGAAAAATGAATATGGAATGTCCGCCGCTATCACGCATTGGAGTCTGTAGTTTTGGTTCACAGAGAATATAGGCGCACGTTTAGCGGCGATCATCCGAGTCGATGTACCATTACCAGACTAGTGAATAATTTTGCAGAGCATGGGACAGTCACTAGAGGCCTTATAATCGAAACCCTTCCGTTCGAGCAGAGGAAACTATTGCTGCAGTAGCTGCTGCCATACAAAGCCACCACAGGGTTTCAACAAGGATATTCTCTACTCAAATGGGTGTCAGTAGGCAGACTATGCAGACAATAAGGACAAAAAGGATTTGAATTTATTCCCCTACAAAATTCAAATGGCTAATTAGTTTAATGTAACAGTCTTACCGATTCGATTGGAATTTTGCAGGAAGATGGTTGGAAAGGTGGAAGAGGATGAGAAGTTGCTGAATTGTTTTTTTCATGGCTGATGAGACTCATTTCGATCTGAAAGACAACGTAACCAAACAAAATTGTGGCAAATGGAGTACTTCCAACTAGAGATGGGCGCGAGTCATGTGTTGGTGTGAGTCATGTGCGATTCACGCGTGAATGTGAGTAGCACCAAATTGTGCTCACGTTTGCGTGCGCGAACGTAAGTAGAGCAAAAATCTACGTGCATGAGCATTCGTGAGTTCAATATTATCCGATGCTACGCATAGTCTTGGCCATGAGAGGTCAACTTAAAAAAACCACTCGTATTTTCATTAAAGATTTTCTTGGAGTAAAAGTTTTACACTTCTTTCATTATTCCTCAAATAGGCATAGGCATTTCATATGGCAGTGTGGTTTCGATTCTAAATGATCAGTTAGGTTTAAGAGAGCTGTCTGCAAGATGGGCGCTGCGTTTGGTCTCAATTGACCATAAACGTAATCGTGTGACAACTTCAAAGGATTATTTGGAGTTGTTTAACCGCAATTTAAAGGAGTTTTGTAACTGTGGATGAAACATGGATCCATTACAACACTCCGCAAACCAAGCAGCAGTCTAAACAATGGGTATCTCTGGGTCAACCGGTTGCGAAGAGGGCCAAGGTAAGTTTGTCAGCCAATAAGGTGATGACAACAGGTATATTTTGGTATGCACGCGGGATAATCCACATGGATTAACTTCAAAAGGGAAAAACAATAAACGGCGAATATTATGCCAACTGATTGGACCGATTTAACGAGGATTTAAAAAAAACGACCCAATATGGCCAAGAAAATAATTAGTTTTCATCAAGATAATGCAGGGGTGCACACGTGTGCAGTCTCAATGGCAAAATTCCATGAATTGGGCGGCGAATTGGTACCTCATCCGCCATATTCTATTTAGCCCCAGTGTCTATTTCCTATTTCCAAACTTAAAAAAATGGTGAGGTGGAAAGAGATTTACCACCAATGATAAAATTATTGAACAAACAAATGCCTACTTTATGGACCTCGACAAATCCTATTTTTTGGAAGGGATACAAAAATGGGAGAAACGTTGGACTAATGGCCAGTTTTTAAGTGGGTAGTTAACTATCAGATTTCTTAATCGTAATTGAAAGATAATTCGAAGTTAACTTTGCATTTTGTTTTTCAGTGGGAAGTTAAAGTATGCCTTTATACTGATAACGATTATGGCAACCCTTATATTCTTATTGGACAAAACATCTGTGTTGGGTTAAATACCAAAACAACAAACAGGAGCAACCAAATGGAATTATGTAAAATAAGAAGTAAATGCATAAAATCGAAGTCATTTTATCAAAAATGTGTAAAAAATAATGTTACCGCAATAATTTAACGATCTAGGCTCAAAGTATATGTACAAATACTCGAAACAGAAACATGTATTTTATGCAATCTTACATTTCTCATTTTGACAGTCAGTAATGTGATTGTCAAAATCATATGGGTCTGACTACAAGTTAACCAACCAACATTGGGTGGTTAAATCATTGATAACCATTGACTGAAATACAAAATTCGATGTTTAACCACTATTTAACTAAGAAACAATGATCACCACTGACTTAAAACTGCCCATAAGTGTATTGAGCTAAAAGGAGATTATATTGAAAAATAAATTTTGTTTTGCAAAAAAAGCTGTGTTCCATTCAAAAAGTCACGGACTTATTGATCCGCCCTCTACATTGAGCTACACCGTTATCTAGATACTTAATAAAATATGTTACTGACGCCTTTACCACGCCCACTATGTTGCCTCCCATACAAATGTTAGTCTCATATTTTCCTGTTGGACACGTTAAATCTCGAAAAACATAGATCCTCTCAAACTTGGTAACGGGTCCGCCAAATAACTTTATTTTTTGAAAATTCTATAAAAAAAAAACTTCTGAATATTTTCTCAAATTTCTTTTTTTATTTGAAAGTACAATCCTTCCGGTTAATAATGGAAAAAAATTTCATTCAAATGCCGGCCTCGGCTGGCCATGCAGTAGCCTACACGATCGGTCCAATTTTTAAGCACATTCTCGATTGTGTGCAGCTGTATTTCACCAATGGCTTCACGAATATTGTCCTTTAAAGCGTCAATTGTCTCTGGCTTGTCGGTGTAAGAATTATCTTTGAGGTCACCCCACAAATAATAGTCCAACGGTGTCAAATCGCAGCTGCGAGGTGGCCAAACGACATAATGCGATAATGCGATCTTCAAAAACAGGGCGCAAAACATCGAGTGTAGCTTCGGCTGTTTGGCACGTAGCGCCGTCCTGTTGAAACCAAATGTTGCCAATATCCTCCTCTTCAATTTTTGTGAACAAAAATTCGTTCAACATGGCCCGATAACGATCGCCATTGACTGTAACGGCCACTCCTTGCTCATTTTCGAAGAAAAATGGCCCAATTATGCCTCTGGACCAAAATCGACACCAAACAGTGACTCGTTTTGGGTGCATCGGCTTTTCAATGTATGCGTACTGGTTTTCTGTGCCCCAAATGCGACAATTTTGCTTGTTTACATACCCGCCAAGATCAAAATGAGCTTCATCTGAAAAGATGATTTTTTTTGGCAAAATCGGCATCTTCTGTAATTCGATCGCAGGCCCATTTTTCCCATATTTCCCAGCATTGTTCAAGCGTATTCACAACCATGTTCGTTCAGCGGAAGGATAAAACTAATTATCTGTCAAATCAGACATGAGCTGGGTGTTACCATTCACGAAATAAGCACTAGTTGAAAAAAAAAAACGTTAGATGGCGGACCCTTTATTACATCCAAATAGAATATTTTGCTATATGCCAATGCTCAATGCGCAATGCTTGATAAAAAAAATTAGTCAGTACCGACTTTCATTAAGATAGGGTTTGTTTTACGGGAGCTGCATCATCGACAGATCCGATGTCCACAAAATTTTTGTATAGGAGGTACCAAAATGGGAGTGGCAAAATCGCCGATTTTTAATACCATAGTGGCGTTTGACGTAACATTACCCAACACTAAATTGCATCATAATCGCTTCTGTTATACGGCAGTTATTGTGCCGACCAACCAGTCGCCCAACTAGCCTTTGTATGGGAGGTACAAAATAGGACGTGTCAAAATTAAAGTGTTTCAGTAAAGGATTGGCGTTTGACGTAAATAATATAGCTTAATACCCAATTTCACACCGATCGGCAGTGTTTTACGGAAGGTTATCATAGTAACCAAGATACCAGTTAGAGTACAGAATCTGTCAATGCAGGCCGAAATGTTGCCTTTGAGTGCGTTACCTAGACTTGTTGTAATACCGCACGTAGACATGTTACACATAGTTGCAAAGGATATTGCTTCTTCTATATGCTTCGAACATTTATTATATATTCTTGCATATTTGTGGAGTACGGTTTAAATTGGACGACTCCGACTCCAGGAAAGTGAAAATTCACGACTCTGCTACGACTCCAGTCTATTAAAAATACACAGTTTTCGTTAACGACAAAATAATTTTAACTGCATATAATATGCCATTGTTGGCAGGACAACACAAAAATATAGGGTTTTTATATGTAGTGGTTTGTGGCTTTGGTAGGTATTCATAATACTTTGTAATTCTTAAATCTGTACTGTATAAAATATTTGAAAACCAAAAGTGCCAGATATGAAGGAAATTCTCTGAAAATAAGTACAAATGCCAATGGTATTGAAATGTTTTTGAATTTCTATTTCGAAAAGCAATTTAAATTAAACTACAAAGAAAGATTTCATCAGACTATAATGGCATTCAAAGACCGTTTCGCTGGAAAAAGAATAGACTCAATGCTTGCTGATTTCTGCTGGTCGATTGCAAACACAGAGTAAAAATTGAATAAATCCAAAAAAATTTATAAAATCATCAAAATAAGAGCAAATAAAGTTCCATGTCCGCTTGAAAATGGACGTCCATTATTTCTAGATATAAATTTTGACAAATAAATAATAAACAAATTTATTTTAAACAAGTTTTTAAAGTTTTTTCATTGAAATATAATCAAAAATCGCCTTAAATCTACTACAAATTTAAAATCGAAATATCTCGTGATTCCAAGCTAACTTTTCAAAACGGGGTACACCACTGGATTGTACGATCCAAAATTAGGTTGACGTGCCTAGGCGTTTTGGTGTCATTTCCAACTATTCACCTAGTGTTATTATTGTCATAGAATTAATTTGCCCCATGTGTGGTCCCTATAGACATGAGCCTTAACATAGCCCCACAAAAAATAATCTAAAGGCGTTAAATCGCACGATCGCACAAGATTTCGAATAGCCGCCGCAGAAGGTCGCCCAAACGGACCATAAAATGCAATAAGTGCACGATGCGCCTTCTTAACCGAGCATGCATTTTGATAATAAACTTCCATAATCTGCAAGGGTTGTTCGTTTGTAAGTCGATTCATGGTTTAATTATAGATCGAGCTAAACGTGTTTGACAGTAACGTGTTACATGAAAACAGCTGAGCTGCCAAAAACAGTGTTGCCAAAAGGAAAGTTACTAAAAAATCACCCATTATAATAGTTTGTAATTAAAAGAGTAAATTCCGCAAATTTAAATTATTTGGCAAAATAGTTGGGTGTATTTGTTTCTTTTTGGCAAAATAGTTGTGTTAAATACAATACAACTGTATACCACCGATAAGAGACAACAAAAAACTACAATATGCATTTAAATTTCCAGTTCTATACGAAAACGAAAGGAAAAAAGTTAAATCAAGATTTTTTGTAACTCCATCTGCTGTAAGTTAATTTACATCGAATTTCCCCCATTTGCACAAACCTACGACGCAGAGTGTGAAATGAAACGTCAGATGAGAGTATAAAACACCATGTTCAGAAATGCATCAGCTAATGCAGATGTTTGATTTTGCACATTTTGTTTGCAATTACCAACTCAAAACACCCGAAAAGTTTTCACCTGTTGCATTTAAGATCGTGCTGCGAATCACTAACAGAGCAGTGATGCATTTCCGAATAGGCCCGTAATGCCAGAATGATTGTTATATACATATATTAGCCTATTTATTTCAGAGAACATTCATATAATTTTCAATACTTGACTTCCTTCCAATTTCTCAAGTTTATACTTTGCCATTAGAAGAAATTTCAATCCAATTAGTCCACTATCCAAGCAGTCCACACATTGTGCTTTTTACTGCGGGTTAAGTGCACTACAGACTTGCCATTGATGAGGATGAGCTTCATCAATAACTTTTTATCTGACTGATGAATTTGAAAAAAATATTACCAATAAATTTTGTAAACATGATAGTGATGCGAACAACTTCGATTACATACTTTTTTGTTATTAAGAAGGGCGGTAAACCGAAAATGAACATCAACGATAGCTGATGTTGATGCTCATCCATGACAAGTCTGTGGTTTGCTTTCTGTGTAGTTTGTTTTATGTCAGAATTCGATATTAATACTACATAGTTCGATGCAGTATTTTACTAAAACAAAGTATTGACAGATCTTAAATATTCTGCCACGTCTTATGTGACCCACATTCTATTGTGGATTATTCTAGCTATAGCTCTGCATTTTTAGCGTCCAAATTTAGCGTCCGCTGGGTAGAGCCCATACAAACTATCTAGTCTGCGCTTTCATTGGTTTTGTCTACTGTTAGCGACTTCACACCTTGGAACGATATCGCCGTTATCACTCCTATCAACTAATGTGTGAATGCTGTTTGGTTTTTGAAAATTGAGGAAAACACAGAAAAATTGTACATGTGATAGAAATATTTATTTGGATCGTAGAAATATTCATTTCACGTGGTCCAATCTAAAAGTCCAAATTGGCACACTTTTCCCAACTTTTTGGCCGCTATCTCAACGCTAACACGTGTAACGTAAGTCAGCAATTATGGCTGGATTTTTCCTATAGATGAGAGACTTCACGTGCCCCCACAAAAAATAGCCTAGTGGGGTCAAATCGCACGAAAGAGGCGGCCAATTGACAACACCACAACATGAGACTAATTGCTTAGACAAATCGCGTCTGAATTGGTTCATGGTATCGCGTGCAGTGTGGCAGGTGCTACCGTCATGTTGACACCACATGTCAACCAAGTCCAATTTTCCTATCCGTGAAGACCGCTTGTATAGCCTGCTCGTAATTTGCGAAACACATTTGTTACAGGGCATGATGAAATGGCACAAGGTAAACTGAACATTTTTGAATTTGACACGTGACACGAATCACGCGTGAAGAGATAAAAACTTAATACTGAGAAACAAAACAGTAAAAAAACACCCTTTGTGATTGTTAACTCATCTCTCACCAGCCGTGATCACACTAACGGCTGAAATTAAATGAAGTTGCTACTTATCATTTTGATCCTGGAACCATTGCTGTACTGACAATATCCGTCAGTACAGCAATGGTTCCCTCGCTAGCTATTGATCTAGGAAACATCGGCCAACGACCTGTTCTGGGGGACACTTGTGTAACAGTTTCAGATAGACAGTTCTCGAATCCATTCCTATATTTCCGGTATTGCTTTTCACCCACAAGGTTGTCTCGTACTTACTCTGTTCCTCGGGGGAGTTCGGTGATAGGATTGGCGCCCATGCCATTGTCGTTGTGATTCTAATCTCCCTACCCAAAGAGCAAATGGATTCAAAATTGTACACTCTTCAACAGATAAATAAGCAAGAATCGGTCTTATCACGCATGTGTAGATTAGGGTGATGACTTTTATACAACCTAGTTTCCCTGTATCATATTTACAAGAGTTTTTCCTTAAAATTGGATAAAATCTTACATATAAGGTGATTCGATAAAAAAAAACCTCACGCACAAAATGATTTTAAAATTTTTATTTATTAGCATTTGGGGCAATTTTTTGAAGTCACTGCAGGTAACATTACATAGGATCATCAAACACACAAGGAAGTTAAATATTCACGTTGTCATTGGAGAGCATGAATCTCAGTGGGAGGTTGTCCTTGTTGCGGCAGGAGTTGTATAAGTCTTGCATAACTTTGATCGCACAATTGACTACTAAACCATGAGTAAGAAATTAATGAACAGATTTTACGCAACCTGTTCCGGGTTTCAGACATCAGAATAAACGGAAGAATAGCTAGAATGGCTCGCGAGTTACAGCGTGCGTTGCAGATGTTTGGGATCTGCTTAAACTTTACAAAAGGGATATCACTCCTCTCAGTGAAGTGACGGAAGACACGAGTGGGGTGGAAGAGAAACTTCATGTCGTCTCTCCAGCCACCTGTTTCCTTAATCTCAGTTTTACCATTGCTGAAGGCTGCTTTCAATTGATCGTAATTGCTCATCAAATCCACCGCAGAGAAGTACTCGATGTTTGGTGATTTAGTCGACCCATGGAGCTCATCGTCCATGACAACGCGAAAAACGCGATCCAGCACATGGTGCTGGCAACTGATGAACTTGGGTTTGGGGTGACCTTTCTCTTCGAACATTTGCTGCAGTCGAACTACAACGCCGGTCTTTTTGCGGGTATTCACGCTTGTTGTATCGGCAACAATCATCACAATTGATCCCCATAGGTTGAACTTTCGGAACAATCAGTAATCGCTGAGCTGGTAAGTGTGGACACTGTCGCTTCCATTGCCCTCTTTCGCTTGGATGAGTGGATGGTATTGGCACCACCAGGTTTGCCGCTGGAATAACCAACGCGGCCTTTGCTCTCAATTTGCAGTTTGTAGAGGTTCTCATCCTCTTTGCACATCCATTCGCCTTTAACCTTGGTCATGTCAAACAGTTCCTTTAATGAATCAAAGTTTTGTTTTTTTCTGCAGAAGTTGCACAACGGGCATGATCAGATATATGCATCCATAGGGCTTTAAGCTCTATAGCAATTATACCGATCCTCTCTCTCCGTCCTTTGGCAGTGGACTCAAGAAATTTGAAGCGTCCAATGACGTGGTTTTTCAGGGGCATGCAACTCCGTTTACTCAATGGTGCTTCAACAATTGCCACGTTGGCACTTCTTGATGGCTCTTGAAGCTGGACTAGGTTCTTTGTCCAGGTTTCCTTGTTCTTCTCCGTGTTAGAAGAGCTCTTCTTGAATGACATGCTCTTGACATAAATGGAAAAGGCTTTGCCGTTATTAAAGGCCTTAATTATAATTCACTATTCACTTTTAAAAAACTAAACTACTTGTACTCTTCGTGTTCGTCACCACTCGTTGAATGACACAAATCGATCAATGAACACATCTTTGTACTACGTATTTTTCAATATTTTACTGACAGGTACTTATGAATGGGCGCATCTTTTTTTTCGGTGGCTATATACCTGATTCAACACGTCTGCGTTGTAAATTTTTCAAAACTTTCAAAATAGTGACCGCCCATAAATGTGGTTTCTGTAAAAAAATCATCCCTAACAAATGCACTTTCCTTTTTCCCCTTTAAATTGAATGTAAACGGAGTAGCTACCATAAAAGAACCCGAAGAGCAATTCAGCATAAATTTATGAGAGTTTATTAGTTTCCTACCACAATCATAAAAATGAGAATTGACTAATTTTCTTTAATTCTGAGAATCATAAAAGGGTCGTCAACTTTTTTCCAAAGAGATGCATTCGATTCAAAATGAGATACCTTAACTTAATTGTAAATAAAAACGAAAGATGTTCATCGATTTTTATGATCAATGTCTCATTTTGTTCATAGGTTATGTGGCTTTTCGTGAAAGTTATAAGACTTGACACTTTTTTCCGTTTTGGATTTATATGTTTTAAAAAAAAATAAAAAACTAAATTTTTTCACAAAGATATCATTTCAAAGTGGTTTGTGCGTGACCCTTTTCAATATTTAAACGGAATAAACGTTATTTTAGTCATTAGTAGGCAAAAGTTCATTCATTCGTCCCTAGTGTACACCCAGTGTATCATCTTAAGCTGGATGCCTCATTTTGGTCTTCTGAAAAGATGCCACCATTTATAAGGCTTTTTCACTCTGTTTTCTACTTATACTTCCAAAGTAGGTCCCGATTCAGGATACCTACCAAGAATTCCAACCTGTTATACAAACATCTTTATAGTTTTTCCCAGCGGTTACCTTCGTCTTCCTTGAACAAAAATATATTCCCATCTTACGTTCAGTTATCTTGGCTGTGCCAGTTCAAGTGCCTCTGTGGCACTTCTAAAACGATAGTTCCGAAGTAACACCACATCGTCTGCGTAACAGCAGGTATTGGATCCCTTGTTGGTCAAAATGTTTAGATGAACCACAGACTTGCAATTCATGAACATGAGCTTTGTCTATAACTTTATATCTGACTGATGAATTTGAAACAATATTATCAAAAAATTTCGCAAACATGATCGTGGTGAGGTTAACTTCGATTACAATCCTGGTTGGTATCAAAAATGGCGGTAAACCGACAATAAGCGTCAACGATAGCTGATGTTCCTGCTCATGAATGAGAAGTCTGTGGATCGCTTTAGTTTATTAATTGTGATGCAGACCCCCAAAGGATAAGTGAAAATAATTTTCCCCTGTGTAGTTCCATGGCAAATGATATCCCGTATAATTCTCTGATGTTTTAATAAACTTTTCTGAATATAATTTTTGATTAGTAATCATGAATTACATTCTGTAAAGATTATTCTTGCCATTTCAGGGATTCTCAACTCAGCCACCCCGTCGAATAAGTTGTACTTGGTACATGTACTCATGTTTGTTTTTCTGTTTTTCATTGAAATTTGTACTGTCCGTAATTGTGGCGCGAAAAATGTGTATTCATTAAGTAAAATGCCGCCGCTACCGACGGGACTCGATAACATAAATATATGTACAACTGTAGACACAATTACGAACGGATGGACGGACCCAGACGCAGGCACACTTTTTAATCCCAGACAACAAGTAAAAAAAGTGCAAACAGACGCAGCACGAAGTAGCAACAATATCGGCGGCTATGGCGATACCAATGGCAACAGCAAATGCGGCTGCAGCAGCAGCAGCAGCCGATTGCGACGACATAAAAAAGGCGTCCAGACATCAACCACCATCACCACCAACGTCAATGTCATCATTACCATCGCCTATCGTCATTATGATCATCGGTATCGTTGACATCAACAAAATCCTGAAACAGTAATATTGGCCACAGCAAAAAAAAACCAGAACACACATAACACAAGCACCATTTTGGACTAGGTTTGATGATTTAAAATTTTATTTTTAAACAGAGTGTATCAAAAGATTTGATACAGAGAGTTTTCAATGCAGTTCAACAAATACAAAATATGTATATTAGTGTTTGCTGCAAATCTCTTAAGATCTCGCCAATGCCAGGTATCTAAATAAGTAGTAGTAGATACCCGGCTAATGTTAATGCTGGGCAGGTGAAGAGAATATGTTCAGTGGATTCTTCCTCAGACATTTACCCTGGACGCATATCTATCAATCACACAGCGTCCCGTCAAAACTGAAACAATTATTGAGAACTTGGGCCTGCTTAGAGTCAGAAGGTTCGTGGATCTCCTGCTATCCACTATCGGGCAGAGTTGCTATGCACATACACAGTCTGTACCATCGCCATCTCCCTCTACTCTTCTCATATAGAAGCGTTCCGCTTTGCAGTTCTTCGAAATATTCCTGTGCGTGACACCCATGTGAAGTGAGTATCGGACTGCTTGGTCATCTCATCAAAAGAATTGCATTCATTACTAGCGATTCCAGGGACTTCCCCCCAGCAAAAAACGCAGCTTCCGGGTATGCAGGTTTGTAATCGAAAAATCGAATTTCATCCCTTACCCTCTCCCTTACGGAAGGTATGAGTTTTATATGGGCTGTTCCCACTTGGAAGCAATAACTTTTTACAAAAGAAGCACGTATTTCATGGCTTAACGTAGCGCTGAATTCATGTGTGTTTGGTGCTTAACAGAAGCGCCTCGCTAGTGCTTACTGGCAGAGCTTCGCTTGTGCTTATTGAAAGCGATTCGCTCGTGCTTACAAGAAGCGCTTCGCTAGTGATTTAGTGATGTAAATTAACACGTAATAATTATTAGTAGTATTTGCAAGTTTATTTAATTAATGTTTTAAATATATTACGTATTTATTATTTTTCAATTAAAAACTCAACTACGCACGTGTGTAGATCAGAAGCAACTGAATGACTAATAATTTTTTTAAAATTGCATCATCTTTTTTAATTGCAACATCGTATACAATCGGCAAATTCTCGTGAAAGTTTGTGTTTTTCGTGTATAAAATTAACACATTACCTAGTGCTTCGGCGTAAGGGACAAACATAAGTTCAAATATATTATCGCTTACAAAGAGCAGGTTGTAAGGTCATTTTTAAAGACATTACTCACTGCTTCGACGTAAGGGATATACAAAAACTTTCAATTTTACCCCTTACCTAGAAGCAGGTTGTATTGCGTATTTCTTTAAATTCTTTTACTTACTTTACTGCTTCGTGATAAACCTTACCTCGAAGCACTTACGTAAATGGTTTCGTCCTGACCTGCTTCCAAACCACTAAAAATTTTCTGCTGGGCCAGTTGTCTATCGGCAAGAAATGTAATAATATATTTCGTGCATTAGTAGAAGTGATAAGCAGAGCACCCGTGATGCGCATCGCTGACATTCTTAATATAGTACAATAGGTGGGTTCTCAAGCAATTGGCGCAACATGATAAACGTATAAAGCATTATCGAACTCACCACCGTCTAGAAAGGATACCAACGTATACTCCATAGCAACAAATGATTTGTCTCTGAATCCTACTAGTTCATGCAGTGTCGTATCTGTAGATCTTTCCTTGCCGCGCACCAGATAATAATTTTAGTAGGAACAATGACAGGCTTATGGGCTTACAGTCTTTAAGAGCAGTGTGAGAGGTCTTATCCTTTGGGAGTAAACACCACTCATGTACTTCCCCACCGTATAGGTATCTATATCAAGTTTAAACACACCATGTTTAACATTATCAGCCATGGGATCAATAGATGGGCCAAAGCATGAAGGGGGCTGGGGAGACTTGAAGGGTTTTTTTCATCCTGGATTTAGTAACAATTTCAATAGTTCCCCTTTTTCAACAACCCTCAAAACTTCCCGTTAGCAACCCAGGGCTCTTGCATTTGTACCACATCCACCTCGTTGTTTGCTAGACGAAATGGCAGATGCCACTGTACTACGATGAATGGTGGCCTGAATAAATCGCAATTTTTTTTGGTATCTCTACCATCGATTCAATCTGTCCATTGTCAGACACTAAGAACGGGTCTTCACCTGTATAATTATCAGCAATGTGTTGAGCCGCATCTGTCAGCTTAGCTGGAGTGGTATCGAAAAAATGGGCAACGGACCTGCTAAGAGCTGCAACAAGTGTTTGAGCATTTGGTACTTTCCCTCCCAACGTCAACATTTTATCCGTAGCCTCGTGTTCCTAATCCTGTCTCCGCGAGTCTTAATCTGCATTCCTCGTGCCGTCGGTGGTGCAATGGTTAGTGTGCACTTGAGAACGTGGGTTCTATCCTTGCTCAGACCACTATACATTTCTTTCGACGTCGGTCACCTCGCTTAGTAATGGCGCCACTATCGAGTACTTAGCCATGAAAAAGCTTCTCAAAATACGGTTCGGAACCGGTGTAAAACTGTACGTCCCATTCAGTAACCGTAAAAACTAGAGAGCGCATATCTCACTGATTGTGAGAAGCTCTTCTCAATCCCTTCATGACACATTTTTTTTTCGTCCATATGACATCATATCACTAGCCTTAAATTATTGATCCCGTTTAGAAATATTCAGGGTTAGCGGCCCAATAGCAAACGATTCTACCCCACCGGACTTTTTTTAGAATTGGCAGTGACTCGGTGTTTACAATTAACATCGCGTGTTTACCGAGACCCTCCGCCTCTAGCAATCGTCCGATATCCCAATTGTGTGTTGGAAGTTCTGGATTACTATCCCAAGGAAACCAGTTGAACTTTAGCCAAGTTTACATCAATATAGTAGGGCGGGCGATGTTTTTTGGTGCCGCGGCCCAGCTAAATGCATAAAGTTCGGATCAGACACCGAAAGAAAAACCTTCCTACCATTAATGAATTCTTACATTGCATCAATGAAAAGTGTCATTGTTTCATAGACCTGAAATTAATGTAAACTTTCTAACCGGAATGAAACATTATCATTGTATTAAAGAAATATGTTACATTGATATTATAAACCGTTTCATTGATGTAATGAAATATAGTCATTGATATAATGATGATGCTATGAACATGTGTCATTGATGCTATGAGCATGTTTCATTAATGAAATGAACATGTTTCATTGAAGGTCTGAATATGTTTCATTAATTGTATGCACATATTTCATTGATGGTATAACACGTTTAATTGATGGTATGAACAAGTTTCATTGTTGGTATGAATAGGTTTCATTGATAGTATGAACAGGTTTCATTGATGGTATGAACCGGCTTCATTGATGGTATGAATATGTTTCATGGATGGTATAAGAGAGTTTCCATAACTGAATGCAATTTTAACTTTTGCCACACAATCATGTAAATTATTTGGAAAAAATTCTCCCCCCCCCGCGCCATTTAAAAAAAACGAAAACAATGTTGGGGGGGGGGGGGGGTAGAACACACGATTGTAAGCTAAATATTTAAAATGCAAAAGTTAGAGAGAATCCCTAGTTTAGGAGTTATGGGCCTCCAAAGTTCGGGCTTTTTGTGGCACGACTTTTTTTCGCTGATTGTTAGTTTCCTGGGACGGGGCCAGTGAGAGGAATATCTCTGATCAATATTTTGGATTTTGGAATTTTTTGATTTTTGGGATATTTGTGGACCTTGTGGGTCCCCATAGTTCCATCCGACAAAAAAAATGTTGGCTTTTGAAATCCCTTTATTTTGCTCGATTTTCGGTTTTTTTTAAATGGCGCGGGATTCTGAATTTCAGCATTTTATTTTTATCATATTTTATGTATTGTGTCACAACTACTGTACATACATACATAAATACATACATTTATACAAAACGTACCTACATATGTACATATTATCCTTTAACCAAATTAATGAATCGTTCAAAATTAATGAAATTGTACATTTTTAGAAAAAATATGGCCTATTTAATAGATTCTACTTTACAATGTGGATAAAATGTCTGCAATTTTTTTCTAGAGTTTCCCATATTTACATGAAAAACATACATCATTCCATCAATGTAAAAGGTTTCGTACCATTAATGACGGTCCACAAATTCAAAAACTGCAGCAATGAAGGAGTTCATTGAAGTAATGTAACATTTCATAAAATCAGAGAAACTTTTCATTGCATCATTCATTGCGCTTTTCTTTCAATGTACAGAGAATTTCAGCCGAAGAGAATGAAAACTTTAGATGAACTCTACCCCTCCCAAAAATTCAATATAAATTACAGACCGCTGATTTTGAATTCGAGGTCGGACTATCACCATCATGGTCCACTGACAAAGTTTCAAAATAGTGGATCCAATATGGCAGAGAAATGTTCTAAATGTCATGCTATCCGTCAACAAATTTGTACGCGGATTATATTGATGCGGCTGAATCCTTTGCGAGCTGTGAAATCGAAAACTCAAAATGGCGGCAACAATATATCGAAGGATCTTTCCTAATGTGGTCCTACTGGGGGAAAATTATTATATAGGGCATTATTTTAACTGGTTTATTCCAAAATACATATATATAGGCGATCAAATTCATGAAGTGACCTCGAAGAAGTATCCCATTTTATGTTTCAGGGCTGTCAACCAGGCTAAATGCCAGCCCAGAATAAGTGTGGTAACTCTAGGCGAACCTAAATTACTCTTTCGGACTCAGTGCAAAAAGTTTAGATGTAATGGTGCATACTACTTGCGATCAACATTTCTAGCCATGCAACATCTGCAAATGTCTTCTAGCTTATTGACTGCAATACCAAATTTTAATAAGGTAGGGAATTCTACCAATAGCAGCGGTTTTGAGACGATCCCGCTGATCATGGGATGAAAAAGTCCGATATAAAAGTATGAAAATCCATACCGATCGGACGATCTCTTCAACATCTTGAGACAATTACGATACACACGCATAAAGTGGAGTACAGTTGACATTCAGAGAATTCTTCGAGAGATTGTTGGGATAAATAAATAAATAATTATTTTCCAATTACATCACATGAATGAACAGTGAAGAGCTTCTCACAATCAGTAAGCTGTGCGCTTACTGGTTCTACACTCACTGATTAGAACCCACAGTTTTACACCGGTTCCGAACGAGTTGTTTGAGAAACTCTTTAATGACTACTTACAAGGTGGGGATCAAACCCACGATCTTATCTACAAGAGTCGCGCACACGTACCATTACCCCACCGACGGAGATGTGGCATATGTACTTTGTGTATGTGTGTAAATGTCCAGCAGAAATATTGGACGGATTGATCGGCTGATTGATCACCGTCCCTTCATGGGTATTAATGGGAATCATGCATGATGCATCAAGTTCATAACTTCTTTGCTGTTACACTTATGTGTCACCCTGTGCATATGTGGAATCTACGCCAGACTGCATGCAGCATGTAGTAAATGCTTGAAAACTTATTTTGTGTTGAAAGTTATAACGTTGTTGTCGCTGTCATTGTCGTTGTTGTTGTGTCTGCAGTTGTTGTTGCTGTTTACTGAATGAATGAGTAGATTTTGGAATACTTTTCAAGGTCATGGTGCATGGAATTCTGCTTCTTTCTTTGTTGTTGGTTGTATCGCATAAAATATTAAACGAAACGAAATTACGTGGTAGAGTGGATGAAGTGGCAAAAGGGAGCACAACACACACACACTTCCACACAAGTACAGACATTTTAAGGTTATTTAACACCATCACAGGGAATAGGACTCAGCCATATTCGCACACACATACAACTATACATTAACACCTCCTCCCAAGCACATTAAGAACACGGGTGGATATGGTTTCATCAGAGCTGCATTCGGGGAGTATTTTACGTTGACTGATGTGTTTGCAATGCGTCTGGTGGTCTCACATTACTAGTCTGTCGACAGCAGCCAGTCGGCCGGATTCTTAATCAGTCATCCCAGACATACACCAGTCACCGGGAACACACACACATCCAGACTCACTCACTTTCATCGCTCAGTTAAATTCAGCTCCTCAAACATGAAATCCTGTTTGTGGGATAACATCTACAGATAGATTTCCTTCAGCCACATTATTTGTTTGCGACAATGGTGATGAGACGTCGATGATGATTAGAAGGCTTAAATAAGCTTTCGAAGTGTCCCACATCCTAAAGCAGGGGTGGGCAGTCGTCTGAGTTTACGAGGTGCAAGTCTAAGGGTTTGCGTGTACACTATACAAAGTACCAAGTGGGATGTGTGTGTTATTTGTTGTACAGGGTGATCCAAATACAAGTATCTTCTTAAACATGTACATAAAATGAACTTGTGGCAGCAATGGTAGTGTGCGCGGCTCTTGTACATGAGTACGTGGGTTCGATCCCTGCTCCCACCACCTTACATTTCATTCTACGACGGTCACCTCGCTTAGTGATGGCGACACTGCCGAGTACTTAGCCATGAAAAATCTTCTCAAAATACCGTTCAAAAACTAGAAAACGAACAGCTAAATGGTTGTGAGAAGCTCATCCCAATCCCTTCTTGGGTTGTTACGGGAAACCATTTACCAAATAAAATTAACTAAACTTAATTTCTTTTGGTATATAATGGTTTTATTAGAAATTAAAAATACTCCCATTATTTACACAGAAAACCAGTACATAAGTCTCAGTCGGGTGAACCGACTTAATCATACCCTCACCATACCGTACCTCATCCATTGCGTGGGAGTTCTGTTAAAAATTGCCCATACTCAAAAGTGACCATATTCAACAGCAGCAGATTGACGACATTGCGCTAAATATTATTGAATTCCCAAATTAGTTAGTTTCCCTCCCAATATTTATATGCGAGGTACAAAAATGGGCCAATACCAAATTTTATCAAGATCGGTTATGATTTATTGGAGATACCGAGTCGGCAGACCGCAAATAGGCCCAACTTTTGTATGGGATGTACGAAACTGGGCGTGGCACAACGGTCAGTTATTAGTTACACAGTAGCTTTTAGAAAAATACTGCCTAGTACCGAATCTTATTAAGATCGGTTGTTGTTTATGAGAGTTGTCGTGTCGATCAACCGGTCATCGGCCCAACTTTTATATGGGAGGTACCAGAATGGGTGTGGCAAAACAGCTGATTTTCTATAGGAGAGTTTTATTTGGCTAAATACTGACTAGTACAAACTTTCATAAAGATTGGTTTGGTTTTGCGGGATTTCTCATGCCGAACAACCAGACGCCCAAACAACTTTGGTATGGGAGGTACCACAATGGGCGTGGCAAAATCACCCTTGTTTTAATCGGTGATTAGGTTTTGATAACGTGAAGCCTTATACCTAATTTCATTAAGGTCAGAAGTGCTTCACGCGATTTATCGGATTGACAATCCGGTCGAACACCCTGTTTTGTATGGGAGGTACCAGAATGGGCGTGACAATCTCGCCCATTTCCTGCAGTTAGGTAGGCATTTACAGATTATTAACCGGTGTGAGAGTTGGAGCTAATCACATCTACCAGAAGAAAGGTTTGAAAGAAATATGATTTTGTGCTAAATGTGTCGATTTGTATGGGAGGTACCACAAGGGTCGGGGTGAAAACGCTCATTTTCAATCCCAAACTCAATATTGGCAAATAATAGTAAAGGACAAAGTTTCATTGTCATCTGTCAAGATTTACGGCAGTTATCGTGTTGACCAGTCAGCCAGCCAGCCAGACAGACAGACAGACAGACGGACATGGCTCAAACGTCTTAAAAAGTCCTAAAACGATTTTCGTCCAAAGATACTAAGGGTCTAATCCTATGGTGAGGGTATACAAATATTGGCCTGTAAATTTCAATTAAAAATATAATTGAATTTTTTCAAAAAATTCAGTTATATATTTTTGAAGTATTCACCGAAAACATTCCAAAAACGTCTGCTGATGAAGATCTTACCAAGATCCGAAATAGCTAACAGACAGCCTTTGGTATCATTGGATCATTTTTATGCTCGACTTTTTGAAAGTAATATTATTTAATAAGGTCTTGAGCTTGAATAAATTTGTAAATTAATTGAATCAATTAAATTTTTAATCATATTTACAATTTATTTTTTGAGTTTACAAAAGAACTTGGAGTTGGCAGGGTGCAAACCTACGGCGCTAAAAATGTTTTTGAGTGCATTATCGAATTTTTGCTGTGAATCTTTCTAAATTAATATAAATATGTATGATATGTTCTAAACAAACCTTAATATAAATAATTTTTGTTCACAAAAATTGTTGTGATAAAGTATGTTACAGAAAGTTGAATTTTACAGCGCGGTTAGGCGGCAATATGTGTGGCGGCTGCGTCACCAGTCGTCGTCGTCACTTTTCGTACGGCCCTAGTCTTTGATATACAACACTGTTGTTATTTGTAATTCGTTTATTGTTGATAGAAAGATTTTATTTTGTGATCTTAAAGAATAATAGTGTTAAATTATCTTGTTTGGTGATTCAAACTGCATTTTTTGTAACTGTGTTTAATTGGCAAGTGTTTTTGAAAAAAATTTATAGGAACTGAGTGTTTGCGTTTTGTTTGCAATGAAAAATGTGGCTGTCACCGAACATTTTGTATGCACTTGAAAAGACACAATTGGCCCCCTTATGCCACATAACGGGGTTTTCAACAGAGACGCTACAAAAGAAAATCGATAGGGACAGCAAACGGCGCCATATTTTTTCCCGCTCTTTTGACATTTCTCTTCAGTAAGGTTTGCCATTTCCATCATGGAAAGATATGCGAGCCAACAACGAGTCGAAATTATTAAAATTTACTACCGAAATTTGGAGGCAGTGGCCTCAACTTTAAGAGGCCATGGTCTTCAGCGATGAGGCTCGTTTCTGGCTGAATGGCTTCGTCAATAAGCAAAATATATGCGTTATTGGTCAGACAGCAATCCACACGTAATCCATGAGTCATCATTGCATCCCGAAAAAATTACGGTTTGGTGCGGTTTATGGGCCGGCGGCGTCATTGGGCCCTACTTCTTCCATGATGATCAAAACCGGCACATTACTGTGAATGCAAATCGCCAACGTTCAATGATAACCGAATATTTTTGGCCCCAATTTGATAATATGGACTTGGAGGACATGTGGTTCCAACAGGACGGCGCCACAAGCCACACAACGAATGCCACAATCAATTTATTGGAAACCAAGTTTGGTGAACGTATTATCTCACGAAATGGCCCAGTCGATTGGCCGCCTCGGTCGTGCGATTTGACGCCGTTAGATTAGTTCCTGCGGGGCTACGTCAAGTCTATGGTCTATGCTAACAAGCCAGCGACGATTGATGAACTTCGTACGAATATCGAACATGAAATTGCAGCAGTATCGGCCGATTTATGCTTGAAACCCGTCGAAACTTGGGTTCAGCGTCTGGACTTCTGTAAGCGTGCCCGTGGTGACCATGCAAAAGAAATCGAGTTCCATACATAATGGCATCGAACGTACTTTCACAGGAATAAAGAATTTCATTGGTATCTAAAACCGATTTTGTTTTATTTAAAAAAACTTTTGTAGCGCTCTTATTGAAGAACCCGCTACAATTGTTTACACGATCTTGCATTCTTAGACATTTTGAATGTGTAAAACAAGTGCCCTAAATTGGATAAAAGCAATACATTTCTCCAAGAAAGCTGTGAATATGCAGAAGAGATGGAATGCGACAATGGAGTCACGGTTGCTGCGGAAGGAGCAGACAAATTGAATGTTTGTCCAGAACCACCAGATGTACCTATTTTTTGTATTTAATACAAATCGTTTAAACATTAAATGTTTACTATATAATAATAGTTTAAGAAAACCGGACATTAGTTCCGATTATAAATCCAAATTCTAAAAAATTTAATTTTTTACAGATATAAGTACATGTGTATCTGCGAAACCTTGAACAAAATGGCTTTAAAAATATAACATTTTAGTGTTTTTTAGCGTTGTGGCAGGGGGTGGGGGTCCATGCTTAAAACCCCAATAACGGTTTTAATTGATTCAATTAAAAATTTAATCAAAAATCGCGAAAAAATCAATAATTTGTTTAATTAACTTGATTACATACTTAATCCATAGTTTTGAAGAAATCAATAAATGTTTTAATCGAATTTACAAATTTTTTAGTTGAAGTTTTTTTTGACAAATTTACAAATACCTTTAATTAATATTATCATTTTCGTGATTACACCAATATCAGTTAAAAAATTAGTCAAATAAACAAATTTTTTAATTGAAATTGATTTTTATTTTTGTGTATGCGTATGGAACACGACTTCATTCGTGTGGCTGCCGTGGATGGCTTCGCAGTAGCTCATCCTGTCAGGTGAGGATCGGTTCAATATTATTCGCATAGCATCGATCTTTAAAGTCACCGTAAAAGCAAAAGTGTAAAGGGGTTAAATGGAGCTACGTGGCGGCCAATTGACATTGAGAAGACGGCTGAAAACACGGTTACCGAACATAGTGTTCAAAAGATCGATAAATTGATGAACTGTATGATACGATGCGCCACACAGTGAGCTACCCCATACAAGTTAGCCGGCAAAAATTATTTTAAGATTTAAAATAGATGAACCCAAAAAAAAGGCAAAAAAATTACCCGAAATTGAAATTTTTTTTAAATGGACGCCATTTTGTCAAAAAAAATCTCAAAATTTTGTTCAAAGTTCACACGAGTATGGTGACAATTCTGCGTCGATTGCACTTGGTTTCATTCAGGAGAACCAGAGAAATCCTGCCACCTTTTGTTTGGCCTTTGTAACTTTTGTAACACAATAGAAAAAACAGAATTGAAAAAACTTTTTTACATTTCGATTATTCAATTTCAACAAAAATAAGAACTTAAAATTAAAATAGGCCTGCTCATTCAATTTCAAAATAAATGATTCATACATATATGAGTTAAACCAAACTTCTACTATAGTATTCATCAGAATCGCATTCAATAAATTTTCTGTTTCTTCACTTTCTCTTGCTTCTGTAAGCTCAAAACGTAAATCTTTATGTGCATCAAAACTAGGCTCAACTAAAAAGCTTATGAAAAGTTTTTAAAGGATTTTTGTCGATAAGAATTGATCAGAGGATCTGATGTTAACAACATCATGTTAAGCAAATCTCTGCTTGTATTGATTCTTGAAGATTTGCGAGTGTGCGCCAACCTGTATCGCCTACAATCCTTGTTGCGAGCTTCCTGAGCTTCTTCAGCTAACTGACCGATGGGTACAATGCAATTTTTTATAACGTCGATCGCATGACATAATATCTTGTGCGCACTGACAGGCATTGGGTACCAGTCGTAATATTTTTAATATTTGTGTCTATTTTCTTGGAGGAATCCTTGAAACGCATGCAGATTAATTTCAAATCCTGATGACAAGACAATTAAAATAATATAAACACTTTTAATGACTTCTTCCTCTAGTCCAGTTATTTGAGCACTCTTTGAATAATTCATAAAAAACCTTCGGGCAGTATTTCCATCATTTGTCGTGCCATATCTCGGTTTAACGCCATAAATAATCAGGCCCATTTCATTTTTGAAACGCATTTGAATATCTTTTTTTTTCGATTCGCTACAGACTCTTGATGTGTAGGTTGTCGAATCATGTACATTTTCAATTCTAGCCGGTACGCAATATGCAGCATGCACTAAACCGTCTTTATCCACGCATTCTGGCTGGACAACCCATATGAATGAAAAAAAAATTATATTGAAAAATAGCCGCCATTTGACTTGAAATATTACATTGAAGCGAAGTCGTGCGAAGTATAAATCATTCAAGATCTAAAAGAATACAATGTGGAGAATCTTTTAGCGAAGTTTCAAGTTTATGTCTCTTCATGCCACCAATGAGATGGTCCAACTTATATCAAATATTATATTATATCAAATAACTTTGAGACAACCTCATAGGCACTTCTCTAAGGATATGATAATTGTTCTTATTTTTATTGGAAAGCCCATCTTTTTTCAAGCAAAATATGTTCAACCCAAAATTCTAGAGCATCTTATGCACTAAAAATGAGAATTATTTGAATAAGATGTCTTTAATGCGCACGGAATTGAAAAAAATAGTCGCTGAAACTTCATCTTTGATCTAAAAAAATATGACTATTAGATGGTTCAAAATACCCATGGCTATTTTTTTTTATCTAATTGAACAATTCTTATTATGTCTGAATCATTAAAACACAAAAAATCGATTTTGATTTTTTCCCGGCTAGACCCTGCAAATAGCTCACTGTGCGCCATCCGGCCGTAGCGACAGATTACCCAAGTTCATATCTTCCATTTCCGCCCACAAAAGTGGGTGATATGCCCCTGTAGCGCTCGCCGTTGACTGGAATGGCGATGGCAGCTGAATTTTCGGAAAAATGAGCCAGACATGTGCAAACTGACACAAACGCATTTCAAATCAGTTTTACGAATTTTGCGACTGTGTTAAGTTGAACGGAGCAAGCAGAACAAAAGCAGAGAAAACAAAAGTAGTACACTGAGTAAAAAATTAAAATTAAAAAAATTAAAAATTAAAACTAAATCTTAAAAAAAAAATCAAATATCAACATCTCCAATGATTATTTCCATTTATGATTTTTGCCATTTACAAACATAAAAATTTCTTTATATTCGTCCATGGCAATTAAAATTTATTTTTTAAGTGTAGTGTGAATGCAGAACAGCAACTGACTTTGAATCGGTAAACAAGCAGCAAGCTTTCGGACATGTTGGTGTGAAAAAACGATCAAGCTACTATCGGTGTGAAAACACGATGACTCAAAAGAGTACTAGCTGCACATCTATGGTCTATACCCAACGACGACGGGGACCGTGAGTATTGACCACCAGCCAGCCTGTCTTACGAAGAGAGACATTTTATGAGTCAAAACTTCATTAAAAACAAACGCACAGTTCGCACGTCACTTTGGAAGTAAGATTGCAATATTTTCCAACGTTTTTCAATCTTAAACCGACTCACTTTGGTCCGGTTAGGTATGATACTGACTGATAGTCAATATTCAATCTCGAGTCATCTTGGAATATGAGTTGCACGAAAGCCATTCTAGGTTAGATTGTACAAAAGGTGACGAAGAAGTATTTGTGATTACCACATGGCCCGTTAATGGGTACAAGCCAGTAGGATGGCCTGCTGTGCGCTCCTGGTACTTTCAAGATAAACCCCAAAAAAATCCAATTGGAAGTTCATGTTGCATCTTGACGCTTTTCTTCGAGCTACCCTATTTTTAACCACCATAAAAAAATAAAAATAAAAGCTTCTCACAATCACCCAGTTGGAAATTTCCTATAGACATCATCAATGACAAAGAACTGACATGACAGAGTCACTGCTGACTTTCCGACCCGCTCCCATACAAAAAACGTCATGACACCTCTTGACATTTTCATACATTTGGTCAAAAGTCAGCAGGAATTGCCCACAGTTTGTCAACAGTGTAGATCACCTTATGATGACATGTACACAAGATGTCTTGAGTAACCATTCATCAGTGGGTCAGTTACTCAAGACGTATTTAAAGATGGTGCGTCGGGTCATTTTATAGGTACTTATTTATTGGAATTATATGTATGTATGTACATATCTGTTCTGTTGCATGATATTAAATAAAATCTGAAAGATAAGATGACAAAAATTGAGAAATACATACATAATTATAATGTACTGAAAATTAGCATATTCTTCTGACAAATTTTAAATATTTTGATATAAATTCTGAAAATGTATGGCATATATTTCATAACTACAAATCTATATAAATTTTTCACACATGACTCGCAGTCGACAAATGATGAAGACACCCGCAATCGACATTCAGCATTGGTCTTAATAAGAGTCAGCCATGACAAAGTGCTGACAAATAAATAGGACGATCTTACATAGATTGTCAGAACCTTCACAATTTATGTCACCCAAGGCAAAACTAGTGACATGTCACGAAGATGTCTTATATAAATTGTCATCACCTACGGACATAATCCTAAGGAGATACTACTGACAATATCTTCAAGACAAATTTTCCAACTGGGCAGAGTGAGCTGTGCGCGTTCTAGTTTTACACTCACTGATTGATTTTGAACCACCATATCACCATGAAATCGTTCAGATACTGGGGCATATTATACCCTATACTTACTAACTTAGGTGGCCTCAAATAACTCAGTGGGGTCCCTACAAAATGAGGATAACATGTTTATTTTCCCCTCCGAGATAGAGGAATGAAACCACTACCACAAAATTATGCGTTCACCCTTTCATCCCATCCTAAGGATTTTCTGTTTGTCGAAACCATTAATTTTGTCTTGTCCCCGTTTACTGCCGAACCCACTTCAGCTAATTCCTTCTCAATTCTCGAAAATACTGCAGTAGCTCCTCCCAAATTTCGCAGACTTTTACGATGATCTCAATTAATATGTTGAAGATATCGCAATATAGGGTGTCGCCCTGCGAGGACTCGTCTCATATTAAATGGTTAGGTGAGATCTTTACCAATCTTTACTGACGATTCCGTGTCGGTCAGTGTCATTCTACAAAGTCGTGTCAGCTTAGCAAGAAAACCAAGCTTGCTACAGTTTTCCCCGTATCGGGCTGTCGAAGGCAGTCTTAGAATCCATAAAGAGGTGATAGGTGTCCATTTCTTTTTTATGGGCTTTTTCCAGAATTTGTCGTACTGTGAGTATATGGTCGCTGGTTGTCTCTCCAGGCCAAAAGTCACACTGTTAACATCCGATCAGGTCTGCAACAAACGGCTTTAGTCTTTAGCACATTACGGTCGAGAGGACCTTGTATGCCATGGATATAAGGATTATTCCACGATAATTTGTACATATCATACATGGGAAAAAAAATAATATAATATGACAATTATAATTTGTAGTTTAATTTGAAATTAAATGCAAATTCTAAAAAATTTTTTATTCCATTGGCAGTTATACCTATTTTCAAAGCACTTCGTTCCTATCCGGCTGTTTTAAATTTAAAAATTGTTATACGGTACAGACTTATAAATTTGAAAGTAATACAAGGCAATACCCATAGAGTAATGCCATATAGAGCTGCCATTTTTCTCATCTCACGTTTCGTTTCACACTCTTCGTGGGGCGGTCGGTGCGGAGTTACTTGACGTAAATTGACTTAGAACCGGTGGAATTACAAAAATTGTTGACTTCAATTTTTCATGTCGTTTTGATGAAAAACTGTGGATATTAAATGTAATTTGGAGTTTTTTGTCAGATTGTATTGTTAGTACATATTTGTGGTGTATTTTCAAAAAAATTTAAAGCACACAACGAACTGCCATTGCTGTTTTCTTGTTAGTTGGTGTGAGCCACTGCCGCTATCTGGTATTATTAAAGCAATGCTTTCCAACATGCAACGTCCATAAGCAATACACCAAACTTCGTAAATTGACTGAGTCAAATCGCTTCTCTATACGTCATTTCTCCATGGCAATACCTATCGAAGCCATAAACCTCTACTTTAAAAATAGAATTGCCAGCAGCAAAACGAATTCAAAATAATAAAAAATTAACATATTTCATTACAATTGGCATCCGGTTCAACAAACTGCATTTGTATTGCCTGACCAAATGCAAATTCAAAATTTTGTTATTTCGAACAATGATATTTTTTGTGCATTTGCATTAGATAACGTAATGCAAATTAAAACTCATGCAAATTAAAAAACCCCATGTAAGCTGTATATACTCGGGTCACCTTTTTTGAAAACAGAACACAGTATGCTAAAACTCCAATCTATATGAGCTGATGCATGCACCTTTCCAACTCATAGCCGCCAGCCTTAACAGCTCAGCCGGTAGTCCATCAGCACCAGCGGCTTGTTTGTTATTAAGCCAGCAAATTGCTGTTCTTACTTCGATGGTGGCAGTCGACGCCATCGTCCGCTATGTGATCAACAACCTCATCTATATTGAAGCTTCCTTGGTCAAATAAAGCGAGAGAAGCAATTTCTCCATATTCCCAACATACTCTGCATAACTGTGACAAGATATCCATTTTCGTTGTTTTGACCATGTACTTTTCGGTAGGATTTACGGGCCTCATTCTTCCTTCTGTAATATTCAATTTTCTTACTCTCGCGCTTTCTCCACAACCGCTCTTTCCACCAAATTAACGGGTTTCCTCTATCTTCTTCTTCCGCGTTGCAACTGACTGAAGCACTTCCATACGTGCCGCGTTTTTTCCATCATTTGACATGCGCCACTCGTCATCCATGTTTTGTCTTTATGCGGTTTTTCATAACCAGGTACGGTCTCTGCTGCAGTTTTCATAAAGTGCGAAGTGCACTTCTACTGCGCTTCGGGATCATGAGGCGGGGGTGCGTTCTGGGCCAGCCTCTGTGTAAGCTTCTCTGAGTAGGCCATGGCTACCATGGTTTCGCCTTCAAATTAAATTTTATAGATGAAAATTAGTTTTGTGTTTTGTTATATTTTTAGAAGTAGTTTAAGATCCAAAATTAATTTGGTTTGAGTATTTTCGGGGATTCAAATATTCCGATTGGTATTGGGATGTAGGAAGAACTAGCAACATGTTGGTTATGCACGCTGAAAAATCTGTCTGTTTTCCTTGTTTGGATGCAAATGTAACGTGTTTGTATCTTGCAGCAAATATAGTATACTTGTGTCCAAACACATTGTGTTTGCTATTCAATATTACATGTTGATGACACAATGAGTAATTGGTTATTATATGTGTTTCTGTGATCCAAGAAAATACAAAAACATCCACACACATAGTACGTGAAAGCCATAGATTAATACTTATAGTAGATCTACTAGTTCTCCCACCAAATTTATGACAAGAATTGCTTTACTAATACCATATAGAGGCAATGGTTCAAAACAACGAACAAAATAACAACAACGGCATTTCGTTTTGTGTGCTAAAATTAATGTGTTAAATAAAACACAAATGTATGCTAACAATAACAGTCAATAAAAAAGTTTAAAACACATTTAAATTTCACAGCTTTTCACCAAAATGGCATGAAAAATTAAAGCAAGAAGTTATTGTAATTCCACCTGGTGTATATCACTTTTCGTCAAACATCTCTCTATCACACCGACCGCATCACGAAGAGTGTGAAAGGAAACGTCAGATGAGCCAAATATTGTCTCTAGTCTGAGATTACTCTATGGTGAAAGCATTGTTTTCATGTATTGAAGATCTACTGCTTTTTTGTCTCTTTTGGTCTGTCACGTTTTTGTTTTTAGCAGTTTCCAACAAACAGAGCCAGATTTAAGAGCACAAAATTATATATTATAACATATTAAACATTTGTCTCCAACATGTAATATTGTGAAACGTTTGGCCACAAGCGACAAGCTTCTTCAAATAAACGTTATAATTGCATCCAAACAACAAAAAAACAGATTGTTCAGCATATAAATGTCGGTGCTGCCAGACAGGAAAATTACAGATTTTTGAAGGAGGCATTTTGAGTCTTTTACAGGTTATTTCTATGTTAGTTAAATGTGTATTTTTTGTTCTTTCGATGCAAATATAAGGTGTTTGTAGCCTGTTACAAATATATTATACTTGTGATCAAACACATTTTGTTTGCTGTTCAATATTTCGGATGTGTTTGCTGTTCAAAATATTGGAATTAATAGGATATGTATGTAATGTGTCACCCAAATGAGGTTTTGTTTCTTGAAAACTGCTGAAAACCAAAACCTAACAGACAACAAAGAGTTGTCGGCCGGCACTCTAATTTACTTAACTAACTATCTTAGTTACCTAACTATCCAAAAACCAGCTCGAAGTGTGCCAATATTGACAGTCATTCCTACCTAACTAAGCCATTATTCCCAGGTCATCTAAATATTCACATGCCTAGATATTGCATCAACATGGTCATTAGAATCTCAAAAAAGTGGTAAAACCTTAAGCACTTTAAGAGCTTGAGTTTGTTGTAGTTCTTCTCCAAATAGATCCTCGCTTAAACCATTACCCTTCCAGCCACTACACAATCAAAATGTAAGACTAAATAATTTATGTACGAAATGGTTCTCCCACATGTCATTCCTTAATAGTTATATACCCGGCATCAGTATCTCCACGCATTGTGGACTTTTAGGCAAGTGTGGTCAGACCTCACGTGACAACAAGCCGTTGGGATATACCTTTTACCGTGACATATCTCTGTGGTTCGAGATGTCCTGGCAATGAAAACTGTGTCCTTTTGAAAAGAGAACAAAGTCATATTGGGTTGCCTCTAAATAGGTATATGGACTATACATTAGTATTAACTGACAATTCGCAACTTACCACACGGAAAGAAAAAAAACGTTTATTGGTCGGTTGCCGCAACAATACTTTGATTGATTTCAATTAAGTTATTAATCGCAACTGTTCATGTAGTTCTCCCAAATAAACTCATATTTCGCAAATGTGTATCATGTTCTCGTTTGCATCAAACGCGTACAAAATTACATTTGCGATAACTGAAATTAGTCATTTCTCTAATGAGAGCACAGTCTCTCACTGTAGATACAGTCTTATCCAGTGATGGCAACTCTGCAGGAATGAACCCCGGCGTCGAACTACTGAAAAAGTGCTAAAACGCGCCAAACAACGTAAACAACTACAAAAATCCAGAATGTGCTAAAACGCGCTTAATAAATAAATGGTTTCCAATAGGGACTGGTAGATTTTGATAATCCATGGCGGTTACGCTGTTTTATCTATTACCAGTTCCTGCTATTTACTTTTCAGACAATAGAGACAAATCAACATGACAAGTTACAACGCCAAGCAAAACGTGCGAATAATAAAATTGTATTATCAAAACGGGTGTTCCCTTGTGGCGACGTCACCCATGTTTGATTCAACCGGTACATAAACAAGCATTGCCGGATTTAGGACGATACCAGTCATTACAAATTAGCAATGATCGCACAGAATGCCATTGTTTGGTTTGGATTGTGGTCTGGAGGCATCATCGCTCAGTAGTTCATCGAAGACGATGATGGCATTACTATCACCGTCAAATGAGAGCGCTACCGATCACGACATGTGGTTCCAACAGGTTGTCGCTACTTGATACACAGCTAATGCCGCAAAGGGCATTCTGTGTATTTTAGCCAGTTAGACTTTTTCTTGTGTGGATCCATAACTCGCATATTCACCCAAAATTCAGGCTGATTTATGCGCCAGTTATCGAAAATTTTAACTCTCGGACTCGTGCCAGCCACCGAAGCCCCTCCGGTCATTTGAATGAGGGCATATTCGTTGATATCTCACTCGCAATTTGTTTTTATTAAATTGTAACTTTCCCTTTTGGAAAATCATTTGACGGAACCAGCATTGTCTGACATTTTTGTTTTCTGTTGCATCTACAGGATTAAAAGTGGATTCTGCTTCCCATATCTTGCGATATTTTTGGGCTATTACCAATAAATTTAGCATATGTGATCAATGAAGATGAAAATATTTCGCCCGTCATTCACAGTAATGCATCAATATAAATTAACAGTTGTTCAAGATCATTAGCAACAAAAATGTCATATTACAACGGGAATGCCCAAAATAAAAAAAAGAACATTCTTTCCCAAAATCGGTGTGGTATACAAAACGGGTTAAGGGGCTAAATAAAAACTCAAAACGCGTGCACATTACGCGTTTTTCCAAAAAAGCGTCATGGAAATTTTTTCGCGTTTTGCAAAGTTGAAAAGTGCTAAATCTAGCCCCAAAAGCGCTAAATTGGCATCACTGGTCTTATCCACTCGTTTGGCAGACACACTCACGCATACACATAAAAGTGATCACACACTCTAATGCTTCTACCTTTTCAATATATCTTGGATGGACAATTGACGCCTTGTAGTTTGCTGCGCTTTTAGTTATTATTTGAATGCAAGGCGAGACAGACTTGTAAGTAGACTGAAAAAAAATAGACAAAAATTCCAACTTTTTTTTAAAACAAACTTTATGGGTAAATCCATGATCATAAAAGTTGGAAACATAAAAAAGAGCTTATGGAAGCCATAAATAAAAGTTTTAATTACAACTCGGTTACTGTAACTGAAAGAACAGTTGGTGGAACCGTTTTTCGCAAACGTTTTTTCAGCTCTAAGATTTTTTATAACTCGTTTACTGCAAACGTTTTTCAGTTCTTGCAAACGTTTTTTTAGTTAGGAGCAACTAGAACTCGGTTGCTGTAACCGAAAAAAAGTTGTCGGGACCGTTTTTCGTTTCTGGCAAACATTTTTTCAGCTTACATTTTTCATAACTTGTTTGCTGCAAACATTTTTCGGTTCTCCCAAACAAAATGACATGAATGGATTAACAGAAGTTCGTTTCTCCCAACTACATTCACTAAACGAACTTCAATTATCTGAGATTTCGTTTTGGAAGGAACGAGTCTTTTCTTTGCGTGCAGATATACTAAGGACAGGGTTTAGGATCAAGAATCTAGTGCATTTGTTAGTACGTTATAGGGTATCCGATTCCTTTCTCAAGGTATCTCATAATAAGTAAGCTTGTGTGTTTCAGATTCTGTATGAACCTTAATATTTTAGAAAATTCTGTTCGTGACTGCTTATTCTTGTTGCCCACAATTGAAAAGCGTTCCCTTTTGCCGACTTCGCCAATCCCTCCATATTTAGTAACATCAATAGCGTTACCTTCTCGTGAGATGCACTACAACATTACACCGATTGGGCCGGTGCATTCATCTTTTTTTTTTTGTTCTGGCGAGACGTCTGCAACTTTGTCAAGTTGTTTGTAGAGACGGCTGAGATACTTAGTACGTATGTGTGTGCTACTTATTTGTTTGTGTGTAAGTACTAGCACTGTCTACCGTTCCAGACAGTTTTCTATTGTTTCAGTTTGAGGTCTTTTCGTCGCTGCTCTTGTTTTTGTTGTTGTTTTTTGTGTGTATTGCAAAGCTTAAGGGTTACTCACCACCATTCACAATGATGGGGTCTGAGTCACAGCATTGTCTGAGAGGTATTCCCAGACAATTCGCAGTGCATGTAATGTGAGTGATGATGGCTGGCACTCTGGCTATGGTCTAAATCTGGTGGCATGTTCACTTAGAATTGCAACATTTGTTAAGGACTCAATGACGGCGGGATGCTCTATACAAATGACTTTTGCAATAAATTCAAGGAATTGATGCTCTAAAAAAAATGATTACGCTTAATGTAATTTAAAATTGAAATTGACAGCATCAACAAGATTTTGGGGTTCCAGTAAATGGAGTGGTGATGGAAATTTTGAAATATATGTATTCAAAGACAATTCTGGCCAAAGATGCCGTTTCCTAATGGGTTGGAAAGTCGTTGATATTTGAATGAGATAGATGCAAATTTGCCACAATAATTTCAAGTCCAGCCAATGTTCATAATATATCATGTGATTACAATTGTAAATATGAGCTTTTCTACGTATGATATTTTGTACAAGAAGTTTGAAACAAAAAACTATGATGAAATATGAAGTAATTTCTCTTAATTTAATCAAGTGTATGACAGTGTAATCGTAATGGGTAACTAACCATGGCGATGGGTAATGTGTAGATATCGCTACCCATTGCTTATGTGTAAATGTGTAAAAGATCATTACCCATTCCCCACGGCGATGTGGATGAATTACCCATTTAATGTGTGGGTAGCCAATTAGACACGAAAGTATAACCCATTTCCATTTTTGATCGAAAATATGAGAAATTTATATTTACATTTTAAGGTCCTTGGAAGTAGCAGATCTCCAATATATAATATTTGAATTCCGTATGAAGTCGTCAGATATTTTTTTGCAACTATGATGACCTTTCAATTATTAAATCCTCATCGGCTTGGTAAAATTACAATGTACTTGAACAATACTCCTAGAATTCGATTTTTCTGAATTTGGCAGATTCGAGTCCATCATCAAGTGTTGCCCGATTTTCCTGGTCATCAAACGTAAATCCTCCCCTATGAAAATAACTTTTACTGTTTCAGGAGTAGCTTAGTCCCATAGCGAAATAAACAGCACTCAAATGTCAATTCGATTCACTAAATCATGGCCACAATCGTCTATTTCAATGCTTACTAGAAAGAGGTTCAACAGTTATTTGTTCCTGGCTAATAGTTCCTTGACCAAACGACTAAAGTACAATTAGGTGGAAAAATTTAATTGTACTCTTTATGAAATTTGTTATTTCTTGGACGTGAATCCTCATTGTCTAAAACATACCGAAACATTCATAGCACAACTGATTTATTGTCACTCTAGCCGCTTTCAAAAAGCTTATCCTTTCGTTTAAACTTCTTTTGGAATGTCATTTTATTACATACATATCGCACCCTATCTACAAAAGAGGCATAACTCAAAATATTCAAATTATCAATAGAGCCAAAAAACTGATTTGGTTAATTAGTAATATGTATGAAAATACTCACTAATAAACATATTCATAAAGGATTTTTTTCACGAAAGAGAAGAGATTTTTACAGTGGATAGAAATGGTCCTTGGTTATTGTTTTTAAGCAAAAAATTAAAATTGGAAAATTTTGAGTTATGACTCTTTTGTATTTAGGGTGCGATATATATCGTCGTACCGGAGTTATCTGCACGTATATCACAAAATCAAAAAAATTGAGATAAGAACACTTTCTAAGGTAATGTTTCAAGATCTATCAATCTGTCTAGTCCCCAGGTCGCTACCTACTATAGATTATGAAATATTTAGGCGTTTTATAATTGTATATCCATAAAAACAAAAAACAAAATGCGTCATAACATCGTATATACCAATTTTGTGGATATACAATGAAAAATATATGAAATTTGCGAATTCAAACATTGTTACGTTATTTCCACGTATTATGTGCAAATAATACCTATGTTACTCATGAAAGAAAGCATGGTAAGTATTATTTTAACAACTTTGTTGTAAATTTAAACAAAAAAACCGAATTCTAATCATAAACTTAAATATCATAGTCATTAATTTTTCAATTTCAATACTCCATAGATAGCAATATGTCAAAAAAAGTGGTTTTTCCAATTTAAAGATATATGTACCAAATTATATGTACTGATTTGGGGATACATTCGGCTATCTGAAATGCTCATTAGGGTGGCCCTCAATTACATGATATGTGAATTATAGGGTGTTCTTGTTGTCATTGATTTTTCAACTGATTTCGAATTTTTTCCTGTAATTTTATTAATATCCGAAAAACTGGAATTTTTTAATTTTTTACAATAAACTGGGTTAGTAGCCTTTCATTTAAGATGAATATTTCATTCGTACACTGAGAGAAAAAAAATTATTATAATAATAAGTGGTAAAGGTAGATTTACGACTTTTTCATTTAAAATGGCACAAAAACGGCTAAAGATTTTTGGCCAAAATTTTCTATTTCTCGTTTAGAACCTTAAAATCTTAAATTCTACCAAGGCGCTTCGCAGTACAATGTTTCGTTTGGAAAAAAAATTTAAAAAACTTCAAGAAAAATGGAAAAAATCCAAAATTTTTAGCTTTTTTACCTTCCTCAACTCATAACGTCCAAACTAAGCTTTGTGACGTGAAGCGCCTTGGTGGAATTTTAGATTTTAAAACTAAAAAAAAACTAAACTTTAAATGACAACCAATCCCGCCCATATTTGCAGCAGAACTTAGAATATGTACACTAGGGGGATATAACTTTGTATGTACACTAGGGGGATATAATTTTTCCAAATATCAAAAATACCACTGCATAGCCGTGTGGGGCATCAAAAATATTAAGAATTGATAAATTACTTTATAGCGATCGTAAAAAAAATTCCCGCACCGATCGCGTTGAAGTTTTGTTTTCAGGATTTTTTGTTTTTTTTTTCATTACAACAGTTACTCTTGTCTTAAATAAGGTATTTTTTGTTTAAGTTCTTATACAGGGTGTGCCCTAAACTTTTGTCTAAACTTAAACACATGATAGCTGAGAACAAAAGCTACAATGTTTGTTCTTACGCCAATTGCCTAGGTGGCTTCGTTTTCGAGATATTCGTGTTTAAAATAATTGCATTTTTGAATGCATTTTCAATAAATGCATAATCTACTTTTTAAATGAAAAAGAAATATCATTGAAAATTGCTTCAAAATTGATTTTAAATCAAATGCGACAGGAAATGACTATTAATACAACTACAACTGAAATAAGAGACCGCTTATCTAAGTGCATAACGCAACAAGGCTCTCATTTTGAAAATTTTCGTTAATTGAAAACATTTAAAAAAAAAATTCGTTTTCATTTCAAACGAAAAAATAAATTATTTAAAATCAATTTTGAAGCAATTTTCAATGATATTTCTTTTTAATTTAAAAAGTAGATTATGCATTTATTGAAAATGCATTCAAAAATGCAATTATTTTAAACACGAATATCTCGAAAACGAATCCACCTAGGCAATTGGCGTAAGAACAAACATTGTAGCTTTTGTTCTCAGCTATCACGTGTTTAAGTTTAGACAAAAGTTTAGGGGACACCCTGTATAGTCTGCAATACCAAAGCATTTTTCATAAGTATACTGCGAATATTTAAGAATTTAAAAAAGCTAATTTTTCTATTATTAACTAGATATTAAGTTAGAAAAGTATTTAACATCTTCTTCCGGAAGATAAATATATAGACATTCAATGTCTTCTCTGATGAAATGTTATTTCGGACTGAATTATCCAACTCAATTTGAGATTGTTTGGTTTGATTGTTTGTTTTTTCAGCAAATAGGCCATGTATCGTATATGGACTTTTAATTAATTATTTTTATGTACATATTTTTGAAATAATATAATTAAAAATGTCTGAATTATTCTACATCTGACCTTTTTAACTCTAATCATCAACTCAGTAATTTTTAGTAAGATTCTACTACTGGGTCTTATCTTACACTGTAACATCAGTAATACTAAATACCTAATAAGGTTTAATTACAAATAACACCGTGTTACACACATTCTGTCCTATGAACCAAATTTACTTTTTCGGAAAGGGGATAAAAAATAAAAATACACGTGTATCGGCGATTTTCATGTACACGTCAGAATTTTTTTATTTTTAAGTTTGAAGTATAAACCATGTAGTGGCGTGTGTGAAAGCCTTTGGACCGATTTTTAACCCTTTTTCAGTGATCCAATCGAGCTGATTTTTTGCACGCAGACTCGTGGAAATGTCTGTATCACGTCAAATTTTTTAAAAAAGAGATTTTTATCAATTCTCAGATTTTCCTAAATTTTTTTTTTTTTTAAATGGTTATCGTTTTTTTTAAGGTTTCAGTTCGTTAAAAAAACAATTTTTTTTATTACTTTTGTTTTATAAAAATAAAGAATTGTTACATTAAAAATTTTAATGTTTTTAAAGGAATTTAGGCCTTTTATTTTTGCGGTTGTAAGCATTTGCTTCAGTACCGCGACAAATAGACCAACAGTATTCGCCAAGCATATGCGTAATGTCTTTTCCTTTAAAGCGCTTTTCAATAGCCGCAATGTCCTGATGGAACCTTTCGCCATGCTCATCGCTACAAGCTCCTAAATCATCAGGGAGAAAATCTAAATGATTGTGAAGAAAATGGATCTTTAGCGACATTAATATGCCCATTTCGCCATATGCCGAAACCATTTCTGCTACAATATTTCTATAATTGGCAGCTCGTGTTGATGAAAATTCAGAACTTGCAATTATTTTTTTTATCTGCGGACCATTGAAAACACCTTAAATTAAAAAAATCATTAAAAAACATAAAGTTGCTGAATGACTTCTTAAAAAAAATACCTGCATGAATCTTTGCGCCGCTCAATTTCGGAAAAATTTTGCGCGAAGTTGCAATGGCCTCGCCATCACGATCCAGTTTTTTAACAAACTTTGATACGAGACCGAGCTTAATGTGTAGTGGAGGCAAAATGATTTGAGACGGCTACACCAATGGTAGATTCTCTATACTTTCTACGCCTACTTTGTAGCATGTTCGCGGCTTCCACTTAAATTCAGTGTAATGCTCATCTCTTTTTCGACCTTCCCATGTACACAAAAAGCACTGGTGGGTTGGAAATCCACGCTTAACACCCATGAGTAAACCGACCACTTTCAGTTCGCAGCATATTTTCCAATTATGCTCTTTGTACTTTATCAGCTTTAATATTAATTCCATGCCTTCGTATGTTTGCTTGAGGTTTGTGGCATATGCGATCGGGACAGATGGATGTATGTTACCGATATGAAGCAGCACGACTTTAAGGCTGTTGACCGATGCATCGATGAAAAGTCGCCACTCCTCTGAAATATCAGGGTAACCAATTTCTGCAAACATCAAATCAATATCATAACAATAAGCTAGGATTTTTTCCCGATCTTCGTGCAATTTAAAAAATTCGTCATATGGAATAGTGGTACCTCCACCACGAGCGGCTGTTATTTTAAAATCAGCCGCCACTATATTCCACTGCTTAAAGTGTGATGCAAAGAGTTCTGCTGTTCTCCTCGACAAATTTCCGTCTCGTACGAGGTCATTGAAGTCGGCTTGCATTATTAAATGCGGCATTGCAGTCCCAATTTCACTGGGTGTTGCCACAAATTCCGATACTTGTGGACTCTCGCATTCGATGCGAGAAAAGTTGATAGCAGTGTTGGTACAACTGTTGATTCTGCATCGCTTATTTCGGGAACATTATCAAAAATCTCCACTGAAGCCGCTACACGCTCTTCTGGTGAGTATAGAACTGCTGGAATTACCGATTCTACATTAGCGTAGCGAATTTTGTTGCGGTGAATGTATTGGTACCCTTTTGTTTGAGCAAAAGTTACACAAAAGTAGCACAATTCATTGCAGTGCTCCGTGCGTGGTAGCCAAATTGTACAGCGTACTTTATTGTTGACCTTCCATCAGTAAACTTGCACAAATTTCTATAGCAATAGTCGCACACGACTTCCGGAGTATACCACAAGTAAGGAACATAAGCAGTCTTAAATATTTTCTGAAACGAATTCACCACTGTTTTAGTAATATTTTTCAAATTTTTACTTGGTGCGAATAAGCCACAAACGTAACAAAAGTTATTTCGCGTCGGGCACTGCATTTTTTTCAGACGAAATATATACAAATACGTTTTCGCACAACAGAACTTAAAACAATTTTGCAATTCCTTATTTCATCTGTCAGACCAGTTGTAAGTGTTGTAAAAGTCAAAAACTGTTTAGTGTTAGAAGGTTACTATTGATTAACTACAACTATATCGAGTAGGATGGGTCAAAAAACATTTTTTTTTTCGTAACGCTTAAGTAGTTTAAAAATTTGGAGTCCCTTCAAGTTATGCTAAGAAAAGTGAAAAAATATTTTTTTTCAAAAATAATAAAAATTGGGGAAAATCTGAGAATTGATAAAAATTGTTTTTAAAAAATTTGACGTGTCATTTCCACGAGTCTGCCTGCAATAAATCAGCTCGATTGGATCACTGAAAAAGGGTTAAAAATCGGTCCAAAGGCTTTCACACAGGCCACTACGAGCTTTATACTTCAAACTTAAAAAAAAAAAAGTGGCGTATACGATTAAATGAGAACATTTTTCTGATGGAAAAAATTGGCATAACTCGAAATTTTTTCTCCATGACCATTGATATTTTTCCATACAACAATGAAGAATACCCACCATTACATCTAAAAAAATATTAGACCACTTTTTTCAAAGCATTTGTTTGATATATCTTTCTGAAACTTTAAAATCAATTTCCCAAAAAATAATTTTTTGGATGTGCGTGCAGATAACTCCGGTACGACGATATGTCGCACTTAAATTTTCTTTCCTGTACACTTCAAGCGCAACACCTTCACCTCTAAGATACCTGAGGTGTTCAGAGAATCTCTTCACCAATCGTTGCGACAGACTCTTGTCAATTGAATGGTGACGCGTCGCACCTAAAATGGACATAAAGCCCATGGGCTTTGTGTCACACCGGTCATGGACTTTATGTCCATCTTAGGTGCGACATAACGTCCACGGACTTTATGGCCTTTTACGGAGTTGTGGACGTTATGTCGCACCTAGAATGGTCATAACGCCCACGGGCTTTATGTCACACCGGCCATGGGCTTTATGTCCATTTTAGGTGCGACATAACGCCCATGGGCTTTATGTCCATTTTAGGTGTGACATAACGCCCATGGTGTGACATAACGCCCATGAGATTCACCTAGAATGGTCATAACGCCCACGGGCTTTATGTCACACCGGTCATGGGCTTTATGTCCATTTTAGGTGCGACATAACGCCCATGGGCTTTATGTCCATTTTAGGTGTGACATAACGCCCATGGGCGTTATGTCCATGGGCGTTATGAAGCGTCACCCAATTGAATCATAACTAGTAATCGCTTTCGAAAAATTCAAATCATTACTTGGAGTTTCGGTTGCTCTGGTGGTGATAAACGAAGCATTCACGTAACGTGTTACGATGAATATGATAACATCTCTAAGTCCATTCAATTCTATTTTGTTCAAATCGAAATGTTTTTCGAATAAAAACATTTTTGAATCAAAAACATTTTTAGGCAGTATATGTCTTTTGCCATTGATCTCGTGTCTATATTTCCTCAAGCAATATTGACGAACATTGGTATTGAACAGTGTTCGTTGATGTGGAGTTGAAAGAAATAAGTTGCACCCGGTTAGCGACTTTCCAAAAAGTCCGTAAACGGTCTCCCCAAACGGTTTCCCGACGGTATCTTTGGCGCGCTGAACAGCTACACGTTCCCATCATATGAGAATGGTAACAGGCAGGCGATCAACTTTTTTTCCACCTCCTTGCAAATCCGCCAACATAATGCGA
This sequence comes from Phaonia tiefii, assembly GCA_963931995.1. Classification (NCBI taxonomy): domain Eukaryota; kingdom Metazoa; phylum Arthropoda; class Insecta; order Diptera; family Muscidae; genus Phaonia; species Phaonia tiefii. Next base: position 149,800,317 of record OZ008369.1, on the reverse strand, counting down.
TCCCAGTGCACATTACAAAGTTGTGCTTCAGCCAACTGTGGGTCTTCCTTCAAAAATGCATCAACCTGCTGGCGATTTTGTGTACGGGCTTGTCGATGGCAGCAACCTGTCGTGCCGCAGCAGTCAATATACGAACTACTGCTACGGGTTGCTATTTATATTTCGGGAATAGCAAATAACAACATTTTTAAATGAAAATGACTTTTATTTTTCAAAATATTCCCCTTGATGATCAAGTCACTTTTGCATTCGTTCAAACCATTTGTCATTTCCATTTTTCTATTCCTCTTGAGACACCTCCAAAACATGGTTTTTGAACGCTTCAACTGTTCCTTCGGCGCTTGTAAATCGTTGACCACGCAGTGTACCTTTGATATTCGTGAACAAAAAGAAGTCATTGGGTTCCAAACCAGGACTGTACGGAGTCATCAATTCGATATTTTGGCTGGTCAAAAACTGACCTATTTGATGTGTGAGAGCCCCGCATTGTCATGATGGAGAATAATTCGTCTATGGCGGTTGGTTTTACGAATTTCTCCAAAGACTTCCGGCAAATAAATGGTCGTGTACCACTCAGAATTGACCGTCCTACGTTGCTAGGGGAACAGTGGCCACATGACCCATTAGGCCGAAGAAACAGGCGACCATTTGCTTCCCTGTGCTTCTTCCACGAACAACTTTTGTTGGATTTGGCTCGTCTTGAAAGAACCGCAGAGTCACTTGCTGTTTTATTTCCGGCTCATAAGCATATGTCCATGATTCGCCACTTGTCACGATTTTATACACTTCTTTTGAAGCACCACGTTCGAACTGTTTAATCATTTCCTTACCCCAATTGACACGAGCATTTTTTTTTTGAGCGATTGCCAAATTATGTGGGATCCAATGCGAACAAAATCTTATTCACAGCCAACTGTTCATGCAAAATCGAATGTATTGAAGTGGAACTAATCCGCAAGAATGCGTATATCTCACGATGTGTCACATTACGATCTTGCATTATCATTCCACGCACTGCATCAGTGTTTTGTGGCAGAACAACCGATTTTGGGCGACCTTCAGGAAATTCATAATGGAGCGAACGACGTCCGAGACTGAACTCTTGATACCAGCGATTTATTGTGGTTTTTGATGGTGCTTCACCACCAAAAGTCGAAACAAATTGAATCGTAAAAAATCATCGCACGAAAATTTTCACAGGTTATTTCCATTTTTGACCGTGATGAATTTTCCAATACACTGTAAATAGAAAAAATAGTGCTTGTAATTGAAAACGTTCTATTTATATTTATTCTAAAATATATCAAACTTTCCAATGGAAGATCCAGTTTGCATTTGGGAACACTTGCATTGCCAGTTCCCTAAATATATATACGTTAGATGTCTTAAATCCGGTTTAATCCATTTGATGCTGCCCTTTCACCTCTCTACTTGGTGTGGATTTGTTCCCTTTCACCACCACCTTTGAACCCGATGCGTAGCCTTTTGCCACCACCACCATTTTTTGGTTCACGTTTTTTTTTTCAACGTCACGAAATGAGGGGCTGACCCGTATCGAAATCAAATATTTGTGCACAATTAAACCCTCAATGAGGACCCAGAAAACACTCTGGTTTGTAAACTTTGCCACGAATGTAAAGATTTCGCTTACTGCATTTTTGGGTCTGACAAAATTGTCAAACTCATAAATGAAAACATTCCAAACAATAATAATAAACAAATTTTAATCGATGGTACATTTATGAGTACAATTGTACCGCTTGGACTTTGTAAACAACTGGCTTTGGTTCATATTGAATTAAAAACAAGTAAAAGTGTTAAATTCGGCTGTGCCGAATCTTTGATACCCTCCACCTTAGTGTTAACCAGCAAAATATTAAATTTTAAAAAGGACCTTTTTTAAGAAAATGTACTTTTTTAAAAAAAATAAAAATAAGTTACTTGTTCACAAATGCAATTACTTGTTCACAAATGCTTACAAATGCAGGATGCTCACAAAGGCTCACAAAGCTCACAAATGCATTGCTCACAATGCTCACATTGAAAATGTACTTAAGAAAATGTACTTTGAAATGTACTTTGAAATGTACCTTGAAATGTACTTAATGTACTTTGGAATGTACTTTGAAATGTACTTAAGAAATGTACATTTCTTAAGTACTTAAGAAGAAATGTACTTAAGAATTATACTTAAGAAGAAATGTACTTAAGAAATGTACTTAAGAAAGAAATGTACTTAAGAAATGTACTTAAGAAATGTACTTAATGAAATGTACTTAAGAAATGTACTTTGAAATGTACTTAATGTACTTAATGACCTTTGAAATGTACTTTGAAATGTACTTAAGAAATGTACCTTTTTTTTAAGAAAATGTACTTTAAAAAAAAAATAATAAGTAACTTGTTTGTTCACAAGTAAAATAAAAAAGCATTTTTTAAAAATAAAAAAGCATTTTTTGAAGAACTGTTAAAAAAAGCACAAGCTGCAAAGCTTTTTTTAAAAATAAAAAAGCATTTTTTGAAGATCTTAAAAAAAAAAAAACAAGCTGGGACGAGAGTTGAACCAACAACCTTCCGACTCCAACGCTCAACCCTTTACCCATCAGGCCACAGCGACCTTAGATGAAGTGTGACAAAATTCATATAAATGTATGAACACATGAAAGTACATCTAAACATTCTAAAGTACTTACCTATTATAAAGAACAACAAATATTTTCAACATGGAAATTCACCACACGGCAAAAGGAGTAGTTTAGTATAAAACTACAAAAATTAATGTGAAAATTTTATGAGTTTTTTTACGTTTCCAATCATAAAATTTTTTCCAGTGGACCAATTTCGCTGATTTTCAATACCAAACTGCTCAGGAATACGTGGAACATTCTGGCCAAAAACCAAACCGCGTTATCGCCGATTGAAGTCGTGAGAATGTTTTCAACAGACGGACAGACGGACATGGCTATATCGACTCCGGTTGTTATAAGGATCAAGAATATATTTACTTTATGGGGTCGCAAAGCCTTATTTCATTATGTTACAATCAGAATGACAAACTGATATATACCCTCTATCACTTACAGTGGAGGGTATAATAATGACGAAAATACTCGTAATAAAACTTCTTTTGTGGATACAAGACTAAACGGTTATTGGTTTCAGTTTCGTCAATCAGAACGACCCCAAATAACATCGAAACATAAGCAAGTAGTCATACTAATTCGGCAAAACAGAAAGGCATCATTGGAGTACGAGTATCACAAACTTTTGTCGCTTCCATTATAGTATGTCGCGCATGTAGTTGGGGCATTCCAAAAAATAAAGGACGATATTGGAAACCTTGAGCGTCAGTTCTAATTCACAAACTCTTTAATATATCACACACTATCAGTTAAAATTTTCATAATTTAATTTTTTGATTCAAAACTATAACCGAGACCCGTATCTATCCACTGTAAAAATTTTGCACCATTTACTCTTCCCCATTATAAAAAAATCCCGCAGTGCTTTATTTAGAATTTTCATATCTTTTCTACGAGTATCTTAAAAAAACCAGTTCTTTGCCCCTACTGAAAATTTTAAGTTTTGAGTTGTGCCCCTTTAACTGATAGTGTGCGATATGTACTTCGAAATGCAGTGGCTAAACAAGATAAGCACCTCTAAATTGTGTTGTGTTTAATTTCACTTTTTTTTTTATTGAAACCAAACATACAGGCCTGTCACAGAATTGGTTCGGAATGGTTAGAATTCCGTAGTTACCATTTCGATCGATTTCGTTATACCTTCTTCATATTCCGATCGATCTTGTTAATTCCGAAAATTTGTGAACGTCCCTGGTTTATGGCATTTGGTATGGCAACCTTATGCATAAAACAGCAAAAACCATATGTTTTAAGTAAACAAAGTAAAAATTAAACTAAACAATACAGCAGACAGTTGTCCGAGGCCTTCGACCACGGACTGTCCCTGCAGGCTGTGTCAGAGACACGGCCATTAAGTTTAACGTAGAATACGCCATCCGATAAGACAGAAAACATATATAACAATAAATTCAGTTGCTTATATTATTTATCATTTATTGTTATATATGTTTTCTGTCTTATCGGATGGCGTATTCTACGTTAAACTTAATGGCCGTGTCTCTGACACAGCCTGCAGGGACAGTCCGTGGCCGAAGGCCTCGGACAACTGTCTGCTGTAATTTTTATATTTACCAACGGCATTTGATTCAAGTCCGTTTAAAAAAAAAATATTATGTTAAATTTTTTTAAACTTAATTTAATTTATGTATTTTAATTAATATTTTTATTGAAATAAGTTCTGCGAATGTTGAGAGGGCCGCCCTAATATTAAAAAAGGTTTACCTTATCGAGTCTTCGCATTAGCATTCGAGCGTTGTGTGAAAGCTTTACGCTTTACAATTCAAAATTAATGTTACAACAGCTTTATTGAAGCTTTCGCAAAAAAGCTTTATTACGTTAGCTTACTGTTTGTTTCACTTTTTACTAGATACATGTTGCCAAGCAACATTAGCTTGCTGTTCGTTTCACTTTTTACTAGATACATGTTCCTAAGCAATGTTGAGCAACCAAAAACACTCAACCAAACACCACACATATGTTTGAGTGTATGTGTTTAAACAATTTTCATTTGAGAAATTAAAATACTAGAAATATATCAACTAATATGAAATGTATATCAAACGAAAGATAACATCTTCATTTACCTACAAAAAAAATTTAAAAAAATTCATCTAGCCGTTTCCTCAAATTCAATGAAATAAAGATTACAACAATAAAAACCTGACATGACTCCTCATACCGTAAGGTATGACGTATTCTACGTCAAAAATAGAGTAACAAGTTCCGTAAAATTTGTACAGTGGTAAAAATAAAAAAAAAATAACAAACAACATACCGGGAATATCTATAGTGGCTGTAATGGAGGCGCGAATAGGCTTTTAGCGCCAGCAATGCCTTCTACACTTCTATGAATACCGGACACACTCGCTACAGTTTCCTCAACATCGGATAAAATATATTTATTATATTGACCACCACCAGTTTTATCATTTTCTTTTTTATTGTGACACATTTTCTTTTCCACATACACCTTCCAGTCTGCCCAGGTTTTCTTTCAACCGTTGCAATCTTTGATTGGTGGTCCAGAAGAATTTAATTTATTTGTCAACTCCGACCAACGAGCGCTGACGACCAATGATAGCTATATGATGATGACACTCCATAAATTTAATAAAGATATTTTCTTGCTCCACATTTCTATGTTTTCCCCTAAAGTAATACATACATTTTAAATAAACAATTTAAAGAAAATTTATAGAATACTCACATTTTGACCAGTTTTTTTTTTCTTTTGGTTTATGGTTGAGTTGCCACTATGTTAAATTATGGCAAACTCTTAATTTTAGTTCGACGAACACAGTAGTTTGCACGACGAAAGCTAGGTGGCAGCACTTTATTTTAAAACTTTTTTTATTACGAAAAAACTACTGTGAGTTTCTTGGCAATACTGACAAAGTATAATTTTTTTTTTATTAAAATAAATGTTTATTGCATTAAAAATAAATAATCAACAACAATATAATTTATTCACGAAAGTTATTTTACCTATTTTATTGTGTTTATGCAACTAAAAATAACAATTCCATTTACAAAATCAAAAGAATTCTTCGTTTTCTGAAGACGCAAAATACGGAATTACTTCCACTTTCTATGGGAATGGAATTTTCTGACAGGCCTGATAGATTAAACGAGACGGACTGTCTTTTCGACACACCGACGAAAACGACGTCTGTTGTCAAAGGTTAAAACGAAGCGCTAAACAAAATGATACCCAAACTGGGAAACTGTTTTAAATTTGTTAAAGTATTCCAAACAGAAATGTTTAGCAAGTCCCGATACTGAGGTGCTGGCAAATGGTGGTGGAGCTTTTGGCAAACGTAAAAAAGAAAATTTATTAAAAATGCAGAGCTCATTGAAAAAGCAAATGAAGAGCTACACTCTGGATCTATGACTGCCGCTGCATTTCTTAATCGATTGGTTTGGTATTGGAAAATCAAAATAGTTAATGAAATGGGGCAGGATGAAGATTAGTTTGAAGATGAAGTGTAACTTGAAGTGGAAGAAGAAAAGAAGGTAGATATTGTATCAGAGCCACTTACATAAAAACCTCGCTCGCAAATGTAGTGTATCATTTGCTACCAGATTGACCCAAATATCCTGATGATGCCTTGCAAACATTTAAAAACGTGCTTGTGTCCTGAAACTGCAAGCTGGTGTCATTACCAAAGGACTCGAAAAATTCTTGTAAATATATATAAAGGGGTTTTCAACAGAGACGCTACAAAGTAAATCGATAGGGACAGCAAACGACGCCATATTTTTTCCCGCTCTTTTGACATTTCTCTTCAGTAAGGTTTGCCATTTCATCATGGAAAGATATACGAGCCAACAACCAGTCGAAATTATTAAAATTTACTACCGAAATTTGGAGTCAGTGGCCTCAACTTTAAGAGGCCTCAACAATCAGCGATGAGGCTCATTTCTGGCTGAATGGCTTCGTCAATAAGCAAAATATGCGTTATTGACATGACCTTAGTCATCAATGCATCCCGAAAAAATTACGGTTTGGTGCGGTTTATGGGCCGGCGGCGTTATTGGGCCGTACTTCTTCCGTGATGATCAAGACCGGCACATTACTGTGAATGCGAATCGCTACCGTTCAATGATAACCGAATATTTTTGGCCCCAATTGGATAATATGGACTTGGAGAACATGTGGTTCCAACAGGACGGCGCCACAAGCCACACAGCGAATGCCACAATCAATTTATTGGAAACCAAGTTTGGTGAACGTGTTATCTCACGAAATGGCCCAGTCGATTGGCCGCCTCGGTCGTGCGATTTGACGCCGTTAGATTATTTCCTGTGGGGCTACGTCAAGTCTATGGTCCACGCCAACAAGCCAGCGACGATTAATGAACTTCGTACGAATATCGAACGTGAAATTGCAGCAGTATTTGCCGATTTATGCTTGAAAACCGTCGAAAATTGGCTTCAGCGTCTGGACTTCTGCAAGCGTGCCCGTGGTGGCCATGCAAAAGAAATCGAGTTCCATACATAATGGCATCGAACGTACTTTCATAGGAATAAAGAATTTCATTGGTATCCAAAACCGGTTTAGTTTTATTTAAAAAAAACTTTTGTAGCGCTCTTATTGAAAAACCCGTTACAAATGTATGTTAATTTTTTAAATTTTATTTTGTGTTCACGTATGCATATTATACACACATGTAAATAATACATGCAAATACCAAATTGTAATAATACAAGGTACCGCAAAAGTAATGCCATTATGTGAATGTACTTTAATTTTTGCAACTGGCGTTAAATGTTATTGTGCTCTAGCTTCTATGCTATACACAGATAGAGAACTACATATTTAACAACAAATAGTGGAGCGATAAACGCCTGTAATTATTGTTACTGCTTATTTGACCAATTTTCGGTGTGTTGTTTTAAAGCGGCGTGAATTTCGTCGTCGTTGCGTACCATGTACGCGATCAATTAAGCGTTTGTCTGAGCACCTCGTGCAAACTGGCGCCGCTAGAGATGTCGCAAGCAGTAAACGACCCCCTATTGCACGTTCGACAGAGAACATCCCCAGCGGCGGAAGTCATGACCTGGAAGGCCTGAAATCATGACCGAACAGGCCTTCTTTAAAATACGACAGGCCTTCCCTACACCTTACCTCCTCTTTTCTTTTTAACATTGCGTGAGATTGGGAGGCAAGGCCTTCCATCCCTCTCTACTAGAAGGCCTTATGAAGGCCTGCAAAAAGAGTTGATTTAGAAGGCCTTACGTAAAAATAAAAAAAATATATATGGAAATTATCTTTATATTTCAGATTTATACTTTAACCAATTGTAATTCTTATAAATGATTTTTTTTTAATTCTGCAGCCACAGCAATCGAACACATGACCTTAGAACTTACAATCGGACGCTTTATCTGCTGGGCTATCGGATGTTAAGATTTTGCTACGGCGAATTGCGAACATGTGGAAAGACAGGCTTTCATGAACAACTGCGTCTTCTGGCATTCTTTTAACAGGCCTGTGGAAGCCTTATAAAATCATGCATTTCGCAGGCATTATTAAAGTAGGCATTACCAAAGAATGATTCCGCATGCCTTATTCGTGGCAGGCCTCGCAAATTACGCCGCTGGGTCGCTGCTGTGGCCGAGGGCGTCATAGAGAATCCACAAACATCGACGAAATGACGATGCAATCAATTAGGCATCAGCAGACGTTCGTGACAACCAATTTTAGTGAAAGACTTCAAGATGTTCCCGTATAAAGTGCAAACCGTTCACGAATTGCTGCCTGCTGACCGTCAAACGTGATTAACTTTCCCCCTTCATCTTTTGAAGTTGGTGCCAGAAGAAGATGATTTCGTGCCCAAATTCATTATGAGCCACGAAGCCCATTTCCAATAAAGTGGTTACTTTAACAAACAAAATATGCGTTTTTGGGTACAGAGAACCCACACGATATGCAAGAAATGCCGTTGCATCCCCTCAAAGTGACTGTTGGGCAGGGCTGTTGCAGTGGCCCTTATATTATTTTATTATAATTTATTATTTTTGGAGCGAAGTTCTTTATCGCACGTTGCGGGTTAGGGGCTAAATGAAAAAAATTAAACAACTTTTTTTACACTATTATGCTACAACCCAGTATTATAATTTTGCTTTGGTTTGTGTCTAGACTAACATATGTTGCGAATTATCATGTTTAATGGAAAGTTTTCTATGTGGAGCCTGTAACCAATATTTAGGGTAGAATTCTAAAAGACCAGAAAGTGAACGTAAACGCAAAAGCCAACGCGAACGCTAAAGTAAAAAATGCTAGTATATACATCTCTTCGGGCCTGCGTTCGCTTACGAAAGCTCTCACTGATATTTGTGGTTTATAGAGTTGCCCACCTAAAATAAACAATTATAGACTTGAAAAAGTTATGTTGAGTGAAATGCGCAGAATGAAAAAGATTAAAAAATTTAGATCTATTTTAATAGATCAACAGATTTTAAGATTGGTATTATTTCTAATACTGCAAATACCAACAATATTCACATAAAATGTATACAAAACCTATGTTATTTTGAGTTGCAATGTCGAATATATTTTCCCATTTATACTAAATTAGTTGTGGTTTCAAAAACACGTGCCATGTGGCGGTATGTATTGTTTGTAACGTATTGGTTCTTTTGTTTATTATTGTCAACATCAACTGATATCTATAATTTTTTAAATGTAATTATAATAGTTTTGCAACGCATTTGAATTTCGAATTTTATTATTTCGAATTTTATTAATTTTGAATTATTTTTAAAAAAAAAGTTTGAGCTCTATCCGTCGAATGCATTTCGTCCAAAATTGGCAACTACTTATTAGAAATCAAATGCAAAATCCTCGATCGACATCTTTCTTTAAATTTGTAATTTCTTCAACTAACGCGAAGAACTGAGGCGTGTTCAATTTGACAGCTGAAGTGATCAAAAACGTTGCGCTGCGTTTTATAAAGTACCCATTAATTAACGTAACTCAATGCAGGTAGTCACCGAAGAGCTGTAACGTTTACTAAACTACCAAAACGATAAAAGTAATGCAAAGTGATTGATTCACGACTTATAGAATACCACCCTTAGTATATATTGTAGTTCTGAACCCAAGAAAAAGTACATTTAGAAAAGCCAATGTGAAAAAGGTTTTAAAAAAAGAAATTTTCTTAAATAAAGTTAAAAAAAGTAAATTTTCTCAACAGAAATACCTATTCACATTCTTAAACAAAGTACCTTTTCTTAAAAAAATACCTTATCTTAAAGAAGTACCTTTGCTTAAAAAAAATACATTTCCATAAAAAAAAGTAAATTTTCTTAAAAAAATTTAATTTTTTAAAAAAACTACCTTCTCTTTAAAGAGTACCTTTTTTTGTGAAACAAAATAACTTTTCTTGAGATAAATACCTACACTTAAATATGTACCTAGTCTTGAAAAAAGGACCAATTCTAAAAAAAATCCCATTTCTTAAAAAACCTTTTTTTTTCAAAAAAAATACCTACTCTTAAAAAATATCTTTTCTTACAAAAATTCCTTTTCTTAAAAGTAATTTTTCTTTTCCTTTCTTGACATAAATATCCTTTCTGAAAATTCTGAAAAATAACCTTTTCTTAAAAAAAAAATATAACCTTTTCTTAAAAAGAGTACCACTTCTTTAAAAAGTACCTATTCTTAAAAAAACTACCTCTTTGTAAAAAAAATTCATACTCTTATAGTCTTTTCTTACAGAAAGTACTTCTTAAAAATAGTAGCTTTTCTTAAAAAACATTAGCTTTTAATAAAAGAAGCACCTCTCCTTAAAAACGGAAATTTTCGGGAAAATATAATACATAACGGGTTTTTCAATAAGAGCGCTACAAATGTTTTTTAAATAAAACAAAACCGGTTTTAGATACCAATGAAATTCTTTATTCCTGTGACAGTACGTTCGATGCCATTATGTACGGAACTCGATTTCTTTTGCATGGCCACCACGGGCACGCTTGCAGAAGTCCAGACGCTGAACCCAATTTTCGACGGTTTTCAAGCATAAATCGGCCGATACTGCTGCAATTCCACGTTCGATATTCGTACGAAGTTCATCAATCGTCGCTGGCTTGTTGGCATAGACCCACAGGAAATAATCTAACGGCGTCAAATCGCACGACCGAGGCGGCCAATCAACTGTGCCATTTCGTGAGATAACACGTTCACCAAACTTGGTTTCCAATAAATTGATTGTGGCATTCGCTGTGCAGCTTGTGGCGCCGTCCAGTTGGAACCACATGTTCTCCAAGTCCATATTATCCAATTGGGACCAAAAATATTCGGCTATCATTGAACGGTAGCGATTCGCATTGACAGTAATGTGTCGGTCTTGATCATCACGGAAGAAGTACGGCCCAATCACACCGCCGGCCCATTAATCGCAAGGATGCAATGATGACTCATGGATTACGTGTGGATTGCTGTCTGACCAATATCGCATATTTTACTTATTGACGAAGCCATTCAGCCAGAAATGAGCCTCATCGCTGAAGACCATAAATTGGACGTAGCGCTCTTAAAGTTGAGGCCACTGACTCCAAATTTCGGTAGTAAATTTTAATAATTTCGACTGGTTGTTGGCTCGTATATCTTTCCATGATGAAATGGCAAACCTTACTGAAGAGAAATGTCAAACGAGCGGGAAAAAATATGGCGTCGTTTGCTGTCCCTATCGATTTACTTTTGTGTACTTTAAAAAACTACATTCTATAAAAAAACATTTTCCCAAAACAAAGGTTCATCATTTTACAAAAACTATCTTTTCTTAAAGATCCATTTTAATTATCGTATTTTTCAACGGGCGCCTTAGGCGTGTTGGAACTAACTAGTACATAATATATAGCGAAAGGAAGTTCGTTCGAACCGGGTGTCCCCTGACACCTCATGTAATTTAAATTATTATAACCGTAACTGGTGAGCGTTACAGGCAGAGAATTAAAGAAACGAGTTTTTTCCTCAAGTTGCTGAATTGAGTATCGAGATGTGTTATCATCTAAAGTTTCTAAAGTTTTTGGACTCGTCGGCAAGAATTCTCGGAGTGTTCCAAGCTTTACGTTTGTTACTGAGCCACGTTACCAAAAAACAAATCGCCTCACCCTAACTTGCATAGTCCCAACAAAAGTTTTAAAACGATGTTTTAGTTAAAAATTAAATGTTTCGTTGCTTAAGCTACTCACAACTGAATCAGTCATTTTTGAGACAGTTTTGACACTTTATACTATAAAATTGAGGGATTTTTATTAAAATGGTCATGTATTCATTTCGAGTCCCGATTAATATTACTACGGCCATCATTTCGTTACATAGAATTTGATTGGGGTTTCTTGCTCTTTTTTCCCTGCCCACTTTCAATAACAAACATAACACACAAAAACAAATAAACCAGATTTGATAGCCACCCAATCACTTAAGCATCAAAGTTGTATGCTCCAGTTTAGAGTAAATTTGACACTCTACTTTTTTGTCAACAAAATGTTCTTGCCACATCATTGATAGATTAGCAGTTGTCATCTGTTAGGGTCTTTAGGATGATAAAGATAAAAAGATTTGCCTAAACTGTAATGGGCACAAATTATCTTTTTTCTCAGCCGTTCGCATTTGAGACTGGATTTTGGGTAAACTTCAGAAAGTGCTGACCATCATCATTGTTTCAACGACCACTTTCATGGATGAATGATTTACTAACAAAAATCTACGGGGACTGCGTGGAAAATATGCTGGACTGCTTGTCCGTCCGGTGTCAGACAACATCAATCAACTTTTGGGACAAGAAATAGCACTCAAGTCTACTTTGTGCTGCAATACTCGTATGTACTAAAGCAACAAAACGAAATGCTCTTGCATCGTTGAAATTCACCAAATAAACTTAACGATGGAACAAACGACTCCGTTTTGCGCAACATCATCATCATCCTGTATAGGCTAAGTCGTCTTCATCATAATAATCATCGTCGTCATCAACGTTGCTCGTCGTCCGTAACTGCAGCATCGTCATGAGATGCTAGCTTAATAAGTGGTACGGGTTGTACAACATGTGGTACGAACTTGTGAGGAGGTCTAAATTGAACACAGAAGAAGAAAAAAGATTCAACAAAAGACAGCTTACGCAGAAAATGTATAGCTGAAACGGCAATATTCACTGCAACAATGAACCGATTCGTACGTTGGTTGGTTTTGTAGCTAGTTTAATGAATATTAATGTGGTATCAAAGATTTTAAACAATTAATACAACTCATTAGCATAATGTAAATATTCATTGTACCAATGACAAACTCATCGAATGCTCAATCTTAAAGTGACTATTTGCGTTGTGTCAATGAATTTCGGTGTAACTGATATTCATTGTCCCAATGACAAACTCATCGAATGTTCAGACCTCTTCAATCTTTTAAGTGGAGTTCAAATTATCAGACAGATCTGACAGACATATCTGAAGAAGTTATCGATGAAACATCTATTTTCCGTCCATACAGAAACATTTATCTGACAGACTTCATTTGAGGCAACTCACCATAGTGTTAACATCAACGGTTTGCGCTTGTAAATGTCTCGCAACAATTACTTGATTGCCAACCGCTAGCGAAAGGGAAGAGGAGACACTGTTGAGAACATTTGTTATGCACACGTACACACATCCATATACATTCATATCTAAAAATACAAACTAATTTCTCGGAAGCACACACACATCCTATTTCAATTTATTTATTTTACCAAGCATTTATGTTTTTTAATTTATTAATATTTCATTTGATTAAATTAAATTACACTGAAGATTTGAATTTTTTTCATTTCACATTAAATTCCATAAATGTTATTTAATTCATAGCTTTCCGCTTTTCTCTTCGCTTATTCTCTCCGCCATTATATCTCTCGCTCTCTGTTTTATCGATAACTCAAATAAATCGTTTGGTTTTCAAACTGGTTTGAAGACCATCAGATTTATCTGACAACACCTGTTCACATTGACAATTTTTCTTCAGATTCGACAGATCGTCAAATCCGTCTGATAACACTGTGATAGTCGAAAAAATGAACTTCGATGAATCCTTTTCGAACTATTAGAGGGGAGTCCCCTGAGTACGAAAGTACATTTGGAAATGTCAGATTGGCTCCAGTTTTTGAGAAATCGGTATATATGAATATAGGTAAGTCTGCGCTATTTAAACAAATTTTACCGGCCATAGGCCAATTTTTTTTGGCCTAAAAGGGCTTAAAAAGCTTATTAAAATAGAAAAAACAAATGTTTGCGGTCGGTCCAACTTCTTGAGATATGGGCCTTTAAAGCTCGAGTATATAATTGGCCATATCTCACATATTTATGGTCCGATCTGGTTCCGGTGAATATCATTACAAAGACCATTAAAAACTCTTTAAATCTACATATAAATATATTACATTCTATTAACCCATTGGGGACAAATTTAAAAAATACGATTTTTTAACCCCACTTATTTGCAAAAAATCTGATTTTCTCAACAAACAGCCCTAGTAAACCTATTTTCTACCTAGACTCAGGTTGTAGGCAACACTTCAGGCTTTGTTTTAAGGTATAATACTTCGCATTAACCCTTCGAAGATAAATTTAACGATTTTCAAAATTTATTTTCATTTCGACGCTACTGAAATTTTACTCGAACCGAACATGTTACATGTCTGAACTTTGAAGGGCCATAACTCGGGAAATATGGTCCTCCGAGAAAATTCTTTGTTTTTTTTTCATTTAAAAATAAATTCTATATACTCCCTACAAAGTGAGAAAAATTGCTCATTTGCAATTACACTTTCCATAGCTTGAATATATAATCGAGCATAAGTCCGCCACTTATTTTCCTTTTTAAACCCTATAAGTCAGTGTATAAACATATTTTTTCATATTAACCAATTAAGGGGCACATAAAAAAAACGATTTTTTAACTCACTTTTTAGATATACATTTTTATATAAAAATTCCCTATTATATTTCTTTTTTGGTAGGCTCCGATAATAGACCAGACCTCAATTTTTTTAGGGTATAATATTCACCTATAACCCTTTAAAGACCGGAGATATTAAAGTTCAAAATTAAAGTTCATAGTGTTTTTGTGTTATAAAGCTTTCTGCGTGGCTTAGGGATTTTTTCGTCTGATGCGAGTCCAACACCCGCTTCGCGGCGTTGGCATAGTATTTTTGTGTTAAATCGCGCGATTTTTTGGAACTAATTTTTTAATTTTTGTGAAAAAAGTGGCAAATGTATTCAAAACTTTCAACTTAACTGTCTTCGGTCTTTGAAGGGTTATTGGTGAGAATTATACATTAAAAAAGGCAAAAGTCTTGTCTATTATTGGAGTCTACCAAAAAAACTACCAATTTTTTGAAAATAATAAATTTTGTATTTAAAAAGGGAGGTTACCAAATATTGTTTTTTAATTAACCCCCAATGGATTAATAAAAAAAATATGTGCATACACAGATTTATAGGATTTAGAAAGACCTTTGTAATGACACCCATTTCTACTAGCTGTGATAACCTCTGTTAAAACTTTTGAACTCAGTGCAGACGCTTTTCTCGGTGGTGACATTTCGGTGTAGATCTGAGAATTGGTGCTAAAGTAAATTTATTCCGTAAGAATAATGCTATAATATTGATTAAAATAAAAGTAATTATTAAATTTTTTATAGAAAATATTAAATACTTTCATTTTTGCGCAGCACTCCCTAGCAATTTTTTTGGGGAATTACTCCCAAAAGTTGGTTTCACATTCTCCATTTTTTTGACATTTAGAATACCTACTTTTTTCCCGGGGAAAAATTTCCCTCTTTCGAAGTTCATTTGGAATAAGCGAAAAGGGAATAGTGAAAAACTCCCAGGGAGATTTTATTAAGAATAGGGGAACAGGGAATAGGGAAATAACTCCCAGGGAATTGCTATTGAGAATTGGGCTGATTATTTTTCCAGATCTAATCAAATCAGAAACCCTTAGGCTCAGATATCCTTGGCTATGATTTAGAGTAACAAATCCATTTCATATTTTTCAGATTTGAGGCAGAAGTTCCTAAAATATCAACCTTAATCAGAAAAAGGTATAGCAGAATAAATTCTAGAGTGTTACAGAAGTTTCACAATATTATTAACCCTTTGACGACCACAGGCAAGTGTTTACGCTAGGGGCTTTTCGCATATGGTTGGCGCCAATTCTCTAACTGATCCGATTTGACTCCTATGAAGCCATGGGTCAAAACAAGGGTCGAACGTGGGGAAACGTCAGGTAAGTTTTGAGTCCACACCTTAACTTTTAAAACATGTAGTCTCGAGTTTCAACGCGCTTGCATCTACTGAACATATATTAAGTCCCAATCCTATAAAGTCCCAATCCTATAAATTAAAAAAAAACAGATTTGAGAGGCTCCCCCTACCCTTCAAATCAAATTGAAGTTATTGTCCTTTTATACCTCTAGCCCCATTAGCAATCATGCCGTGCCAAAAAGTAAAACCCCTAGAATTGATAATAGTAACCCATAAACGATGGCGGGCTAGCAGCGAGTCTGCAATACTACTGCGAATTCCAACCGTGCAATTGGACTGGCAACTTTAGAGCACTCAACACTCTACTGTGACTCACATAGACCAACTCACATTTCGCAACTGAGTCACAGCTGATAGTGAAAGATTTTCGAACTCTATATTTAAGATTAGTTGGAGGTGTAAACATCCATTATAATTCTCAATCTTAAATTGGTCAATAGCCAGTTGACCAAGTCTGTTGAAATCCCAACAGTTGTTAAATGTAACTTATAACTTGTGGCGGGTTAGGAGCGGCTCTGCAATACTGCAGGGAGTTGCCAACCTACAATAAGACTGACAACTCTTGAACAGTCAACGCTCAACTGTGTTCAGCAAGGCCTAGTTGACGGCGTGATTTTCTCATCAGCACAGCAAATACAAACTTTGTATTTATTACTGCTGTAAACCATAAATATTCGTTATGACCAACTCTAACATCCGTCCCGCTTTTATGGGATTATCGGTTTTTTTTGTGGGGTTGTCCGTTTCTTGGTGTCTCAGTCCGACTTGAATCTGAAATAACAAATTGATTAGAAACAAAATATTTTATATCTGTTTCATTCGGTTAAATGGTTAAGCAGAGCGAAATTCGTACGTATCTAGACCTATAGAATGCTGTACATCGGAATGCTGCAATTACCGAGAGATAGCCACGGCCTATGCGGAGAACCTCACTCAGAGACTGGGGCAGAACTCACCCTGTCTCATGATCCTGAAGCACAGCGGAAGTACATTTTCCAGTCTATGAAAACTACAAAGACCGTATTTGGGTAGGAAACACCGCTTAAGGACAAACCATAGTACAATGACGAATGTCGCATGGCAAATGATGAAAAGAACGCTACACGTATGGCAATGCTTCAGTCACTTGCAACGTGAGCAGCGATATAACGAGAAGAGATGTCAGGAAACCCATTAGTTGAAGAGGAAAAACTGTGGTGGAGAAAGCGCGAAAGTGAGAAAATGAATATTACAGAAGGAAGAATGAGGCCCGTCAATTCTATCGAAAAGTACAAGTCCAAAAAAACGGAAATGGATTTGAAACCCCTTTTGTTGAGATAAGGACGCGAATCTTGTCACAGATATGCAGAGTATGTTGGGAATATGGAGAGATCTCTTCTCTGTTTTACTTATCCCAGGATACCTCAATGTAGATGAGGGTGTTAAGCACATACCGGACGATGGCACATAGTCAAAGCGAAAGCCAATGGTGCTGGTGGACTACCAGCTAATCTGCTTAAGGCTGGCTGCTATGAGTTGAAAAGGTGCATACATCAGCCCATATACCAAAACTGGTAATACAATGCATGCGCGACGATTGGAGTCTTAGCATGCTGTGTCCTGTTTTCCATAAAGGCGACCCGATTATATGTGCAAACTATCGTGATATAAACCTTTTATCCATCGACTACAAGGTCCTCTCTAGCGTAATGTACGAAAGACTAAAGCCGTTTGTTGCACACCCGCACGTACCATATCAGTGTTGCTTTAGGCCTGTAAAGTCAACTATCACCCAGATATTCACATTATGACAAATCCTGGAGGAAACCCATGAAAACAAATCGTCTCCTACCACCTCTTTTTAGATTATAAGGCAGCCTTCGACAGCTCGATACGGGGAAACTGTACCAAACTTAGTATTCCTGCTAAGCTGTCACAGCTTTGTAGAGTGACACTGCCCGACACGAAATTTTCTGTCAAGATTGGAAATGATCTCACCGAACCATTTAGTACGAGGCGATTCCTTAGGCACGACGACATCCTGTTATGCGATCTCTTCAACATATTAATTGAGATCATCGTGAGCAAAGCTGCAGTCAACACGAATAAAACTATCAGCAGTAAAATTCAAGTGCTGCACGCGTATGCTGGTGATTTAGATATCATTGGGCAAAATCTGTGAGAACGTACTGCACTATTTTCGAGAATTTAGAAGGAATCAGCAACAATGGGTTTGGCAGTAAAGGAGGACTAGATAAAATTAATGGTTTCCACAAGCAGAACATCCACTCGATGGGAAGAAATGGTGAACGTCAATAACCGTTATATTTTTCGAGGCAGCAGACGAATTTTTTTACCTCGGGTCTGTCGCCAAGAAAAACAATAACGTCAGCCTGGAAATCAACCGAAAAATTGTGCAGGCAAACAGCTGTTATTACGGGCTAAGCAAGTACTTTAGAGTTAAGACCCTCTCTCGGGAAACGGGGCTCCAAATATATCAGACTCTCATGTCTCGCTTTATGGCGCAGAATCCTGGGATATGTCCCAGGCTAATGATGGTGCAATGGCCGTCGGAGTTGCAATGGTAGTGTGCGCTCCTCTTGTACATGAGGTCCTGGGTACGATCCCTGTTCTGACCACCATAAAATTTCTTTCGGCGGCGGTCACCTCAAATAGTAACGGCGACATTACTACATTATTTAGCCATGAAAAGGCTTC
Source organism: Phaonia tiefii (assembly GCA_963931995.1). Classification (NCBI taxonomy): domain Eukaryota; kingdom Metazoa; phylum Arthropoda; class Insecta; order Diptera; family Muscidae; genus Phaonia; species Phaonia tiefii. The sequence goes on along the minus strand of OZ008369.1, from coordinate 149,781,670 downwards.
TCAAAATACTGTTCGGAAACGGAGTAAAACTTTAGGTCCCCATCAGTGAGTATAAAACTAGAAAGCGCACAGCTTACTGGTTGTGAGAAGCTCTCCTCAATCCCTTCATAAGATGTAATGAAAACCCATTTAATTATTTATAATGAAACTTCAGTGGGAGTCTTCGAGAGTTAAATGCTTCGGATAATATATGGTCCTATAATGGAAAAGCGCGAGTATTGACGACGGGTGAACCACGAACTGTATAATCCGCATCCGGACATCGACGTAGTCATGCGTATCAAAATAGCGCATTTACGCTGGCTAGGTCATGTCAGGAGAATGGATCAGTTGGAACGAGTGCGAAAGTTATTTGAAGCCGTACTCGAAGGTCATCGGTAAATATGACGACCAAGACTTCGCTGGAAAGACCAGGAGGAAAATTGCCTACGAGAGATTGCTGTTACAAACTGGGGGAGAAAAGCTTGAGATCGAGCCGGTTGGAGGAATATGTTATCCTTATTTTGTAAGATCCTAGACCCCTCTGGGCTGTTTGAGGCTACCTAAGTAAAGTTCGGTATTCAGTCTGTATGAAATTTTCGTAGGTATAAGGATTACGTGTATAAAAAATAATGAAAATTTCATGAACCGAAAATTTCGCTCAGTTCTCATTTGATTGGTACTCAGTTCTTTGTGAAAATTTCGTTAGCAAAGCAATTGCAGGGTTGTTACGCCCAAGTTATTTCGTGCGAAAACAATTAAAAAGACGTGTATTTTTATTCCGCCAAAGCCCAATTTTGACAGCCTGTTCGGGAGCTGAAAGCGTACAAGTATTTTGGCTCTAGAGCTGCGAGGCTCGCTTGTCGGGATACATTTTGATTAGTGAGTGAAGTTAATTTCAAGTTGACCCATCCCAGCATTAAAATTTACAGAAACTCGAGCCCGAAGTCTCCCATTTCTGCCTGCTGAAGAATTGTATGTGGTTGTCGTCGTCGCCAATACCATCTTCTTCTTCTCCGAGGATGCATTTACAAGTAGTGTTGAAATAATGCAGATTCTGGTTCATCTGGGTGTCTGACTGTCTGCCTTCATTCAATACTGCCAACTGCCCGCCGTCAGGCAACACTAACAACAACCAGGATATTAAGCAGTCTCATGCATAATGGCAGTGTTGCAACATTGCATTCGTAGCACGCAACTAAATTGTCGCGCCAAAACCAAACAAACGCAAAGCAAATGCAGGCAGCTTTAAGGGGTAAACAATTTCTTGGTTGGCCTTAATTTGGTTTTTTTAGATTTTCGACTTTATTGAAAATCGACGTCGCGACGAAACGTGTTTGTTTTTGTTGTATTGATGAACGTTATTTCACAAACGTCGGCTCGCTCGGCCAACTCACACAGGCGACAGCGTTGGATAAATGCAGGGCGGGTGTTTAAAAAATGAGCTGAGCACAAAGGGGTTGTCTGGCAAGAAATGTCAGTGGTGTCCATGCAGTTGTATAGTGTTGGTGTGTTTTGTATTTCCTTTTGTAGTTGCTTTGCTGCATTAGAAGAGCAGCTTGCAACAGGCGCTCGCAGGCAAACAGCCAGACAAGCAGACACTTTAATCCCGTTCCACGATACACTCGTAGACCCTTAGACATAGTAGACGTCTGTCTGGTCTGAATGCATTCAAAATCCAAACAATTGGATTTCACACAATGATAACACACCGTGATAACAAACAACAGCAGCGACAACAACAATGAAGCTGATGATGATGAATCACATTGGCCGGAGTATAGTGAAGGTGCAAGACTCTTCGAATATCAGAAATGACAGTTTTGCAAAATGCATTGCATGGCAAACATGCAACACAGGCAGCGAGTGACTTTGTGCATAACATTGGTTACGAAAAGACACCACCGTCAGTCCCATTTGCAAAATCATATATATTTTTGCTTCTTCTGCGTGGCACAGAGTTTACAATGGTGTGTGACCCGTATATCAGCGTGGTACCTTTTGGTCTGTCAAGAGAGAGCAATGCCAATCGTGATGCGGGTGACTATTTTTGTGGAACTTTTCCATTTGTGTGTGTATATACAGGGCTCGTGTTTCTGACTAGGGAGTCAGGTAAATGGAATTGATGGGGTTTCTTGAGTGTGAATCGGTTATCAATTATACATCAACTCAGAGAGTAATCGGCAGATGTAATTTCAGACAGATTACACTCTCACCACATAATCACTCCGAACGAAGTAAGAACAAACTGATATGAATGCCTAAGTAATATACATCGCTACATGTCGTGTCTTAAATTCGTGGCCACCACTGTATATCTAATAGGCATCATATGAAACCTCAGATTGTATCATAGGCAGATTTTCAACTTCTAACTCATGGAGTATGTGAGAAAACAGAATAGAAAATTCTGGTTTGGCTTCCGAAACATGTATGCATCTGGTGAAGAATGACAAATCAGGAAGGTAGCGCAAGCAGAATGGGTGGTGGAAATGGGTTAATTCCGATCTGTCGAAATGATTCAGGTTGAATTATATGAAAGGAGTGATAAATTTAATAAGTTTCTTTATTTGTGTTCGAGAACATTTCGGGCAAGTTTCACACTCTCCATTTTAAATCTCAATTTTAAAGCCCACAAAAAATTTTCATATTAAATGACAAGCATTGGGCATTTAAATTATATTTAAATGGAGAATTTTCAACTGTGAAACTGGCCATTAGTTGACTATTTTTATTTGTTTATAAAAAAGGTTTATATTTTTCAGCCGACCAATATAAAGTTACCCTAATGGGAGTGGCAAATCCGCGGACAGCCAATAGCAGAGATACATTGCGAAAAGTATTATCTAATTCCAAACTTAATTCGGATCTGTTGTATTTTGGGGGATCTATCGCTGCTACCAGCCAATTGTCTGTCCAATATTTGTATTGGAGGCAGCGTTATTATATTAACAGATTTATCTGTTTTTCACAGATTCTTTAGGTTTTACACAGATTTCCAGTATTTTCTGATATAAACAGATTTTGTAAAATGTTATCGCAATGCGGTTTTTGTTAACTTATGTATAACGTAAAAATTATAGAACAATCAAGAAATGGCTTGAAAGAGAAAAGTTTGAGTGAAACGTATCGTATCGATACAATGGTTGCTGTCTCTCGGACCCAAGTATGCATTGTCAAATGCAATGACAACATTCTCTTTATTAAAATTCATTGCCGAAGGGAAAGAGTGCATACAGACAATTTGTAACAATGAAGAGCAGGAGATTTCAAGAACGAAGTTCGTTGGTTTGATCGATGGACACCTCTACAAACCAAAATTGGACATTAGGGGTAAAATAATTTTAGGAACAGTGGGGTCGCACTAGACAATTTTTCGGAGAAACAATGACACACTCATCAGAAGCGCTGACAAAGGGGGAAAAACAGTTGCGATATCAAAGGACGAATATAAGATGAAGATGGGACATATTCTGGGCGATATATGCACGTATAGACGACTCAGGAGAGATCTGACGTCGAGTCTACAAGAGAAAAATACAAACTAGTGGATACATTGTGCTTGACGCGCCCACGAGGAAGAAATTAAGCACGAGAACATCTACAGCCCCCAGAACCCTTTAAGACTTATTTGCTCATCCATAAATGCTCTTGGTTATGCACTTTGCAAACTTGTGACGAGAACCTCTGAAAATAATGTTAAGGACGCAATTGATTTCAAATCCTGGATAAAATACTTGAAATTACACCAAGACGAAATATTAGTATCGTTTGATGTGGTCAATCTTTTTCCAAGAATACCCATAAATTTGGCTTACGAACCATAGAGGAAAAATTGAGAAAAATTGCGGATTACACGACTATACCGCAGGTTGCTTTTATGGAATTACTGTCGTTTTGTATCAGGGATACACGATATTTGAAATATGCTAGATTTAATGAATAAAGAAAGGGCATGCCTATGGGTTCTCCAGTATCGTCGATAATGGCGGGCATCAGAATGGAAGGATTACTTCACACGACGTTCAATACATTAACGAGGAGACCGAAAATTAAAACTAAATATATGGACGATATATTTGTAACCATTGGCGTATCTGAGGTGGAGGACACGATGTAGGCGCTCAATTCTTTCAATCGACAATTTCAATTTACAGTTGAAGAGAAAAGGGACAACAGTTACCATACCTTGATTGCATAGTTATAAGACAAGATGGAAATTTAAAAGATGACTGGTATCAGAAGCCTACAGGACTCTCGGAAAGAATCAAACATTTATGAGAGGGAAGAATACCATTTAGCTCCAAAGTCTAACTTTATCCAAAGTCGTCTTTTTAGTAGGACTAAGTCGATAAACGATACGGATGACAAGCCAAATGTGGTGTACGAAATCAAGTGCTACGGAGACAAAGCCAACATATTCCAGAAGGTACATCGTACATCGTACAACTACGATGAATAAACTGAAGACGAGAATTTCTTCACATAAATCGGACAAAAAAGCACATTATAAACCCTTAGAACAGAAAACAGCACTCGCCGCCCACTGTACGTTAACTGGACACAGGCCAAACTTTGACGAAGTGAAAATTCTAACTGAAGAGAAGATTTACTCACGACGTCTCTTTCAGGAAATGCTACATATTACTGACGTTCCATCTGAGAAAAGACAACTACAATCACGATTCAGACCAATGTGCACAAGTTTACAGACATACAATTGACACATTTAGACGGAAAAATCAAATTAGTTGACAAAAGTTTGCAGCAACGACTAGTCATATACTTTTTGTTAGCTCACAATGTAATTATATGCCTAAATATTATTGTGATTTCGTACACAATAATCTCTAACAAACAATATTGTATTTGAAAGAAAAATTTTGTGTTTACTGTTTTCACTAATGTTTTATAAAATCTTTGTGTTTTTCTTATATTAGATCCTTGAAAATGATCAAAGAAGTTGATCGAAATATTGGATACTAAATAAATTGTGATAAATGTAAATTAATACAACTTCGTTTTCTTTTTTCCATACCTATGACCTAAAGACGATACTAAAATTGAAAATCATAATACTAGGAAATAATAAAATATAATAAAATAAATACAACTTATTTCAATATTGCGTAAAAACAGATTTTTTTTTTAGAAAAAAAGATTTTTTTGCAAAATTGTACAGATTTTTCGGGAAAAAATATAATAACACTGATTGGAGGTACAAGAATGAAAAAGAATGAAAAGAATGACAAAGTTGTCGTCAAGATCAAAGCAAACGAAGTATAAGAAACAAAAAACATATAATATTTGGTTTAATCATAAGCGAGTCAACTTTTTCCGAAGCTAAACGAATCGATTTCAAATCGATTACTTTATACTTGTACTTGTATTGTTCGTGTGCGGTTCTATCAGCGAAGACACAAAGTATAAACAAGAACTACAAATTTGTTGCAGGGTAGCCATGATACCAATACACGGTAGTAGTAGGAGACGTTGTTGTAATTGTGGGAAAAAACAACAGGCATTTTGGTTTGGTTGTGCCTCCCGTCAAATTCACCACAAATGTATACCAACAACAAAAGTAATCAAAGAAGTACAAAACAAAATGCAAAAGAAGAAGTACAAATGGCAGGCAGAAAGAAAGAAATCAAATCAGAAACCATGGTAAAATTACGCGAAGGTAAACTCGTTTAGTTAGTGGGCGCGCCTCTTGTACATGAGATCTTGGGTTCGAACACTGCACTGATCATCTTAAATTTCTTTCGGCGGCGGTCACCTCGCATAGGGAAAGTGTCTGAACCAGCCATCGGTAAATTCAGTCTACACACCATCACTTATGACAACGGAATGAGACTGTTAGATTTTACCGTGGAAAAAAACATGGATGTCAGTAGTACGAGATTCCAATATAAAGACATCCAAAAGGCTACTTGGGTATCCCCTGATCAGCAGACGAAGAACCAGATTGATCACCCGGTAATTGATGGAAGGCACTCTACTGGTGTAATGGACGTACGTGTGATTCGAGGAGAAAATATGGATTCGGATCACTACCTTTTGGCAGCAAAGGTTCGCACAAGTGTGAAGTCGTACGAAACAAGACATATAGAAACTGGACATCGGAAAGCTGCAATTACGAGAGATAGCCACGGCCAATGCAGAGAAGCTGCTGGCCCAGAGCGTAAGTCCGCCTTATGATCCTAACGAGTAGTGGAAGTACTTTTCCCACCCCCATACGAAAACTGCTGCACAGACCGTACTTGGTTATGAAAACCGCTTAAAGATAAACCACGGTACGATAAAGAGTGTCGCATGGCAAGAGATGAAGAGAACGCTGCACGTATGGCAACGTTTGTTTTCAGTTGCAACGCGAGCCGTACCGGAGCGGCATAAGGAGAAGATGAGAAAAGAAGCCCGTTCAATGAAGTAGAAAAAACTGGTCGAGGAGAAAGCGCGAGGGTGCGAAAATCTTACAGAACGAAGAATGAGACGAAAACTGCTGCACAGACCGTACTTGGTTATGAAAACCACTTAAAGATAAACCACGGTACGATAAAGAGTGTCGCATGGCAAGAGATGAAGAGAACGCTGCACGTATGGCAACGTTTGTTTTCAGTTGCAACGCGAGCCGTACCGGAGCGGCATAAGGAGAAGATGAGAGAAGAAGCCCGTTCAATGAAGTAGAAAAAACTGGTCGAGAAGAAAACGCGAGGGTGCGAAAATCTTACAGAACGAAGAATGAGACAACAGCTGTGGATCAGGGCCCCTTTTTGTGGAGATAAGGACGGGAATATAATTGCAGATGTGCGGAGTATGTTGGGAATATAGAGAGCTCACTATCTGTTTTATTTGTCACAGGAGATTTCAATATAGATAACGGTGTTGGCAAAACAAGAACGATGGAGTCGACTGCTCACTCATAGCCAAAGCAAGGTAAAAACTGAAATTTCTCGGCTTAAGAACTACAAATCCACTGGTTCTGATGGATTGTCGGCTAAGCCGTTTAAGGCTGGCGGCTATGAGTTGGAAGTTGCATGCATCAGGTCATTTTCAAACTCTGGCTAAACGAATGCATGCCCAACGATTGGAGCCTTAGCATACTGTGTCCTATTTTCGTAAAAAGCGACCTGAGTATACATATAACCTATCGTGGAATAAGCCTTTTACCCATCGCATTTAAGGTCCTCTCAAACGTAGTGCGTAATGTGCGACTAAAGCCGTTTGTTTCCGACCTGATCGGACCTAATCAGTATGGACTTAAGCCTGCAAAGTCAAATATAGACCAGATATTCACATTTCGAAAAATCTTGGAGAAACCTCACGAAACACAAATCGACCGCCACTACTTTGTAGATTATAAGGATACGAGGAAACTGTACCAAGCTATGTCGAAGCTGCAGTCTTATCGGAATCAGCAAAGGTGGGTTTGGCAGTAAGCGAGGCTAAGGCAAAGTTAATGGTTTCAATCAGCAGTGTTTCCACTCGATTGGAGCATGGGTAAATTGTTTAGCTTGGACCTACCGTAAAAAGAAAGACGTGGAGAATTTTGCTCGCTAATTTGTGAGATTTTGAGCTAAGCACCCAGTGCATAGATAAAATCCTCCCACAAGAAACAAAGATCCAGCTGTCGTACATCCAATATTGCAAGCAGACGAGACAGCACTGGGAGTCGTGGAGGGAAAAATGTCTCAGTAACTTCTCGTGTAGTTCGCCTAGTGGTATATATATCATCAGCACTCATTAAGATGTTGAAGAAGTCGCACCATGGAGATTCGCATTGTCTGGGATGTCAAATATTTACTAACTTTCGACATGGTAGTTCAGATTCAATAGCGAACAGAGTAGATAGGTGAAGGAGCGATAAGCAATCAGAAGCAAACCATGCAGCAAACTAAGTTTAAATAGTGTCCGATTGATATTAGCGACAGCTAAATTATATTATTTGTTGGACATAAATAAAAATAAATAGTTTCCCGTTACATCCCATGTAGGGATTAGGGAGAGCTTCTCACAACCAGTGAGCTGTGCGCGTTCTAGTGTTACAGTCACTGATAGGGGCCTACAGTTTTACACCGGTACCGAACAGTATTTTGAAAAGCATTTTCATGACTAAATACTCGATAGTGTCGCCGTCACTAAGCGAGGTGACCGCCGTCGAAAGAAATTTAAGGTATTCAGAGCAGGGATCGAGTTCACGTTCTCATGCACAAGAGCCACGCACACTACCATTGCACCATCGACGGCCACAAACATAAAACACATAAGACATAAAACGGACAGAAATAAAAGGGAATGCCTATTTTCTTGGGATGCAACATGCTATATAATTTAGCTGCCATTAATATCAATTAAACACTATTTAAACTTAGTCTGGTGCTTGGCTTGCTTCTGGTTGCTTATCGCTCACTCGTCTATCTACTCTGTTTTCTATCCATTTCCTACATCATAGTCGTTCAGATGTGCAATGGATACTCCTAATAAAACACAATTTACCTTTAGTTTAGTTTACTTCCACTCGCCTATCACTCATTCTCCAATCTACCCAGCTCTGTATGAAATTTCCAACTACGAACTCGATCAGTTGTTCTGGCGAAAGTGGTATAAATAGAAAATGGTGTGTTTGTTTCGACTACGACTAACTTCGACCACCGATAGTCAAAGCAAATGTGTTAATAGTTTTTGCAAAAGCGAAAGCGTTAGTTGATTGTATTTTATATTTTAGTCGTTTGCGATAGTCAAAGCAAGTACACTGATAGTTTAAAGATATCGTAAGCTAATTGTTTGTGAACTGAAAGAAAATTAGTGTAATACACATTTTTTGACAACGTAATTTTGACAACGTAATTATAAAAATATCAGAGTGGGATGCAGCTAATACTAATAACTATAGTTGACCAAAGTCGACTATGTTATGCCCTGCAAAATATATTAATTGATGTCGTATGTCAACTATTTATAAACGTATATGTTCCATTCTATAATTTGAAAAACTACCCTCACTTGTCTAAGCCGAAATATCAAGATTGTCTGGGAAATACTTTAAATCTATTTTTGGGCCGACATTATCAATTTGCTTGGATTGATACAATCTGAAAATATGTTGCTTTTTGTTATTTGGATGCCAATATAATGTGTGTTTGGATATATATATATAATATACTTGTGGGCAAACACATTGTGTTAGCCATTCAATATTACATGTTTGAGACAGAATGATTAATATGTTATAATATATGTGTTTGCGGCCCAAAGATATATATGTGTTTATGCTACAAATACAGCTTTGTTTGTTGCACTGTTTATGCTCTCTCAAGAGCAAGAGAATAAAAGAGGGGCAACGAGAGAGTCTATCTTGTAAGCGCTTATCTGTATTTTTGCATTATTCTCTCAGACAGTGATTCACAAATATTCCCGAATGTGCGTGCAAACTGCAGATGAAGCCAATTAGCGTGTTTTGGTTTCACCGCTAGCTTATATAGTCGCTTGTTTTGTATGAAGCACTTAGCGAAACTTAGCGAGAACTTAGCGACGCGAATCATTTTCGCTAAGTTTAAAGAGTTTTTTTTGACATCGTTTACCGTTTTCAACCCTTTTTCATATTTTTGAATAAAATTACTTTTCGCTAAATTGCCGTTTTCTATGCAACTTAGCAAGCGATAATCGCTTGCGTGTAACCAAAACACGACTATTGGCTGAAGTACAGCGGTTTAGTTTCATTTATTCAATCGCCAGTGGGTCATCGGCCAGAGGATATCAAAACCGCTTGATCAGTGAAAAAAGAATAAACAAAGGCTTAGGCGGTTAAATGACTTGTGATGTTGCTTTAGTTTTTGTTTCTGTATGTCGTATACATACATATGTAAACGGTTTTTCAACAGAGACGCTACAAAAGTAAATCGATAGGGACAGCAAACGACGCCATATTTTTTCCCGCTCTTTTGACATTTCTCTTCAGTAAGGTTTGCCATTTCATCATGGAAAGATATACGAGCCAACAACGAGTCGAAATTATTAAAATTTACTACCGAAATTTGGAGTCAGTGGCCTCAACTTTAAGAGCGCTACATCCAATTTCTGAATTCTGAATTTCATTTCAGGCTGAATGGCTTCGTCAATAAGCAAAATATGCGTTATTGGTCAGACAGCAATCCACTCGTAATTCATTAGTCATCATTGCACCCCGCAAAAATTACTGTTTGGTACGGTTTATGGGCCGGCGGCGTCATTGTGCCGTACTTCTTCCGTGATGAACAAGACCGACACATTACTGTGAATGCGAATCGCTACCGTTCAATGATAACCGAATATTTTTGGCCCCAATTGGATAATATGGACTTAGAGGACAGGTAGTTCCAACAGGACGGCGCCACAAGCCACACAGCGAATGCCACAATCAATTTATTGGAAACCAAGTGTGGTGAATGTGTTATCTCACGAAATGGCCCAGTCGATTGGCCGCCTCTGTCATGCGATTTGACGCCTTTAGATTATTTCCTGTGGGCTACGTCAAGTCTATGGTCTATGCCAACAAGCCAGCGACGATTGATGAACTTCGTACGAATATCGAACGTGAAATTGCAGCAGTATCGGCCGATTTATGCTTGAAAACCGTCGAAAATTGGGTTCAGCGTCTGGACTTCTGCAAGCGTGCCCGTGGTGGCCATGCAAAAGAAATCGAGTTCCATACATAATGGCATCGAACGTACTGTCACAGGAATAAAGAATTTCATTGGTATCCAAAACCGGTTTTGTTTTATTTAAAAAAACTTTTGTAGCGCTCTTATTGAAAAACCCGATATGTGTGCTACCAAAGTGAAAGATGATTTTGTGGAAAGAAATTGGAAAAAGTAACAACGTGAAGCGCTTTGCCTGTCCAAGCCTTTACTGAGAAAATCGTAAAGGCAGAATATTTGGGAAATATAACAAAAAAAATGCAGTGAGTGTTCGAACATTCGATTTCTATGAACACATTAGTAAATGTTACATTGGAAAATAAAAAATATTTAAATAATATTAATACTTAAAATTATTTAATAACCAGTGCAAGCACATGTGTCATTATTTTCCTGCTTAATACTTGTTAATACAAAATACAAAAAACGAAGTGAATGCAAAACAATAGACACATGAACATACATACATTGTTATGTTCGTACATACGCTACACAAGTTCACACTAGTTTCGTTGCTCTCTTGCTATCTAATTTTTATATACGTATACTACGTCATTATTCTCTTTGCTCTGAGAGTGCTCCGCACCCACAATTACCTTTCACAATAATAAAAAAAGGCCTCATATGATGACGTTTTATTTAAATAATATTAATACTTAATAACACTTACAGCTAAGCGAACGAAAATCAGTCACTCACATTCGACTCAAATTTGGTTTCTCGAAGTCGAAATTTTCGTTCGCCTGGCTTCATGTTTGTTCCTAAGTGACAGCACATTCGAAATAGAGAAACCTAAATTTGTACTCTAAAATTTTATGTTTTCATTCGACTTCTTTCTTTCGTATAGAAAACGACCGAAAATGTTCGTTCGAGATAGAGAAACAGTCTGTTAAAAATATTTAAAGACAATTGTCATTATTTTCGTGCTTAATACTTTTTGTTTTATTCCCACAAAAAAAAACTAAGAGAATGCAAAGCAACAGACACATGAACATACATACATTGTTATGTTTACACATAGGCTACAGAAGTTCACACAATTTTCGTTGCTCTTTGCTCTGAGAGTGCTCCGCACCCACACACGACAACTATTCGCTGCCGCTACATCAGTGTGTGTTTTTTTCGCAGTCTGACAATCTGTGTTTCACAGTCGGACAAATCTGTGTTCTATATAGGGGTGGTCACCCTTATCATTTAGGGGTATGAAAAATAGATGTTGGCCGATTCTGAGACCTACCCGATATGCACAAAATTTTTCATACAAATCGGTTCAGCCGCTTCGGAGGAGATTAACGGCGGATCTCAGTCGCACAATCTGTGTGATCGCAGTCTGACAATCTGTGTGATCGCAGTCGGACAAAGTGTGTTTGGATGTGTTCACTTTGTGAGTTAAGTCTCTACCCGCGCCACTTACATAAAAGCATAAATGTTTGCCAGTAAAAATGCTACTGTTTGCATTTCAATACAAGTGTGTTTGGGACTTGCAAATGTCCTGCAGAAAATGTTTGGCAGAATATGTTACAGAACCTGTTTATGGAGTCAGCGCTAATGGTTAGTAAAAAGTCTGAAACACAATTTTTCTTTTTAGAAATCATATTTTTCTAACTGTACGGGATTAAAGATTACCTATTACATATTTCTTCGTATAATAAACATCTACGAAACATTGAACGACATATAAACATATTCATTCGTACAACAGTGTTATTAGTTCAAGTTATGTTTTCAGTAGTCGTTTCATTCATTCATTCGATCCAACTATCGCTTCGAATTCGCAGTTGTTAGTCATTCTCCTCCGAATGATTGTTGCTGTCGGCTATGACTTCTTTCTTTGTCTCAGTAGTAGTCGTAGTAAACGAAAATATTTTGTGTTTAAGCTGCAGGTATTATCGAGAGCTTCTTCCAATCAGTAGACAGTACGATTTCTATATAAGGACTCACTGATTCGGACCTACAGTTTAAAACAGATTTCGAACAATAAACATTTTTTTTAATTTGATAAATACTCAATGCGAAAATAGTACGAAACCAGACGCCGACTAAGCTAGACATCGGAAATCTGCAATTACCAGAGGTAGCCAAAGCTCTCGCAACTTTTGGCACCCCCTACCGATAACGAACCTGAAGCGCAGTGGAAACCCGTACTTGGGTTTGAAAAACCGCTTCGCAGCAAACCATGGTACGATGAAGAGTGTCCCATTGCAAATGATGAAAAGAACGCTGCAGGCATGGCAATGCTTCAGTCAATTGCAACGCGAGCTGCGACTGAGCGGTATAAGGAGAAAATAAAGGAGGTATCCCTTCTTTTTATGCGTAAGAAACGGCAGTGTAGAAAGCGCGATCTTGAGAAAATCGAGATACACAGAAGGAAGAACGAAGCCCGAAAATTCGACCAAAAAGTTAAAAACGGGACTAATGGACATGGCTCAGGCCCCCCTTCTCTAAACACAAGGACGGAAATCTCATCGCAGATGTGCAGAGCATGTTGGGAATATGGAGAGATCATTTCTCTGCGCTATTGGTACCGGAGATATCCAATGACGAGACAATCAATCACAATTTGGACGACGGTGTCGATTGCCCCCCTCTAACCAAGGCAAGGTCAGAACAGTTATTGCCCAGCTTAAGAACAACAAAGCCGCAGGAGCCGATGGATGACCGGCGGAGCTGTGTAAGACTGGCGGCGATGAGCTGATAAGGTGCATGCATCAGCTCATTACCAAAATTTGGTTAGATGAATGCATGCCCGGCGATTGGGGTCTCAGTGTACTATGCCCCATATTTAAAACAGGTGACCCGTGTCTCTGTTCCAACTACCGTGGAATAAGCCTAACCATAGCATATAAGGTTCTGTCAAGCATAATGTGCGAAAGACTAAAACCAATTATCGCTGACCTGATTGGGATATTCCAGTGTGGCTTTAGGCCTGGAAAATCGACAAATGACCAGATTTTCACGCTACGTCAAATCCTGCAGAAGATCCACAAAAAAAAAATCGACACCTGTCATCTATTTGTCAATTTAAGGCGGCCTTCGACAGCCCGATACGGGAGAAACACTATGAAGCAATGTCTTAGCTGGGTATTCCAGCAAAACTCATACGCCTTTACAGGATGACCTTGACGAACAAAAAATTCGCAGTGAAAGTCGGTAAGGCTCTTATCGAACCTTTCGAAACTAAGCGAGGCCTCAGCTCTCTTGAACATCTTAATAGAGGAAATCTGCAGTCAACATGAATAAAACACTCAGCAGCAAAATGCACATGCTGCTCGCGTATGCTGATGATATAGATAACATTGGACGCAGAGTTAGAGAAGTTACTGCGATGTTTTCGAGAATTGAGAAAGAGTCAGCAAATGTGGGTCTGACCGTAAATGAGGACAAGACAAAATTAATGGTTTCAACGAGCAGGGCCTCCATGCGATTAGACCAAAGCGTGAACGTTGATAACCGTTATAATTTCGAGGTGGTAGACAAATTTCTATACATCGGATCTGCCGTAAACAAAATCAACAACGTCGTCCTTAAGATCAAGCGGAGAATTGTGCTTGCGAATAGATGTTATTTTGGGCTAAGCAAGCACTTTAGAGATAAAGCACTCTCTCGAATAACAAAAGTCGAGCTGTACCAGACTCTCGTTCAACCTGTCTTGCTTTATGGCGCAGAATCCTGAATCGCATGGCAAGCAGACGATACATCTGTAGATGTAATGGGTTTTTCAATAAGAGCGCTACAAAAGTTTTTTTAAGTAAAACAAACCCGGTTTTAGATACCAATGAAATTCTTTATTCCTGTGAAAGTACGTTCGATGCCATTATGTATGGAACTCGATTTCTTCTGCATGGCCACCACGGGCATGCTTGCAGAAGTCCAGACGCTGAACCCAATTTTCGACGGTTTTCAAGGATAAATCGGCCGATACTGCTGCAATTTCACGTTCGATATTCGTACGAAGTTCATCAATCGTCGCTGGCTTGTTGGCATAGACCATAGACTTGACGTAGCCCCACAGGAAATAATCTAACGGCGTCAAATCCCACGACCGAGGCGGCCAATCGACTGGACCATTTCGTGAGATAACACGTTCACCAAACTTGGTTTCCAATAAATTGATTGTGGCATTCGCTGTGTGGCTTGTGGCGCCGTCCTGTTGGAACCACATGTCCTCCAAGTCCATATTATCCAATTGGGGCCAAAAATATTCGGTTATCATTGAACGGTAGCGATTCGCATTCACAGTAATGTGCCTGTCTTGATCATCACGGAAGAAGTACGGCCCAATGACGCCGCCGGCCATAAACCGCACCATACCGTAATTTTTTCGGGATGCAATGCTGACTCATGGATTACGTGTGGATAGCTGTCTGACCAATAACGCATATTTTGCTTATTGACGAAGCCATTCATGAGCCTCATCGCTGAAGGCCATAAATTGGACATAGCGCTCTTGAAGTTGAGGCCACTGACTCCAAATGTCGGTAGTAAATTTTAATAATTTCGACTCGTTGTTGGCTCGTATATCTTTCCATGATGAAATGGCAAACCTTCCTGAAGAGAAATGACAAAAGAGCGGGAAAAATATGGCATCGTTTGCTTTCCCTATCGATTTACTTTTTTAGCGTCTCTGTTTACATCTTCGAGAGAAAAATACTCCGATAAATGTATGAGCCTATAGTGCACAACGGCGAGTATCGGCGACGCATGAGCCATGAGCTGTATGAGCTATGTCCCGACATTGACATAGTTAAGCGGATCAACATCGCAATTGCGCTAGCTAGGCCATGTCAAAAGAATGGATGAAGATGAACCAGCACGAAGGGTTTTCGAAACCGAACTCGAAGGAAGACGAAAAATAGGAAGACCAATACTCCGCTGAAGGGATCAGGTTGACGAATCCCTACGTTCCCTTGGTATAGCCAACTGGAGAGATAAGGCAAAAGATCGAACTGGTTGGCGAAATATGTTATCTTCGTTTCGTAAGGTCCCTGACCCCTCAGGGTTGTTCGAGACTGGATAAGTAAATATGTAAGTCTGTTATGTACCTTGAGCAAATTGACCACATCCGAATGTACTGAGTGGCGCTTAGTTCGTTCGAAGAACCTCCGAGAAAACGAGTTATTAAAGTAATTTCGTACGCTAGCATTAAAATCTTAGATCCACTGTTGCCGAGCATACCACTGTTCATTGTAAAAATATTAAACAATAAATGCGTTAATAAATGTGTTGTTAATGTGACAAGTTCAATGCATTGCCAAGAATATATTTCGCGTAGTTGTCTATTAGGGTGGTACTTACATTGGAATTTGTTGAACTGTTCTCGCAGACTCAAAATACAAAAATTTTAAAACATAAGCGTTTGAGATTCGAAAACAAAACAAAATTTTATTTTTCCTACATATTTCAAAGTTTTTCCCAACAGATAATGTTTAAAATAATCGTATTCATTATGGATTTGTCGATAGTGATGTTTTGTATATCCATGTATTTTAAATTGTCTGGGAGCCAGCATTATCGACATAACAATATCGTGTGGACGAGTATCGTCATTCATACAGAAATAGACCCCAGATAATTTTCAAAAGGAAATAATTGTACACCCTAATGTGTATGTATCCGTATTAAAAATATACACATTTTGTTGAACTCTAGTGCGTTTATTGGCTGTAAAAGATGTTGACTTCAACAAAAGGTTCAATAGACTTCACTTCAACCAAATAGGAAAAGGTTATTGCTCAGTTTTCTTGTATATATTAAAAAAAAAATGTGACTCTTTCGAGACAATTCTTATGCAACAACAAATTGATGGTTAAATGGTGGTTAAGAAATGTTGCAATGCTATGTCGTCTGTTAGATTGAGTTTGAAGGCATAGTGCAAGGTTTGACCCCACTATTGATCATCTGATATGTTGCATGCATTAGATTTTATGTCCACCTCAACAAAAACCTTTAAATTCTTTGGACTTTTTCTTTTTGATCAGTTGTCAGTATTAATGATTAATTAAAGCCAAATTTACTTTTTCACATTTTGTTATATGGCTCGTGTCATCATTGACTGTGAGACTGCTGGAAAGGTAATGAATGCCATCAAATTAGTTATTTGATTAGATCATTTAGCTTTATTTTTACACTTCTCTTTCAATAATGGCTTGAAAATTATATTAATGTCTCTATATGAAATTGAAAACAAAAGTTTTTAATCTTCTACAATTAAGAGAGTAAAAATAGCGACAATATTTCCTTTTCAAAATAAAAGAATTACAATGAATGGGCGCGACGCGACGTGTGTCTCGTCTCGCAAAATTTTTCTAATGGTGTAAAAGAGTTTTGATTGAGTGAGTGAATCGTTATACAAAGCGGATTTATACACGTAAAGAAAATAATTTTTAAAGGTTGTTTGGCGGAAAATTCTTTTATTTTGATATCGTACAACATTGAGGGTAACAGTTGAAGCGTGTCCACCAAATAAAAAACTTTTATGGCAACTATAGAACTCTATTGCGAACATGTGTAAAACGTACAACTGTAGGTGGCCGATGTCGGTCTGACAACGTACAGAAAATAGTATGGGCGGTTGACAAGAATTCGGAAAGTTTTGTCTATGGAAATTCAGAAGAGCGCGCAGAATTGTCGGTTGTGAGAAATCACGTAGGCATAATTTTAGTTTGGCACGTAGGCAGAAATTTATTTTTGGTGAAAATTGGAAGTAACCAGACTATGAATTGTTCAATCATTGTCCGGTTCAAAATAATTTTTTCCCCCGCTAAAAATAATTTTTAACAGATAAAGATTGTAAAGAGGAAGTAAAATTGATAATTTCGGTGGATGGTTGGGAATGTAGCTATTTCGGTGCCCCCCAAGGCATCTCATCAGCTCCCTGCTCCACAAGTATTTAGGTATATGATCACACATTGTAGGGATAAACATTTCTCAAATTAATGAGAATTATTTCAGCACCACCTACTAGTGCGAAAACATCCAAAACAGTACTCTAACGAAATCATCCCATGCCCATGCGTGGCTTTCATTGAAAGCCCATTAGATCGGCGTTACAGTGTACCGTCTTCGTATTACTTCCGATGTTTTTTTTTATTTTATCGACCTTTAAAAGCCTAAGTTTTTCAATCATTACCCGGTTCAAGATCATTTTTGCCCCCAATTAGAAATAATTTTTAACAGAAAAAGTTTGTAAAAAAAGAAGTGAACTTGATTATTTCGGTGGATGGTTGGGTTTACTATTTATGAACCATGTAAGGACATACTGAGGACCGGGGCACAAAATTACATAGCATACCAGCCAACAAAGAAATCAAATCCTAAAGCTCTTAAAAATCACCCGTTAAAACATACACAAAACTTCATCGTCTCAAATTTTGAGAACATATTTCTCTTCACTGATTTGTATTGTTCCTTTTAAAGCTTCCAGACAATTCTAACATAACTACGAATCTTTTACTCCAGTTTATATTGTTTGCAATACTTTTAATGAGTTCCACAATTTATCCTCTCTATCGGAATCGTTTGATGTAATTAAACGAGCGATTATTTTTTTAATGACTGATAATGCTTAGAATTGCCAGATTTAAGATTTCATTCGAGAAAGCATGTGGTACATTTTCCCTGAACTAAATTTCGTGTTTCATATGTCCTGCTTCATCTGCTCCTGCTTCATTCTCTTCCTGCTGCATCTGTTCCCCTCTTCATCTGTTCCTGTGACACCTGTTCCTGCTTTCTTAGTCCTGCTACATCTGTTCCTGCGCCATCTCTTTCTTCTTTATCCGTTCCTGTGTCATCTGTTCTTGTTTCATCTGTTCCTGCTCCACATACATCATCAGTTCCTGCTTTACCTATCCGGCCGCATCTGTGACAGCTTCATTTGTTCCTGTTTAATCAATCCTATTTCATTCATTGCATTCCTATCTTCCTAATTAGTTTTTGTGTATGTTCAATATATCTGTGGTCCTGTTCAATTTATCTGTGGTCACAAGGCATAATAGCATATGCCTATTTTTGAAACTTTTTAGGAGAGCGTTTTAAGGGTTCAAATTTCATTTGCAATGTAGTGATTGATCGAGACTTGCTAATAAATCTTTTCCAATATCGTGGGATCTATAAATGGGATTTTTCATATTTGGATTATAACGGGGTTTTCAACAGAGACGCTACAAAAGTAAATCGATAGGGACAGCAAACGACGCCATATTTTTTCCCGCTCTTTTGACATTTCTCTTCAGTAAGGTTTGCTATTTCATCATGGAAAGATATACGAGCCAACAACGAGTCGAAATTATTAAAATTTACTACCGAAATTTGGAGTCAGTGGCCTCAACTTTAAGAGCGCTACGTCCAATTTCTGAATTCTGAATTTCATTTCAGGCTGAATGGCTTCGTCAATAAGCAAAATATGCGTTATTGGTTAGACAGCAATCCACACGTAATCCATGAGTCATCATTGCATCCCGAAAAAATTCCGGTTTGTTGCAGTTTATGAGCCGGCGGCGTCATTGGGCCGTACTTCTTCCGTGATGATCAAGACCGGCACATTACTGTGAATGCGAATCGTTACCGTTCAGTGATAACCGAATATTTTTTGGCCCCAATTGGATAATATGGACTTGGAGGACATGGGGTGCCAACTGAACGGCGCCACAAGCCACACAGCGAATGCCACAATCAATTTATTGGAAACCAAGTTTGGCGAACGTGTTATCTCACGAAATGGCAAAGTCGATTGGCCGCCTCGGTCGTGCGTTTTGACGCCGTTAGATTATTTCCTGTGGGGCTACGTCAAGTCTATGGTCTATGCCAACAAGCCAGCGACGATTGATGAACTTCGTACGAATATCGAACGTGAAATTGCAGCAGTATCGGCCGATTTATGCTTGAAAACCGTCGAAAATTGGGTTCAGCGTCTGGACTTCTCCAAGCGTGCCCGTGGTGGCCATGCAAAAGAAATCGAGTTCCATACATAATGTCATCGAACGTATTTTCGCAGGAATAAAGAATTTCATTGGTATCTAAAACCGGTTTTGTTTTATTTAAAAAAAACTTTTGTAGCGCTCTTATTGAAAAACCCGTTACATATCTTAAACAGAAATCTTAATAATAAATTCCTCATATTTGTTTTTAATTGCAGGACCTGAGTAGAACGGCCACAATAACACTCAACCCCTCGACTACCATAATCTTTCTCCAGACGAATGGAATGGATATAATACATTAAGCAAATTCAGACCATTTTCGACACAAAAATTCATAATTTTTTTTTTATCAAAACACCTGCAATGTAATACTAACAGTCTATTTATGTACAATAAACAATTAATAATTTCAAACACACTTTAACACATTAATTACAGCAATGAAACAAAATCATTGCAGCTATGAAGTAAGTTCATAGCATCAGTGAAACAAATTCATAGCTGCAATGAAATAATTTCATTGCAAGAACGATACTTATTCACTGCAACAATGAAACAAATTCATTGAAGCAATGAAACAAATTCATTGCAACAACGAAACAAATTCGTTACAATAATGAATGTAACTCATTGCAGCAACAACCATACGTTCTTCGCAATGACGAGCAATTTGCAGTTGATGAACACATTTTCGTAGCGGGAATGAAACTGTACGTTCGCTAACTTCCGATGACGAAAGTTGTAAGGGTGATGAACATTTTCATCCCAGTGACGATGATTTCCATTCAGTGTAGAAACACCCATCATATTAATGAGAATTGCTTTATACATACGTTCGTAGAAAACCAAGCACTAACATCATTACAAATCAACAAAGCAGAGGGTTGCATCAACAATATTTAGTATTGTTTCAAGCTCGCGGTGCTCTACGTCAAATTTGCAGTACTGAAGTCATCTCCATCACTTCAATTGAAGAGCTTAGCAGGCCGTCAGTTCAATATGGGATGTGTCCCGTTGATTGCAACATACTACTGAAATGCGTAAAAAAGTCATAATATAAATAATATTATTCGTATGAAATAAATGGTTTCCCATTACATACTATGAAGCAATTGGGGAGATAGAGCTTATCTTGCGACCAACAGGCTTACACCGGTTCCGAATGGTATTTTGAGTAGCTTTTCATGGCTAAATTTTTCGATAGTTTAGCCGTCACTATGCGAGTTGACCGCCGCCGAAAGAAATTTAAGGTGGTCAGAGCAGGGATCTCATGTACAATAAACCTCTTCAATGAATGTCTTAAATGGAATATCAAGAAAGGCCCTTACGATGGCTCTAAAAACGGCTGAGGCTACCTCAGCTAAGTCCATGATATATCATATCAATAATGTGATCACGGGTGGAAATCATCAAATATATAAACTCGGCTGCTCCGTTTCTTAGTGGGATGAGCTACCGCTATAACACTTTTTTCGTTTGTCACAAACATAAAACGTTCATTTGCCGCAAATAGGTTCGTCAAACGAAGTTTAGTTATCCAGAAATTTCGATTGTCGGCAGCTCCCTTTTTCTAATCGACTTTTTTTCGTTTCTCACCAACAACAAATGTTAATTTGTCGTAAATAGATTCCTCAAGCGACATGTAGATGCCTAAAATTTATTTTGTGTGGAATGACATTTTTCTTTGTGTGTACTCAGACTTTATTCGAACTAAGTACAATATTAACTCGGCGAACAATAATGCCTAACAAGACATTCGACATTATGTACCGAGACAGGAGACAAAGCTAAGGACAGACGAACCTGGTTATATATAAATTTAGAAAGTACTTCAACGTTGCTATATACATACATACATATGTAACGAGTTATTTAGAATAATCCAAAGAAACTTTTGCATGGTGTAGTAAATATGGCTTTTAGCCCAACCATCTTCTCAAACTTTTTGGGAAATTGATGTGAGAATTTCGTAATGATGGTCTGGCACGCCCCCTGTCTGACCTAAGGCATCGCCTGTTGAAGTTGCGTTCACTTTTCTCTGTAGATACTCAAATAATAGTCGTGTTTTGGTTACAAGCAAGCGATTGTCGCTTGCTAAGTTGCAAAGAAAACGGCAATTTAGCGATGGCATTCTTTTTTTCAAAAATATGAGTAAGGGTTGATAACGGTAAAAGATGTAAAAAAAAATTTGTTTTTAATCTTAGCGAAAATGATTCTCGCCGCGAAGTTCTCGCTAAGTCTTCGCTTACTACTTCGTACAAAACAAGCGAATATATAAGCAAGCGGTGTATCCAAAACACGCTTAATGTAGAGGGTTTTGCATTACAACTTGTATACTCTTCATGAGACGTAAACAACAACGTTCAAGAGTGGGCAATATTGATTCAATCCCATCAGGCAGTGTTTTAAAATATCACAGCTTCATTAAACATACACATCAGGACAAACAGTGTTTTCATGGGATGTTATTGGAAAACAGTTATTAGCAAAAAAAAAAGTAGAGAGGTGTTAGTGTGGTACCCGGTTGGATCGAAGTTCCTTCGATATATACAAAAAAAAAACTGATTTTTTTGTCACGATATTCTATGCGTATGAGTTTACAAAGCCGTGTGTGTGGGTTCGTATTTCGTGGGTCGTTGGGAACTCTGAGTTACCCTGGGTAACCCATTATTATTGCCGTGGGGAATTGGTACACACAGAGAAGAGATTCATTATCACAACTATATTTACAGCCAACTAAAATTTGGCGGTTCCTTGGACTATCACATTATTCAGTTGTGATTACCAATAATTGTTTTCAATATCACCAAATGTTGTGCAGATCAATTGATTTGAAATTCAGTTTTGGTTGCAAGAACTGAAACATTTAGTTGAACCCACAGCCACAATAAATAAATGTGATCTGTCAATCGAGTTTTAGTTCTAGCAATCAAATTATACTGTAATGGTGAATATTCTCGTAGTTGGATGAACGAAAAATGTAAAACTAATTCGGTTGTACCAAATACTATATTGGTATGCTAAACTAAAGTAATTACTTGAATTTGATGACTTTCACAATCATTTGGAGATGCTTTAACCCATTATGCATTTTATAGAAAAAAAAAGTTACAAAAAAATTGTTTTATTAAAATTGTGTATTTTATATTTAAATATTTTATATTTAAATATTTTATATTTAAATATTTTATATTTAAATATTTTATATTTAAATATAAGTGAAGCCATATTGAAGACATCCACAGGTGAAAGCCTTCTACGGAGGAAAATTACTATTTTTGCGAGGTATAGCCATTTTTTTTATTTTAGCGATTTTCTTCTTTGGCGATTTTTTGGAAAAAAATTATTTCATGCGAATTGGAACACTTTGTGAGAAACCCTTAGGAACCTGTTATAAATTGTTATTTTTTCGATTGGACGCTTCGTTTTCCAGATACAGACACTGTTTCTAAATTTTTCATATTTTCGATCAAAAATGGGGATGGGTTACCCTGGGTATCATATGTATGTTTAAGTTAATTTGTGTCATCCACAATAATAGTTCCTCCAGCCAAGTGTCCACAATTGTTTGCATGTGTTTGTGAAGGCGTCAATAGTGGCGTCATATTCAACGATTATGTTTAAAAGATAATAGCGGCATTCATGCAAACGTGAAAGCCGAGAACTTTTGCTCAGCGCAAGTTTCCCTCTCACCGTTGCATGAGGCACCAGGTAAAGTTGCTCAGCGTAGTTGTGCTTCAAACCATATCATTGCATTAATTGCATGTATTATGTATGTGTACTTTTTCTACTGTTCTAGTGCTATCACCTTATTTATCCATCCTAGTCAGATGACAACGATATGTCAAAAGTTTACAAGTTTCTCCATCCTACGTTTGCGCAGCAAATTTGGCTCGAAAACTTTCCACTTTTGAGCAAGTGGCTTTGTATGGGAAATTTGTTTGTTTTGACGTTTGCTGTGCAAGTTTACGATGTTTTCGAGTTTACGAGGTTCTTTCGAGCTTTCATGAAGACCACTAATATGTATTCTTCGCTGGCTGATATCTATACACTTTATTGTTTTTTCACAACTTTGTTTATCACTTTCTGTTTAAAATATTAGTTTTTCTGTAAAGTCCTCGTGTAACATTCCAATATACGTAGTTTCTATTTAACAAGAAAGCCTTTTGTGAAAAATCGAATATATAACTTTGTAACAAGTGTTTTTGTAACAGAAACTAAGTTATGATTGCAGTGACTAATAATATATCTAAATTATGATTACAGTGACTAAATATTGTACTTTTTATTAGTTGTATCTTCCGTTTCAGATGAATGAGGTTTTTGAAATACTCAAATTGGTTAATACAACTAAAATTCTGTAGTAGCAACTTGTATTTAGTAAGACCGATTTTTAATCTATCAATAACATCGACAAATAATTCTGATGTTTGACAATTACGAATTCTGATCAAAATATAGACTTTATCATGGAATTTTCAATGCCTGAATTGACTTCCAACCAATCTTTTCCCTGTGTGTAGTGATCTTTGACCCATTTCCCTCAGGGTAGGGGGAAATAGTATCTAGGGATGCCAAACGGGAAACACCGAATCCCAAAATCCCGGGATTTTTCGGGATTGAGGAAACCCGAATCCCGAGATTTTAATAAGTAAATCCCGGGATTATTATTAATTTTGAAAAACATAAAACTATAAACAATGACAAAAGTTCAGTATTGTGTTACTTTTTGGAAGAGTCGAAAGGTGCACCTCAAGCAAAATTCAAATTATGCAAAAATGGTTTAAAAACCAATGGCGGCTCTACAAAAGGTTAAAATAACACATCTTAACGTAAGTTAATTTTGACATATCGTCACCTTATTCTTAGTTTGGCGCATATGCTACAGAGTCGGTAACGAGAAAAACGACAAAGAAAGTTTAAGTTAGTTTTTCTCAAATCCTGCGTGATAAATATTTTTCCTATTTATTGTGGCATATATTTTCAATACTCGTAAAACTATAAATTTTCATAACTTTTAATATAATAAATCTAAAGTTATTGAAATTTTCAAAATTTTTTTTTAATGGTTTTGTGCTGCATATCAATTTTTTTTTTCAATTTAACTGTTTAGGCCGCATATCCATACGCTTTACTGTTCAAGTTGAGTTTAGGTGAAACTCTCCGATCGGGTCCAAATTTTTACTATTGATAAAACTTCGTATTGGGATTCCAAAACAATTTTTATTTTTTCATCAGTTGGACCTATTTCGGGAGTTATTTCGGTTCAATGAATGAATATGGACTTGCCTACATATCCGCCATTTAAAGGGGTTTTCAACAGACACGCTACAAAAGTAAATCGATAGGGACAGCGAACGACGCCATATGTTTTCCCGCCCTTTTGACATTTGTCTTCAGTAAGGTTTGCCATTTCATCATGGAAAGATATACGAGCCAACAACGAGACGAAATTATTAAAATTTACTACCGAAATTTGGAGTCAGTGGCCTCAACTTTAACAGGCCAACTTCAAGAGGCGGACGGCGCCACAAGCCACACAGCGAATGCCACAACCAATTTATTGAAAACCAAGTTTGGTGAACGTGTTATCTCACGAAATGGCCCAGTCGATTGGCCGCCTCGGTCGTGCGATTTGACGCCGTTAGATTATTTCCTGTGGGGATACGTCAAGTCTATGGTCTATGCCAACAAGCCAGCGACGATTGATGAAGTTCGTACGAATATCGAACGTGAAATTGCAGCAGTATCGGCCGATTTATGCTTGAAAACCGTCGAAAATTGGGTTCAGCGTCTGGACTGGATGCACAAGAAATCGAGTTCCATACATACACTCACAGAAAAATTCGCGCAACCTCATTAGAGGTTGACACAGCCGCATTAGAGGTTGTCACAGCCGAATTAGAGGTTGGCACAACCGCATTAGAGGTTGACTCAACCTCATTAGAGGTTGACTCAACCTCATTAGAGGTTGTCACAGCCAAATTAGAGGTTGTCACAGCCGAATTAGAGGTTGTTACAACCGAATTTAGATAATGTCATAAATGAATTATTAAAGTTTTTTTTATTATTAAGTGATGATTTATTTCCTTGTATTTTCAATTAGAAAGCGAGAAAATAAAGTCATATATGGGCTATTTCAATAATTTTCAACATTTGTTGAAACTGAGTTCAAATGCTTATTATTTCTCCAGTTTTTCGAATTGACCAAAACGGTAAAATGGGAATGGTAGGGCACACTAGAAAACTCGGAAATTAAAAATTTCAGACCATCAGTTCTTTATCTCTAAAAGTTATGGGCACTCAAATATGGAAAAACTCAAAAAAGGCTTGAAATTTACAAGAGTTTTTTCATATTTCATCACTTTTCTACTTTTAGTTTTAAACTTCCGATGCCCACTGATATAAAATAAAGTCACTAGACTTAGTAGATATTTACAATATAAAATCTATGCCCATACTACTATTTGGAAAAAAATTTGTACAGCGGTTCATTTTTGAAACCAAAATTTTCCGATTTTTCAATTTTCGCAGTTTTTTCTATTGCGTTTTTGCGCCGTTCAAGAAAATTGCATTTCGTCAACAGTATTTAATAGATGGTGTAATTTGCTAAAATTTGCGCCATATCATAGAACGATGACCTCAAACTTTTATAGAATTGGCGTAAATTTGTCAAAAATTACAGTTTTTCGCGCCTGACATTTGCAATATTATTTAAAACTGGTCTATGTATTGCGTGATCTAAACTTCTTAGTAAATGGCACCTCAACGTCAAGAAGGCGTTAAAATATTTTGAAACGCAAAAATTTTATAAAGAAAATAAAAATTTTGCGAAATTTCATGATTTTGTTTCGCGTTTTTGTTAATTAATCCGTGGTTTAAAATCAATGCAAAGTATTGGAAATGAAGTGCGGCGGTAAACTAAAGATCATATATAAATATGGTTCAATTCGGTCCATATTTAGCGGGTACAGCGGCATTTTTCTTGAAACACATTTTGTTTTGTGACATCTGCAGTTATGTATAGATTCCGCCGCGATTGACACCAAATGAAATGAAGCTTGATAATAAAACCGAATAGGCATTAACAAATTTTCATGATTTTAAATTTTACAGGTAAACAAAATCCTAACCTCAAAAATAATTCTTATATAATTAAAACCTCCATAACTTTCGCGCCGTTTGCAATAAATGATTAACGCGAACTGTTTTGGTATGCTAAAATATTACCCTTCACTTGATCAAAGCGTCATTCGTGTCATCCAAAAAAAAATTTGGAAAAATAAAATATCAAAAAGTCGATAATTTTTGAAAAAGCCCATATATGGGGTAATCTATATAAGTAGAATAATACATTTAATTTACATGCCTCTTCCGACCTTTATTGAAGTCCCGGCCATCATGGGACACCGCACTAATTCTGATGTGTTGTATCGGTTGCTCTAGGTCCAAAGCCGTTTTGTATCCAGACTACAGCATATATATCTGCTGTTGATATCTGCTTAAATAACATCTGCAAAATAAGACGGTTTAATACAAAATACATTTTACTTACCTTTTTAAAATAATATTTGATTATAAAATTTTAAACGTCAGATTTTAAATACATAGAATTATGTAGTGGTAACCGAATTGAAAATGAATTCGGTTGTACCTACAGAATTCATGAGAAATCCGGTTTCAGCAACCGAATTGACGCCAAATTCGGTCGTTGCAACCGAATTAAGGCTAGATGCGGTTATTGCGACCGAATTGAACCAAATTCGATAGTTACAACCGAATTGATGTCAAATTCTGTTACTACAACCGAATTGAGGTTGGTTAAGACCAGATTCGGTTACCCCAACCGAATTAGGTAGCAATTACGGTTGTTGCATCCGAATTAATTTGAAATTCGGTTGTTTCAACCGAAATTTTAAAAAATTTAGTTGACTGAGCGAATATAATTTGAAGATTCAGTTGTCACAACCGAATCAACTATGAAACGAGGTTGCTTCAACCGAATTTCGGTTGTGGAGACTAAATTCGGTCGTAACAACCTCAATCTGGTTGTGGCAACCTCAATTCGGTTGTGGCAACCTCAATTCGGGGGTAACAGCCGAATTTACGGTTACTACGACCTCTTTTCGAACAATTAGTTCTCTGAATGTAATGGCATCGAACGTACTTTCACAGGAATAAAGAATTTCATTGGTATCTAAGACCGGTTTTGTTTTATTTCAAAAAACCTTTGTAGCGCTCTTATTGAAACACCCGTTATAATCCAATTTGGACAGTATTATACTATTGGAATGTAAATTGAAATACCATTTATGTGCGTCAAACCAATTTACCGTATTACCGTTTTTGTTTGGATCTACGTACGTTGTTATGATAATATGGCAAACCAATAATGAACTATATTTTTTTCACTTTTGTATTAAACATTTGACGTTTAAGCCAAAAAGTGGCGTTCGCAGCAAAACAATATTCATTAAATGTTAAATTTGCGGATATGGAGCAAAGTCGATGTTGGATATCTCAGGTATGAAAAGAGATATCGTGAAACGAGTTTCTGAATTAGAAGGAGGACATTTATATTATAAATATGTAATCCATTCCTTACTCATTTTTTTCAAAAATGGTCGGTGGGTGAAACCAATCATGAGATATGTACGTCTATTATACGGCTTACTCTTCAAAAATTAGAAACTTTTATTGCGCCGGGTAGAACATGTTATTTTAAGCTTTAAGCAACGAAAGTTAAATAACAAAATCGGTGCAAATGCATAGTTTCGGAGTTATGGACCCCGACATTTCGGATACTTTTTTCACTAACGTACCGTGTAAATCCATTGATATCACTTTTTGGTATACAACAAGTCATAACAAACTCGAAAAATAATGTAGCATTTTTCGACAAGTCGCTTAGTGATCGAGTTATCGGATGTTGACGTTTGACAAACAAAAACTTAAAATTTTTTTAAAATTATTTTGTTTTTGATTGGAAAAAAATATTCGAAAAATTGCGCGGTTTTTAAAATAATTTTTTTTTGTTTGAGAAAAGTGAAAAAAATCGATAATTTTTCTAAATGTCAACAACATCCAATAACTCGATAACCAAGCGACTAATCAAAAAGTGCTACATTATTTAATGAGTTTGTTTTCAATTGTTTTATACAAAAAACTGATATCAAAAAAAAACTTCACATATCCGAAATTTCGGGTCCCATAACTCCGAAACTATGCCTTTACCCCGATCTTGTTATTTTAATTTCTTGCTTAGAATAACGTATTCTACCCCTCTTGTGGTTGTTTTTTTTTTGGAGTGTAAGCCGTAAAATAGACCTGTTCCCAAAAAATTTAAAAACAGAATCCTGAAAAATCCCGGGATCCCGAAAAATCCGGAAATCCCGAAAATCCCGGGATTTCGAAAATCCCGAATCCCAGGATTTTTTAAAATCAATCCCGTTTAGCATCCCTAGTAGTAACCCACTACAGTGGGGAATTACCCATCACGGTTAGCCATTACTCTCACGTAAATGGGGAATATAATGCTAATATCGATTCGGACCACCACCTGGTTGCAGGAAAGTTCTGCACAAGTTCAAGCAGAGCCAAAGTCATACGAACACAAACATATACAAAATAGGACATCGGAGATCTGCAATTACCATGCAGAGAAGCTCACTCAGAGCGCAGAACGCAACCCAGCCTCATGATCCTGCTGCAGAAGAGGAGGGAGGAAACTCGCTTATTTAAGAAAAAATTGTTGTGGAGAAAGCACGTGAGTGAGCAAATTGAATCTTACAAAAGGAAGAATGAAGCCCGGAAATTCTACCGAAAAGTACAAAGTCAAATCAACGGTCATGAATCGGGGATCCCCTTTTGTAGAGATAACGACGGAAATATTGTCCTAGATGTGTTGAGTATGTTGGGAATATGAAGACATCACTTTAATTTTCCCCGGATACTTCAATATAGATGAGGGTGTTGAGCAAATACAGGACGATGGCTTCGAACTTCAATTTCCCGGCTTAAGAACAACAAAGCCGCCGCTGCTGATGGGCTCCCGGCTGCGCTGTTTGTGCATGCCCGCGAATTTCAAAAAAGGCGCCCGGAGTATACGTACCAACTATAGTGGAATAAATCTTTTATGCGTTTGTTGCAGACCTTATCATTGTGGCTTTCGGCCGGGAAAGTCAACTATCGACCAGACATTCACATTATGTCAAATCATGAATAAAGCGCACGAAAAGATAATCGACATCTACCACCTCTTTATAGACTATAAGGTTGCCTTCGATAGCCCGATACGGGGAAAATCGCACCAACCTGTGCCAGACGTTGGTACTCCTGTTAAGATGACACGCTTTTGTAGAATGACACTGACCGACACGAAATCCTCGGTAAAGATTGACAGAGATCTCACCGAACCATTTAGTACGAGACGAGGTCTCAGGCAGGGCAACACCAAATCATGCGATCTTTTCAATATTTTACTTGAGATTTTCGTGAGAAAAGCTACAGTCAACTGTAATAAAACCGTCAGCAGCAAAAGTCACATGCTGCTCGCGTGTGCTGATGGTTTAGACATCATTGGGCGAAACCTTGCGAATATGTACTGCAGCGTTTGCGATATCTGAAGAGGAATTATCAGGCGTGGGTTTGGCAGCAAATGAGGTCAAGATAAATGTAATGGTTTCGACAAGCAGGACATCCATCTCGAGAAACGCGTATCCACCTATATCAGTCCTTCATGTAACCTGTCTTGCTATGTGGCGCAGAATCTTGGGCCATATCGCATGCTGATGAAATATCAGTTTTGAGAAAAAAATTATTGGAAAAATATATGGTGCTATAGTAGCGAACGGCGGGCGTCGACGACGGATGGCCCATAAGCTGTACAATCTATATTCCGACATCGACGGAGTTATGCACATCAAAATATCGCGAGTATGTAGACACGGTCATGTAAGTAGAATGGATCAGAATGAACCAATGCGAAAGGTATTCGAAGACGTACTCTAAGGACATGGTTTATTTGTTTCACTCAAAATGCAAACCTGAGCGCATAATTTTTTGAGGATGACCAGAAAATGAGAGAAGAATCACGGATCTATCCGAATTGTTACTGCCAATCGCTGTCCTTAAGGTTACACTATTCCATCGGATCTCAACAATTGAATATTCGATTGATGCTCAACCGATGGTATCAATTCAGGCACAGTAGTTAGGCATCTGATGTGGCCGTCGGTGGTGCAATGGTTAGTGTGCGCGCCTCTTGTACATGAGATCCTGGGTTCGAACCCTGCTCTGACCACTTTAAAAAAATATTATTTGGGCGGCGGTCACCTCGCATAGTGACGGCGACACTATCGAGTACTTAGCCATGAAAAAGCATCTCAAAATACCGTTCGGAATCGGTGTAAAACTGTAGGTCCCAATCAGTGAGTGAAAACTGGAAAGCGCACAGCTCAGTGATTGTGAGAAGCTCTCCCCTGTCCCTTCATGGGATGTAATGGGAAACCATTTATTTATTTATTTAGTTAGGCATCTGATGATGAACTTGTCACGGAGTTCGAAACTAGTCATGCCAGTGAGCGTGTGTTGAACTGAATTGTTTATTGTTTCCAACAAAAACCAATCATTTTTCAATTCGAAAAATGTTCATGACTTGTAAGCTTGTAGTATGAATTTCTCATACATTAACCAAAAACTAAAAAAAAATCGGTCGTAAAAATTCAAATTCAAATAAAAGTAACTGACACTAGCACGGTCTTCAAAAATGCTATACCACGGAAAAATACAACTCTGTGATATAGATTAAAACTCACCTCAAAGCACTGCAAAAATGCGGGAATGCATGAGGAAAACGAAGAACATGGTGGAAAAATTCTGTCTGTTCTTGTTGTTGGAATTATAGGCCTTTCAGTGATGTTGATACTTAGGGATCTTCGATCCATACTAATTCGCACATGTGAATAGCAGAATTGAGTTTGTATATATACGATTGATGCTCAACCGATGGCATCAATTTAGACACAGTAGTTTGGCATCTGATGACGAACTTGTCACGTAGTTCGAAACTAGTCATGCCAGTGAGTGTGTGTTGAAACCGAATTGTCTATTATTTCCAACAAAAACCAATCATTTTTCAATTAGAAAAATGTTCATAACTTGAAAGCTTGTAGTATGAATTTCTCATACATTAACCAAAAATTAACAAGTGAACATTTTTACATATTCAATGGTTTCTCAAATAGGATTTATAGAAAAAGTGGAAACATATCAGCCAATTTTATACAGCTATACCAAATAAGATGTAACTTCATATGGGCATAGCTGAAGCTTTAGACTAGAGAAATTGATAAATTCGAAAGTCATATACCCCGCTGGAGCCGCAAAGTGAAAGCCTAATTGACTACCTCGCCCATAAAAAAAAATGAGAACGCTTATAAAACTTTGAATTTTAATTTTATTGAAAATATTTATAGCGCTACTAAAAATCTACAAAATCAGTCGGGCAGGTTCAGATTTGCATTATGGTTCTCGAGATGTTTGGGAAAATATTTTTTTTGTTTTGGTAAATTTTGATTGTTTTTGTCAGTTTAGAAACGGCTGCATTATTTAAATTTTTCTCTAGAAACCCTTGACTCTGTGGTTGTTATCACTTCACTACCTTAACTTATTCTGCAGAATTGTTTCATGGTGGAGCACAGATTTAAAAGAGTTAAGGAGGAAGGCAAGCAGTGCTTTTAATCAGTGTTACATCAGCAAAGACTGGAAACCCTTCAAGAACGCACAGCGAGAGTATAAGAGAGCCATAAGAAATGCCAAGAGGATAACATGGAGATCCCATTGTGAGTCGATTGAAGCCTCAAGGAATCCTTCCGATTGACCATGATACTACCCAAGAATCACTCAAATCAATCCCTCATAGAAGACTGAATTCTTGAATTCTTGTTTTCCCGTATATGCCTTATATATACCAAGGCTGGGGACTGTAGGAGATAGTGTCCAGGGGTTTCCGCCATAAGTTCGTCGTCGAAATTACGCCAGTAACGCCTGTGTTGTATTCCAGTGTTGGCAGCATTTGAACTAATTATACAGTCACTTCTGATGACAGCTGTCATACTGGCTATTGTATTCCTGTTCAGAGTCTGCAGAAAATAGGTTATCTTACCGTCATATCTAGGTATATACACCGTGATATGTAACAGGTCGTTTGTTTTTTATGTTTATTTTTATTTTATTGTTTTTATTTTATTTAATTCAAAATGTACTAAATAAGAAATTTAAAAACTAATTTGAAATTATACTTTTATAATGAGATCTTCATAAGTATAAATGATAAATAAATATACTAAAAAAAATCAAAAATAAATGAATTTTTAATTCACAATTTTATGGATTTATTAAAGTTCTATCCACCTTCTGTCTGCGTCCTGGTGGAAGCGGCGTTACCCACCTCTTTTAGAGTACTCTCAATCACTCTTCGCTCTACCGCATTTCCACTTGAACGTTTCCTGGATAGTTCACCAGTGGCTTCGTTTCCGGCTATATTCGTATGACCCGGAAGTCTTGACGTGATGCCGATCTCGTCTAACAGACTCCTGCATTCACGAACCAGTATCGATCTATTCTCGTCTGAGGATAAAGCCGAGCCCTGGGTGCCCGAGAAGATTTTCACACTCCTCCCTAAATTTTTATGATTTCGCAACTGCCGTTAATATTGCCCCGCCCCTAATATTAAACACAGAGAGACCTATTGATAGTTTTATACCCAGTGACGTTTAGTAAACCCCAGCTCCCATTACGGTATCTTTATTAGATCCAACCGTAAAAACATCTATGTGTAATATCTATGGTGAAAGTTTCTACCACTCTTCTCTAAGCGGTATGCTTGGTCTGAAGTTTTGCCGGAAGCCCAACTCTTTCAGGTATGACCGCAATAGGCAAACTAAACAGAATGCCTACCATGCCCTTAGCTTTGTTGGGTCCAATGTTTCAGCTCTCTAAGCCGCAAAGCACTCTTCGTCGCTACGCTCTAAGCAAATTAAGCAGCAGAGGTGCACGCCAGTAATGCCTCTATCGCGCCAATACATGTTATGCTCTTCACGGTTGATAGTTTTCTGTCTTTCTCCAGAGCCGGCCACCATACCGATACTCCATAGGTAAGAACGGGTTTAACCACAGCCGTGTACATACAGTATTTCATCTTCGGGTTTAAGCCCCATGTTCTCCCAAATGTTTTCTTTCAAGCGTAGAAGTCACATTGCACCTTCTTTACTCTGTGTTCAATATTTAGGTCCCAGTTGAGTTTCGGATCCAGAATTACATCCAGATACTTCCCGCTATCCGACATTTCTAATTGTTTACCATTGAGTGAGGGTAGCCGATATTGTGGAATAGTTCACCTACTTGTGAAAATTAGCACGTCAGTTTTATCAGTGTCAGCGCCTAGACCACAGCCTGTGGCCCAAATGATGATCTCTCCCAAGATATTCCCCATGACTTCATTTATCACGGAGTTAAAAGCAACTGTTACCATCACCACGACCTCATCCGCATATGCGATTACCCATCCAGCCTCTAAAATATATTATAAAAAAAAATAAAATAAAATGGTTTCTCATTACATCCCATGAAGGGACCGGGGAGAACTTCTCACAATCACTGAGCTGTGCGCTTTCCAGTTTTCACTCACTGATTGGGACCTACAGTTTTACACCGATTCCGAACGGTATTTTGATAAGCTTTTTCATGGCTATATACTCGATGGTGTCGCCGTCACTATGCGAGGTGACCGCCGCCGAAAGAAATTTTTTTTGAAGGTGGTCAGAGCAGGGGTCGAACGCAGGCTCTCATGTACAAGAGCCGCGCACACTAACCATTGCACCACCGATGGCCAGTACTAATTAGGTACAAGAGGGTTATCACAATTTGATACTTCTACTTGGGTGCGCGTCCGTGGGAGGAACTCACAGTCACTGTAACCTCTGTAGAATTTTTGTTCCAGCTAAATTTCAAATATAAAACGTCTTCTTAGCTCATTTCCTATCTAGACAACTGTCCAGTTCCTCGCAGTCATATCAAACATCGC
The DNA here is from genome assembly GCA_963931995.1 of Phaonia tiefii. Classification (NCBI taxonomy): domain Eukaryota; kingdom Metazoa; phylum Arthropoda; class Insecta; order Diptera; family Muscidae; genus Phaonia; species Phaonia tiefii. Next base: position 149,747,015 of record OZ008369.1, on the reverse strand, counting down.
GCCTACCTTTATTTCGACTGCATCGTAGGGTACCCACAAATTATAAATATTTCTAGTTTTTGGGCTGTTGTTGACTTTGGTATTCCTTATTCTTTGTCTCTCGTTACATTTCTGGCCACTTAACACAAAAAGAACTAACCGAGTGTCGGTCTGGTTACCTCACTTCACTTGTCGACTCGTTCTGAACCCCCACAATAGTAAAATTATTTCCCTTATAGCACCCCACACTAGTAGACCTTCCGCATAAATCCTCGTATTCAGCTCATGCGGAATTTTCATAAGAAATGTTGTCATTTAGTATCTCTAACCGGAAAATGTTGCTGCGGAGAGTTACCACCTATCTTTAACTTACATTGCTAATATTTTATTTATAATTCCTTTACGCACTTCATTTTACTTTTAACGTATTCGTTGTTACATTTGGTTGCTAAAACTATCGAAATGTCACAATTCCGGTCCCAGCCAATTGTTTTCGTACGAAATAACTTTGCAATAACAACCCTGTAATTGACTTTGCTTACTATATTTTCGTCTAAAGCTGATTACCAATGAGATGAATTTTCCGTTCACGAAATTTCCGTACTTTTTAATACACGTACTTCTTATGGGAACGAAAATATCAGAAAAACTGAATACATGGTTTAACCAAAAAAAAAAAGTGAAATCGGTAGAGAAAATTTTCAATGTCAAATGTTTGGCTGTGTGACGGTGTGTACGAGTATGAGAGAAGTAGGTGGGTGTGTGGGGATGTGTTTTTAACTCGCAGTCACAACGTCTGGCTTTGCAAAGTCTATTACCCGTGCACACAGGGGTTGTTGCTGTGTAATGTTGCTGGTGCATTTGGGGATGTTGTTGTTGTTGTTGTGGCTGCTGTTGCTTGTTTGCCTTTTTGGGGGAATTACTATGCGGATATTAGGGGTAGTCAAATGCTATGGCCGCTAATGTAGGAAATACATTCGAGAAATCGAGAGTTGTGGTGTTGTCGCAATTTGAATAGAAGAAATCAATTTTTTTTCCGCATTTTTCACAACTGAAGCCATCCATGTATTCAGTTCGGTTTTCACAACCGAATCAATTATGAACTGAGGATGTTTTAACCAAACTTCAGTTGTGGCCACTAAATTCAGATGAATTCATTACAATTAAATTTAAATTCTGTTACACGAATTTCAGTTGTGGGTACTAAATTAATAGGAATTCATTTTCAATTCGGTTACAATATAGTTCTGCACCGGGATTCCGTCATTTTTTAGCTATAAAAGTGGTAACTTTCCGAAATTCGGAAATTTTATATTGGAATTTTATAAATTTGGACAATATATCTGCCGATTTTTACAGAATTCCGGTGCTGTATATTTCAAACCTAAAGTTCTAAAATCTATTCCTATATTACAAATCAAAATCAGCGAAAGTTGCGTGTGTTTATTATTCATGAGAATGAGCTTGATCGATAACTTTATATCTGGCTGATGGACTTTAAAAAATATTACCAAAAACTTTTGTGAACATGATAAAGATGCCAACAACTTCGATTGCATTCTTATCAAATATCAATAAGGGGGGGGGGGGGGGGGGGGAAATCAACAATAAACATCAACGATAACTGATGTTCATGCTCATGAATGTCAAGTCTGTGGTTCGCGTAAGCAAGGTAAGTCAAAAAATTTTAATTTTGGATGTTGCGATAAATTACGTTATTTTTCAGAAAACGTCCACATTTGAAAGACACTTGTAATTTTGCCTGGAGAAAATAAGAATTTACAATTTTTTTGGGATCATCGGACCCACAGATCTAAGTTCGTATAAATTAAAAAAAAAATACCTTCATTGACTTGAAAATCATTCGAAAATCAAATCAATTTTGATGGAATTGGTATATGAGTGCAAAATAATGTGTGAAAAAATAGTAGCATGTTTGTTTGCGGTAGATGGTGCTGTTTAAGCTAAAAGTTCGTGAAATTGACAACATTTTCATATTGTGAGAGAAGATGGAATAGTTTTAACTTGAGGAGAATGATTTGCAGACGAAATTTTGACAGATCTGTTAGATTTCGCTAATTTTTTGGGTTTGTTCGAAAAATGATGCGATCAGGGTTGCATTTTGCATGAAACGAACAAAAAACAAAGAAAACGGCAATAAAAGCTTTTATTTCGAAAGTTTTTAAAAATGTTTAGTCTTTGTTCACAATTTGGTATTTTCTGTATTCCATTTTTATTTTAGGTATAACAGTTGTACATAGTTTGTGATTTTGTGGACAGATGTTTTTGCATTCTCAAAAAATAATAGTGTAATTCAACAACAGAGTGATCGTACGATTTCTTTCTAACAGAAGACAGTTTCATTCCAATTCTCTACCACTAAGTCGTTCCATTTGATCTAATTGTCTTAGACGGTCTTAAGCGAGATATCACAAAAAATTTTGTGAATTTTTCACAACGACTCGGAACTTTACATATTATTAGATTGACATTATCAGTTTTATCTGTTGCATGTTATCGATAATTTATATATTTTTGCAATCGCAAAGAATGAATAAATCAATAAACTATCGATAAAATACGACAGATAAGACTGATAGTGCCAGTTTTATCAGTCATACGATATCTATAATTTACTGATTCACTTAGGCCCAATTTTTGACTGGTTATACAAATTGGCAATCAGTTGATTTTGATTTGTTTGATCTGACTTTAAATACGAAAAGGGTTTTTTCAGTGCTTTGTCAAATAATCGTACTATCATATGGCAACAGTGACAAATGCTACGAAAAATAACCAGTATTTATACATTTCGTTACAATGCATCAAACTGACACATTTGCAAGAGGAAAGTGAAGTGATAAAATACAAAATATTTAATGAAATTGGAGAATATTTGAGCAGAAATAAAGTTCTAACTGCACTACGAGTAAAATGATATGTTTTTATTGTTATTTCAACTAGGATGGTGATCATAATTGATCACATTAACAATTAAAGAAGCTTTGTGTTTGTTCTTCTTGTTGTTTTCTGTCAAAATCCTATGGTCACTTGATCATTGTTTAAATGCCCAACTTTGGCTATTTAAACAGCAGTTAACTATTAAACTAAAAAATGAATTCAGAGTTTAAATTATGTTTGATCGTTGATCAAAGATGATTTTCCACTAAAAATTAGGCATTAGTGTTGTTATTTGCAGAGTTGCCATCATAACTCATGTTTTAGAAGTCCCACGAAAAAAACATATGTACTAACGAAATATTTATTGAATATCAACCACTGTATATTACAACGTGAAATTTAGGTTGAAAAATAGCATAATATTCATATATATCTTAACCACGCCCAAAATAAAATTAGATTAGAAAGAAAACATTACGACCCCATTGGAAAATTTGTCTTGAAGACACTGTCAGTAGAATTTCCTTAGGACAATGTCAGCAGGTGCTGACAATTTATGCTCATGTCATGTCACTAGTTTTGCCTTGGGTGACGTAAATTTTGAACGGGCTGATAATATATGTAAGACCGTCCTATTGGCTCGTCAGCATTATGTCATGATATATGGCTTCTAAACTTTGGTCATATCGCCTGCGGATGAAGAACACCTGGGAGTATAAGAGAGCGAATTTCTCCGCAAAATATATGGCCCTATCAAGGAAAACGACGAGTACCGCCGTTGTTAAAGCCACGAGCTGTATAATTTGAATTCCGACATAGGCATAGCTAGGCGAATCAAATCAGGGCAGTTGTGTTTGCTATGCCAAGTTATCAGAATCGATGAAGACGAACTAGGGCGAATTTTTTTCGATTTCGTACTCGATGAAAGCAGGAAAAGAGGACGGCCAAGACTCTGCTGAGTAGACCATACCGAAGAATCTCTCCGTATCGTTAGTATTATCAACTGGCGAAAAAAGGCAAAGGAACCAGTGGAAAGAATATGTTAAAATTTGTATAACTTGTTTGATTTATTAATATGCGTCAGCCCTCATGAGACTGTAAGCTAGTCTATATAATTGGGGTTGCAGTAGTGGACTAAAGTGGATACATGAATGTTCATAAAAGTATGTTGAGAACAATCTGAAGGCTCGTATTCATTCACGCATAAATCAAACAAAACGAAACAAAAATTAATCGTCTCCAATCTGATGGAATACAATAATGTTGGAAGAGGCCCGACGAAATTCATTCAGCAACGTCATGCCAAGCAAAGAATGTGACGGGAGTGTAATGGTGCGGGAGGTTTCACTGGTGGGGCATTGGTCACCTGGTAAAAATAGATGGTATTATGAATAAGCAGTACTATCTAAGAATTTTGTAGAACAATTTGCCCGGTTTTATTAAAAAGTGCGCAAACCCTGCAACTGCAATAACTTTTCAGCTAGTGGGGGATCCAAAACATACTGCCAAATTATGCAACAATGGCTTGCAGAACAAGGATCTTACACAATGAAGTGGCCTTCGCAAAACCCCGATTTGAAGAAGACGAAGAAAACTCTGCCAATGAGCATCGTCTAACTCAGATGATCTTTGGTCAAGAATTTTTTAGAAGAATAAAGGACTTTGGACAAAATACAAACTGAAAATCTTACTGAAATTTTCAAATATGTACAATACTGGGTAAAAGGGGTCACTATTTGTAATATATACTTTTTGATTTGTTAACATCTATAGGTGCGGGTACGGCCTAAATTCACAACGCGAATACATCCAAATACAGTTTGTCCGACTGCGATCACACAGTTCGTCAGACTGCGATCACACATATTGTTCGACTGAGATCACACATTGTTTGCCGTTAAACTCCTCCGAAACGGCTGGATTGATGTGTATGAATTTTTGTGTGCATATCGGGTAGGTTTCAGAATCGGCCAACATCTATTTTTCATACCCCTAAATAATAAGGGTGACCCACCCCTATATAGAACACAAAATTTGTCCGACTGCGAAACACAGATTGTCAGACTGCAAAAAACACCATCTTTACACGATGCCATTTTTATCAATTCTCTTTTGAAATTGCGGCGGTAAATCTTCGTGCCTTTACACGTTGCCATCTCATGATATTAGTGCTTGCCAGTTTTTCTGACATTTCTCTTTAGTGAGTGTTCTTGCATGTGTTGTTCATTTTTGTAAGTGGTCAAATTTTGTTCTACATAATTCTAATAAATAAATATTGTTGGCCTGGTCCGCACTCTCTTTATTATGTTTAATTAATTTTTAAGTTTAACTATCTTTTTCTTTTTTTTTAACTTCTGTTAAATTATTTCACGTAACCTCTAATAATGTAACACAACACACGAAAAACTAGAATGAAAGAAACAATAACATCAAATGTCAAAATCAAAACAAATGCGGAAAGAGCAAAAAGAGAATTCCAATAAAATTGCATTAAACCCAGTGCGTTGGCGATTCGTGCCATTTTTACTCGATTCCTGCTTCTCTATACCCCTTAGCAACAACCGCAAATTGCATGATTAAAAAATGGCATCGCGTAAAGGCTGCGAAACACACGCCGATGTAGCGGCAGCGAATAGTTGTATTGTGTGGGTGCGGAACACTCTCAGAGCAAAGAGAATAATGACGTGGTTATACATACTTATATAAAAGTGAGATAGCAAGAGAGCAACGAAAATTGTGCGAACTTGTGTAGCGTATGTGTCTGTGTCTGTTGCTTTGTATTCTCTTTGTTTTTTGAGGGAATAAAACAAAAAGTATTAAGCAAGAAAATAATGACACATGTGCTTGCACTTGTCTTTAAATAATTTTAAGTATTAATATTATTTAAATGTATTTGTTACGGGTTCTGCTCAGGGTTCGTTTTTCGTTTAACCCATTAGTATTGCCGTGAGGAATGGATAGAGATCGTTTACCAATTAACCACAGGGTATGGGGAAATAATGGGTAGCTACCCACGACAATGGGAAATCACCCATCATGATTACCCATCACCCTCAGGGTAACGGGGAAAATAATGCGTAGTTACCCACGACGATGGGGAGTTACTCAAGTTGCTCATAACGATTACCCTTTACCCTCAGGGAAATGGGGAAAATAATGGGTAGCTATCCACTACGATGGGTAATGGGTTACCCTAACCCATACCTATTTTTGGTCGAAAATATGAAAAAATTATAAAAAAAAGGGTTTTTCGTAAAGGGTTCCAATTCGTATGGAATAATTTTTCTTTAAAAATCGCCAAAATTAGAATTTCGCTAAAATATAAAATATAAAAAAAGTACGCGACCAATAGAACACATAATAAAAATGTTACCTACTTTGGAGGCTCCTTTTCCGAGTTATAAACATGAGGGCGTTTTAGCAATTTTTTGTTGGAAGAATTTTAGTTTTAGCGATATTTTAAAAAAAAAACAAGTGAAGACATCCATTGGTTAAAGCGTCCTGTGGAGGTAAATTTTTGCACCGAAGTTTCTTATGGCACGTTGCGGGATGGGATAAACAATTTTGATGTGTTAACATCTATAGGCGTGGGTAGGGACTTAAATCACAAAGTGAACACATCCAAACACAGTTTATCCGACTGCGATCCCACAGATTGTTTGGCTTTAAACTCCTTCGAAGCGGCTGGACCGATTTGTATGAAATTTTGTGTGTATATCGAGTAGGTCTCAGAATCGCCCAACATATATTTTTCATACCCATATAGCCTATACCTATATAGAACACAGATTTGTCCGACTGCGAAACAGAGATTGTCAGACTACGAAAAAATCACACACTGATGTAGCGGCAGCGAATAATTGTCTTGTGTGAGTGCGGAGCACTCTCAGAGCAAAGAGAATAAGGGCATGTTTATACGTATAAAAAAATTATATGGCAAGAGAGCAACGAAAATTGGGTGAACTTGTGCAGCGTATATACGAACATTGCATTATCTTTGTGTTTTGTGGGAATAAAACAAAAAGTATTAAGCAAGAATATAATGGCACATGTGCTTGCACTATCCTTAATTAATTTTTAGTATTAATATTATTTAAATATAACGTCATCATATGATTGAACGGTGTTTTTTATTTTGAAATGTTTACTAATGTGTTCATAGAAATCGAACAGGTATCGTGTAACAAAAAGGTGTTAACACATCGCCCGTGAGTTCGAACACTCATTGAATTTGTTTAATACTATTATGATACAAACCCAGAATTAGCAAACAAAGACGATCAAGAAGTAGACAACCAGAAGATGTGCGCAATTTCGCAACCCTGGTAAAAGAGAACCAAAACGTGCCAGATATTCACTCAAACGCTTTTCTCTCTCGTGTCATATCTTGATTATTTCATACTTTTTGAATAGTTTATGTAATTTTATTTCAACACGGTTGGAATTTGTATAGTTATATACAATAACACTATCAAAAAGCCGCTTGTGTATTCAAATATTCAATGAAGAGAGTAAGAAAGAGGGCAGAGAAGTGCTAGGGTTTCACTCGTTTTGTTTGTTGGCATTTGAGTGAAGAGAAATTTTGACTGTCTATTTCTACATCGTTTTTGATCAAGTATAACGGGTAATTTTGCTTTGGTTTGTGTCTGGATTTTTATGGTCGTCATAATCGGTTATGGTCGTCATAATCGTCCTCCCAGATCAACAATTGAGCGTCTAGTGGAAAAATTTGAATCCACAGCCACAGTACAAAATATTTCCGTGCCAGTGAGACAAAGAAGTGCCCGTAGTGTAGAGAATATTGCTGCCGCTGAGGCTTCAGTTCAAGAAAGCCCAAATGTGTCTCTCACACGTCGTTCTCAAGCGTTGGGCATCTCTGTGACATCGTTGTGGCGAATTGGCCTACATCCTTACAAGATCAAATTGACGCAAGAACTGAAGCCGCTTGACCACCATAAGCGTCATATGTTCGTGAATTGGCCTGAGCAACAACTTGAAAATGATTCGGATTTGAGGCTCATTTCTGGCTGAATGGCTTCGTCAATAAGCAAAATATGCGTTATTGGTCAGACAGCAATCCACACGTAATCCATGAGTCATCATTGCATCCCGAAAAAATTGCGGTTTGGTGCGGTTTATGGGCCGGCGGCGTCATTGGGCCGTACTTCTTCCATGATGACCAAGACCGGCACTTTTCTGTGAATGCGAATCGCTACCGTTCAATGATAACCGAATATTTTTGGCCCCAATTGGATAATATGGACTTGGAGGACATGTGGTTCCAACGGGACGCGCCACAAGCCACACAGCGAATGCCACAATCAATTTATTGGAAACCAAGTTTGGTGAACGTGTTATCTCACGAAATGACCCAGTCGATTGGACGCCTCGGTCGTGCGATTTGACGCCGTTAGATTATTTCCTGTGGGGATACGTCAAGTCTATGGTCTATGCCAACAAGCCAGCGACGATTGATGAAGTTCGTACGAATATCGAACGTGAAATTGCAGCAGTATTGGCCGATTTATGCTTGAAAACCGTCGAAAATTGGGTTCAGCATCTGGACGTCTGGAAGCGTGCAAAAGAAATCGAGTTCCATACATAATGGCATCGAACGAATTTCATTGGTATCTAAAACCGGCTTTGTTTTATTTAAAAAAACTTTTGTAGCGCTCTTATTGAAAAACCCCTTATTTGCATCCCAATACGAAAAAACACTGATTTTTCAGCGTGTACCATTGCTTAGTTAGATCTATTTTGAGTTATATTAAACCCCGATTGCATTGGAAATTGGATAATTAGTATTTTTAGAAATTAAGCCAAAATTATAATATTCCTGTTGTATGTTTCAAAAGCACGAAATTCGGTTGTTGTTCCATTGTTGATCGTTGTTTACTATTGCCTCTATCTGGTATTATTGAACCCATGTTTTCTACCATCCAATGTTTACTTTCCATCGTAACTATGACGTTTAATTTATTGTGCGAATAAAAGCTTCTATGGTATGTATTATTCTATGTTCCTAACGTACAGAAAACAAATTTTTATCTTAATTTTAAAAATATAAATTTTTTCACATTTTAAAGAATGACAAAATATGATTTCTTTTTCAGCCTTGTTAAATTGTATGTCTTACAGTTTTAGAGATATAGTTCTCAAATATTCAAATGCGGTTTATTGACTTTGATGCGATTTAATACTTGCACCAAACGTAGTTTTGCTGCTGTAAATATTATAAAAAAAATATTAATTTTGATTTCAATAAATTTGTAATTGGACAAAATTATTTTTCTTCAAAAGACTACAAGAATTCAAAGCTTAGATAGAAAGGCGATATTGTTTTCCATCAGAGTAACTTTTGCCCGCCCGAAATTGTAACTTTAGAGAGAAGGGCGGATCAATAAGTCCGTGACTTTTTTGAACGAAACACAGAAAAAAAATAATTTTTCAACATAATCTCCTTTTAGATCAATACACCTAGTTCAACGTTTTTATATCCCTTCCAAAAAAATAGGATTTTTCGAGGTCCATAAAATAGGCATTTTTTGATCAATAATTTCATCCAATTCATTGAAGTTTGCCAATGAGACTACACACGTGTGCACTAGGGTGATAACTTTTTTTAGACAACATTCTCCCCAGTATTAATGTTAAAACAACTATTTCAGTTCAATTTGGTAAAAAAAACCTTACGCACCGACAGCGATTTCTAAAATGTCTTTAATATATTTTTTCTTAAATTTATACATGCATACACACAATTCCACTGAACAATAACATAACAGATTTGCATTTAATAGTACTTAGGATTAAAATTCTACTACAAAACCGATTTAATTTTTTGTTTTAAATACAACCAATATATGAAAAAAAGAGTTTTTTTTTTTAACTTTGTTTGATTCAAAACTTTAACGCGTTAGGTGCGTAACCTTTTTTAACGATAGCGAAAATTTGTCCATGCCCTACACGATTTTGTCTGGGGAGATTTGATATTTGCAAAAAATGCAAAAAGTTATTAGTGCACCCGTGCATTATCTTGATGAGAAATAACTTTTTTCTTGGCTATATGGGGTCTTTTCTTTTTAAATCCTCGTTAAATCGGTCCAATAAGTTGGCATAAAATTCGCCATTTATTGTTTTTCCCTTTTGAAGGTAATCGATGTGGATTATCCCGCGTACATCCCAAAAAGCTGTTGCCATCACCTTATTGGCCGGTTCACCCGCAGAAAACCATTGATTAGACTGCTGCTTGGTCTCCGGAGTGTTGTAGTGGATCCATGTTTCATCCACAGTTACAAAATGCCGCAAAAACTCCTTCGAATTTTCGTGAAACAACTCTCCAAACAATCCTTTGAAGTTTTCACACGGTTACGATTATGGTCAATTGAGAGCAAACACGGCACCCATCTTGCAGGCAGCTTTCTCAAACCCAACTGATCATTAAAAATCAAAACCACACTGCCATATGAAGTGCCTATGGCATCAAAAATCTCACGCACTTTTACTCTTCGATCGGCCAACACCAGATCGTGAATTTTTTCGACATTTTCGGGTGTATTGACCTCAATTGGTAGTCCAGAACGTCATTTGTACTTGTGCGACCACAACGAAAGTCAGTAAATCACTTTTTTACCATTGAAATCGATGGTGCAGAGTCAAGCTTTTTCTTGGACTGATTGACAGTTTTTTTTAATGTTAAATGAGCAATCGAAATTCACTTTTATCCATTTTTAAAAAAATGCACGAGGTCCTAGGCGAGGTTCTGTTTCGCCAAACAGTTCGATCTTTTGCCTTATCTCTTCAGTTGGCAATACCAAGTGTACGCAGGGATTCGTCAACCTGATCCTTCCAGCGGAGTCTTGGTCTTCCTATTTTTCGTCCTCCTTCGAGTGCAAGGTTTCGAAAACCCTTCGTGCTCGTTCATCTTCATCCATTCTACTGACATGGCCCAGCCAGCGCAATCGCGTTATTTTGATCCGCTTAACTACATATGTCAATGTCAGGATATAGCTCATACAGCTCATGGTTCATGCGTCGCCGATACTCGCCGTTGTGCACTATAGGGCCATACATTTTTCGGAGTATTTTTCCCTCGAAGACTCCCACAGATGTTTCGTCTGCTTACGATAAGACCCAGGATTCTGTGCCATAAAACAAGACAGGTTGCATGAGGGTCTGGTATAGCTGGATTTTTGTTACTCGAGGGAGAGCTTTATCTCTAAATTGCTTGCTTAGCCCAAAATAACATCTATTCGTAAGCACAATTCTCCGCTAGATCTCAAGGCTGACGTTGTTGCTTTTGTTTACGGCAGATCCGAGGTATATAAATTCGTCTACCACCTCGAAATTATAACGGTTATCAACGTTCACGCTTTGGTCTAATCGCGTGGAGGCACTGCTCGTTGAAACCATTAATTTTGTCTTGTCCTCATTTACCGTCGGACCCACTTTTGCTGACTCCTTCTCAAATCTCGAAAAAACCGCAGTAACTTCTCTAATTGTGCGTCCAATGATATCTGTATCATCAGCATACGCGAGCAGCATGTGCCTTTTGCTGCTGATGGTTTTATTCATGTTGACTGCAGCTTTTCTCAGAATAATCTCTTTTAAGATGTTAAAGAAAGGTTCGGTAAGATCTTTACCAACTTTCACTGCGGATTTGGTGTTCGTCAGGGTCATCGTGCAAAGGCGTATGAGTTTTGCAGGAATACCAAGCTCAGACATTACTTCGTAGACTTTCCCCCGTATCGGGCTATCCAAGGCCGCCTTATAATCGACAAATAGATGATAGGTGTCGATTTGTTTTTCGTGGGTCTTCTCCAGGATTTGGCGTAGCGTGAAAATCTGGTCGGTTGTCGATTTTCCAGGCCTAAAGCCACACTGGTATGGTGCAATCAGGTTTTAGTCCTTCACACATTATACTTTATTGAACCGTATATGCTATGGATAAAAGGCTTATTCCACGGTAGTTGGCACAGATACTCGGGTCACCTTTTTTAAATATGGGACATAGTACACTGAGACTCCAATCGCCGGGCATGCATTCATCTAACCAAGTTGCACCTTATCAGTTCATCGCCGCCAGCCTTAAACAGCTCCGGCGATAATCCATCGGCTCCTGCGGCTTTATTGTTCTTAAGCCGGGCAATAGCTGTTCTGAACTCGTCTTGGTTAGGAGGGACGTCGTCGTCCAAATTTAGATCGATTGTCTCGGATATCTCAGGTACCAATTGGGAAGAGAAATGATCTCTCCATATTCCCAACATATTTGCACATCTGCGATGAGATTTCCGTCGTTGTCGTTACCGAAGGGGGCCCTGAACCATGTCCGTTAGTCCTATTTTTGACTTTCTGGTAGAATTCTCGGACTTCGTTCTTCCTTCTGTATGTCTCAATTTTCTCACTCTCGCATTTTCTCCACTGTGGTTTCTTACGCCTAAAGAGAAGGTTTACATCCTCTCTTTTCTCCCTATACCGCTCAGTCGCAGCTCGCGTTGCAATTGACTGAAGCATTGCCATGTGTGCAGCGATGAGTGTGCAGCGGATGAGTGCCTTCCATCAATTACAACGTGATCAATTCGGTCATCGGTCGTGGGATACCCAAGTAGCCTTGTGGATTTCTCTATGCTGGAATCTTTTACCACTAGTGACAATGTTTTGTTGCCGCGGCAAAGTCGAGCAGTCTCATACCGTTGTCGGAACTGTTAGCATGTAGACTGAAATTGCCAGTAGCTGGATGAAACACACTCTCCCTGCCTACTTTAGCATTAAAAACACCTAGTACAATCTTAATGTCAAGGCCAGGGCAGCGGTTATATGTTTTTTCTAGGAGCTCATAGAATATGTCTTTGGCGTCAGCATCTTTCTCTTGTGTCGCCTCGCCGCACACAAATTAGGGAAATATAAAAATATTTCGCTTTTATACGGATTGTGACTATACGTTCACTCACAGGATTGAACCTAGAGACTAGATGTCGCAGTCTTTTGCCAACCACAAATCCGCAACCAAATTCATGTTTTTTCTCATGGCAACTGTAGTATATGCCGCAGTTTCTGTTTCTTGTGCAGCCATGTCCTGTCCATCGCATTTCCTGGATTGCGGTAACGTCAGCCTTATAACTTTCGAGGACTGCCAATTGGATACTTGCACCGGATATATATAGAGTTCTCAGATTCCAGGTGCATATCCGTAAATCGTGGTCCTTATAACGATTGCGGGGGTCGTCAACAAATAGAGGTAGTTTATGTTGTATCTTTCTTTTTTGTATTTTCACTGCCATTATGAACGGTAACCATTATGAAAGGTAACGGCAAACCCAGTCCACCGGGTTTTTGCATTTTACCTACTGCCAGGATATTTGATTGCAGCCGCCCATTATGGATCAGACGCTGACCAGGATGCAATATGTCGAACCTGAATTTTCTTCTTTTGGTTCTTTATCCGCCGTTGGCCCATATGTTTGGCTCATCCGCCTTCTAAAGGACAAAAGAATATGCCCGATAGCTTGATGAGCTTCAGTGAAATCAGTCACCTACTAAGCCTGAGACACATCAGTGATCGCATAACCAAAACCAAAGGCTGCACATTTATTTTCGCCTTCTCACTCTAGCTAGCTAACGGAGGTTTCCGATAAATCCATTGTCCAGGACATACTGAATGGAAGTAGTGAGCTGCTTGGACTGCCCAATGAAGGAATCATTTCTGGCCACTCCCAAGTGAATGGCTATCAGAAACTTTCTACCTCCACGGGCAGTCCATGTCCGTACGTTATTTATCACAAATATTTTCGTTTTCGTTGGAACTTTGTGTTGAATGTAATACTGGTCACTCTAGGAAATGCGGGTGCGAAAATTATTGCTTCTGCATCGTCCACATAAGCAACAATCCCAGCAAGTATCCCAGTACCCTAAGGGACATTCTCCAAGGTAGCTTACCAACTTTGGACAGATTGGCGGGTAAAAATGGGCTAGGTGTAAACCCGGCCAATACGTAGCTGTTCCTTTATAACCGAAGGCATAAAATACATGTGGCCTTCGGTGGTGCAATGATAGTGTGTGCGGCTCTTGTACATGAGTACTACGTGGGTTCGATCTCTGCTCAGACGACCTTACATTTCTTTCAACGGAGGTCACCTCCGTTAGTGACAACGATACTATCGAGTATTTAGCCATGAAAAAGTTTCTCAAGAATACCGTTCGGTACCGGTTAAAACTCTAGGTCCTAATCAGTGCCTGCAAAACTACAACGCGCATAGCTCACTGGTTGTGCGAAGGTCTCCCCAATCCGATCATGTGATATAATGGGAAAACCATATTTGTTTATAAAATGCGTTCTGTAAACCTTTCACATTGATTGGTTGTGAAATAACGCTTACAGACTGTGCCAATTAACTGGGTATTTCTTAGACAGTAAGGTAAGTTACAGACACAACATATTTAGTGGAAAGGACGAAAAAGGCGACGATAGCCCTATACAGCTGCGAAAGAGCTAAAGGTTGTTAATGGGACCGAGGAGTGTTAATGGAATCTATATTGCGGTGGTGAGACCGATAATGCTCTATGGGGTTAATGTGTGGCGGCAGGTGCTTGGGAAACCCGCCAATTGTTCACTACTGACTAGGATTCAGAGAACGGCGACTATGTGCATCTTGGGTTATCTGCACACCACTTCCACTGATGTACTTAATATAATGTTATATTTGTTGCCGGTAGAAAATGGCGGATCAATAAGTCTGTGACTTTTAGAACTTGCCTCGTAGTTAAGTATATGAAATGCAACACTGCTCCCATCAAGTACCACCTGTTAAAAAACTACTGTCAAATTTTGAGCAAGTTCTGTCATGTACTTTGCGTTTAACAGCTGTTCAAAACAAACAACCTCGTGCATTTTTTTAAATGAAAAAAAGTGAATTTCGAGTGCACATTAAACTTTATTTTTTTGGGAAAACCCGTCAATCAAACCCAGGAAAAGCTTGATAAATACTATGGGGACTCTGCACCATTGATTTCAATGGTAAACAAGTTGTTGACTGTTTTTCATTGTGTCGCACAAGTACAAATGATGCTGAACGTTCTGGACTGCCAATTGAAGTCAATACACCAGAAAATTTCGAAAAATTCCACGATATGGTGTTGGCCGATCGAAGAATAAAAGTGCGTGAGATTGTTCATGCCATAGGCATTTCATATGGCAGTGTTGTTTCGATTTTAAATGATCAGTTGGGTTTAAGAAAGCTGTCTTCAAGATGGGTGTCGCGTTTGCTCTCAATTGACCATAAACGTAATCGTGTGACAACTTCAAAGAATTGTTTGGAGTTGTTTAACCGCAATTCGAAGGAGTTATTGCGGCGTTTTGTAACTATGGATGAAATATGGATCCGTTACAACACTCCGGAGAGAACCGGCACCGAAGAAGACCAAGGTAAGCTTGTCGGTCAATAAGGTGATGGCAACAGTTTTTTGGGATGCACGGGGGATAATCCACATCGATTACCTTCAAAAGGGAAAAACAATAAACGGCTAATTTTGTGCCAACTTATTGGACCGATTTAACGAGGATTTAAAAAAAAAAAGAAATCGAAAAAATATGGCCACGAAAAAAGTTATTTTTCATCAAGATAATGCACGGGTGCACACGTGTGTAGTCTCAATGGCCAAATTCCATGAATTGGGCTACGAATTGGTACCTTATCCGATTTAGGCCCCAGTGACTATTTCCTATTTCCAAACCTAAAGAAATGGCTCGGTGAAAAGAGGTTTAGCTCCAACGATGAAATTATTGATCAAACAAATGCCTATTTTGTTGGTCCTCGAAAATCCTATTTTTTGGAAGGGATGCAAAAATTGGAGAAACGTTGGACTAAGTGTATTGAACTAAAAGGAGATTATGTTGAAAAATAATTTCTTTTTTGCAAAAAAAAAGCGCACAATGGGGAATGGTCGTAGTCGATCATAGAAGAGTATTGGAAGATACTCCATAAATTCCTGCATATGTCGACTACTCGAAATGCGAACCACTATTCGATCAGAAATACCACACTCTTATACAGG
This sequence comes from Phaonia tiefii, assembly GCA_963931995.1. Lineage (NCBI taxonomy): Eukaryota > Metazoa > Arthropoda > Insecta > Diptera > Muscidae > Phaonia > Phaonia tiefii. Next base: position 149,731,085 of record OZ008369.1, on the reverse strand, counting down.
AAAGGGATGCCTAGTGTAAAGGAGTTCCTGGTAAAAAGAGGTATGTACATTTCTACGCGGATGGTTCGAAAATTAATGATCAGGTTGGCTACGGGGTCTACTCTAGAGACCTAGGTTTTCCTCTTTCTCGTAGCAGACCTAAGCATTGTAGCGTGTATTACGCTGAAATTTTAGTTATAATGAAAGTGAACGACTGGCTGAGGGATACTAGTCCATCAGTCTTTGGGGTCAATGTCGTCTCTGACACTCATCCAGTCATCAAGTCCCTGGAATTGATATTCCTGTATTCAACATCTGTCCAGGATTGCCGGAGATCTTTTCAAGATATGACCCAGCAGTACGATATTCACCTCATGTGGGTGCCGGAGCACAGAGATATTCCTGGGAACAGCAGAGCGGATTAGCTGGCCAGAATAGGGACTACCTTACAGGTTTCACTGGAATTGGAGCATGCTGATATGAATATAGTGTCGTTTAAGCATATCCTGCAAGAATGGCCTTATTTGATGTCCAGGAGAGATGGACGAGGGCCACAGACTGTGTACGCTCAAGACAAATCTGCCCATTTTGGATAGCAGGAGATTCATGAAGCTTCTATCTTTGTCCATGCTCTAGGTATCAATGCATGTTTCAGTTTTGATAGAACTCTCTCCGCTTGGTAGACTTTCGGCAAGACTAAAGCTCAGGGCAAATCACTACTGTAGAAGCTGTAAGGATGGGAAAGGGGAAGAATCCACTGACCATTTTCATTGCACGTGTTCAGCTCTACCCAGCAGGAGGATGTCTACTATCCTACCTATTTAGGGAACTGTCAGAATTATCTCAGATAAATATAGACAATATCTTGAGCTTCTTACGCCAGCAATATATGGCTTTTCGTGTTAATGGTCTTGTTCGTATTTACTGAAACCTTTCTCATTACTATATCCATTAATATGTTGAAGAGATTGCACGAAAGTGTGTCGCCTTGTCTAAGTCCTAGCTTGGCGCAGAATGGTTCAGTGAGGTCTTTCCCCACTTTCACTGCTGATTTGGTGCTGGTCAGCGTCATTCTACAGAGGCGGATCAGTTTTGCCTGAATACCAAATTCAGACATAGCTTCGTACAGTTTTCCCCATATTGGGCTATCGAAAGCAGCTTTGTAATCGACAAAAAGGTGGTATGTATCCATTTGCTTTTCGTGGGTCTATTGCAGGATTTGGCGTAGCGTGAATATATGGTCAGTCGTGGACTTGTCTGGTCTAAAAACACACTTATAAGGTCCAATCAGGTTTTCAAAAATTGGCTTTAGTCTTGCACGTAATACGCTCGACAAGACCTTATACGCGATGGCTAAAAGACTGATACCGCGATAGTTGGAACAGACACGCGGAGCACTCTTTTTGAATACAGGCCATAATACACGGAGACTCCAATCGTCGGGCATAGATTCCCCCAGCCATATACCGCATATCAGTCGATGCATGTGGGCTAGCAGTTATGCGCCATCTGCCTTAAAATGTTCAGCGGGTACGCCATCCGCACCAGCGGCTTTATTGTTATTCAGGCGGGAAATCGCCGTTCTAATCTTGTCTTGGTTGGGGGGGCACAATCTACACTATCTTCCACTATCACTGCCTCCTGATCTTCTGTGGAAGAATCCGAGTGGAGTAGTGCTGAACAGTAGTCTCTCCATATTTTGAGCACACACTGCTTCTCAGTCACCAGATTCCCATTCTCGTCCTTGCAGGAGGGCAGCCCATTATTAGGCCCGTTGTTTAATCTTCTTACCCTCCGGAAAAACTTTCGGGATTCACCATTCAGCCTGCACATTTCGGTTTTTTCGCTCTCTCTCTGCTCCCACTGCCATTTTTTCCGCCTAAATAGTTGGTTTTCCTCCCTTCTCAGCTTCCTGTACCCCTTACACGCAGCACGCGTTGTAACTGACTGTTTCGTTGCCATACGTGCAGCGTCTTTTTCATCAGTTCCAATGCGACATTCTTCGTCGTACCATGGCTTATCCTTCTGCGGTCTTTGATAGCCAAGTTCAGTCCTTGCAGCGGTTTCCACAGAATGGGAGATGTGCTTCCACTGCGCATCTGGGTCTTCGGGTATTCTGCTCTAGTAGGAGAGAGAGCATCTGTCGATAAGACATTGAAATCTCCGGTATTCGTGGCTTGTCAATATCCAGATTTTCCTGTATTCGGCTTCGTACGTTTTTCGCCCTGCAAATCTAATCGAATCTAACCTAACAAAAAATAGCTAATTTTTTATTTTTGCGTGTGCCTTTGTTCAGCGGAGAACATCTTCAGAACAGCAGAGCTATCGAATGACATTTCGCACTCTTTTGATTTGACAACGATTGCCATGGTGAAAAAAGTCAACCTATCGATCAAGATCTGTCGATGACGATAGACGTGATTAAGCCCCGCCATCAATTCAATCGCCTGGTGGCCATGATATTTAATGATGCTGACACTATCGAGACAGCAACCATGAAGAACTTTGGAACCGGTATAAAAGTGTAGGTAAGTAAGTCTAAAAATAGACTGATTGTGAGAATCTCTCCAAAAATTCTTTATGGATCTATTGGGAAAACAAGTTGATATTAAATCGCTCATCACAAAAATTTCCCTAATTTTCTCGATCGTTTTTATAGTTTCGCTGACCTTGCTTATGACTGGGCACCGTTTCCTAGAATATTATGGTTTCAGATACACTGAATAGTTTGTATTACTCATAAGTTCATAATAATCAGTCCGAAAGGTTTCTAATGATTTTTTTAAACTGAAATACTCTATCTCTTATACCCTGTACCATTTCCTGGTGTTTCCTTTCATTTCATTTATTTCAAAACCCCTAAAATTCCAAACAACTCTAAACCCAATTTTAGGGTAAACTATATTCTTGCTGAGTGTTGCACGGAAAATATTGCAAAGTTAAACATAAATATTTCACCCAAAAGCACAGGACAAAGTTCTCTCAATTTCGTTGATATCGAAATTTTAAGGTTAAAATTACAAATTCAGTCGCAAGTCTCGGCGTCCCAACAAGTGGAAGCGGGTTGCTGCACTCAATCGCAAAATGTGTACGATGGCCGTGTCGGTGTGGAGGATAAGGGGATTGTAGCAGACCAACTGTCTGGTTAAGTTAACTTATGGTAGGAATCATTTTTCAAGGTTAACTTGACTCAACTTTCAGTTACCCACAAACACTCGTACAAATACACACACAAACGTAACTACCACATACGAAATGCGAAAGAACATTCACACAGCAGACGGTCGATGCATTTTTCGATAAATTTTTGAGTCCCAGGACTATTTTTGGCACTAAAATACACACAGCCAAAAAAACATACACCTACTGGTAAACGTAAACACACAGAACAAGTCCTTATTAGTTCTGTGTGTGCAGTTGTTTATGTTTGAGTCTCTGAACTTTAGATTTCGGCGTTCATCTGCTTCGTTAGCCAACAACGACTACAAACAGTGGTTGTAACGTTGTTGTTTCTCTGTGTGTGTGTGTATGATAGCGCATAAACGAATCAAAGGAAAAGACAAAAGGACGATTCCTCTGCCAACAAACGAACGACATTGCCACAGCAGACAAAGTCAAATCGATTGCATCCATTGAAACCCGGCATCCCCCCTACCACCTAAGAGTCAAAATGCCAGACAATCCGTAAGTAATGTCGAAGGATTGGTTTAGTCTGTCTCACGTGTGTGTGTGGGAGTCCTTTTAAACCCAATGGGTGGGGGTCATAGACGAACGATAATGTTGCTCGGTTAACGTGTTAGGGTTTTTAGACATCATTATGATGTCTTAATGTGGCAAATGATAATAGCAATACTATTTTCATATTTGGTTCTCTCTCTCTTTCTGCTTTTATTTAAATCCCTTTGTGTGATTTTTGTAGTTTTATACATTTCATATTTATTCATGTCATTTTAATGCACAGACTCGTAACTTTGTGCAGTTCAATGTCAAGTGATGAAATTTGTCTGAGACTTACTTACGATTACAATTGTGTCAAAATGGTTATTATCTTTAGAAGATGTCACGTTTAAGATGACGAACAAACAAATGGAAATGTTTGCGGGTTTAACCTTAAAAGCTGTTAAAATTGTACCCTTGTCTACTTAAAGGTAACTCGAAACATAACACTGTGTAACACAAAGAAACAAAAAACTATCTATCTATCTAAGCAGGCGTAATAAATTGTTAATGTATTATTGCACTGAAAGATGATTGCTTTCGTTGATGATGCAATAAAAAGTTTCGTATATTATTTGGTTGATCCTGCAACAAAAAACTTTGTGCAAGAATCCGCTATTGCTGTCATCCCCAGAGCAGGTACATTTCGGTAGACCTACCTTTGCTGTAGGCGTGCTGTTGAGTAGACAGTAAGTAGCCAGTGATCAATGTGATCCCAAGACAGCTATCGACTAATCTCTCCTAGATTTTCAGGAGATATGACGATAGACTATTATATGGGAAATCCTTAGGTCCCGTATGGAATGTTTCCCCGCTTTGGGAATGAAGACAACCTTTGTCTCCATACATTGTAAAGGTATGTAGGTCTGCTTGATATATCTGGTGTAGAGCTCTTCGAACCAGGGTAGCAGTCTCTAAGCCACTACTTGTTGTATCGTCATTGGTGTCGCCGACCAACTGATCTTTCAGTGACTCGTCCGTTTTCGTGACGACGAGCTTCTCCACGCATCGGAAAATGAAAAAACGCTTGTATCATCTCAGACACTTGCGGTAGGGCTGGTTCCCCTAAGGATACTGCACCAGGATTATGTGGTGGAGTATCTTTCACGTTGCCTGCCTTATCACTCTTGTACACCCTAAGATTTATCCTACTGAATCCGTATGTGACCCGGCCATTTGACTTGACTAAGTGAGGCATAGACTCAGTATTCAGTATAAATATAACAACTGTCCAGTTTTTGGCTGTAACGCAAGGACTGCAGTCTTGTAGCCGCTTTTTGATTGAATCCGCATCAAATGCTGATGCCGGAATTCATGCATGGGCCTTGGGTCGAGGCGGGTTGTCATCATTTTTGACAACATCCTGTGCCTCACCCGGTCAAATTAAATCTATTGTCCCCCAAAGCGCAGCGATAGCACATTACATAGCGCTCACGCTGAAGAGAATGAATTTTATGTGACCCTGATACCAGCCAGCGTCGTCATTCATGTGAGATGGACCTAGCAACTCTCTGAGAATATCATAGTGTACCAACGACGGTCCGCTTTTCACGTCACTCCTTTTTTTCTTCAGGGTTGTTACCGTCTTCATTTCCCCTATTGATGAACGCCAGTAATAAGACGTCCATTGCGACATCAGCAACGGGCATTGGACCAGCGTTTCCACCGATCACTTTTGGCCCAGCGAGCGTAGTCTCAAAGCAGACTGCTTGCTGTACATTGGAAGTGGAAGCGAACGGACCATCCTGCGTTTAGCCCATGACCATTTTAAAGATTGGCTCTGCTTATAGTTCAGCGTCGAAAGGTTAGTCTTGCCACAACTCTAAAGGACTCTGAGAGAAAGTTGCCAATCGTTGTACTTCTTCTTTGAAGCACGGGAGTGCTTACCATTAGGAACCGAAGTGCCTGGTAGTATAACCGCCTAGGAAGAAGTTGGATCATCCGCCCTGTTGTCAGGTACAGATTTCATTGTGCGTCTTCTTTCAAGATCGGGAGTGCTTACCATCAAAATTGCACAGCTCTAGCTAAATATGACAATTACGTTTTAATTTTAAATAAAACAACTATGCCATATTCCAATTTCATATTCCTTTTTCAATTTGCTAAGATAGTGTCATGTATGAAAATCTAATTAAGTTTCAAACATTTATTTATAAAATAATTTTAATTTTTAAATTTAAAAAAAAATATGTTTGCAAAGTTCAACTAATTCTGAATTTGATTACAAAAAATGATTGGAAATATTATTTAGAAATTTTTGGAACATAAAATCATATTTGAGAATAGAAATCAAGTTTCATAAAATTTATTATTAATTTGTTTATGGATATGAACACAAATTAAGTAAAACCCGGTTAACCGACATCGAATACCCGGTTTCCGGGTTGTTCGAAAATTAAATTTTTAAAAAACCGGCACACGGTTAAAGCCAAAAAACGGTTAACCTGTTTTTCGGTTTCGGTTTTGGACACTCTAGCTACGACCCAGTATAATCAACTGTATTGGGTACTTTTGCTTTGGTTCGTGTCTAGACTTACATACATATGTTGGGACCTTCTTTGTTTAATGGAAAGTTTTGTAGGTGTAACCAATATCTAGTAAAGGGGTTTTCAATAAGAGCACCACAAAAGTTTTATTAAATAAAACAAAACCGGTTTTAGATGCCAATGAAATTCTTTATTCCTGTGAAAGTACGTTCGATGCCATTATGCATGGAACTCGATTTCTTTTGCATGGCCACCACGGGCACGCTTGCAGAAATCCAGACGCTGAACCCAATTTTCGACGGTTTTCAAACATAAATCGGCTGATACTGCTGCAATTTCACGTTCGATATTCGTACGAAGTTCATCAATCGTCGCTGGCTTGTTGGCATAGACCATAGACTTGACGTAGCCCCACAGGAAATAATCTAAAGGCGTCAAATCGCACGATCGAGGCGCGCCAATCGACTGGGCCATTTCGTGAGATAACACGTTCATTAAACTTGGTTTCCAATAAATTGATTGTGGCATTCGGTGTGTGTCTTGTGGCGCCGTCATGTTAAAGAGGAATAAAATCCGCAGATTACCACTATATACTTATTGAAAAATAATAAATCTTAAAACATAAAACCATAAATTATCAACACAGCATTAATACTCGTACATAAAATACTACACTCTAGCTATTTAGATGATTTATAATAAAAGACTTTATCGTGTCCGGTGATAAAGAAAAGTCAATAAACTGATAAACATCATTAAAATCTGTGCACATTCTCCGAACCGGTTCATTCAAAGCATAATTATAGCGTCGAAAACTAATATACAGGGGTTTATAGTTCCTAGAAGTTCTCGAAGGAACATTTATGGAAATACGACCAAGAAGATGATCAGAGCGTATATCGCCCCTGAGAATCTTATATATTGTAATCGAATTAAGCATAGTCCGTCTATTAGCCAGAGTAGGTAATTTAATCAAAGACAATCGACTGACATATGGAGGAAGGTGGACGTTAGGATCCCATCTCAGGTTCCTAAGACAAAAAATATGGAACTGTTTCTGTACCGATTCTATCATATTCACATAAAAGTCATATTGGGGATCCCATACCACTGATCCATATTATAATATGGGCCTAACAAGGGATGTAAAGAGATTTTTCGTGATATATGGATCAGAAAATTCCTTCACCCAGCGCTTAATGAACGAAAGTACGCCATAAGCCTTATTAACAGTAGCAATAATGTGACTATTGAAAGACAATTTCCTATCAAGTAAAAAACCTAAATCCAAGAAAGAATTGACCAATTCTAATGTAGAACCACCTATAGAATACCGAGAGATAATCATACGTGATCTGTGAAACGCCATATGCTTACATTTACCCAAGGAACCACATGTCCTCCAAGTCCTTATTATCCAATTGGGGCCAAAAATATTCGGTTATCATTTAACGGTAGCGATTAGCATTCACAGTAATGAGCCGGTCTTGATCATCACGGAAGAAGTACGGCCCAATGACGCCGCCGGCCCATAAATCGCATCAAACCGTAATTTTTTCGGGATGCAATGATGACTCATGGATTTCGTGTGGATTGCTGTCTGACCAATAACGAATATTTTGCTTATTGACGAAGCCATTCAGCCAGAAATGAGCCTCATCGCTGAAGATGATTTTCCGATGAAAAGCGCTTTTAAAGTTGAAAACCCCTTAATATGATGTCTACACGGTAATTTCATTAAAGGACGTCCAAATTTTTTTTTCTAAATTTACAACTGCTCCTGACTTGATGCCAGTATTGACGGATGTTGTATCTTACAACAAGCCTTTCACGTTTTGAACAATGTCCCAATCAACCAACCTTTGATATACCACATCTGCTATGTGTGTGCCCGTTGATGACTTTAGTTTCGGTGCATCGAGAAACATTGAAGTGACATTGTAGCTGGCAAATACGGCAATTGGCTCAACTGTAGATGATCCGGCCATATCTTCCATTAACTTTCCATCAAATTGAACTATAAATGAATCTTACCTATAATAAATTATCAGAATACGCTTACCGAATTACTGAAATTAGCTTGAAGTACTCCAAATTCCTTTAAGCGCATTTCTGTGCGCTTCCGGTAAATGGTGGAGTGGCTAATAGCAAGTTCATCTAATTTATTTTCAAATACCTCTGCAACCGAAATTAGAATGTCGGATAATTTTGCATTGTCAGGAGCTGCTATCAAATGAGGTGTTATAATGGAGTTGCGCCCCTTTTTCGAACAGATGAAGAATATGCTTCTATATCGTGATCTTTGCTGGGCGTTTGAGGTAGTATATTCGCCTCATTATCATCCGTATCAAAAATTTGAGTACAAGCTAACATTTTGTTAACAACTAAACATCGAAACCTAAATGAGATGAAATTCTGTACTTACGAGGCCCATTCAATCTTTCTCATCGTATCAGGTGTACTCAATTGAATACAGTGGCATCTAATGGGTTAATGGTTTACCAATAAGTAAAATGTTGACAAATTTTGATTTAATCTTATTTGTATAAACGTGAAAAAAATGTATTTAAAAAAAAAAATATTAAAAAATCTGTAACCCTGTGTTGTTTCCATTTTTTTAGATAAAAACCTAAAAGCTATATATTACTATATACTGAGTTCTATAGGTGAAAAGGAATGAAGTAATTCCACTTTCACGATTTGCATTAATTAAATTAGATTTTATATGTGAAGAATTGCAAAAACGCCAAAATTTCCCTTTGAAGACGGGTTTCAGACTTCAGGCGCAAATCGCGCCCACTAATCGCCGTCCGATCGGTCTCAAATTTCATATATCACCTTTTCATATGTAAAGTAAAAAAAATTACCTAGGGGAGTGAAAGTATTCCGACTTTGAAAAAATAAGAACACCCCTATTGTTACGAGTTATGATCTAACGGTGGTATCAATTCAGACACAGTAGTTAGGCGATTTATGATCTACCGGTGGTATCAAGTCAGACACAGTAGTTAGGCATCTGATGATGAACTCGACACGGAGTTCGAAAGTAGTCGTGACAGTGAGTGAATGGTTTGGTATTCCAACAACCTCAACTTGGAACCTCGGAATGACCACCACAGTTTCGGCGAACATTTGAAACATGTGTTATCTTTAAAAAATTAATGTAAAGAATGCTTCATTTTCTTTTGGATGATAATACTCGTATAGGTTTTCTGAAAAAAACAAATTATTATTTTTATAATGAAATCTTTATTATAATTTTAAATTTATTATTTTATTTAATTTTTTTTTCTATTAACATTTCTTTTTATTTTGAATCACCCTTCAGTAGTGCGTGTGCGATTCTTGTTTGTAAAATTAACACGCAGTTTGACATTTAATATTTTAGCTCACAATTCTTGACCGATTCTAAAATTTTTTCATTCTATTAAAGAAAAGAAAATTACGCAAAGAACTTTGGTTTTTGTTTTCCCAAACATTAGTACAGTTGTTGTGCAAGCTGTGGTCAAGACTTTAAAACCGTATTAACCTTAATTAATATTTCTAGCCGTTGCCTATAATTACTGCCAGTAACGAAAAAAATAAATAGTACGGCAGTATTTCGGCTCAAATTAACTGTTAGCATATATGAGCAATAATTCAATTCAATAGGACAGTAATTGGCTGTGAATTTAAAAAAAAACAATTTAAATAAGGTAAAAAAAATTGATTTTCCCTGTGATCTAACGTTACAGAATGACGGTCTGATCTAATGTTACAGAATGACGGTAATTATTTAAGATTAATAACAAACATACGTTTCCTGAGAGGTTTTGTGTTTCTGTTTAATATACAAATATTTTTTTCAAATCGATTAAAGTATAAAAATTCTAATGTCCAAATAAAATTGATTTCCCCAGGGTGTTTAACTAAAAGCCACCGTCCACATTTAACTGTCTTTCAGCGACGGTAACCGCGATTAGCGATGGCGACATTAACAAGTGATTATCCGTGAAAACCCTTATCAAATAAACCGCTCGGAATCGATGTAAAAATTCGATATCCCAATTAATGACTGTACAAATTGTATGCGCATAATTCATTGATATTGTGAGTGTACTGTACAAACTATATTTTCCCAAAGAAATATTAATTTGCTCAACGTTTAGCACAAACTAATTCATTATTGTTTCCAAAAGTTTCATTATGCCTTAATATTTTCAATAAATTTGTACATTATCTACTAAACAGCCACAACGAAAATCCCCACTAAAACCCCTAATCCTCAAAAATATCACCACTATTTACAGGTATGGGGGCGTGAAGTGGTACATTGTATTACCAAGTGCTCTAAAAAAAAAATTATCATAAATGCCAGACAGCAGAAGTGTGACGCAAAACTAATGGAGGGCTGCTAAATTGACTTTGAATGTGACAGTATCGTAGACAAAAAAAAAACATGCACGCAAATAAGAACACGAACATGTCCTGATGTTTGTGGTGTGAATGTTTTGTTAATCGCATGATATACTCATTTCAGAGAACCCGTGTGCGTCCATTGTGCGTGTTTCTATGAACGTAACGTTTAAAAGTTTTGTGGCCAAGATGTCTGTGAAAATGGATACAAAGCAGAAATAAAATCCGAACTAAAACGTTATAAACAGCACATACATACGTAGCAATGACTGAGACAACAGCGACTATAGTATGAATTTCGCTAGGCACCTGCACAGAACACAATTTGTGCATTTTAATGTGTAATTTGTTTTTAAAATATTCACTAGCCCAATAAACTTTAGATTATTTTAACAAAGAATGGTAGTTAGTATTTCCTAATAAAAAAAAAAAAAATGGTGTCCCATAACATCCCATGAAGGGATTGAGGACAGCTTCACACAATCAGCGAGATGTGCGCTTTGTAGTTTTTACACACTGATTGGGACCTACAGTTTTACACCGGTTCCGAACGGTATTTTGAGAGCTTTTTCATGGCTAAGTACTCGATAGTGTCGCCATCACTAAGCGAGGTGACCGTCGTCGAAAGAAATGTAAGGTGGTCTGAGCAGGGATCGAACCCACGTTCTCATGTACAAGAGCCGCGCACACACACCATTGCATCACCGACGGCCAGTATTTACTAATAGGAATTTATAATTTTTTAACTTAAAAGCACTTGGTATCATAGAGGCTCCCATGAAGTACCACCAGTTAACAGACTACTGTCAATTTTGATCAAGTTCCGTCGTTTGCTTTGCGTTTAACAACTGTCCAAAGCATACAACCTCGTGCATGTTTTTGAAAATGGAAAAAATTGAATTTCGATTGTTCATTAAAAATAATTTTTTGCGAACAAAAACCGTCAATCCAACCAAGAAAAAGCTTCATAAATACTATGGGGACTCTGAACCATCGATTTCAATGGTGAAAAAGTGGTTTACTGACTTTCGTTGTGGTCGCACAAGTTCAAATGACGCTGAACGTTCTGGACGGCCGATTGAGGTCAATACACCCGAAAATGTCGAAAAAATCCACGATATGGTGTTGGCCGATCGAAGGGTAAAAGTGCGTGAGGTTGTTGATGCCATAGGCATTTCATATGGCAGTGTGGTTTCGACTTTAAAAGATCAGTTGGGTTTAAGAAAAGTGTCTGCAAGATGGGTGCCGCGTTTGCTCTCAATTGACCATAAACCTAATCGTGTGGCAAAATTCCATGAATTGGGCTACGAATTGGTACCTCATCCGCTATATTCTCCGGATTTAGCCCCCAGTGACTATTTCCTATTTCCAAACCTAAAGAAATGGAAAGAAATTTACCTCCAACGATGGGATTATTGATCAATCCAATGCTTACTTTATGGACCCCGAAAAATCCTATTTTTTGGAAGAGATAGAAAGTTTGGAGAAACGTTGGACTAAGTGTATTGAGCTAAAAGGAAATTGTGTTGAAAAATATTTTTTTCCCAAAAAAAAAAACAGTGTTTCATTTAAAAAGTCATGGACTTATGGATCCGCCCTCTATAAGAAAACAAACTTTTGCCAAAATAAACATCTTCTAGAAACTAGTTTCGAAATAGGAAAAATTCTTAATCTTTGACTATAATTTCGTTTGTAATATTATTATATATCACTTTTTATTTTAGTGCAGTTTAAAACAAAAATTTTTATGTTGACTTCTTTACCGCAATTCATATGTATCACCCATAAAACATATCAGCACGTCAGGATTTTGTTGTAGACTACAAAAATGGTTCAATACTTGGTTCTTTGGGTAAAATCCAATATTCAGAAATAGATTCAAGTTAAATGCAAATAGTTGAATCCGAATATATTATTAAGTACAGGTACTTTTTAAAGAAGTGGTACTCTTTTTAGGAAAAGGTTATTTTTTCGGTAGAGTACCACTTCTTTAAAAAGTTCCAGTTCTTAAAAAAAGTACTTCTTTGTAAAAAAAAAAATCATACTCTTATGGCTTTTTGTTACAAAAAGTACTTCTTCCTAAAAAATAGTACCTTTTCTTAAAAAAAACATTAGCTTTTAACAAAGGAAGTGCCTCTCTTTAAAAAAGGACTTTCTCGGGTAAATAAAATACATATTCTTACAAATGACCTAAAAATATACATAAAAAAAAAACATTTTATACAAAAAAAAAAAATAAAATTTAATATTTTACAAAAAGTATATTTTCTTAAAGATCCATTTAAATTTTGGTATTTTTCAACAGGCGCCTTAGGCGTGTTGGAACTTACTAGTACATAATATATACGAAAGGAACTTCGTTCCAACCGGGTGTCGCCTGACACCTCATGTAATTTTTACTTATACCGGCAGTGAGAGCTTTATAGTGAAGAGGAGCCGTATTTTTCGACTCACGAGTGGAATTGTTTCCAATATGGATATTCTTAAAAGTGGGTTGATATGATGTAGAAAGTTTAGAAAATAATCAACGTCTGTCAGAAACGACACTTTTAAAACAGCAGGCAAAATCGGTTGGAACGATGGGGTAAGAACCAACTTGTAGGGACATAAATACTGTTACTTACATATATTTTGGGCTATAAAACAAAAACTAATGATCATTTTTGGACCAAATTTTTTTTATATATTTATTGATATGAATGATATATAAAAAGCTAAGTTTCATACCAAATGTCCGCCCTTGGCCTTCACTCACGCCTTATGACCCCATGATGACCCGTGTCGACCCATAGGATGAGCTTAGATGCTTCTTTAGATGATTGTGCATAAACCCTATCATTTTGTTTGTTAAATGTTTCCTGTACGGTAAAAACTTTTTTACTCGTAAACAAGATTTTTCTATGCAAGTTATCAGCGTTTGGATTTTTCTATCCTATTTCTTTTAAATTTGCTATCAACAAATGTGCTGTAAGCCGTTTGAAAACTCCAAGTCCCAAGTCTTTTTAATAATTCGACTCTTTTGCGTGATTTTCATCTCACGGGTCATGATTTTCCGGAGAGCATTTCGTTGAATTCTTGCTTTGACGGCTTTGATGACTTGCTGTGTCCGAACGGTACGTGGTCGGCCTGACCTATGCGGTCTTTTATATCTCCAGTCTCCTCGAACAATTGTATGTACACGCAAAGAAAAAACTCGTTCCTCCCAAACGAAATTTCAGATAACTGAAGTTCGTTTGGGGACTGTAGTTGGGAGAAACGAACTTCTGTTGGGCCATACATGTTATGTCGTTTGGGAGAACCGAAAAATGTTTGCAGCAAACGAGTTATGAAAAACATAACCTGAAAAAAACGTTTGCGAGAAACGAAAAACGGTTCCGCCAACTGTTTCCTCGGCTACAGCAACCGAGTTGTAGTTGATCCTAACTAAAAACCGTTTGCGAGAACCGAAAAATGTTTGCAGCAAACGAGTTATGAAAAATTAAAGCTGAAAAAACGTTTGTGATAAACGAAAAACAGTTCTAACAACTGTTCTTTCGGTTACTGCCACCGAGTTGTAGTTGTAGTTACTCTACTCAGTACAACATTACTTGTCCATTAAAATTTATATTTATGGTTTCCATAAGCTCTTTTTTGTGTAAATTTCCAACTTTTATGACTTTGGTTTTACCCAGAAAGTTTGTTTTAAAAAAAATTGGATTTTTTGTCTATCTTTTCCGTGTCTACTAACACGTCTGTCTCTCCTTGCATTCAAATAACAACTAAAAGCGCTGCAAACTACAACGCGTCAGTTGTCCATCCAAGATATATTGACAAGGCATAAACCTTTTATCTGTATGCGTGAGTGTGTATGTCATGTTTTAGATTTTGTGTCTTCAGCCTGCGTTAATCGTTAAATTCTCTTTTGAACACCCTTCGTAAATCACGACCATTTACACTCTGCGGTCCACCCATGGGTTCTTTATCACCTAATCGGCTGTTCTGCTTCTTACTTATATTCGTAATAATTAATTTTCCAAACAAATATGTCTGATTTTCATGTTGCTGATATTTATTAATCAAAGTCTCCCCGAATTCTTGTATCTACGCATTTTATTTAATATTTTTCGATTTATTTCTATTCATTTCTATTCTATTTCTATTCAACCCATAATCTAAAGGGTGTCTATGTCAAACGAGTAGACTATGTATACAGTCGACAGAATGAGATAATGAGAGAAATTTACGTTCTTCGCAATCTGTGCTCTCATTAGAAAAATGGCTAATTTCAGTTATCGCAAACGGTTTTTAACTTGCGACAAATGTTATTTTGTGTGCGTTTAATGCAAACGAGATCTCGTTTGCAACAACATGATACACATTTGCGATGTATGAGTTTATTTGGGAGAACTAAATAAACGGTTGCGATTAATAAATTAATACAATTCAATCAAAGTATTGTTGTGGCGACCGAGCAATAAACGTTTTTTTTCTTTGCGTGTAGCTTTAGACGAACATGCGACTAACGCCGAGCGGGCGGATCGTGTTGAAAATATCGCTTTTTTTTCTTTCCACACTTAGAAAGTGCTATAACTGCGATATGATTTTCCATATCCTTGACACAATTTCAAATTTCCGTAACTGACTAACGCTATAGAGGTTAACTTCCAAAACCATATGATATACTACCTTTGACTACCAATATACTCGTACACTGTAGTGAACATATTTTTAGTGGTTAAACATGGTGGTGGGGGGTTAAAAAAATATTTTCTATTTTTTTCCTTTAAGTATACTACTATATATAAATCAAAAGACAAAAAAATATTTGTCATAAAACAAAAAGTTGGTAGTGAAAGAGTTAAACCCTAACCTGGCCACTTTTATTCAAATCTTACCAGATTATTACAGAGTTTTGGTATCTACGAATTTGATCACTTTAACAAAATTCGGAAATTTCATTAGTTTTCAGTTGCTTCGGCGTAAGGTCATACGAATAAAAAGAAAATACTTCAAGTATTTCTTCTTACAATTTTATTAATATTGTCCAATATTTCGACCAACTTCGTGGATCATTTTCAAGAACAAGAATAATCAAAGTATTCATAAACATTAACAATTCAAACAAGAATCAACATAAAAATGTATATTATTTTCCCCAAAGGGAGAATGATCAATTTTAATTAAATTTTGAGATAACACAGAGCGCGTCCAAGTTTTTCCGCAGGCTTATGTCAACTGATTTGTTCTTCTCTTGAATTTGTCAATTGTGTGCCTCTATACATGCGCACATCGATCTGTATCTCGTTTGAAGTTAAGCCTTTTCTCCGATGGAACGTCAATTATATGCAGCATTTCCCGGAAGAGGCATCTTGGGTAATTTTTCTCTTCAGTCAGAATTTCCACTTCGTCAAAATTTGGCTTGTGTCCAGTTAAAGTACAGTGGGCTACTAGTGCTGTCTTTTGTTCTACCGGCTTATAATGAGCTTTTTGGTCCGACTTATGAGCAGATATTCTAGTTCCCAATTTACCCATTGTAGTGCCAACATATACTTTCTGGCATATGCTGGACTTGTCATCATTACATGGAATTTTGCACACAACGTTCGGCCTGTCATCTTCGCCAATAATATACCTTGTCCCACTAAATAAACTATTCACGGTTAAATTCGATTTCAACGCCAATTCATATTTCCCGTTGTCATATATATTGAAATCTTTCAATATTTCAGAGAAACCCAGAACATACGTTGTGGTTTTATAAATTCTGTCAGATTCAGTACGGCGTTCAGTCGGCTCGCTCGTCTCTGCCCGTGATATCAGATTGTCCGTAATCTTTCTGGGGAAACTATTCAATTTAAGGATTTCCACCATTTTCCCCTTATTCGTCTTGTGGAATTCAGCGTCACTTCTCTTCAAAACTCACTTAATGAAGTTGCTCGCAGTGTTAATAATTGTCCTTCTTGGGTGTTTGGAATGATTATTTCAATCGTCCCGACGCTGTAGGTTTTTGGTACCAGTCCATTTTGAGCGCATTTCCTTGTCTGATAACCAAACTGTCCAAATATGGTAGCCTATTGTCCCTTTCCTCTTCGAGCGTCAATTTTAGTTGTCCATTAAAAGAATTCAATGCTGTCATCATGTTGGCCACTTCAGTTCTTCTGATACCAACAAATAAATCGCCCCCACATTTCGTCAAGATTTTCGGCTTCTCCCCCAATGTGGCGAATATTGTATCCAATAATACCTCCATGATGATGTCAGATATAGGAATGGATCAGAAAAGGATCCCATGGGCACACCCTTCCTCTGTTCGTATACGCAAAGAAAAAACTCGTTCCTCCCAAACGAAATCTCAGATAACTGAAGTTCGTTTGGGGACTGTAGTTGGGAGAAACGAACTTCAGTTACGCCATACATGTCATGCCGTTCGGGAGAACCGAAAAATGTTTGCAGCAAACGAGTTATGAAAAACATAACCTGAAAAAAACGTTTGCGAGAAACGACAAACGGTTCCGCCAACTGTTTCCTCGGTTACAGCAACCGAGTTGTAGTTGATCCTAACTAAAAAACGTTTGCGAGAACTGATAAACGTTTGCAGTAAACGAGTTATGAAAAATTAAAGCTGAAAAAACGTTTGTGATAAACGAAAAGCGGTTCCACCAACTGTTCGCTCGGTTACAGCAACCGAGTTATAGTTGTCGTTACTTTACTCAGTACAACATTACTTGTACATTAAAATTTATATTTATGGTTTCCATAAGCTCTTTTTTGTGTAAATTTCCAACTTTTATGACTTTGGTTTTACCCAGAAAGTTTGTTTTAAAAAAAGTTGGATTTTTTGTCTATCTTTTCCGTGTCTACTAACACGTCCGTCTCCCCTTGCATTCAAATAACATCTAAAAGCGCAGCAAACTACAACGCGTCAGTTGTCCATCTAAGATATATTGACTGTACATTTGACACTTAATTTGACATTTAATTTTGTCACCATTTTTAATTTAAATGCAAGCGTTTTGTTTGAGAGATCCCTAGAAAATTAACTAACTAATTCATTTTAATTACGCTCTTTATTAAAAGTATCTAGACCATTGTTGCTGAAGTGCTAAGTAGGCTGACCATTATACAACCCCATCATGAAGAAGAATACACTTATTGAGGCTAAGAGAAAAATTATTTTCTAGTTTTTAGTGCATTTATAAATAAAACAATGTACCTTAATTTTTTTTAATTATTTTTTTAATTTTTTAGTAAATAAATTTTTAATGTTTTAATTTTTTTTTCATATTCATATATTGTCATCCGAATCTGGCAAGTGTGCAAAATTTTAGTTCGATTGGTCGACTGCAACTGTGTTAAAAATGAGTTACTAGATTTGAACAATACAGACTAATTTGAGCAATACAGACTGACAGACAGCGAAGCAAGTTAAATAAAACACTGTAAAAAGAAAGAAATTGACAATCGACCCGCAAACTTTTAAAATTAGACAAGTGTTTAACCCAGAGTATTCCTTGGAGTTGCGCTGAATCCGAATCTGACCTCACAATATCTCTATCACATCAGCAGTTTAAGTTATCGTAATCTAGTTTTAAATAAAACCGTATTTCCCCATATTCGGGACGTTATAATATCATGAATTACGTTTCATTTACGTCGTCTGAAAGTCCTACTTGTTGCCATTAAAATGCAGCATTAACCTTTCTAACATCGCATTCCTTCTTTCCTAAATCGCATTGGTGTGGAATTTTCCCTACTAAAGCAAAACAACCGATCGCTACGATCTGCGTTACTTTAAAGTACCCTTGAAAATCATTAGTATGAATGAATCACTATTATGGTTTTTACATTGGGTACGTTTTCGGAATATTTTTCTAAATTAGGTATAAACATTCGTGTTTTCAAAAAACAGGTTTTTAAAAAATTTCAGTTTAAAATTTCAGAATAATCCAATTTTCCGGTTTCCGGATTAAGCGAGGGGTAAAAACCGGTTTGTGACCGTCGGTGGTGCAATGGTTAGTGTGCGCGGCTCTTGTACATGAGATCCTGGGTTCGAACCCGGCTCTGACCACCTTCAAAAAAAATAAAATTTCTTTCGGCGGCGGTCACATCGCATAGTGACGGCGACACTATCGAGTATATAGCCATGAAAAAGCTTCTCAAATTACCGTTCGGAATCGGGGTAAAACTGTCGGTCCCAATCAGTGAGTGAAAACTGGAAAGCGCACAGCTCAGTGATTGTGAGAAGTTCTCCCCAGTCCCTTCATGGGATGTAATGGGAAACCATTTATTTATTTTATTTAAAAACCGGTTAACCTCAGGTTTCGCTTTTTATAGAAATGCTAAACTATGTATATATTTTATAGCATTCGCTTAATTGTAATTCAGTATTTTTGATATTTGAGATCGATGTTATTATAAAAAATGTTATTTTATATTATAAAAATGTGATGTTATATTATAAAAATTGTATAGACAACTATAAAAGGGTAATATTATGATACATAAGTCGCTTGCGATCCAATTAGTACTCTGCAAAAAGCCCCTAAAATATTCAGCTTAACTCCCAGAATGTCACTTATATCCAACACGAAGTAAGATCCTAGCTATTGTCTCCTACTCAAAACAAAGGCCGGGCAGTATAATATGAGATGCTTGACGCTGACGTCCCCATCTTCATCCCACAGCTTCGGCAGAAATCATGTACTGCTATTCCAAGTCTAGGCGTGAGTCTGCCTAAACAGTGCTCAGTGAGCTCAGGTACTAGAATAGAAATATCTTGTCTAGGAATGGATACTATGTTTAGCGTACGATTCAGATCGTAACGTGACAATACTTTTCTGGTGGTCCAGCATTTTCTGCCCCCACACCATCTATCATTCGCATGTCTGAGAGCATCGGTTTGAAGCATTAGCTTGCTTAAAAAAGAGACATACCCACACGCTCCATATTAAGAGAAACAAGTCAGGTAGTCCCTAATCTCACCAGCTCAACCGCTGTATGGTTCACTGGAATGTTTCTATGCCCCGGCACCCATATATATGGTGAATCTACAACTGATTTGCCATCTTATTTAGAGTCGCGCGGCACTTCTTAAAGTCAGGAATACAGACTGTCAGAGTAGATGTTGGTATTCCAGGCGGTGATGAAATTTCGTCACAGCCAAAGGGTCTGGTAGTCTTTGTGCAAGGTTTACACCCAGCTCTTGAGAGTCACACCTATTTAAATAGTACGAGCTTGAGTTTATCTGAGTTTACACCCAACCCATTCTCTGCGGCCAACTGAGAGAGTCAACCTACTGAGACCTGGTGTAAATCTCTGCATGTTGAGGGATATTTGCACTGCACAGTAATTGCCAGGTCGCCAGTAAGTGCTACCACTGTTCATCTTGAGCCCTCCAACTCTAGCAAAACTCTATCCACTCCCAAAAACCAGGAGATTTGGAGATAAAACTCCACCTTGAAGAGTTCCCCTATTTGCACTTGGAGTTAAAGACGTTTGAGCCAGGGCCGAGTTTATGCCCCTCGCGTAAGCAATCCATTAATGATCCCCTGGTCAACACAATTTGCGGCCAGAGTTGATTTTATCGAGCCCTGTTAGATCCCTGTTAAAGACACCTTTTATATCGACAAATGTGACAAGATTGTATTCCTTTAGATAAATGGATTTCTCTACGAACCTCACTGGAGCGTGCAGAGACGTTTCCGTAGATTTACCCTTATTGAAAGCGTGCTGGCATGTCGAGAGCGGAGAAGTACCTATGAGAATCAGCAGAAGGAAAGATGAGAAGCCAGAAAGCTAAAATTGGTACTCTATTCTGTAACTCCACTGGTGCTATACCATCCGAGTAGGGTGTTTTGTAGGGCTTATAACTTCATATTGCCCAGCTTAGTGTCTCTTTTGTCACGATAATTCCCGCAATGTGCGAAATGACGTGGTTGTTCGGAAAGGCTGACATTATGTCTTCGAACCAGTTAACTGGAACGTGTGTGTTAAGCAGGTGGTCTAATGTTACATCACATGATGTCTTCCATCGCCCGTTCGGTTCCTTCAGAAATTCAAGGGATGTAGGAGTTGTCGAAAGTTCTTTGCACAGTCTGGAAGTCGCAGATGTGTTTTCAATGCCGTCCAAGACGTCGTCTTTAAAGATCTTATATTCTTTAAGTATAATTTTGTACACGTTCCAGTCTCATTCCGTCCTTGAGAACTTAACCCTATGAAAACAGCTTTTGTAGATCCATCTTCAACCACGGAGAATTCTTCTGACGTCGGTAGGAAACGGTGGGGCATACGGAATCAAGTGATTTGTTAAGCGATAAGGTTAGAGCATCTATGAGGTCATCAACGTCAGCATTACTAACTGGTTGGGAGAGGGGAATGGTTTTTATAACTTCGTTCAAACTTTGTATGTACTTGTTCCGGTTCAAAAGTGGTGCTCCAAAGTGGTGATGTTGTTTGACAGTGAAATCTCTATATAACGGTGGTCGAAAGACGAGTGATATCTCGCAATATTCCATTCTTAGATCAACGTAAGGTATCATGTGATGCTAAGGTGACATCGAGGCTGTTCTATCTGAAAAAATTGTAGTAATAAATGTGGGCCCATTGCCATAGTGGACAAAACATACCCTAAAAGTGTCTCTCCTCTTTTATTTATACTGGAACTTCATCAAATTATGTGGTTCACATTGACGACCGCAGAAAGAACGAGACGCATTTTATCCTTCTCGGCCTCATCGATTAGATTCCTCAGCAGAAGTAACGACCGGGGTCCAGCACATTTATTGGGTAAATAGGTTGACCAGTTGTGACCAGTATTCAACCTATGTGTTCTCTTATTTGACTTATCCAAATCGGCAAAATATTCGTGGAGTAAATTTTCCTTTGAATGTTTGGTACCTTTTTTAGGATTATGAATACTCTTTGCTGTATTATGCATTTCTGCTAACATACTACTTGTGTTGTCATTAGTTCCGGAACATATTTCTAAATCTGAGTTGGCAGATATATCTTGGATTTCCGTTGGACAACTTGTTTAAGGAAACAGGCGGCGAAATAATTCGTTAGCAAAGTATATTCTGTTTGTCTGATGGGTTCAGTAACTATAGACAGCAATCCTATAGCCTTTAGGTTTGTAATTCTGTGTTGTATTATCAGTTATTGGAAAGTTTTTAAAAACCGGACAGCATTCCAATATCCGGTAAAAACGTTTCTTCAAAAATAGAAATTTTTAAGAAACTGGAGTACGGTTAACCAGTTACAATTGGTTTAACCGGTTTGGGTTTTGAATTCACTACTAAACTCTGGCAACTCTTTGCATAGTTGGTCAAAATTGATAATAGAGGGCGGATCAATAACTGCGTGACTTTTCGAACTTCCATCGTAGTTCTATGAAATGCAACACTGCTCCCATCAAGTACCACCTGTTAATAGACTACTGTCTTATTTTGAGCAAGTTCCGTCATGTACTTTGCATTTAACATCTGTTCAAAACATACAACCTAGTGCATTTTTTTAAATGAAAAAAAGTGAATTTCGAGTGCTCATTAAACTTTATTTTTTTGGGAAAACCCGTCAATCAAACCCAGGAAAAGCTCGATAAATACTATGGGGACTCTGCACCATTGATTTCAATGGTAAAAAAGTTGTTGACTGTTTTTCATTGTGTCGCACACGTACAAATGACGCTGAACGTTCTGGACGGCCAATTGAGGTCAATACACCCGAAAATGTCGAAAAAATGCACGATATGGTGTTGGCCGATCGAAGAGTCAAAGTTCGTGAGATTAATGATGCCGTAGGCATTTCACATGGCAGTGTGGTTTCGATTCTAAATGATAATTTGCGTTTAAGAAAGCTGTCTGCAAGATGGGTGCCGCGTTTGCTCTCAATTTACCATAAACGTAATCGTGTCACAACTTCAAAGGATTGTTTGGAGGAGTTGTTGAAATTGGGCTACGAATTAGTACTTCATCCACCATATTCTTCGAATTTAGCCCCCAGTGACTATTTCCTATTTCCAAACCTATAGAAAATATGTTGAAAAATATTTTTTTTTTTTGTAAAAAAAATGTGTTTCACTCAAAAAGTCACGGACTTATTGATCCGTCCTCTTGTGACCTATCAATATTTATGTTAACATGCACCGAAAATTGCATCGAAATCCCATATATTTTTTGAGTATGACCGTTCATACGAAAATACGAAATATAATAACGAAGTGTTTTCGATAGAGGGTGAAATTCAAAGAATTTTTATTTTTCGTTTTACTCCTACAGAAAAAATGGCCGTACGTAAAGGGCGGATCAATAAGTCTGTGACTTTTTGATTGAAACACAGTTTGTTTTGGAAAAAAAATATTTTTCAACATAATCTCCTTTTAGCTCGATACACTTAGTCCAACGTTTCTCAAATTTTTGTATGCCTTCCAAAAAATTGTATTTTTCGAGGTCCATAAATAGGTATTTTTTTGATCAATAATTTCATCGCTGGAGCTAAATCTCTTTCCACCGGACCATTCCTTAAGATTTGAAAATATTAAATATTCACTTGGGGTTAAATCCGGAGAATATGGCGGATGAGGTACCAATTCGTAGCCCAATTAATGGAATTTTGCCATTGAGACTACACACGTGTGCACCCGTGCATTATCTTGATAAAAAAATAACTTTTCTCTTGGCCCTATGGGGCCGTTGTTTTTAAAACCTCGCTAAATCGGTCCAATAAGTTGGCACAATATTCGCCGTTTATTGTTTTTCCCTTTGGAAGGTAATCGATGTGGTTTATCCCGCGTGCATCCCAAAAAAAAAAACGGTTGCCATCACCTAATTGGCCGACAAACTTACCTTGGCCTCCTTCGGAGCCGGTTCACAAGTGAAAATCATTGTTTAGAATTTTTAGCCCATGATCCATGTTTCATCCAAACAATCCTTTGAAGTTGTCACACGATTACGTCTATGGTCAATTGAGAGCAAACGCGGCACCCATCCTGCAGACAGCTTTCTTAAACTCAACTGATCATTTAAAATCGAAACCACACTGTCATATGAAATGCCTGTGACATCAACAATCTCACGCACTTTTACCCTTCGATCGGCCAACACCATATCGTGGATTTTTTCGACATTTTCGTGTGTCTTGACCTCAATTGGCCGTCCAGAACATTCAGCGTCATTTGTTCTTGTGCGATCCCAACGAAAGTCAGTAAACCACTTTTTACCATTGAAATCGATGGTGCAGAGTCCCCATAGTATTTGTCAAACATTTCCTTGGTTTGGTTGACGTTTTTTTTTCACAACAAATAATGTTTAATAAGAACTCGAAATTCACTTTTTTCATTTTTTAGAAAATGCACGAAGCTGTATGTTTTGAACAGCTGTTAAACGCAAAGTACATGACGGAACTTGCTCAAAATTTGACAGTAGTCTATTAAGAGGTGATACTTGATGGGAGCAGTGTTGTATTTCATATAACTACGAGGGAAGTTCGAAAAGCGACTTATTGATCCGCCCTCGTATATCTGTTTATCGATAAGTTATCGAGTTGTTGGAAAATGGTGTGAAAATAACAAAGCACAACAGCCAAACAATTTGAAATATCGGAATGCGTGATTCCATCTAAAATGTGACAGCAATAAAAATTCCAAATAGCAAATGAAAACTGCTGCATGTTTGTGACCACTAAGATGACATAAACTTCCTTGTAATGTCAAAGGTAGGACGCACGTCTCCTCAAATAATCCTAATGCTTTCGCAAAGCCAGACAACATTAATGCCAATGATGTTTGTCGTGTAAATTTGTTTTAACATTTTGCGTGAATAATACAAACTCAAGGACATTTCTGACAACCACTCAGCGTTGGAGATGGTGGTATGGTTGTATACGTCTGTATGCCCCTCCCCACTCTTGTGGCAGCCAGACAGTGTTAATGTAATTTGTGTAGAATTACGGTTAGTAGATGGGTCAAAGGGAGTCTGGGTTTGGTATTGTTATGTATGTACAAGAAGGAATATACTTACATAATATACATATACATATTACGCAATGCGAACACGTGTTTTGTAAGCATGAATTGTATTTGGCTCTGCTGTCGTTTGCAGGATGAAGTCAGTACATATTCAGCAACCATTTACCACATGTACAATGAAAGTTGCCTGTATATAAACAGTATTAGATACAAATACTGTAGTATTTATCAGTATATAAGTTATTTCGAATATTTTACATACATATATCTTAAGGCAATGTATGGGAGAATTGAAAACTCCTCTGCTCAAAATGGCGGGCAAGTTTTTTGTGAGGTTAGGGTAAAAAAAATTTAAATAAATGTGACATCGATCGGTTGAAAATTGAATTGAAAGGTTGTGAGAACGAAATTGGGGCAAAATGGAAAGAAGAATGTACGTAACTACTCAGGAGTCGCTCCTAGGAAGGAAAAATCTATAGGGAGCCCCCATTACTCTAGTAATTCCAATATATCTCTAAAACAAACTTACCCTCCATCGCAAACCCTTCACGGAGCCCCAATACAAAAAAAACTAATTTTCAGGAAACTGGACCAAAGTAAAGAACTATGAAATTACACCAGATATACATACACACAGGGAAAAGATTAGTTGGAAATCAATTCAGGTATTGGATAGGGTATTGATAAATTAAAAAACCAACCCGTAAAAACATAGTTTCTGCCTATAAATTCTTTATACAGGGTGGCCCAAAATGAACGAAGGGGTTTGAATTCGTTTTAACTTTTTATTTAAGACATATTTATTAAATTTTTTTTAATACAGTATATAAATGGGGAAAAGTTTTAGTTTAGTTATGAAAAATAATATCTCGCAAGTGGTGACCATTTTCTGCTTCGCATATTCGTGCTCTTTCCAACACATTTTCCATCACTTTTCGCAAAACTTCAGGTGCTATGTTGTTTATTACGTCGCGTATATTGCTTTTTAATTGCTGGATGGTTCTAGGCTTATTAATGTAGACTTTTCCTTTCAAATAACCCCAAAGAAAACAGTCTGGAGCGGTTAAATCCGGTGAACGCGGAGGCCAATTAAAATCACTTGTACGCGAAACAATTCGTTCACCAAAGATGTCCCGTAAAAGAGCCATTGTGTCCCTTGCAGTGTGGGCTGTGGCTCCATCTTGTTGGAACCATACTTGCGGATGGTTTTCCACGGCTGGCCTTAAAAAATTGTCCAACATTGTCCGATATCTGACACCATTGACGGAAACGGCGACCCCGTGTTCATTTTCAAAAGGACCAATTATCCTTTCCGATGAAACACCGCACCAAACCGTACACTTAGGTGGGTGTAATTCTCGCTGTTGAACTACTTTCGGATTTTCCTTAGCGCATATCCTGTAGTTTTGCTTATTAACGATCCCACTTAATTGGAAATGGGCTAAATTATGAACAAAATTATGATTTTCTTCTGCTTTTTGCCGGAAAAAAACTGCATAATCAAGTGGTTGCTGGTAATCTGTCGGTTTCTATTCTTGGACAAGCTGAATCTTGTATGGAAACATTCCTATTGTATGCAAAATTTTCTGCAGCGACGCTCGCGATAGGCCAAGTTGTGTCGAACGTCTCCTGGTTGATGTTTCTCCAGCTTCCCGAATACTCCTCTGTACCAGTTCAATATTGTCATCCGTGTGCAACCAGACGGTTTATTGTTGACTCTGAGGGTCCAATCCGCACATTAAAATGACGACGATATGCAAAATAATGAGTCAAAACAATGGATCGTTGATTTGAAAAATAAAGCTCAACAATTTGGGCACGTTGTTCAATTGAGTACTGCTCCATTTTAAATTCCCCAAGTCTTCTTTACGAAATACTGAATAGAAAAGAAAAAAAAAATGTTAATAAAAAAATTATAAGCAATTCAAATCCCTTCGTTAATTTTGGGCCACCCTGTATATGACCACGGCCCTTTGTCCAATCCCACCCATATTGCAGCTGATCTTAGAGTATGTACACCCAACAACCTACATACTCAATTTTGTTCAAATACCGTTAACAGGAGCAGAAATAATGGATTTTCAATTTGTGATTTGTATGCGAGGTACCACGCCCCTTTGTCCCATCCCGCCCATATTTTTGTCGTCGCCATTAGATTGCCTGCGTAGTTTCAGCTCGATTGGATCACGTGTTGAGGGTTAAAAATTAATCCAACATTTTTTCGGCATGCATGCCTACATACAGACAGGTGAACTTAATATAAAGTATTAAAAAGTACAATATTAGAATTCGTGTTCAAATATTAGTCACTTTAATCATAATTTAGTTTCTGGCACAAAAACACTTGTTATAAAGTTATGTATTTGATTTTTCATAAGAGGTTTTACTGTAAAAGAGAAACTATATTTGAATGTTGCACTTGGCTGTTCCAAAATTTTGTAAATTTTGGAATCGTCAAAAAACACACTCGGATTTCAATTATTTGGGACTTTTCTGGGCTTAGAACCTATTTTATCCAATTTTTTTTGGATTTAAAAAAACTCTCGCCGGAGCCAATTTCGATTACATGTCTGTTTCGTTGAGTCTTGAATTTAGACTTTCACTTAAAAAATCATAACTTTTAAGACGCTCAATATTTTTCAATTCCTTAAAAAAAAATTTACTCAAAATTAACGTTGAAATAATCTTTAAGTATGGCTTTGGCAAGGGCTTAACAGAAATCGAGAAAATTTACTTCAAAGTCAAAAAAGTAAGTAAAACATGCTGAAATTCTGACTTTCAAGAGCACGAGTTAGCACATACTGGCGCAAATGAACTATTTGATATTTTTCCTGAATAGCACTAACCATTACTAACAATTTCACCCTTTACACTACCCAACATTTCGCAACTAGAGTTTTCTATTATTTTTCAAACAAAAGTCGAATTTTCAAAACTAACTAAAAAAACTTTTTAAGTTTGTCACATGGTACAATTATTTCTGAGGTAAAGTCGTTTGAACAGCTGATTTATTTTTTTCATCCCAATATTCGTTTAAGTTGTCAAACTCACATGTATTTTGTTTTTGTACTTTTTGAATACTTGTATACTCTCTGGGAAGGCAATTCAAAGAGCCCGGAAATGCAGGTATTGCAAAGGCTTTAATTATTTATTATAAATTACTAACATTTTGGTTACAGGTGTTTGTTTATTTCAAGGACAAATGGCTAAATAATGAATTTAACAAAGATAACTTCCAACAATATTTTGATAATAGCTTGTTAGCTACAGACAATAAGCGAAAAATCCAAAAACATTTTAATATCAAAAACACTATATTCTTCATAAAAAAAACAGTTGAAAGCCAAACAAGCTAGAAGTGATTATGGAGAACTTTTGAACCTAGCTTTAGTTGTCCTCGGTGAAGACTGTGGAAAAAAGATTAAAACGCCAGAATGCACGTCAAGATCGCGTTGGCTGCAAAAAGCTGTGTACGCTTTAAAAATGTATTTGTATCGCAAGGAAGAGAATGTTGATGATATAGAAAAGGTGCATCTGTTAGGTGATATTTGTTTATTCATTGTGTTTGTGTACATTCCTTATTGGTATGATTGTACCGCAGCTAATCATTGCCTTTTGAATGATATAAATTTTATAAATAATATTAAAAAAATTAATGAAATTAATTACACCATTTCGGAAGCTGCTCTTACAATATTTACTAAAGATCATTTGTGGTACATGGGCTACCATTTAAGCGCCCTTTCATTTGTTGACGAAAGAATTAGTCTGCACGAGAAGAGGAGAATGGTAGCGAACTTGGATATTGAAAAGAACACTGATGAAATATCGATTCGAAAGATGAACTACATCGAAAAAAGCATAAAACCTACTGATTGCATCAGTACAAGAACGCGGGAATTTTTTGAAAATCATGGATTTGAATACTTTTTGGAAATAGATCCGGCAGTATCGGATAATGACGAGACTTACAATAAAGCTAAAGAAGAGATATCATATATTAAAGTCATAAACGACCCTGCCGAACCAGCATTATGTCGCATTAAAGATTTAAATTTTAACGATGAGGGAAAGATACAAAATGTCATTGTATCGACATCATACCAGAAATTATTTTAAACTTTTCTTTTTTCAACATTTATATTGTTTTTGATTATTATTAACCTTATTATTTTATAAATAAATATCAACGTGTGAATTCTTAATTTTTTAATATTTTTGAAATTCGATTTTTGTTTGAAAAATCATAGAAAACTCTATGTAGCGAATTTTTGGGTAGTGTAAAGGACAAAAATGTTAAAAATGGATAGTACTATTCAGGAAAAATATCAACTAGTTCATTTGCGCCAGTATGTGCTAATTCGTGCTCTTAAAAGTCAGAATTTCAGCATGTTTTATTTACGTTTTTGACTTTGATGTCCATTTTCTCGATTTCTGTTAAGCCCGTTAATTTTGAGTAAAAGTTTTTTTTTACGCAATTGAAAAGTATTGAGCCTCTTAAAAGTCTAAATTCAAAACTCCACGAAACAGACATGAAATCGAAATTGGCGCCGGCGACAGTTATTTTTAAATCCAAAAAATTGGAAAAAAATAGGTTTTAAGCTCAGAAAAGTCCCAAAAATCCAAATCCGAGAGTGTTTTTTGAATTCGCGAAAATGTGAAACAGCCTAATGTTGCACGAGGACTTTACAGAAAAACTATTATTTTAAGCAGAAAGTGATAAACAAAGTTGTGAAAAAACAATAAGGTGGATAGATATCAGCCAGCGACAAATACATATTTTCATAAATTGAGGTGAAGCGACTTTTAAACACAATCGTTGAATCTGACGCCACTATTGACGCCTTCACAAACACATGCAAACAATTGTTGACACTTGTCTGGAGGACCTATTATTGTGGATGACACAAATTAACTTAAACATTCATATGATACCCAGGAGTTGCACCATCTTGCTGAACCACACAAAGTTGAAAGAAATTCTCATTCGGCATAATTCTGGATAGAAAACTCTCTCAACATGCTCAAGTAACGGTCTCCAGTAACAGTAACGGTGTGACCGTTTTCTTCGAAGAAGTAGGGCCCGACAATGCCGCGCGATGAAACTTCACACCACACTGTGACACGAAGTGGGTGCAATTCCGTCTCATGGAGTATATTCGAGAATTTTGTTTGTTTATGTTGCCGTTTAAAACGAAATGGGCCACGTCAGACATGAAAAGACAGTTCAACATGTTTGCGTCCTCTTCCACTATTTGAAGCAAAATTCCAAGCGAATCGGGATGTCTGCTGCATTCAGTTTGTTGGCCATTTGAATTTTATATGGGCATAAGTCCAAATCTTTGTGCGTAATTGACTGCAATGACTATCTGCTTATACCCATTTCAGCGGTTAAGCTTCTTGTCGAAACTCTTAGATTGTTTTTTGTATGGCAGCAGCTACAGCAGCGATTGTTTCCTCCGTCCGAACTGAAGGGTTTCGATGGTAAGGTCTTCTGTTGACTGTCCCATGCTCGGCAAAAAATGTTAACAAGTCTCATTATGGGCCATCTGCTCGCAGGATTGCCGCCAAACGTGCGCCTATACCCTGTTTGGACCGAAACTACGGACTCTAGTGCGTGTTAGCGGCGGACTATCCAAATTCTTGTTTCAGTGTTCCAGTCATCCATTTTTGTTAAATCTAAAAACCAAGTTGCAAAATAGAAAAAAATTAACCAGGTTCATTGAATAGAAAATAGTTATAAAATTTTTGATGTGTTAACATCTATAGCGGCGTATAAGGACTAAATCTATCAAAGTCAGATTTTATGCTGCTGCTAAAACCAGATTTTCTGCTGCTGCTAAAACCAGATTTTATGCTGCTGCTAAAACAAGATTTTCTGCGACTGCGAAAGAGAATAATGACGTGTTAAACAAAAATGAGCGAGCTAGAGAGCAATGAAAGAGTGGTGTGGCAGGGGTGAGGCCATAGAGTAAATTTATAGTAGAGCCGCCATTTGTCTCATTTGACGTTTCCTTTCACACTCTTCGTGATGCGGTCGGTGTGATAGAGAGATGTTTGACGAAAAGTGATATACACCAGGTGGAATTACAATAACTTCTTGCCTTAATTTTTCATGCCATTTTGGTGAAAAACTGTGAAATTTAAATGTGTTTTAAACTTTTTTATTGACTGTTATTGTTAGCATACATTTGTGTTGTATTTAATACATTAATTTTAACACACAAAACGAAATGCCGTTGTTGTTATTTTGTTCGTTGTTTTGAACCATTGCCTCTATCTGGTATTAGTAAAGCAATTCTTTTCAACATCAAACGTATACATCACACGAGGACAAATGTCAGAAATTTTGGTGAGTGAAAGATTTTCTCTACCCATATTTACTCTATGGGTGAGGCAAACGAAATTGTGTCTATAGCGTATGTATTAACATAATAATGTATGTATGTAAATGTGTCTGTTGATGTTGTTGAACGGAGATATAACGCGTAGCCACGCAAAATTTCATTTGCAAGCCCATGGGCTTGCGCAGTCGACGTTATGGTGACACACTAATACGTTAGCTACTTCGCACAAAGTATGTGTGATGTTGTGTGTTTGGCTGCTTCGTTGCTGTTAATATGGCAAACATGTGGTTATGTGACGCACGTATACGTCAGCTACTTCGGACAAAGTATGCGTGATGTTAAATGCTGCGAATGTGAATCGGATCGTAAACCCAGAATATTTGGTATATTTAATAGCATATATATTATTAAATATGTATATAAATATATTATACATTAGGCCGGGCCGAAAAACAAAAATTTAAGCTACAGGATTTGGTCCACTTAAATGTCGTTCTATAGTTCAAGTACTCACACAAAATTTCAGAAAAATAGAATTAATCCCATAATCTCCCACAACGCAGTTGAAGTAAAATCAAGATGCTATAATATGTATAGGTAAATTCAAATATAATTCGGTTGTATTTTCAAAATTGAAATGGTGGTGAAACATATCGACAAATAATTGATGTACTGCTACTCTTCTTAAACTAATTTATTTTCCACACCAATAGGTATATTTATACCCTCACCCATAGGATGAGGGTATATGTATATCTTTAAGACGATTGAGCCATGCCCGTCTGTCTGTCTGGCTTGCTGGTCAGCACGATCAGTCTGGTTGATCAGCACGAGATGTCCCGCAAAACTGAACCAATATTTATGAAAGTTTATACTAGTCAATATTTAGTCAAATAAAAATCTCCTATGGACCGACTCTCGACTCTCTCTCGGATGAACCGATTTTATCATACCCTCACTCTAAGTCAAAAGTGACCATATTCAATAGCAGATTGACATTGCAATAAATATTATTGATTACATAAAATAGTTAGGACCCTAAGTGGTTTTGGGGAATTTTTTTGACTACCAACCAATTTCCCTCCCAATATTTATATACGAGGTAGAAAAATGAGCATGGCAAGTTGTTGCCAAAATTTAGATCAGTACTGAAAGTTATTAAGATCGGTTATGATTTATTGGCATATCGAGACGGCAATACGGAAATATGCCCAACTTTTGTATGGGAGGTACAAAACAGGGCGTGGCACAATAGTCAGTTTTTAATTACACAGTAGCTTCTAGCAAAATATTGCCTTGTACCGAATTTTATTAAGATCGGTTGTAGCTTACGAGAGTTACGCGAGCCACTAGACTGGGTATGGCAAAACAGCTTATTTGACCTAAATATTTGCTGGTATAAACTTTCATAAAGATTGGTTCGGCTTTGCGGGACTTCTCGTGCCAAACAAGCAGACGGCCAAACAACTTTTGTATGTGAGGTACCCAAAATGGGCGTGACAAAATCACCCTTGTTTTAGTCGGAGATTGGCGTTTGATAACGTGAAGCCTTGTAGCTAATTTTATTAAGGTCGAAAGTGTTTCACACGATTTATTGGATTGACAACCCGGACGAACACCCTGTTTTGTATGGGAGGTACCAGAATGGGCGTGACAATCTCGCCCATTTCCTCCCGTTAAGTAGACATTTACAGATTATTAACCGGAGTGACAGTTGAAGCTAATCACATCTACCAGAAGAAAGGTTTGAAAGAAATATGATTTTGTGCTAAATGTGTCAATTTGTATGGGAGGTACCACAAGGGTCGGGGACAAAACGCCCATTTTCAATCCCAAACGCAATATTGACAAATTATAGTCACTGACAAAATTTCATTGTCATTGTCATCTGTAAAGATTTACGGCAGTTATCGTGTTGACCAGCCAGCCAGCCAGATAGACAGACAGACTGACGGACATGGCTCCAATGTCTTAGAACGTCCTAAAACGAATTTGGTCCAAAGATACTAAGATTCTAATATGGCTACTTCTATGTGTTACATTTTTTTACGTATTAAATGATATGTACATATATACCCCATCCCTATGGGTGAGGGTATAAAAACTAAACCAGCATCACAAACCATTTAACGGTCCGGCCGTTTGGTTATTCTTTTTCCACTGATCAATCGCTTCTGATATCCTCTGTCCGATGAACTATTGACGTCTAAATACTTTAAATTAAAACATAATACATCAGCCAAAATAAGAAACTCTGACTTCATCTGCAATTTGCACGCACATTCAGGAATATTTATGACTCACTGACTGAGAGAATAATGCAAAAATACAGATACACACTTACAAGATAGACACTCTCATTGTCCCTCTTTTATTATCTTGCTCTCGAAAAAGCATGTACAGTTCAACAAACACACCTAAATTTGTGTTGCAAACTCATATATCATAACAGATTAATCATTGTGTCTCATACATGTAATATTGAATAGCAAACACAATATGTTTGGACACAAGTATATTATATTTGCGACAAGCTCCAAAGACGCGTTATATTTTCATCCAAACAACAGTAAACGACAGATTTTTCAGCGTGCAGTGGTTGAAAGAAGCTATACATGAAATAAATTACTTATTTTTCAAAGCATTTCCTTCATATCTGACAGTTTTGGATTTCAAATATTTTATATTTTATTTTTATATTTAATTTGAAAGAACTACAAGGCAACACTAATCGAGACCCACAAACCTCTACACGTAAAATTCTTTAAAATGAGAATTCCTAGCAGATTTAAAACAAATTTAAACATCAAAAGCATTCCCTTAATGAATTACAATTGGTATCCAATGTCCTAAAGTAAAGCATTTTTAATATAGTTTTTATTTAATTTTGTAAATTGTTTTGTGTGTTTTTCTCTAATTAAACGAGTTTATTTTTCAAACACCATTCAAAAGGGATTTGCGTAGCCTGTGCCTCGACAGAAAAAACCACGACAATGTTTTTCTTCGACGGAAAGACGATCTTCGGGTTCGGTTATAGTTTTTCGGTTGTGCAAAAGCTCAAAGAGGCATGAGAAAATAGTTTTACATATGTAAATACCATATATGGGCACTTACTTATCTGGTTTCGAACAACCTCGGTGGTCACGGGCCTAACAAAAAGAAGATAGCGTATTTCGCCAACTAGTTCGATATTTTGCTTTAACTTGATCCCTCGAGCGGAGTCTTGGTTTTCCTATTTCTTCGAGTTCGGTTTCGAAACCCCTTCGTGCTGGTTCGTCTACATCCATTCTAGTGATATGGCCCAGCCAGCGCAATCGCGTTAGCTTGATCCGCTTAACTATGTCAATGTCAGGATAAAACTCATACAGCTTGTGGTTCATGCGTCGCCGATACTCGCCGTTGTGCACTATAGTGTCATAAATCTTCCGGTGTATTTTTCTCTCGAAGACTTGCGATAAGACCCAGGATTCCGCGCCAAAAAGCAAGACATGTTGTATAAGAGTCTGGTATAGCTGGAGTATTGTCATTCGAGAGATGGGTTTTTCTCTAAACTGCTGGCTTAGTCCAAAATAACATCTATTCGCAAAGACAATTCTCCGCTTGATCTCAAGGATGACATCGTTGGTTTTGTTTACGACAGATCCAAGGTATAGGAATTCGTCCACTACCTCGAAATTGTAAAGGTTATCAACGTTCACGCTTCGGTGTAATCCCTCCACGCGATTGAAACCATTAATTTGCTCGTTGAAACCATTAATTTTGTCATGTCCTCTTTTACTTTGAAACCCACTTTTGCTGACTCTTTCTCAATTCTCGAAAACACCGCAGTAACTTCTCTAACTGTGCGTCCAATGATATCTATATCATGAGCATACGCCAGCAGCATGTGACTTTTGCTGCTGATGGTTTTATTCATGTTGACAGCAGCTTTTCTCAGAATAATCTCTATTAAGACGTTAAAGAGATCACACGATAGGGTGTCACCTTGCCTGAGGCCTCGCTTGGTTTCGAAAAGTTCGGTAAGATCCGTACCAACTTTCCCTGCAGATTTGGTGTTCGTCAATGTCATACTCCAAAGACGTATGAGTTTTGCAGGAATACCAAGTTTAGACATTGCTTCGTAGAGTTTCTCCCGTATCGGTCTATCGCAGGCCGCCTTATAATCGACAAATAGTTGATAGGTGTCCATTTGTTTTTCGTGGGTCTTCGTGGGATTTGTTGTAGTGTGAAAATCTGGCCAGTTGTCGACTTTCCAGGCCTAAAGCCACACTGGTATAGTCCAAACAGGTCAGAGATAATTGGTTTTAATTTTTCGCACATTATACTTGATAGAACATTATATGCTATGGATTAAAGATTTATTCCACGCTAGTTGGTACAGAGACTCGGGTCACCTTTTTTAAATGTAGGCCATATTACACTGAAAATCCAATCGCCGGGCATGCATTCATCTAACCAAATTTTGCTAGTGAGCTGATGCATGCCCCCTATCAGCTCATCGCCACCAGACTTAAACAGCTCCGCCGGTAATCCATCGGCTCCTGCGGCTTTATTGTTCTTAACCCGGGCACTAGCTGTTCTGACCTCGTCTTGGTTAGGAGGGGGGCAATCGACGTCGTCGTCGAAATTTAGATCGATTGTCTCGTCATTGGATATCTCAGGTACCAGTAGCGCGGAGAAATGATCTCTCCATATTCCCAACATACTCTGCACATCTGCGATGAGATTTCCGTCCTTGTCTTTGCAGAAGGGGGCCCGTTTTGTCTTTTCGATAGAATTTTCGGGCTTCGTTCTTCCTTCTGTATGTTCAATATTCTCACTCTAGCGCTTTCTCCACTGCCGTTTCTTACGCCTAAGAGACGGTTTACCTCCTTTCTTTTTCCCTAGGCCGCTCAGTCGCAGGTCGCGTTGAAATTGACTGTAGCATTGCCATACGAGCACGGTTACACGCGTCAGCAGCTGATGCACTGACTGGACTTTGTATGGGAACATGCGCAGGTCTTTGATCAAAATTCGCCATAGAGACGACCGGCTGATGTCTAATTGCGATGCACGGCGTCTGGTCGATATTTCCGGTGACAGCTCGACATCCTCGGCGATATTCTCGGAAGAACGGGCGCCCCGGGGCCGTCCACTCCTGGCAACGTCTCGTGTGGTTCCATACTCTTCAAGGTTAGTGGCCAAATGGCGCAGTGTTTGCGCAGTCGGTGTCGGACGGCTGGGGAATCGGCGACGGTATTCGCGCTGCGCCAACACCACAGACGAATGGTTATGCAAAAAAATAGACACGATTATTCCGTGTTCTTGGGGAGTGTATCGCTCCATGCCTTGTTTACGTGTATTCTACATCTGTCTAGTCCACAAATGTCAAAACATATTTGACGTTGGCGGCCATTTGCAAAAATAAGAGCATCTTCCAATAGGGTGGTCACTTTTGAAACACCCTGTAGAGTTCTTACATTCCATGTGTATATACGTAAATCGTAGTCCTTATATCGTTTGCGGGGGTCGTCAACAAATATGGGTTGTTTATGTTTCTATGTTTATGTACGGTGGCGGGATGCGGGATGCTTTTTGATTATGTTTATTTGAACCTTTAGCATTTTATTGGTTAAGTTGAGAAGATGATATCGGTTAAATGGGCGCCGTCAAAATTGATTACCATACGGATTCGTTTTATGACATTTTTCATCACTTCGGCGAGAATTTCGGGCGACAGATTCTCGTACTCGTGTCGAATGTTGACATTGAGGGCTTCCAGGGTTTCGGGCTTGTTCACGTAAACACGGGACTTCAAAAAACCACACAAAAAAGTCTGCAACGGTTAAATAGGGCTATCTTGCGGCCCAGTGCAAATCGCCAAAACGAGAGTTGAGGCGACCCGGGAACGCCGCCTTCAGAATATCGGTTGTGGCTCGCGCAATTTGTACCGTTGCTCCGTCCTGTTGGATCCACATGTCCTTCAGTCCTAATTCGTCGAATTGCCGCAGAAAACACTCAGTTTTTGTTGTGGTTTGACCAGCGGCGTTCTCGACAAAAAATGGCCCGATGACTCCTCCAGCGTGAACTCCTCGTGCATCACTCGTGGATTTCTGGTGCCCCAGAAGCGATAGTTTTGCTTGTTCACGTACCCGCTGAGGTGGAAATGAGTCTCATCGCTCAGTATGATTTTGGTGGAAAAATCGTCCACTTCGTCCACGAGATTGAGGGTGGCTTGCGCGTAGGTTACACGCGTTTGGCGGTCGACAGGCAGCAGCTGATGCACTGACTGGACTTTGTATGGGAACATGCGCAGGTCTTTGACCAAAATTCGCCATAGGGATGACCGGCTGATGGCTAATTGCGAGGCACGGCGTCCGGTCGGTGTTTCCGGTGACAGCTCGACATCCTCGGCGATATTCTCGGCAGAACGGGCGCCCCGGGGCCGTCCACTCCTGGCAACGTCTCGTG
The DNA here is from genome assembly GCA_963931995.1 of Phaonia tiefii. Taxonomy (NCBI): domain Eukaryota; kingdom Metazoa; phylum Arthropoda; class Insecta; order Diptera; family Muscidae; genus Phaonia; species Phaonia tiefii. The sequence goes on along the minus strand of OZ008369.1, from coordinate 149,693,769 downwards.
TGGTCCCATACTCTTCAAGGTTAGTGGCCAAACGGCGCAGTGTTTGCGCAGTCGGTGTCGGACGGCTGGGGAATCGGCGACGGTATTCGCGCTGCGCCAACACCACAGACGAATTGTTATGCAAAAAAATAGACACGATTATTCCGTGTTCTTGGGGAGTGTATCGCTCCATGCCTTGTTTACGTGTATTCTACATCTGTCTAGTCCACAAATGTCAAAACATATTTGACGTTGGCGGCCATTTGCAAAAATAAGAGCATCTTCCAATAGGGTGGTCACTTTTGAAACACCCTGTAGAGTTCTTACATTCCATGTGTATATACGTAAATCGTAGTCCTTATATCGTTTGCGGGGGTCGTCAACAAATATGGGTTGTTCATGTTTCTATGTTTATGTACGGTGGCGGGATGCGGGATGCTTTTTGATTATGTTTATTTGAACCTTTAGCATTTTACTGGTTAAGTTGAGAAGATGATATCGGTTAAATGGGCGCCGTCACAATTGATTACCATACGGATTCGTTTTATGACATTTTTCATCACTTCGGCGAGAAGTTCGGGCGACAGATTCTCGTACTCGTGTCGAATGTTGACCTTGAGGGCTTCCAGGGTTTCGGGCTTGTTCACGTAAACACGGGACTTCAAAAAACCCCACAAAAAAAGTCTGCAACGGTTAAATCGGGCGATCTTGCGGCCCAGTGCAAATCGCCAAAACGAGAGTTGAGGCGACCCGGGAACGCCGCCTTCAGAATATCCGTTGTGGCTCGCGCAATGTGTGCCGTTGCTCCGTCCGGTTGGAACCACATGTCCTTCAGTCCTAATTCGTCGAATTGCCGCAGAAAACACTCAGTTTTTGTTGTGGTTTGACCAGCGGCGTTCTCGACAAAAAATGGCCCGATGACTCCTCCAGCGTGAACTCCTCGTGCATCACTCGTGGATTTCCGGTGCCCCAGAAGCGATAGTTTTGCTTGTTCACGTACCCGCTGAGGTGGAAATGAGTCTCATCGCTCAGTATGATTTTGGTGGAAAAATCGTCCACTTCGTTCACGAGATTGAGGGTGGCTTGCGCGTAGGTTACACGCGTTTGGCGGTCGATAGGCAGCAGCTGATGCACTGACTGGACTTTGTATGGGAACATGCGCAGGTCTTTGACCAAAATTCGCCATAGGGATGACCGGCTGATGGCTAATTGCGAGGCACGGCGTCCGGTCGTGGTTCCGGTGACAGCTCGACATCCTCGGCAATATTCTCGGCAGAACGTCCACTCCTGGCAACGTCTCGCGTGGTCCCATACTCTTCAAGGTTAGTGGCCAAACGGCGCAGTGTTTGCGCAATCGGTGTCAGACGGCTGGGGCATCGGCGACGGTATTCGCGCTGCGCCAACACCGCAGACGAATTGTAAACAGACACGATTATTCCGCGTTCTTGAGGAGTGTGTTGCTCCATGGCTTGTTTACTTGTATTCTACATCTGTCTAGTCCACAAATGTCAAAACAGATTTGACATTGGCGGCCATTTGCAAAAATAAGAGCATCTTCCAATAGGGTGGTCACTTTTGAAACACCCTGTAGAGTTCTTACATAACGTTTGCGGGGGTCGTCAACAAATATGGGTTGTTTATGTTTCTATGTTTATGAACGGTGGCGGGATGCAAACCCACATTTCATTAAAACAATTGGATGAGTTTCCACTGAAACTAAATTTATTTAAATCAGTGAATTTCAACTGCTTCAATCAAACATTGCATAAAATCAATGAATAAAGTTTAGTTAAAAATTAGATTGATTCAATGAAGTTTAAAGGCTCTCCGTGTTCGAATTGTTAAAATTGGTTCGTAGACTTTTTGATGTATTTCATATATTTTATAAGAGATAGAAAGTTTGGAGAATGTTATTTGTGTTTGGGTATATTTGACATTCGATGGCAGCACGATACGGAGTGGTATGGGAATGATCAAAATGCATAGTAATGGGGATGGAAAAGAAACAAGAACGGGCTAATTACTGCCACCACACTCGAGCCCCCAGCTCCGGAAGGCTTGTTAAAAGATACTGTTTGCAAATGCATATAGAGATGTCAGAAGGCATGTGGATGAAGAAAGGCTGGGTTAAAGAGCTCCGTTATATGAACGAATTGTAGTTGTACCTCTGATAACCCGCAAGTTCCATCACAAGATAGAAATGAAGACGAAGAAATGGAAACTCTTTCGAGCAAACGTATGATGAGATCGAGAACGAAAAGGAATGCGACGAAACTGGCAATTCCATCGCGAACGGTGTGGAAGAAATTTCAGTCTGTGACGTTTCGATCGGTACTGAAGACAATGAACTCGTAGCATCAGGTCCATCAGGAACAGCGAAGCGGAGGAGAATGCCGTAAATTTTGGAATAGTGAGTTGCAAGTACATTAAGCCTACTGAGGATACCACGATTAAAAAACGGGGAAAATATGTTGGAGCTACTGTACAAATGTTTGTATGCAACCTTTTTAAAGGTACTTGTCACTCTTCGCCCATCCCTCGTATAAATGCCATCATATTGATAAAAAGATGATTTTAGTTAATTAAATCAAATGATTGTGGGTTGTGGAACCTAAGACGTAATAACGCCTCAGGGCGTTAAGATCAAGGTAGAGCTCAATGAGCTCAAGAATAAAAGGTCAATGATAGTTGTAGGATCAACTGATTACCCAACAAAAAAATTATTTTATTTTTATTTTAATACATTTAACTATTTCTTATTAGCCGAATAATATAATATTAAGATTTGTTCATTTCTGATACTTATCTAATCTAGATGGAATTAAAGGGTTTGGTTGTAATCCTCTGCCCGGCATATCATACACAGGCGAATAGTTGTTCATTGAGTTCCCATTTCCCATTGTTGGCACTTGGGCGTAGAATTTTTGCCAGTCGATAAATTCAAAAAAGTACGTAATCAATTAGTAAGCAAGATTCAAAAATGGAATCGCCTGTCGTAACATAGTACTAGATGTGTTTCGTAATAGAGTTTTGGTATCAGCTCCTTCATTTCCAATTGTCCACGATCATACCCTCCCTGGGCTTATATTTAGGTAGTTGATTATGAACGCACCTTAACAAAAGCATGCACGCTGAGAAATCTGTCTTTTTTTCTTGTTTGTATGCAAATATAATGTGTTTGTGGCTTGTCGCCAATATAGTGTACTTGAGTCCAAACACATTGTGTCTGCTGTTCAATATTAGTTATGGCAGACACAATGATTAATACGTTATAATATATATTTTTCATAGCTGGCTTTGTTTGTTGAAAACAAAATCGTGACAGACAACAAAAGAACACAAACGCAGCAGATCTTCAATTCGTGAAAACAATTTTCCAAACATATACATTGTTCCTGCATAGTCTTACAGGGGCTGATTTTTTTCAGCGTGCGTCCGAATATGGTCGACAACATCGACATTGGGTCAATAGTGATTCGACCATTATGGGTGATATGAAGCTTCTTTTTTGTACTGGTAGGGGTTTAAATCGAGAATGAAATGTAAATTTTTTCAGTTAGTCTTTTTTGAATTTTATAGGCACATGGTTATATGCATTTTGCATATCAGCCATGGAATTTGACTATAGAACATCAGGATTTATGACACCAAAGTCTGATAGCTGGGATGCTTGTTCTGTAAGATGGGTGGATCGTTCGCCAATGAAGGTGAGTAGATTCTATACATCGAAGCCAACTGGAGGTACGAACCAGCCTAACTGTTTTATAATACACTCCGGCGGTGGTAAGTTTGCTAAATCTGGGCAACAACATCTAACAGGCTCGAAGAAGACCACGAAGCAGGTTAGACCCTGCCCCTAGAATTGACTGGCATTGACAGGGCTGATACTGATTTCAGGAGTAAACATCCATGTCAAAAAAGATGGACGACACACTCACAGAAACATTCGGTTGCCGAATTTAGAGGTTGACACAACTGCATTGGAACTTGACACAACCTCACTACAGGTTGTTACAACTGCATTGGAGTTTGACACAACCTCATTAGAGGTTGACGCAACCTCATTAGAGGTTGACGCAACCTCATTAGAGGTTGACACAACCTCATTAGAGGTTGACACAACCTCATTAGAGGTTGACGCAACCTCATTAGAGGTTGACGCAACCTCATTAGAGGTTGACACAACCTCATTAGAGACTGACACAACCTCATTAGAAGTTGACACAACATCGTTAGAGGTTGACACAAAATCATTAGAGGTTGACACAACCACATTAGAGGTTGACACAACCTCATTAGAGTTTGACACAACCTCACTAGAGGTTGACACAACCTCACTAGAGGTTGACACAACCTCGTTAGAGGTTGACACAACCTCATTAGAGGTTGACACAAAATCATTAAAGGTTGACGCAACCTCATTAGAGGTTGACAAACCCTCATTAGAGGTTGACACAACAGCATTAGAGGCTGACAACCTCATTAGAGGTTGACAGAATCTCATTAGAGGTTGACACAACCTCATTAGACTTTGACACAACCTCACTAGAGGTTGACACAACCTCGTTAGAGGTTGACACAACCTCATTAGAGGTTTACACAAAATCATTAGAGGTGGACACAACCTCGATAGTGGTTCTCACAACCGAATGTGTGACAAATGAAGGAAATGAAAATGAAAGCTTATTTATTATTAAGTAATGATCCATTTTCCGGTATTCTTACTAAAAAATAGGTTAATCTTTAAGGTAACACATTTGTCACTACCGACCTTTTTGGAAGTCCCAGCCATCATGGGCAACCGCTCCAATTTTGGCGTGTAGTATCTGTTAATGTAAGTCCTAAACTGTTTCCCACATAGATGAATAAGAATAAGACAATTTAATACAAAAACCATCATTACAATATGTTAACTTACCTTCGTTAATAACCACGAAACAGTCTTGATATCGCGGCGACAGGAACAATTAAACGTTGTTTGACTTCTTTTAAAATAATATTTGTTTTTATAATTTCAAACGTCAAGTTCAAAATTAAATTCGGTTGTACCTACTTAATTCATAAGAAATTCGGTTACAGCAACCGAATTTTTTTTTTTTTTTTTAATCGAGCGAGCCCATCGCCTCCACTCTTACCCGCCCCTACAGACCGAGAGGGTTGCGTGAGGACAGCGTACACATTATAGACCGGTCTATAACGGGAGAGCAAGGATCATAAGTTCACACGTTGCAACCAACTACAGAAATTCTTCACCAGTTACCAGGTATTACACTAACATAAATAAGTATAAAAGCACATCACGAAATATTAACGTAGCAGACTTCATAATATATAATAATTACGAACAAAACGAATTGTTACCATATTCGGTAGTTACAACCGAATTGATACCAAAATCGGTTGTGACAACCGAATTGATACCAAAATCTGTTGTGACAACCGAATTGATGCCAAATTCGGTTGTTGCACCTGAATTGATGCCACATCTGTTACTCCAACCGAGTTTGGTAGCAATTTCGGTTGTTGTATCCGAATTATTTCCAAATTCGGTTGTACCAACCGAAATTTTGGAAAAATTGGTTGACAGAACTAATATAGTTCAAGATTCAGTTGCCACACCCGAATCAATAAAGAAACGAGGTTGTTTCAACCGAAATTCGGTCGTGACAACCTCAATTCGGTTGGAGCAACCCCAATTCGGTGGTACCAGCCGAATTTACGGTTACTACGAGCTCTTTTCAACCAATTAATTCTCTGGGTGCATTTGGAGTAGTTGAGATGTGGTTGGATGGTATCGACTAGTCCAAGGGAGTTATGACCATGAGTGAGAGCATGAGTCATTACGTGTGAATAATGAGTCTATAAACTTCCTTAAGAACGTGGTCGGAACATGACCATGTTCGAAATTAAAGGTTATGTTTCAGTCCTCTCTCCCCCTTCGTAACCATTGTATCCGTGTGGATCCCGCCGCCCGTTTTAACGTGGATGAGGAAACGCTGGAGTTAACTGCACTTCCTGAAAGGAAGTTGCTGTTGGGTTATGTCTGTTCTGTGGGTCAGTTCGTGCGGAGCAGATCAATCTGCATCACTGCGAAGCTGCATTTACTAACCTCTTGTTCTCCTTCACGATCAACATTTCACGAAAGGCCGCGAGCGCCGAATTATTCACGACAGCAAAGAAAATCTCAATTTCCACATATTTGCAGTCAAATTATCCGGCAAGGTAAGAGCTAAAACTCGTCAGAAACTCGTCCTTTTCTCTAACTTCAGTACAGGTGAAATGTGTATTTTGTGTGCCCAAAAGTCTGTGAACTCTTGCCTTTTCAGATGACTTGACCGCAAATATGTTGACATATAAGTACATTTCCTTGAACGTTGTTGTCGTGGGCAATTCAGGTCTCCTGTACTGGCATAATGCCAATTTTGGTATTCCTGAAGAAAAGCAAGAGGTTAGTAAAGACAGCTTTGTAGTGATGAAAGTTGAGCCTAGAGGTTGTGTCGGGCTCTAACTAAGTTTTGTCTTTAAGTTTAATTGCATGTGTATGAATATAAGAAATTCATTTCTGTTATATTTTATAGATTTTTATAACCAGTATACAGGCTAAGAGCCACTGAAAGATTTTATTGAATATACAAAACGGTTTCGTGTTCTTTTTTAAAGATACAGTTTTATACTTAGAAATGCATATAAACCACTGTACAGCAATGTCGGTTATCTCTGGCAATTGCATTTCATGCCCCTTTAAAAAAAAGTCGCGTACATGTCAAGAGCAGCTCAGATTTGGTCTACATCCAATGGTCAGACGAACAGAAACACAAGAACAAAAAATAGGGCTCCCCCGAGAAAAAAAAACACCAATGACGTCTGACATCAATGCCATGCAACAATGTCTCAGAGTCAGACAAACCAACAATTTATATTGAATTATTTTCATTTATTTCATTCAACTGTCACGCTGACATGTCCAGCAAAAGAGCACGGCAAAAAAGACACATTAAATTGTTGCCAGACAGGTCACAGCGGTCGTGAGTGGGGAGAGGGACTATAAGGAAGGAACGCTTTGATAAATCGAAAATGTTTAAAACAAAAAACCCAAAGACCGGACAGCGACGAAACGCCGAATCGTGTCTTTTGATAAATGAGTTTTTAACCAAATGCGTCTGGCTGGATGCGGTGAATGTGGCCGAGACTAACAAACACATTGACTGCATCTCTCAAGCTGATGCAATGCCAGGAGACAAGACTATAGAAGTCGGTCCAGAAGTGCAACACAGTGCAACAGCACAGCACAGCAACACCAGACGGCTCAAGTAGATAGGTATGTATGTCGCCCTTACACATGTAGTAGGGTTTAGTATTTGGAATAGTCAGACAGGCGGCCTGAGGAGACGACGTACGAAATAAACTTGACCATTAAGAAGGCAAAAAAAAAAACCTTGGCTGCCAATTTTTTTCATTTCCATTTAGTTTATGGTGCATTTCCCCTCGGCAAATCTGTCTGGGCTATGGGTTTTTTTCTTTTGCAAAGTTGCCTTCATCTGTTTATTTGAATGTCTGTTGGTCTGGATATCTTTAAATTGTGCAAGAAGAAGAAATAAAGAAGTAAAATGAAAACTGAAAGAACTGAATCTTTTGCAATAACAAAAAAATAAATACAAAATATGTATGTCTGCATTTTGTTTTTAATCAACTGCAAACAGATACAGCAATCAAATGTTGCATGGTGAGATGATTATGCAGCTGCACATGCGCATTTTGCAATGCAGACAGAAAGTCGGGTAGACAGACAGTGCAATCACAGCATTGTGGACGATGAAAAGTTTCCCCAAGAGATTATTGCAGTTTAATCAAACCCATCATTTATATTTAAAATGATACAACATTGTCGTACTTGAAATGGGTAAAGTACATACTACAATACATTTCCTTCAAGCGTCCTAAAAGGGCATTGATGCGAGGAGGTTTGCTGGAATACTCTAAGGATATAAAATAAGCTGTATCCAAAAATTACTTGCGAATTGGAAATTTTAACAGAAGCGATTGTAGATAACGCCGGATGTTCTGACTGTCTCAAATAATAGTTGTTCAATTACTTAATTATAAAAACAAATCAACTAAAATTTGTTGAGATTCAAATCACATCTATGGAATTCAAGAAACTAATTTTAATTACTTATGTAATTCAAATCAATTGATATTGAAGATACATCATTTGAAATTAAAATTTAGGATTCACAAAATAAAATACAACAGACATCAAAAATCTGTCAATTAAATTACAAAACCCCACAAATTTTGGAATTCAAAAGGCATGAATGTTTAGTTTTAAGCCTGACAATTATAGTTCAAATACCGTCATTTGTAATTCAAAAACAAAGTTAATATGAATTCAAATCAAAATTAGTTAAACCTCTGGAAACATATTTCAGTTATCAAATTATTTTCCAATTTCACTATGTGACACCAAAAAAAAAAAATATGGGGTTCTGTCAACGGATTCTGGTAGAATGGTCTAAAAAAAATATACATGTATCGGCGTTTTGCCAGATCTGATCAGAATTTTTTTTTAGGGCGGGTCAAAGTTTCCTCCCCTTGGAACTTTCCTGCAACATATCGGCATGCAAATTTGTGTGTTCCTTATTTCTGAGGTACAAACTAAGTTTTGTAGAAAAGATTCAGATAAACATTTTTGTGGAACAAATTAAGCCTCTATCTGTCACGTATAATCATTTTTTTTTTTTTTTTGAAAACTCGCAAAAAACTGCTCGAAAATGACGGGGTGCGTGGTCAAAATGTTCTACAAAAATGATTGCCATAAAATTTCAATATATGTGTCTCCAACATAAAAAAATCGCTAAAATAAAAAGGTGGCTATAAATCGAAAAAAAGTGATGCCATATTGGAGACACCCATTGGTTAAAGCCTCCTTTGAAGGTAAAATTTTTATTATTTTTTCGATTCGACGCACCGTTTTCGAGTTATAGCCATTTTTTTATTTTAGCGATTTTTTTATTTTGGCGATTCTTTCCTACGAATTGGACCACTTTATGAAAACCCCTGAGAAACTCACAAAAATTGGTTATTTTTTCAATTGGACGCTCCGTTTCCGAGATATAGACATTCTATCTAATTTTTTCATATTATCGATCAAAAATTGGGATGCATTAACCCATTCCCCATCGTCGTGGGCAGCTACCCATTATTTTCACCATTTCCCTGAGGGTAATGGGAAATCGTGATGAGTAAGTCCCCATTGTCGTGGGTAGCTACCCATTATTTTCCCCATTGCCCTGAGGGTAATGGGTAATCGGTATGGGTAATTCCCCATTTCGTGGGTAGCTACCCATTATTTTCCCCATTGCCCTGAGGGTAACGGGTAATCGTGAAGGGCAATTCCCCATTTCGTGGGTAGCTACCCATTATTTTCCCCATACCCTGCGGGTAATGGGTAAACGATCGCTACTCATACCCCACGGCAATAATAATGGGTTACCCTGGATAACCCAGGGTAACTCATTACCCACGAAATACGAACCCTGGATTTAATTAAATGCGTGATCAAAATTTTGTTAAAATACAACTTTAAAATAAAATAATTTTAGCTATCATTAATTTTTTAATTGATACAATTAAATGTGCCTATAGGTATCCAACCTGTCGATCGGAGATACCTCATTAGATCCCTAGAGCTATCTCGTGTATCTCAGTGAGGTTGTGTAGGAAGTTACGACCTGTGGGTAATGTGTTATCATGATGGGTAATTCCCCATTGTCGTGGGAAGCTACCAGTTATTTTTCCCATACCCTATGGGTAATGGTTAAAGGTTCATTACCCATTCCCAACGTTCATTAGCCATCCCTCCCATGGAATGGATCTTAAGAAACTCTAAAATGATCCAGAACAGCATCATAAAATAATCTTAAATGATTTATAATAAAGTCAGAAAAGATTCTAAAAAGCGTAAAAAAAAAGTGAAATGAATTTCTCTTTTATGATTCCAAAAATACTTTAAAAGAATAAAATTAAATTTCCAGGTTCACATTTATGACACTTTTCTGGGTTATGCAAGAACGGTCTGAAAGAGGGGACACTTTCAAAAATAAAAATACTCTTATTGTTATGGTTTCGGAAGGTTCTGGGACTCTTTTCGGAATCAAAATGTGGGCTGGGTAGTTAAAAAAACAAAATGTTGTACGAAACCATTATTATACAGGGTGGTACAAATAGAAGTATCTTTCTGATGCGAGGAATCAATCAAAATTCACACTTATGTCAGCACAACGGAGCCAAGCTTGATTGTTGGTCTGACTTTTTCACACAAATCATAAGAAAATCTACCAATATACACTCCGGTTCACTTATTTAAAGGCACTAAAAATTCCATATTCAGCAGCCTGTATCTTTTGCATTTTGTAACCGATACCAGAATTTTAAAATGGAAATGGATGTTAGACATCTTGAGATATAAAACAAAATCATGACAATAGTGGTTTCTTAACTAAATAACTTTTTTTTTTTGAGCAATTTATAAAAAAAAGTCAAAAAATGTGCTATGTTTTTTGGTTCACTTGAATAAAGGCACTTTATTATTTTTAAAGTAAGCAATGATTTTTTGTAGGGAGCGTTTGTTTATTACAATTTATTACATCTTAATCATTTTACGAGTCAAAATGGCAAAACAACAAATTTTAAATCTATCGGAAAAAACTAAAATCGATGTTTAACCGCGCAATTGCTAAAAAAAATTGGACGGAGCCCAACAGTTGTCGGCAATTACATCAAGGACCCCGAGGGGTATGGAAATCATTTTAAAGGAAAGTTTTCATTGTCTTTATCTACGTATGAGAAAAGAAAAATGATCAGAATTGCTTCTAATTCTGCCTAATCCTTGTCAAAAATAAGAGCTCAAGCTGGAGTTTAAGCGAGCAAGTCATCAGTACGCAGAGTAATTAAGAGCTGTGAATATCTGAAATACCTGAAATTACAAAAAAAAGCCGCCACTTAATGCTCCTCGAAGGGAAAAGCGGCTTCAATTCGCAAGTGACTACATGCTGTGGGATGTGCAGCCAAGAGGTCATGTAAATGACTGGACAACCGTTGTATTTACGGATGAGAAGAAGTTAAATTTGGATGGACCTGGTGACTACAACTATAGTATTATTTCCTTAATCTGCGCAAAGAAACCCGTTTTTTGAACCGACATCACAGCCGAGAGGACGGCGTTATGGTGTGGGTTGCTATTACGTACTATGGCACCATCGATCTTGAATTTCAAAGTGCAAAAATGACTGGTGCAAGCTATAAAACGTTATTGCAATCGGATTTTCCGAAGTTCAGTGAACTATTTGGTCCCATATCTTGGATATTGCAACAGTATAATGCCCCTATACACAACGCCTTAGTAGTAAAGGAGTTCATTGCAAGCCAAAATGTTTATAGCTTGACTGGCCACCCTATTCGCCAGATCTAAACATTATCGAAAATGTCTGGGGCTGGTTATCTCTTAAGGTCTATGAAGGAGGTAGACAATTTGATGACAAGCAGTCACTAATTCAGGCCATTAAGGATGGTTGGAATCAAATTTCGTTGGATTACATAAATTCTCTTTATATCTCAATGAAAACCCGTATATTTGAAGTTATTAAAAACAAAGGGGGTTGTATCCATTACTAATAATTCTTAAATAAAGTAAATTAAATTTAAAAAAAAAAACAAGAAAAACTGTTTTTCATTAAAATTAGTTAAAGGCCTTTATTCAAGTGAACCAAAAAAATAGCACATTTTTTGACATTTTTTTTCAAAATTGCTCAAAAAAAGTTCTTTAGTTAAGAAACCACTACTCTCATAATTTGTTTTATATCTCAAGATGTCTAGCTTCCATTTCCATTTTAAAATTCTGCAATCGGTTACAAGTTGCAAAAGATACAGGCTGCTGAATATGGATGTTTTAGTGTCTTTAAATAAGTGAACCGGAGTGTATCTGTGCCCAAAAGGAAGTCGAAATTGAGTCAACTATACCATGATGGTCTCTTTTCTATGGAATTAGGGTACCAATGTGATACTGTTAGTCATACGATTTTAACTCAAAAGCTAGGCAAGCTTGGCTTACCTAAAAATTTGATACTTGTGTTAATAGACTTTTTGAAATTTCGCAAGTTAAGTGAAATTATACAATAGATGCACACTCTGCAATCCCACAGGGAACCCATTTGGAACCCATAGTGTTTACTTTTTGCCGATTATATGAAACTTTATTCTGCGGTTTCACATATGGGTGATTGTGAGAAAATACAAGGGGATGTAAATAAAATTGCAAAATGATGTTTGGAAAACAAAATTTCAATAAATATATCCAAATGCAGTACTGTTTCTTATACTCATACGTTAAGTCCTAGCATGTATAATTATGTAATTAATGATAACCCTCCAAAACGTGACGTCGAAGTTAAAGATTTAGGAGTTATTTTTGATGTTAAATTGACATTTTCCAGCCATATTGACTATATAACTTCTAAAGCTTATTCCATGTTAGGTTTTATAAGAAGGAATTCTAAGGAATTTAGGGAAACTTCTACCTTTAAATCCCTTTATGTTTCACTAGTTCGCAGTAAATTGGAGTACTGTTCGATCATCTGGAGCCCATTTTATATAAAACACTCTAATCGTATCGAAAAGATTCAGAAATTATTCACTAAAATTATTTTTAAACAACTAAGTTGGCCTGAGTCTGTTGCTTACGTAGCATGGAGGAAGTTTTTGGGGTTACAATCACTAAATGATCGTAGATCTTATTTGTATTTACACGTTTTGTCAGGTAATATAAATTGTTCTGAAATGAGTGAACTTGTTAGTTTAAATGATCCACCAAGGAATTTGCGAAGTAATCGTATTTTTTTGGAGTCTGTGCATAGAAAAAATTACGCGCTGAATGAACCTACAACAAGATGCTTAAAACTTTGTAATGACGTTTTTCCTAGCCCAGATTTTAACTTATCTAAAGATAATTTTAAATTAAAATTGTTTGAATTGTACAATTAGCATAAAGTTTTAATATATATAATCTGCATGAATTTAATTCTGTAGATGAAATGAAATAAATACTTACTTTACTTTTATTGACTATTTTACAACATCATGAGGTCTGACGTCTTACACATATTAACTAAACAAACAAATTAAAAAAATTTCAACCTATTCTTCCAACTGGCTCTATCCTTCGCCTTTTCTCGCCAGTTGGTAACACCAAGGATACGGAGGGATTCTTCTGCCTGGTCTTTCCAGCGGAGTCTTGGTCGTCCTCTTTTCCTGCTTCCATCGGGTACGCTATCGAAAACCTTTCGTGCTGGCTCATCTTCATCCATTCTGATAACATGGCCTAGCCAACGCAATTGGCCTAGTTTTATTCGCCTAGCTATGTCCACATCAGAATATAAATCCTATAGCTCTTGGTTTCAGCGACGTCGGTACTCGCCGTTTTCCCTAACAGGACAACATATTTTACGGAGAATTTTTTCTCTCGAAAACTCCCAGGTGTTTTTCATCCGCTTGCGATATGACCCAAGTTTCGGAGCCATATGTCAAGACAGGTGAAATGAGAGTCTGATATAGCTGGACTTTTGCCCGTCGAGAGAAGGCTTTGTTCCCAAACTGCTTGCTGAGCCCAAAATAGCATCTATTTGCAAGCACAATTCTCCTATCTATCCCCAGGCTGACGTTGTTGTCCTTGTTCCAAGGTAGACAAATTCATCTAACACTTCAAAATTACATCGGTTGTAAACGTTCAAGTGCGGACCAAGTCGAGAGGTTTATCCAGTCGTTGACACCATCAATTTTTGTCTTGTCCTCATTAACAGAAAGACCCACCTTCGCTGATTCCTTTTCGATTCTTAAAAATACTGCAGTAACCTCTCGCCAATTTCGCCCAATGATGTCTATGTCGTCAGCATACGCCAGCAACATATGGCTTTTCGTGTTAATGAATGATCTTGTTCGTATTTACTGCAGTTTTTCTCATTATTATCTCCATTAAGATGTTGAAGAGATTGCACGAAAGTGTGTCGCCTTGTCTAAGTCCTCGCTTGGTACAGAATGGTTCAGTGAGGTCTTTCCCCACATTCACTGTTGATTTGGTGTTGGTCACCGTCATTCTATAGAGGCGGATCAGTTTTGCCGGAATCCCAAGTTCAGACATAGCTTCGTACAGTTTTCCGAGTATGGGGCTATCAAAAGCAGCTTTGTAATCGACAAAAAGGTGGTATGTATCGATTTGCTTTTCGTGGGTATTTTCCGGGATTTGGCGTAGCGTGAATATTTGGTCAGTCGTGGAATTACCTGGTCTAAAACCACACTCATAAGGGCCAATCAGGTTTTCAATAATTGGCTTTAGTCTTTCACATAATACGCTCTACAAGACCTAATACGCGATGGATAAAAGACTGATACCGCGATAGTTGAAACATACACACGGATCACCCTTTTTGAATACAGGACATAATACACTCAGACTCCAATCGTCGGGAATAGATTCCCCCAGCCATATACCGCATATAAGTTGATGCATGTGGGCTAGCAGTCCTACGCCACCTGCCTTAAAAAGCTCAGCGGCTCAGCTTTTCTTAAGGTTGGAGATCGCCGTTCTAATCTCGTCTTGGTTGGGGGGGGGGGGCGTACAATCTACACTATCTTCCACTATCATTTCCTCCTGATCTTCAGTGGAAGAATCTCGGTGCAGTAGTGCTGAAAAGTGGTCTCTCCACATTTTGGGCACACACTGCTTCTTAGTCACCAGACTCCCATTCTCGTCCTTGCAGGAGGGCTGCCCATTATTAGGCCCGTTATTCGATCTTCTTACCCACTGGAGAAACTTTCGGGATTCACCATTCATCCTGCACATTTCGGGTTTTTCACCCTCTCTCTGCTCCCACTGCCATTTGTTTCGCCAAACTAGTTGGTTTTCTTCCCTTCTCAGCCTCTTGTATCACTCACTCGCAGCTCGCGATGTACCTGACTGTATCGTTGCCATACGTGCAGCGTCTTTTTCATCAGTTACAATGCGACGTTCTTCGTCGTGCCATGGCTTATCCTTCTGCGGTTTTTGAAAGCCAAGTTCAGTCCTTGGAGCGATTTCCAAAGAATGGCAGATGTGCCTCCACTGCGCATCTGGGTCTTCGTGAGGGGGGTATTCTGATCTTGCAGGAGAGAGAGCTTCTGTCGATAAGACATTGATATCTCGGGTATTTGTAGCTTTCCAAAGTCCAGCTTTTTCTGTGTTCGGCTTCATACGTTTTTCGCCCTGCTCAGTCTTGTGCGAACTTTCGCAGCCAGCAGGTAATGATCCGAGTCGATATTGGCACCTAGAATCACAACTACATCCATTACACTAGAAGAGGGCCTGTCATCTATTACTAAGTGCTCAATCTGGTTCTTCGTCCGCTGATCAGGACATATCCAGGTCGCCTTATGAATGTCCTTATGATGGAATCGTGTGCTACTAACTACCATGTTCTTTGAAGCGGCGAAGTCTATCAGTATTATTCCATTATCGGAGGTGGTATCATGTAGAATGTGATTGCCGATGGTTGGTCGAAAGACACTTTCCTTTCCTAATTTGGCATTAAAATCGCCTAGAATAATCTTAATGTCGTGGTCAGGACAGCGTTCTTATTTTTCCTCCAGACGCTCATAAAATGTTTCTTTGACCTCATCATCTTTATCCTCTGTCGGTGCGTGCACACAAATTAGCGAGATGTTGAAATATTTCGCTTTGATGCGAATTGTGGCTGTGTGGTCACCCACTGGGTTGAACCTTCAAACTCGGTGTCGCAGTCTCTTGCCAACTATAAATCCGCCCCCAAATTCGTACTTCCGCTCATGGCAGCTGTAGTAAATATCGCAGTTTCCTGGATCGCTGTGATGCCAGCTATAATCTTTCCGAGGACATCCGCCAGTTGGAAAGTGGCACCAGTCCTGTATAGCGTTCGCACTTTCCAGGTACATATCCTTAAACCGTGGTCCTAATATAAATGGTCCTTTCAAAAAATAACATGTTTTAATTGATACAATTAAATGTGTGATCAAAATTGTAACAGTTATAAAGCGACCATAATTTAAAAAAAATTAAAACCACAAGTTATGAAAGTCCGGCATTACGAATCAAAATTAATAACGGTTATATTTGTTTCCGTGTCAGTTGATTTAAGAGCCCCAACACAAAAACACCCAGACAAAAAAGCAAATGAAAAGAAATATTTGTTGTTGTAAAATCAGCCCGAGAACAAAGACTAACAGCCAGCCGTATTCGTTAAAAGTTATGAGAGGTTTGAGAGACGATTTGTCCTACTAAAAACGTCTCTCAAATATCTCACAACTTTTAATGAATAAGGCTCTAAATACACTGTCCAACAAACTAAGACTTTTTGATTGGAAAAGAATAGTGATCCTATAATCCTGAAAGAGCATGTGATGCAGATCATTCTTGTAGGATAAAGTTATAGTCCAGCTGGTCTGATTTTTTTTTTACAGTGGGTCAAAGTATTCAATTTTTGGTCGACGGGAGCGTTATACTACAGGAACAAATTGTGTAAGTTAATGTCTTAGCTTAACTTCCCTTCGACCAAAAAATGAAAACTTTGATCCACTGTAAAAAAAACGCAGACCAGCTGGACTATAAGTTTATTTTACAAAAATGATCTACACAACATTCCCTTTCAGGATAGGGATATAGGGTCGCTATTCTGTTCCAAAAATGCTGTTGGACAGTGATATTAGTTTCCCCTTCAGACTCGGCGCGTGCCACGACGAGTCAAGAGGTGTTTGTGTATATAGGAAAAATTATTAATACTTGGGCGGGTTTCCGGTTGATAGCTACGATATTTACCGTAAAATAAAACCGACCTTAATGAAATTTGTCAATAGGCAATATATTGTCAAAAGCTACTCTGTAATAGAAATCGACAACTTCGACACGGTAGTGGCGATAGCTTCTGAAACCATACAACAGATCCCGATTAAATTGGGAACCCAATGAATGACTAAGGGTGAGTGTATGTTAAAGTCGGTTCAACCGACTGAAATTTCTGTATTGGTTTTATATACAGTTATTGCCAAAATAATAGCACCACCTAAAAGTTTTGATTTTGTTTTGAAACTGTGTTTATATATTTTCCTACACAGATTCGCAGTCCCGTTAACTAATGTCTGCTCTCTTATGCGGTAGAATATTTTCAATTTTAATATTGTGTATACTCTTACAATATGTACATTTTTAAAGTAAGTTGCCGTGAGAGCTGTCAAAATAGTAGCACCTTTTGAAGCGATTGTATAAAAAAATTAAAGCGGACCTGAAATATTAGTTTATAGTTTATATATATATAGTTATGGTTAATGGTGATTTGATTTAATAAAAATTTAAAAAGCTAACATAATTTTCGCTTTATTTTGTTTGCAAAACATTGTTGAAAGGAGAAACGTGATCTCATAAAAAAATTAATTTCCGAGGGAAAAACTTATTCTCAGATTATGGAAATTATGGAATAAGATGGTTCGGAACGCTATAATCTACAAATACAAAGCTGAAACACGTGGTCGTAAAACGTCCACGTCGACACTTACGGTCAATAGAATAGTGCGGCAGATCAAAAAATATCCGAGCAGCAGTAAAAAAAACAACAATTGAATTTGACAGTAAGGCTGTGTGTTCATTGAAAATATTTCGGTCGTTGTAAATTATGTTGAATTTATTTTTGTGTGGTGAAGATACAATTCCGATTTTGCTGTGTGAAATGGAAAATCTAAATTTTGACAGCTGAAAATGCAAGTGCTTGCACTTTTTTGGAATTAACATAATTTTTAAAAAATATTTCGCTATTTTTATTATAATTATAATCCAAAATAGAGAGAAGAAGCCGTGAGGTATGCTCTTACTGTTTTATATTTTGTGTGACTATATTGACAATAAAAATTGAACTTTACACACTATAATTATGTAGCTCACACCTTCCCGTCAGTATAACAAATTAAAAACTTCTCTGGGAACCAATGTGGCTTCCCACAGCTTAAAGGCGGCCCAAAAGAAGCCTTAGCGTTGCACTATACAATGACGAAATGACATCAATGTGGATATCCGACAATTTTGAATTGGTATATTTGGTTGATTTGAATGTTTTCAAAATCTATTTACATACGTTCCACATAAGTACGAACCACAGAAAATATGGATGAAATACTGCGGACTTCACACACATTTTTAAAGCTACGCACCTCCAGCCATCCACGCTATTTACCATCTTTCCTGTAAATAATTGATCTAGTGCGATGCGGTTTTCCACAGGTACATACAAGGTGGCGCAAAAGTAATCCTCCTATCAGAAAATGCTATAAATTTTGCGATTGGCCCCTAATGTCAGTTCTGTTTTGACATTTGTGTAGTAAACACATGCGAAATACACGTTAATAAACAATGTTACGCTACACTGCTCCAGAACGCGGAATATTGCTGACTATTTATTTGACCAATAGTCGGTCGGTGACTTTGGCACAACGTGAATTTCGTCGGAGATTTCCTGGCCGTCCAACGCCTACTAGTGAAACACTGCGACGTTTAGCCGCTCGCCTCGAAGAGACTGGCACAACACGAGATGCTGCCAGGCGTGGCAGACCCCGGAGTAGCCGTTCTGCAGAGAATATTGCTGCTGTAGCCGAGGATGTCATGGAAGCGCCGTCGACATCGACCAGACGACGTCCCACGCTACAGAGCAATGATCAACGAGTTCTTTTTGCCGCAACGTGATGAATTGGGATTAGAAAACATGTGGTTCCAACGGTGCAACGGCACACACTGCACGTGCCACAACCGATATACTGAAGGATGCATTTCCCGGGCGCCTAATCTCCCGTTTTGGCGATTTGCACTGGCCAGCAAGTTCGCCTGATTTGACCGCTCCAGACTTCTTTTTGTGGGGCTTTTTGAAGTCGCGGGTTTATGTCAACAAGCCTCAGACTCTTGCAGCTCTTAAAGACAATATCCGTCAAGAATTTGAGAACGTATCGCCGGAAGTTTTGGCCAAAGTGATGGAAAATGCCATAAAAAGGGCTCAAATGACAATCAACTGTGGCGGCGGCCATTTACATGACATCATATTCTCGACTTGATGTAAAAAAAATTAAAAGTCCAAATAAAAATAATCCACAAGAAGAATCAAAGTTTTTCATTTTTTTTTTAAATTACAGCCAAAAAACATCGGAAGTTTACTTTTGCGCCACCTTGTATCTCCCTGCCACAATTGTTCCCTGTCTATTATACGGACAGTTTCTCCAAAAATTAAAAAAAAATACTGCGTAGATAAAACATGTTATTTTAAGCACAAAAAAAGTTAAATAACAAAATCAGGGCAAATGCATAGTTTCGGAGTTATGGACCCCCGTATGTTGAAATTTTGAAATATTATAGACTATTTGTATTTTCTTTAGTAGTTTAACCCCATTACCCTCTCACACATCCGAAATTTCGGGGCCCATAACTCGGAAAGAATGCGCTTGCCCGGATTTTGTTATTTTACTTTCTTTTGCTTAAAATCCCAGCAAAAAAAGAGTATACCAAGAAGTAGAATTTGCACCACAACTCCTTGGTAAGATGTAGTGCTAATTTAGGTGCAGAAGTACTTCTTTTAATATTGTGTTGTCCAATGCAGCACTACTTCTTGTTTGACTGTTTGGAAGTGCAGTTTATGCTAAAATTGTTATGCTATATTTCGTCCGCAAACGAGAAACCAAAACTATTATTTTAACAATTTGTAAATTTCTTGTCATTTGAAACTTGGCAAGAAGTGATATGCTATTAAACAGTTCTGACTTTAAGCAACAACTTTAGGGTTTAACTAATTATTTTATTAATTGTCCTTTTATTAGTACCCCAAAAGCTTCTGTCAACAGGTGAAAAAGAAATGAAATGAAAATCAATTTAAAAGAAAGTAAATACAAATTAAATACAAGTAATATATTTAGGCATTTTTGTATTTGTCCACCATCCCTTTAGCTCTTTAATAAATTTGCATCATAATACTCATAAT
This sequence comes from Phaonia tiefii, assembly GCA_963931995.1. Taxonomy (NCBI): domain Eukaryota; kingdom Metazoa; phylum Arthropoda; class Insecta; order Diptera; family Muscidae; genus Phaonia; species Phaonia tiefii. The sequence goes on along the minus strand of OZ008369.1, from coordinate 149,673,724 downwards.
GGATGTGATACAAATGTAGATTTTTCGGAGTTGTTATTGATCAGCGTCAAAATTGCATTAAATATGCACATAGTGTTGCAGAAGATGTACAAAAATAATAACATCTACTTGAACTACTTCATTTTATTTTTGCTGGGATAATGTGTTCTGCTCGCCTCAAACAAAAATTGTTTTTTGGAGTGTAAGCCGTAAAAAAGACCTGTCCCAGTTGACAAACTCATGTATGTATTTTGTTTTGGTACTCTTGCCTTCTTGTGTTGTTGGTATGTTCCTATTTGTGTAGTTTCACAACTGAAGCGAATGAGACAAAAACAAAATGCCTGTTGTTGCTGTCTACAACTACAACAACACCTGCTGCTATTACCATGTCTCCGAGCAAATGCTGCATAAAAGGCAAACATCAAAATTTAGACTACTTGTCAAAATACAATAAATACTCACCACGCTAATGTCAAAATTTTAGTCAATCAAACTAATTTGGTTCGACAAACACACAGCATAAGCACTGAAACGATATGCCGTAGGTTAAGGGAACATAACCTAAAAGCTCACAGCCCAAGAATAGTGACGCTTTTGACAAAGAGGCATGTGACTAAAAGGTTACAATTTGCAAAAAGTCATCTAAACTGACGAATTGAAAAGTGGCGAAATATTCTTTGGACAGATGAATCCAAAATTGGTTTATACAGTGGAAAGGGATTTCGATCGTATATTCGGAGGCCACCAAATTGAAAATTTAACCCAAAATATACCTCAAAGACGATCAAACATGGAGGTTCCGGCATCATGGTCTGGGGATGCTTTTCTTATTATGGCGTTGGCCCGATTCATCGTATAAATACCATCATGGACGCTTCCGTATATGTTCAAATCATTGGGGAAGTGATACTTCCGAATGTATCTGAAGAAATGCCATTAATTTGGGTTATGCAGCAGGACAATGACCCTAAACATACAAGCCGAAAGGCTAACAAGTGGTTTGAGGACAACAAAATCCCATTAATGGAGTGGCCTGCGGAATCGCCAGACTTGAACCCCATTGAAAATGTATGGGCGGACGTGAAGAGGAAGGTGTCTGAAATCAAACCCACCAACAATAATGAATTGTGGAGTACTGTGGAACAGTTCTGGTATTCGATACAAAGTGACAGATGCCGTACATTGGTCAACTCAATGTTAAGACGTTGCTCAGCCGTTATTTCAAATATGGGAAACGCAACTAAATATTGATTTTAATTTGTAAGCAAATTCCAACAAAAAACTTACAAAATAAAACTTATTTTAAATTATTTAAAATTTTTATTTTTAGCAATTATTTTGCCTGCCCATTTAAATAAAGAAAAAAATAAATAACAATAACATTCTCACAATCAGTGGTCTGTGCACTTTCTATATTACAACTCACTGATTGTGACCTACAGTTTCACATTAGTTTCGAAGGGGGGTTTTAGAAGATTTTCCTGATTATTACTTCTTAATCTGTTAATATAGCTATGTGACCGCCGACCAATGCAGTGTAATTAGTCGCACCAGGGATCGAACCAATGTTATCACATTCAAGAGTCATGCACACCAACAATTACAGCACCCACCATTGGGGACTTATGTAGATATGTTTTTGGGAGCTAGTTCCCACCGGCCAAATGTATGATAACTGCCACATTTTAATGCGAGTACTGAAAGTTCTAGATTAGTACTAGATTAGTACAGTTATTTAAATTTTTATTTCATTTTCAATTTATTCATAAATATTTTATTGAAATGCTGATATATTTTTTTTTTGTATTTTTGAAACCTATAACTTGTCAACCTTTGAAGGGTCTACTAACTCAATTTCATTTGCCTTCTCAAATTACAGACAAATCTCCAATACTTGCATATACATATATCAGAGTTTTCCTTGAATTTCATATCAGTCATTTAAGTGAATCATCATCCATCATAAGCACTTTAAACAACATGAAGATCAACAATGTGGAACACACATGGAATGGCGCGTCAATGACTATCGCTATCGAAGGTCTGTTTGTTTGTCTGTCTGACAGACATATTGTAGACTTTGTTTTTCATACAATTCGATATTTAATTTGCGATAAGATAACAAGTCTCGTCTCACGGTAGTTGCAAATAAATATTTAATCATACTCGTTTTATATATAAAAATTGTTGTATTTTTTTGTTAATAATTATTCCCACTAATTGTCACTTTAAGCAAAGTGAGTGAGTGGTTGGGGGGAGAGGAATAGGAGAACGATAGCAACGCATTTAAACAATATTTAATTATGGTTGCAATTAATACATCGGATAGTCACTGATTACAGTGTGTACTCCGAAACATTCCACTTGTTCTACTGATCAAATGAATGAAACACGTTGGATTCTAAAAATATCAAATAGCATTGAACACTCACAATCGACAATAATGTTTCCAAGATTACTGTACAGTACATGCTAAAATAATACTTATTAATTCATCGGTGTGGAGCGTGGTCATAATTGGAAGACTACGGCTCCAGTATTTTAAACTTGTACAACTTCACTCCGACTCCATCCCCAGCACTTTGAAAAGGCACAACTCCTCTTCTACCACAGCATTTCGCAAGAGCACTAAACCGACGGGCGTCGATGGTCATAAGCTGAAAACCGTAATAAGTATAATAACTTTTTACCACAACTTCTAAATACCAGTACAAATATACATCAGAATCACTGCTACTGTTATGTATATTTTTTGGTCTATATGTAGCAGCAACAAATATACAATGATTAATAAAAAAAAAGTTATTCTTCAAGCGAACTGTCTTTGCCTTTTAAGCAATGACCATCGCGGGAGAAACAAAAAAGATTTTGAAGAAAATCCTGCACTTAGAGTCGGATTCGTCATATTGTTTACGTGTAAACATAAAAATTATATTTTCAAACCTCTTTTCTTTGGTTCAACTCTTATGGTAGGAACATTCGGAGTTTCCAGTGCGTTAAGTGGTAAACAAATCAAACTCTCCACCTCCGTTTCGAATAACTATGCACTAAGATTCAGTGAAAGCGTCAAGAAATTTGTGGGCATTGATGTTTATACGTCATCGCAAAAAACCCTGGTACGATGAAGAGTGTCGCATTGCAAATGATGCCAAGAACGCTGAACGCATGGCAATGCTTCAGTCAATTGCAACGCGAGCTGCGACTGAGCGGTATAGGGAGAAAAGAAAGGAAGTAAACCGTTTCTTTAGGCGTAAGAAATGCGAGAGTGAGAAAATTGAGACATACAGAAGGAAGAACGAAGTCCGAGAATTCTACCAGAAAGTAAAATATAGGAATAACGGACATGGTTCAGGGCCCCCTTCGGTAACGATAGCGACGGAAATCTCATCGCAGATGTGCAGAATATGTTGGGAATATGGAGAGATCATTTCTCTTCGCAATTGGTACCTGAGATATCCAAGACAATCGATCTAAATTTGGACGACGACGTCCCTCCTAACCAAGACGAGTTCAGAACAGCTATTGCCCGGCTTAAGAACAATAAAGCCGCAGGAGCCGACAGATTATCGGCGGAGCTGTTTAAGGCTGGCGGCGATGAACTGATAAGGTGCATGCATCAGCTCATTAGCAAAACTTGGTTAGATGAATACATGCCCGGCGATTGGAGTCTCAGTGTAGTATGTCCCATATTTAAAAATGGTGACCCGAGTATCTGTGCCAACTACCGTGGAATAAGCCTTTTATCCATAGCATTTAAGGTTCAACAAAGTATAATGTGCGAAGGACTAAAACCAATTATCGCTGACCTGATTGCACCATACCAGTGTGGCTTTAGGCCTGGAAAATCGACAACCGACCGGATTTTCACGCTACGCCAAATCTTGGAGAAGACCCACGAAAAACAAATCGACACCTATCATCTACTTGTCGATTATAAGGCGGCATTGGATAGCCCGATACGGGGGAAACTCTACGAAGCAATGTCTGAGCTCATACGCATTTGCACGATGACCCTGACGAGCTCCAAATCCGCAGTGAAAGTTGGTAAGGATCTTTCCGAACCTTTTGAAACTAAGCGAGGCCTCAGACAAGGTGACACCCTATCGTGCGATCTCTTTAACATCTTAATAGAGATTATTCTGAGAAAATCTGCTGTCAACATGAATAAAACCATCAGCAGCAAAAGTCACATGCTGCTCGCGTATGCTGATGATATAGATATCATTGGACGCACAGTTAGTGAAGTTACTGCGGTGTTTTCGAGAATTGAGAAGGAGTCAGGAAAAGTGGGTCTGACGGTAAATGAGGACAAGACAAAATTAATGGTTTCAACCAGCAATGCCTCCACGCGATTAGACCAAAGCGTGAACGTTGACAACCGTTATAATTTCGAGGTGGTAGACGAATTTATATACCTCGGATCTGCAGTAAACAAAAACAACAACGTCAGCCTTGAGATCAAGCTGAGAATTGTGCTTGCGAATAGATGTTATTTTGGGCTAAGGAAGTACTTTAGAGATAAAGCCCTCTCTCGAGTAACAAAAGTCCAATTATACCAGACTCTCATGCAACCTATCTTGCTTTATGGCGCAGAATCCTGGGTATTATCGCAAGCAGACGAAACATCTGTAGGGGTCTTCGGGAGAAAAATACTTCGAAAAATGTATGGGCCTATAGTGCACAACGGCGAGTATCGGCGACGCATGAACCATGAGCTTTATCTCGAAATTGACATATGTAGTTAAGCGGATCAAAATAACACGATTACGCTGGCTAGGCCATGTCAGTAGAATGGATGAAGACGAACCAGCACGAAGGGTTTTCGAAACCGAACTCGAAGGAAGACGAAAAATAGGAAGACCAAGACTCCGCTGGAAGGATCAGGTTGACGAATCCTGGCGCACACTTGGTATTGTCAACTGGAGAGATAAAGCAAAAGATCGAACTGGTTGGCGAAATATGTTATCTTCGTTTTGTAAGGTCCCTGACGCTTCGGGGTTGTTTGTGACCGGATAAGTAAATTTGTATTTTTTTATCTGGATGGAAACGTAACGCAAATATACCTCTGTCCAAACACAATATGATTGCTATTTAATACTACATGTTGGAGAATTAGTGACTAATATATTATAATACCCAAATATGTTTTTGTTTGTTGACAACTGATGAAAAGTGACAGACAACAATGAAACAAAAAAGCAACAGATTTTCAATTCATTAAAACAATGCTTCAACGTAAATATATCGGTATTCCAATCATATGTATGGTGTTTTCTTTGCTTAGATTAAGCTTACGAAAGGGTTAGCTGTCAAACGAACTGTCATTCTCCGCTCATTCTGGGAAATAATCATGCAGAGACTCACGCTTGAACAACACCACCAAATTATAAAAATCTACTTTGAAAACCGGTCAAACAAAAATGTGGAAAAAGATTAAAATTTACCGATTCGTCGACGTTGATAGGAATGGGAAGTCGGTGCGTCCACTACGTGGAAAATTTTGCACAAAGATCTTGGCCTAAACACGCTGAAAATCTGTTCTTTTTTTGTTGTTTCGATGCAAATATAACGTGTGTTTGGAGCTTGTCGCAATTATAATATACTTGTGTCCAAACACATTGCGTTTGCTTTCCAATATTACATGTTAGAGACGCAATGATTAATATGTTATAATATATGTGTTTGGGGCCCAAATATATATGTGTTTGTGATACAAATACAGCCGGGTTTGTTGCACTGTTTATGCTCTCTCGAGAGCAAGGGAATAGAAGAGGGACAACGAGAGAGTATATCTTGTAAGTGTGTATCTGTAGTTTTGCATTATTTTCTCAGTCAGTGATTCATAAATATTCATGAATTTGCGTGTAAATTGCAGATGAAGTCAGTGTTTCTTATTTTGGATGATGTATTGCGTTTTAGTTTCATGTATTCAGTTATCAATGGTTCATCGGACAGAGCATATCAAAAGCGCTTAACCAGTGAGAAAAAAATATAAGAAGGCTCGGACAGTTAAATGGTTTGTGATGTTGCTGTGGTTTTTGTATATGTGTTTCATATATATATGTATGAATGTGTGCTACCAACGTTAGAAACTATTTTAAGGAAAGAAACTGGAAAGAGCAACAACGTGAAGCCATTTTGACTGTCAGAGCCTTTGCTGGGAAAATCGGAACGGTGGACAGTTAGTGAAATAAGTATACTAAAAGAAACACAAGCAATGAATCCACGCTTGGCTTGCATGAACTAGAGTTGTATATAAATATATTGTTTCTGTACCAACTAGAGTATTCAAAACCGGAAACTGGTACACCGGTTTTTTGGGTGTCCACCGACCGCCGTTTTTCTGAAAATTTTCAATTTCGAACAACCGGTGGAACCGGTTCTTTCTTCGCGGTTCCACCGGTTTTTTTATTCCATTAGCACATTTAAACTTTTTTTTTTAAATGGACTGATCTCCGGAATTAGCATTTTTTTATTCAAAACTATGTATTTAAATACTTTTAAATAAAATCCATTCATAAGTTCATCAACAATCAATAAAGACTGCAAAAAACTTTAAATTCAAACAAATTAAGACATTTCTTTTCAATTTCAATTCAATTTTTCTTTATTCATCCAGATTACAATAGCATCTTAAGCTTATACAATTATTTTTATGAGATTTCATCTGAAAAATGCAAATACATGGGAAATTTTCAATAGAAAATTGCTAAGAGTTTTAAATTCTGATAAATTAAAATTTATTTTTTTAATACAAATATACTTATGGGAAATTTTCGAAAGAAAACTTGCAAATAATTTGCAATAAATTTTAAATAAAGTTGCAAAGATATGGGAAATTTTCAAAATAAACCTTGCAAAATAATGTTATATTGAAATATTTGAAGATTTTGCTGTAGAAAGTGAAAATAGAGGAGAGTTTTCCTAATAAATATTAAATTTATAGTATAAGGAGCATTTTTTAAGGAATATTAAACATTTTTTAAGAAATATTAAAAACCATTTTAAAATTTAACTGCATTCGTTTTTTCTGCGGAAATTAAAGTTTTTGGATTACATTTTATAATAAAAAATTTAGGCTATATAAAACGAAACCAATTTAAATTGCACCGGGTTTTCAAAAAATTCACTTTTCGAAATAACCGAAAACCAACAAGAGTGTCCGAAACCGAAACCAAAACACAAATGAAACCGGTTAACCGGGGTTTTGCCCTTAACCGTGTGCCGGTATTTTAAAAAACGTAATTTTCGAACAAACCGGAAACCGGTTATTTGACGTCGGTTAACCGGATTTTACTTAATTTGAGTTCATATCCTTAAACAAATTAATAATAAATTATATGATTTTCGAATTTTAATGAAATTTTGGAATTAAGAAATATGATTTCTATTTTCAAATATGAATCAATTTCAAAATAATTGTATGACTTTCAAAGAAATAACTAAAAATTATTTAAGAGTTAATGGAACTTTCCAAAAAAATTTCAAATTTAAAAATTAAAACTATTGTATACATGAAAATTTGTTTCAAATTTGAATATGATTTTCGAATTTAAATCCGTTTAATATAAATTTGAATAAAACTTTTAAATGTTATATTAAACACGCGTTCGAAATTGAAATACGGCGTAATTGTTTTATTTAAAATTAAAACGTTAATGCCATTTAAATAGAGTTGTGAAATTTTTAGGTTTAAACGCCAATAAGTATAAGTATATCGCTAGGCAAATTTAATTTAATTAATTTAATTTAATATTAATTTAATTTAATTTAATTTAATTTAATTTAATTTAATTTAATTTAATTTAATTTAATTTAATTTAATTTAATTTAATTTAATTTAATTTAATTTAATTTAATTTAATTTAATTTAATTTAATTTAATTTAATTTAATTTAATTTAATTTAATTTAATTTAATTTAATTTAATTTAATTAATTTAATTTAATTTAATTTAATTTAATTTAATTTAATTTAATTTAATTTAATTTAATTTAATTTAATTTAATTTAATTTAATTTAATTTAATTTAATTTAATTTAATTTAATTTAATTTAATTTAATTTAATTTAATTTAATTTAATTTAATTTAATTTAATTTAATTTAATTTAATTTAATTTAATTTAATTTAATTTAATTTAATTTAATTTAATTTAATTAATTTAATTTAATTTAATTTAATTTAATTTAATTTAATTTAATTTAATTTAATTTAATTTAATTTATTTAATTTAATTTAATTTAATTTAATTAAATTTAATTTAATTTAATTTAATTTAATTTAATTTAATTTAATTAATTTAATTTAATTTAATTTAATTTAATTTAATTTAATTTAATTTAATTTAATTTAATTTAATTTAATTTAATTTAATTTAATTTAATTTAATTTAATTTAATTTAATTTAATTTAATTTAATTTAATTTAATTTAATTTAATTTAATTTAATTTAATTTAATTTAATTTAATTTAATTTTAATTTAATTTAATTTAATTTAATTTAATTTAATTTAATTTAATTTAATTTTAATTTAATTTAATTTAATTTATTTAATTTAATTTAAGTTAATTTAATTTAATTTAATTTAATTTAATTTAATTTAATTTAATTTAATTTAATTTAATTTAATTTAATTTAATTTAATTTAATTTAATTTAATTTAATTTATTTAATTTAATTTAATTTAATTTAATTTAATTTAATTTAATTTAATTTAATTTTAATTTAATTTAATTTAATTTAATTTAATTTAATTTAATTTAATTTAATTTAATTTAATTTAATTTAATTTAATTTAATTTAATTTAATTTAATTTAATTTAATTTAATTTAATTTAATTTAATTTAATTTAATTTAATTTAATTTAATTTAATTTAATTTAATTTAATTTAATTTAATTTAATTTAATTTAATTTAATTTAATTTAATTTAATTTAATTTAATTTAATTTAATTTAATTTAATTTAATTTAATTTAATTTAATTTAATTTAATTTAATTTAATTTAATTTAATTTAATTTAATTTAATTTAATTTAATTTAATTTAATTTAATTTAATTTAATTTAATTTAATTTAATTTAATTTAATTTAATTTAATTTAATTTAATTTAATTTAATTTAATTTAATTTAATTTAATTTAATTTAATTTAATTTAATTTAATTTAATTTAATTTAATTTAATTTAATTTAATTTAATTTAATTTAATTTAATTTAATTTAATTTAATTTAATTTAATTTAATTTAATTTAATTTAATTTAATTTAATTTAATTTAATTTAATTTAATTTAATTTATTTAATTTAATTTAATTTAATTAATTTAATTTAATTTAATTTAATTTAATTTAATTTAATTTAATTTAATTTAATTTAATTTAATTTAATTTAATTTAATTTAATTTAATTTAAGTTTAATTTAATTTAATTTAATTTAATTTAATTTAATTTAATTTAATTTAATTTAATTTAATTTAATTTAATTTAATTTAATTTAATTTAATTTAATTTAATTTAATTTAATTTAATTTAATTTAATTTAATTTAATTTAATTTAATTTAATTTAATTTAATTTAATTTAATTTAATTTAATTTAATTTTAATTTAATTTAATTTAATTTAATTTAATTTAATTTAATTTAATTTAATTTAATTTAATTAATAATTTAATTTAATTTAATTTAATTTAATTTAATTTATTTAATTTAATTTAATTTAATTTAATTTTATTTAATTTAATTTACAGCAAAAAAACCGAAAAAATCCGGTTTCACCAGTTTTAGCCAAAATTAAAAACCGAAAACCGGTTTCATGAAAAATTGAGTTTTCGAACAAACCGAAAACCGGGTTCTTCAAAAATTGATTTTTCGAACAAACCGAAAACCCATTTTCTTGAAAACTTGATTTTTCGAACAAACCGAAAACCTGGTTCCAAAAAATAACGGTTTTTTGGACACTCTAGTACCAACGCATAGCTGAAACCTTCTGAAATCAAAAACGTGAGGGCCAACAAAGAAAGGAAAAGCAAAAGAACAGCAAATTCTCATTTCATAAAAAAAATGCATTCAATGCAAGTAAACGTAAAAAGGGCCGTTTTAAATCTATTATTAAACAGGCTAAAAACTCACATTTTGCACATAATCTAAACTTTCCCTTGCCGCCGAGTAAACTCTGGAATGATATCAGGACACTGTCGATTCATTCACGTACTGAAACTTCGTGCTGTTAAATCCTGGTCCGGTTAATTCTTTTGCACATAATCATCACATTTTGCACATAATCTCAACTTTCCCTTGCCGCCGAGAAAACTCCGGTTAATTCTTTTTTTGTTCCGCTGGAAGCGCTGACAGTTGTGAAATGAACAGTAATGTCATAAGCGTTTGTGCTAGTAATTTTGAATTTTCCTCTTTCACAGAGGATGAAGTGTATAAATCTATTAATATCATTAAATCGAATGCAGTAGGTGAAGATGGTTTGTCGATTCGTTTTATTAAGCTAATTCTGTCACATATTGTTAAGCCTTTGACGCACATATTCAATCATTGTTTAACCACCTCCACATATCATAAGCAATGGAAAATTGCCAATATCATACCAATTCCTAAATCTTTTTTTTTTTATCTAAATTATTTGAGTCGTTAGTGAGCATTCAAATTAATAAATACATATCATCTAATAGACTTTTATCTCCTCTACAATCCGGCTTCCGAGCATCACATAGCTGCACTACTGCAGCGTTGAAAGTTATTGATGGCATTAGGAGTATACTATATGATCAGAATTATATAACGTATATGTGCCTTCTTGATTTCTCTAAAGCATTCGACAGTGTGCATCCCAATCTAATATGTAAGAAGCTTACATTTTACTTTGGATTCTCTGACTCGTCCTTATTATTAGTGAAAAGTTATCTAACTGGCCGAGTACAGAAAGTAAAACTAGGTCACATCTACTGCCTTGAATATTATTTCTAGGGTGACATTTTCTCATTGTGCAACTTTGCTAATATACATGGATATGCTGATGATATACAACTTTATATCTCAAACAGTATTGGACTTGTGGAAGACCTAGGTTACAGACTAAATAAGAATATTGAGACTATTCGTGTCTGGGCGCAAGACATCCTGATAAATCCTGCGTTTTTCCTGTTACACAAGGCAGTTTTGATTTAAAATCTCTTCCTGCAGTGTTTTTAGGGAAATCACTTAGGGAAGTGACTTAAGTTCGTTGTTAAAACAAAATATCTTGGCTTCCATATCAAGTGATCTTTGAACTGTAAAGATCACATTACTAATGTGATCAGTAAAACATATCTTACTCTTCGCAACTTGAGAATTACTAGCTCTTTTGTTCCTACTCTTTTGAAACGTAAACTTGTTATTCAGCTAATAGTCCCTTATATTAGATATGCAGCTGAAGTATACAGTAAACTTGACTACCTTAGTCTCCATAAATTTTAGTTTCATTTAAGAAAGCCACGCTATACATATGTATTTAATATACGGAAATACTCAAGCATCTACAATGATATATTACAATGATTCTTGTGATTAATTTGCAGGACTACCTCTGTTATAGAAACATTTTGTTCTTACACAGAATCCTTATTAATAAAACACATCAGCATCTCTATGAAAAGCTGATAATTGGTACCTCTTCCAGATGTATAATTCTTTTTATAGCGGGCTTTAAATACGTCAATTCAAGTAGACTGTTTTTCATTAATTTCATTTGACTATGGAATTCCTTACCTGCACATATACAACTCATACTAACACGGGAAAAAGGTAAAAAAAAAATCGAATTTTTTTAAGTTTTTTGCGAGTTTGATCTGGAAGGTGAAGTTTTTTTGATTTTATATGTTCGCAATTTTTGTTCTTTATGACAAGAGCTACAACTTTGCCTCAGAGAGTAAATCGAAATTCTGAACGGTTTGCAAGATATGAGCCTGAGAAAATGATCACATTTTTACGAAAATGATACCGAGGCCCCAAATCTTTGGCGGCCCATGAAAAAAAAAGTGCATGACTTTGGGAAAAATTGGGAGACACGGGTCTTTTTTTTTAGTCTTTTATCACGTAGTGGTGTCCGTATATGGTTATTTTTTTTGTGTTGCACTGTGTAATGATAGCAGTTTTAAAATATTTCTTCTTGAACTACTAAAATCCCAAACATAATTTGGTATTGTCTCTCTATATTCTCTTTGCTTTTTGTTCTTTCTGAAATTTATTAATATCAGATAATTATTTGATTTTTGTTTATCTTTAAATTTAAACTTTTTATTTTTGTTTAAACTTAAATTGTTATTGTTATTGTTTCGATTTAAATGATAAAAATATGAATGACTTCCAATGTATAATTACATATTTTTGGACTACAAAAGCATTGTATTCTTATTGTCCTTATAATCAACTTTAAATAAATTAATTATGTATACATGTGTATTTATTCTGATAAAATCAATTATAATAAATAATTCATTTATATGGAAATCAAAGAACAATTCGTTCCTAAATATTGCTATGTTTGGGAGGCAATACTCATATGTTTCCACGTAAGTATATGCAGATTTGAGCGAAACACGCGAATGCTTCCACCTGCGTATATGGATGTTTTTGAGATATAGATGAGTTTTCTAAATTTTTAATATTTCCGATTAAAAATAAGGATGAATTACCCTAGGTAACGCCTTACCTATCGCCGTGGGTAATGTTGTAAAGGCCGCTCACCCATACACTGTGGGTAATGGGTAATCGTGATGGGTAATTCCCTAAAGTCGTGGGAAACTAACCATTATTTTCCCCATATCGTGTGGGTAATGGCTAATCGTGTTGGGCAATTTCCCACTGCCGTGGATAATTAATCTTTCGTCAAAATTATAACACGTTTTGTAATCTACATTTGCTGTTTCGCCAAAAGATAGAGTAAATACGTTGTCGAATAAATTTGTACTCCGATCTGACAAATACAAATCTGAGAAGTTTTGATTAAACTACTTATCTGGAGATAGGAAAATTTTCCCAAACCTTTGCTATAAATATAAATTTTCAACGCGTGTTTTGGTATATAATCTTCCTTCTTCTAGCCCTTCAAGATTCACAGATATGAGAGCGGCCAAATGCACCTATTTCAATATGCTATCTAATACGATTTGACGAAACCAAATAATCAATCAAATAAGTTGGAAATGTGTCGAAGACATTATTTTGGCAAAACAGCTTATACAGGGAGATTCAGGAAGTTCGGGACAAACTTCTCCAGCGTATTCCTTGCCTCATTTCATGAAGAAAAGTATACTAGGACCATGTCCGAAAATGCAAGGGTGCGAAATGGCCTCTTACCTTTCCAAAATGACCTAAACGAAGCCCTGAGGTCTTACCGTTATGTTATGACCATTTTACTGAAATGCAAAAATGTTTGTTTTTGTTTTTGGAAGCGAAATAACAGCACACATTTATTTGTTTTTGTAAATTAACACGTTTAAAATTTTATTTTATTGACATTTTTGGCTGAAGAATCAAACACAAAGGGAAAAAATCTCTGGGCTTCTCTTAGGGCAACTTCTAAATTACCACCCACACATGATGAGTTTTCTATGTTTCTCAGATTTAAAAAAAAATGGAGCTTCCCGGAAATGAACAACACGACGTTGCAGTTGAAGAGTTAATTTTGGATGCGATAGACGAGAACCCAACGACAAGCACAAGACGAATCGCGGTCCAAGTTGGTGTGGCCCAATCAAAAGTATGGCGCGTCCTTCACAAAGAAAAAAACATCCATTCCATTTCACACCAGTTCAAGAACTCATGGCGGCCGATTTGCCACTACGCGTCAACTTTTGCCGTGAGATGTTGCAACGTGATGTACACGCATTTATGTTTTTACGTTCGATTGTGTGGACCGATTCACGAGAGACGGCATAACTAATAATTCACGAGAGACGGCATAACTAATTTCAATAATTTGCACGAATGGGCCCATGACAATCCCCACAACAAGAAAGAAACAGCATTTCAACACCGATTTGCCGTCAACGTTTAGGCTGGCATCATCGACAACACCTTGATTGGGCCAAAAGTACTTCCGCCCAGGTTAAATTCGCAAAATTATTTGGCCTTTTTGCAAGAAGTCATGCCAGAAATCCTAGAGGAGGTACCTCTTGCGCTATGAAATATATTATTGTGCGGGATTGGCTTAACACCAATTTCCCTCGACGTTGGATTGGACGAGCTGGACCAATCGCATGGCCCCCACGATCTCCAGATCTCACACCACTTGATTTCTTTTTGTGGGGCTACATGAAAGATTGTGTGTATTCTGTGCAGATCCACAATCGTGAGCAGTTACTTGCACGCATTGCGGTGAAAGTTCGTGAAAAGATGAGTGAACTAAACGTGGCGGATGTGGTTCGCAAACGGCTGCAATTGTGTTTAGTAGAAAATGGGAACCACATTGAAAACTTCCTTTAACATCAAATGTTCTTTTTTCCTTATGTGTTTGATTCTTCAGCCAAAAATTTCAATAAAATAAAATATTAAACGTGTTAATTTACAAAAACAAATAACAAAAATTTTTGCATTTCAGTAAAATAGTCATAACTTTGGAACGGTAAGACATTTGGGCGTCGTTTAGGTAATTTTTGGAAAGGTAAGAGGTAAAACAACATAACTTACCTGCCATCTGGCTGAGCAGTTTGAGGTTATGTGGATTTTTTTTCCATTTTTCCGAAAAGCTCTGTATTTCGGCGATTAGACTTTTTTCTACTTTTTTGTATTGATTCTGAAAGGCCTCTTAAAAACCTTTTTAACAAGTTAGCAACTTTACCCTACTACCCTCCGATCGCCAATCCAAAAATTTTGAACCCGCTGCCATTTCGCACCCTTGCATTCTCGTCCTAGTGGACTTTCCTTCATGAAGTGAGCCAAGGAATACGCTGGAGAAATTTGTCCGGAACTTCCTGAATCACCCTGTATTAATTTAGCCTCCCAACATATGTTAGTTTGTATACCCTCATCCATAGGGATGGGGGATATAATTATACCCTCACCCATAGGGATGGGGAAAAATTTAACGCATAGTAGGATTAGGCGTCTAATATATGTTTTGTTTTAGGACTTTTTAAGACGATTATGCCGGTGTCGGATTGTCTGTTTGGCTGGCTGGCAGGTTAACACAGGAAATCACAAAATCATGTTTCTTTTAAAACTTCTTTCTGCTATATGTGGTGAGCTTCAACTCATACATTGGTTAATAATCTCTAAATGTCTACCTAACTGGAGATAACTGATCAGGCTGACATGTCCATTCTAGTACCTCCCATACAAAATCTGGATGGTCGTCTGAGTTTTCAATACGATTCATCGCATAAATCACTTCCGATCTAGTTTTGTGGCCGGCTAGTTGTTCTGCAAGATAACTTCCGCAAAACGGAACCAATATTTATGAAACAGAACGGAACCAATATTTCCGGTTGCCCGACACAATATCACTCGAAAACCACAACCGTTCTAATTCTGTATTCGACCTGCAGCAGGATTCTCTCATTTGGAGATTTCGAGTAAATTATTAACAGATCATTTTATTGAAAACAGATGTTTGGTTAAACAAAATCTCCAAACACGAGATTTCGATTGCAGTGTGTTCAGGGCTTTAGTGAAATTTAGTACTGGGCAATATTTTGTCAAAAGTTACTATATAGTTACCAATTAACAACTTCGCTATGCACATTTGTGTGCCTCTGATAAAAATGTTGGGCGGCCAATTTCCAATCCTAATTAACTTTGGTATTGGATAATATTATGAACAAGGTTTCCACTTTGCTATGGACTAAAGAGCCTCATTAATTCGGAGGCGTAACCATCACCGTAGGAAATGGCTACGGCATAGAGATGTTGACGATTATCATGAATTCAAAACTCTGAACCGCTTAATCAAATGGGAGATTAAACAATTTAAAAACAGAACATGGAATCAGTTATTGTCCACATTAGATAAAGGTTCTTCTCCTTTCTGGAACTTAACAGAAATTATAAGAAAGAAATTCAAAAACATTCCAACCTTAAAACATAATAATTCACGCTTCTCTACAACGGCAGATAAGTGTGAACTATTAGCTCAGACTTTTCAAGATATCCATGATTACTCTATTAACCTTGGGAGCCCATCTACTGACATCCTAGTGAGAGACTCAATTAACGAATTCAATTCCAGCTCATGTTCGAGTAATAATGTTTCTATTACTTACTCGAGCATATCTGACATAGTGAAGCGACTGAAATCTAGGAAATCCGCAGGAGTGGATGGCATAAACAACAGTTGTCTTAAAGCGCTTCCAAGAAAGGGCATACAATTTTTGACAATTTTTGTAAACAGTTGCCTCAAGTTAAACTATTTCCCTGACAAGTTCAAGGAGGCAAAAATAATTGCAATTAAGAAACCTAAAAAACCGTGTGACTCCCCATCTGCATACCGACCAATAAGTTTACTGTCGTCCATAAGTAAAATTCTTGAAAGAGTTATTAAGGAGAAACTTTTAAAATTTCTGGACGAAAATAATATTTTACCGCCTCAACAGTTTGGATTTCGTAGGGAGCACAATACCATCCATCCTCTAGTTCGGATACAACAATTCGTCAAGTCAAATTTTAGCCAACAAAGGTCAACCGGAATGGTATTACTAGACATAAGGGCAGCCTTTGACTCGGTATGGCACGATGGTTTAGTATATAAATTAATACGTTTTAACTTTCCTTCAAATATTATAAAGATAATCCAAAGTTTTTTATCCACCAGAACATTTAGAGCTCATATCGGTTCAGTGTCCTCTGAAGTCTTCCACATAAATGCGGTTTGCCCACAGGGCTCTTGTTTATCTCCAATACTTTATAATATTTATACGGCCGATATACCAAGTTTAAATAACTGCATAATGTCCATATTCGCTGACGACACCGCTATATTATGCGCGGATAAATTATCAGCAAAAATCCTGTCAAACCTACAATTGGCCCTTGCAAAATTAATTGAATATTTCACAAAATGGAAAATTACAATAAATTGTGACAAAAGTCAGGCGATATATTTCACCAGAAAAAGCAAGGAATGTTTTATCCCACAAGATAACATAAATATTAGTAATAGTGAAATAAAATGGGAAAATAATGTAAAATATTTAGAAGTAGTCTTAGACACAAAACTAATATACAAAGATCACATTTCTTACATTGTAAACAAATCTAATATACTTATAAGATCCCTTTATCCTTTTATAAACCGGAACTCGGCATTAAATATTGACAACAAAATGTTAATTTTAAAATTAATATTTCATGCTGTTATGTTCTATGCAGCTCCTGTTTGGGCGAAAAGTGCAAATTGTCACCTGAAAAGGCTCCAGATCCTTCAAAATAAACTGTTAAAGTTAATTTACAATTTGCCTAGATATTACTCTACGGCAAGACTTCACCAACTTGCTGATGTTCAATTGGTGGCCGTCAAGATAGACAAATTGTCCAAAAATTTTAACGCCAAATGTTCCTATTCAGAATATACATAGTCATATCATTGAGCTGGCCTCACGATAAATTAATTAGTTTTAAGTAGTTTGTAAGGTTTTATCATATAAAAATTCATAAAGGTTTTTTGGAAATTTTTACCTCCATTTATAATATTAAAATCATTTCATAATATTACGAAAACCACATGTTATTTTTAAGCAGAAAAAGGAAAACACCTTAAACTCTTCACATATAAATATTATAATTATAAAAAAATCTGTATATGCTATGAAAAATAAAGAATTGAATTGAATTGAATTGAAATTTAAAAGTATGTATTTGCACTTTTTTGTTGACTTTTATCGTTGGTATATATTTGTGTTGTATTTCACACAAATATTTTTCCATACAAACATGAAAAAGGGTTGTTGTTGCTATGTTGGAAGTTTCGTACTAATGCCTCTATCTGGTGTTATTGAAGCCGTGCCTTGAAACATCCAACATTTACATGCAACCAAACCTATGAAGTTACAAATATTACAAATATTGGGAGAATAATCTTCTCCGTTCTAGTTTGCTCTTTGAGTATGACTTCAACACACAAAATTATTTTGAGAAAATCAGTTATATTAAATAGTTTAATGTTTATTTAATGAGACATGGGACTGTCCTTGGAGGTGGAAAGTTTCTGATAGCCATTCACTTGGGAGTGGCCAGATATGATTCCTTTATTGGTCGGTCCAAGCAGCTCACTACTTCCACGCAGTATGTCCGGGAAATGGCATAAAACTACGTTAGCTAGCTAACGTGAGAATGCGAAACAAATGAACATCCTGAGTGGTAATGCGATCACTGATACGCCTCAGGATTATTGGGCGACCCCGGCACTGGAGCTCTTCGAAGTAGTGGACATATTCTTTTGCCTTTGAAGGCGGATGAGCCAACACCCATGGCCAACGGCGGATCAAAATTGAAGAAACCAAAATCCAGTTTCCCAGTTTTCTGGTCAGCGTCTGATCCATAATGGGCGGCTGAAATATAATCATACTGGCAGTAGATAAAATGCAAACCACGGTGGGCTGGGTTTGCGTCCCACCACCGTTATATTGGCAATGAAAATACACAAACAAAATAATGAATAAATAAACACCCTAACAGTTTATGACCCTCGCCAACATTATAAGGACCACGATTTAAGGATATGTACCTGAATGTGCGAACGCTATACAGGACGGGTGCCACTTTCCACCTGGCGGATGTCCTCGGAAAATATAAAGAAAGAAAAACTTCGATATTTACTACAGCTGCTATGAGCGAAAGCACGAATTCGGGTGCGGATTTATAGGTGGCAATAGACTGCGACATTTAGTTTCAAGGTTCAATCCAGTGAGTCAACGCATAGACACAATTCGCATGAAAGCGAAATTATTCAACATCTCGTCAATTTGTGTGCACGCACCGACTGACGATAAAGATGACGAGGTCAAAGAAACATTTTATGAGCGTCTGGAGGAAAAATAAGAACGCTGTCCTGACCACGACATTAAGATTATTCTAGGCGATTTCAATGCCAAATTAGGAAAGGAAAGTGTCTTTCGACCAACCATCGGCAATCACATTCTACATGATACCACCTCCGATAATGGAATAAGACTGATAGACTTCGCCGCTGCAAAGAAAATGGTAGTTAGTAGCACACGATTCCAGCATAAGGACATACATAAGGCGACCTGGATATGTCCTAATCAGAACACAAAGAACCATATTGATCACTTGGTAATTGATCACTTGGTAATAGTGTCATGGATGTACCCGTGATTCGAGGTGCCAATATCGACTCGGAACATTACCTGGTGGCTGCGAAAGTTCGCATAAGACTGAGCAAGACGAATACAGGAAAAGCTAGATATTGACAAGTTACAAATACCGGAGATATCAATGTCCTATCGACAGAAACTCTCTCTCCTGCTAGAGCGGAATACCCCCCCTCCCGAAGACCCAGATGCGCAGTGGAAGCACATCACCCATTCTTGGCTATCAAAAACCGCAGAAGGATAAGCCATGGTACGACGAAGAATGTCGCATTGCAAACGATGAAAAAGACGCTGTACGCAAGGCAGTTGCAACGCGTACTGCGAGTGAGCGGTACAAGGGGCTGAGAAGAAAGGAAAACAAACTATTTAGGCGGAAAAATAGCAGTGGGAGAAGAGGGATAGTGAAAAACCGAAATGTGCAGGAGGAATGGTGAATCCCGAAACTTTTGCCAGAGGGTAAGAGGTAACAACGGGCCTTATAATGGGCTGCCCTCCTGCAAGGACGAGAGTGGGAATCTGTTGACTGATAAGCAGTGTGTGCTCAAAATGTGGAGAGACCACTTCTCAGCCCTACTCCACTCAGATTTTTCCACTGAAGATCAGGAGGATATGATAGTGGAAGATTGTGTGGAGCCAATTATTGAATACCTGATTGGACCTGATCAGTGTGGTTTTAGACCAGGAAAATCCACGACTGACCAAATATTCACGCTACGCACAATCCTGGAAAAGACCCATGAAAAGCAAATCGATATATACCACCTTTTTGTTTATTACAAAGCTGCTTTCGATAGCCCCATATGGGGAATACTGTACAAAGCTATGTCTGAACTTGGTATTCCGACAAAACTGGCCTCTGTAGAATGACGCTGACCAACTCCAAATCAGCAGTGAAAGTGGGGAAAGACCTCACCGAACCATTCTGTACCAAGCGAGAACTGAGACAAGGCGACACACTTTCGTGCAATCTCTTCAAAATCTTAATGGAGATAATAATGAGAAAAACTGCAGTAAATACGAACAAGATCATTAACACGAAAAGCCATATGTTGCTGGCGTATGCTGACGACATAGACATCATTGGGCGAAATTTGCGAGAGGTTACTGCAGTATTTTCAAGAATCGAGAAGGAATCAGCGAAGGTGGGTCTTTCTGTTAATGAGGGCAAGACAAAATGTATGGTGTCAACGACTAGAGAAACCTCTCGACTTGGTCCGCACTTGAACGTCGATAATCTATTTAATTTTGAAGTGGTAGATGAATTTGTTTACCTTAGCTCCTCGTGAACAAAGAAAATAATTCTGCCTGGAGATAAATAGGAGAATTGTTCTTGCAAAGGTCCAGCTATATCAGACTCTCATTTTACCTGTCTTGACATATGGCTCCGAAACTTGGGTCATATCGCAAGAGGATGAAAAACACCTGGGAGTTTTCGAGAGAAAAATTCTCCGTCCTGTTAGGGAAAACGGCGAGTACCGACGTCGCTGCAGCGCAGAGCTATATAATCTCTATTCTGACGTGGACAAAGCTAGACGAATCAAATTGTGCCAATTGCGTTGGCTAGGCCATGTTATCAGAATGGATGAAGATGAGCCAGCGCGAAAGATTTTTGATAACGTACGCGATGGAAGCAGGAACGAGGACGACCAAGACTCCGCTGGAAAGACCAGGCAGAAGAATCCCTCCGTATCCTTGGTGTTACCAACTGGCGAGAAAAGGCGAAGGATAGAACCAGTCGGAAGAATATGTTGAAATTTGTTTAATTTGTTTGTTTAATTAATATGTGTAAGACGTCTGACCTCATGAGGTTGTAATATAGTCAATAAAAAAGATTCCGCCTACTTAGACCAAAAACATATCTAGTAATATTGTTGTAAGTTACGTTAAGCTTCCTAAGCATTTCACTGCTACAACTAGAAAAAAATTCCTCCGAATTTTTTTATACACAACTAGTTGGGTTGATTCCTTGTTTTTACGGCATTCGAAGTTAAAAACTGCCCGTACTGTATTAGGTTGATGGGTTGGATTGGAAACGTCGTGCTTTATACATTCCTTCAGTTGAAATTTCTTCATTTGTAGTTTCTGATCGGGATGGTCCCAATGTAGTTCATCTCCAATACGCTTATGGCATATTTCATTGTTTTGTTACTGTTTTAAAAGTTATCATCGTCCAAATATGTAGAATACTTAATAAAAAGAAATTTGGGCGTTATGTCCGTTTGTAAGGCGGTCATAAAGCCCAAAACATTTGGGTTGTAAGTCCGGTTTCATTTTGGGCTATATGTCCTTTTTGAGAGCGGTAGCGACGCCCAAAAAAAAATAGGGCGTTATGTCTGTGTCTGCGGTGGTCATAACGCCCAAAAAAAAGTTGGGTGTTATGTGCGTGGGCGTTAAGTCCGGGCACCCAATATCTCATGAACTATCAGAGGTATGAAGATAAGATTTGGTATATAGTTGTTGGTACAGTATGAATTGCAGCCAGGGTGGAAGTGGGATGTACAACGCCCCTTTTAAAAGAAAGCATTTAGCTATCATAATAATAGTTTTCCTACAGATACGAATAGGCCATTTGGAAGCAATTTGCCAAAAAGGGCCGAGCTGCAGCAAACACACGACAATTTTTGACTATCACATATACTACATCAAACAATTATCCGTACACCAGGTAGTTGAGAACATATTTCAATGCATCTCAAAAAATATATGACCGATTCGTTTTAAAACAGTTTCCTTAAAGTTCAATGCTTCACACTCTAAAAAAAATATTTGAATCAAATCGATAATATATCTTTTGAGATACATTCAAATATGTTCATACTTGCCTGGTGTACGGACAATTGTTTGGTACTGTGAAGGAACATGAGGTTCGGTACATATATCGGGTTTTTCAATAAGAGCGCTACAAAAGGTTTTTTAAATAAAACAAAACCGGTTTTAGATACCAATGAAATTATTTATTCCTGTGAAAGAACGTTCGATGCCATTATGTATGGAACTCGATTTCTTTTGCATGGCCACCACGGGCACACTTGCAGAAGCCCAGACGCTGAACCCAATTTTCGACGGTTTTCAAGCATAAATCGGCCGATACTGCTGCAATTTCACGTTCGATATTCGTACGAAGTTCATCAATCGTCGCTGGCTTGTTGGCATAGACCATAGACTTGACGTAGCCCCACAGGAAATAATCTAACGGCATCAAATCACACGACCGAGGCGACCAATCGACTGGGCCACTTCGTGAGATAACACGTTCACCAAACTTGTTTCCAATAAATTGATTGTGGAATTCGCTGTGTGGCTTGTGGCGCCGTCCTGTTGGAACCACATGTTCTTCAAATCCATATTATACAATTGGGGCCAAAAATATTCGGTTATCATTGAACGGTAGCGATTCGCATTCACAGTAATGTGCCGGTCTTGATCATCACGGAAGAAGTACGGCCCAATGACGCCGCCGGCCCATAAACCGCACCAAACCATAATTTTTTCGGGATGCAATGATGACTCATGGATTACGTGTGGATTGCTGTCTGACCAATAATGCATATTTTGCTTATTGACGAAGCCATTAAGCCAGAAATGAAATTCAGAATTCAGAAATTGGACGTAGTGCTCTTAAAGTTGAGGCCACTGACTCCAAATTTCAGTAGTAAATTTTAATAATTTCGACTCGTTGTTGGCTCGTATATCTTTCCATGATGAAATGGCAGACCTTACTGAAGAGAAATGTCAAAAGAGCGGGAAAAAATATGGCGTCGTTTGCTGTCCCTATCGATTTGCTTTTGTAGCGTCTCTGCTGAAAAACTCTTTACTACTGATATGAAGCAAATTACTTTTTGGGGAAAACCAATGAAAATACGGCTAATAAAAAGGTCAGACAATGAAGCTAAGAAAGTACCCACAGAAAGTACCCAGGTATGAATATAATTGAGGTCAATTTCAAGAGCATCCCAAATATCGTTAATATATCGTAAATTTAAAAAAAAATCAGAATAATCTTATAGAGGATACTATAATCACTGGAAACTAAAAAGGAAACGATGTCCTGATTTCACGCATTCCCATGATAAAGAGTGTTTTTTTCAAGCTCGATAGAACTTCAAATTGTAAAAAATAACACAAAAAAGTAAATTTTAATAAAGTTTTTTTTTTATTCGAAAGATCAATACGTGGCATTAATATTTGAAAATGATTTCGGGCATATGGGCACCGCGGCTGTTCTTGACGAAGCGCATTGTGGACGTCCAATTTTTGGCCACTTTTTCGAGCACTGCTGGCCGTATGTCACGAAGAACACGAACAATGTTGGCCTTGGAGGCCAATTGACAGGTCCATTTCTCGAAATCAACTTATCGCCAAATTTTGATTTCAATAAGTCGATGGTTGCGATCGCTCTATGGCACGTAGCGCCATCCTGTTGAAACCACATCTCGTCTGGATCAATGTCATTCATATTTTCAAACAGAAAATCAGTGACCATGGTGCGGTAATGTTCTCCATTGACCGTAGCGCGAGCTCCGGCCTCATATTTAAAGAAATAAGGTCCGATGATGCTACCAGCATGTAAGCCGCAGCAAACGGTGCATTTTTCTGGATGTAATGGAGTCTGGAGGGTCTCTTGTGGATTGCTATCACTCCATATACTGCAATTTTGCTTATTAACAAAGCCGTTAAGCCAAAAATGAGCCTCATCGCTGAACACAATTTGGCGATAAAACAACGGGTCAGTTTCCAACTGAGTTTCAAAGTAAATTTGGATAATTTGGCAGCGTTGTTCAAGCGCGAGTCTATTCATGATGATTTGCCAGAGTATAAAAAAAAAAATAATAGAATTTTTTTTATTAAAATTTAATTTTTTGTGTTATTTTTTACAATTTAAAGTTCTATCGTACTTGAAAAAACACCCTTTACATACAATCATGCCCATCCATTTTAAAAGATGGCAGGTTTGGACTAGGTTGGCATTTGCGATGACCATTAATAAAGCAGTCACTTCAAGTCAGTGGCTTAAATTTGACAAATCCGTTTTCTTCGCACGGACACTATATGTTGCATGTTTACGTGTGGGTAAACCTTCTGACATATACATATATTTGCACCAGAGTGCAAAACTAGGAATATTGTATATCCTATAAATAGAAAAAAAGCTAAATTGTGTTTCATTAAAATTACAATTCAGGGGTAGCGAAGCGCAACGGGTAAAGCTATTATAGTATGAGAAGAAATCTAAAAAAACTACTTCTAACAAATAGTTATTTTACATTCTTCTTCATAATATTCCAGTTAACTACTGGTTTATTTGCCCATTGTATTTTTGTTCACCCTTTGGCATTACAAAAACTTTGAAAGCAAATCGAAGTTTCCCGGGTCCAGATAGTATCTCTATAAATAGAGATATAGTTTTTTTTAAAGAAGATGTTGTGCAAATGCATCCTCGTGATTCCTGGCAAACCGTATAGCTATTTCAAATCTAGCCAGAGATCTTCGTCTGCGGTCGTTTGGAATGAAGATGAAGATCTGTGGCTAGATCTGAAATAGCTATAGGGTTTGCCAGGAATCATGAGGATGGATTTGCAAAACATCTTCTTTCTTAAAAAGAAACTATATCTCTATTTGTAGGGATATTACGGGTTTTTCAACAGAGACGCTACAAAAGTAAATCGGTAGGGACAGCAAACGACGCCATATTTTTTCCCGCTCTTTTGACATTTCTCTTCAGTAAGGATTGCCATTTCATCATGGAAAGATATACGAGCCAACAAGGAGTCGAAATTATTAAAATTTACTACCGAAATTTGGAGTCAGTGGCCTCAACTTTAAGAGCGCTACGTCCAATTTAGGGTCGTCATAATCGTCATACCAGATCAACAATTGAGCGTCTAGTGGAAAAATTTGAATCCACAGGCACAGTACAAAATGTTCCCGTTCCAGTGAGACAAAGAAGAGCCCGTAGTGTCGAGAATATTGCTGGCGCTGAGGCTTCAGTTCAAGAGAGCCCAAATGTGTCTCTCACACGTCGTTCTCAAGTACTGGGCATCTCTGTGACGTCGTCGTGGCGAATTTTGCGACAAGATCTTGGCCTTAAACTGACGCAAGAACTGAAGCCGCTTGACCACCATAAGTGTCGTATGTTCGTGAATTGGGCTGAGCAACAACTTGAAAATGATTCGGATTTTCATCGGAAAATCATCTTCAGCGATGAGGCTCATTTCTGGCTGAATGGATTCGTCAATAAGCAAAATATGCGTTATTGGTCAGACAGCAATCCACACGAAATCCATGAGTCATCATTGCATTCCGAAAGAATTACGGTTTGGTGCGGTTTATGGGCCGGCGGCGTCATTGGGCCGTACTTCTTCCGTGATGATCAAGACCGGCGCAATACTGTGAATGCAAATCGCTACCGTTTAATGATAACCGAATGTTTTTGGCCCCATTTGGATAATATGGACTTGGAGGACATGTGGTTCCAACACGACGGCGCCACAAGCCACACAGCGAATGCCACAATCAATTTATTGGAAACCAAGTTTGGTGAACGTGTTATGTCACGAAATGGCCCAGTCGATTGGCCGCCCCGGTCGTGCGATTTGACGCCGTTAGTTTATTTCCTGTGGGGCTACGTCAAGTCTATGGTCTATGCCAACAAGCCAGCGGCGATTGATGAACTTCGTACGAATATCGAACGTGAAATTGCAGCAGTATCGGCCGATTTATGCTTGAAAACCGTCGAAAATTGGGTTCAGCGTCTGGACTTCTGCAAGCGTGCCCGTGGTGGCCATGCAGAAGAAATCGAGTTCCATACATAATGGCATCGAACGTACTTTTACAGGAATAAAGTATTTCATTGGTATCTAAAACCGGTGTTGTTTTATTTAAAAAAACTTTTGTAGCGCTCTTATTGAAAAACCCGTTAGATGGTCTTGAGCTTAAATAATAAAATAAAACGTACCAATAAAAAGGCCGGATAAATAAAAAAATCATCCCATTATGAAATATCAATACATGAACTAACTAATACAATAGTCTTATTAGCCTGCTAATACATAACCTGACATACCATCCCGAATTGGCGGGATTATCATGCTTTTTGATGTCTCACCCCGCCTTGGTTTTCAATCCCGTTTTTTACAGAAAAGTCCCTCGTAATGACGTCTTTGTCCTTAGATATAGTAGAGTATAAGTTAGATTGGAAGTTAAAATTTTTTAATGTACAATCACTAGCGGCATTTGAATACCCATTGTCGGAACTTCATCATCAGAGTTTTAGTTGTAAACTACTGACATCTGTTCAAATGTGTCACTATCTGCAATAATTTTATAGGGTTTTTTTGTCGATGTTCCTTCATGTTATCCTGCTATATCTAATTAGTTTTACCGTCGGATGGATCACAAAAGTGGCGTAATCAGATGCTTGTTATGGGCAAAATATTTAAAGTGATCTCATTCTTCAAAACTTGTTCTTATTTTTATTAGTTAATTTTTTAATCTGGCGTTTTAAAAAAAAATTATCTATCAGTATAAGAAATGAATAAAGGTCAACAAATCGAATAAATATAGATTTTATTTTTACGGTTAATGTAGACAATTTAAAATATTATTTTTAGTAAAGTGAATTCATTTGTAAATTAAAAACACGGCATTTTTGTTCAAAATCCCGCATTTCGATTAAAAACAGTTGGGCAGGTTAGTTATGCATCATATTTTACAAACAAATTTCAAGTCGGCAAAATGACGGCCACCCTAACACATATTTGCGAATATAAGTTAATTTTGCGTCTTTGTCATGCCGACGGGCCCCATCAAGCGTGGACAATTGAATAAGAACACAAACGCACACAGAGTCACACCAACAGCAGCGTTAAATAAATGGAAATCAATGGCAATTATTGGTTTCATTCGGTTCAGGCGAATCCATTGTCGTTATTGAGTGTGTGTGTGTTTATGGCTGTGTGCGTGCAAACATCCGTTTGCATTTTATCGATTTATGGGTCTGTGTCTGTCATTTGATGTCTGTGCCTGTGTTGATGCCAGTGTCTGCGTCCGTCCATCTGCCCGTCTCTGTCTAATTACTTTGATACAAAAGTAGACCAGACCTTAGGCCACATGGCAGACATGCATCCAGACACTGACTCTCCGTTGGCGTACTGGAGTCGACGAGTGGGATGGGGGAACATGAATATGATCAAGACCGGTCCGATGCCAGTGACGGAACCGGGACTATTGCCGGTAACAAATGTGTCGAGACAGAGTCATTGATATGGGGCAAATTAAGTTAAATTACTTTTATTTACAACTGTTTGTTTTACGAGTAGTTATAATTTTTCTTTCTCTATTTAATTTACAATCAGCCCAAAGGCAGACATATTGTGGCCATAAAAACTTGCAGGCGTTTAACGATTGGAATATAAAGCCAACCAATTTAGGGAATACATGCAGTTTTATGGAGAAGGTTGTGGGGATTGGTAATTATTAGATTGTAGGTGGTTTCGTATTTGCTAACTCAACAGTAACTTCAGTCTGAAAATTGTAAACTCGTAGACCATGAGATTCAGTTGTGACTCGCAACTCACGAGTTACGTCTCAAAACTGTTCAAGCAGTTATCAGTTCTCATGAACAATTTACTACCTACCCCAAGGCCACGGAAGTGAAACTGACCCACCACGGCTGGCCTACTTTTCTGTACAACGTTAAAATAGTTTGGCAGATTTTGGAAAATTTTTTATATTAGAATAGTTCAAATGTCAATATATTAAGTACAAAGGATGAAATTTGATAGTTTCGATGTACATTTTGCAAAAATTGCATAAAAGTCAAAAAAAATATCAAATTTGCATATTCCATTATATGCTTTTACAGTTACTAAACGGAAATTTAGAAATATAAATTTAAGGACTATGCAACAAAGTCCTTAAAATCGGTGCCAACACACTGCATTCTGGTCAGCGTCTGATCCATAATGGGCGGCTGATACCTAATCATCCTGGCAGTAGGTAAAATGCAAACCACGGTGGTCTGGATTTGCATCCCGCCACCGTTGTATTGGCAATGAAAATCCACAAAGAAGATAATTAACAAAGAAACCCCCCAACTGTTGACGACCCTCGCAAACGTTATAAGGACCATGATTTAAGGATATGTACTTGGAATGTGTGAACGCTATACAGGAGTGGTGCCACTTTCCAACTCGCGGATGTCCTCGGAAAATATAAAGCCGACATCACAGCGAT
Organism: Phaonia tiefii; assembly: GCA_963931995.1. Classification (NCBI taxonomy): domain Eukaryota; kingdom Metazoa; phylum Arthropoda; class Insecta; order Diptera; family Muscidae; genus Phaonia; species Phaonia tiefii. The sequence continues at coordinate 149,645,195 of OZ008369.1, read as the reverse complement.
CCAGGAAATGCGATGGACAGGATATGGTTGCACCAGAAAGAAAAACTTCGATATTTGCTACAGCTGCCATGATCGTAAGCACGAATTTGGGTGCGGATTTATAGTAGGCAAGAGACTGCGACACCTAGTTTGAAGGTTCAACCCAGTGAGTGACCACACAGCCACAATTCGCATCAAAGCGAAATATTTCAACATCTCGCTAATTTGTGTGCACGCACCGACAGAGGATAACGATGATGAGGTCAAAGAAACATTTTGTGAGCGTTTGGAGGAAAAATAAGAACGCTGTCCTGACCACGACATTAAGATTATTCTAGGCGATTTCAATGCCAAATTAGGAAAGGAAAGTGTCTTTCGACCAACCATCGGCAATCACATTCTACATGATACCACCTCCGATAATGGAATAATACTGATAGACTTCGCCGCTGCAAAGAACATGGTAGTTAGTAGCACACGATTCCAGCATAAGGACATACATAAGGCGACCTGGATATGTCCTAATCAGAGGACAAAGAAGCATATTGATCACTTGATAATAGATGGCAGGCACTGTTCTAGTGTAATGGAAGTACGTGTGATTCGAGGTGCAAATATCGACTCGGATTATTACCTGGTGGCTGCAAAAGTTCGCACAAGACTGAGCAGGGCGAAAAACGTACGAAGCTGAACACAGGAAAAGCTGGATATTGGCAAGCTACAAATACCGGGGATATCAATGTCCTATCGACAGAAACTCACTCTCCTGCTAGAGCAGAATACCCCCCCTCCCGAAGACCAAGATGCGCAGTGGAAGCACATCTGCCATTTTTTGGAAACCACTGCAAGGACTGAACTTGGCTATCAAAAACCGCAGAAGGATAAGCTATGGTATCATGAAGAATGCATTGCAACTGATGAAAAAGACGCTGCACATATGGCAACGAAACAGTCAGTTACAACGTGTGCTGCGAGTGAGCGGTACAAGAAGCTAAGAAGGGAGGAAAAACAACTATTTATTCGGAAAAAATGGCAGTGGGAGCAGAGAGAAAGTGAAAAAACCGACATGTGCAGGATGAATGATGAATCCCGAAAGTTTTTCCAGAGCGTAAGAAGATAGAATAACGGGCCTAATAATGAGCTGCCCTCCTGCAAGGACGAGAATGGGAATCTGGTGACTGAGAAGCAGTCTGTGCTCAAAATGTGGAGAGACCACTTTTTAGCACTACTCCACTCAGACTCTTCCACTGATGATCAAGAGGTAATGGCAGTGGAAGACAGTGTAGATTGTACCTCCCCCAACCAAGACGAGATTAGAAAGGCGATCTCCCGCCTTAAGAATAATAAAGCCGATGCTGCGGATGGCCTGCCCGCTGAACTTTTTAAGGCAGGTGGCGAATAACTGATAGCCCACATGCATCGACTTATATGCGGTATATGGCTGGGGGAATCTATTCCCGACGATTGGAGTCTCAGTGTATTATGTCCTGTATTCAAAAAGGGTGATCCGTGTGTCTGTTCCAACTATCGCGGTATCAGTCTTTTATCCCTCATTGGACCTGATCAGTGTGGTTTTAGACCAGGCAAGTCCACGACTGATCAAATATTCACGCTACGCCAAATCCTGGAAAAGACCCACGAAAAGCAAATCGATACATACCACCTTTTTGTCGATTACAAAGCTGCTTTCGATAGCCCCATACGGGGAAAACTGTACGAAGCATGTCTGAACTTGGTATTCCGGCAAAACTGATCCGCCTCTGTAGAATGACGCTGACCAGCACCAAATCAGCAGTGAACGTGAGGAAAGACCTCACTGAACCATTCTGCACCAAGCGAGGACTTAGACAAGGCGATACACTTTCGTGCAATCTCTTCAACATCTTAATGGAGATAATAATGAGAAAGGCTGCAGTATATACGAACAAGACTATTAACACGAAAAGCCCTATGTTGCTGGCGTATGCTGACGACATAGACATTATTGGTGGAAATTTGCGAGAGGTCACTGCAGTATTTTCAAGAATCGAAAAGGAATCAGCGAAGGTGCGTCTGGCTGTTAATGAGGGCAAGACAAAATTTATGGTGTCAACGACTAGAGAAACCTCTCGACTTGGTCCGCACTTGAACGTCGATAATCTATTTAATTTTGAAGTGGTAGATGAATTTGTTTACCTTAGCTCCTCGTGAACAAGGACAACAACGTCAGCCTGGAGATAGATAGGAGAATTTTGCTTGCAAATAAATGCTATTTTCGGCTCAGCAAGCAGTTTAGGAACAAAGCCATCTCTCGACGGACAAAAGTCCTGCTATATCAGACTCCCATTTTAGCTGTCTTGACATATGGCTCCGAAACTTGGGTCATATCGCAAGCGGATGAAAAACACCTGGGAGTTTTCGAGAGAAAAATTCTCCGTAAAATTTATAGTCCTGTTAGGGAAAACGGCGAGTACCGACGTCGCTGGCACCAAGAGCTATATGATTTATATTCCGACGTATCAAATTAGGCCAATTGCGTTGGCTAGGCCATGTTATCAGAGTGGATGAAGGTGAGCCAGCGCGAAAGGTTTTCGATAGCGTACCTGATGGAGGCAGGAAAAGAGGACGACCAAGACCCCGCTGGAAAGACCAGGCAGAAGAATCCCTCCGTATCCTTGGTGTTACCAACTGGCGAGAAAAGGCGAAGGATAGAACCAGTCGGAAGAATATGTTGAAATTTGTTTAATTTGTTTGTTTAATTAATATGTGTAAGACGTCTGACCTCATGAGGTTGTACTATAGTCAATAAAAGTATATTTACGGTCTTCATTACTCCGTTGCATAAAAATGGTTCTAGGTCAAATGTCGAAAATTATAGGGGCATTGCTAAGTGGAGTGCCATTCCTAAGGTTTCTGAAAAATTAGTTGCGGCTAAAATTGTGCATTCGCCACAGAGTATCATTTCCCCTCAACTAATTTGCTAGAACTTGTTTTACATATTTTTTCAGCATTTTCTGCGAAACTTCAGACGGATGTGATATATACAGATTTTAGTAAAGCTTTTGGTATGGTTAATCATAATCATCTTCGCTTTGAAGCTTGATATGATGGGTTTCTCATCAAATTTTTTGCGTTGGATGTCTTCTTATTTAAAGGGCAGAGCTCAGTCAGTGTTGGTCAAAGGGTGTTTATCGCGACAGATTTTTGTTTCTTTTAGTATTCCTCAGGGCAGTTATTGGCGTAGAATACGTCTTACCTTACGGTATAGGGAGTCATGTCAGATTGTTATTGTTGTAATCTTTATTTCATTGATTATGAGGAAACGGCGAGATAACTTTTTTTAAAAATTTTTTTGTAGGTAAATGAAGATGTTATCTTTCGTTTGATATACATTTCATATTGGTTGATATCTTCCTAATATTTAAATGTCTCAAATGAAAATTGTTTAAACACATACACTCAAACATATGTGTGGTGTTTGGTTAAGTGTTTGAGTTTGTAGCGTGAACACAAACTATGCTGCTGTTTCAGTGTGGACACAAACCTTCGGCTGTTGTTTTGATTGATGAAATATTGAAATTTCGTTTATTTACTTATGTATTTAAGTGAAACAAAATGTTAAATGTAAATTTGAATTTAACATGGATATATAATTATAAAAAATATAAATCAAATTGATTTGCGTCTGTTATTTATCATTTATCCTTACTCTTTTAATTTAAAAACATATTTATCCTATTTTTCCTACCATAAGCTAATGTATATTATCAAAAGTAACTATCAAATAAATAAATTCATTTGCTTATGTTATTTATCATTTATTGTTATATATGTTTTCTGTCTTATCGGATGGCGTATTCTACGTTAAACTTAATGGCCGTGTCTCTGACACAGCCTGCAGGGACAGTCCGTGGCCAAAGGCCTCGGACAACTGTCTGCTGTATTTTTTAGGGTATCTTGTTTGTAGCGTGTTTTTAAATGACCTGCCGTCGGTTCTTAATCTGTATTTGACTGATCACAAATATTTTCTACAAATACAAATTTGTTCCTCAACATAATTAATCGATCTAGTGCATTTGCTATCTTGTGCATGATGAATACAGTTTTGTAGTTCGAGAACGAACTATTTCAATTGAACGATTCACTCTTGTGAACTAGATGAACTAGTTCACACTGTTCCGCTCTTTTGTTTCAGTAGTTCACATGATTCAGCAGTCTTTTGTATTTCAGTCGTGCAGTTCCCTCCGCCATTTTCTAGTTCATGCTCTTTATCACACTCAATCTGCACAAAGGTTCCTAATGTTGCAATTTTTGTGGAATATATGTAACCGACTTCTACACAATAACTAGAGCGCTAATCACATTTGTTCCAAAATATTAAAAAAAAATACGGAAACACTAATATTTTAGAAACAGAATAACCCAATCATTAAACCGATCTTCAATAGGGTGATTGAGTATAAACAAAATAACAGTATCCAAAACACTTTAGAAATCTGAAAAAATCAGAGCATTTTCGCGATTATTTGCTTTTATTGACCTAAAACTACAAGTTTAACTGAATCACACTTTTTTTTTGCACAGCTCATGGGAACTGTTAAGCTGAAATGATACAATGAACTAGTGAACTAAATGAATGAACTTCTTGATTCTGTTGAGCTGAAGTAAAAAGAGCATTCTCTCGAATGAACTAAAATTCCCAACTCTACTGATGAACCATTGGCGACTGAATGCATGAAACTAAATCGGCACAAACAAATGGTAGAAGCACAAACTTTTATTTTGAGTGAGCATGAGTGAGTTTTTCTCTTATTTGTCAAAGTTTGTTTACATTTGTTTGTCTGCAACAGCCGTTCACCCACAACTGTTGTTTTTGAAATCCTTTCTCAAGCCCGGTATTCAGTTTTTATGCAATTTTCGTTGCCATAAAGAAGTACGTGCATAAAAACTAACGAAAATTTCATGAAACGAACATTTCGCTCACTTTTCATTTGCTTGGTACTCAGCTCTTTACGAAAAATTCGTAGGCAAAATCAATTACAGCGCTGTTACGCCAAGTTATTTCATACGAAAACAATGGTTTGTTAAATGCTTCAGACCGGAATTTTGACATTTCGATAATTTTATTAACCAAAAGTAACACCGGAAACGTTAAAAATAAAATAGAGTGCGTAAAGGTATTATAAATATAATATTTCCGAGGTAAATCATAGATAGGTGGTAACTCTCGGCAACAAAATTTTCCGTTTACAGATAAATAACAAAATCTCTTACGAAAATATCGCAAGAACTGAATACGAGGTTTCAGAAAAAATCATAGAAAAACGCGTGCTTTTTCACACTTAAGGACTATCAAAACATCAAATAAAGCCAAATAATTTTCTTATTGGCACCTTTTCTAATTTGGTTCACATAATGGTAAAATTAGGAAATTAAACTTGTCTGAACAGCTGATTTAATTGTTTTCATGGCATTAATCGTTTAAGTTGTCAAACTCATTTTGTATTTGTCCCTTTTGTATTTGTATTATATTGCATTTTTGTATTGACAGCTATACTAACCCGGTTGATAAAGCTAACCTTTTTGAGGAAATATTTGCAGAAAACTCCTCCCTGCCCACTAGCTCTCAACCAATCCCCGTCATCGCAAATATATCTAGCTCCATGCCTGAGATATTTGTTCGTACGCGAGGAGTTAAAAAGGTCCTTAAGGAGCTCAACGTAGGAAAGTCTCCTGGTCCGGATGGAATTCCGGCACTAGTTTTGAGCAAATGTACTTCGACGATTGCCCGTCCACTGCGCAACCATTTCAGCCTGTCATACCGTACAGGTATTTTCCCTACTCGCTGGAAGGTTGCAACTGTCCAGCCGATCCCCAAACCAGTACATAAGTTTCAGTTGGGTGAACCGACTTAATCATACCCTCACCATAGCGTACCTCATCCATTGCGTGGGAGTTCTGTTAAAAAATGCCCCTACTCAAAAGTGACCATATTCAACAGCAGATTGACGACACTGCGCTAAATATTATTGAATACCCAAATTAGTTAGTTTCCCTCCCAATATTTATATGCGAGGTACAAAAATGGGCATGGCAAGTTGTTGCCAAAATTTTGATCAGTACCAAATTTTATTAAGATCGGTTATGATTTATTGGAGGTATTGAGTCGGCAAACCCCAAATACGCCCAACTTTTGTATGGGATGTACGAAACTGGGCGTGGCACAATAGTCAGTTATTAGTTAGATCGGTTGTAGTTTACGAGAGTTATCGTGTCGATCAACCGGTCATCCGCCCAACTTTTATATGGGAGGTACCAGAATGGGTGTGGCAAAACAGCTCATTTTCTATAGGAGAGCCTTATTTGGTTAAATACTGACTAGTACAAACTTTCATAAAGATTGGTTTGGTTTTGCGGGACTTCTCATGCCGAACAACCAGACGCCCAAACAACTTTGGTATGGGAGGTACCACAATGGGTGTGGCAAAATCACATTGGTTTTAATCGGTGATTAGCTTTTGATAACGTGAAGCCTTATACCTAATTTCATTAAGGTCGGAAATGTTTCACGCGATTTATCGGATTGACACTCCGGTCGAACACCCTGTTTTGTATGGGAGTACCAGACTGGGCGGGACAATTTCGCCCATTTTCTCCAGTTAAGTAGGCATTTACAGATTATTAACCGGTGTGAGAGTTGGAGCTAATCACATCTACTAGAAGAAATGTTTGAAAGAAAAATGATTTTGTGCTAAATGTGTCGATTTGTATGGGTGGTACCAGAAGGGGCGTGGTCAAAACGCCCATTTTCAATCCCAAACTCAATATTGGCAACTAATAGTCATTGACAAAGTTTCATTGCCATCTGTAAAGATTTACGGCACTTATCGTGTTGACCAGCCAGCAGCCAGCCAGCCAACCAGACAGACGGACATGACACAAACGCCTTAAAAAGTCCTAAAACGAATTTCGTCCAAAGATGCTATGGATCTAATTTGGTTCCTTCTATGTGTTCCATTTTTTTACGTATTAAATGATATACCCCCATCCTATGGTGAGGGTATAAAAAGGAAAGGCTACAAATCCCGATAACTACCGGCTAATTGCGATATGTTATACGCTCTCAAAGGTGATGGACACCATGGCAAATTACCATTTGGTGAGTTACCTGGAAGTTAACAGTCTACTCAGTGATCGTCAGTATGGGTTTCGCAGAAACCGTTCAACTGGCGACCTGATGGCGTTCCTCACGGATCAGTGGAATCGGTCCGTGCATAGGCTGGCTGAGAGCAAAATAGTGGCCTTAGATATTTCTAAAGCATTTGATAGAGTTTGGCACCAGGCACTCATATCAAAGGTTAATGCTTTTGGTTTAGGTAGAAACTTCTCTCGATTTATTTCGAGTTTTCTCAGAGACCGTTCCATACGAGTTGTAATAGACGGTATCTCTTCCGTTGAGTATACAATTAATGCGGGAGTACCTCAAGGCTCTGTGCTTTCTCCCTCTCTTTTTCTTATTTTCATCAACGACCTTGTGGATCGGACTACCAATCCCATCTATTCCTTCGCTGATGATAGTAATTTATGTCACTCATATTCGTTCGATCGTCGACCCAATCTTTCCGTAGTGCAAGGAAAGAGACGAACAATGAGTGACACGCTTAATCATGGCTTGCATCTGATTAGTGAGTGGGGCAGGGAAAACCGAGTCGAATTTAATGCTGGTGACTCGACCCTGCCAATGATTTCAATGGGTGGTTTAGATGTTGGTGAACTGGAAGCTCTTGATGTTCTGGGTATGAAGATACAATGTGATTTTTCACCACACCCGATCTCCTCAATAACTACACCACCTATATTCGGCCGAAAATGGAATTCAACTCTCATATTTGGGCTGGGGCTCCAGCGTCCGCCTTGGAGCTTCTAGACTGCGTGCAAAAGAGAGCGTTGAAGCTGATAGGCGACAGCAGTGTATCCAGCACTGCTGCCTCCTTGGAGCATCGACGAAATATTGGCTGTGTCTCGGTATTTTATAGGTATTTCCATGGAAAGTGTTCCGCCGAGTTACATGGCCTCATTCCAGAAGTTTGGGTATTTAACCGTACGACGCGGTTTTCAAGTGGAACTTTCTGTTTCCTGGCCGTTGGATCGAACTGCGCATTACAGAAACAATTCGTTCTTGAGCCGAACAGTCCGTATGTGGAATAAACTTCCGGCAAGTGTATTCCCCACTTCTTACAACATCAGCAAGTTTAAGTCAAATATTAACAAGTACTTCTTTCTCTTTCCCCCAACTCCTATCCTATTTTCCTAAGTCCAATGCAATGCACTGCATTTATAAGGGACATCTCCTGAGTGTTGGTCTTCGCAAAAAAAAAAAAAAAAAAAAAGTGACTGAAACAAAAACAAGATGTTTGTTGTTGCTGCCTACAACAACAAAAACGTCTACTGATACTACTTGCTTATTTTACTATACATAGTTCACATTTTCGTAATTTTTCAATCAGCAGACTTTGACATAATACGAATACTGAGCAAAAACGCAAGTTGTTTTTGCCTTGTTGTGTTTGTGTCGTACTTAACATGAAATGTGTACCGTGACACGTACTCAGGAACATTTTTGAACCTGTGTCTCATGAGTGAACTAGTAGAGGTTGACGCAGTAGGATTTGTTGTATCTGTAGACACCAACAATAGACACTTTGTTTTTGTTTCACGAGTCTAACTGTCAAATTCAACACAAATGCATTCGAACAAATACCCAGCGGCGAAAGTCGCAAGGCCTTCTACAAATAAGGCATGCGGAATGGTTCTTTTGTAATGCCTTCCTGAAATAAGGCCTGCGGAATGCATGAAATTTTTCATCAGACATAACCAAGAAGAAGATTTTTAAAATTTTGAGAAATTTCTTTTCCGATTCTTTTTAACCGTAATTTAATTGGAAAGTTTCAAACAAATTTTTAAAATTATAGCGACACGTTCCCGGCAGAATGTATTAAGCGACAAAATGGAAATTGTTCAGGAAACGAAAAAAACTTTATGTCAAGTAGCTGATTTGTATTATTTTTTCGGTTATTACGATTTCATTTGCCTAATAACTCATGACGTGGTTATGCAAGGGACATTCTCTGTATATCGAAATGTGGAGCTTGGCATAAATTTTGAGAATATGGGAAAAAGTCATTGTCACCAAATATGTCGTTTAATACATTCTGCCGGGAACGTGTCGTTATTGTTTATTTAATATTTTTCAGGGTATTTTTAAAATATTCAATTTGAAGTTGGGCGTGGTAAAACGTTCTAAGATAGACCTAAGATGATTTTGTGGTAAAATAAATAATTTTAATTTTATTTCTGTTTACCAAAAATAAATTAAAGTAAATCCCTCTAAGGCTTTCCTCTTCGTATGGCTTCCAAGGCCTTCTTAAGGCAATGGGCAAGGAAGGCATTGACTCCCAATCTCATGCAATGTTAAAAAGAAAGGAGGAGGTAATGTGTAGGGAAGGCCTTCCCTATTTTAAAGAAGGCCTGTTTGGTCATGATTTCAGGCCTTCCAGGTCATGACTTCCGCCGCTGGGTATCAAAATACATATGTACATTAAATTCGACAGATAGGTTCATTAGAAATCGAATGCGTCAACCTCTACTAGTTCAGCCATGCATTAACTGAAAAAAACACTGCAAAATACATTTGTGCACTTATGTACATCGTAGAGTGTGAATAATCTCGACAGAGCACATGTAACGATCCACTCCTACCCAATCTATCCTTGACATCAGCTACCTTTCTTTCCGGCTTTGCTCAGCGCTTGGGGGGTGTTCTTGCCCATAGGGATTGATCTCGATCGCATACAGATAAAATATTAATTTATAGGTAGCTTCACATTGTGATACATTGACAGGTCATAGATACGTTACAAGGGTAGAGCAAAATTTGAAGATTGGAGGAAACATTAGATGTTACCGAATCCTCCTCGATAGTCGTTAACCCACCCAACCATGCTGAATATCTTAGATTCTCCGTCAGCCCACATTAATTTATCATGGATTCATGCTAACAATTTCGTGGAAATTTTAAAATATTTCGCAAAACTTAAATTAAAACATTAACAAGCTTTTATTGAACATCACAAACAAAATCGACAAATTGTTGGTAAGATAATGAAAATAAAAAAAAAATAAATCTATCGCTCTAAGTTTCTCTAAGGCTGAATATCTCTTAAAATGGTCGACCGTGTCGTATATGTGTAATGTAATGAACATATACAAAATTTCATTGAATACTTACAGGGATATTCTGCCAACAAACGCTTGTAGATTGCAATCTCCTGGTTTCGTTTATAACACCGTGTTACACACATTCTGTCCTATGAACTAAATTTTTTTTTTCGGAAAAGGGGATACAAAATAAAAATACACGTGTATCGTCGATTTTCATGTACACGTCAGAATTTTTTTTTTTAAGTTTGAAGTATAAAGCTCGTAGTGGCCTGTGTGAAAGCCTTTGGACCGATTTTTAACCCTTTTTCAGTGATCCAATCGAGCTGATTTTTTGCACGCAGACTCGTGGAAATGTCTGTATCACGTCAAATTTTTTAAAAAATAGATTTTTATCAATTCTCAGATTTTCCTAAATTTTTTTTTTTTTTAAATGGTTATCGTTTTTTTTTAAGGTTTCAGTTCGTTAAAAAAACAATTTTTTTTATTACTTTTGTTTTATAAAAATAAAGAATTGTTACATTAAAAATTTTAATGTTTTTAAAGAAATTTAGGCCTTTTATTTTTGCGGTTGTAAGCATTTGCTTCAATATTAAAAAAAAATACCTGCATGAATCTTTGCGCCGCTCAATTTCGGAAAAATTTTGCGCAAAGTTGCAATGGCCTCGCCATCACGATCCAGTTTTTTAACAAAATTTGATACGAGACCGAGCTTAATGTGTAGTGGAGGCAAAATGATTTGAGACGGCTGCACCAATGGTAGATTCTCTATACTTTCTACGCCTACTTTGTAGCATGTTCGCGGCTTCCACTTAAATTCAGTGTAATGCTCATCTCTATTTCGACCATCCCATGTACACAAAAAGCACTGGTGGGTTGGAAATCCACGCTTAACACCCATGAGTAAACCGACCACTTTCAGATCGCAGCATATTTTCCAATTATGCTCTTTTTACTTTATCAGCTGTAATATTAATTCCATGCTTTCGTATGTTTCCTTGAAGTTTGTGGCATATGCGATCGGGACAGATGGATGTATGTTACCGATATGAAGCAGCACGACTTTAAGGCTGTTGACCGAAGCATCGGTGAAAAGTCGCCACTCCTCTGAAATATGAGGGTAACCAATTTTAGCAAACATCAAATCAATATCAAAACAATAAGCTAGGTTTTTTTCCCGATCTTCGTGCAATTTAAAAACTTCGTCATATGAAATAGTTGTACCTGGACCACGAGCGGCTGTTATTTTAAAATCAGCCGCCACTATATTCCACTGCTTAAAGCGTGATGCAAAGAGTTCTGCTGTTCTCCTCGACAAATTTCCGTCTCGTACGAGGTCATTGAAGTCGGCTTGCGTTATTAAATGCGGCATTGCAGTCACAATTTCACTGGGTGTTGCCACAAATTCCGATACTTGTGGACTCTCGCATTCGATGCAAGAAAAGTTGATAGCAGTGATTCTGCATCGCTTATTTCGGGAACATTATCACTGAAGACGCTACACGCTCTTCTGCTGAGTATAGAACTGCTGGAATTACCGATTCTACATTAGCGTAGCGAATTTTGTTGCGGTGAATGTATTGGTACCCTTTTGTTTGAGCAAAAGTTACACAAAAGTGCTCCGTGCGTGGTAGCCAAATTGTTGGTACAGCGTACTTTATTGTTAACCTTCCATCAGTAAACTTGCACAAATTTCTATAGCAATAGTCGCACACGACTTCCGGAGTATACCACAAGTAAGGAACATAAGCAGTCTTAAATATTTTCTGAAACGAATTCACCACTGTTTTAGTAATATTTTTCAAATTTTTACTTGGTGCGAATAAGCCACAAACGTAACAAAAGTTATTTCGCGTCGGACACTGCATTTTTTTCAGATGAAATATATACAAATACGTTTTCGCACAACAGAACTTAAAACAATTTTGCAATTCCTTATTTCATCTGTCATACCAGTTGTAAGTGTTGTAAAAGTCAAAAACTGTTTAGTGTTAGAAGGTTACTATTGATTAACTACAACTATATCGAGTAGGATGGGTCAAAAAACATTTTTTTTTTCGTAACGCTTAAGTAGTTTACAAATTTGGAGTCCCTTCAAGTTATGCTAAGAAAAGTGAAAAAAATATTTTTTTTTCAAAAATAATAAAAATTGGGGAAAATCTGAGAATTGATAAAAATTGTTTTTAAAAAATTTGACGTGATACAGTCATTTCCACGAGTCTGCCTGCAAAAAATCAGCTCGATTGGATCACTGAAAAAGGGTTAAAAATCGGTCCAAAGGCTTTCACACAGGCCACTACGAGCTTTATACTTCAAACTTAAAAAAAAAAATTCTGACGTGTACATGAAAATCGACGATACACGTGTATTTTAATTTTTTCCCCTCTTTCCGAATATGTGCATTTGGTTCATAGGACAGAAAAAAATCTATTTTTTGTAACACCGTGTAATAAGTATTAATGTATAATTTGTGGAGTAACAATCTATGATGTGAAGTTTCTTAAAACTTAATCCATCCAAAGTTTTTGAGTATTTTGTTTAGTATAGGGTCCATTCAAAAGTCTTGCAAAAAACGACATATTCTAAGGAGGTTGATTTTCATGCAATTATTGGATTCTTTTGCCAACTCAAATTTAACATTATGAATCCCAATGACCCAAAAAAATATGATGCGTTGTGGAGATATTCATTCATATTTCCCAGCAATCTCACAGTCGTCATATGGTTAAAGGATTTAAAAGAGCTGTGGGATGATATCCCTCCAGCTTTGGTTCTTAATGCACTCAATACAAAAAATCTGTGTTACCAGGGCTCAATAACAAACTAACGTCTGGTCTGGATGACCAGTTAACTCCTTGCCGAATAAATATCCCAATAGAATTCAACGAACAAATTAACAAAAAAAAACCGAATGACTCCACAAATTATTGTCTGATAGGTTTAACTAATTCCAAGTAAATGACAATTTTTGAAGTTAAATTTATTTCGAAAATTATTTTCCTCGATACAAAATTCAAAGCATATTTTCCAAAGTTCATATAACTTACATACAGTAAAATAGTGTAGCTCATTTAATATAATTTCGCCATAACTATTTGTGTATCGGATAACTTATTTGTGAGTCCTCACACACAGCAACAGAAAACAGTTTCAGTAAACAGTGCAGCAAACACTGTTTGCTGTTACTGTTTCTTTGTATTACAAACACAGCTATATTTCGATCACAAACATATATATATTATGACACATTAATCATTGACATATTATACACTGAATAGCAAACACTATGTGGTTCGACACAGGTATACTATACTATACTCGTACTACACTATATTTGCGATAAGCTACAAATACATGTTATATTTGCATCCAAACAACACAAAAGGGAGATTTTTTCTAAGTACATGTATCTGTTTCAATATCTGTAACATTTGTCCCGACATTTTTCCTTGGAATTAGTAAATACATATGCAAATATAAAAGTGTCAAATTATCTCAAGCTTTATTTATTTATTGATTTGTAAGTTTTCATGCATAACTGGATATTAGTTATCATCAGTTTTAACGACCTAGTCCTGTTTCAATGTCCTCGTCACAAAATTTTATGAAACCCCAGTTCAAATAAATGCTTGCGGAATATCGACGAAATATTTCCGCACAGTACCAAGTTGTTCGCAAACAGAATGAGCAACATGTAACAAGCCACATTTTAATGTTTTTACGAAAAATCTAGTGACCGATCAACTTGTAGGGAAAACGTCTCACTGTTGTCAACTATCAAAATAACTACATTCTATTATAGTTTTCAACAAATTATATGCTGCTGGCCAATTTCGCAGCAAAATCCCCTGATATTGCACAATTTATTTCATTTGAACCAAATTAGTGTCAGCCTTAAAGTACGAAACTGAATTTGCGATAAGCTCAAGTTTACAACATCTAAATAGCATGCCAGTCCATCCAATCTCCATCCAATCGAAATTAGACGGACGCATAAATTAATTATAGTTATTCTCAGAAATTTTCACAAAGTGCATTGTAAATTTAATAACCACTGTTTGATATGATGGATCGATGACATTGGCTTTATCTCTACACAAAAAAAAACACTTTATTCGAATAAAATATTACAACGTAGTTATTGGACAATAAAAAGCTTATTCATTGTCTGTACAAATTAAATTGTGATTATTGACAGAATTATTATAAAAAATTACAAAATTAATAATAAAAACCACAGAGCACATCATGACTAAATATCATGCCTGAGAATATGTGTTCTTCTTATCTGTTGCCGCGAATCGGAAAGGTAAGAAATTTTAAATTGTTCATTCATAGTTTTGGAAAATGCATAATATTAGGAGCATGCCATGACGAAGAGGAATTCATAGTCATTTTTAGTCAAATATTAATTTTTCATATACAATTTCATATTTCTACACATTATGAAATGTGCATCACTTCATTTGAATACTCACATTTGGTTAGAGTGCGACAAGAAAATACTTAATTTATACTCGTATGTCCTTACACAAATTTGCAAAACAATTTGGTCTGGATCGCCATGGGAAAATACTAACGCGATGCCTGGAATTTCAAACTTATATTTCATTGCAACTAAGCACATACTAAGTGTGTTTTTTTTACCCCGCTAAAGTTAATTATAGCTTAATTTGTACGGGACAGCTAAGCGCTATTAAGTGGCATTTCAATTTCCCACTTAAATTCCGACTTGAGCAATGATAATGTTGCCACATGTTCGATTTCAAGAAAGTTATCTTAGATAAATTTTGTTCTTATTACTTGTGAATGAAAATGTTACCAAGGAGAGACTCAAAATCAGAAAATTGCAAAATGGCTGAAACATTTTAAGTTCCTTAAATTTATTTTATTTAATGGAAGACTACGTGTACTTTTATATCTCTAAATTTGAAGGATAGATTTTTATTTGCGATTGAAAACTAAATTGGAAATAAATTGTAGACAACTACGCGCGGTAAATGTTATACATATTGAACATGGTGGAATTATCTATCAGGTATAATCGTTTAAGCAGGTGATGTAAAGTTTTCCATGTCATTTTTCGTTTCACTTGTCAAAATCAAATGTATTTAGATTTTATACTTGTTTGTATTCTTTTATTGTTGGTATATACCGGGTTTTTCACTAAGAGCGCTACCAAAGTTTTTTTAAATAAAACAAAACCGGTTTTAGATACCAATGAAATTCTTTATTCCTGTGAAAGTACGTTCGATGTCATTATGTATGGAACCCGATTTCTTTTGCATGGCCACCACGGGCACGCTTGCAGAAGTCCAGACGCTGAACCCAATTTTCGACGGTTTTCAAGCATAAATCGGCCGATACTGCTGCAATTTCACGTTCGATATTCGTACGAAGTTCATTAATCGTCGCTGGCTTGTTGGCATAGACCATAGACTTGACGTAGGCCCACAGGAAATAATCTAACGGCGTCAAAACGCACGACCGAGGCGGCCAATCGAGTGGAACATTTCGTGAGATAACACGTTCACCAAACTTGGTTTCCAATAAATAAACTGATAAATAATAAATTGATTGTGTTATCCAATTGGAGCCAAAAATATTCGGTTATCATTGAACGGTAGCGATTCGCATTCACAGTAATGTGCCGGTCTTATTCATCACAGAAGAAGTACGGCCCAATGACGCCGCCGGCCCATAGACCGCACCAAACCGTAATTTTTTCGGGATGCAATGATGACTCATGGATTACGTGTGGATTGCTGTCTGACCAATAACGCATATTTTGCTTATTGACACAGCCATTCAGCCAGAAATGAGCCGACCATAAATTGGACGTAGCGCTCTTAAAGTCGAGGCCACTGACTCCAAATTTCGGTAGTAAATTTTAATAATTTCGACTCGTTGTTGGCTCGTATACCTTTCCATGATGAAATGGCAAACCTTACTGAAGAGAAATGTCAAAAGAGCGGGCTAAAATATGGCGTCGTTTCGATTTACTTTTGTAGCGTCTCTGTTGAAAACCCCGTTATTTGTGTAGAGTTTGACAACTGAAACGAATGAACGAAAATAAAATAACCGTTGTTGCTGCTTACAACTACAACAACATGTGCTGCTACCATGTATTTATTGGCACGTGTTGCCATATCGATTTTTTTTTTCACCCATTACAGCAAATGTTGTCACATTTCGTGGTATTAAGTGTAGATCGTTTTATTTGGAAAGTCGTAAGTGGCGACAGCTTAATGGAATAAAAAAACAGCCTTACTGGTTGAGTTTAGAAAACAGCTTATATACACTGTATATCTAGAAAATACTATAAATAATTTCCTTCAAACCCTTAAATACTGAAACATCTGTTGGTCGGATGCAAATATAATGTGTTTGTGGCTTGTCGCCAATATAGTATAATTATGTCCAAACTAGAGTAACGATTCAATTAATCATTATTCGGTTAATCGATTAAACGTGTTATAAAATTATATGAACATTTTAATAATTAATTTTTCGATTAACGATTAACTCGAAGAAATCAGTGCGATTAATCGATTAATAAAATATAAATACGTATTTATGGCAAGCAGTCCGTCTTGAAATACTCCTACAATGTGGCAACTTATATGACAACTCTTTGCGAACAAATTTCATAATTTTACACACATTTCGAACAGGTTCGAAAGTAGCGTCGCACAGTGCTTTGGCCCATAGACATTAATCAAAAAAAATGTCTCAAAATTGGTTCATTAAAGTGGGTCACTTTGTATGAGGGGTAGCAAAATGTCTGGTCCACTATGTACCTACAATAAAGCTAATAGTCAGGAAATTACGTTTTGCAAAATTTGGTCAAAATTAATCAATCCAATAGGGTGTTATTGTGTGAAATAGTTTCAGAGCCCACCCTACCCTTTTTTTGGGTCCAAACTTTGAGATTTTCTTAATTTCGGATTGGAACCAAAAGTCACAAATTTTCATGTTGCTGCAACTACGATTTGAGAATTGTACCTATATAAATTTTATATAACGAAGTTTATTTTGTTACATTTTGCTTTAATAAATGTGCCTAGTACAATGTTTGAACACTGTTTTCTTTTTATATGTTTTATTTTATTCGAATAATCGAATAATTTGATTGTGTGTTGTTCGGTTAATTGTCAGATTGAAATCTACGATTAACGATTAACCGATTAATCAAATAACCCCATTACATGGGTACCCTAGTCCAAACACATTGTTGTAGCTATTCAATATTATATGCTGGAGACTGAATGGGACGTAATAAATGTTGTTGTGGCCCAAATGTGGTTTGTTTGTTGATAACTGCTGAAAACAAAAACGTAACAGTCAACAAAGAAAAAATAAAGCAACTGAAAACAATGGAATTCATGAAAATAATGGTTGCAAACGTATACGTGGGCAATATGTTTCTCGGGCCGTTCTTTCAGAGTGTGCTGGTATTTCTCATAACTTCGAATTCAGTCTTCCAATTTGTGGGGAAAATGTTTGACCTTTCGTAAATATACAAGTTTTACAAGTTATAAGAGACTTTTGTGCTTGAAGGAGAACCCTTACTATAGTCAGCTGATACTGATAATATTAATTTTTTTTTGAAATATATATTTTTTAATTTTTACATGCTGAAACCCCCATGACTGTAATACATTCTCCCACATACATGATGTTCCTGCAGAACACTCTCCTACTATTTATATATTTGCAAGTCTAAAACTCACTTATACTTAAGAGCAAACATTGATATGTTTGCGTTCAAACATGCCTGCTTTTGCGTGCAACCACATGCGTGCTTCAGTCCGAACTAGAGGTTGGCACGGGCCGTGCTTTTTCCTCTGCCACGATGTGCCACGTAAAAAAATGTCGTGCGTGTTAAGTGCGTGCAATTCGAGAGTACTCTGGAACGAAAGAATGACTTCAAAATTAAACACAGGTAAATATAGGGGAATTATTCGGTATCGCTTTATCACACACAACTAGACCAAAAAATTTTGTCTTTTCTGGTTAACTTTTGCCCGTGATTGGCAATGTTATCAATAAGTGCATCTCTGTAAGCTGCAGCTCTTCCTGTCTGTGAATATTATAACCGTCTTAGAATTCAACCGTAACAATTCGATTCACGCAATGAGCCAAGGAATACGCTGATGAAATCTGTCCAGTCGTGACTGAACCACCCTGTATAATGAATTAGCCAAGATGTTTTTCTGAAGAATCGCGGGCTAGAATGAAGCCTTTTAAATATAAAAAAAGATTAGATGTGCAACAAATGAGTTTAGAACTAAATGTAATATAACCACATACAACTAATTCAATTCGTCTGTACGTGACGGTGGAATGCTCCAATAAATTGAATACTCCTATCTTGTTACAACAAAAAAGAAGCAAATTCTATCTACAACCAGCTGATGCAAAAGTTCATCGACACAATGCAAATATGCAATGCAGCAATGAACAGTTTCGTACAACTGCCAGTTTCGTCGTAGGTGCAATGAATTTTTACGATGAAGACTTGCTACCTACACATGTATGCAGACTTTTTTGGCATTCCAAGAGCGTATCAGGCACCAGGCTAATATTCTCATGTGTTAAGTCGAATTGAAACTAATTATTTCTTTAAGTGTCTGAGAAAAGTAACTGTGTCGAAAGCAGGAGTTATTGCAATCTATTTATATAATTAGGTTTATACAGTTATTTTTACAGTTAGGTCAGTGTTGGGATTTTTTAATTCGCATTACTTTATCTAATGCAGACATGTGCAAACTGACACAAACGCATTTCAAATCAGTTTTACGAATTTTGCGACTGTGTTAAGTTGAACGGAGCAAGCAGAACAAAAGCAGAGAAAACAAAAGTAGTACACTGAGTAAAAAATTAAAATTAAAAAAATTAAAAATTAAAACTAAATCTTAAAAAAAAAATCAAATATCAACATCTCCAATGATTATTTCCATTTATGATTTTTGCCATTTACAAACATAAAAATTTCTTTATATTCGTCCATGGCAATTAAAATTTATTTTTTAAGTGTAGTGTGAATGCAGAACAGCAACTGACTTTGAATCGGTAAACAAGCAGCAAGCTTTCGGACATGTTGGTGTGAAAAAACGATCAAGCTACTATCGGTGTGAAAACACGATGACTCAAAAGAGTACTAGCTGCACATCTATGATCTAATGCAAATGCAAGAGACTTAACATTGTTCGCAATAACACTTAACAAATTTTAAATTTCCATTTGCTATGGCAACGTAAGTGCAGGTTGCACAAGCGGATGCCAATTGTAATGAAGTATGGGAATGAATTTAATTACTTTAAATGAGTTTGACTGCTGGGACATGGGACTGTCCGCGGAGGTGGAAAGTTTTGATAGCCATTCACTTGGGAGTGGCCAGAAATGATTCCTTCATTGGGCAGTCCAAGCAGCTCACTACTTCCACGCAGTATGTCCTGGGCAATGGCTTTATCGGAAACCTCCATTAGCTAGTTAGAGTGAGAAGGCGAAAATAAATGAGCAGCCTGATTTGGTCATGCGATCACTGATGTGGCTCAGGCTTAGTAGGTGACTGATGTCACTGAAGCTCATCAAGCTATCGGGCATATTCTTTTGTCCTTAAGAAGGTGAATGAGACAAACATATGGGCCAACGGCGGATGAAAAAACCAAAAGAAGAAAATCCAGGTTCGACAAATTGCATCCTGGTCAGCGTCTGATCCATAATGGGCGGCTGCAATCAAATATACTGGCAGTAGGTAAAATGCAAAAACCCGGTGGACTGGGTTTGCCTCCCGCCATCGTTCATAATGGCAGTGAAAATACAAGAACGAAAAATAAAACATAAACAACCCCTATTTGTTGACGACCCCCGCAAACGTTATAAGGACCACGATTTACGGATATTCACCTGGAATGTGAGAACTCTATATAGATCCGGTGCAAGTATCCATCTGGCAGATGTCCTCCAAAGTTATAGGGCTGACATTACCGCTATCCAGGAAATGCGATGGACAGGACATGGCTGCACAAGAAAAAGAAACTGTGATATATAACGGGGGTTTCAATAAGAGCGCTACAAAAGTTTTTTTAAACAACATGTTCTCCAAGTCCATATTATCCAATTGGGGCCAAAAATATTCGGTTATCATTGAACGGTAGCGATTCGCATTCACAGTAATGTGCCGGTCTTGATCATCACGGAAGAAGTACGGCCCAACGACGCCACCGGCCCATAAACCGCACCAAACCGTAATTTTTTCGGGATGCAATGATGACTCATGGATTACGTGTGGATTGCTGTCTGACCAATAACGCATATTTTGCTTATTGACGAATCCATTCAGCCAGAAATGAGCCTCATCGCTGAAGATGATTTTCCGATGAAAATCCGAATCGTAGCGCTCTTAAAGTTGAGGCCACTGACTCCAAATTTCGGTAGTAAATTTTAATAATTTCGACTCGTTATTGGCTCGTATATATTTCCATGATGGAATGGCAAACCTTACTGAAGAGAAATGTCAAAAGAGCGGGAAAAAATATGGCGTCGGTTGCTGTCCCTATCGATTTACTTTTGTAGCGTCTCTGTTGAAAAACCCTTTAGAACCATCTAATAACAAAATCTAAAGATTTAGCCGACCCTTTTTACATTTTTCTGCTGCTCTATTTTCTCCCTTCTTGGTTGCCTCCCACTTTTTGATTTCAATGGGATTCAACGTCACCAAACGCCACAATTCTGTACCACGCGATTATCACTATGTGGTGCTAAACAAACAATTTCATTAAATGTCCACAAATAGTCCACCGCACCGATCTTCTCACTAAAGGCTCCGATCTTCTCAGACTAAAGGGTTCACGTTGTTGCATTTTGAAGTTTCTTTCCTCAAAACTGTCTCTCACTTTGATAGTACACATATATACGAATGGCAAACGCAAAATGTACTTCACCTCATACTTAATTTACCGATCAAGTGCGTTTGCTCTACGATGAATGATTGACGACTGAATGCATGCAACTAAATGCTACAGATCCATCAAAGTAAGAAACACTCGCATCATCTGCAATTTACACACGCATTCATGAATATTTATGAGTCACTGACTGAAGATATGGGACAACAAAATTCTGTTCTACACTTACAACTTAGTCTGTGAATAATCTCTCTTTGTCCCTCTTTTATTTAATTTTTGAAGAAAATAGTGCATCAAACACAGCTGTATTTGAGCCAAATACACATTAATATTTGGATCACAAATACATACATTATAACGTATTAATCATTAAGTATCCACCACGTAATATGGAAATGCAATAACAATGTGTTTCGACGCAAGTATACTATAATTGCGACAAGTACCAACACACGCTATATTTGCAAACAAAGAATAAGGAAATACTCGCTGTTTCAGCGTTTATAGATGATGACATTCTAGGGAAATATATGCCAAGCTAAAAATTGTCTCGTCGTTCCCCGAAATTACGTAGTATAATAAAACAATAATAATCTTCATCAAGTCAATTTGCTTATTTCACTGTATTTGGGGGCCTTTCCCCTAACTGGTGACTAGTGATGAATCATGATCATCATCGTCATCATCATTACAGTCGTGGTATCATTCAACTGCGTCGGACGGTGTAATTTGCCAGAAGCGCATGTCTGTCTAGACATCAGATATTATCACATGAATGAAGTGCCATTGTTTTTCATTTTTGTTTTTTATTTAAATGATTCCTACTTATATTATATATTGTTGTTTTTGGTTGATTGTGTCAATTGCAAATTTTACATTTTAAATATTTGAAATGTGTCATTTATTGCCGTCTGAGGGGTTGGATTGCTGGGCTGATTAGTCTGGTGAGGTTAAATGCAATTAGCAGAACGATGCCCCTTTCAAATAAAGGGGGAAATTTGAATTGTCGAGGCGATATACTCGTGTAGAAAGACTTGTACTATTGGAAAACTTTGCATTCTTTGTCCGAAATATTTCAGTGCCTCGCAAAATGATAATTCTGTTCTAGTTTTTATCAATTTTATTTAACTGGTTTTCCAATATGTCAAGTTGTCAAGTACTTTTTTTTTAAATAAAACTCAAACCATTTGAGATATTTCCTAAACTTTATGATCGACTTGAAATACAATCAAACCATTTATGAATGGAACTCGACTTCGTTCATATGACCACCGCGGGCACGTCGGCAGCGGTCGATTCGTTAGGCCCAATTTTTGATGGCTCGGTCGCACATTTCGGCCGTAACGGCTGCTATTTCGCGTTCAATGTTGACTCTGAGTTCTTCCAACGTCGTCGGCTTGTCGGCATAGACCAATGATTTGACGTAGCCCCAAAGAACAAAGTCTAGAGGCATTAAATCGCACGAACGAGGCGGCCAATTGACTGGTCCATTTCTTGAGATAACACGCTCACCAAATTTACACAGAAAACTTTTTTCACAAAAATCGTGGTTGAATTCACAAAAACACCGTAAATATAGAGTTTACAGTCAGCTTTTGTGAAATTCACAAAATCTGTAAATTTTCCTTTTTTTTTGTGAAAGACACAAAATAATTTTGTGAAACCCACAGAAAATTTGTTATGAATTTCATAAAAAATATTTTAAAAAACAAAATATTTGGTTATGAAAATCACAAAGACACCGTCATATTCAGAATTGTGATTTGTGAATTTTATGGAGCATTTTGTTTATTTTAAAGAGGTAGTTTTGTGAATTTCAGAGAATTGTGTGTCCGCCTGAAAAGTACCTATACACTTAAAAGAATTATTGTACCAAAATGCAGTTTTTTTTTGGTACAATAATGTTAGCATAAACTCCTGAAAACAAATAAATAAAACATGTTTTTTTTTTTAGTTTTTGTAATGAATATACACTTTAATTAAAACAGAAAGCCAATAAATTGTGAATTAAATTAAAAATAGTTCAATTAAAAAGAGCATTGAATTCAGAAATATTTTGTAATTTTTTGTAATAAAATAATTAACAAATAATTAGAGTATAAAACCAAAAAATTTAAATTAAATTAAACAAAATTCATAATAAAAATCTTATACTATTTCATTAACTGTTATACATTGATTTATTATTAAATTTTAATTGGGAGAGGATTGATTTAAGTTTTGGTTAAGTTCATTGCATAAACTGTTTATTATCGGAAACTCCTTTTCAATTTTAGTACTGATTTTAAATAAATATTTTTGAATAAAAGCCCCAAGGTAACGGATATTCTAAATGGAATACATGAAAAGTTTTGAAACAAGTGCTTATGGCTTCTAATAGTGAAAAACACTTATATCTAACCTCATCAAAGTAAAGAAATACATTTTTTATATTCAGTATACTTCCTTCAATTCAAACTAATGGCTGTATTGGTTGCTTCTTTTCCTTAATCTTCAACAATTTTGTTTCTATATCAGCAGGGGTTTCACCGCAGAAAAAAAATGAATTTCTTGAATCCTCAATTGAAGGCATATAACACTGTCGTTTGTTGTCTTCTTTTGATAAGATGTAAGATTTTGGAACCAGCACACCATGCAAAATGAATATTAGGGCAGCATATTTGATATCTGTTAAAATAAAAATTTACAAGTTCTTATAAGATTTGCAACTTTTGATGGACGGCATAATTACTTACTTTCAGATTGAGTTGGATCTTTCATGGCATCGAAATACGGCTTTGAAGCCTCATGGCTTTTAATTTTTAGCTCGAAAATGCGTACAAATTTAGGATAACTGGCAATGAAAATTTCATTAAAGCAGCTGGGAAGAATCTGTGGGAACTTCGCACAAAAATCTATA
Organism: Phaonia tiefii; assembly: GCA_963931995.1. Lineage (NCBI taxonomy): Eukaryota > Metazoa > Arthropoda > Insecta > Diptera > Muscidae > Phaonia > Phaonia tiefii. Next base: position 149,621,207 of record OZ008369.1, on the reverse strand, counting down.
TCTATTCATTTATATTGTGGCCATTTTAATAACATAGAATTTGTATATTTGGAGTCAGTCATAGTCTCCATACGATGTTTTGCTGTAATACTCCAGTGGTGTTCAAGATCAGGCCAAGAACAGTTATCGTTTTTTAAAATAGCTAAGTTTTCAGAAACATCAACTGTTGGGTTCAGTTCTTTTTCCACCCTCTGGTTCGTAAAAGTAGATTCTTTTCTTGTTTGCTGTATTTTTAAGTCGCTGCCGTAAATGAGACGCTGTCATTAATTTTAATGTAGTTTCATCAATTCCAGAATCTAAATATAATTTTAATTTATATGTATGTTTTTCTATTTAAAAAAAGGGTGTATGTACTTACCAGAAAACAAATCTTTTAACTGATATTTTTCACTAATTATTTTATCAATTGCTTGGAAAAAACTTTCGCACATGTTGCTCTTGACAATTATAAAAACCGATTGACGCACTCGTTGTGCATCGTTTTTATTTCGCTCGCATTTTTTAAAAACTCACAATGAGGATTGTGAACAACCCAAAAATAATGTGTATAACATAGTTTCTGTTGTTGTTGCTCACAAAAAAATTATGTAAACCATGGTTTGTTTTGTGCATTCTACAAAAACTACCTGCAATTCGTTTGTGAACTACACAAAAATTTTGTAAAATTCAAAAATTGCAAAATTTCTGAATTTTGTGAGTTTAATTGAGGATAATTGCTTATTATTTGTGTAATTCTTAGTGATTGTTTGTGAATTTCACAGTTTCTTATTTTCTATTCTTATTTTCTATTAACAAAAATATTATGAAATCCACAGAATTTTTATGATGATCACAAAATTTGTGTTATAATCACAATTTTTTTCTTTTACATTAACAAATGTGTAATTATGAAATTCACAAAACGAGTTTTTGTGAAATTCACATAGAACCACTATGAAAAATTTTTTCTGTGTACTCTTCAATAAATCGATTGTAACGTGTGCTGTGTGGCTTGTGGCACCGTCCTGTCGAAACCACATGTCGTTCAAGTACATGTTTTCCAATTCGGGCCAACAATAATCGGTAATCATGGCGCGATAACGATCGCCATTCACAGTAACGTGACGATCGTTATTGTCGACGAAAAAATATGGCCCAATGACGCCGCCGGCATGCAAACCGCACCAAACAGTTATTTTTTGAGAATGAAGTGGTGATTCATGAGTCACATGTGGATTTTCACCACACCAATAACGCATATTTTGCTTATTGACGAACCCATTGAGCCAAAAATATGCTGCGTCACTGAAGATGATTTTACGATGAAATTCATCATCTTGGCGCATCTTCTCCAGAGCCCAATCGGAGAACGTACGTCGCGTCAAATGGTCCACCGGCCTCAATTCTTGAGTCAGCTTAATCTTGTATGGGTGTAATCGAATATCTTTACGCAATATCCGCCATAAAGCGATCTTGGCGATGCCCAGTTCTTGAGAACGCCGCAGTATCGACTGATTTGGATCGTTTGCTACGGACGCCTGAACGGCAGCGATATTTTCGTCACTTCGACCAACCCGTTGACTCACTGGCAGGGCAGTATCGCACAATGAATATGTAGACTCAAACTTTTGCACTAAACTGGTTATTGCTTGTCTACTAGGGCGAGAATAACGACCGAAAATTTGAGTTAACGCTCTTAACGTTGCGGTCACCGACTAGGAATTTCGGTAGTAAATTTTTATAATTTACATACGTTGTTCGTTCGTGTACTTTACCATGATGGAAATGTTGAGTTTACTGGAAAAAAGGGACGTGATTAGTGAAATAGTGCGTTCACAAATTAAATTCAAACTTGTCAAGTATGTATTTAGATGATGGTGTGCATGGAAGTGGTCAAATTTGTCAAATTGAATTTAAAGCTGTCAAGTACCTATTGAAAAAAATTTACAAAAATAATTAAATTATCTATATTTGCGGAAAACATTTTGTTCATTATCACCATTATTCTCATCATTATCATTATTTTAAACCAAATCTACAAATATTTAATATCTCTCAAAAACGAACAAATTGTTACTTGAAGTTTGCGATGTCTGGCCCAATAATGAAAAAACAAATGTGACCTGCTCCACGAAAAAGGACCTCTGCGCCGAAAAAAATTCTTATAGGAAAAAAGCGCTTTTTCAAATGCCGCAAACCGAAAGTCTCTATGTCTTTTAGTTTTTTTACAAATCACCTGTAAAGATGAAGCACCTAAAGAGATGAAATTTAAAAAAAGTTCAATATGAAAGGTACAAAATTACAAAAATATCAAAATTTTACTCTTTTTTACTTCTAACACGCTTTTTTGGTGGTTCTTCTGTATTTTGCTGCTTTTCACCTTTGTCTGATCAGGTTGAAGGAAGAGCTGCATAACCATGCGCAAAGTACGGAAAAACGAAGCGCTTTTTTTAAACGCGTTTTTCTCTATAACTTCTTTTCGACGCAGAGGTCCCTTTTCGTGGAGCAAGTCACAAATGCAGATGATTGAAACTGATTTAATTGGTTTTAAAATTATTCTCTACTAGCAAACCCGCCAGACTTCATCCTGAGTAACGTCAGTGATAACGTAGCATTCTACTCGTGGGAGAATTTTCAAAATCAGATGAGCAGTTTAGATACAAACTAACAAACTCACAAACATTTCCTCTTTATAAATGCTAGTATAAATACAGAAGTATAGATATAGATTATTATTCTCAATGAAGATCAATACACTTTTGCATGCGTTTGAACCAATTTTCTAAGCACCATTGCCACTCCGAATGAGTTGGCTCCGAAACTTGCGATTTAAACTCATCTACAAATTCTTCAGGTGTCAAAAAACGTTGCCAACGCAATTTGTCTTCAATGTGCGGTATTAAAAAGAAATCATCAGGTGCCAAATCGGGGCTGTAATGCTGATAACCCATCTAGCCAATGATTTTGCTACGAACATTTTCACGAGTTCATTCCATTTTTTGAGCTAAATGCTTGCACCTAAAAAAAAATTGTTTGCCATTACATTGGTGAGAGCTTCTCACAACCAGTGAGTTGTGTGCTTTCCAGTTTTTACACTCAAGGATTGGGATTTTCCGTTTTACACCGGTTCCGAATGGTATTTTGAGAAGGTTTTCATGGCTAAGTACTCGATAATGTCGCAATCACTAAACAAGCTGACCGCCGTCGTGAGATATATAAGGTGGCCAGAGCTAGTGACTTGTAAATTGATTTAGACATAATCGAAAATCGATTATGGGTCATGAAAAGCGATTATTTTCGAATCGATTTTGTAAATTGTAAAAATTACTGAAATCGAGTTTTGGTCCCGCTTAATCGACTACTTTTAGAAGAAGCAAAATTAAAGTATGGCTGGTATTGACATTTATTTTAATATGACATTGTTTTTGACATTATTAGGTAGCTTAGTAAAATTTTTGACATCTCTTTTTCGTTAGAGTCTAAACATAATCAAACACGCTACAGACGACGACGTTTTTTCTACATAGGTTTCTTATGGCAGGGAAAAAACGTGACGGAATTCCGCTGCGGCTGACGACTCGCCGCTAGAATAGAATCTTTTCTAATTTCTTGGCGGCGCTCTCACGAAATCCCTCAATTGAGAGAATGAAGTTGCCACATGTTCAAGAAATTCATAAGAGAAACCAACACATATATATACGATGGTAAGTACTTGTGAATGCAAAAGAAAATTAAAGAAAGGGTTAAAAATAATTTATTGTTAAACACAATACAATAAAAGTGAATACATTTTTAAAAACAGTACAAACAATTTTATTCCTATACAACTATAATATTATTTTCAAACAAATTCCAGAAAAGAGCCGCAAAAATTTACGACGCAGAGAGAAAAAATCAACCGAAGTCACCAGACGCTCTCTCTCCCATTTCGTTTAGACGCTAGAGATATTTCCCGTCGTCTTCTGAAGCGTGTCTGGTTCTGTTTGGACTCTTACAAATGTAATTTAACTCAATCTGTGCGGTTTGCTTAATCGATTTCACATCTCGATTAGTCGATTAAAAACCACCATTGAAAATAGTTGCTCGATTTTCAGCTTCACTAGTCAAAGCAGGGATCGAACCCACGTTCTTATGTACAGGGGCCGCGAACACTAACTATTGCACCACCGCACAGTGGTCGATTTATGTTCGCTAGCTGGGCAAAAATATTAAATACAAGTCTTTTTGATTTTTGATGTGTTAACATCTACAGGCGCGGGTACGGCCCAAATTCAGAAAGTGAATACATCCAAACACAGTTTGTCCGACTGCGATCACACAGATAGTCAGACTGCGATCACACAGATTGTCCGACTGTGATCACACAGATTGTTTGGCGTTAAACTCCTCCGAAATGGCTGGACCGATTTGTATGAAATTTTGTGTGCATATCGGGTAGGTCTCAGAATCGGCCAACATCTATTTTTCATACCCCTAAACGAAAAATGTGACCCACCCGTATATAGAACACAGTTTTGTCCAACTGTGAAACACAGATTGCCAGACTGCGAAAAGAAAACACATACTGTTGTAGCGGCTGTGAATAGTTCTGTAGTCACAAGGCATAACAGCATATGTCAATTTTTGAAACTTTTTAGGAGAGCGTTTTAGGGGTTCAAATTTCATTTATAATGTAATGATTGATCGAGATTTGCTAATAAATCTTTTGCAATATCTTGTGAACTACAAATTGGATTATCCATATTTGGATTACATAGTGTGTAGTACGATATGTACAGCTCAATTCTCGAAAAATTGCATTTGAGCATAACTAGAGTTATGCTGTTATTCCTTGTTACCACAGAGTTGTATTGTGTGCGTGCGAAGCACTCTTAGAGCAAAGAGAATAATGACATATTATACGCCGTCCGTCATACAGACATACCCTGACGATTCTACCCAAAGGGTAGCGAAATATCGAAGAATAAAATTGATTAAAAATGCGACCAAACGCTCGAACAATTTAATTTTTGAATTAATCGTATTAAGTAGAATGCAATTCGTTTGCGTTAAACGAACAATTTGTTTGTCGTAACCATTTTTATTGATCCAGGATAATTTTCATTGATTCGGCCTTTTAGCTGGTACTTTTTTTTATCTCTAATAGAGATACAGTTTTTTAAAATAAGTTTTGCAAAATGAATCCTAATGATTCCGGATAAAATGGAGTTCCATCGTGCTCTAAGTTCAACTGTATCAGGGATGATTTTTCATAATTCGGCCTTTTTACTGGTACTATTCTACTTTATAATTTAAGCTCAAAACCATTCTACTATATCTCTATTAATAGCCATACAGTTTTTAAAAAGAAATTTTGAAGAATGCATCCTAACGATACCGGCCAAACCGTATAGCTATTTCCGATCTTGCGATAGATCTTCATCAACCGTTGTTTGAAATTATGCTATTGAAAAATGCAGTAAACTAAATGCAATAGAAAACTCATTTTAATTGAGAATTTCCTACTACGCAAGTGTTCGAAAAATATAGCAAGCAAAACACAAAAGAAAACAGTTGTAAAAAAATCCAATGAGTGTTCGAACTCAGGGGCGATGTGTTAATACCTTTTTGTTACACGATACCTGTTCGATTTCTATGAACACATTAGTAAATATTACACTGGAAAATAAACAACAGCGTTCAATCACATGGCGACGTTACATTTAAATAATATTAATACTTAAAATTATTTAAAGACCAGTGCAAGCACGTGTGTCATTATCAAATAGAATGCAAAGCAACAGACACATGTATATTATATATATATATTATACATACATTGTTATGTTCGTACATACGCTGCAGAAGTTCACACAATTTTCGTTGCTCTCTTGCTATCTACTCTTTATAAACGTATAACCACGTCATTATTCTCTTTGCTCTGAGACACTAGACAACTGTTCACTGCCGCTACATCAGTGTGTTTTTTTTGCTGTCCGACAGTCTGTGTTTCGCAGTCGGACAAATCTGTGTTCTACATACATATATAGGGGTGGGTCACATATTGACCATGGTAGAATAATCTATCAGGTATAATCGTTTAAGAAGGTGCAGAAATATTTTCCATGTCGTTTTTCGTTTTACTTGCCAAAATTATGTGTATTTCGTTTTTATACTTTTTGTATTCTTGTATTGTTGATATATATTTGTGTAGAGTTTGTCAATTGAAACGAATGAACGAAAATAAAATGTCTGTTGTTACTGCTTATAATTACAACAACATCTGTTGCTACCATGTATTTGTTGGCACTGGTTACAAACGTGTTGCCATATCGCATTTTTTTCACCCATTACAGAAAATGTTGCCACATTCCGTAATATTAAGTTTGGATCGTTTTATTTGCAAAGTCGTAAGTGGCGATAGCTTAATGGAATAAAAAAACAGCCTTCATGTATCGTTTGTTGTAGTCGTTTTTCAGTACTTGTAAACGATTTTTATGTATTTATCACAAATAACTGTGAAGTTTGCATCAACAAATGTTCGTTTGTCGTAATTCCATTCCACAATCGTAGTTTATTTATCTAGGTTTTCGTTTGGGCGTAACGAAATTTTTTTATTAGCGTAGACACATGTCTGCCTATTAGTGTCCAGTTATCATGGTTCTTAGAGTGTGAATCAGGATTTTCGAATAACGCGATTTTGCAATTTGTTCCTCCAAATAATTCGCATATTTGAGAGCATTGGTTTTAAGCATGACCCTACATGTAGGAAGGGACATACCCATAGGATCCAAATCCAGTGGAATAGGTAACGTAGCTCCTAATATCGCCAGCTAATGGCCCCTGTCGTTCCTCAGCCACCTTTTGAAAAAGGGATATTGAACTACTTAGCCATTTTATTTAGAGTAAGCAATATTTTTCAGTTCAGTTCAGCCATAGAGTAACACTTAAGAGTTTCCATCACTCTCTTCGATGCCTCTTCATGACGACGAGGTAGTAGGCCATTCCATTGAGTTTTATTTGCTTGCTGCTGTATTTTTCTCACAGAGTAATACTTAAGAGTCTCCATTACTCTCTTCGATGCCTATTCATGACGACGAGGTAGTAGGCCATTTCAAATAGTTTTATTTGCTGCTGTATTTTACCAATTCTACACTTTCGTTGAACATAAAACGGACAGAAATGAAAAGGGAAGGCGTATTTTCGTTCAATGCAAACAACATAAAACATAATTTAGCTGCCACTAGTGTCAGTAAACACTATTTAAAATTAGTTGCTGTCTTCTTTGCTCTCTCATTCTCCATCATCGGCCTAGTATCTTTTCGATCAGCTGTGCTATAGAATCCCCCTGGTGAACTTGTGTAGCGTATAAACGAACAGAACAATGTTTGTATGTACATTTGACTGTTGCTTTGCATTCTCCTTGTTTTTTGTGGGTATAAAATAAAATGTATTAAGCAAAAAAATAATAACACTTGTCTTTAAATATTTTTAATTGTTATTAAGTATTAATATTATTTAAATGAAACGTCATCATATGATTGAACGCCTTTTTTTATTATCGTGAAAGCTAAGTCAAATAAAATGTGGGTGCGGAGCACTCCCAGAGGAAATAGAATAATGACGTATTATACGTATACTAGCTGACCCGGCAGACGTTGTCCTGCAAATTTTGTTCAAATACCGTTAGCAGGAGCAGAAATAATGGATTTTTAATTTGTGATCTGTATGGGAGGTACTCCGCCCCTGTGTTCAATTGGACCGAATAGTAAATCTACACCACCCAGGGCGCCACCCAAAAGCATACAAAACAATTTATTCAAATCGGTCCACACGTGCAGTAGAATTATATATATAAAGATAAAAGTGAGATAGCAAGAGAGCAACGAAAATTGTGTGAACTTCTCTAGCGTAGGTACGAACATAACAATGTATGTGTGTACATGTGTCAGTTGTTTGCATTCTCTTTGTTTTTTGTGGGAATAAAACAAAAAGTATTGAGCAAGAAAATAATGACACATGTGCTTGCACTGGGCTTTAAATAATTTTAAGTATTAATATTATTTAAATGTGACGTCATCATAGGATTGAACACTGGTTTTTATTTTCCAATGTAACATTTACTAATGTGTTCATAGAAATCGAAAAGGTACCGTGTAACAAAAATGTATTAACACATCGCCCGTGAGTTCGAACACTCATTGGAATTTTTTAATGCAAGTTTATTTATTTATTATAGTATTATAATATCTAATGCTTCAGGAGGTAGGCATTAACATTTTTGTAAATGTAAGTTCTAGTCGAAGTTCTCATCGTAACTTAAACTACATATTTCCGTTTTCGAGCGATTTTTTATATGAGCTAATATTTTGTATTTGCCAAAGGGTGTCTTTTTAGGTGTATGAGAACTTAAAACGGTAATAACGGGTCCGCCATCTAACGTTTCTTTTTTCAACTAGTGCTTATTTCGTGAATGGTAACACTTAGCTCATGTCTGATTTGACAGATAATTATTTTTATCCTTCCGCTGAACGAGTATGGTTGTGTATACGCTTGAACAACGCTGGGAATCGCGACTTACAGAAGATGCCGATTTTGCCAAAAAAAATCAACTTTTCAGATGAACCTCATTTTGATCTTGGCGGGTATGTAAACAAGCAAAATTGTCGCATTTGGGGCACAGAAAACCCGCATGCATACATTGAAAAGCCGATGCACCCAAGACATGGGGGGATATATGTTCAAACTTTGAAGGCCCGTAATTCGGGAAGTATGGGTTTCCCCAGAAAAAAAATTCGTTTTTACTCTGGATGATAAGGTCTATGGAGTGATGATAATTTGGACGCGATACGAGAGTGGCCCTTGAACTTAACTTTAGCCCCGAAAGGTCTATAACTTTCTTGTTTTTTGCTCTATGGACATGCGGAAAGCTGTAAAATGTTCATAAAAGACGTAGCCTTCACATATATTTTTTTCGGATTTTCGAAGGATGGGTCTTTTTTGCTACACAAAGTTTTTTGAGAAAAAACGTAATTTTTTCAAAAAAATTTTAAAATCAATTTTTGTTTTTCAGTTTTTTTTTAAAACCAATTCTGTTCTGAATATGACTGAGATATATCAAAATTTTAAGTTAAGCCGTTTTCGAGTTATCATCAAAAGGAAAATATGTGGAAAGCGTGGTTTTTGGTCAATAAACGCCACAAAAAAAATCGAAATAACATCAAATTTTGGGAAAAACTTTCTCTTATGACCAAATTTTTCTCTTTCCACCAAATTTCATCGAAATCAAAGACATGTCACTTCCAAAAGTAACTTTTTTTAGCTGGACCCCCCCCCCCCCATATGTACTAAGGTACTGACTGAATCGAGACTGTTCTCATATTAATTACTGTTTCAAACATACTGGAGTCGAAATTACGAAAATCAGCCAAATCGTTTGCTCTGTGTACCATAAAATTGGAAAGGAAACACGTACATTTGACTTAAAATCGTTAATCCATACAATTTCCTTTACGGCGACACTAGCCAGCAAAAAAAAACGCTCAGATATTCGCATAAAATTGCTTAAATGTTTATCAACATTTGCAGCATATGCGTTGCAGTGCAGTGCAGCCTAAGAAGGGGCATCGTAGTATAGTTATTATATTCACGCAGTCGGGCTCCGGATGTTGCATGTTGGTCATACGGCAGAGCGTAGACACAGAGAGTATGGATGCATCTTAAGTGCAGCACCATCCCATACCGTGGTCAATGGCCAAATATCCAATTTTACTTTGTAAGTGCAAGAACGAAATCTGCCCTTTGCCTTTAGCTGCAATAAAATGCATAAAACTGGTATTTCGATGCAGTTCTTGGCGCTGTTCTCGTCATGGGTGTACAAGTTTTTTTTTTAATTTTCTTTTTGTTGGAACCGGTTAAGTTCTTGGGGACAGACGGTCCCATAGCTTCTTATGGACTTTATTTATAGCTGTCATTGTATTTCACTTGCAGCGTATCAAGGATATCGCGCTTGGGTTTCTCTTCCAAAGATGCGTTGGCTGCTGCATTTCTTTCTCTCGTTTCAGTTCGAAATTTATGTTTTATGCATTTCCCCATCTCTATGTGTTGGTTACTTGATTGGCTATGTGTGTGTGTGTGTTTGTTCTTTTTTTGAAAATAAAAGATTTGCGTCTAAATTTAGCTGCAATCTGCGGCCAGCCGTCATTGTCCATTTGGAGCAGAGGGCAATGGACCCATAAATATTGACTGCCAACCAAAGCGTGTCATGCTGTGGCTCCTCTGGTCAGTTGACTTAGATTGGTTGATGGCAGCCGCTGCTATGCCAAGCATCTGACCAGCTGAGCTGCTAAACAGTGGATGTTGTTGCGGAAAAATTGGTACGGATTGCTCATGCCGAAAAAGCCACAGTCTTTGCTTGATGCCTACACTGAGAAAAAATTAATCATCTGAATTCAGGTTAGGCTGAAAATGCAATGTAATGAAGACATCGATGTTGGTGGTACAAGGTTAGTGTGCGTGGCTCTTGTTCATGAGAACAGGTGTTAATTCATTAACCACCATATTTACAAGGGAATTATCCGCTTGGCTACGCTGCCTTAATTTCCATTGTTAGTGGCCTCCTTGCTACTATTATTGGAGGCTTCTTTGTCACAATCAATATCAATGAAATCACAGTTGCGGTTTATTAACACTTTTTTTCTAGTCTACATTCTAAACTCGACTGACTCTTCTTGTCGGTCGACTACTTACAAAATACTCCTTACAAATACTCTCTAATTTAAAGTCAGCTTTTGGATGTCGTACATATATGTATTGTATATGCTTATATGACTATATTGCTGTCGACGTCGGGCACCTCGCTTACTAACGGCGGAACTATAGAGTACATTGGCCATTAAAAAGCTTCTCGAAAAACCGTTCGGAATCAGTGTAAATCTATAGGCCTCAATCATTGAGAATAAAAGTAGAATGCGCGCATCTCACTGATTGTGTTATGCTCTCACCAGTCGCTTCATGGGATTTAATGGGAAACTACGTATTTATTTATAATGAATACCTTAATATGTCCAACGATTTGTGTCGTTGGTCCAATGAATATTTACTTTATGGCGATGAATTTATATGGATTTACAATTTATCACCATGACGTAACTATTCACTGAACAAGCGACAAAAATCATCGACTATATGAAACTGTTCGTTGAGTTAATGAATAATTGGCGTGGTGAATAATTAAAGCGAAATATTTTTATATTTCCCTAATTTGTGTGCATGACCCAACATAGAGAGAAAGATGATGATGCCAAAGACATATTGTATGAGCTCCTAGAGGAAACGTATGACAACTGCCCTGGCCATGACATAAAGATTGTACTAAGAGATTTTAATGCTAAAGTAAGCAGGGAGAATGTGTTTCATCCAACTATTGGCAATTTCAGTCTACATTCTGATAGTTCTGACAACGGTATGAGACTGATTGACTTTGCCGGGGCATAAAGACATCCACAAGGCTACTTGGGTATCCCCTGATCAAAGAACGATGAACCAAATTGACCACGTGGTAATAGATGGAAGGCACTCATCTAGTGTAATGGACGTACGAGTGATCAGAGGGGCAAACATTGGTAGCAGCAAAGGTTCGCATAAGATTAAGTAGAGCAAAAATCGTACGAAACCATACGCAGAGGAAGCTGGACATTGGAAAGTTGCAATTACCAGAGGTAGCCACAGCCTAGTCCAGGAAGCTCTCGCAACTTGTATCACAGAACCCACCCCCTCCCGATGGCAATCTTAAAGCGCTATGGAATCCCATTTCCGACTCTATAAAAACTGCCGCAACAACCGTACTTGGGCTTGAAAACCCGCTTCGCAGCAAACTATGGTACGATGAAGAGTGTCGCATTGCAAATGATAAAAACGCTGCACGCATGGAAACGCTTCAGTCAAATGCAACGCGAGCCGCGACTGAGCGGTATAGTAGGGAGAAAAGAAAGGAGGTAAACCGTCTCTTTAGGCGTAAGAAGCTGCAGTGGAGCAAGGGCGAGAGTGAGAAAATTGAATCATACAGAAGGAAGAACGAAGCCCGAAAATTCTACCAAAAAGCCACAAACGGAACTAAATGGACATGGTAGCTACAAGGACGGAAATCTCATCGCAGATGTGCAGAGCATGTTGGGAATATGGAGAGATCATTTCGCTGCACAATTTGTACCTGAGATATCCAATGACGAGACAATAGATCTCAATTTGGACGACGGCGTCGATTGCCCCCTCCTAACCAAGAAGAGTTCAGAACAGCTATTGCTCGGCTTAAGAACAACAAAGCCGCAGGAGCCGATGGATTACCGGCGGGTCAGTTCAAGGCTGGCGGCGATGAGCTGATAAGGTGCATGCCGTTTAGCAATTAGCAAAATTTGTTTCGATGAATGTATGCCCGGCGATTGGAGTCTCAGTGTACAATGACCCATAAACACTCCGGTTCACAAATTTAAAGGCTCTAAAAATTCCGTATTCAGCAGCCTGTATCTTTTGCAATTTGTAACCGATTGAAGAATTTTAAAATGGAAATGGCAGCTAGACATCCTGAGATATAAAAACAATCATGTCAATAGTGGTTTCTTAACTAAAGAACTTTGTTTGAGCAATTTATAAAAAAAGTCCAAAAATGTGCTATTTTTTGGTTCATTTGCTCAGCCAGATGGCAGGTAACGTATGTTTTAAGTTAAGTTACCTGCCATCTGGCTGAACAAAGTGAGGTTATGTGAATTTTCTTTCCATTTTTTTCCGAAAGCTCTGTATCTCGGCGATTTGACTTTTTTCTACTTTTTTTTATTGATTCTGAAAACTTCAATAAAATAAAATCTTAAACGTGTTAATTTACAAAAACAAATAATTTATTGATTCTGAAAGGCCTCTTAAATACCTTTCCAACAAGCCCAAAAAATTCGACCACGGGCTCAGAAGTTAGCAACTTTACCCTACTACCCTCCGACCATCAATCCGAAAATTTTGAACCCGCTGCCATTTCGCACCCTTGCATTTTTGGACATGGTCCTAGTGGACTTTTCTTCATGAAATGAGCCAAGGAATACGCTACAGAAATTTGCCGGAACTTCCTGAATCACCCGTATAGAGAAGGGTTTTCTCTTATTTATTATTAATATATTATTATTTAAAAAAACTATATACCGTAATTGCAACTAAAAACAAAACTGTGCAATTCGTTTCCTTATACACGAATTAGGGTAAAACCGTCCTTTCCGGTATTGTCTTCGAAAATTGTTGACAAATCTCATTTACCTACGACTTTATTACTTACGATTTATTTACGACTTTTTAGTCGAACGCTAGACCGCTAGAATCATTCCAAAATAATGTTCTCGCTATTTGTAATTTTTGAACACATATACTATTTACTGAATATAGGTACATTCCACATCGCTCCAACCGATTTTGTCCGCTTTTTATAGTTCTGACTTTTCTGATAGATGTTGATTAATTTCTACATCTTCCACAGCATTCCAATCGATTTTTGCCGCTTTTTCCTTCGAAAATATACCACTCTCGAGTCGAAAAATTCGGCTCCTCTTCACTATAAAACTGCACGCTGAAAAATAACGGCCTCTCTAACATAGTCTCCCAAACATATTCTGTAGGAACCGTGTATATGTTTGGAACACACTTCAAACACTAATATGTTTGCATGTCCCAAACTCACTTGTGGTTAAATTTAAATAGCATCATGGTTACTGGCAAACATGTATGATTTTACGTGGAAACATATTCGTATTTCCCCCCAAACAATAATGATACTTAAAAACGAATTATTCTTTGATTTCAATATATATGTATGTATTATTTATTTTAATTAATTTTATCAATATAAATCCACATTTATAAATAATTGATAGAAAAAAGTTAAAGGTTTAAAACGGCCTTTTCTATATTTAAGTGCATTGAATGCACTATTTGTTTTTTTGTGTTTTTTTTATGAAATCAGAATCTGCTGCTCTTTTGCTTCTCCTTCCTTTGTTGTATCTTATGCGTTTGTTTTCGGAAGGTTTCAGCTATGCGTTGGTACATAAAGAATATATTCATATTCAAATCTAGTTCACGCAAACCAAGCGTTTATTTCACAAATGGTCCGCCGTTCCGATTAAATCAGTAAAGGCTCGGGCAGACAAAGGGCTTCACGTTGTTGCCCTTTCCAGTTTCTTTCCTCAAACACGTTTCTCACTTTGGTGGCACATACATGAATATAATGGATGATGACACAATACATCAGCCAAAATCAGAAACACTAACTTCATCTGCAATTTGCACGCACATTCAGGAATATTTATGACCCACCGACTGAGAGAATAATACAGAAATACAGATACACACTTACAAGATAGACTCTCGCGTTGTCCGTCTTTTATTCTCTTGCTCTCGAGAGAGCATAGGCAGTGCAACAAACCCAGCTGTATTTGTATCACAAACATAAATATATGTGTGTCGCAAACACATACATTCTAACATATTAATCATTGTTTTTCAAACATGTAAAATTGAATAGCAAGCACAATGTGTTTGGACACAAGTATATTATATTTGCGACAACCTCCAAACACACTTTATATTTGCATTCAAAGTAGATAAAAAGACAGAGTTTTCAGCCTGTGATAACGAAATTAAACTCCTAAATTAATTTGCCTCGCTCGGGAGTGATTCAAATAACCAAATATTTTATAAATTAAATTCGCTCCAAATTTTAATTTTTTTAAATTCGGAGTGAGAATTTTATATAGAAGAGGGGCTGAATTTGTCGGCTCCCGAGAGGAATTTTTAATTACATTGTTAGTACCCAAATACAAGGAAATTAAAATTGCCCATTCAATCTTTGTGTTTTGAATATTTTTAATAATACATGTTTCACAAATTCGAAATATTTTTATAAAAGTTGTTCATACTCTCTATACAATTTCCGAAAAACTTCATAGGCTTATGGGAGAATTTTTAATGAAAAATGTTTCATAAATGTTTCGAAGAAAATGCTATCAGTATTACGTAGGTTAGCTTGTCTAGAATATCATAATTTTGTTCATATTCTTACCACAATTGACTTGATTCCTACTCTTTTACCCGTGACATAAATTTGTAGGGAGAAACGGAAGATTAAACAGGGGGATGGAGTCGGAAGTTGAGTTGGAATTTAGGAGTTGGAGCACAGGAAATTGACAAGGAGTCGGATTTGATTTATTCAGTTCCACTCCGTTTTCCTTTTAACAAAATTAATACAAAATTGAGTAACAGCCAAATAAAATCAGGTGAAGGAATAAAACTCTACCCTGAAAAATCTGTCATGAGTCCTCTCAATACAAGTGTTTTTCAGCATTGAGATATAGGGTTAAAAACTCTGTTATGGAAACAATTTTTTCTCTTGGCTTTAGTTGTCGAGTTGTCACGCAAAATGTTTTTCAAATAAATACAATTGTCAATGTTATATAATTTTTGTCATTGTAACGGCCGATTTCACCATTTCCAGTTATCCTTCAATTAGAGCAAAAACGATGTACAGGTAGAGAAGAACAAAACCCGCAATTTGGCAACCCTAGTAGAAGAGAACCAAAAAAGTCAACCCGATTGACTCAAACGCATTTCTTTCCCGCGTCATAACGTGATTATTTCATACTTTCTAACATACTTTATGTAATTTTATTTAAATATGGTTGGAATTTCTATAGTTAGATAGAATAACATCATCAGAAAACTGTTCGTGTATTGAAATATTCAACGAAGAGAGTAAGAGAGCGAGCAGACAAAAGACGCGCTTCACTCGTTTTCTTTGTTCGCATTCCACTCCACGACTAAATTGTTTTCTCTGTACCATAGTTGCTTTATGGTTAGAGCTAATGAATAGTTTTAGCTATCAGTTTGTTTGGAATTTATAATTTTTAACTATCAGTTAGCTTTAACTGTGTTTGGTAAAATTGGGTGGCATATAATAAATTTGGCCAAAATGAACCAAATAATCACATATAACAGCGTCCATGCAATAATTTCATTACTCGCAACCAAAAATGTTGTTGGGGCCAAACGAAGTCTCAGGCATTGAAATTATTGTTTAATCAAACGCATCATTGTGCTTGTAATAAATTAATAAAATCGCTAACGATAATAACATTTAAAACAAAAGAAACATGGTAACATACATTTTAATAAAACTCTTTACGAGGATCGAAAGACGTTTCCATTAACATTTCTTTCGTTTACCGTAAACGAGTAATAGTAAATCCAATAACAAAAAATATGATAATTCGCCAAAATGGATACCATTAATGCCTGCTGATGAAGATCGGGAGATAACTGTTCAGGCAGCCCTAGTATCATTGAAACAATTTTGTTGGTGAACTTTTTTGAAAACAATATAAAAGTAATTATAAGCATTATATCGTATAGAAACTGGTCTTCATCTTGAATAAATTTCAAAAATTACTTACTAAAATACTTTACTAAAACGCACCGAGTAATAAAAGGATAAAATTAAAAATGTTTGCGACAAACTGCTTTTTCTTTTAACGCCAACGAATTAGATAGAAGTATTTTATTGGACTCTAAAACAAAATTTCTTTTAACTCTTACGCCCCGCCCCGTATTCAGTTCTGCGAAATTTTCCTATGAAATTTTGTCATATATTTCTAAACGGAAAATTTTGATGCGGAGAGTTACCACGTATCTTTGATTTACCTTGCAAATATTGAATTTAAAATTCCACTATGCAATCCATTTTATTTTTAACGCACGTGTTGATACTTTTGGTTGTTAAAATTATCGAAATGTCAAAATTCCGGTCCCAAATAATTATCAAACAATTGTTTTCCTACGAAATAGCTTTGGCGTAACAACCCTGTAATTGATTTTACCTACGAAATTTTCACGAAGAGCTGGGCAAATGAAAAGAAAGCGATATTTTCGGTGCACGAAATTTTCGTTATTTTTATACAAGTACTTCTTATGGCAACGAAAATTTCATAAAAACCTAATACCGGGCTTTACGCTTTCCCTGAAACTAAGTCAATCACATGACTGCAAGTTCGCGCGTCTATGCAATGAGTTATCGCTTGCCGTGCGCGAAGACAAACAGACTCTTAACATTTACATTGGCTTGGCTTTTATTGTTCGAAGAAGACGGAATCAGTTCAATCAAACAACAGAGAACCAATTAATGAGCGTTATTTCATTTAAGTAAATGCGCGAGTGAATACACTTTATGGTTTATATTAAACGGTTTTGTTAATTTTGCCGCAAAAATAAATTACTATGGACATTTTGGGGTAAAAGAAAATTATTTTACAAAAACAGAGACAACTTTTTGTTATAATAAATGTTTTAGTTGTGAGAAATGTATCAACCAACCACGGAACAAAGTAGCAAACGCAATATTTTTCGAGGAAAAAAATATTTTTGCCTCAAAAGTTATTTTTCTTGACGTGTACTTTCAATTTGTTTTATGTTTGTGTTTAATTGGAAATTATTTCACAATTTGTCATTAATTATTCAGGTTAAATTCTAAATATAACCAGTTACATTTCTACATGTGATATATACATATGTATGTCTGAAAAGTAAAAGCAAAATGATTCAGAGAAGCAGAAGCAGTCACCGAATGTGTCAATATACGAATACAGGTCTGATCAAGTTTCAAACCATATAATGTTTATAAGTTTTTTGAACCCGTTGCATCAACTGTTGTCTGTACCTAAAAATTAATCGTGCAAAAAAAAAGCATTTACTAAATATTTTCAAAAAGGGTTGAATCACCTTCCAAAAGCGAAGTTCTTCGAAAGGAAAGGCTTTAAGATGACGTTATACATTACATATTGCCATCTAGGTAGTTCATATCGCACACTACCTACAAAAGAGCCATAAAACAACATTTTCAAATTTGTATCCGTCATTACTGAGTCAATTAGGAAGTATTTTAATATATTTTTTGATCAAAAATAGTTGTTTGCCTAGTCTGAAAGTTCATTAATTTTGAGTTGGGTCTCTTCAATCATATTTTTCGGTTTTGTTAATTAAAATTTGTTCTGAATGTGATCAAAGGTGGCGAAAGATTTAGAATTAATTTCATATATCCTGTATCTGGTCTAGAGTATAAAAATACGGAAAAATGTGTCAAACGTTTAATGTTTCAAAAACATGGGTAAGGAAAAGTTTAATCGGTTCATTGACTGTTTTAAATGATGCAGTAAATTTTCAAGGATGCAGTAAATTTTCAACTACTGTTCTGTATTAAAGTGAAAGAGGCAATTAATTATTCGGTTATTATCTTGCACAAGTAAAGTGTTGGTTCATACGCCTTCGGGAGAAAACAGACAAATATTTGCCGAGCAATATGTATGCCTAGCAGTTCCTGGGACACGGGACTGTCCTTGGAGGTGGAAAGTTTCTGATAGCCTTTCACTTGGGAGTGGCCAGAAATGATTCCTTCATTGGGAAGTCCAAGCAGCTCAGTACAAGGCGTTTCAAAAGAAGTCATCCGATGTTGTTTGGCTCTCATTTTTTTCTAAATGAAAAACTTCGATTCTATTTTTTGATTATTTTATTTGAACCTTTAGAATTTTATTGGTTATGTTGAGAAGATGATATCGGTTAAATGGGCGCCGTCACAATTGATTACCATACGGGCTCGTTTTATGGCATTTTTCTTCACTTCGGCGAGAACTTCGGGCGACAGATTCTCGCACTCGTGTTGAATGTTGACCTTGAGGGCTTCCAGGGTTTCGGGCTAGTTCACGTAAACACGGGACTTCAAAAACCCTCACAAAAAAAGCTTGGAACGGTTAAATCGGGCGATCTTGAAGGCCAGTGCAAATCGCCAAAACGAGAGATGAGGCGACCCGGGAACGCCGCCTTCAGAATATCGGCTGTGGCCGCGCAGTGTGTGCCGTAGGGTGGACCTTGTGTCGATATTTTGGTAGATGAGGGCTCTATTCCGTGCCTTTTTGAAAAAAAACGACAATGCCGAAAAAAAAAATTAAAAAAAAAAAACATTAGGGGTTGCGCACGAGCCGAGAAAAAGGTCCACTTTGCCAAAATTAGGGGGGAAATTGCCATAGGTCATCAGGGGTCACCCGTAGGGGGGAAGAATGTATGGCCGACCCCCATTAACTTTTTACCGCCAACATTTTCCCCCAAGACACCCACCCCCTATCTCCTCCCCTTAGGGGGGTCACCATACAAAAATGGAGGTTGCTCAGTATTTTCGAAAAACACCATAGGTCATCAGGGGTCACCCCTAGGGGGGCAAAATATATGACCGACCCCCATTAACTTTTCATCCCCAACATCTTTTCCGAACAAACTTACCCTCTATCTCCACTCCTTGAGGGACTCCCCATACAAAAATACTGAAAATCTATGTATTTACAGTTGCACAATATCGAGATTTTTTTGATTTTTTTTGATTTTTTTACAGAAATTCCACCAATATTCCAGAGTGGTCATTGTTTGGAAAGTCTTGAAAAATTTGAAACGCACACGTGCTGAATCAGGTACATAGGCACCCTTAGAAGATGCCCCCATTCATCAGTACCTGGCAGTAAAATATTGCAAAATACGTAGTAGTTATAAATAGCAGTTCATTCATCGATTGTTGTCATTCAACAAGTGCCGACGACCGCGAAAAGTAAATTGATTTTTCTCCCGTTTTTTAAAAGTTAAGATGACAACACGACTTAGATCGCGCGACGATATTTTTTTGATTGGTTATCCAAGCATGAATATTACGGGGAACAAATTACCGTCGAAGAAGCAAGTGCTAAGAATGCATTTCTTCAACATTCGCAAACGAAACATGTCGAAGAAAAATAGTGCGGTTATAGTCGCGGACGCAGTGATGATTTTTTGGTGCCAAGCAGCTATTCCGACGAAAGCCAGAGGAGATGTTACAAGAAAAATAGCTGCGCTGCACGATGAGTGGGATGCTTTAAGAAAGTCATCTCACAGAAAGACTGAGTCCACTAGAGAAAAAGAGAATACGTTTTCTGATAGCTTGGATAATCTTTTCGACATCGCACACGCCAACGCCCTTGAGAAAATGACAAATACCGAAGACATTGAGTTTCTGCTAAAGCAAAGAGAAGATGGCCGGCCAGGAACTATGGGAGGTGTGGACGCTACTGATACTCGAACGAGGAAAAGAAAAGCTGAGCGCGAAGAACAAGAAGAGTTGCGACGCAAACGTGCAACGGAATCTAGTAGAGATCGGTTCGCTAAAGGCGGTAAGCTATTTCGCGCTTTGTGTGTTCGTCCAATGTTTATATTCAAATGAAATTCGTTCAATTGCAGTGGTTAAATTTTCAAGCAGTGATTCAAGCGATGATAATGGGAGACAGGACGAAAACTTCCCGGCAGAAGCTGGCCCGTCAAATGTTGGTGACAGAAGAGGTTACAAACAATGTTTTACTGAACGAGTCCTATCAGCTTTGGACAAGTGCAAAGTGACTGACCGAGACGCGGTCGGCATTATGATAGCGGCGGCAGAAGCATTTGGACGCGATCCTCAACAATACACAATAAACCGTACGTCGCTTCGGAGATGTCGGCGTTCAAATCGAGAGAACATGCTGAGTTATGTGAAAGACAATCCAGAAGTAAGATCGCATAGATTTATTTGCTCTCATTCAGAATTCTTATTCTTCAACGCGTTTCATTCATCTCCAGCTTGTCGCAGCTAAATCCTTCGTAGTCCATTGGGATGGCAAAATGCTTTTGGATTTTGTGGGTACAAACAAGGTGGACCGTCTACCGGTAATTGTCTCGTACGGAGAAAAAGAACAACTTCTTGGAGTTCCCAAAGTAGAAGATGGGAAAGGAAAAGGCCGGAGAATAGCACATGCCGTTTATCAACTGTTGGCATCTTGGCATATGACACATCGAATACAAGGACTTTCTTTCGACACGACATCAACGAACAGTGGCCCATTCTCCGGAGCCGCAGTTGCTCTTGAGCGGCTGTTGGAGAGAGAAATCTTATATTTACCTTGCAGACACCACGTATACGAACTGGTGCTAAGGGAAGTTTTTGAGACAAAAATGGGAAAGACCAGTGCACCAGGCCTTCCTTGCTTTGACCGTTTCAAACAGGACTGGGACGCTGTAAAGGTTAAACCATTCCATTCTGGCTTGATAGACGATCAAGTCGTCAGAAAAATTCCTGTGGCAATGCAAGTCGGCATAAAGAAGATTTGCTTAGATCAATTGAAGGAGAAACACCCTCGCGATGACTACAAAGAAATGCTACAATTAATTCTTTTGTTTCTGGGTGAAAAACTTGAGAATTACCATTTCCGACCTCCAGGACCCGTTTCCCATGCTCGATGGATGGCAAAAGCCATTTACAGCCTCAAGATGTTTTTGTTTCGGAGAACTTTTCACTTATCTGTATGTGAATTGAATGGTATTCGACATGTTTGTATTTTTGTGGTGCGACTTTACGTCAAGGCATGGTTTGGTTCTTCTCGAGCAGCTGAGGCGCCGAATCAAGATTGGAAGTTGTTGAAGGACATCGTCGAGTACAAGTCCGTTGACCAGGATTTATCTCGGGTAATGATAAAGAAATTTATCGGTCACCTATGGTATCTCGCCGATGAGCACATAGCCCATGCCTTTTTCGATGACAAGGTTTCAAATGAGTTGAAGGCCAAAATGGCCCAAGCATTGCTAGAAAATGAGAATGACGAAGGTGAAGAAGATGAAGAAGACGAAAAAGGTGAAGAAGATGAAGAAGGTGAAGAAGATGAAGAAGACGACCCGGTTCCCCCAGCTCCTCGCGTCGTAATCAAAAGCACCAGCGTTAAAAAAATCGAGGTGAAATTCAAAGATGTGAATGAGGAATTCTTGGCTAAAGACTTGACCAACTTCGTCTCTCATAATACCAAAAATTTATTTGTACGATTTGGAATATCGCAAGATTTCATTCTTGCAAATCCAGCAACCTGGAAATCTCGCGCAGACTATCAAGAAGGTCGTAGAATTGTAAATAACTTGCGCGTTGTGAACGACACTGCCGAAAGAGGAGTAAAAATGATACAAGATTATAATAGAATACTGTGTCAAGGCGAAGAAGAGAAACAGTATTTACTACATGTTATCGATTCTTACCGCAAGAAATACCCATCAGCGAACAAAAATATGTTAATTTGACTATATTATATTAAGAGTGCTTAGTAGTACTACTCAATTACAGCTTCTTTTATTTTTGTATGGGGAGTCCCTCAAGGAGTGGAGATACAGGGTAAGTTTGTTCGGAAAAGATGTTGGGGATGAAAAGTTAATGGGGGTCGGTCATATATTTTGCCCCCCTAGGAGTGACCCCTGATGACCTATGGTGTTTTTCGAAAATACTGAGCAACCTCCATTTTTGTATGGTGACCCCCCTAAGGGGAGGAGATAGGGGGTGGGTGTCTTGGGGGAAAATGTTGGCGGTAAAAAGTTAATGGGGGTCGGCCATACATTCTTCCCCCCTACGGGTGACCCCTGATGACCTATGGCGATTTCCCCCCTAATTTTGGCAAAGTGGACCTTTTTCTCGGCTCGTGCGCAACCCCTAATGTTTTTTTTTTTTAATTTTTTTTTTCGGCATTGTCATTTTTTTTCAAAAAGGCACGGAATAGAGCCCTCATCTACCAAAATATCGCAAAAATGTCATTTCAAGGTCCACCTTAGTGTGCCGTTGCTCCGTCCTGTTGGAACCACATGTTCTTCAGTCCTAATTCGTCGAATTGCGGCAGAAAAAACTCGGTTAACATGGCCCTATAGCGCACATCATCCACTGTTGTCGTTTGAACAGCGGCGTTCTCGAAAAAAAATGGCCCGATTACTCCTCCAGCGTGAACAGCGCACCATGCAGTCACTTTTAGCGGGTGTAATGGCCCCTCGTGCATCACTCGTGGATTTTTGGAAACGATAGTTTTGCTTGTTCACGTACCCGCTGAGGTGGAAATGAGTCTCATCGCTCAGTATGATTTTGGTGGAAAAATCGCCCACTTCATCCACGAGATTGAGGATGGCTTGGGCGCAGGTTACACGCGTTCGGGGGTCGACAGGCAGCAGCTGATGCACGGACTTGACTTTGTATGGGAACATGCGCAGGTCTTTGACCAAAATTCGCCATAGGGACGACCGGCTGATGGCTAATTGCGAGGCACGGCGTCTGGTCGATGTTTCCGGCGACAGCTCGGCAACAGCGGCGATATTATCGGCAGAACGGCCGCTCCGGTGCCGACCACTCCTGGCAACGTCACGTATGGTCCCATACTCTTCAAGGTTAGTGGCCAAACGGCGCAGTGTTTGCGAAGTCGGTGTCGGACGGCCGGGGAATCGGCCACCACAGACGAATTGTTACGCAAAGAAATAGACACGATTATTCCGCGTTCTTGGGGACTGTATCGCTACATGGCTTGTTTACTTGTATTCTACATCTGTCTAGTCCACAAATGTCAAAACGGATTTGACATTGGCGGCCATTTGCAAAAATAAGAGCATCTTCCAATAGGGTGTTCACTTTTGAAACACCCTGCACATCCACGCAGTATTCCCTTTATCGGAAACCTCCGTTAGGTAACTAAAGTGAGAAGGCGCAATTAATGAACAGCCTGATTGGTTGGTCATACGATCACTGACACATCTCGGGATTATTATGTGACCCTGTCACTGAAGTTCTTCGTACATGTGGACATATTGTACATATGAAGACCGATGAGCCAAGACCCCTGGACAACGGCTGATCAAAAGTGAAGAAACCAAAATCCAGTTTCGACACACTGCATTCTGGTCAGCGTCTGATCCATTATGGGCTGAAACATAATCATCCTGGCAGTAGGTAAAATGCAAACCACGGTGGGCTGGGTTTGCCTCCCGCCACCCTTGTATAGGAAATGAAAATACACGGAAAATATGATGAACGTGGAAGCCCCCTAACTGTTGACAACACTGGCAAACGTTATAAATACCACGATTTAAGGATTTGTACCTGGAATGTGCGAGAACTATTCATGGCGGGTGCCACTTTCCAACCCGGGGATGTCATCGAAACATATAAAGTTGACATCATAACTATCCAGGATATGGTTGCACCAGAAAAAAAACCTGCAATATTTACTACAGCTGTCATGAGCGAAAGCACGAATTCGGGTGCGGATTTATAAAGGGTTTTTCAACAGAGACGCTACAAAAATAAATCGATAGGGACAGCAAACGACGCCACATTTTTTCCCGATCTTTTGACATTTCTCTTCAGTAAGGTTTGCCATTTCATCATGGAAAGACATACGAGCCAACAACGAGTCGAAATTATTAAAATTTACTACCGAAATTTGGAGTCAGTGTCCTCAACTTTAAGAGCGCTACGTTCGGATTTTCATCGCAAAATCATCTTCAGGCATGAGGCTCAATTCTGGCTGAATGCCTTCGTCAATAAGCAAAATGTGCGTTATTGGTCAGACAGAAATCCACACGTAATTCATGAGTCATCATTGCATCCCGAAAAAATTACGGTTTGTTGCGGTTTATGGGCCGGCGGCGTTATTGTGCCGTACTTCTTCCGTGATGATCAAGACCGGAACATTACTGTGAATGCGAATCGCTACCGTTCAATGGTAACCGAATATTTTTGGCCCCAATTGGATAATATGGACTTCGGTGGACATGTGGTTCCAACAGGACGGCGCCACAAGCCACACAGCGAATGCCACAATCAATTTGTTGGAAACCAAGTTTGGTGAACGTGTTATCTCACGAAATGGCCCAGTCGATTGGCCGCCTCGGTCGTGCGATTTGACGCCGTTAGATTATTTCCTGTGGGGCTACGTCAAGTCTATGATCTATGCCAACAAGCCAGCGACGATTGATGAACTTCGTACGAATATCGAACGTGAAATTGCAGCAGTATCGGCCGATTTATGCTTGAAAACCGTCGAAAATTGGGTTCAGCGTCTGGACTTCTGCAAGCGTGCCCGTGGTGGCCATGCAAAAGAAATCGAGTTCCATACATAATGGCATCGAACGTACTTTCACAGGAATAAAGAATTTCATTGGTATCTAAAACCGGTTTTGTTTTATTTAAAAAAACTTTTGTAGCGCTCATATTGAAAAACCCGATAGTTGGCAAGAGACTGCGACACGTAGTGTCAAGTTTCAAACCCGTCAGTGAACGCATTCGCATCAAACCGAATTATTTCAAAATCTCGTTACTTTGTGTGCACGTGACGCAGAGGATAACGACGATGGGGTCAAAGAATCGTTTTATGGGCGTCTGGGGGAAGTATACAAACGCTGCCCTGACCATGACATTAAAATTATTCTAGGCGATTTTAATGCCAAATTGGGAAAGGGCCTTTTGACCAACCACCGGCAATCACAGTCTACACACCCAGAGAACTAGTTGATTGAAAAGAAGTTGACAGTAAATTCGGCTGTTACCACCGCATTGAGATTGCCACAACCGAATTGAGGTTGTCACGACCGACTTTAATCGTCAGAACTGAAATTCTCTTGAAAGCAACCTCGTTTCAAAATTAGTTCGGTTGCTACAATTGAATCTTGAATAATATTCGTTTTGTCAACCAAATTTTTTAAAATTTCTGTTCGGACAACCGAATCTGTATTTAATTCAGATGCAGCAACCGAAATTCGTACCAAATTCGATTGGAGTAACCGAATGTGGCATCAATTCAGGTGCAACAATAGAATTTGGCATCAATGCGGTTGTCACTACCAAAATTGGAATCAATTCGTTTGTAACTACAGATTTCCCCTCCGTTCTGTCGCAATAACCGAATTAACCCTTAAGGTGGTTGTAACAACCGAATTCGGTTGCTGTAACTGAATTTATAATGAATTATGTAGGTACAACCGAATTTAATTTTTAGTTCTGTTACCACAGCATAATCCTATGTATTTAAAACTTGATGTTTACAATTCTAAAAACAAATATCTTATTAAAAGAATTGTTCCCGGCACAGCGATTTCAAAATTTTTTTGTGATTATTAAGAAAGGTAAGTAAGAATATTGTAACTATGGTGGTCCTATTTTCCAGAGAATATCCAAGCAGATACGAGTATCAAAAATTTCTAAGGTTTCCAAGGTCGGTCGTTTGAGATATGCTGCCATCATCTGTGTACGAAAAAGTTTAGGACCTCAATCACCAGATACAAAACGCCAGAATTGGTGCGGTGACCCAAGATGGCAGGGACTTCAAAAAAGGTCGGTAGTGACATCTAAAATAAATATGATTAGATTTTTTTCTAATATTTTTTTTGTAAGAATACTGGAAAAAAAAACAATTATTAATAATAAAACAAATCAAAATTCATTTGTGAATTTTGAAGGTGAATGTGTTTTTCGCAAAGGTCACTTTAGTCTGGGTTTACACGAGACAAGATAACTGAGAAGAAAAGAAAACTATTTTGGGTATCGTAGGCCCCCAGAAAATTATGAAGACCATACAATTTAACGTAACCGTCGTTTCGTTTGAATTCAATATCAATTGCCAAAATCTCCAAATAAAAATAGGGGTTTCCAACTTCTGCGGTATTTTTCGATGTTTCGTTTTTTTTCGCAAATTACAACGAAACTTCAGCGACTTGCCCGCTTACATCAAATCAAAATCAGTATCGAAGACAATGAGAGAAATGTGCGTGTGTTAGCAAAAAAGGGTGAATGTATTGAGATTGTCTCCATACAACTGTCTCGTGTAAACGCCAGATTAGGGCAAAGGATGGACAAATTTTAGTTTTTTTTCTTAAAAACGAAGTCACCGTTAGTTCCTCATTTCATACTAACATGTCCATTAATCTTTATTACAACATCTAATGTAACTTTTGTCCCTTTGGCGACCACACGCGCACACATATTTCCCAATAGTTGTTGACACTTTTAATTATTCATGCAAGAGCAAATGTGATTTTTAGGTGAGCGTTGGACCAAAAATAGCGAAGTAGTCGGTAATATTCTATCTGACCCAACTTGCCCACTAGAAGCCATTAAAGTGGTGTAACGAGTGGTCTTAATACAGAAGGATGTAAAAAGGGTGCAAATGGATGAAACTCCAGTTAAATTTTGCGTTCATGCAGTGTATTTCAGACTATGTAAACTGCACACACTGTCCGACTATATGTTGGGCAAGTATATTTGCTTTACACGGAAATTAACTAAACCGTACTAAAAAAAATAGTGGCCTCATTTCTTGTGCAAAAAGGATGTACAAGAAGAGAAGAAAATCCGCCGCCATGTGGCAACCCCCGTAGCAGAGAACCAAAAAGTCGACGCGATTCACTCAGACGCATTTCTCTCTCGAGTCATAACTTTATTATTTCATTCTTTTAACATACGTTATGTTTGGAATTTTTATAGTTAGATACTGCAACATCATCAGAAAACTGCTCGTGTATTGAAATATTCAACGCAGAGAGTAAGGGAGAGCGCAGAGAAATGAGGCGCTTCAATGGTTTGTTTGTTCTCTTCTACGAGGGTTGCCACAGTGCGGTGGTTTTTTCTTCTCGACTTGTACAACCCCTTTGTCTTGTGGCATAGCTACCGTTTAAACCTTCTGCTTCTGGAAACTCTATAAAACTTTCTTTTGTTTTCAGATCAGCTTATGACAGTCCATGTTCGATGCGTTACTCCAAATGAATTTGTGCCATGGAATAGTACACGCCCCTTCAACGCGCTGTTATCGTGTAACTTTGCATACAAAATATTCTCAATTGTGAAAACGCAACATACACATCATGTAAAATATCGAGTGAGGATAGCGCCTTCAAACCAAACCATTGAGCAGTTACACAAAACATTGGTCACCTTCGGTAATCAATGTCGAAGTCATCCGATGCGGCCTGATGAGAACATTCAGATGGGAGAGGCCAGCGTTGAGAGGTCACCTTCAACATCCAGCCGTCGCCGTTCTTTGCAGTTGGGCATCCCTCGCAGGTTTCTCTATCGCATAATTCGTGCTGATTTAAAGTTATTCCCGTACCAGATTCGGTTAACGCATCGAGTTTTACCGACCGATAAGCCACGTCGCTTGGATTATGGGAATTTATTGGCATTAGCAAGGTTTAAATGGTTCACCCGTATTTGATGGCCATAGATCTCGACACGAAACAAAAAAGTCTAATCACTGAACGAAAATTTATGGTCCACCAAGTACCGGATTAGTTTCCCATGGATTTTTATTATGATTTTTTCTCCATACTCAATTCGTATGGAGACACAAAGGATTTCAAAAATCGATGATATGGAACAAATTGCAATTCGCTGTTAAATGAAGTTGAAATGATTGCATTAAACGACACTTGTTTTCATCCTTCCATATCAAATGTACAAAATTACAATGAATGCAAATTTACTTGCAACCACTCTAGGCAAATTGTTGCACAGACCTCCGCCATATCTAACACCATCTTCGATGAAACACCATCTCCAATGGGAAATGCGTTACAGAGAGAAAGAGGGAGCGAGAGTGTTAGAGTTACAGGATACCACCTACTTACATGTTACAACTTAACTAACTGACAAAATGAATTATAGCCCAAGTATGACGCTTGTGGTATGTGAGTACCAATCATTCCTGTACTGCAGGCAGGTGGTGTAGTTAGAGTCAGGTTGGGGGACGTCTCTGACAACTACCATTTGTGGGTGCTTAGTGGTGGGTGTCTGACAACAAAGAGTCAGACGTGCCAGCATTTGGATGTCGCGGAGAGACAGTTTGATAAAGTACTCGTACTGTTGTTGCACACTGACGCTGCATACAATCACAAGAAATTTATTGTGTAAAACTTCTTTAATGAGTTATTGTCTGGATATCCTGTCTGGCTGTCTACAAGTTTACAGGTTCATAGACTAGACTTTTAACTCGGCTAGACGACATACACTAGAGGACACACACAGACCCATCTACGTGCACGATTGCTTCTACATATGTATGTATTGTAGTCGATTGCCATTGTAGCTGTGTGTGCATAATTTTGCATTATTGTTCGGCAAAAGTGTCAATTTTACACTTGAATTTGCATAGTTCCTCCAAAAAAAGGTACTCCAGAACAAAAGTGAACTTCACTGTCTGAAGTTTCATACCTTTTCGACAGTGGTTTCTATATTAGCCTCAGGAAAAAATGTTCAAAACACTTGGGAGTGTCAAAATATGTATACATGTATAGAAATTCCATATACTCAGGGAACACCGAAAAAAATTAATACTTAAATCACTCCGAAAATTTGTCAACTCAAGTATTTTTACATATATTTGGAGTTTAGCTAATGAATTTAGGAATTCAAGAACCCAAATTATAGTCCGGTAATTCAATTAAATTTACAGCTTCAGAATAAAATTAATCGATCCTATATAATATATTCGATTAATTGTCCACTTGCGTTGAGTACAAAGTTAATCACGAATTTGTCCATATTCTCTATTCTATATGTAATCACATGGAGTGCAAAGTTAATCACCATTTACTACTTTGTTTCAATTACATGTTTGATCAACTTGAGTACAAAATTAAGCAATGCGTGTTGAATTTTATGTTTTGCAATCTGGCAACTGACAGCTCTATCGTAAAGTTGGACATTTTTGAGGTTATGCGAACTCAGAACGTTTTTACGTACGAGCGCTATTCGTGTTGTTTACAGTAACTTAAAAGATTCATCTCGGCCCAAAAATGCAATTACATCGTGAACATTTTCGTGCGATTATTTTTTACAACTTTCGAGGTGGATTAACTCAGTAACAGTGCACGAACGAACATAATTAAATTTTTGGCGATGAAGCTCCATCAAAGGCCAGTGTTTATCGATGGTATGGTGAATTCAATCGTGGTCGTAGTTCACTCCAAGACGAATTTCGTGAAGGTCGTCGAAAATCAGCTGTTGTTTCGAAAACCATTGATGCTGTGCGCGAACTGATTTTGCAAGATCGTCATGTGACCTATCGTGAGATTGCGACAACCTTAGGCATTAGTGGGACCAGCATACATTCAATATTGCATAAACATTTGACAGTCAAAAAAAGTTGTTCGCGTTGGATCCTACACAATTTGTCAATCGCTCAAAAAAAGTCTCGTGTCGATTGGTCGAAAGAAATGCTCCAAAAATTAGACCGCGGTGATTCGAAACACGTCTATGACATCGTGACGGGTGATGAATCCTGGATTTACGCGCATGAGCCCAAAAGTAAACAGCGGTCAACTGTATGGGTGTTTCAAGATGAGCCAAATCCAACAAAAGTTTTTCGCGCCCGAAGCACTTCCAACCAAATGGTCGCCTGTTTTTTCGGAAAAACCAGACATGTCGCAACCGTACCACTAAAACAACGCAGAACAGTGAATTCCGAGTGGTACACAGCCATTTGTTTGCCAGTTGTCTTCCCAGAAATCAGGAAAATCAACCGCCGAAGACGGATCACTCTTCACCACGACAATGCGAGTTCTCACACATCGGCTGAAACAACTAAATTTTTGAGCACCCAAAACATCGATTAGATGGGTC
The DNA here is from genome assembly GCA_963931995.1 of Phaonia tiefii. Classification (NCBI taxonomy): domain Eukaryota; kingdom Metazoa; phylum Arthropoda; class Insecta; order Diptera; family Muscidae; genus Phaonia; species Phaonia tiefii. The sequence goes on along the minus strand of OZ008369.1, from coordinate 149,590,717 downwards.
ATCCGCCGTATAGTCCTGACTTGGCACCGAATGACTTCTTTTTATTCCCATACGTAAAAAACAAACTGAGACGTCAACGTTTTTCGACACCTGAAGATACCTGAGATACCTCAATCAGCGTGGCAAAAGTGTTTCGACAATTGGTTCGAACGCATGCAAAAGTGTATAAATCTTCATAGGGAATATTTTGAAAAACAATAAAGTGATTTTCGATAATTAATATTTGTTTTTGTTCTCTAATCCCGAAACATAAAATTCAACCCTCTATTTTATAAATTTTGTCAATTACATGCATAATCAGCACGATTACATTGATAGTTCCAATTCAATACTTCTTTCGCTATTTTGGTGCCCACAAAGACATCTCAGCCACTGCCTTCTCCAGAAGTATTGGGGTATAGCATCGCACCTTAAACGTTTAAACAAAACTCATCTTCCCATTACTAAACACATCGCATACGAATCGGCGTCGAATCGGATCCTAGTTCTCTGAGTTGATTTCGAGATCGGGTGCGCTCTCCTTCGTAATTTCTCTTTCGATCTCGGAGCGAGAATTGTGTCCGATCGCCAAACCAGGGGGTTGATGCTGAGAGTCGATAGCGTTCGAAACTATTGCCATACGATCGAAATTTCGTACTTTTGCTATACCAAAAGTTCGAAATTTCGATCGTATGGCAATAACTCCGAACGCGATCGACTCTCAGCATCAGCCCCCTGGTCGTATCCGATCTCGAAACTAGATCGGGACCGATCTCAAAATCAAATCGTATGCGATTTCGAAACGAGAACGGATCCGATGTGTAAATCATATAGGATCCTGTAATATTATGTCCCTTATAAAATTAAAAAAAAACATTATAAAATACGATTAATATGAAACATAAAATATATCATAAAACTAATATATGCTACTTTAAATTAATTAATTAAAACCAGTAAATTATTTTTTCTTGGATACTTGAATGGAATCAGCGAAAACGGATCTCTACTGGATCCGCATCGAATCAGCAAAAAATAACCCCAACATGTCGGACTCGATCCGGATCTGGATCGGATCAGGGAAACCAAAATCCGACTCATCTTGTATCCGAATCGGATCAGAGAAAGCGAAATCCGACATGTTGAACCCCAATCGAATCCGACTCGGAACAGCGAAAGGGTAATTCGATGTGTTGAACTCCAAACGGATGTGAATTGAACCCAACTCCGACTTTGTGCTTATTGGGTTAACGAGATATGTTTCAACACATACTAGTACTAAAATTTCCAAAATTATTTTCGACTAAATTTGATTTCGTATTTATTAAATCAAGCATTTTGTAATTTCAAGTGCACACGAAATTGGCCCAAGTGAAATAGTAGTTGGTGCCAATTGTAATAGGGTTTCCAATAGGTATTTGACAACTTTGAATTTAATTTGTGAACGCACTATTTCACTAATCACGTCCCTTTTTTCCAGTAAACTCAACATTTTCATCATGGTAAAGTACACGAACGAACAACGTATGTAAATTATAAAAATTTACTACCGAAATTCGGAGTCGGTGACCGCAACGTTAAGAGCATGAACTCCAATTTTCGGTCATAATTCTCGCCCTAGTAGACAAGCCCTAACAAGTTTAGTGCAAAAATTTGAGTCTGCATATTCATTGTGTGATGCTGCCGTGCCAGTGAGCAAACGATCCAAATCAGTCGACACCGCGGCGTTCTCAAGAACTGGGCATCGCCAACACCACTTTATGGCGAATTTTGCGTAAAGATTTTGGTTTACACCCATACAACATTAAGCTGACTCAAGAATTGAAACCGATGGACCATTTGACGCGACGTATGTTCTCCGATTGGGCTCTGGAGAAGATGCGCCAGGATGATGAATTTCACCGAATAATCAGTGACGAAGCTCATTTTTGCCTCAATGGGTTCGCCAACAAGCAAAATATGCGTTACTGGTTTGGTGAAGATCCACATGTGATTCATGAATCACCACTTCATCCTCAAAAAATAACTGTTTGGTGCGGTTTGCATGCCGGCGGCGTCATTGGGTCATATTTTTTCGTCGACAATAACAATCGTCACGTTACTGTGAATGACGATCGGTATCGCGCCATGATTACCGATTATTTTTGGCCCGAATTGGAAAACATGGACTTTGGCGATATGTGGTTTCAACAGGACGGTGCTACACGTTACAACCGATTTATTGAAGAGTAAGTTTGGCCGTCAGTGGTGCAATGGTTAGTGTGCGCAGCTCTTGTACATGAGATCCTGGGTTCGAACCCTGCTCTGACCACCTTCAAATTTCTTTCGGCGGCGGTCACCTCGCATAGTGACGGCGACACTATCGAGTATATAGCCATGAAAAAGCTTTTCAAAATACCGTTCGCAATCGGTGTAAAACTTTAGGTCCCAATCAGTGAGTGAAAACTGGAAAGCGCACAGCTCAGTGATTGTGAGAAGTTCTCCCCGGTCCCTTCATGGGATGTAATGGGAAACCATTTACTTATTTATTTAAGTTTGGTGAGCGTGTTATCTCAAGAAATGGACCAGTCAATTGGCCGCCTCGTTCGTGAGATTTAACGTCTCTAGACTTTTTTCCGACGATGTTGGACGAACTCAGAGCCAACATTGAACGCGAAATAGCAGATGTTACGGCCGAAATGTGTGACCGAGTCATCGAAAATTGGGTCCAACGAATCGGCCGCTGCCGAAGTGCCTGCGGTCGGCATATGAACGAAGTCGAGTTCCTTTCATAAATGTTTGGATTGTATTCCAAGTCGATCATAAAATTTTGGAAATATCTGAAATGGTTTGCGTTTAATTTAAAAAAAAAAATGTCAAGGCCTTATTGGAAAACCCTTTATTTATTTATTTTCTCATTTTTGCCTAAATTTGTTCAATTAAGTACTCGAGTAATTGACTTGGGTAAAAAATAATTGGATGGGATATCTGTGTTTAAACAAAGTCTTAGTTGATATTTTCTGGGCAATAATTTTTACTGAGAACATTTGAAAATGATTATGAGATTTTAGAATTCTATAATTTTGGAATATCTAGAGCATATATTTTGAAATAATAATAAATAGAATAAGAAAAGAGGGTTGAAATTCTAAACTCTTCGAAATTGTCACTAGACACCAATTAATTCTATTGCCGGGCATTATCTATATTAGACGCGAAGTCTCTATCTAATGTAAACGGGGGTGACGCAATGGTTAGCGCGCTACTGAGGATACGTGTTCAATCCTCGCTCTGGCCAACTTTAATCTTATGTTCACATTGCTTAGTCATGGCGCCACAAGCATGACCGATCGGCATTGGTGTCAAAGTTGTGATCCAATCACTGAGTGATATGGCGGGCTGCGCAGTGGTGGTGAGAAACTTTCTCCTACCGCCCCACGGGATGCAATGAAAGGATAAAACTAATGAATGTCATTAAAAAAAGTGATAAAGTATAACTGTTTGGAATCTGTAGAAAACTGTAAAGCCAAATCGCTCATTTCGAGAAGCTCTTTTCAATCATTTAACACAAATGTCTTCATAAAAATCTAAATATAATGAACTACATAACATTATGAACTATTATGATAAATTTATGTTACATAAATTTACGTTACATCCCACGAAGGGATTAGGGAGAGCTTCTCACAAGGGAGAGGTCTCACTGATTGGGACCAACAGTTTTACATCTGTTCCAAACGGTTTTTGAGAAACTCTTTCATGGCTTTATTAGAAATTACAAATATTGCCATAATTTATGGAACCTGATTCCATTCATGTGGCTAACTCGGCTGACTTCACAATAGCTGATACTGTCAGTCCAATTTTCCAAGTCTTAGTTAACTGGTTCTGGTTCTATTTCACGAATGGCTTGGTCGGCTCTGGATGTCACGCATAGCATCGGTCTTTAAAGACACCCCCAGAAATAAACTCTAAACAATCAAATCGCAGCTACGAGGCGGCCAATTGACATCGCCAAGGCTGCTGTTAACACCATTGGCAAGATTGTTTGATGAACTGTGTAACATAGTGCGCCATTCTGCTGAAACCAAAGATTAAGCAAGTTCATATCTTCCATTTCACCCCATAACAATTCCGTAATTTTGGCTACGTGGCGCTTTTTTATTTGCTGCAAGCTACAAACAAGTTATATTGGCATCCAAACAACAAAAAAGACAGCGTTTTTCAACGTTTAGTAAAAGCAGAATTAACAGAAGACATGATTCAAAATAAACAAAGTAACAGGTTTATTTCAAAAGTCAGCCTTACTTGTTTTGAAGCGTGCAACACTTCTATTGATGTTTTACTAACAGATCTGGAAAAATTGGAAACCAGCAAATTATTTCACGAAGCAAAGAACCAAGTTTGACAATTGCATGTGGTAAATAATGTCGCAGAACGTGGTGCGATCTTGGCTAACAGTTACATCAACGTCACAAATTCTGGAACAGATTTGCAGACTATATTGCAGGGGATAAAGCTGCATCGCTAGATCCCTAAAAAATATTTGGTAAGCAAAACAAAATATTTGTATTTTTTTCTTGCACGCTGAAAACTAACGGCCTCTCGAATATATTTCCTCAAACATATTCTGCAGGAACCTTGTATATGTTTGGAACACCCTTCAAACATTCATATGATTGCAAGTGCCAAACATAAACAGTATCATGTTTACTGGCAAACATATATGCTTTTACGTGGAAACATATGCGTTCTTCATCCCAAACAACCAAATACTTACTTACGTGTTTCCCCCCAAACCTACTAATATTTACAAACGAATTATTCTTTGATTTCAATATATGGGTGATTGTTCGGAAATTGTAATTTTCTCGTCCTTTGAATTTTCCCACCCTAAAATGGTCGAATGGTGATTAAATTGCGACATGTTCCCGAAGCTACGATGGTACTCTATTATTTCCATGAAACACATTCCATTCTGAACCGTGTAAATCGGTTTTAGGGAGAAAAAACTGTTCAAAATGTCACAACCATGGCCTGTCCTTCGTATCGAATTCAGGACTTCAGTAGTAATATCCGTCAAGGACGTGGCTTGAAAGAAGTTACCTGCATATATGTTCTAAGGGACATTTAGATTTACAATTCTACGCAAAAACATTGGAGGAATATGCACGCCATGGTTATTGAACGGTCCACGAAGACTGTCCAACAGTTTTGTCAGAATTTTGTACAATATGATTTCGACTGTGGTGGCGCCATCTCCGGGATTTCAATATGACCCACTTGCTGGCATTTTGGAGTGGAGGGGGTAGTGGCAGTATTTACACTGGCAGAAGTCAACACACGCACATGTATACGAAGGGGAATTCAATTCGAAAAATTGAGAAGCTAAGTCACAAAATAATACGTCACAACCGTTCTCTTATGATTCACGTATGCCGTACGATATTTAGGCTTGATTCCCGGTTATGAAAGTAATATTTCATTGCCTGAACTTCATTGTCTTTGGAACTTGTCGAATTCCAAACCGGTCTGGAGCACGGTTAGGTTAAACACTGAAAGTCACAACCGTGGCTGTCACAACCGTGTCATATAGTTTCCAATACTGACTAAAATTGATAAATAATGGTTTCTTGACACTGAATGATTAATGTGGAGTAGGCTGTTGCAAAGACCTGACAACCTGGATAACAAATCAATAAAATTGTTTTATCATATCAACACTTTGATTTGTCAAGTTTCGTTCAGGCAGTCACTACCGTAGCATCGGAATACCATCAATGCTCCATAACTTCGATTGCTTTGGTGTTGTAGTATAGTGATCTTCAGATCATACTTTTGGAACATGATAACATTCAGAAACGTAAAAAAAATGGTACTGCAGACATATCGAGGTTTGGAAAAATTGCTATCTGAAAAATAACAATTTCCGAACAATCACCCATATATGTATTATTTATTATAATTAATTTTATCAATATAAATCCACATTTATAAGAAATTAATACAATAAATTAAACGATTTAAAACGGCCCTTTTTACATTTACTTGCATTGGATGCATGATTTGTTTTTTTTCCACGAAATGAGAATCTGCTGCTCTTTTGCTTCTCCTTTCTTTGTTGTCTCTCACGTTTTTATTTGCAGAAGGTTTCAGCTATGCGTTGGTACACAAACAAGATATTTATATACAAATCAAGTTCATGCAAGCCATGGGTGGATTAATTATTTGTGTTTTTTCATTACACTTATTTCACAAATGGTCCGCGGTTCCGATTTTCTCAGTAAAGGCTCGGTCAGACAAAGGGCTTTACGTTGTTGCCCTTTCCAGTTTCTCTCCGCAAAATCGTTTCTCGCTTTGGCCGCAAACATACATACGAGTATATACAAAACCCATACACAGAAACCACAGTAACATCACAAACCATTTAACCGTCCGAGATTTCGTTTCCCACCGGACCAAAACTTCGTATACGATATCGCATATGAGAGTTACGCGAAACTTATGCGGGTAAAACTCTCGAAAACAGATCCGAAAACGATCGGAAAATGAATCATCAGTCGCTCAGTTTGTGGCAGTAAAATTTCGTTTACGATGTCTTGCAAGAGATTCGTTTGCGAGACTTTTGCAATATCTTTTCCGAGAACAACACGAAAAATAAAACAAAATGCAATTACCAAAACTTTGTTGTTGTGTCGAGTGCTTCACGTGTGTGCCTCTGTTTGGCGCACGACACAACGACAACAATGTTTCTCTCTCTTTTTCCGTCCATTTAGCACCCGTTTTTAAATCAGTTTGCGAACATTTGGGCGAGTTTAATTTCTCCCCCGGTTTTGGTCCGGTAAATACTCGTTTCTGAGCCCGTTTGCGAGCATTTAGCGTAACACTCGCTAAGGCTCTGTTTTTTGCCCGCTGGGTTATTCTTTTTCCACTGATCAAGCGCTTTTGATATCCTCTGTCCGATGAACCATTGCTGACTGAATACATGAAACTAAAACGCAATACATCAGGAAAAAACACTTCATCTGCAATTTACGCCCACATCCAAGAATATTTATTGACTGAGAGAATGATGCAAAAATACAGATAAACACACTTACAAGATAGAGTCTCTCGTTGTACCTCTTTTATTCTCTTCCTCTCGAGAGAGAATAGAGAGTGCATAGACATGCTGTATTTGTAACCCAATCATAAATATATGTGGGTCGCAAACACATACATATATTATAACATGTTAATCATTGTGTCTCAAACATGTAATATTGAATAGCAAACAAAATGTGTTTGGACACAAGTATATTATATTTGCGACAAGCTCCAACAACAAAACAATACAGATTTTTCAGCTTGTGGGTATGAGTGGCAAGCTGCCTGGAGCTTTGGAGGTATGCATTTATATTATACATAATATGAATTCTACGTAACTGAAAACACTTGCAGTCATATTGGACTCGCCATTTTTGATATCTTGAGCTACAATATAACAACTTAATGCGATAGTTTTCATTAATGAATGTTTAACGCAAATCCGATGCAAAGTTGCAAACACTTTATTAGTTTCCTTCAATGGATAAAGAGCTTTCAATGGGTGTAACTCTGGAAAAATTAAAGCAAATTCAATTTTCATTTAACAAAATTGTTTCGAATTTTTTCATCTTTTAATGTGCTTCATTAGATTTTAAATTTTTGTAGAAATTTTAAAAGTTATAATGCATTACTGACAAAATGTATGCAAAATTTACGAAAAAATTTCCGAATAATCTGAAAAAAATCTTAAAAATACTTTACCATGAAAACCGATAAAGAAAAAATTTTTGGGACACACTAGTGTTCATATTTTTGAGGTTATATTCTGTCTTCCGTCAGTTGGAATGTCAGAAAGTCGACTTACCAAAGTGAAGTGTGCATGCCTATAGGATCTATTCAAAGGTACACAGAGGCCTTCCAATATGTCTGCTTTTGGAATGGAAACAACGATGTGTATTGGAACTATTTGAACCCCCTGAAAATTATTCTTTCTAGACTTATTTCAAGAAGCGAAGGAGTAAGAAGGAAGGAGTAAGAAGGGCCTGTAGGTAAGCCTGTTTGGAGTTAGTAATGTATGTTTTTGAGTTTCCCCTAGAGAGGTGTATATAGATCCAGAAATTATGATGCCCGCACTCAGAGAACTAATTATTTGAAAAGAGGAACATTATTTAATTAAAACAAACGAAAATTCGTTTGTTGTCACTGAGGTTGCCACCACTAAATTTAATCCCAACAACTGAAGCTCGTTTGACGCAGCCTCTAGTAGGTTATGACAAACTCTAATAAGGTTGTGGAAATCTCTAGTTCGGATGCAATAACATCAAACATGATTGTGGCAGCCGTTTAATTCTGCTTCGGCTAATTTGGTTACTATTTCTGCAGTGTAGATGTTCATGCAGATGTCATGTTTAACGGGGAAGTTTAACTTTGGCTGGAACTAAACCTCATTACGGCCTTTGGTATCAACACTTTCTTGAATAGTCAGGCTGCCATCAAACCACCTTAGTTCTAGTCTAAATTTCAAAACTACCCATAGCAGGAGCTCGTCGCTAGCTCGCTGTATATCCAAACTATAGGGATGCCGTGGCACTGGTACATTCCAAGGACCACTTGAACGTGCGGGCTGGCGGGATCTACCTTACCTTTTCTACTGGATCTCGAGTACTTGTATACGTTGCTTTCGACTATGCAATCTTATTTGTAAAGCCGAAGCCCACCGACATCAGAACGACGAACATTTTGTAGGAACAGAATGCAGAATTTTCGCGACCGATATCCACTCATAGAAAGTATATTTCTGTTAGAAATTGCAAATCAATGGGCACTGTTGGATTTTTTAGGATATTAATCCTTTTAGGATATAACAAATATTCAACAAGTCGAGCTGAATGATTGTATGAGTGTTTTGCGGAGCACACGTGGGTTCGTAAGGGATCAATTTAATCCTATTTTTGTGCCACATCCGTACGCTGAAAATCTGTAACATATTCTCCCAAACATATTCTGCAGGAACCATGTACAATGTACATTGTACATATTTGAAACACACTCCAAACATTCATATAGTTGAAAGTCCCAAACCCACTTGTAGTTACATGCAAGCATTAGAACGTTTACTGGCAAACATGTATGCTTTTACGTGGAAATATATGCTTGCTTTATCCCAAACATCCATATACTTACGTGGAAACATTATTTTGCCAATATATCTACATTTATAACCCATTAATACAAAAATAAAAGATTTGAAACGTAACTTTTTACATTTACTTGCATTGAATGCATTAATTGTTTTTTGCGCTTTTGCTTCTCATTTCTTTCTTGTCTCTCACGTTTTTGTTTTCAGAAGGTTTCAACTTCACCAAAAGCTACAACATTTTAAAACATGATTGTCACAATTCGTTGGTATACAAACAATATATTTGTATGTATACAAACCTCGTTCATGTAAGCCAAGCCCGGTTTAAATACTTGTGATTTGTTATTAAATTTCAAAAATGGTACGCCACTCCGATTTTCGCAATAAAAGCTCGGGCACACAAAAAAAGGGCTTCACGTTGTTGATCTTTTCAGGTTCATTCTTCAAAATCGTTTATCACGTTGGCAGTACACATACATATGTATATACGACAGCCACACACTGAAACCAAAGCAACATCAAAAATTATTTAACCTTCCGAACCTTTATTTGTAGTTTTTTACTGATCACAAATACATCTACTAAGAGCCAACCAAGCGCATTTGATATCCCCTCAATTCGATGAACTATTGACGACTGAATCTATGAAACTTAAACGCAATATATTAGACAAAATAAGAAACATTCACTTCATCTGCAATTTATACACACATTCAGGAATATTTATGAGTCACTGACTGAAAGAATAGTGCAAAAATACTATTTTACATTTACAAGTAAGACTTTGAATAATCTCACTTTGTCCCTCTTTTATTCTCTTGCTCAGAGAGCATAACCGTGCAACAAATACAGCTGTATTTGTATCATAAACACACATATATTTGGATCACAAACACATATATTATAACCTTTTAATCATCGTGTCTCCAATAGGTAATATTGATTAGCAAGCAACAAAACCACAAAAATCAAACAGCAAAAAGACAAATTTTTCAAATCAACCAAGCATATCTGCAATCCCTATGTCCGATTGACGACTGAATACATAAAACTAAAACGCAACAGATATAATAAATATTGACTTCATCTGCAATTAACACACGCATTCAGCAATTTTTATGAATCACTGACTGCAAAATAGTGCAAAAATACTGCTACATACATACAATTTTGAATGGGAATAATCTCTCCTCTTTTATTCTCTTGCTCTCAATAGACCGTAAATAGTCTAACAAATACAGTCGTATTTGTATCCCGAACACAGATATACTTGGGTTACAAACACATATATGATGACACACTAATGATTGTGTCTCCATCATGTAATAGTGAGTGGCAAATACGATGGGTTTGGACTCACGTATACTATACTTCCAAAACTTTCTGAACGACTTGAAATACAATCAAAACATTTATGAATGGAACTCGACTTCGTTCATATGGCGACCGTGGGCACGTCGGCCGTAACGGCCGTAATTTCGCGTTCAATGTTGGCTCTGAGTTCTTCCAACGTCGTCGGCTTGTCGGCATAGACCAATGTTTTGACGTAGACCCAAAGAAAAAAGTCTAGAGGCGTTAAATCGCACGAACGAGGCGGCCAATTGACTGGACCATTTCTTGAGATTCACGCTCACCAAACTTACTCTTCAATAAATCGATTATACCGTGTGCTGTGTGGCACCGTCCTGTCGAAACCACATGTCGTCCAAGTCCATGTTTTCCAATTCGGGCCAAAAATAATCGGTAATCATGGCGCGATAACGATCGCCGTTCACAGTAACGTGACGATCGTTATTGTCGACGAAAAAATATGGCCCAATGACGCCGCCGGCATGCAAACCGCACCAACCAGTTATTTTTTGTGGATGAAGTGGTGACCCATGAATCACATGTGGATTTTCATCAAACCAATAACGCATATTGACGAACCCATTGAGCCAAAACTGAGCTTCGTCACTGAAGATGATTTTGCGATGAAATTCATCATATTGGCGCATTTTCTCCAGAGCCCAATCGAAGAACGTACGTCGCGTCAAATGGTCCATCGGTTTCAATTCTTGAGTCAGCTTGATCTTGTATGGATGTAAACCCAGATCCTTACGCAAAATTCGCCATAAAGCGATCTTGGCGATGCCCAGTTCTTGAGAACGCCGCGGAATCGATTGATTTGGATCGTTTGCTACGGACGCCTGAACGGCAGCGATATTTTCGTCACTTTGACTAACCCGTTGTCTCACTGCCACGGCAGCATCACACAACGAAAATGTAGACTCATATTGTTGCACTAAACTAGTTATTGCTTGTCTACTAGGGCTAGAATAACGACCGAAAATTGGAGTTAACGCTCTTAAAGTTGCGATCACCGACTCCTAGTTTCGGTAGTACATTTTATAATTTGCATACATTGTTCGTTCGTGTACTTTACCATTATGAAAATATTAATTTTACTGAAAAAAAGGAAAGTAACAGTTAGATGATCAGTGAAATAGTGCGTTCACAAATTAAATTCAATGTTATCAAGTACTCATTGGAAAAGCCGTTATTTGCATCCACACAATAGAAAATAAAACAGATTTTTCAGCGTGCGGAAACAACTAGATGGCCATTTTGGGTGATCGCGCCGCAACTACTCCACGTCAATTTATATGTTCAACAACGTCGATAGAATATGACGTCTCGTGGCATTACAACCGTCCTCATTGGACTAAGTGTGTCAAATGAGACAGCCAATTCTACTTCAAATTTAGAGCGTGACCTCTTCCGCAGTATTCCGGACTAACAGACTCTACTTGAAGATATATATACCAAGATACTGCAAGAATAAAGCGATGATTTCCAATAGGTGGGTAAGGGTATATGGTGAATTTCTGTTAACAACTTGACTATATATCATTTTTCTATTGTCTGCCTTTTAATTTTGCCAAGTTTTTAATTAACATAAAAGTGGTGAAAAAGATATTTTGGAAAACAAATAAATCAAGATTTCATCAAATAATATTGCAATACAAAGTAATCTTACACAGTTATATACAATTGTCGGTAATAAAACTAATAGCAAGTTGCCGATTTTAACAAAATACGTGCTTTAAATACAATTAAGGGATTTCCATATCTGTAGTGATGGTAACTCTGTACTGTTAAACACTGTTATTTCACCCACTGACGCTAACACCATCTACAACAATTGGCCATCTTGAATCAACAAATTGCCATCTGGCAACATCTTTGTAAGCGGTTTTCCAATAAGAGCGCTTCAAAGTTTTTTTAAATAAAACAAAACCGGTTTTAGATACCAATGAAATTCTTTATTCCTGTGAAAGTACGTTCGATGCCATTATGTATGGAACTCGATTTCTTTTGCATGGCCACCACGGGCACGCTTGCAGAAGTCCAGACGCTGAACCCAATTTTCAACGGTTTCAAGCATAAATCGGACGATACTGATGCAATTTCACGTTCGACATTCGTACGAAGTTCATCAATCGTCGCTGGCTTGTTGGCATAGACCATACACATGTCCTCCAAGTCCATATTATCCAATTGGGGCCAAAAATATTCGGTTATCATTGAACGGTAGCGATTCGCATTCACAGTAATGTGCCGGTCTTGATCATCACGGAAGAAGTACGGCCCTATGACGCCGCCGGCCCATAAAACGCATCAAACCGTAAGTTTTTCGGGATGCAATGATGACTCGTGGATTACGTGTGGATTGCTGTCTGACCAATAACGCATATTTTGCTTATTGACGAAGCTATTCAGCCAGAAAGGAGCCTCATCGCTGATTGTTGAGGCCTCTTAAAGTTGAGGCCACTGACTCCAAATTTCGGTAGTAAATTTTAATAATTTCGACTCATTGGTGGCTCGTATATCTTTCCATGATGAAATGGCAAACCTTACTGAAAATAAATGTCAAAAGAGCGGGAACAAATATGGCGTCGTTTGCTGTCCCTATCGATTTACTTTTGTAGCGTCTCTGTTGAAAACCCCGTTATGCATGTCTTAGCTCTGATAAAACTCAACGTTTTCATAATTTCTGAAATCACTGAGAGATTGGCCAGCGTAGTTCAATATGATAGTCGATGTACTACTTTCATCTTTATAACTTCAATTACACACCAATTCTTGCCGATTCAACATGGCTGGTAATACAGCAGCCACATTTCATAATCCATGTCTTAACATATCACCAAGAAAGAAATTCCCGTCTTTACTAATGTGTGGAACATATCAGTCTCGTGTTATTTCTTCCAGCTGGCGTCTGCTATCCGAATAAACATGGACGGAATGAGCCAAGAATTGAGTGAGATCCTTCCATCGTAACTGTATTTCTTGCTGAAGGCGTTGATCATCCGAATAATATCCTAATTATTTCCCGTATCCTACTACATAGTCAAATCTCGTACATACACAAAACGCCATCCTACTCCGCGATCTACTGGACTCACGAATCAATTGAAGTGGAGTGTTGCCATTGTCACTTTTCATCGACAATCATCTATGTTTGGAGCAAAGCCTGGACTAATTTAAAATTTTCCTTACGCATAACAATCAGAGTTAGCTGTAGTTTCCTCGCTCTGACCACCTTTCAATTACCTGACCATCTTTCAATTATTTCTCTAATTTACGGCGACTCTACCGAGTAGAGTAATAAGCCATGAAACAGCTTAACAGCATAACCGTTCGGATTGCGTGTAAAACTGTACGTATGTTGAAAACTCACAGCTCACCGATTGTGAGAAGCTCTTTCTACCCTTTCGAGGGATGTAAAACCATCCCATCACACCCCATTAAGATATGGGAGATTGTTGCAGTGTATTGTTGCACCAGAACATAGTAAAGATACTGACGGGCTTCTGGCCATCAGAAATAAAAACCAACTGCATTCCAGAGAAACTGCTACACAATTTTCCCAAATACGATTTCGCTGGGGGATGGTTCCCCAATTCAAAACCGGGCGACGGATCTACTATAGTGAAGGACCTAGAATAATAATAATAATTGGTTTCCCATTACATCCCATGAAGGAATTGGGAAGAGCTTCTCACAACCAGTGAGCTGTGCGCTGTATAGTTTTGTACTCACTGATTGGGACCTACAATTTTACAGCGGTTCCGAACGGTATTTTGAGAAGCTTTTTCATGGCTAGATACTCGATAGTGTCGCCGTCACTATGCGAGGTGACTGACGTCGAAAGAAATTTTATGGTGGTCGGAGCAGGGATTGAACCCAGAATCTCCTGTACAACAGGCGCGTACACTAACCATTGCACCACCGAAGGCTATAATGGAATGGATGCCAGAAATATTCAACAACATTTTCGACAATAACTCTGGTTTCAAGCAGACGTCATGGCGACGAAAGTATGTGTGAGATGGCTGAAGTACGACACAACACCGGCGCAGAAATATTCAATGATAACCAAGCGATGATCAAGACAACATGTACACACAAATTGAGATCGCCACCGGATCTCGAGTGGAAATGAAGGATTCGACTAACAAATTTTGTACCTTTGGGAGCCTGGGCATCTTGGACTCGTCTGATATGTGACATCTAAAAAAACAAAAACCGTTGCCCATTACATGTCTTGAAGGGATTGGGAAGAGCTTCTAATTTGTAACTCACTGATAGGGACTTACAGTTTTACACCGGTTCCGAATGGAATTTTCAGAAGCTATTCATGGCTAAGCACTCGATAGTGTTTGCCATCACTAAGCGAGGTAGCCTTCTTCGAAGAAGAACATGTAGTAAACCGAAAGTGTGGCTGTCTTGCAATGATGGTCAACAATCACCTGACTGTAAATCTGGAAGGTTTATGGAGCTGGACAAACTCGAACTTATTTGATTCATGAGTATTCTAATTGAAAATTGTGCTATAAGGTCACATGAGAGGTGTCTAAGAAGGATATGGAAACCATGAATCACTTCCTCTATCATTATCTCGGTATTGCGGGATTAATATTCGAACACTTCTCCGATCATACAATATCCTGTTAATAAAATACCAGGGCAACGTAGTGCACAACACTAAAGAAATGGATGGGAATAATTCGTCGATTCATATCTAACTATGGCTATTAACTATATATTCCATTATAAGGTTATATCTATCTTGATTTAAAGGAGCTGACTCAAGCGAATGTGGGATGAATAAGGAGACCAAAGAAACAATGGATCTCTCAATGTTCCTGCTCCACTTTTGCCAGATTAAGACACCAACACCTCGTGGAAAATACAGTATCCAGTTTGAAACACCTCATGGGAACGGATTGTAGAATTCTGAGGAAGTATCATCAGTACCATGGTGGGAGCAATGTATTATCAATATTCACAGGAAAATCGGCCTAAACATTGTACCTCATAACAATAATGAGCTCGAATCCCATTTCGAATCCCAGAGGCAAACAGAGGCTGGGAATATATAGAAAAATAGTAGAGAGCCTTTAATGGTCAACATGGGTTCATCATTTGATATAGCTTATATTCAAATATTTACCGAACTGAAACACATTGCATGCAGGTACTACAGTTGCATCTACATCGTAAATCATAAATTTTGCTCGAGCGTAATTCAGATTTCCAAATCCAAGTACTTGCTATTATTATGATATCTTTGTTTTATTGGAAGTTTTCGGTCTTTAAAGGAACTAAAAGGAGTTTATCACAAAGAAGAGGCATAAAGGCGGTAAAAGTGAAATAAACTGTCTGGTGTTTAAGAAAACTTTACTGTAAAAAATTAAATTCATAAATTTCATTATCAAAAATGTGAACAGGTATAAAGCTGAGAAGATGCAAAGTTTGCTAGGTTAGTTTAGGAAAAAGAGGATTCGAAGCATTTGGCCGCGATTCATAGCCCATTTCCGTGTCAGCAGGAAGACCTGTATTGCGCTCTTCACGTTCCCGGAACAACTTGATACGCTTATGTAGCTTATTCATGCGAATTGTTGAAGTTTGACCTTTATGACCTGGTATGGTTTATCATTTTCCATGTTCCAGTTTATGGGGTAGACCCCATTCCATTCAGTCCATCTGCGCTTTCATTTTCCAATATGTCGTGGTGCTCTACAGCCCATATAATCGCAGTGGTACCCGTGGTAGAGAATTTACTTATCTCCTCATGGCATTCGAGTACCGTAAGGGATCTAACACTTTGCGAAGATATCGCATTCATCGCCGCTTGTGTTACCACCTTCAACGTTCAACCATCTTACACATTCCGTAATCACTTCAACGTCTGACTGAAACACAGTATTATGATCAGGAAGGTAATATTACCGTTCAAGGTTTAGTCCCCCCGATGAAGAGCTATATATTTCCATTTTGAAATTCATCCCATATACGGTAGTATTGTAGTGGATACATCGCTCGCCAGCGACTATGATGCCCTCCCTGCAAGCATCTCTCATTGGGACAGTTGTATAGCGGTTTACCGTTACCATTTTCGGAAGAATGCGGACGGTTCTTTGTTTCCTTGGTGACAAGTCCTGCCAGCTGCTCCATTATCTGCTGGTGAGTGGATTTGTAATCCTCTCAGCTTCATTCTACACCATTTCCAAATGAAATTTCAAAAATATCAATTTAATTTTGAAAAATATCAATTGAAATTTGAAAATTATTTGAAATACATTAATTGAAATTTAAAAATTATACTTGAAATTTGAAATACATCAATTGAAATTTAAAAAACATCAATTGAAATTTGAAGGAGACCAATTGAAATTTGAAAGACAACAACTGAAATTTAAATCACATCAATTGCAATTTGAAACATATAAATTAAAATTTAAAAGACATCAATAAAAATTTAAAAAACATGAATTAAAATTTAAAAAACATCAATAAAAAATTATTAACCGATTTTATGTATTAGATTTTCAAATATCAATTGGTGTCTTTCAAATTTAAATTGATGTCTTTTAAATTTCAATTGATGTATTTTAAATTTCAATTGATGTGTTTCAAATTTCACTTGATGTATTTTAAATTTGATTTGATGTTTTTTAAAATTCAATTGATGAATTTTAAATTTCATTTGATGTTTTTTAAATTCAATTGTTGTATTTTACATTTCAGCTGATGTATTTCAAATTTCAAATAGAATTTTGAAATTTTTCAAATCTCAATTGGAAATGGTTTAATTTAGAAACAAATATGATAATATCGTCGCTGCGCCAACGAAAAGGGTTATGTGTAATTTGTTGAAAATAAAAATAAAATAATAAACCGTTTGTATTTATAGATATGATCACGCAGCTTTTTCTTGATATTTGGATCGGCTGCGAAGTTTATGGTACTGACAAAGAACAAATTGTAGAACAAATGTTCCAAGAAAATTTTGGTTTTTTTGCTTTCTTGAAAAGTTAATAAAAAATACATAGCTGTTTTCGTTGGCGCAGCGACGATATGTGTCTTAACAAAACTCAATTCCCATGAAGGGATTGGAGAGAGCTTCTTAAGATCTGAGCGCTTTCTAGTTTTACACTCACAAACTGGAACCTACAGTTTTAAACCGGATCCGAGCAGTATTTTAAGAAGCTGTTTCATGGCCAAGTAATCGATAGTGTCGCCATCACTAAGCGAGGCAACCGTCGTCGCAAGAACTCTACCACCCGCCCACGTTCCCACATGTACAAGAGCCCTGCCCAGTAGCCATTGTACCACCGTGTCTTAAACCTAACCTTATACCCGGATAAAACACAAGGTAGGATGAACACAAGATGGGATTCATAGCCTGGATGAAACATATTCGTTAGTATGAAAACCATACGGCAATGAAAACCTTCGTTCGTCCAATAACGGTCTTTAATTTTTGTTGATAATTTTTGAAGAATAAAATACGCTAAATCATTCACAATAGGATGATGTTTAACATTTAAAATTGCCGCAACGATTATTCTGCTGCAATGAAACTCTATGTTGACCAGGGCATCATTAAATTGATCTAACAATTACTGAAGAGAAGGAGTATAACCTCGCCACAGCGTCACATAACCTTACCTGGATATGTGAATAAAGGAACACCCCAAAGGGGAATCCTAAATCCACTTCTCCGGAATTGTGCACTGAATAGTGTTCTGCTAGTGTTGGATGAATCGGGTTGCACAGTCGTAGCATATGCTGACCTGTTAATTGCTGTGCAGGGAAAATACCCCTCCACGCGTAGGAATGTGTCCCAGAACTTATTCAGGAAACTTTCTAAGCGTACCACGTAGAATGTACTGGGTGCAAATCCCGAGAACCCCGGTCTCGTACTTCGTACGCCGTTCGAAATTGCTTTATGGCATTGTAGTTTGGTGGCCAGTACTGAAAAAAATCGATCCCACATAAGGCTGTTGATAGAAGTCCAGAGAATGGCAAAGGTGTGCACCATGGGTTTCCTTCGCACAAACCCTACCGAGGGCTTGGTGGTTACGCCGCAGGTGTGGTATAGACTAGACCACTAGATTTGATGAGACTTGATGTAGTCGCCAATCCGTCTAGGACATTTTTCGCAATGGACCATATTGCCATCCACAGTAAAAGTCGACTACTTGACACCCACTACAACCTTTGAGAGAAACTTCCCCACTCATATCCCGGGCAGACACGACAGCAATTCTGGAAAGGACGCATACCACGTTGCAGAAGGATTTTAGGCTTTTACATTGACGTCTCCCAACTAGATACCAAGGTTTGAGGGTTTGAGGTATATTCTAAAGAGATGGATGTAGACCTTGCACAAAGGTATCTTTCATCACCGGATGGGGTATCAAAATCTACTCTGACAGTCAGGTAGCTATAAAGTCCCAGCAATCTGCCACGCATCTCTACATGAGATGGCCAAGCCGGTCGATAATCGCCTTTTACGAGTGCCGCAGCACAGGAACATTCCAGGGAACCATTGGGCAGATGGCCTGGAAAGATTAGAAACTGGCTTGCCTCTTCCAGTGGATATGGAGCATGTTAGTATGCTCCTTTCTTCATGCACGTTCATCCTTAAAACCTAAGCTTTCAGACATGCGAATGATGGATGACGTCGTGGCACAAGCAATTGTACTCTAAACCTGATTTCCATTCCTAGACCAGATATCTATATGCTAGTAGCTGTGATCACTGGAACAAGTTTAAAAGACAGACACGCGTCTAGACTAGGAATCTCAGATCATAACTACTGCAGAAGCATTGGTGATAAAGAGTAGAACGAGAGCGTCGAGTAGGAGACAATATTTTGGGATCTCAATTCATGTTGAATCTAAGATATATTCAGAAATTTACGCTGAATGATTTTAAGACATTTCTGCAAGAGTACTAATTGGTTCGCCAAGGACCAATATTCGTCTATTTTTCAGGCACATCCTGGAGGCTAATTGTCTAAGAAACGATATCGAAATCAATATCGTTTTGTCGGTAGTGAACTTAATATACGTTAAACATACGTTAAATAGTTATTAGGGCGCGTCAAATTGACACCCACTACAACCTTTGAGAGAAACACTTTATTTTATTTAATATCATAATTTTTTTTGATGAAGCATATAACAAAAACGTAATCTATAGGTGACCATAGCTTTAAGTCGGAGTTGGAGCCCCCCAAAAGGTATTTTTATCACCTTTCAGAATCTGTATTGATACCGGTAGAATAATTCGTCAATGGCAGCATTGTTCAATTGTACAACTTTGTAACACTGAATAATGACGTTACAAAATAATGACGTTTACCAACACTAAACGTTGCCAAACTTGTTTTTCCTTCTTCCTTAATCGTTCATCGTGCAATGCGCACGCAGTTTGCCAAAGTAGTTAAATAAAAACTCGGTTATCACAATACCAATATTTTTTTTATTTTTAAATTTAGTGTGACACAATCAAAGAGTGCAGTGATAATATCAAAGTTATTATGGATAATCAAGAACCATCAACATCGTCTGCGGTGTCTTCGCAAATGGAAGCAACTACATCAACAAGTTTTGAGTCTAGATTGACTAACATCCCTCATCAAGATATTGTTGTTTTTGGTTTATCAAGTGATTTAAATGATCTTAGTTTGCCTACTAAATGTGAACAAAATGTTCTCGTATAAAACTTTTACTCCTCACGTAACACATAAATTGATCCAAATTTGGTGTAAATTAAATATTGAAATCATTAATAGAAAGAGTGTTTTCAAAAAATTAACTGGTTTGCTTGATAAATACCAGCAACATGTACAACATAGAAACAAAAGAGATGAATTTAAAGCATTTGTTGATTCAATCAACGAATTATTTTATATTGGCAAATGTAATTGCAAATTAAAAACAAGTAAAAGTGTTAAATTCGGCTGTTCCGAATCTTTGATACCCTCCACCTTAGTGTTAACCAGCAAAATATTAAATTTTAAAAAGGACCCTTTTTAAGAAAATGTACTTTTTTAAAAAAAATAAAAATAAGTTACTTGTTCACAAATGCAATTACTTGTTCACAAATGCTCACAATGCTCACAAATGCATTGCTCACAATGCTCAAATGCTCACATTGAAAATGTACTTAAGAAAATGTACTTTGAAATGTACTCTGAAATGTACTTAATGTACTTAATGTACTTTGAAATGTACTTTGAAATGTACTTAAGAAATGTACTTAAGAAATGAACTTAAGAAATGTACTTAAGAAATGTACATTTCTTAAGTACTTAAGAAGAAATGTACTTCAGAAGAAATGTACTTAAGAAATGTACTTAAGAAGAAATGTACTTAAGAAAGAAATGTACTTAAGAAATGTACTTAATGAAATGTACTTAAGAAACGTACTTTGAAATGTACTTAATGTACTTTGAAATGTACTTAAGAAATGTACTTTTTTTTAAGAAAATGTACTTTTTTTAAAAAAATAAAAATACGTTACTTGTTCACAAGTAAAATAAAAAAGGATTTTTTAAAAATAAAAAAGCATTTTTTGAAGAGCTGTTAAAAAAAAAACAAGCTGGGACGAGGGTTGAACCAACAACCCTCAGACTCCACCGCGCAACCCTTTACCCATCAGGCCACAGCGACCTTGGACGAAGTGTGACAAAATTCATATAAATGTATGAGCACATGAAAGTACAACTAAACATTCTAAAGTACTTACCTATTATAAAGAACAACAAAGATTTTCAACATGGAAATTCACCACACGGCAAAAGTAGTAGTTTAGTATAAAACTACAAAAATTAATGTGAAAATTTTATGAGTTTTTTTACGTTTCCAATCATAAAATTTTTTCCAATGGACCAATTTCGCTGATTTTCAATACCAAACTGCTCAGGAATACGTGGAACATTCTGGCCAAAAACCAAACCGCGTTATCGCC
Organism: Phaonia tiefii; assembly: GCA_963931995.1. Lineage (NCBI taxonomy): Eukaryota > Metazoa > Arthropoda > Insecta > Diptera > Muscidae > Phaonia > Phaonia tiefii. The sequence goes on along the minus strand of OZ008369.1, from coordinate 149,569,281 downwards.
GATTGAAGTCGTGAGAATGTTTTCAACAGACGGACAGACGGACATGGCTATATCGACTCCGGTTGTTATAAGGATCAAGAATATATTTACTTTATGGGGTCGCAAAGCCTTATTTCTATATGTTACAATCAGAATGACAAACTGATATATACCCTCTATCACTTACAGTGGAGGGTATAACAACAGAATGCTGGTGTGGATTGATTCCAGAACATCTAAAAGAATTTATGATGGACCAGCATAATGATAGAAAATTCACAATACCTGAATATACGGAAGACGTTGAAGACGTAGCTACAACAACACCAACACTTACAACTGGTACCGATGATCAAACATACGAACCACCTGAATTACACATGGATGAAGATGAAAATGAAGCAACAACAGAAGTTCCAGAAGCAACTGTTCAAATGAGACGAGGTCATTATACTCAAAGATACGTTGCCTTAAATTTTGCTATGATGTGTGATAGATTCGGTGTTTCAGATAGAGTCGCTTCATGTTTAGCAACAGCTTTATTCGAAGATATAAATTTTAGAGATGTTCATGGTAATCTTGTTATTATGGATAAATCAAAAGTGGCTAGAGAAAAAGTTAAAATTCTTCCATAACTGCATTCTCTTTCGATGGTAGAAAAGATGACTCATTAACTACAGAGAAAATTAATGACAAATTTCATAACACTATGGTAAATGAACCGCATTTAGTTGTTCTGAAAGAGCCCTATAATGAGTTACTTGGATATGTAAATTTGTGCAGTCAAGAAGATACAAGAACCAAACACAGCAAACTGAATGAATTTTTCAACAATAAAACATTAACAGCCAAAGTCACGATGTCGAACGTTAATGTTCGCTTTCTTTCTATGCGACAAACAGCTGATTTGGGAGTCACTAACAAGCGAACGAAAACATATACAATTCAGTACAAAATCGGACCCCACTTACACCCTCTCCCTCAAAATCCAAGCGAACGAAGCCAGGCACTCACTTTCGTTTCAGAATGCGAGTCACTATCTTTCGACTTGTCGTTCGCATGGTTTTACGTGTGTTTGTGTGGTTGTTGTTCAAAGCAATAACATAAAGTTGTGGTTCGCCATTTAATTTCGGAGCGAGAGAGAAGAGTACGAGGAACCCGTATCTGCAGGTGCCACAAAGTTGGCGTTTTTGTGCTGAAATTGAAATATATTTTAATAACAAATTTATTATAATGACATTATTTTCAGTCCATTGTGATTCTTTCATTGATTTCTATTTAAATTGTTTTTGTTTCAACCTTTTATTCGATTTCCAGCTATGCGACAACCAAAATACAAGTGACTGGTTTTGACATTTTCGTTCGCATAGATGACAGCGAAAATAGTTAGTGGCTTCCCATTTTTCTAATACACAATCACACAATAACATTTAAAGCCTGGGATAAGAAAGAAAGTGAGTGACTGGCTTTCGTTCGCTTAGGTTTTCTTTCGAGATCGTGACTTTGGCTGTAACAGTTGATCAATTAATTCGCATATGCAGTGATGGTGAGCCAGCAAATACTGGAACAGAAAATGGTGTTTTATGATTATTTGAAAAACAGTTAAATAGACCAATTCACTGGTTTATATGTCTGCTTCATTTCAATGAACTGCCATTTCGTCATTTATATCAAGCATTGGACAAAACAGTCACCAGTGGACCACGAGCAGCAAGTGGAAAGTTATTCAAAGCTATTCAAGAATGTGAGAAATTGCAGGTATGTAATACTTTATTTTATTTAATATCATCATTTATTATCATTATTTATTGTCATTATTTTACTTTTTCGATTGAAATAAAGTTAAAATAAAATAATTGCATTTTAATTGATCTAAACATTTCATTTTTCAGGTAGTAGCTGATTTTGATCCAATACCACTAGAGAATATGCCTGCAATAATGGATCATGAACATGAGGCCGTCGGTGGTGCAATGGTTAGTGTTCGCGGGCTCTTGTACATGAGATCCTGGGTTCGAACCCGGCTCTGACCACCTTAAAATTTCTTTCGGCGGCGGTCACCTCGCATAGTTACGGCGACACTATCGAGTATCTAGCCATGAAAAAGTTTCTCAAATTACCGTTCGGAATCGGTGTAAAACTGTAGGTCCCAATCAGTGAGTGAAAACTGGAAAGCGCACAGCTCAGTGATTGTGAGAAGTCCTCCCCCAGTCAATTCATGGGATGTAATGGGAAACCATTTATTTATTCATTTGAACATGAGCTCGAACTAGCAACAGATGTTAAATATTTATATCAAATAGCTAAATAAAGCAATTTCGAATGGTATTGTTCCAGTTGATTTAGCTAACATGAAACCAGGACCAATTGCACATTCTCGTTGGTTAACCAAAGCAAGTAGATTACTACGATTATATGTAACAACTAATACACCATCGACCAATTTAACAACTTTGCCAGTTTATATTATTACAGTTTATGTGCCAATGTACAAGGTGGCGCAAAAGTAAACTTCCGATGTTTTTTGACTGTAATTAAAAAAAAAAATTAAAAACTTTGATTCTTCTTGAGGATTATTTTTATTTGGTCTTTTAATTTTTTTTACATCAAGTCGAGAATATGATGTCATGTAAATGGCCGCCGCCACAGTTGATTGTCATTTGAGCCCTTTTTATGGCATTTTCCATCACTTTGGCCAAAACTTCCGGCGATACGTCCTCACATTCTTGACGGATATTGTCTTTAAGAGCTGCAAGAGTCTGAGGCTTGTTGACAGAAACCCGCGACTTCAGAAAGCCCCACAAAAAGAAGTCTGGAGCGGTCAAATCAGGCGATCTTGCTGGCCAGTGCAAATCGCCAAAACGGGAGATTAGGCGCCCGGGAAATGCATCCTTCAGCATATCGGTTGTGGCACGTGCAGTGTTTGCCGTTGCACCGTCCAGTTGGAACCACATGTTTTCCAATCCCAATTCATCAAGTTCGGGCAAAAAGAACTCGTTGATCATTGCTCTGTAGCGTGGGACGTCGTCTGGTCGATGTCGACGGCGCTTCCATGACATCCTCGGCTACAGCAGCAATATTCTCTGCAGAACGGCTACTCCGGGGTCTGCCACGCCTGGCAGCATCTCGTGTTGTGCCAGTCTCTTCGAGGCGAGCGGCTAAACGTCGCAGTGTTTCACTAGTAGGCGTTGGACGGCCAGGAAATCTCCGACGAAATTCACGTTGTGCCAAAGTCACCGACCGATTATTGGTCAAATAAATAGTCAGCAATATTCCGCGTTCTGGAGCAGTGTAGCGTAACATTGTTTATTAACGTGTATTTCGCATGTGTTTACTACACAAATGTCAAAACAGAACTGACATTAGGGGCCAATCGCAAAATTTATAGCATTTTCTGATAGGAGGATTACGTTTGCGCCACCTTGTAGAAAAGAATGGTGAAGGCAGTGGCATTACAAAGTCGCAAGAAAACTACTCGAATGGAAAGTAAAAAGGCCCTTAAAAAATAATATTACCACGTTAAAACATTAAATTGTAGGTCGAGAATAATATTTAAAAATAAATTGAATTAAAAATGTAAAAATAGTGTTTTTTTTTGTTGAAACCTTGAAAATGTTGATTTTTTCAGATTGATTTTCCTACAAAAAGGAGTTAGAAAACAAAAAAATTGATCGTAATAAAAGTTGTTGGAAATTATCTGAACTTTCCTAATCTGCAAAAAAAAAAATATCGAAAAAAATCGACGAAAATTCAGAATTTATTAGTTAAAAGTTCATTTTAGGCTATTTTCGACAAAAAATTCTTAATATCTCTACTAAAAATAAAAAAAATTATTAGTATCAATACAGATTCTGTAAAAATATCTTTCAAACAAGCCCACATTGAGAAATCTACTATAATTTCTATCCGATTTTATGACGAATTTAATTAAATTATTCTATGTATATATGGAAAAATATCTATTTTGAAATTTTGGGGGGCTCCAAATCCGACTTGGAGCTATGGTCTCTTGAGCAAAATCACCTATAGATTACGTTTTTGCTATACGCTTCATCAAAAAAAAAATTAACCCTCCCTAATAGTTATAAAATCAGCATTATAGACATAACGATATCGTTTGGACGATCATCGTCATCATTAATTAGGCTTCTGGAATATCGGGAAGAGTCATGAATGTGGCATGAACGCCCCTAAACATACCGGGTCATTGAAAAATCGGGGAGAGCTTCTCACAACCAGTGAGCTGTGCGCTTTCTAGTTTTATACTCACTGATTGATTGGGACCTATAATTTTACACCAGTTCCGAACGGCACTTTTGAGAGCCATTTTCATGGCTAAATACTCGATAGTGTCGACGTCACTATGCGAGGTAACCGCCGTCGAAAGAAATTTTAAGGTGGTCAGAGCAGGGATCGAAGCCAGGATATCAAGAACAACAGGCGCGCATACTACCCATTGCACCACCGATGGCCACCGGGTCATTTTATCGGTTCAAAAATGGAGACGGAATATGACATCGGGCGATATCACAACAGTCCTCATTGGACTAAATGTGAGACAGTCACTTCTATCTAACCTACGACAAAAGTAATTTATTTACTGTTTTACGCACAAACAAATGGTGAACAAATTTACAGAGAAATTTATTAAGCTTAGTTGTATGTACATATGTCATCCTTTAAAACAGTTACAATTTTCATCGAAGCGAAAAAAAAATTATGAAAATTTAATTGATACCGACCCTGGTGCACACTAATTTGTGCTGAACATTATTGAGATGGTAATAGTAATACACTACAGAAGGGAAACGTCTGCGGAGAGGTGAAAATATTGCTGTTGCATCATTGGTATATTTTTCTTCAAAATCGATGCCAGAAATGCCGTTGTTGGTCAATGGGTAAATTTCAATTGGCCTACAGGACGCTGCGGTTTGACGCAGTTGTATTTTTTTGTGTCAGTTGCCTTATTTTGCGGACAATCCACAACAGAGCACAATATTCGCGAGATAGAGCCGAAACCGTCAAAAATATGCTTGAAAGATGGACGAGTTCTTCTAAGCCAGCTTATTCAGCCATATAAATTAAATAGTTTCCATCAGTAGTGTGATGGATTTCTCTCGCCAATAAAACAATAACAATTTCCAAACATGTGGATCGTGTTAATTCTACTGAATTTTTAAAATTAACTTTTAATTCATTATAGCAGATGCAAATATTTACCGCAGCACTGAAGCCACACGTCAAGAATATTCATCGCAGCACTGCAACAGTTTCATAGCAAGAACCAATCATATTTGTCCCAGAAATGGCGACTAAATTTCGTTCGCAATATTTAATTAAGATCCCATGAAAACTGTGGCATCCGAAGTACTTTAAATTATCCTATGATTTGCTTAGAATGTATCATATTTCTGGGAGCATAAATCATCAACTCCGGCTCATAACAATACCCTGATGTTGGATGCCACAATATTTTAAACATTACAAGTTCCCGAAGACGATTTACCATCATAACTTCTTTATAATTTTGTCACCTTTAGTTTTGGAATTACATTGTTCATTCCTTGTCATTTGGAGTTTTCCATTGAAAAGTTTTGCAATGTTTTGCTACAAATAACGAATTTACCGTCTAGACATAATGGCGTTAGTTAAACTTTAGCATCGCAACTATTTTCGACATTCTACTTCTGTTTGATTATTTTGACAATTGTAGTTGATTACAGACATGTCCAAACTTAAGAGGCACCACAAAAGTAAATGAATGCAAAAAGGAGAAAAAATGATGAAGGAAAAGTTATTCACTGGAAAAGTAAATGATTCCTTAAGCCAACATATTGAATAATAGTGGGGAAAAAATTAATTCAAAATGTGTAGCTAATGTTTGATCAATCGAACCCTGACCCTAGGTGGAGCATTATCAGTCACTCTATGGGCACAGTCTTGTAAGTGTATTCCATTGTTGATTGTTGTTAAATTTCATTAATTTAAAAATACTAAATACACTTTTGGGGCCCAATGTAGCACACATCCAACTCAGATACGTATGTATTAGAGTGGCCTATTTCTTGCCTTTTATTTACACTTAGACTTTTTTAAAAGTCAACCCAAATAAACCACAATTTCTACAGTGAAACCTGCAGTGAACAACTGCTAGAGTTGAAAATAAAAATCTAGTGCCAATTTAATTTTTCATTCTGCGCGCCATTGGATTTAGGGATGATATCACAGCAAAAACAAATATGAAACCATATGAACGTGGTATCACAAAACCCAGCCCAGCCCGATTTACTTCGAAATCATAGCAATGTTTTTAAAATCTGTAGCACTTTCGATATTTCAAAAAATCTGTAGCTCTTTCGATGTTCCAAAAAAAAATATCTTTCGATATTTCTCAACCAGTGAGAAAGAAATGTAAGGTGGTTAGAGCACGGATCGAACCCACGATATCATGCACAAGAGCCGCGCACACTAGCCACTGCACCACCGACGGCATGTCATAACTCTCTCGAATACATTCCAGTCAAATCCTAATATCATAAAATGTGAGTTTAATCATAAATTCATCACCACAGCGTATAACTTTAATGCAGCAACGACAATCAGCCTTATTACGAGTGTCGTTCTCGTATTTCGACTACGACAGTTTTGTAAAAGATTAAAGACAAAGTTGACGTGTTATCTTTAATCTGTTACCAAACTGTCGTAGTAGAAATACGACTACGACACTCGTCTAGGGCTGAATATATTCAGAATTTGTTTACTGTAGCAATCGCTTATGAACGTGTTTTATACCTGTGGCAACACCATTGTCTTTCAGTGTATGACGAGCTCGATTTAGGCGTGGAATCGCTGAATTCAAAATAGATTTTTAATTTATCATTTACTACCTAAAACACATGGTTTCCCATTACATCCCATTTAGGGATTGGAGTAATCTATGCGCTTTGTAGCTTTATACTGACTGATTGGGACCTACAGTTTTACACCGGTTCCGAATAGTATTATTCATGGCTAAGTACTTGATAGAGTTGTCGTCACTAAGCGAGCTGACCGTCGTCGAAAGAAATGTAAAGTGGTCAGAGCAGGAATCAAACATACGCTTACACTAACCATTGAATCACCGCCAGCCTAATATTCATTACCTGATACGAGTATTAAGGTAGTATCCTAAAAGTCCCGAAAGTGAATGCAAACACAGAAGCTAACGTGAACGCCAAAGTCAAAAAATGGTAGTTTATATATCACTTCGCGCTTGCGTTTGTTTACGAAAGCTGTCACTGACATATGCGGTGTCTAGAGTTGCCAAACCAAAATAAACAATTATAGATCAGAAAAAGTTATCTTGAGTAAAATGTTCAGAATAAAAACGATTAAAAAATTTAGCTCTATTTCAGTAGATCAACATATTTTAAGATTGCTATTATTTATAATGCTGCAAATACCAACAATATTCACATAAAATGTGTAAAAAACCTATGTTATTTTGGGGTTCAATGTCCAATAAATTTCCCCATCTATACTAAATTAGTTGTCATTTCAAAAACATGTGCCATATGGCGGTATGTATTGATTGTATTGTATTGATTCTTTTGTTTATTATTGTGAACATCAGCTGATGCCTATAATTTTTAAATATAATTATAAATATTCAATTTTAGTATTGTAAATAAGAATTTCGGTGCGTAAAAGGTATAATTTTGAATTATTTAAAAAAAAAAGTTTAAGCTCTATCCGGCGAATGCATTTGAACCAAAATTGGCAAATATGCACTTATAAGCAATGAAATGCAAAATAACGGGTTTTTCAATAAGAGCGCTACAAAAGTTTTTTTTTAATAAAACAAACCCGGTTTCAGATACCAATGAAATTCTTTATTCCTGTGAAAGTACGTTCCATGCCATTATGTATGGAACTCGATTTCTTTTGCATGGCCACCACGGGCACGCTTGCAGAAGTCCAGACGCTGAACCCAATTTTCGACAGTTTTCAAGCATAAATCGGCCGATACTGCTGCAATTTCACGTTCGATATTCGTACGAAGTTCATCAATCGTCGCTGGCTTGCTAGCATAGACCATAGACTTGACGTAGCCCCACAGAAAATAATCTAACGGCGTCAAATCGCACGACCGAGGCGCGCTAATCGACTGGGCCATTTCGTGAGATAAAACGTTCACCAAACTTGGTTGCCCATAAATTGATTGTGGCATTCGCTGTGTGGCTTGTGGCGCCGTCCTGTTGGAACTACATATCCACATATTATCCAATTGGGGCCAAAAATATTCGGTTATCATTGAACGGTAGCGATTCGCATTCACAGTAATGTGCCGGTCTTGATCATCACGGAAGAAGTCCGGCCCAATGACGCCGCTGGCCCATAAACCGCTTCAAACCGTAATTTTTTCGGGATGCAATGATGACTCATGGATTACGTGTGGATTGCTGTCTGACCAATAACGCATATTTTGCTTATTGACGAAGCCATTCAGCCAGAAATGAGCCTCATCGCTGAAGATGATTTTCCGATGAAAATCCGAATCATTTTCAACTCGTTGCTCAGCCCAATTCACGAACATACGACGCTTATGGTGGTCAAGCGGCTTCAGTTCTTGCGTCAATTTGATCTTGTAAGGATGTAGGTTAAGATCTTTTCACAAACTTCGCCACAACAACGTCACAGAGATTCCCAACGCTTGAGAACGACGTGTGAGAGATACATTTGGGCTTTCTTGAACTGAAGCCTCAGCGGCAGCAATATTCTCGACACTACGGGCACTTCTTTGTCTCACTGGCACGGGAACATTTTGTACTGTGCCTGTGGATTCAAATTTTTCCACTAGACGCTCAATTGTTGATCCGGTAGGACGATTATGACGACCATAAATTGGGCGTAGCGCTCTTAAAGTTGAGGCCACTGACTTCAAATTTCGGTAGTAAATTTTAATAATTGCGACTCGTTGTTGGCTCGTATATCTTTCCATTATGAAATGGCAAACCTTACTGAAGAGAAATGTCAAAAAATATGGCGTCGTTTGCTGTCCCTATCGATTTACTTTTGTAGCGTCTCTGTTGAAAAACCCTTTACTTCCATCTGCCCATTCTCGATCGACATTTTTCTTTAAATTTGTAATTTCTTCAACTAACGCGATGAACTGTGGCGTGTTCAATTTGACAGCTGAAGTGATCAAAAACGTTGCGCTGCGTTTTGTAAACTACCCACTAAATAACGTAACTGAACGCAGGTAGTCACCGTACAGCTGTAACGTTTTATAAACTACCAAAACGACAAAAGTAACGCGAAGTGACTGATTCACGACTTATAGAATACCACCCTTAATAATTCTGCTCAATAGGTGGATAGTTACAGTTACCTACAGTTTTGATAAAGCTTTATTTTCTGTCTTGTATCAGGTGGTGTTTTTAGAGATACAGATCTTTAAAACGAAATAAACTAAAGATGAATTGTATTAGGTTAGGCAAGGAACTACGGTACACTTAGTCCACTAAGGACCGTTGTGATGCCACGGGACATCAGATTCCGTTACCATCGATGAACTTTTAAATGGATAAGGCATCGTTAAGGCGTATTGAAACCGTGTAGTACCGCACTCCTATATTCCAGCATGTGGTTGAAGAGGAGTCGTTCATTATTAGAACTCTGCCTAATAATCCTAAAATCATTCACCTTAACTCCCTCAATATTTGTTAGGTCTAACATGAAGTTAGACCTAATACAAAAGGCCGGCAACAGCAAAAGGCCGGCAACAGCACATGATATGTCGGCAATAGCATATGATATGATAGCATATGTTCGGCGCGCTCGATCTCCTCTTCATCCCAATAGAGTCTGCAGTAACAATAAGCTAATATTCCAAGTCAAGAGGAGTGTCTGTATGTTAAACATTCTATTGTGATTTTAGCTACCAGCATAGAGATATCTTGTCTAGAAACGAATGCCAAGTTTAGCATACGATTCAGGTCATAACTAAGCCTTACTTGCCTGCATTTTGTGCCTTCTCAGAATATGCACATGCTCCATATACAGTTGAACATTTATGGTGGTCCCTAATATCGCCAGTTCATTCGTTCTATGACTCCCTGGAATGCTGCTGTGCCATACAACGTGGATACCGCAATCTGATTTAGAGATGCAATCTGATTTAGAGATGCGCCGCAGTTCTTGAAGTCGGTAAAACATATTTCAGAGTTTTTATAGCGGTGGTTTTTATAGCGGTGGTTGTAGTAGCAGTCAGAGTAGATGTTGGTTCCCTAGGCGGTGATGACTTTTCGTCCCAGACAAATGGCAACTTCTCTGTTTGCCGTGACTACCTCTGGAAAGACACTGTAATGGTCTGGCAGCCTCCGTGAAAGCTCTAGTACCAACTCTTTAGAATAGAATCCAAACACTGTTTTGCCGCCTCGTTTGGAGCCTTCAGTGTAGCAGCCTTAACTACTGCCGGCAAAACACTATAAAGTCTAGCAGCCTTGGTGCAAGCTCTAGAACCAACTCTTTAGAATAGACTCCAAACACAGTTTTGCCATCTCGTTTGGAGCCATCAGTGTATCAACCTTAATATATTCTATAACTTGGTTTGCGTGTCTTCCAGTTTTGCCTGTCGGTAAACGAGTGGGGAAGTTTTTCTCAAAGGTAGAAGTGCGTGTTATTTAAGCCAATTATATTGCGGATTGCCGTTGATCCCTTAAATCCGCCCCCTGATCAGGGATTGTGGGATTATGGACGTTAAAGTCATATGCTTTTCCAGCAAATATAGTATTAGCAGGTGAAGGGTAAACCCCAAACCATCAGTAGATGTTGTCCGAAGATTACCCGTGATACACAGCAGATCTTTATCAACAGGCTTAGGTACATAAGTGCATTTATCCAGTACCAAAATTCGAGACCAGTGCAGATAAGACTCCCCATTGAAGGTTACGAGTTAAAGTCGTGTGACCCAGGTAAGTTATCAAATGAATGATCCCTTGGTTTTTTTTCACGTTGACCAATACTCAGGGGATACCCCCTATAAATGCCGTGCATTGTATTGGACTTAGGAAGTGGGGATAGAGGCGGGAGGAAAAAGGGTATAGTGTTTGTTAATGTTTGATTTAAATCTCTCGATATTGAAAGAATTAGGGAATACACCCGCCGGAAGTTTATTCCACATACGAACTGTACGGCTAAAAAACGAATTCTCCCTGTAGTGAGTAGTAGTTCTATCCACAGGCCAAGAAATAACAAATGGAAGTGAACTACTGGAAAAGCGCGTTGAGCGATTAAATACTCTTACCTCCGGAATAGAGGCGTGTATCTCACATGAACACTTACCGTGAAAATACCGATACAAAAGTGATACGCAACTCACGTTTCGACGATGCTCTAAGGAAGCAACAGAGTTGGTTACCCTGCTATCTCCTATAAGCATCATCGCTCTCCGTTGCACGCGGTCCAGAAGCTCCAATGTGGACCTAGGGGCACCAGCCCAAATATGAGAGTTGTATTCCATTTTCGGCATAATATATGAAATGTATATATATTGAGGAGATCAGATGAGGTGAAAAATTTCTTACACCGCTTTAAAAAGCCTAAGCACTTGAAAGCTTCTTTGGACACGTTAAATACGTGATCATTCCACCGAACATCACACTGTATTTTCATGCCAAGAACTTCAAGAGAATCTGATTCCTCAATGTCCACACCATTCATAGAAATAGGTGACAGGGACATGTCATTCGTGCGCTTGTGCGATAATAACGCTCATTAAATTCGACCTGATTCGACCTACCCCACTCAGTTACCAGGCGAATGTCCTGGTTGAGTGAGTCATTCATCATCCGTCTCCTCTCATGCACCGTGGAACATATACTACTGTCATCCCCAAATGAGTACATTGGACTCGAAGTAAGACTCAAGAGGTCGTTAATAAAGATAAGAAAAAGAGTAGGAGAGAGGACAGAACCTTGTGGTACCCCCGCATTAATCCTATATTCGTCAGAAGAGATTCCATCTATGACAACACGTATAGTGCGATCCCTGAGAAAATTCGATGCAAATCGAGAGAAGTTACTACCTAAACCAAAAGCATTAACCTAGGACACGAGTGCATCGTGCCAAACTCTATCAAAAGCTTTGGATATATCCAGAGCCACTGTGAATAGACTATGAATAGACAAAGTGGTGCTTTTATCAATCTCGGTAAGACGATGTTAAAGGCACCCACTATATCGACATATGCGATAAGAGTATATTATTTTAGAGAAATAGATTTCCCTATAAAGGTCACCAGAGCGTGTATAGCAGCTTCCGTCAATTTTGCCCTTGTTGTAAGCGTGCTGGCATGTATATAGTTCAGTAGTACCTATGTTCATGCGCAGATATGAATCATTCATGCATCTAATGTCTTCAGAAAAATAAGATGATATGCTGATTGATCTAAAGTCTTTTGGGTGCCAAAGTTTGTAGTCCACTTCGGAGCTCCACTGGTGGTTATATGCAGTAGGGTGTCTGAATAAAATTTTCTTTTTCGATTTTCATGTTTGCTCAAGCTTAATTGGAAAGTTTATAGGGTAAACTATTTTTGAGATTTTTCGGAAGAGGTTTAGGGGTCGCGCAAGTCGAATTCCCCCCAAAATTCAGGTATTCCGGACGTTTTTTGAATTTTACTTAAAACTCGGTCAATGAACACGATTTTCTTAGTTTGTAAGTCAACACTTTTAAAGCAAAACGTCCAAACTTTTATTGATTCTGGCAATGATTATGCTCAATAAGTTAACATGTATTAATTTTTTTTTTAAACTTTGGAGAAATTTTGTAAATAACGCTTTAAACTAATGATGCATTCTAAAAGACGGATAAATTCCAAACTCCGGGATTTTTGCTCGATACCAATTCGAATATAAAAGTTGATATATGAACGATTGATAATCTTAACAAAGGTACCAATTCAGGCTCAGGGACAAGGTGTCTGATGATGAACTTGTCACAGTATTCGAAACTAGTCATGCCATTGCGAGTGCTTTCCTGAATTATCTATTATTCCAACGAAAATCAACGATTTTTCATTCAGAGCTTGAAAGTTTGTACTATGAATTTCTCAATTAACATTCAAACTTACAATTGTTCGAAATATTTTCGACATCAATTTTAAAAAACATAAATTTCATATACTACAGGACAATTCAAATTTTAAATTCTTGAAGACTTTAAAATTTAATCTCATACAATTTTAAGATAAAACAAAGTAGTACGAGTATTCATTAATTCTAAAATAAATTTATAAATGAATCGAAAGATCGAGAGAATAGAATACGCAAGCACTTCAGAAATAGCGCCCTCTCTCGAGAAACGAAGATACAACTCTATAAGACAGACTCGCAGACATCCTTCCTTGATTTATGGCACAGACAATTGGGTTATGTCGCAAGCTGATGAAACATCACTGGCAGTATTTGGAAAAAAAAGGTTCCGAAAAATATATGGTCCTACATTAGAAAACGGCAAGTAACGACAACGGATGAACCACGAGCGTTACAATCTCTAGCCCGACATCGACGTAGTTATGCGAATAAGAAAATCACGTTTATCCTGGCTGGGCCATTTCAATGCAATGGATTAGAATGGACACGTACTCGATGAGCATCGAAAAATGGGACTTTGCTGGAAATACCAATTGGAATATTGCCTGCGAGACTTTGGTGTTACCAACTGGAGGAGAAAAGCTAAAGATCGGGCCGGTTGGAGAATCATCTTGTCCTCATTTTACAAGGCCCTTGGCCTGGGGCCAAGTAGTAAGTAAGTAAACGCATTTCATACTAATAATTTTAACTGATCGTATTATTGCAAACAAATCCAAATTTTTATAATTAACTTTTAGAACAAACATAGAAAACTTTTGAAATCGTGATAACCCAGCCAACCAACGCCGTCCGCAAGGTGCTCCGCTATAACTAACTCCCCACACGGTGCTCATAGGGACGCTCCGAAAAGAGTCCCAAAGGAGCATATCCGCCGGAGAAAAGAGCGCGCTCAAAATATATGAGAAAAGTGCACTCTAGGAACTCATGAAATGAGTGTTGCGGAGTCCCTACACGCTCCTATACATAACCCATAAGGACTCCGTGCGGACTCCTATAAAGAAGTGTTTTGAAGTCACAGAACGCTCATTCAGATAACCCGAATTGACTCCGCACGGACTCCATTTTTAGCCTCTCATTTTTGAAAAAGGTATAATAAAATCAACCGAAAACAACCTAGAATAAGTGATTCGTATTGCTTTTCCCAAATGCTCATAAGTTTATAATTAATTAAAAATATAAGACATCTGCATAAGGCATCTTCAATATCCTCGGCAATGCAATCAGTTTTTCTTTACAATGAATTTTTTAGAAAGTGAAGTAAATATAGGTATATTAGGGCGGGTTAATATATCTATAGGTGATTTTGAGAAATTTTGCTCAAGAGACCATAGCTCTAAGTCGGATTTGGAGCCCCCCAAAATTTCAAAATAGATATTTTTCCATATATAAAGGGTCCGCCATCTAACGTTTTTTTTTTCAACTAGTGCTTATTTCGTGAATGGTAACACTTAGCTCATGTCTGATTTGACAGATAATTAGTTTTATCCTTCCGCTAAACGAATATGGTTGAGTATACGCTGGGAAATATTGCGACATTACTTTGAAAATCATGGTATTGTTCGCTAAGTGGACCTGCGATCGACTTACAGAAGAGGCCGATTTTGTCAAAAAAAATCATCTTTTCAGATGAAGCTCATTTTGATCTTGGCGGGTATGTAAACAAGCAAAATTGTCGCATTTGGGGCACAGAAAACCCGCACGCATACATTGAAAAGCCGCTGCACCCAAACCGAGACTCAGTCCGAGTCAACCGGACTTTGGTCCAGAGGCGTAATTGGGCCATTTTTCTTCGAAAATGAGCAAGGAGTGGCCGTTACAGTCAATGGCGACCGTTATCGGGCCATGTGGAACGAATTTTTGTTCCAAACATTGAAGAGGAGGATATTGGCAACCTTTGGTTTCAACAGGACGGCGCTACGTGCCACACAGCCGAAGCTACACTCGATGTTTTGCGCCCTGTTTTTGAAGATCGCATTATCAGCCGCAGAGCTGATGTCTTTGGCCGCCTCGGAGCTGCGATTTGACACCGTTGGACTATTATTTGTGGGGTGGCCTCAAAGATAAGTCTTACGCCTACAAGCCAGAGACAATTGACGCTTTATAGGACAATATTCGTGAAGCCATTGGCGAAATACAGCTGCACACAATCGATACTGTGCTTAAAAATTGGACCGATTGTGTAGGCTACTGCATGGCCAGCCGAGGCAGCCATTTGAATGAAATTATTTTCCATTATTAACTGGAAGGATTGTACTTTCACATAAAAAAAGAAATTTGAGAAAATATTCAGTAGTTTTTTTTTATAGCATTTTCAAAAAAAAAAAGTTATTTAGCGGACCGGACCCATTACATAGAATAATTTAGTTAAATTCGTCATAAAATTGGATAGAATTATAGTAGATTTCTCAATGTGGGCTTGTTTGAAAGGTATTTTTATCACCTTTCAGAATCTGTATTGATACCAATATTTTTTTTTTTATTTTTAGTAGAGATATTAGGAATTTTTTGTCGAAAAATAGCCTAAAATTAACTTTTAACTAATAAATTCTGAATTTTCTGCGATTTTTTTCGAGATTTTTTTTTGCAGATTACGAAAGTTCAGATAATTTCCATCAACTTTTATTACGATAAATTTTTTTGTTTTCGAACTCCTTTTTGTAGGAAAATCGATCTGAAAAATTCAACATTTTCAAGGTTTCAACAAAAAAACACTATTTTTACATTTTTAATTCAATTTATTTTTAAATATTATTCTCGACCTACAATTTACTGTTTTCACGTGGTATCTAATATTATTTTTAAGGTCCTTTTTACTTTCCCTTCGAGGAGTTTTCTTACGACTTTGTAATGTCACTGCCATAACTCCTTCACGGTTCTTTTCTATAACTCGTTTTGAAACACTCGTGAGGAGTAAAAGTTTTATACGAGAACATTTTGTTTTCAAATTTAGCACGATAACTTAAAAAAAAATAATTCACATTTAGTAGGCAAACTAAGATCATTTAAATCACTGATAAACCAAAAACAACAATATCTTGATGATTGATGTTAGTCAATCTAGACACAGAACTTGTTGTACTTTGGCAAACTGCGTGCGCATTGCACGATGAACGATTAAGGAAGAAGGAAAAGCAAGCTTGGCAACGTTTAGTGTTGGTAAACGTCATTATTTTGTAACGTCATTATTCAGTGTTACAAAGTTGTTCAATTGAACAATGCTACCATTGACGACTTATTCTACAGGTATCAATACAGATTCTGAAAGGTGATAAAAATACCTTTTGGGGGGCTCCAAATCCGACATAGAGCTATGGTCTCTTGAGCAAAATTTCTCAGAATCACCTATAGATTACGTTTTTGCTATACGCTTCGTCAAAAAATCATTCCATACAATTCGACCCGCCCTAAGGTATATGCTGATTGTTTTGTTTTTGCATAATTTTTTTGATATTTCTACCGGTTATTTTGGAGGTGTTTCTCAGGATTCCCATGCGGGGCTCTTTAGGACGCCCTTTATAAGTGCACTGCGCAACCACTCCTACGGGGACTTGAACCAGCGTAAATAAATGTCTCAAACAAAGTTTAGTCCCCTAAAATTGAGTTTCCGGGGAATGAAATTTTCCTTTACGAGGGATTCCTCATTGATTGATGGAGTGTGTGGCACAACGCGCCATCCTGCTGTTGCTCATGTCTACATTCACGATCTCAAATAATAATAATTATAGGTTAAGCAGCACCACTGGCAATACCCAAATGATGCAATACCAACATGTATTCTCAGGTATTCCCACTAACTTTCTTTAGACGTTCGTATACACCAGAAGCAGTTGGTGCTTTATTTAGAAACTTACAATTCCTTGTTGCTACGTTGATTGATGGGAAGCCACACATTCCTTGAGTTCTGAGAGTATTTGATGTTCCTCAAAGAGATGCGAAATATCAAGTAAAATAATATTATATAATAAAATTTTAAGTTCGAAAACAAATTAAGAAATCGAGCTTAATTAATTAAACTGCAAGGGAAGTTCAAATAACAGAGGTCGACGAATATCAACATTTGATTAGTAGTCAATTTGTTTTGTTATTTTTATCTGAAATTTTTGTGTCTATATATTTATACATAGTTGCGCAATAAAGTACTAAGTACTTTTACTTACTTTTATTGACTATTTCACCACCTCATGAGGTCAGATGCCTTACACATATACATATAAACAAACAAATAAACAAATTTTAACATATTTCTCCAACTGGCTCTATCCTTCGCCTTTTTTCGCCAGTTCTCTCCAAAAAGCACTAAGTGCATACGACAATTTCACAAAAGTTATTTTCCTCGTATAAATGAGAGACTCGTTGCAGCAACTCATTCTGTTCGTTAAGGCAGAATGGTATCAACTGTGAAAAAATATTGATTAAAATGGTTATGATGTATAAGCCAAATAACAACAACATAAATCGCAAATAATTAAAATTTGTACTATTTTAATCTTTTTCTCTCGCGGATTTTCACGTCAACCAGTTCAATGTTTTCGGGAGTCCTTGAAGATCGACTTGGTCCTGGCCGTGGCACATTCATAGCCGAAGCAGTTGCGCGGAATCTCTGCACCCACGAACGAAATAAATTTACACTCGGTCCATCACTTATTCGCCGAATACCGAACTTTGAACAACATTGTAAGAATCATCACTTTATGTACGAAGAATATGCAATTATGTATGAATCATCACTCTTAAGAAATGTCTCCACAGCGAACGCACGATGCTCATCGACCACTGCGACATCGTGTCTGACAAATGCGCACAATCGATAATTCCAACGGCGCTACCCTCCCTCCGCACCGTTTATTATTTTTTGAAATAATCGTATTTAAAAATATAAATTTGCCACCAAGACACCCTGTGTTAAAGATCACGTCGAAACAATTTAAAAAAAAAATCCTTTCCGAGCCCGTGAAGATCGGCCAAAATCGTTTTTTATCGTAGTTTTTTGTTTCTGGCTCGATCGTAACATACAAGACATCGTTGTATAGGTACACTATGTGTAATTTTTTAAGTCATGGCAAAATAACCATATACGGACACCACTACGTGATAAAAGACTAAAAAAAAAGACCCGTGTTCCCAATTTTTCCCAAAGTCATGCACTTTTTTTTTATGGGCCGCCAAAGATTTGGGGCCTCGGTATAATTTTCGTAAAAATGTGATCATTTTCTCAGGCTCATATCTTGCAAACCGTTCAGAATTTCGATTCACTCTCGGAGGCAAAGTTGTAGCTCTTGTCATAAAGAACAAAAATTGCGAACATATAAAATCAAAAAAACTTCACCTTCCAGATCAAAATCGCAAAAAACTTAAAAAAAATCGATTTTTTTCCCGTGTTCAGGTCCATAGGTAGCAAACCGTTCAAAATTCAAGGAAACAATCAACCACAAAAATTTACCTAAAATCTCAATAAACAAATTTCTAGAACATATAAACTTCCTGGGAATTATTCTTAACACCGTTTTTTAATTTCATTTGTTTTTTATTTACTTCAACATTGAGATACTATGCTATCTATTACAAAAATATTAAAAAAAAGTATTCGTATTATGTTTATAATGTTGATGGCCCTGGACTTGCAAATCGCGCTCTCTTAAGTTGTGGATCCAAATCGTCGTCCGAATCTGACTCTGATTCAGCAATTATGGTGTCCACGAGGTTTTTGCCTTTGTACCGTTTTTCCATGGGCATTGTGGTTTGGTGAAACCGTTCTCCTTGCACATCGGATTCGGTAGGGAGTTGTTTGATAAAAACGCCAAAATGAAAATGAAGAAAATGCAGCTTTAATGTCATCGATGCGCCGATTATCTCAAAATAATGCAGCATTTGTTTCACCCATTCTCTTGCTTCCGGTTCCGCGTCTGGATCCCCTCCCAAGAGTCTGGTGCATACACGCTGAAGGTAAATCCATGCCATTGAATGACTATCATCAAGCGATGATTCAAAGTTGCTCTTGAATAGCTTTCTAATGTCAGGGCCATTAAAGTACGCCTGTTAAATGAAGACAAAACATAAAGACAGAAAAGAAAACATTAACATAGTGTAAATAGTACAATTAGGTGAACAAAAATTCGTTTTAAATTTACTACAATACCTTTTTTAATTTTGTCATCGCTACGCTTTGGGAAAACGCTTTTCAAATAGTCGAATGCGTTTGGACAATTTACAACGGCCACTTCGATGAATTTTTTAACAATTCCCAATTTTATGTGGAGCGGTGGCAGCAAGATGTCTTGAGTATTGTCAATTAAAGGTGCATTCTTCAGTCTATGTTGTTGTATTTGTTCATCCACACTTCCTCTTGGCCTCCACGAGTTACATTGGAATTGATTCAGAGGTGAGCGTGAATCCCAATTACAAAGAAAACAAAAGAATTTTGGGAAGCCGCCCTTATCGATGATCCCTTGCAAAATGTTGATGACCTTCAAATCACAGCAAATCTTCCATTTATTTTCGTAATATTTGATTTTTTCCATTATATCTTTCAATGTTTCATAGCTTTCTTTCATGTTGATACCCATTGCTAGCGGAATGGAAGGTTTTCGGTTCGACACATGCAACAACACTGCTTTCAAACTTGAAACAGAACCATCAATAAATAATCTCCACTCACTAGCGATGTAGTTCATTCCCATTTTTACCACCAAAGCTTTTATATCGTTGCAGTAAGCGAACGAATTGTCATCATTTAGAGTGTAGAGCATCTGAAATTCAGCTTGTCGTTTGCGGTACGCCGTAGAGTTAACATTAGCATGTGTGAGTTTTCTTTGCTTTAAGAAAGCTGTCAAAAATATTGCAAGTCGATGCGATAATCCCAATATGGCCACAATGAAATCCATTTCCATTTGTGTTATTAGTTGTGGTCCATCTCTTCCCTGTTGGGGCTCATAATCGGTATCAAATGGATCTTCATAAGTAACACCACTTGCTGTACTCATTGCTGTAAATTCTGTAGTACGGTCTGGAGTTGGCGGCCTTGGTGATACAAAATTTTCAAGTGCAAGCACTGGTAGTGTGGCTGTTGCAGTTGCTTTATAAATTTTGTTCTTCTCAGAATGTCGATTTAGACGACATGTGTAATTTACGCATGCATAGCAACTGGTTGCATCATGATCACCTGGGCGATTAATCCAGTTTACCGGCTTACAATACTTCATAGTACCTCTGCCTCCACTCAACCATGCCATGAGATTGTTATAACATTGGCGACACACTGTATTAGGTGTGTAATTTTCACCGGTCAAGTCCACTTCGTCGAAAAACAATGTATATGCTCTTTTGAATTCACTAGTTAAAAGATTCTTTTCCTTCTGAAATCTTGTAGATGTTTTTTTTCTGGTTTGATGACCGCAAACGTAGCAAAATAAATCAATATTTTCACACTGCATATTGAAATTGTCAGTTGCCAATGTTGTGTGCGAATTATACTGTAGCACTTTCACTTTTTTTACTTTCACTTTCACTTTATAACTTTCACCGCTGAGCTCTCGTTGACGTCGCGCTGTGTAATGCCTCGATGTGAGCGTCGTGTCGCTTTTATATTGTGTGCTGCGTCCCTTGTTGCGTGTGCTGAGCTTACTGCATTCCCTGTGCTGCTGCTGTCGGTGCATGATCGCGTGATACCTAAGCGCTACCTAAACGGTGTTAACCCTAGGACAAGCACATGGTTCTGGCCAGGCATATTTCATTTTTTGCTACCTATGGACCTGAACAGGAGAAAAAGGTAAAAAAAATGAAATTAAAAAATTTTCGGCAAATTGTTCACTTTTGCGTGCTACCTAAACAGTATTAAGAATCATCTCTAGGAAGTTTATATATTCTAGAAATTTGTTTATTGAGATCTTAGGTAAATTTTTGTAGTTGATTGTTTCCTTGAATTTTGAACGATTTGCTACCTATGAACCTGAACACGGGAAAAAAGGTTAAAAAAAATCGAATTTGTTTAAGTTTTTTGCGATTTTGATCTGGAAGGTGAAGTTTTTTGATTTTATATGTTCTTTATGACAAGAGCTACAACTTTGCCTCAGAGAGTAAATCGAAATTCTGAACGGTTTGCAAGATATGAGCCTGAGAAAATGATCACATTTTTACGAAAATGATACCGAGGCCCCAAATCTTTGGCGGCCCATAAAAAAAAAGTGCATGACTTTGGGAAAAATTGGGAACACGGGTCTTTTTTTTTAGTCTTTTATCACATAGTGGTGTCCGTATATGGTTATTTTTTTTCGTGTTCCACTGTGGTATCGGCGAGTACTAAAATTGTCCTCTAGATGTTGCTGCCGTACGACATCATTTTCTAATGAAGGCCTCATTTAATGCAGTTTCTAACCCTAAAATATACAAATATTTTTTTTATAGGATTAAGAAAAAAAACCTTACGTATGACGAATGACAAGATATACAAATTATTGCATACTTTTTAGCGCTATCTAAAATTTTTTAAATAAAAATTATTGCATACTTATTAGGCCAAATTATTGCATAGGTTCTTAGCGCTATCAAAATTTTTTTTAAATATTTGCCTTGGAAAATTAATTTCTAATCTGGTTGCCATTGTAAGAGATGCCTGTTGCATGAGATCGCCGGTTTTTGTAGTAACAATTGAGGCCGTCGGTGATGCAAGGATGCTGGCTGTTGGGATGCTGGCCGTTGGCTGTTTTTTCACCTGCTCGGAAAGGAAATTTTTTGGTTTTTAAATTGTCTCGAGGTAAGCTTTAATATTTGCGCTCGACTTTCGAAAATTGTATTCGTGACCCGGTCTAATGTATACTATACTGTAGTCATTGCACACATATTGTCAGTTATTAACTTCACATTTTGCAATAAATAAAGTTTTACTTTGAAAGTGTAAAACCACACAATTGTGTAACAGTTGCTAAATAAAGTTTTTCACAAAGAATTTTCTCCATACTCGATGATGGTTTGCCAATGCAAGAGAAAAGTTTGTTCAAAGCCACAAGTAAAGGCTGGGTTTATTTAAAGTGCCGGAAATTTAAAATAATAAAAAGTTGGGCTAATTTCTATTAGAATTCCATTGAACATTAACAGTAGATAAGTTTACTGTATTATGATGAACAATATGTCGCGCGATAAGGCTGACAATTCGATTAAATATGCACTAGATAGTAGCAAGAAGCTACTCACTTTCAAAACGCTTTGTACTTTTATCGTCAGGAACATAACAAACCAAACATAACAACCAACAACCCATGAAGACGTACCGCTTTGATCGAAAGCCATTCAATTCATTACTTCGAATATTCGAGTCAAATTATCTGCGTTTTGCTCTCTGTTCCTGATGGACAGTTCCCTTGCAGTCTCGACAGAGGGTTTCAATGAAATAACTAGGGTGATCAGTTCGGTTTTCAGAAACCGGCTACTCGGTTTTTTTCACTCATAAAAACCGTCGGTTTTTTTAAATCCCTGTTTTTCGAATATCGAATAATCCGGTTATTTTTTTGTCGAATCTCGGTTTTTTGGCGTTCGATATTTTTTATTTAATTTTATTCATAATTGTGTTAAATGTGTACTCGTACATGTTTTTTTCCAGTGTTTCGGCCGAACAACCTGATTGTTAGTTTTATAAATCTGGTAACTATTACAAACATCTGTTGTTTCTTGTTTTCCTTTCCATTCACATTCTTACAAATAAATTGATACATGGCAAACAGCAAAATTTAAAAGCAGAGCTATATTTTTTTATTAAAGTTAAAATAGTGAATAAATTGTTTGACCTAACATTGAGCAGGTAAGTTTTTTGGTTTATAATGAAATATTGTGCAGTCTTACAACGGTGTAAGATGTAGATGTCTTCTGTATGGAAATATTTTGATCGAGACGGAAAGGATAAAGCTAGATGTCGGCAATGTCCCAAGCAATTAGGTTCGACCTCTGGTCTACTGAACCATTTGAGGAGTGTACATAAAATTGACGCAACAACCAAAGCAGACCACAACGTCAAATGGATCCGTTAAACCAGTTGAAAATTGTTCTATGCTTAAATACGTTTCCAGAAAAGAAACTATTGGTGAGATTTTTTCCCGCTTTGTTGCTGAGGATGGACTTTCTGTGCGTGCATTAAAAAAATCTAGAGCGGTGCTGGCTTATTTACAATCAAAACAATTCAAGATGCCGGCTTCTGAGACTACAATATGGGAGAAAATATATGATTGCTATCTATCCAAAAAACATGAGTTAAAGAAAAAATTGATTTACTCAAAGCAAAAAAATCAGCGCTTCTGTATTGTGGTCGATGAATGGTCGGATATATCTTACATAAAATACATAAATGTTACTATGCGAACACTTGATCCCGAAAGAAAATTGTTTGAAGTTTTTAACCTCGGTTTGGAGGAGATGAAATTAAAAGGCACAGCTGTTAACGTGGAACAAGTCATCAAACGAAAGTTGGAAGAATTTGGCTTAGATATGCAGCATGACATAGTAGCATCGACCCTTGATGGTGCAGCGGTCATGGCGAAATACGGCCGAAGTCTTGATTCAGAGTCGCAGCTCTGCATAAATCACCTGATTCAACTCTGTGTTGTTGAGAGTTTTTACACAAAGAACTGCAATGTGGTCAACAATAACGAAATTGGCAGTGAAGAGGATACTAACGACGATGAAGAATATGATAACGATAATGCTACAAATAATTATTTCGACTTTGTAGATGGATACATGGCTTTAAATGATAATGTAAGCTCTATTATAAAACGTGTTAGAAAATGCGTTTCAATGTTTAATAGGTCGGCTGAAAAGCAAAAGAAATTACAAATGTTTGTAAAATACCAATTTAATAAGGAGCTTAAACTTATCCATGATGTTAAGCACCGCTGGAATTCTATGGCCAATATGGTTTCTCAATTTTTAAAATTGCACAAATGTGTGAATCATACTTTATTGGACTTAGGACTGACACCATTTAGTGAAAACGATATCGCAACTCTGTCTGTGCTTAGTGACACCCTTAAACCTTTGGAAATGTCTATACAAAAACTTTCTGCAAACTCTTCGACTTTAGCTGATGCTGAAGGTATTTTTAAATTTTTACTTAAACACTTCTCAACAATTCAAAACCAATTATCAGTTAATTTATATGAAATTCTAAAAAGACGTATATCAGAAAGACGTGTTCAAACACTGAATACTCTCATTTTGTATTTAAGTACGAGTAAACTCCCAATTAGTGACGCATTTCTAAAATATTCAAGTGAAAATTAAACAAAAGAGTTGGCATCCATTTTGTATTCACGATTATTTACTGAAGAACATGATTCGTTTACAGATTCAAATGACGAAATGATCGTTGATGCCACTGAATATACTATAGAAACAGAACTAAATAACGCTATAAAAAACGTTCAAAATCCTAAAACTACCATTAAAAAATCTACAAAAAATTTTCTTTTGAAAGATTTTTTATATATGGATAAGAGCGGCAAAAGGCCTGAAAACCTTGACAGATTATTAAGCGACTTGTACACAATAAGTCCAACTAGTACATAGAGTGAAAGGGCATTCTCAATGTCAAGCACTTGAATTGTATCTTATTTCTTAAATGTTACTTTAGGCAAAACTAAAGATTAAATTAAATATATTAATATATAATCAAGTATTTACAAATGAATTGTTATGTTTTGTTTGTCTTTGTTAAAATAACAAACTGATCTCAGTAATGTTTTGCATTGTAATTATAATTAAACTAAAAGTTTACTTTTTATAAGTATAATTGAATTGTTTTCTGTTATTTTTTAATAAAATTTTTTTTGTCAAAAATTGTGTTTTAATTTGTTATTTGGCATACATTTAAAACCCGGATTATTCGGTTTTTTCTGAATTTCAAAAAAGGCACCCGGTTTTTTTTAAATGCCATTTTTCGAATAATTCGAAACCCGGTTTTCGCAAAAACCCGAATTATTGATCACCCTAGAAATAACTGCTCGAACTCCTAACTACAAATTTTATACGGGACAGAATGTGAAGGAGAATGCGCGATAGGCGAGTTAAAAAAAACTGACTGTAAATTTTATTTTATTGACACTTAAATATCATTTAAAAATAAAATGTTCGAGCGTTAGGTCTATTTTAAATTATTTTATTCTTCAATATTTCTCTACCCATTGGGTAGCAGAAAGATTAACACAATTATTAATTCAATTTTTTTTTTATTTCACGCTGAAAATATATACGCAATATGAACAATAGATTACAGAGTAAAGAGAGTGCCAAAGCCAGGGGGTATCCATGCCACACCTTATAATCATGGTAGTTTGAAGATTATCACTCGGCAAGTGAAGAACTGAACGCCGCATGTATGGAAACGCTTCGGTCAGTTGAAACGTGAGCCGCGACATTGTGGTATATGGAGAAGAGGAAACCCGTTTGTTTAAGACGAAATATCGGCTGTGAAGGAAGCGCGATAGTGAACAAATTGAATATTTCAAAAGAAAGAAGCGCAAATGGATCAGGGGCCCCTTTTGTCGAGATAATGCCGGGAATTTTGTCACAGATGTGCAGAGTATTGTTGGGAATATCGAGAGATCACTTGACTGCTTTACTTTTCCCAGGATACTTCAGTATTCTTTTAGATAAGGGTGTTGGGAACATACCGGACTATGGCATCGACTGCGCCACACCTACACAAAACGAAGTTAGAACTGCAATTTCCCGGCATAAGAACAACAAAGCCGCTGGTGCTGATAGACTACCCGCTGAGCTGTTTAAGGGTTGCTGATATGAGTTGGAAGCTCATATGCAAAATCTGGCTTGATGAATGCATGCCCGACTATTGCATACTGTGTCTTGTTTTGAAGAAAAAAGCAACCCGAGAATATGTACAAACCTTGTATCTTGGAATATGCCTTTTATCCATCGCATGCAAGGTCCTCTCGAGCTTAATGTGCGAAAGACTAAATCCTAATTGAACATTGTCAGTGTGGCTTTGGGCCTGGAAAGTTGACTATCGGCCAGATGTTCAAATTACGACAAATCCTAGAGAAAACCCACGAAAAACAAATCGACACCTACCACCCCTCTGTAGATTATAAGGCTGCCTTCGATAGCGCGATACGGGGTACCAAGCTATGCCGGAGCATGATATTCCTACTAAGCTGACACGCCTTTGTCGAATGACACTGAATTCTCAATAAAGTTTGGCAAAGATCTCACTGGACCATTTAGCACGAGGCACGGCCTCAGGCAGGGCGACAACCTATCATGCGATATCCTCAACATATTAATTGAGATCATCGTGAGAAAAGCTGCCGTCAACACCAAAATAATTATCAGCAGCAAAAGTCACATGCTGCTCGCGTGTGCTGATGGTACAGACATCTTTGTGTGAAATACGCGAGAAGTTACTGCAGTATTTTCGAGAATTCAGAAGGAATCATCAAGAGTGGGTTTGGCAGGACACGAGGACAAGATAAATTTAAAGGTTTCGACAAACAGAACATCCACCTGACTGGATGAAAGGTTGAACGTTGATAACCGTTATAATTTCGAGGTAGTGGACGAGTTTATTTACCTCGGATCTGCCGTGAAAAGACGCAATAATGTCAGCCTGGAAATCAAAGAGAGAATTGTGCTTGCAAACAGGTGTTGTTTCGAGAAACGAAGATCTGTACTATATCACACTCTCAAACAAAATGTCTTGGTTTATGGCGCAGACTCCTGGGTCATGCCGCAAGCTGATGAAACGTCACTGG
This sequence comes from Phaonia tiefii, assembly GCA_963931995.1. Taxonomy (NCBI): domain Eukaryota; kingdom Metazoa; phylum Arthropoda; class Insecta; order Diptera; family Muscidae; genus Phaonia; species Phaonia tiefii. Next base: position 149,542,418 of record OZ008369.1, on the reverse strand, counting down.
GAGTGGAGTGTGATCAGAACCGTGATGAGTGTTAGACTGTTACGGAGATCAATTATCTTTTCGGCAAAATCACTAGTGAAGCTGTTATCTCGGCACAAATTAAGTCGTGTGCTATAAATAATCTGTTTTTTTCGTACAAAAAATAAAAAAGCAATAAAAGAAAAGAGAACCATAATAAATTATTTCTTAAATGAGTGAGCAATCTGCTCTTAACTCTGAAGAAAAATATAATGTAGACTGCCCCGACACAAACAATAATAGATAAAGAAAAAACAAAAACATGGATACAAGTGTGGTTGCTAAACAATTACGAAGCAATTACTATGCTTTATTAGATTGCGTGAACAGTTGTGATCAAGAGAGTCTGAGTACATTTGAGAAAAATGTGCAAGAAGGGAAAGACAAATCTCAACGTACCAAAGCACCTAACACAGTACAACATTTTTCAGGTAGTTGATTCGGGACTCAATTCTGATAATTGTTTGTGAAAGTAGCCCCAAAAAGAAGAACTTCTGCATCATTCGTTTGGTCAAGTTACCTCAAATAATAATTTAATAATTAATTTGAAGTTAGTAAGTATCGTATAGGGGAATATGTCACGTTTTAGGCTCTTTTGTTTGTCATAACTCCAGAACCACTAGTCCGATTTAGCTGAAACAAATTTAGAATTACAATTCCTTTAATCTGTTCGTACAACGTTTCGCTGCATAAGCAACAGTTTCGAAGTTATAAATAAATGTATGAAGAAAAAAAATATTTTTTGCATAACAAAATAAATTTTTTTTTTTTTTTAATTCATAAAAAATACAAAACAGTAAAAAGTGTCAAGTCCTATTACTTTCACGTAAAGTCACATAACCTATGAACAAAATGAGACATAGATCATGAAAATCGATTTACGCGTTTCGCCTTCCTGCACAATTAAGTGAAGGTATGAATTTCAAAAATTTGCTAGATATGTACAAAATTCTTTGGAAAAAAGGTTGATGAGTTTTTATGGTTCCCACATTTAAAAAAAAAAAAGGAATAAACAAAAGGTTATTTGATTTTTATGATTGCGGTAGCAAAGTAATAAGCTCTAATAAATGTGCGTGGACAATTAAAAGGCAAAAAGGCAAGTCGACTTTTTTAATTATTTGGGTTTTGTCGTTGGCTACCTACTTGATTTTTTTTACGAGTGCTCATGTTTTGGTACGTTCCGAAAAATTTAAAACGCACACGTGCTGAATCAGGTATATAGCGACCCTTAAAATATGCGCCGTTCACACTCAATTAAAGGGGGAAAAGGATGTGTGTCAGTACCTGACTTTACTTTTACATGTACTTCAGTTGACAAATAAATAGTATTTATAGCTGTGCATTGATAGATTTTTGGCATTTAACAAGTGTCGGCGAACGCGAAGAGTACAAGTGCATTTTTCTCCGGTTTTTAAAAGTGAATAACAACAAAACATATAATATATTTCAATATGGAAAATAACAAGTGCCCAAAATTGGATAATTTTTGTTACGTTTGTGGTCATATCGTCCCAAAAAGAGGCCAACTGGATCGAAAAAATTGATTACTGAGGAATTCAAAACAGCGTATTGTCATTATTTTGCTGAAGCCGATTAGTGGTGCAAATTTTACGCCGAACACAGAGTGCAAAAATTGTTATAATACCCTTATAATGTGGATACATGGAAAAGGTAGACAGCTTTGTTTTATGAAGCCAGTAATTTGGGTGGAAGACCTAACTGGACATGATGAATCCAGGTGCTACGCAAGCATAAATTTTCGTAATGGATTAAACAGACAACAATTGAAAACAAAAGTATACACTGCTGCATTTACTGCCACACTTCCAGTTAACCGCCCTGCTGATGTCGATGCACCTAAACCTCCGAGTCTGGATACTGTGTCCCTGCAAGCCGAAACCGTTTTCACCAATCCGACCAATTTGAATGATGCTGATTGGACACCCGATATTGAAAATAATGGATCACAACCGCTAACACAAATGGAAATGGATTACATTGTGGCTAAGATGGGACTATCACAACAATACTCCGAATGGTAGACATCATTTTTGAAGAGCAGAAAACTCACACAGCAAAATGTCAGTGCAACATCATACCGACAACGCCAAGCTGATTTTCAGAAGTTGTATTCCGTTGACGAAGCAAATACGTTCACCTACTCTCATGATATCCCAGGTTTAGTGAGAAAATTGGGAATGGATTATGTCGCTGGCGACTGGCGTTTATTCATCGATGGTTCAGTTTCCAGTTTGAAGGCTGTGCTGTTACACAAAACAAACAAAAAACCGTCCATTCCATTGGGATTCAGCACAAACAAGGAGGAAACGTATAAATCATTGGACAACATTTTGAAGGAAATCAAATACGATGAACACAAATGGAAGATTTGTTGCGATCTGAAGGTGGTGAACATACTACAAGCCATTATAGAAAAGGGCGGCTATCCAAAATACTTCTGCTTCCTTTGTAATTGGAATTCACGATACACAGGGAATCAATATCAACGTAAAGATTGGGAAGCAAGAACTCTCGAGCTCAACAAACAATTACAATTACCCAATGAACCTATGATAAAGGACCTGGATGATATTTTGTTGCCACCGCTCCACATAAAATTAGAAATAGCTGGTAAATTCGTTGCAGTGGTAGTTAAGGATTTTGGGGACGCCTATGACTGTTTAAAATCCATCTTTCCAAAACTCAGTGACGCTAAAATTAAAAAAGGTAAGTATCTTTGTCTGTATTTAAATATTGTCATATATAAATTTTTTCATTTCGATATATTCGCATTACCAATAATTTTTTTTTTATTTAAAACAGGTATTCGCAATGGACCAGATATAAGGAAATTAATGAAAAGCGAGTCTTTCACAAATGTGCTTTCGAACCATAGTAACCACCTACATGCATGGAACGCACTGAAAGATGTCATCGAAGGCGTTTTAGGAAAGAACCGAGTACAGCGAGATGACATACAGAAACGAGTGGACAAGTTGCTGTATTATTTTGAAAAAATCAATGCATTCATGACATTAAAATTACATTTCCTGCATTTCCACCTTGATACCTTTTTGCCACAATTACCTCAGGAATCAGACGAACAAGGAGAGAGGTTCCACCAGGTGACCATGCCAATGGAAGAGTGATTTTAGGGCATATTTTAAGGGTGGCTGGCTATATACCTGATTCAGCACTTGTACGTTTCAAATTGTGCAAAACTTTCCATATAATGACCACAACTAAATGTGGGTGCAATTTCTGTAAAAAGATCATACAGATAGTCACCGGAAAACCCCAAATAATTAAAAAAGTCCACTTTCCTTTTTGCCTTTCAATTGTTCACGCACATTTATTAGCGTTTCTTGCTTTGCTTACGCAATCATAAAAATCAAATAACCTTTTGTTTATTCCTTTTTTTTTTAATTCTCACAATCATAATGTTTTCTCCAAATAATGTTGTGCATATCCCGAGCAAATTTTTGAAATTCATACATTTACTTAATTGTGAATAAATGAGAAACGCGTGCATCGATTTTCATGATCTCTGCCTTATTTTGCTCACAGGTTATGTGACTTTACGTGAAAGTAATTAGATTTGACACTTTTTTCCATGTTGGATTTTTTATGAATTTTTAAAAAAAAAAATTAAAATTTGTAGGCAAAAAAACTGTTTTCCCTTCATACATTCATTTTTAACTTCGAAAGTGTTGCACACATAGGAAAACGGTATAAGAAAATTGTAATTCTTAATTTTTCTAAATTTGTTTCAGCTAAATCGGACTAGTGGTTCTGGAGTTATGACAAACAAAAGAGCCTAAAACGTGACAAATTCCCCTATACGATACTTACTAATATCAAATTAATTATTAAATTATTATTTGAGGTAACTTGACCAAACGAATGACGCAGAAGTTCTTCTCTTTGGGGCTACTTTCACAAACAATTATCAGAATTGAGTCCCGAAATCATGTGTTGTACTGTGTAATACAACCCAAAACATACCAATATCAAAACCAATCACTGAAAGTAGTGGAGTGGCAAATGCACCAAAAAAGACTAGAAATATTCCACCTATCAATATTTTCGTCATCGATTCAAAGCAACTAATTGAATTTTTAGAAAAAGGTCTGAAAATTAAAGATTTCTAAATCAAAGAATTTAAATATAAGAAAGCATTATACATGAACTCTAACTTAGACGACTTCTTAAAAGTGAGAGCATTGTTGGAAAAAGTCAAAGCGAAATTCTTTACTTTCACCCCAAAAAATTTAAAAAACAAAACTTTTTTGTTAAAAGGTTTTGAAAGTGACTCTGATATGAACGATATATTTGAAGAACTACATGAACATGAAGATGAAGATCTAAAATTTGTTAAAATAAGTCAATTTGCAACGAAAGCTTCCATTGAAAAGATTTATAGTTTGCCAATATTCATGGTCCAAATTGACTCTGATAGTAATGTAAATAAACTTAAAAAAAATATTAAAGTACTGTCTCACAGATGCATCAGATGCGAACCACTAAGACGCCAAAAAATAGCCCAATGTCGCAATTGCCAAGGATTTTTCCACAGTGTGTTAAATGTAACGAGAACCACGATAAGGGGCAATGTGCCATACAGAACGTGTCAAACGACAAACTTTTTTGTGTTTTATGGAAAAAGTACGGTCACCCAGCATCATTCATGGGACACGAAACTTATAAAGAATTACGCCAAAAAATCAAAAACCAGAAAAGAATACATATTAGAACATAAAAATAAAACAATATCTCATAATGTAATTTTTAATCGTAACATTAATTACTCTAATGTAGTAAAAGGAAATTTTAATGTCCCTCAAGATAATAACAGATTTAATACTAATAACCAAATTAATACATTTATACTTGAAGTAAAAAATATCATGGTAAATTTAAGTAACCAATTTGTTAACTTACAAAAACAACTGCAATTGCAGACTACCCGTATCGATACGGTATTTCCAATGTTAGAAATAAAGGGTCCGCCATCTAACGTTTTTTTTTTCAACTACTGCTTATTTCGTGAATGGTAACACTTAGCTCATGTCTGATTTGACAGATAATTAGTTTTATCCTTCCGCTGAACGAATATGGTTGTGTATGCGCTCGAACAACGCTGGGGAATATTGCGACATTACTTTGAAAATCATGGTAATGTTGCAGAATGTGTGCGAAAATTGCGAAAATACACTCGGTGTTTTGCACCCTGTTTTTGAAGATCGCAATATCAGCCGCAGGGCTGATGTCGTTTGACCACCTCGGAGCTGCGATTTGACACTGTTCGACCTGGACTTGCAAATCGCGCTCTCTTAAGTTGTGGATCCAAATCGTCGTCCGAATCTGACTCTGATTCAGCAATTATGGTGTCCACAGGCACGTTGCTTCCAGACTGCCCTCCATCATCAGCTCTTTCTTCTTCAAATACTTCATTAACATCATACAGGGTGATCTTGTGTTTCCGCCAACATACCTCTGCAAGCAATGCGTCGAGGTTTTTGCCTTTGCACCGTTTTTCCATGGGCATTGTGGTTTGGTGAAACCGTTCTCCTTGCTCATCGGATTCGGTAGGGAGTTGTTTGATAAAATCGTCAAAATGAAAATGCAGAAAATGCAGCTTTAATGTCATCGATGCGCCGATTATCTCAAAATAATGCAGCATTTGTTTCACCCATTCTCTTGCTTCCGGTTCCGCGTCTCGATCCCCTCCCAAGACTCTGGTGCATACACGCTGAAGGTAAATCCATGCCATCACAGAAAAAAATATTCCCGAATTAATTTGAAAACAGAGATAAAATTCAATTATTTCATTATTTGACTCAATCATTTGAATACTTGGTTCAACAATTTTACATTTTATAAAGCGAAGAAGATCAATTAAAATTTCACTGGAATCAAGTACTTGTGTACTTGAAATTACAACATTCTTTATATGTTATTTGACGTTTTTTTGTTCGATTTTTAAGGCGAATTTTTGTTGTTGTCAGGGAGAACAAGTGGAAGATGCGCATCACCAAAAATCCGTTACAAACGGTGTTTTGTTATTGCAATCGGCACTCGTCAACACAATGACAGCAACAACACATGTGCTACAAAATTATTGCGAAATCAAAACACATCTTTGAGAATTTACAAATAAATGTTCAAAACGGAAATTAATTATAAAAATAAAACATACTTCATAAGTAAAAAGTATAATTGAATTTTTTTAATTTTTATTTTTGAATCCCTGTAAATGAATTTCTTAATTAGAGCCTGTGCCAAAGCGATAGATTTTCCACCTAGTAGTAAAAATATGACATTTGCGAGGTGAATAAAATTTCACTAGCCCAGGGGGCTAGGTAAATTTTTGGCAACAGGCTGGAAATATTTGACAACCACAATACAAACACCAGGGCCGAAGCAGATTGCATAGCACAGAACCGAATTGCTGCCGTTGTCGATATATTTTGTGCGGCGGGTTACCGCCGGTATTTTTCAGTTTATGAATTGCATAAAAGTGTCCCAAATGGATTTGAATAAAATAAATTATTAATATTTTCCCTCAGTTACACGCATATTTTTATTTTTAACATCATAATTTTGTGTTAAAAAACTTTATTTCATTGTTAACTTTACCCAACGCAGTTTGAATTTTATGGCCGCCGCCGTCGACAACTTTTTATGTCGGCTTGTAGCTGTGGCCATCAGTCATTTGTAAACAGACATTTGCCGTAAGCCATTTAGAGTCCATTTATATTTTTGTAGATTTGTCTATTACAATGGCAACAACGGCAAAAAGATGCAAAAAGAATTATAATACATGCAATTATGTACATGTAAATTTGGAGAAGTAACTACAAAGAATTTTCTGAACAAAATGCCATATCTACGATAATATATTTCTACAAATATTCATTAGAAAAATGATTACATTTCAGACGCGTCTTTAATTTCCTTCATCTTACGAACTGTCAAATTTTTACTACTGTGGAAAAACTTTCGGTTTGGCACAGCAAAGAGTAAAAATATTCTCACCACAACACAATTTTTTTTCACCATAGGAAACTTTCACGGATTGACACGCACCCTTATTAGTTAATCAAACTGAAATTAATTATAAAAATAAAATGTTGAAAAAATATGAGATGTTGGTTTTTGTTATTTTGGGTATTAATGTTAATCATTAAAAATTACCGATTTCGATTGAAAGCGAACACCGGACTTTTAATTACCAGAATACTCAAGTTGAGTACGCTAGTAATCAAAACATTATATAATTTCGATTAAACGCTCACTCAGCTGATTGCGCGCGTAATCAAAACATTATGTAATTTTGATTAAGCACTCACTCAACTTGATTACACGCGTAATTGAAATTTTCCATAAAAAATTGATTAAAGTCATGCTTAACTCAATTACTAATTTAATCAACAATATTAAGAAATTTTGATTAAATCTGTGCTCAAATAAATATTTGCTTTAATTGAAAACTTTTCAATTACGATCTTACAATTCGAGTAATTGAATTTACAAAAATCGTCATTGGCGGAAATCCAAGTATAAAAATAATTGAATTGACAAATATCGTAATTGATTTGAGCATTTGCTTTTTTCTGTGATTGAATGATTTTCATCAAGCGATGAATCAAAGTTGCTCTTGAATAGCTTTCTAATGTCAGGGCCATTAAGTACGCCTGTTAAATGAAAACAAAAAATAAAGACAGAAAAGAAAACATTAACATAGTGTAAATAGTACAATTAGGTGAACAAAAATTCGTTTTAAATTTACTATAATACCTTTTTTAATTTTGTCATCGCTACGCTTTGGGAAAACGCTTTTCAAAGCCGCCCTTATCGATGATCCCTTGCAAAATGTTGATGACCTTCAAATCACAGCAAATCTTCCATTTATTTTCGTAATATTTGATTTTTTCCATTATATCTTTCAATGTTTCATAGCTTTCTTTCATGTTGATACCCATTGCTAGCGGAATGGAAGGTTTTCGGTTCGACACATGCAACAACACTGCTTTCAAGCTTGAAACAGAACCATCAATAAATAATCTCCACTCACTAGCGATGTAGTTCATTCCCATTTTTACCACCAAAGCTTTTATATCGTTGCAGTAAGCGAACGAATTGTCATCATTTAGAGTGTAGAGCATCTGAAATTCAGCTTGTCGTTTGCGGTACGCCGTAGAGTTAACATTAGCATGTGTGAGTTTTCTTTGCTTCAAAAAAGCTGTCAAAAATATTGCAAGTCGCTGCGATAATCCCAATATGGCCACAATGAAATCCATTTCCATTTGTGTTATTAGTTGTGGTCCATCTCTTCCCTGTTGGGGCTCATAATCGGTATCAAATGGATCTTCATAAGTAACACCACTTGCTGTACTCATTGCTGTAAATTCTGTAGTACGGTCTGGAGTTGGCGGCCTTGGTGATACAAAATTTTCAAGTGCAAGCACTGGTAGTGTGGCTGTTGCAGTTGCTTTATAAATTTTGTTCTTCTCAGAATGTCGATTTAGACGACATGTGTAATTTACGCATGCATAGCAACTGGTTGCATCATGATCACCTGGGCGATTAATCCAGTTTACCGGCTTACAATACTTCATAGTACCTCTGCCTCCACTCAACCATGCCATGAGATTGTTATAACATTGGCGACACACTGTATTAGGTGTGTAATTTTCACCGGTCAAGTCCACTTCGTCGAAAAACAATGTATATGCTCTTTTGAATTCACTAGTTAAAAGATTCTTTTCCTTCTGAAATCTTGTAGATGTTTTTTTTCTGGTTTGATGACCGCAAACGTAGCAAAATAAATCAATATTTTCACACTGCATATTGAAATTGTCAGTTGCCAATGTTGTGTGCGAATTATACTGTAGCACTTTCACTTTTTTTACTTTCACTTTCACTTTATAACTTTCACCGCTGAGCTCTCGTTGACGTCGCGCTGTGTAATGCCTCGATGTGAGCGTCGTGTCGCTTTTATATTGTGTGCTGCGTCCCTTGTTGCGTGTGCTGAGCTTACTGCATTGCCTGTGCTGCTGCTGTCGGTGCATGATCGCATGATACCTAAGCGCTACCTAAACGGTGTTAACCCTTGGACAAACACATGGTTCTGGCCAGGCATATTTCAATTTTTGCTACCTATGGACCTGAACAGGAGAAAAAGGTAAAAAAAATGAAATTAAAAAATTTTCGGCAAATTTTTCACTTTTGCGTGCTACCTAAACAGTGTTAAGAATCATCTGTAGGAAGTTTATATGTTCTAGAAATTTGTTTACTGAGATCTTAGGTAAATTTTTGTAGTTGATTGTTTCCTTGAATTTTGAACGGTTTGCTACCTATGGACCTGAACACGGGAAAAAAGGTAAAAAAAAATCGAAATTTTTTAAGTTTTTTGCGATTTTGATCTGGAAAGTGAAGTTTTTTTGATTTTATATGTTCGCAATTTTTGTTCTTTATGGCTACAACTTTGCCTCAGAGAGTAAATCGAAATTCTGAACGGTTTGCAAGATATGAGCCTTAGAAAATGATCACATTTTTACGAAAATGATACCGAGGCCCAAATCTTTGGCGGCCCATAAAAAAAAAGTGCATGACTTTGGGAAAAATTGGGAGACACGGGTCTTTTTTTTTTAGTCTTTTATCACGTAGTGGTGTCCGTATATGGTTATTTTTTTTCGTGTTGCACTGTGCTATTATTTGTGGGGTGCCCTCAACGATAAGTGTTACGCCGACAAGCCAGAGAAAATTGACGCTTTAAAGGACAATATTCGTGAAGCCATTGGTGAAATACAGCTGCACACAATCGATAATGTGCATAAAAATTGGACCGATCGTGTAGGCTACTGCATGGCCAGCCGAGGCAGCCATTTGAATGAAATTATTTTCCGTTATTAACCGGAACGATTGTACTTTCAAATAGATAAAGAAATTTGAGAAAATATTCAGTAGTTTTTTTTTATAGCATTTTCAAAAAAAAAAAGTTATTTGGCGGTTATATTCTACAATAATATCAAAAAAACTAAAAGTTTTAGAAATAAATGTAATCTCAATTATTGCTCTAAATAGAAGATATAACCTACAACAATTTATTAGTAAGCATAATCCGGACATTGGACTCTTGAATGAAACTAAATTAAATCGAAAACACAGACTACGCTTTGACAACTATGATTTTGTTAGAAGAAACAGGCCTATTTCTAGTAGAAGTGGTGGGACGGGAATTCTTATTAAAAATGGTATAAAATACAACTCATATACGAATAAATATATACAAACTTTTCGCCATCTTGAGACCACTATAATCAAGCTACATCTTAGATCGGGTGAAATGCTGTTCATCATTTCGGCATATTACCCCTCTGGTAATAACGATGGTTACATCAAACCGGAACTATATCAACTTTTCAAATCCTTAGATTTAGAAAATACAAACAATTACGTCATACTAGCAGGTGATTTAAATAGCAAAAACAGAGTGGGGAATAAGGAAAATAATTCAAAGGGTAATATCCTTAAGGAATGGTTATCGGAAAATGAGATCACATTTAGATGTAAAATGTATGCTTCCTCTCCTCCTTCATATCCCAGACCTGAATCGTTCCTCGATATATATGTAATCGACTGTGGGCTAAATATTTCTACTGAAAACAATACAATGAATTGTATCAAAACTTTAGATTACGACAGCGACCACAATGTTCTCGAGTTAGAAGTGACAATGCATAAAGAATGTCTTCCACTAAATCTAATAAAATCAATTAATATAGATTCGTTTAACAATAAAGCAACAAATTGGAGGAAATTCACCCAGTTAATTCTTAATCAATTGCACAACGATAACATTGCACCAAACAATAGAAACCTAAACAACACCGAAATCGATTTATATCTAGGAAAAATTAGTTCAATCATACAAAAAGCTATTGAAGAGGTAGTGCCAAAATTTAAATGAAAATGCCGGACTATCACGAACACTATAATTGAAAAATTGCACGCTGAAAAAAGTAAGATTCTAACTATTATTAAAGGAATGTATAGTACATGATTCCATACTAAGCATCTTAAAAGTCAAGTTGAAATTAATCGGAAAACTCATAAAGGAGAAGATTATATCTGAAATCAATAAACAAACTGAAAGAAAATTCAAAAGCATTGATTCCACAAACTCCTCAAATCTTTTTAACAAATTAAAAATTAGGTCAACAAAATATATAGACACTGACATTAGTAGCATTCAAATCGCTGAACAATCTAGTTGTATGTTTTAACGAATGCTGGCTTAGATATCCAAAAATTGAAAAGAGCTGAAGAGAACAACTCTATCATACAAGATAAACAGGAAATAGTTAATGCAATAGGGGGTTTCTTCGAATCTATTCATTCCCATAAGGAGATCGACTCTGATAACGACTTACATGTACGTATTAACCAAACCTCTAATAATTTCCTTGAGAGCAAAAATTCTTTTGAATACAGCGGGCATACAATCACAAGCTTCTCTTGTAGGAAAAAATCGAACGCACTGGACGAAAAGGAAACCGAATTATTTTTCACGACACCCCGATCCGTTGACTTATATATTCCGGCATCTAAAAAATTAATTTTCTTCCGGATGGGACAACATCCCAAATATAGTACTGAAAAATATTCCAGACAAGGCTATACTAGAATACTGCACTTTATTCAACAATATGATAAATAATTCCTATTTCCCAGAACACTGGAAAAAAGCTAAAGTAATAGTTTTACCAAAAAAAGGGAAAGATAAAAGTCTACCGGAAAACCGTACACCTATTAGCCTACTTCCAAATATTAGTAAAATTTATGAAATTTGCATTAACAATGTATTAAATAAATACTGCTCAACGAAAAATCTTATTAATGAGATGGTTCAAATATAAACACTCAACTATAAACGCCATACATGTTTTAGTTTCGGATATAAATTGGCATTGGAATGAAGGGCAACCCACAGGGGCATGTCTTATTGACATGGAAAAAGCTTTCGACAGTGTATGGATCCCAGCACTAATATTCAAATTGATAAATTATAAAATACCAATTAATATAGTTATACTAATCCACAACATGCTATGTAATAAAGAATTCCAGGTTTATTATAAAGAATGTAAAAGTAGAATATTTAAGATGACAAATGGGCTGCAACAAGGTACAGTTAATGCACCAACTCTTTTCAATATGTACTTGTTTGACCTCATCAACAAAATAGACAATATAATAGCATTTGCTGATGACAACATTATAGTGTATCACCCGGATACGAAAAATTCATTCGACATGGTTGAAAGATATACAATGGATTGGAAATTGAAAATTAACGAACAAAAGGGTGAGACTATACTATTTCGGCCACCAGTAGATAAATGCAACTACAATGTCAGGAGGAATTGGAAAAGTTTTGGTATAAAATCATCTTATAGTAATAACGGGTTTTTCAATAAGAGCGCTACAAAAGTTTTTTAAATAAAACAAAACCGGTTTCAGATACCAATGAAGTTCTTTATTCCTGTGAAAGTACGTTCGATGCCATTATGTATGGAACTCGATTTCTTTTGCATGGCCACCACGGGCACGCTTGCAGAAGTCCAGACGCTGAACCCAATTTTCGACGGTTTTCAGGCATAAATCGGCCGATACTGCTACAATTTCACGTTCGATATTCGTACGAAGTTCATCAATCGTCGCTGGCTTATTGGCATAGACCATAGACTTGACGTAGCCCCACAGGAAATAATCTAACGGCGTCAAATCGCACGACCAAACTTGGTTTCCAAAAAAATGATTGTGGCATTCGCTGTGTGGCTTGTGGTGCCGTCCTGTTGGAACCACATGTCCTCCAAGTCCATATTATCCAATTGGGGCCAAAAATATTCGGTTATCATTGAACGGTAGCGATTCGCATGCACAGTAATGTGCCGGTCTTGATCATCACGGAAGAAGTACGGCCCAATGACGCCGCCGGCCCATAAACCGCACCAAACCGTAATTTTTTCGGGATGCAATGATGACTCATGGATTAACTACGTGTGGATTGCTGTCTGACCAATAACGCATATTTTGCTTATTGACGAAGCCATTCAGCCAGAAATGAGCCTCATCGCTGCAGATGACTTTCCGATGAAAATCCGAATCATTTTCAAGTTGTTACTCCGCCCAATTCACGAACATACTACGCTTATGGTGGGCAAGCGGCTTCAGTTCTTGCGTCAATTTGATCTTGTAAGGATGTAGGCCAAGATTTTTTCGCAAAATTCGCCACAACGACGTCACAGAGATGCCCAACGCTTGAGAACGACGTGTGAGAGACACATTTGGACTCTCTTGAACTGAAGCATCAGCTGGAACGGGAACATTTTGTACTGTGCCTGTGGATTAAAATTTTTCCACTGGACGCTCAATTGTTGATCTGGTAGGACGATCATAAATTGGGCGTAGCGCTCTTAAAGTTGAGGCCACTGACTCCAAATTTCGGTAGTAACTTTTAATAATTTCGACTCATTGTTGGCTCGTATATCTTACCATGATGAAATGGCAAACCTTACTGAAGAGAAATATCGAAAGAGCGGGAAAAAATATGGCGTCGTTTGCTGTCTATAACGATTTACTTTTGTAGCGTCTCTGTTGAAAACCCCTTTGTAAGAATTATACTAGAGATTCCCGATATCGAGACATTGTATAAGCCGAAACAATTACTAACAACTATCGTTTATTGTAGTATAAAATCGTTAAAATTTAAATAAATAAACACATCATAAAAAAAAAAAAAACCTCACTGGGAGTCTTCGAGAGAAAAATTATCCGAAAAATATATCGTCCTACAATCGAAAACGGCGAGTGTATAATCTGTATCCCAACATCGACGTAGTTATGCGTATCAAAATAGCGCGTTTACGCTGTCTGGGCCATGTCAGTAGAATGTATCAGGAAAAAATAGTGTAAAAGTTATTCGAAGACGACCAAGACTTCGCTGGAAAGACCTGGCGGAATATTCTCTGCGAGAGCTTGATGTTACCAACTGGAGGGTAAAAGCTAAATAAAGCCCGTAGTGTCGAGAATATTGCTGCCGCTGAGGCTTCAGTTCAAGAAAGCCCAAATGTGTCTCTCACACGTCGTTCTCAAGCGTTGGGCACCTCTGTGACGTCGTTGTGGCGAATTTTGTGAAAATATCTTAGCCTACATCCTTACAAGATCAAATTGACGCAAGAACTGAAGCCGCTTGCCCACCATAAGCGTAGTATGTTCGTGAATTGGGCGGAGTAACAACTTGAAAATGATTCGGATTTTCATCGGAAAATCATCTACAGCGATGAGGCTCATTTCTGGCTGAATGGCTACGTCAATAAGCAAAATGTGCGTTATTGGTCAGACAGCAATCCACACGTAATCCATGAGCCATCATTGCATCCCGAAAAATTTACGGTTTGGTGGGGTTTATGGGCCGGCGGCGTCATTGGTCCGTACTTCCTCCGTGATGATCAAGACCGGCTCATTACTGTGATTGCGAATCGCTACCGTTCAATGATAACCGAATATTTTTGGCCTCAATTGGATAATATGGACTTGGAGGATATGTGGTTCCAACAGGACGGCGCCACAAGCCACACAGCGAATGCCACAATCAATTTATTGGAAACCAAGTTTGGTGAACGTGTTATCTCACGAAATGACCCAGTCGATTGGCCGCCTCGGTCGTGCGATTTGACGCCGTTAGATTATTTCCTGTGGGGCTACGTCAAGTCTATGGTCTATGCCAACAGGCCAGCGATGATTGATGAACTTCGTACGAATATCGAACGTGAAATTGCAGCAGTATCGGCCGATTTATGCTTGAAAACCGTCGAAATTTGGGTTCAGCGTCTGGACTTCTGCAAGCGTGCCCGTGGTGGCAGTTTTGATTTAATGCCAAATGTTTTCCAGTTTTTTCTCACATCATAGTTACATTTTCCAACAGGTGGTCAAAATAGTATAGATTCGCATTTATTTATGTTTATCCGTAGCATCCAATCAATGGTGTATTTTTCGACTATATGGAATTGATTCTAATGTCCGTTATTGATTTTATTTATTTTATCATCCGCATGATAAATAACTATGTCGTCTGCGAATGAAATTATATTATCGGTTTTGTCGAGCAATTCAAGTAAGTAAATGTTGAAAAGAGTTGGAGATATCACGGTACCTTGCTGAAGTCCATTTTCCATTGAATATTTGTTTGTGATTGTTTTATCTCTATGAGAAACTATAAATTTTCGATTGCTTATCATGTTATAGATCAGGATTATTAGCCATGTCCGAAATTTGTAATTTTAAGTTTATAAATTAATCGCTGTATCCAAACACTGTCGAATGCTTTTTCCATATCCATTAGGCACGCCCCTGTACAATAACTTCTATTCCAGTTCCAACTTATATTCGATTTCAATACATGTACCGCATGAACAGTACAGTGTTTGTATTTGAACCCGAATTGCTTCTCACTGATTATATTCGGCTTTTCGCAGATTTTTTGAATTGTGTTGTTTACACATATTTCGAAGATTTTACTAATGTTGGGAAACAAACTTATAGCTCTAATATTTTTCGGATCATTGGCATTTTTTGGTAATAGTAGTTTTTTGCAGTTTTCCACATGTTTGGGAAATATGCATTATTTATCATCATTCACACACTGTTTAAACTTAGTTTGCTGCATGGTTTGTCTCCTGGTTGCTTATCACTCTCTCGCCTATTTACTCTGTTTTCTACCAATTTCTTAATTCATAGTTGAACAGCTGAGTCATGGATGGATGCTGTTAGAATAGAGCAGCCGTTTCTCAGTTTCTTAACTCATATTCTTTCAGCTGTGGCATAAACACTCTCTGATAGAAAGCAACGCTTTCTCTCGTAATATATAGATTCGCCTATAGAGAAATATTATAAGAGTTTTAAAGCTCTGACCGGATGTCACGTCCCAAGTTGGAATTTCAGGGTTAAACATAATTTAAAAGCCATCATCATCAGTCAAACATAATTTACAAGCCATTAGTATCAATCGAACATAATTTAAAACACATTAGTATCAATCAGACATAATTTAAATATAATTAGCCTATTGCTCATGCCTTCATCCACTCTATTGCGGATTATTTTCCGACTTCATAACCGATGAGTTGCGGCATCGAATCGCCCAGGATAATATTGTTCGATGTTCGAACAATTTGTTGTAATTAAACAGCAAACCAGCTGACCTTAGAAGCATAAACAAAACGTCAGATGAGACGGCTAACATATCTATAGTATTTTAATCTATGCGTTTGGAACCAAACCCATACAATTTCTAATTTTATCTTTGAAAATTGTTAATTTATTTAATTTAATTTAATTATTCCCAATTTGAGAACCTCAAAGATGATACACACTGCCGATTACTACTGTTATTTCCCTACTACTACTGTATTCCCCTTTGTATACCCTCACCAATAGAGATGGTGGTAGCAGGAGCCATATGTATTAGATCCTTAGTAAATTTGGACATGTGTTTTAGGTCCTTTAAAGACGACAGAGCCATGTACGTTTGTTTTTCTGGCTGTTTGGCTGGTCAACACGATACCTTCTGCACATCTTTACCGATCACAATGGAATTGAAATATTGTATACTGGTCACGCTCCTTCCAGCACCTCCCATGGTTGGTTGGTTGGTAGGTTGAAAAGGCTGCAAGACAGCACGCTGTCAACCACACTTAGGCTAAAGACGACCATTGTGATACCTGCAGTTTCCTCTATAGCAACTATTGACTAGTCGTCTAGCCAATTTGCCCTCTCAATGAATTTGTCTATAAGACCTACAGGAATATCCAGTATGGCTATGGTGCTAACTAGATGTGATCCGAATACCCTACTTCTCAGTCCTGCCAGAGCAGTGCAATCCAAGAGAAGATGTTTCGTCGTTTCCTCGTCCTCTTCCATGCAGCATCTACAGAGAGTGGAGTTGCTATGTCCCAATCTTAGGGCGTGTTTTCCTACAAGACAATGTCCCGACAGTTTTCCTATCATTGTGGATAACCTGCCTCTCGGCAAGTTAAGTAGTTGCCCAGTCCTCTTCCTGTCCACATGTGGCCAGAGGACCCTGGCGTGTTTGCAAGTTGAAGTAAGTCTCCACTTGTCCTTGAACATATTATCGCCACTGCCTGATCTGCAAACGGCAGGTAGAGATTGGCATACTAACAACTTCCTTTGCCGGAAGAACCTTGTGCCGTAGTGCCCTGTCTAGCTAACGCATCCGCTACGCAATTGCCTGGAATGTCGCTGTGTCCCGGTACCCAGATGAGCCTGATGTCAAAATACACTGTCATCACCCTAAGTGATGAGTGGCATTCTTTCACCGTCAGGGACGCAGCACACATGGCTTGCAGGCTGTCTGTGTAGATACATATTCTACGGAGGGTTGTGACACTACTTTTCTGGTAACTCCCAAACAAAAGTTGAGCGGTTGTCCGGTTACTCTGTAAATTTTAATGGAGTGATGTGCCACGCTTATTCTTGTACCTGCCATAAAAAAGTTGGGCTTTCCGGCTTTCTCTCCTAAACCCCAACCGATCTTAATGAAATTATGTAGTGGGCAATGTTTTGTCAAACGCTATTATTGAATTGCAAATGAGCAACTTCGCCATATCCAATCTTTTACCTCCAATACACATTTCGGTGGGATTTATTTATTTATTTCAGTCTATGAATACACAGTCCTTACAGACTAGACTAGGAAGTCACGATAAATTATCGAAACCACTTAAGATCCTCAATAAGTTGGGTATTGGATATTAACGGGTTTTTCAATAAGAGCTCTACAAGAGTTTTTTTTAAATAAAACAATACCGGTTTTAGATACCAATGAAATTCTTTATTCCTGTGAAAGTACCTTCGATGCCATTATGTATGGAACTCGGTTTCTTTTGCATGGCCACCACGGGCACGCTTGCAGAAGTCCAGACGCTGAACCCAATTTTCGACGGTTTTCAAGCATAAATCGGCCGATACTGCTGCAATTTCACGTTCGATATTCCTACGAAGTTCATCAATCGTCGCTGGCTTGTTGGCATAGACCATAGACTTGACGTAGCCCCACAGGAAATAATCTAACGGCGTCAAATCGCACGACCGAGGCGGCCAATCGACTGGACCATTTCGTGAGATAACACGTTCACCAAACTTGGTTTCCAATAAATTGATTGTGGCATTCGCTGTGTGGCTTGTGGCGCCGTCCTGTTGGAACCACATATCCTCCAAGTCCATATTATCCAATTGGGGCCAAAAATATTCCGTTATCATTGAACGGTAGCGATTCGCATTCACAGTAATGTGCCGGTCTTGATCATCACGGAAGAAGTACGGCCCAATGACGCCGCCGGCCCATAAACCGCACCAAACCGTAATTTTTTCGGGATGCAATGATGACTCATGGATTACGTGTGGATTGCTGTCTGACCAATAACGCATATTTTGCTTATTGACGAAGCCACTCAGCCAGAAATGAGCCTCATCGCTGAAGATGATTTTCCGATGAAAATCCGAATCATTTTCAAGTTGTTGCTCAGCCCAATTCACGAACATACGACGCTTATGGTGGTCAAGCGGCTTCAGTTCTTGCGTCAATTTGATCTTGTAAAGATGTTGGCCAAGATCTTTTCGCAAAATTCGCCACAACGACGTCACAGAGATGCCCAACGCTTGAGAACGACGTGTGAGAGACACATTTGGGCTTTCTTGAACTGAAGCCTCAGCGGCAGCAATATTCTCGACACTACGGGCACTTCTTTGTCTCACTGGCACGGCAACATTTTGTACTGTGCCTGTGGATTCAAATTTGTCCACTAGACGCTCAATTGTTGATCTGGTAGGACGATTATGACGACCATAAATTGGACGTAGCGCTCTTAAAGTTGAGGCCACTGACTCCAAATTGCGGTAGTAAATTTTAATAATTTCGACTCGTTGTTGGCTCGTATATCTTTCCATGATGAAATGGCAAACCTTACTGAAAAGAAATGTCAAAAGAGCGGGAAAAAATATGGCGTCGTTTGCTGTCCCTATCGATTTACTTTTGTAGCATCTCTGTTGAAAAACCATTTACTTTGGGCAATGCCATTCTGCTACAGAATCTTCGCACATTTTCCACGCGCATTTGTTTAATGCGGGGCGAATATAACCATTTTTCAGGATATTGAACTCAATGGATATTGAACCCAATAAAGATGTACTTAAGTCGCACAGTGTGACTTTTTACAGGTTTAGCGTGCCAAAAATTAAAAATAAAATCTTATCATATGGCAATCATTTTCACGTATTTATTAGACAACTACACAGCTGTTACGAATATGCGAGCAAAGCAAAAATAAAAACAACAACAACTTTGACAACCGTTATCAAACATGCATTCTTGCAGAATGTGTAATAACACGTGAAATATTCCCTTTATTTTTGTGAGTTTTAAACAGTGCCACATTTTTTCAGAATAAAAACATTTTTTTGAAAACGTTGATATTTCGTAATATTACTGGTAAGTTTTTATTTTGTAAGCGCTATCTGTAACTTTGTTATTCATTAAAAAAAATGCAAAAAATTGTGTAATAAAAAAAATAATATTTTACTTCATTGGAAACAAGTAAAAGTGTTAAATTCGGCTGTGCCGAATCTTTGATACCCTCCACCTTAGTGTTAACCAGCAAAATATTAAATTTTAAAAAGGACCTTTTTTAAGAAAATGTACTTTTTTAAAAAAAATAAAAATAAGTTACTTGTTCACAAATGCAATTACTTGTTCACAAATGCTCACAAATGCAGGATGCTCACAAATGCTCACAAATGCATTGCTCACAATGCTCAAATGCTCACATTGAAAATGTACTTAAGAAAATGTACTTTGAAATGTACTTTGAAATGTACTTTGAAATGTTCTTAATGTACTTAATGTACTTTGAAATGTACTATCAAACGTACTGGAACACACTTAAGAAGAAATGTACTTAAGAAGAAATGTACTTAAGAAATGTACTTAAGAAAGAAATGTACTTAAGAAATGTATTTAAGAAATGTACTTAAGAAATGTACTTAATGAAATGTACCTAAGAAATGTACTTAATGTACTTTGAAATGTACTTAGGAAATGTACTTTTTTTTAAGAAAATTTACTTTTTTAAAAACAATAAAAATAAGTTACTTGCTCACAAGTAAAATAAAAAAGCATTTTTTAAAAATAAAAAAGCATTTTTTGAAGAACTGTTAAAAAAAAAAAAAAAAACAAGCTGGGACGAGAGTTGAACCAACAGCCCTCATAGTCCAACGCGCAACCCTTTACCCACTAGGCAACAGCGACCTTAGATGAAGTGTGACAAAATTCATATAAATGTATGAACACATGAAATACATCTAAACATTCTAAAGTACTTACCTATTATAAAGCACAACAAAGATTTTCAACATGGAAATTCACCACACGGCAAAAGGAGTGGTTTAGTATAAAACTACAAAAATTAATGTGAAAATTTTATGAGTTTTTTTCCGTTTCCAATCATAAAATTTTTTCCAATGGACCAATTTCGCTGATTTTCAATACCAAACTGCTCAGGAATACGTGGAACATTCTGGCCAAAAACCAAACCGCGTTATCGCCGATTGAAGTCGTGAGAATATTTTCAACAGACGGACAGACGGACATGGCTATATCGACTCCGGTTGTTATAAGGATCAAGAATATATTTACATTATGGGGTCGCAAAGACTTATTTCTATATGTTACAATCAGAATGACAAACTGATATATACCCTCTATCACTTACAGTGGAGGGTATAAAAAAATTAACGAGTTTAATGGTGTTTGATGTAATGTTTGTTACTAACATAACTAAGTATCAGAATCTGAAGTAAAAGTTTACCCATAGTTGCCTAATTTTTATTTTTCGAATTTTAAAGATGGCTATTCCGATGATTGTGTTATTTGAGGAGTGGCTGAAAAGCAAGAAAGAGGACAGACAATGTACATTGCTTAACCTTAGTTTGAGTAAAATTGGAAAGGATGTAGACTACAAAAAGTTAAAACAGAAAGTGAAAAATTTAAGTTGTGGAATAAATTCAAGATGGGTACAGTCACATCGAAGGAAGGCCCGTTTTTTACAATACCACTCCAATTGGTTATCACAACTTCAGCACTTTTCAGATTGTGTTCTTGATGTTGTGCCGTCAACTCTTCGCAAATACAGTAGCAACAAAGGAAGGCCAAAATTAGAGTTTTCTGGAAGTTCGTTGCGCTCAAAAAATCGAAAAGCTAAGGAGTTGAGGGATAACACCGACACTGAGCAGTTGGCGATGGCGGCAGAAATGGAGCTAAGATCGTCGGGAAAAAGAAATTCAGAGCAAATACTCCACGAAAAGTCTAAAATATTTAAAGAAACAGCAGAGAAAATTCGTTCTTCAGTCGTACGGTCCGTATGTGGAATAAACTTCCCGCAAGTGTATTTCCCGCCAATTGTGACATACAGCGATTCAAGGCAAATGTAAATAAGCACTACTCCCTCTTTCCACCCTCATCTACCTAAATTTCCATCGCCAGCACAATGCATTGCATTTATAGGGGGCATCCCCTGAGTGCTGGTCTTAAAACAAAAAAAAATTTGCAGCCAGATCATGCGCCAGCGATGATAGTTGATGCCAAGCTATCAACACACCAATATAATTTGCTAAGGCAGCATTCATCCGAAATAATTCCAAGATTGGACCCTTCATACAACTGTGGTAAAAAATCAAAACTTCAGTGCTACCCAGAATATGTAACAGTAACGGAAACATATGCAGAAATTGAATTGCAATCACTGATTGATCACAGCATAAGAAGATTGTGTGACGCGCAGGAGGAAGTACTGCTTTCTATTCCCGATGTCAAGGAACTCAATTTTCTTATTAAATGGGGATGTGATGGCGCTGAACAAAGCAATTATAAACAAACATTTTCTGAAGAAAATCAATCAGATTCTACTATGTTTTTTATTTCAATGGTACTCCTTCAATTATAGGTAAATGTAAATGGACGAAAGATTATAATTTGGAACAATCCTGCCCCATCTTCGACCAGATACTGTCGACCCATAAAATGTATGTTTGCAAAAGAAACACGAGACCTTATCGTGAATGAAGTTAAAAGAATCCAAGACCAAATCTCCATGCTACAGCCTACACAAATAATTATGGATAAGCTGAACTTTGCAGTAAAGAGTAAACTTGTCCTGTGCATGATTGACGGCAAAGTTTGCAATGCTCTATCGTCGTATACATCATCTCATATGTGGCGCTTCACCAAAATCTATGAACAGTGTAAGTGCTTTAGCAAAATGCGATGTTGATGAACGCATGCATACTTTTGGTATTTCCCCTTTGCATTCGTGGATACACAGAAAAAAGCGAATGCTCAAATCAATTACGATATTTGTCAATTCAATTATTTTTATACTTGGATTTCCGCCAATGACGATTTTTGTAAATTCAATTGCTCGAATTGTAAGATCGTAATTGAAAAGTTTTCAATTAAAGCAAATATTTATTTGAGCACAGATTTAATCAAAATTTCTTAATATTGTTGATTAAATTAGTAATTGAGTTAAGCATGACTTTAATCAATTTTTTATGGAAAATTTCAATTACGTGTGTAATCAAGTTGAGTGAGTGCTTAATCAAAATTACATAATGTTTTGATTACGCGCGCAATCAGCTGAGTGAGCGTTTAATCGAAATTATATAATGTTTTGATTACTAGCGTACTCAACTTGAGTATTCTGGTAATCAAAAGTCGGTGTTCGCTTTCAATCGAAATCGGTAATTTTTAATGATTAACATTAACACCCAAAATAACAAAAACCAACATCTAATATTTTTTGAACATTTCATTTTTATAATTAATTTCAGTTTGATTAAATAATAATTAAGAAAATCATTTACAGGGATTCAAAAATAAAAATTATGGTGTCTTTTTTTCGTTTGAACATTTATTTGTAAATTAAAGATGCGTTTTGATTTCGCAATAATTTTGTAGCACATGTGTTGTTGCTGTCATTGTGTTGACGAGTGCCGATTGCAATAACAAAACACCGTTTGTGACGGATTTTTGGTGATGCGCATCTTCCACTTGTTCTCCCTGACAACAACAAAAATTCGCCTTAAAAATCGAACAAAAAAACGTCAAATAACATATAAAGAATGTTGTAATTTCAAGTATACAAGTACTTGATTACAGTGAAATTTTAATTGATCTTCTTCGCTTTATAAAATGTAAAATTGTTGAACCAAGTATTCAAATGATTGAGTCAAATAATGAAATAATTGAATTTTATCTCTGTTTTCAAGCAAATCAGTAATTGAAATTAATTCGGGAATATTTTTTTCTGTGTACGATTTATGGAGTGCATGTTGTACATCGCCTATCGAATAAATATTAAAATCTGGTCTGTAAGGGGAGAACAAAATAAAGAGGAAGTTAAAACGAGAAGGAAGTACATCCAAAACAGATTTAAGGCTGAAGTTGGCCTGTTAATTGATATGCCATAACAAAAAACAGGCAATACAAACGATGGCAATACAGCCAAAAGATTTTTTGAAGATCCAGAGAAAACTTCAAGCATTACTGGCATAAATGCAGACTTGTTAAAAAAGTTCCATACCATTCTTTCTTGCATAAGCTGTGGATATTCAATAAATATAAATGCCTTTGAAACTTTCATCGCAGAGATCAGAGAACTTTGTTTGGCAGAATATTCGTGGTAACTGTGCACAAAATTCTTTTCCATGGAAAGGATATAATCGAATCTTGTATTCTTCCTATTGGCCAGCTTTCTGAAGAAGCTCAAGAGTCCAGGAATAAAGATACAAGAAATTATTGTGAGTGTTTCACAAGAAAAACTTCAAGAGTTGCAACAAACACTGATTTATTGAACCGATTGCTTATATCGTCAGATCCTTACGTATGCAGCCTACGCAAAATGGCATTGACAAAGAAGAGAGCATTAAGTCCGGAAGTTGTTGCGTTAACCAGAAATTGTAGGAGACATTGACTCAGAATAATTTTTTGTACATTAATAACTAAACCGTAATAAATATAACTAACAAATATATATTCAATTAAACTAACTCTAAGCGTTTATGTTGCAAGGGTGGATGCATGGGGTATGCAGTTAAAGAGGGCGGACCACGCCCATTTCTGTTTTTCAATATCATATCTGCCTATAGACTACATGTGTAAAATTTTAATGCTATAGCATCTTTCGTATGGAAGTTATGAATTTTTGGCATCCTAAAATTGAAGAAAGTCACACTGTGAGTCGGATCAGTCGACTTAAGTTTCTGTACTGTGTTTCTTGTCAACTTAAGTTGAAAACTGAAAGACTTAATCGTACATCAGTGCGACATTGTACTCAAATATTTACTATCTCAGTTTTTTCCTAAGTCGGCACTTAGTGTAGTCGTTAGAACTCGTCCAAAGATTAGCTCATTTCTATTTTTTCTAGGTGTATGAATGTCGGATTCAGTCGACGCACTTTGGTACCTAATTCCTTCAGAAAACTACGTCACTGCTGAAGTAACATCCGTTAGGAAACTTCTTCAGAAAACTACGTCACTGCTAAAGAAACTCCCTTTATAAAACACAGCAGCAAATTGGAAAAGACCGAAAGTGGTAACAGGACTTTAAACCCTTAAGTCTAAACACTTATTTATTCTTTGCGAAATGGAATTCATTGTGAAATGGTCGACAAAGCCAATGAAAAGCTCTTACTTTTGTTAAATTCCATGGATACCGATATCAATTGAATCAGATTTCCGATAAGAGGTGAAATGGGACACATACATTCCAAACTCAGCATGTAAGACATTACGATAACCTATTGAGTATTTCTCAATTGCCTGCAGCTGATGATAAGGTTGATGATGACACCATCATTGTGTAATCCCTTTCTCTTAACACTTCATCATATCGCTTATGGCCAAAATGTGGGAATCAAACCAGAAGCAACAATGCAATAATTCAGAAAAGAATTAAGTATAATAAAAAATTGTTAAATATGCAAAAAAGTACCTTGAATGTCTAGACGGCAGACATGCAAAATCTACCAGACAAATAATGAAAGAGCAGCAGAATAAAAATATTAAATAAAATAAAAGCCAACAAATAAGTTTATATTTTTTTTTTTGTTTGTTCGTTTTTTCTTTAAATATTTGCCATCATTCCCAAGCGATTATGTATGTGGCTCTTTGTATGCACAAACTGAATTTATGTCAAAGTCTCCATGTTCGTGCATCTGCCACAGTGACGTCTGCTGCGTGCAGTTGTGTCTACAGACTAAATATTCAACCTAACT
Source organism: Phaonia tiefii (assembly GCA_963931995.1). Taxonomy (NCBI): domain Eukaryota; kingdom Metazoa; phylum Arthropoda; class Insecta; order Diptera; family Muscidae; genus Phaonia; species Phaonia tiefii. The sequence continues at coordinate 149,516,985 of OZ008369.1, read as the reverse complement.
ATGCCCCTTAGCCCTGTCTGTGTTGGAATGGCAAAGTGCGAGGAAACGCAGCTAAAAGTTTTTAACCTTAACCGTGATGGATACGAGTATTTCGAAAAATATCACAAAAACGAAAATGAGATACCCATACTAGTTCACCAAATTGTGCGAAGAAGAAATAGGAAAAAGTGAAAATGTAATGCACTGGCACGTAACTACAGTAATGAAAGACAATTTAGCACACATTTTTTAATTTTAATAATTTAACTTAACGAATATGGAACAGAAAAGAAAGCCGAAAACGGCAAAGCAAATATATTTGGTATTCAATCATTATATGTTTGTGGTAGCAAAAGCATAACGATGCTAAAAATGGAAAGGTCGTATCTTAATTTTTTTACGAAATCTCGTTTATTACGTATTCTGAATGGGAATTCTCAAATATACCCTACGTAAAAAAAATACTTTTGTAATATTAACAAATAAAGAATTTGTTTTACTACAAAACTCCGTTTAAAAACAAATAATACGCCAAATCGTTCCGATTTTATTCCGTTTTTTCCCTTCTCATGTAAAGTCGCAAAAAATTGAGATACGTCTTTTCTATATTAAGCCACCGATAATGTCTGGTGTTTTTTCATCAATACGGCAGACAGTTTGTTATCTGCTGAAAATTCGTATATACTTACTCGAACAACCCCGGGGGTCAGGGACCTTACAAAACGAAGATAACATATTTCGCCAACCAGTTCGATCTTTTGCCTTATCTCTCCAGTTGGCAATACCAAGTGTACGCAGGGATTCGTCAACTTTATCCCTCCAGCGGAGTCTTGGTCTTTCTATTGTTCGTCTTCCTTCGAATTCGGTTTCGAAAACCCTTCATGCTGGTTCGTCTTCATCCATTCTACTGACATGACATCCATTCTACCGCTTAACTATGTCAATGTCAGGATAAAGCTCATACAGCTCATGATTCATGCGTCGCCGATACTCGCCGTTGTGCACTATAGGGCCATACAGTTTTCGGAGTATTTATCTCTCGAAGACTCTACAGATGTTTCGTCTGCTTGCGATAAGACCCAGGATTCTGCGCCATAAAGCAAGATAGGTTGTATGAGAGTCTGGTACAGCTAGAATTTTGTTACTCGCGAGACGGCTTTATCTCTAAAGTGCCTGCTTAGCCCAAAATAACATCTATTCTCAAGCACAATTCTCCGCTTGATCACAAGGCTGACGTTGTTGTTTTTGTTAACGGCAGGTCCAATGTATCTAAATTCGTCCACTACCTCGAAATTATAACGGTTATCGTCCATGCTTTGGTCTTATCGCGTGGAGGCCCTGCCCGTTGAAACCATTAATTTTGTCTTGTCCTCATTTACCGTCAGACCCACTTTTGTCGACTCCTTCTTAATTCTCGAATAAAACGGAGTAACTTCTCTAACTGTGCGTCCAATGATATCTAGCATGCAGCATGTGACTTTTGCTTTATTCATGTTGACAGCAGCTTTTCTCATAATGATCTCCATTAAGATGTTAAAGAGATCGCACGATAGGGTGTCGCATTTCAGAGGCCTCGCTTAATTTCGAAAGGTTCGGTTAGATCCTTACCAACTTTCACTGCGGATTTGGTGTTCGTCAAGGCATCCTGCAAAGGCGTATGAGTTTTGCAGGAATTCCAAGCTCAAACTTTGCTTCGTAGAGTTTCCCCCGTATCGGACTATCGAAGGCCACCTTATAATCGACAAATAGATGATAGGTGTCGATTTGTTTTTCAAGGGTCTGCTCCAGAATTTGGCGTAGTGTGAAAATCTGGTCAGGTGTCGATTTTTCAGGCCGAACACCACACTGGTATGGTCCAATCAGGTCAGCGCCTATTGGTTTTAGTCTTTCGCACATTATAAATACTTGATAGAACCTTATATGCTATGGATAAAAAGGCTTATTCCACGGTAGTTGGTACAGAGACTCGGGTCACCTTTTTTAAATATGGGCCTGTTTTAGCGTCCTTGGCGCCCCTGGGCTACATTTTTTTTCCGCCCGAATAATTTTCCAACCCCATTACAATTTTCAGAAAACAAAGTCAAAATTTTATTAGTATATCGAAAATACAAGGTGGCGCAAAAGTAATCGTCCTATCAGAAAATGCTATAAATTTTGCGATTGGCCCCTAATGTCAGTTCTGTTTTGACATTTGTGTAGTAAACACCATTTATTTGACCAATAATCGGTCCGTGACTTTGGCACAACGTGAATTTCGTCGCAGATTTCCTGGCCGTCCAACGCCTACTGGTGAAACACTGCGACGTTTAACCTCGCAGTGTTTCACCAGTAGGCGTGAACAACACGAGATGCTGCCAGGCGTGGCAGACCCCGGAGTAGCCGTTCTGCAGAGAATATTGCTGCTGTTGCCGAGGATGTCATGGAAGCGCCGTCGACATCGACCAGACGACGTGCCACGCTACAGAGCAATGATCAACGAGTTCTTTTTGCCGCAACTTGATGAATTGGGATTGGAAAACATGTGGTTCCAACAGGACGGTGCAACGGTACACACTGCACGTGCCACAACCGATATGCTGAAGGATGCATTTCCCGGGCGCCTAATCTCCCGTTTTGGCGATTTGCACTGGCCAGCAAGATCGCCTGATTTGACCGCTCCAGACTTCTTTCTGTGGGGCTTTTTGAAGTCGCGGGTTTATGTCAACAAGCCTCAGACTCTTGCAGCTCTTAAAGACAATATCCGTCAAGAATGTGAGAACGTATCGTCGGAAGTTTTGGCCAAAGTGATGGAAAATGCCATAAAAAGGGCTCAAATGACAATCAAATGTGGCGGCGGCCATTTACATGACATCATATTCTCGACTTAATGTAAAAAAAATTAAAAGACCAAATAAAAATAATCCACAAGAAGAATCAAAGTTTTTAATTTTTTTTTTTTAAATTACTGCCAAAAAAACATCGGAAGTTTACTTTTGCGCCACCTTGTATATACATTTAAACTGTTTTGCCAAGCAATTTGAGATAATAAAAATAATACGTCGTTTAATTAATGTTAATATTATTTTATATTTATACATATACAGTGGGGTGCGATGAAATAGAGTCAACACGAATCAACATTTTCAAAACAAAAACAAATGTAGAAAAATTAAATTTTATTTTGAACTTTTATTTTTAATTGTTCAATTAAGAACTAGATATAACATTTTAGAACATTAATGTCGTAATTTAAAATTAAATCATTAGGTATAAATGAAAATATTTCAAAATGACCCGTTTTGCCTGTGAATTAAAATAGAGTCATCGCGATTCATCATCTGAACTAGAATAAATAGCTGTGTCAAATAAAATGTATGTTTCATTAATCCTTTATATTATCTCAGTACTTTATGAAATAACTATAATTTTAAATCACAGCTAAGCAACGCTTGACATTGAATCATCAAGCCTCCACAAAACATGATTTCCACGCCGATTGTACCAGTGTCATAAGCTCATCTTTATTAAATTGGTTTATTCCTTTGATAGACACTTTAATGTCCCGCCACAAATTCTGAATAGGATTTAAGCCCGGCGACTGCATAGACCATCTTAAAACTATGACACTATTGTTTTCAAACGAAGCTTTTGCTCGCTTCGATGTGTGTTCGGGGTCGATATTATGTTGAAACACCCATCGAAGCGGCATTTCCCATTTAGAACAAGGCATCATGATGTTTTTTTTAATACAGTGGTATAATATGCAGCGTCCATTGTCTGTTCAATTTGGAATAAAGGTTCTGTCCCAATTGAACAGTAACAACCCCGTACCATTATGTTTCCACTACCACGTTTAACTGTTTGGATTGTGTTCTGGGGCCTGAATTCGGTGTTGGAAGGTCTTCGTACAGGAAGATTACTCTTATCAGAATTACCCAATCTCACTTTAGTTTCGCCATTTGCGTACGGACTATTTCACATGCTCCTTGGCAAAATGCAACATTTTTTGAACGTTCCGTTTGGATAGAAATGGAACTTTTCGGACACTTTTTGCCTTTAAATTGTTTTAGTTAGCATTTTTCTTAATGTAGAGGTCTCAACATCCCGATCGTATTGCCTTTTAAGGGCAGAAGAGGTAACAAAAGTCGAACTCTACGTGGCGCAATATTTTTGGTTCCAAATGTTCTGTAATTTTCAGGGTTTTACCGTCTGTTTCCTGGATGGGGGTTATATTTTATTCCGGTCTCCAACATTTTCTTTGAGCATCCAATTATGTCAGTAATTTGTATGTAGTTTCTGAATTCTTTTTTCGTCTCTTTTATTCTTTCTTGGCGCTCATGATTGCAATATTTACATCGGCCCATTTTGGAACGTCAATAATGACAATTTATTAATGCTACTAATAAACCGTCGGTGGTACAATGGTTAGTGTGCGCGGCTCTTGTACATGAGATCCTGGGTTCGAACCCTGCTCTGACCACCTAAAATTTCTTTCGGCGGCGGTCACCTCGCATAGTGACGGCGACACTATCGAGTATATAGCCATGAAAAAGCTTTTCAAAATACCGGTCGGAATCGGTGTAAAACTGTAGGTCCCAATCAGTGAATGAAAACTGGAAAGCGCACAGCTCAGTGATTGAGAGAAGTTCTCCCCGGTCCCTTCATGGGATGTAATGGGAAACCATTTATTTATTTTTTTTTTACTAATAAACATTAGTCATATTTAGAAGCTACACTTTGTTTTCAAATTCAAATCCAAACTACCATTAACCATTTCAAAAAAAAAATATTTTTTTGTAATTGACTCTATTTTATAGCACACGTCATTAAATAGCCTTCAGAATTTCTTGACATGAATTTCAGAATTCAGAATTTCTTGACATGAAACATCTTGGACCACTGATTTGCAGAGAATAAAAGTTTTGAGGAGTGTGTGACTCTATTCCATTGCACAACGCTGTATATTATTTTCTATTAATATCGGTTAGATATGACATTTAAACTTTTGGCGTAGAATACGTCTTACCTTACGGTATAGGGAGTCATGTCAGTTTGTTATTGTTGTAATCTTTATTTCATTGATTATGAGGAAACGGCGAGATAACTTTTTTTAAAAATTTTTTTGTAGGTAAATGAAGATGTTATCTGTCGTTTGATATACATTTCATATTGATTGGTTCCTAATATTTAAATTTCTCAAATGAAAATTGTTTAACTCAAACTCAAACATATGTGTGGTTTTTGGTTGAGTGTTTGAGTTTGTAGCGTGAACACAAACTATGCTGCTGTTTCAGTGTGGACACAAACCTTCGGCTGTTGTTTTGATTGATGAAATATTGAAATTTCGTATATTTACTTATGTATTTAAGTGAAACAAAATGTTAAATGTGAATTTTAATTTAACATGGATATATAATTATAAAAAATATATGAAAAAATTAATTCATACATTTTTATGTTAAATGAAAGTGCTGCCAAGTAAGCAAAATAACAATGCTGCTTGATGCTGTTGACAGTTGACGTTTAGTAAATTAAAATAAAAACTACTAATCAAAATGCTTATTTATACCATAAGCTAATGTATATTATCAAAAGTAACTATCAAATAAATAAATTCATTTGCTTATGTTATTTATCATTTATTGTTATATATGTTTTCTGTCTTATCGGATGGCGTATTCTACGTTAAACTTAATGGCCGTGTCTCTAACACAGCTTGCAGGGACAGTCCGTGGCCGAAGGCCTCGGACAACTGTCTGCAGTATTTTTTTATAAGTTGTAACAATTTATTTGAATTTTAATTTTCTTGACCGATTTTGTTAGTTTTTGGTTTATGTATGAGAAATTCAAACTACAAGCTTACAAGTCATGAACATTTTTCGAATTGAAAAATGGTTGGTTTTTGTTGGAAATAATAGACAATTCAGTTTCAACACACACTCACTGGCATGACTAGTTTCAAACTCCGTGACAAGTTCATCCATCATCAGATGCCTAAAGCGCCGTGGCCACACATCAAACTGTTTGATAAAATTTATGTATGTATTGGTAATATTTTGTTTGACTTAGCACAGCAACACATCAAATTCATACCATCAAATTTCATTTCAAAGTTGTTGTGAAAACGAAAAAACGTATGATTTTTTTGGTCGGAAAAAATTTCATTATTTGTCAAATTATTTATTGAGTGTTGAAAATATTTTATTTGTTTGAATTTTCTTTTTTTTTTTTTACAGAAATATTTTTTAACCATTTTTCATAACACCGCGTCACCAACAAAAAATAATGTTGTCACTGCGAAAACTGAACAGAAATAAAATTTGAAGTAATTACGCGCACACACATCAAACCGGCTTCAAATCTATGCAGCAGCGGCAGTGAGTTTGATGAAATATCTAAACTGTTTAGATTTTCGTCAAACTCACATCAACCTATTCGTGTGAGTTTTTTTTTCACTAATACAATCAAAATTTTTGACAGTTTGATGAGCCAGTTTGATGTGTGGCCATGCCGCTTAACTACTGTGCCTGAATGGATACCATCGGTTGATCATCAATCGTTAATATACAAACACAATTCTGCAATTCACATGTGCGAATTAGGATCGATCGAAGATCCCTATGTATCAACAGAGTTGTAATACCGCAAGTTGCAATGAATGAGCTGCACAAGGAACATAAAACGCAACTGGATTTCTTTGCTTTATCCTTGACTGGAGTCCTTTATACCTTCCTGCCATGTTGCTGGCATTATCACAACTTTGACCACAACAGTTTCTAATATCCAAAGTGTACTTTTTGACGTAGAATACGTCTTACCTTACGGTATGAGGAGTCATGTCAGGTTTTTATTGTTGTAATCTTTATTTCATTGAATTTGAGGAAACGGCAAGATGAATTTTTTTACAATTTTTTTTGTAGGTAAATGAAGATGTTATCTTTCGTTTGATATACATTTCATATTGGTTGATATATTTCTAGTATTTTAATTTCTCAAATGAAAATTGTTTAAACACATACACTCAAACATATGTGTGGTGTTTGGTTGAGTGTTTTTGGTTGCTCAACATTGCTTAGGAACATGTATCTAGTAAAAAGTGAAACGAACAGCAAGCTAATGTTGCTTGGCAACATGTATCTAGTAAAAAGTGAAACAAACAGTAAGCTAACGTAATAAAGCTTTTTTGCGAAAGCTTCAATAAAGCTGTTGTAACATTAATTTTGAATTGTAAAGCGTAAAGCTTTCACACAACGCTCGAATGCTAACGCGAAGACTCGATAAGGTAAACCTTTTTTAATATTAGGGCGGCCCTCTCAACATTCGCAGAACTTATTTCAATAAAAATATTAATTAAAATACATAAATTAAATTAAGTTTAAAAAAATTGAACATAATATTTTTTTTTTAAACGGACTTGAATCAAATGCCGTTGGTAAATATAAAAATTACAGCAGACAGTTGTCCGAGGCCTTCGGCCACGGACTGTCCCTGCAGGCTGTGTCAGAGACACGGCCATTAAGTTTAACGTAGAATACGCCATCCGATAAGACAGAAAACATATATAACAATAAATGATAAATAATATAAGCAAATGAATTTATTGTTATATATGTTTTCTGTCTTATCGGATGGCGTATTCTACGTTAAACTTAATGGCCGTGTCTCTGACACAGCCTGCAGGGACAGTCCGTGGCCGAAGGCCTCGGACAACTGATTGCTGTAATTTTTTTAATTGTACTGCATTTGTTTCATTAATTGGACTATTGTATCGGACTACGGAGCACAGACTTCACGTTGCCCCACAGGAAATAATCTAACGGCGTCAAATCGCACGACCGAGGCGGCCAATCTACTGGGCCATTTCGTGAGATAACACGTTCACGAATCTTGGTTTCCAATAAATTGGTTGTGGCATTCGGTGTGTGGCTTGTGGCGCCGTCCTGTTGGAACCACATGTCCTCCAAGTCCATATTATCCCATTGGGGCCGAAAATATTCGGTTATCATTGAACGGTAGCGATTCGCATTCACAGTAATGTGCCGGTCTTGATCATCACGGAAGAAGTACGCCGCCGGCCCATAAACCGCACCAAACCGTAATTTTTTCGGGATGCAATGATAACTCATGGATTACGTGTGGATTGCTGTCTGACCAATAACGCATATTTTGCTTATTGACGAAGCCATTCAGCCAGAAATGAGCCTCATCGCTGATTATTGAGGCCTCTTTAAGTTGAGGCCACTGACTCCAAATTTCGGTAGTAAATTTTAATAATTTCGACTCGTTGTTGGCTCGTATATCTTTCCATGATGAAATGGCAAACCTTACTGAAGAGAAATGTCAAAAGAGCGGGAAAAAATATGGCGTCGTTTGCTGTCCCTATCGATTTACTTTTGTAGCGTCTCTGTTGAAAAACCCTTTAGTTGTCTTAATTGTACTTTTTTGCGACTCTCACACCTAGACACCCTATTGACAGCTGTTATCATAGAGTAATACATACGTAGAGAAAATCTTTCACTCACCAAATTTCTGACATTTGTCCTCGTGTGATGTATACGTTTGATGTTGAAAAGAATTGCTTTACTAATACCAGATAGAGGCAATGGTTCAAAACAACGAACAAAATAACAACAACGGCATTTCGTTTTGTGTGTTAAAATTAATGTGTTAAATACAACACAAATGTATGCTAACAATAACAGTCAATAAAAAAGTTTAAAACACAATTAAATTTCACAGTTTTTCACCAAAATGGCATGAAAAATTAAAGCAAGAAGTTATTGTAATTCCACCTGGTGTATATCACTTTTCGTCAAACATCTCTCTATCACACCGACCGCATCACGAAGAGTGTGAAATGAAACGTCAGATGAGAGAATAAGTTTATCTAGGTATGTATTAGTCTATGGCTGTTATTTTCTCTTACACCCACACTCTCTTTCATACATGTATTTTCTCCAGAGTTCTTGGGCAATATGTGGATTTGCACTCTTTATATGGGTTTCCCCAATAAATACAAGAATTATAATAGTTGATATCTTCTTTGTCATCCGGCATTATTTTATTTCATATATTATTTATATTTCGTCCTTGTTTTCTTTTATAATTCTGCTCTGTCATCAGCTGTTTTCCGATTCCTACTCATTATAGTGAATTATTTGCCATTGTTGTCAACGAGATAGTATAAATGATTTCACAATAAGCACAATTGTTGGAATTGTGCATTAATATCATTGGAAATGCTAGACTTTACTAATTATGAACTGAAAAATTGACACATAATACCAACTGTGTATATTTCTAGATATTCCACTCGAAATCAATTAAAATATTAGAGATAGGTACGTTTATTTATTCCTGGAAAAATTCCTTAAAAACATACTACAAACCCAAAAATAGAACAAAACGGGATAAATTTGCCGGTGCTGGTAAAACTGCTTTTGAGCAAACTACAAAATAGGCCGAACACAAAAATTTAACCAGAATATATGTATATGGCACTCTTAAGTGGTGTTCACATTTAAGATATATCTGTCAAATATATTGTAGCTTAAGGAAGTTTGTCAGTGTAAATAGGTTATTATATTTTAATTACAGTGATTTGTGTGTCTATATGCCGGTAAGTATGGTACAATAATAGAGAAAACATTTGCCTATGGCGTTTTTATTTCTCACCTTTTATTTGTCACAAATCGAAAGATTGTTGCATAATTGGATTGACAGAGTTAGAATAAATGTTTAGGTAAACTTCAAATATTACTAGCTCAATCCCTTCATAATTGATTTGAATCATTAAATTAATACATAGCCCAGAGGCTATATTCGAAATTTCCAAAGTTGAATATGGTTCACCAAAATACTTTCACAATCAAAAGTTTCTGGGAGAGTAAATGTAATTTGGTTTTTTTTTCGAATGAATCACTATTGTGTGGATATTATATTAAAATGATCACCACACAATAAAATTAAATTGTTATTTATTTTGCATATTAAAAACATAATTTTGCACAGTCTGAGATTAAAAATATTCAAATATTTTGTAATATTCTTAATATTCGAGTAATAGCTGGAGGGAGGCAACCGACGTAGTCGTCCAAATTGTGATCGATTGTCTCGTCATTAGATATCTCAGGTACCAGTAGTGCGGAGAAATGATCTATCCATACTCCCAACATGCTCTGCACATCTGCGACGAGATTCCTATCCTTGTCTTTACAGAAGGGGGGCCTTATACGTTGCCCATTAGTTGCGTTTTCGACTTTTTGGTAGAATTTTCGGACTTGGTTCTTCCTTCAGTATGTCTCAATTTTCTCAGTCTCGCGCTTTCTCCACTGTCGTTTCTTACGCCTAAAGAGACAGTTTAACTCCTTCCTTTTCTCCCTATACCGCGCAGTCACAGCTCGCGTTGCAATTGACTGAAGCATTGCCATGCGTGCAACGTTCTTTTCATCATTTGCAATGCAACACTTGTCATCGTACCATGGTTTGCTGCGAAGCGGATGTTCAAGACCAAGTACCAAGGCAATGGGTTTCTACTGCGCTTCAGGGTCGCCATCGTGAGGGGGTGAGTTCTGTGCCAAAAATTGAGAGGGCTTCATTGAGTAGGCTTTGGCTATCAACCAAACGGAATTATAATAACTTCGAAATAAAATGAAAACCAAGTCATTTCCACAAAGTTATAAAGAAATCTTTGTAGCATCAATTAATAACTGATCTAGACACATGATACTGTGGCCGTCGGTGGTGCAATGGCTAGTGTGCATGGCTCTTGCACATGAGAACGTGGGTTCGATCCCTGCTCAAACCACATCACATTTCTTTCGATGACGATCACCTCGCTTAGTGACGGCAACACTATCGAGTACTTAGCCATGAAAATGCTTCTCAAAATACCGTTTGGTACTGGTGTAAAACTGTAGGTCGCCCACATCTCACTGATTGTGAGAAGCTGTCCCCAATCCCTTCATGGGATGTTAAGGGACACCTTTTTTTTAGACACAAGATATTAATTAATGTCCCTATTACGGATTACAATTCGACTCAGTTGAGTTGAAATTTTACAATTTGGTATTATCGATAACAACTTAACCTGTCAAAAAATTGTAAGTTGAAGTTAATCGTCTTACAACTTTTTTGTGGTACTACCGATTACAACCCTGTGCTAGTGCGGTTAACAAAAACACCAAAAAATTACAACTCATCAATAGCAGTTGTAAATCAATTATTAGCGAAAAATGGAAAGCCGGTAAGTACAAATTTTTAATTTTCTCTTAATATAATTTATTAATCAGCGATTTAGAACAATTTTAGAAAAAATTGAGTTACAACAAAAGAACAATTTGAAAAACTTGTTGAACTTATGGAGAAGCATCCCGAAACTGGACGAGGCAAGCCACAATTCGGATACAGCAAAAATAAAAGCAAGGAATTGTGGGAGAATTTTGCCATACAACTAAACAGTTTAGTACCGCCATCAAGAACTGCGCACGAGTGGGGACGAGTAATAATTTAATTCCCCTTTTAACTTACAATCATAAAGTTTAAACTGTAGTAGCCCTTTCTGTTGAGATAAAGATGTTGCATCTCTTTTTTTGGTGAAATGATGCGAACGTGAGTCCCATTGATACATCCCAATATTCCCGGGAACCCACTTTTTGAATAAAATTCAATCATTGAAGCGTTTTGCTCCTCTTCACTCATTTGGATTTTAATCCATTTCCCACAAATACGCTGCTCGAGGATATTTAAAGCCTCTTTTATTACTACAGATACGGTAGGTTGTGCCAGTCCCACATTAAAATCGTTTCCACTGCACTTCTGATAACTGCCGTCAGCGAGGAACCTGAGAGTTGCGCATAACTTTAAAATAGGAGGTATAGCCGTACCTCGCAAAGTCTTATGAAAATGCTCCTTCAGCTCATCTAGCATATAGCAAAATGCTTCCTTATTTAAACGAAAGAAACTCCTAAATCTGCAAAAAAAAAAGTATTAAAAAACCATTCAATTATAACCACATCCTTTTCTTACTTGGTGCTTGGAAGTTCCAAGGGATTAGAGTGATCGCGGAGACTTCTTCGTATGCGCAGCGCGTCAATGTTTTCATCAACACTTTCATCGTTGTAAAATAAATCCAAACTAATATCCATTTCTGTATTTATTTCCAAAAAAAAACACTCACAAACAAAAACTGAAAATTATTGTTTTCATTTTTTGTCACAATAGTATCAGCTGTTTAATCAGTTGTCAAATCATTAATTTTTTTGGCTGGCAACATCAACACAATTTCAACTGGAACAAGTTGTAATTCGTAATACCAAAATGGAGTTAAGTTGTTTTAAAGTTAAGTTGTTTCAATTTCAACTCACCGTTGTAAACCGTAATAGGGGCATAAAATACACAAAAGAAGAACATGAATTCTATACAAACTTACATTTCTCTTTTCGACAGTGAGTAACGTTATTGTCAAAATCATATGGTTCTGACTGCAGACTAACCAGACTATAAGCATTGTTAAATATTGACTGAAAAGGGAAATTTAACTAAGGAACGTCTTAAAAATTTGTCATTAAAGGAGGACGCATTCCCACTGGAATGGAAGATATTTTGACGTAGAATACGTCTTACCTTACGGTATGAGGAGTCATGTCAGGTTTTTATTGTTGTAATCTTTATTTCATTGAATTTGAGGAAACGGCTAGATGAATTTTTTTAAAATTTTTTTTGTAGGTAAATGAAGATGTTATCTTTCGTTTGATATACATTTCATATTGGTTGATATATTTCTAGTATTTTAATTTCTCAAATGAAAATTGTTTAAACACATACACTCAAACATATGTGTGGTGTTTGGTTGAGTGTTTTTGGTTGCTCAACATTGCTTAGGAACATGTATCTAGTAAAAAGTGAAACGAACAGCAAGCTAATGTTGCTTGGCAACATGTATCTAGTAAAAAGTGAAACAAACAGTAAGCTAACGTAATAAAGCTTTTTTGCGAAAGCTTCAATAAAGCTGTTGTAACATTAATTTTGAATTGTAAAGCGTAAAGCTTTCACACAACGCTCGAATGCTAATGCGAAGACTCGATAAGGTAAACCTTCTTTAATATTAGGGCGGCCCTCTCAACATTCGCAGAACTTATTTCAATAAAAATATTAATTAAAATACATAAACTAAATTAAGTTTAAAAATATTGAACATAATATTTTTTTTTTCAACGGACTTGAATCAAATGCCGTTGGTAAATATAAAAATTACAGCAGACAGTTGTCCTAGGCCCTCGGCCACGGACTGTCCCTGCAGGCTGTGTCAGAGACACGGCCATTAAGTTTAACGTAGAATACGCCATCCGATAAGACAGAAAACATATATAACAATAAATGATAAATAATATAAGCAAATGAATTTATTGTTATATATGTTTTCTGTCTTATCGGATGGCGTATTCTACGTTAAACTTAAGGGCCGTGTTTCTGACACAGCCTGCAGGGACAGTCCGTGGCCGAAGGCCTCGGACAACTGTCTGCTGTAATTTTTTTTTAGTTTGTTGATATTACTGTAATGAATAGTTTCGCACATCCGACGATTGTGTCGTTGCTGTAAATCAATATGCCATACTAGATGGTTTTGATGCGTTAACACCTATAGACACGGATTGGGCAATCTATCAAATTCAACACATGCAAACAATGCACAGCGTTAGCATCACATGCATGGTTATTGTACAATAATAGTCGCAGGATGAAAATAAGTATGATGGTATTTATATAGCGGCAGCGACCAAACAAGCAGGTCGTCGTCGCCTAGGAGTATTGAAAATGGTATAGAGAACTCATTGAACGAACTGTATGACTCAAAATCACTGGCGACATCTGGCGAATCATTCAAAATGTATTACTCTCTTTTTGATATAACTTAGTCTATTCATAATTTTGGTGTGAAACATTGATGCTTTTTGAGACATTTTTGTATTGTTTCACATAATAACATAGTCGAAATGGTGCATTTATATTGAAATATTCTATAAAGATAATAAGACTCGTTTATGCTTTTCTAATCAGACTCTCTACATGAGAGCAAAACTAGAGTGCAATAAGTTCTCTATACTATTCAACACTTTTTGTCGTCGCTCAAAAAAACAATTATTTCAGTGAGCTTAATATTGATTTTCATACTATTATGGCTTTTTCTTACAGAAAGTACTTTTTCTTAAAAATAATACATTTTCTTAAAAAACATTAGCTTTTAGTAAAATAAGAACCTCTCTTTAAAAAAGGACCTTTACGGGAAAATATAATACATATTCTTACAAAAAAACATAAAAATATACTTTAAAATAAATATATTCATAAAAAAAATGTTTCGTATTAAAAGTTTATCATTTTACATAACGTATCTTTTCTTAAAGAAAATTATCGTATTTTTCAATGGGCGCCTTAGGCGTGTTGGAACTAACTAGTACATAATATAGCGAAAGGAACTACGTTCCAACCGGGTGTCCCCCTAACTAGTACATAATATAGCGAAAGGAACTACGTTCCAACCGGGTGTCCCCTGACACCTCATATAATTTTTTATTACAGGTACATACTTGATTTCACGAAAGCAGAATTTTGTCATTTATTTCTGATTGGGCATTTTTGAAATGGTCTACCTATTTCTGATACTTCAAGAATGATATTTTTGCTTTTACGTATGTGGAGTTACTATATTTGCCAAAGTAGCAGGATTGACAAAATTTCGGTCCCAAACAATTGGTTTTTTAACAGTTTCTATTGAATACTTGATATGTTGGAATATATGGGATATGCGGGAAGTTACATGATAACACTAAAGTGTATAAAGAAGAAGTAAAATTGATTATTTAGGTGGATGGCTATTTCGATGCGCACCAAGGCATCGCATCAGCTCACATATTATAGGCATAAACAATTCTCAAATTAACGAGAATTGTTTCAACAACACCTACTAGTGAGAAAACATCCAAAGCAATACTCTACCGAAATCATCAATAGTCACAACTTTTTGTCTATGTAGGCTTTCATTGAAAGCCAGTGCATAGATATTGTTATTTCAAAATAGAAACAACCATTGCTATGAGATTCGCGTTACATTGTACCGTCTTCGTATCTCTTCCGATGTTCTTTTTATTTTATCCATCTTTAAAGGATTCATGATAAACTTTTCCCCATTAAAATAAATTTTTAATAGAAAAAGTTTATAAAGACGAAGTGAAATTGATTATTTCGGTGGATGGTGGGGATTATAGCAATTTCGATGCCCACCAAGGCATCTCATCAGCTCCCTTCTCCACACGCATTTAGGTGCATATATCATCACACATTATAGGGATAAGCAATTCTCAAATTAACGAGTAAACATGCGAAAACGTCCAAAACAATACTCTACTGAAATCATCAATATTCACAAAAAAAAAGGTGTCCCATAACATCCCATGAAGGGATTGGGGAGAGCTTCTCACCAATCAGTGAGTTGTGGGCTTTGTAGTTTTATACTCACTGACAGCTTTACACCGGTGCCGAACGGTATTTTGAGAAGCTTTTTCATGGCTAAGTACTGTAGAGTGTCGCCATCACTAAGCGAGTTGACCGTCGTCGAAAGAAATGTAAGGTGGTCTGAGCAGGGATCGAACCCTCGTTCTCATATACAAGAGCCGCGCACACTAACCATTGCACCACCGACGGATATTCACAACTACTTGTTTTTTAAATCTAAAAATCCTCAACCTACGGATAAACTAAAAATTTCATAAGAGATTTTTTTGGGAGTGAAAATTGTACACTTCGCATGCCCATCGGCCAACTGTTTTAAACAATAACTCTTGCAAAATCGATCGATCTGATCGAAATTTTCAACATCACCAAGGTGTTTGACATACTGTAGCACCACGTACGTTGAAAATGGGTGCCTCTAAATACCATATTCTGCTAGCCTATATCCTTTCCTACAAATACTTACACGCTGAAAGTTTATATATTTTTGTTGTTTGTATACAAATATAACGTGTTTGTAGGTTGTTCCATATATAATATATTTGTGCCTAAACACATTGTGTTTGCTATGAAATATTATATGTTCGAGACACAATGATTATGCTATAATTAGGGAATTCACAAGATGTACTAAGGTTGTAGGTTGTAAGAAAATATAAGATCTCCAATAGCACATATGTTAACACCCTGTCGTAAATGCATATACGAGTACTACAATCCAAGGCGTATTGAAGAAGGTGGTGACGCTAGATCAAAGTGTATTTATATCAAGTGGAAGCATAAGGCATTGTTGTAATTGTAGGCAAAAACAACAGGCATTTGGTTTTTATTTCGTACCGACGTTTTGTCCAACTCTGCATGTATGTATACCAACAATAAAAGTAAACAAGCATGTACAAAAACAAAATACACATGAATTTGACAGTTGTTGGGTACAAAGTCATGAAAATACTCAAATCAACTGTGCTAATGCTTCCACTTGATATAAATACAGTTTGCACTAGATGTTATTGGGCGACTTCTAATTAATTAAATTGTCAAAATCAGCTGATTGTAAGACGAGTATTCAGGAAACAGCCTATTCCAGAAATCGGGTTTTCAGTTGTTTCGAAAAGTGAATTTCTTGAAACACCTGTGGAAACGGTTATTTTTAATAAAAAAAAATACAAATGTTGTTTATAGAAAAAACATACATTATGTTAATTCATGATTCTTATTGCTATTTTCTTTTCAAAATTTCACACCTAAAGGGTTTTTCAACAGAGACGCTACAAAAGTAAATCGATAGGGACACCAAACGACGCCATATTTTTTCCCGCTCTTTTGACATTTCTCTTCAGTAAGGTTTGCCATGTCATCATGGAAAGATATACGAGCCAACAACGAGTCGAAATTATTAAAATTTACTACCGAAATTTGGAGTCAGTGGCCTCAACTTTAAGAGCGCTACGCCCAATTTATGGTCGTCATAGTCGTCCTACCAGATCAACAATTGAGCGTCCAGTGGAAAAATTTGAATCCACAGGCACAGTACAAAAAGTTCCCGTGCCAGTGAGACAAAGAAGTGCCCGTAGTGTCGAGAATATTGCTGCCGCTGAGGCTTCAGTTCAAGAAAGCCCAAATGTGTCTTTCACACGTCGTTCTCAAGCGTTGGGCATCTCTGTGACGTCGTTGGGGCGAATTTTCGAAAAGATCTTGGCCTACATCCTTACAAGATCAAATTGACGCAAGAACTGAATCGGCTTGACCAACATAAGCGGCGTATGTTCGTGAATTGGGCTGAGCAACAACTTGAAAATGATTCGGATTTTCATCGGAAAATCATCTACAGCGATGAGGCTTATTTCTGGCTGAATGGCTTCGTCAATAAGCAAAATATGCGTTATAGGTCAGACAGCAATCCACACGTAATCCATGTGTCATCATTGCATCTCGAAAAAATTACGGTTTGGTGCGGTTTATGGGCCGGTGGCGTCATTGGGCCGTACCGGCACATTACTGTGAATGCGAATCGCTACCGCTCAATGATAACCGAATATATTTGGCCCCAATTGGAAAAAATGGACTTGGAGGACATGTGGTTCCAACAGGAAGGCGCCACAAGCCACACAGCGAATGCCACAAACAATTTATTGGAAACCAAGTTTGGTGAACGTGTTATCTCACGAAATGGCCCAGTCGATTGGCCGCCTTGGTCGTCGATTTGACGCCGTTAGATTATTTCCTGTGGGGCTACGTCTATGCCAACAAGCCAGCGACGCACAGTGGCGCCCGTAGAGCAAACGAGGTTGCAAAAATCAAAATTTTCATGTGCTCCGACGAAGTTTTGAATAAACCCATGGTATAAGAAACTTTTCAACGATTTCAAATATGCTACTCTTAATAATATCACATTTTTAGTTTAGAAGATATAACCGTTCAAAGTTGACCGACTTTCGGTTTTCAAAAAAACACAATTTTTAGTCAATTTGTTGCGATTTCAGGTGTAATATCACGAAAAATAGGTAACGAATCGCCTTATTTTTTGTTTGTATTTACTGATGTATTTATTAAATGTATAATGATAAAAAAAATTAACTGTTTGCTTTGTGTTTCTCCTGGTAAAACACTATTTAAAAACTATCCGTTTTTCCACTATTTTTCAACTTTGACGGAAAATAAAAAAAATCTATATTTTTCTATATTTGCCATATTTTCAAAATATGTTCTTTGAGTATTCCTTTACATAATTCCAAAGGTTTTATCTGCCTCTAAGTGCCCCTTTGGCTTCTAGAGGTCAAAGAGTTAAAAAAGACATGGTTCTTGAGTGGGAAAAATCAAATCATTAACCCTCCGTCATACACATGTTTCTATAGTCACATTCGTAACACAAGGGTCAGGCCAGACCAACTGTGTATTCATTTTGTAAAACAATAAAAACAACTCGCGTAAACTTCTGTAACTTGCACTCATGATAGAATTATTGGGAAAATTAGATGTACGGACAGCATGGGATGCCATCATTTCCAACATGAAACCCCTTTTTTGTCTGAATTCGTGGAAAGAACTAACAATTCTTGGAAAAACAAAATTACGTGATAAAATGGACGCAACAATTGTCATCCAGTCCACACGCATTCGTATTTTTAGAACCTGTACACGATGTGATTGCTCACCCGCCCTGTAGGTACGCAGGTAGGCCAGCACTCCACCACACCACGCACAGTCCAACCCCGTTAAGACTCCGCCCACAAGAACCCAAGCGCACACTGGAAAATTCTACCTAATTTACCAATGACCAAAACATGGTGGTAAAAACTTGCGTCATGCACAGCTACTATATAAGTGTAAACACTTACCGTGGTTTCAACAAACCTGATTGTGCTATTATTGACCAACCATCTAACCGCGAGTTATTGAAAACATGGCGTTGAACAATTTAAAATTATTTGAACTGTTCAGAAAGTCAACCACACCAAAGTTTTTCACGGAAGCTGCTTTAGAAGAACTTGATAGCTTCTACGGAAATATTGAGAGAAGCGAAATTATAAAAAATAATTTTTATCTAATATATGCAAATATTAAGGCAAAATGGGTGAAAACTAATCGAACCATTCAGAAATTCAACTCCAAATACGAGGACTGGCTTAATGAATACACCATCCTGGATATATTGCCAGTAGATAAACCCACCACATCAACCAGAGGAGCAAAAGGAAGGCCAAAAAAAGTATTGAGGAGTGTTCAATTTTCACAAGAAAGAGGAAACTTGCCGAGGCCACCAATGACTTGACCACGAAGCATTTATCGGACGCGCTGTCTATTAAATATACAAAGGATAGTGAAAGAGTGAGGTCGCAGATTACAAAATCTGTTGCCAATGCAAGCCCACTGCGACTAAAAAGGATTAAGGAAAGCATTCCCACGCCCACAAACGCACACATTAAAAAGTATGGTTCCGAAGAAGCCTTGGCCTTGTTTATGGACTTAGAACTTTCCAAAGAAAAATATGAGACACTACGGGCATCCTTGATACGACACGGGGCTGACGTTTTACCAGGATACAAGCATATTACGCAAGCCAAAATAAATTCACGACCACTGCATACGGAGTTTACGGAAGTCTCTGTGAAAGCCAATCTGCAGGATCTCTTGGGCCATACAGCAAAACGCTTGTTGGAGAGTCTTCCTGAAAATGAGGTGAAAATTCTTCCTGAGAAACTGACATTGATCAGCAAATGGGGCTGCGATGGATCATCCGGACAAAGCGTTTATAAGCAAAGGATATCTTCCGATGACGCTACAATATCGGACGGAAATATGTTTATGGCATCTGTTGTTCCTTTGCGGCTAAAATCTGATGTTTCCCTACACTGGAAAAATCCACGTCCGTCATCAGTGCATTATTGCCGACCAATAATGTTTCAGTTTGCAAGGGAATCGGCAGAACTCATAAGGACCACGGTGAAGGACATTGAAGAACAAATAAGCAAGATTAAGCCTACAAAGCTGCAAATTGGAGAAGGAAAATATATTGAATGCAATTACGAGTTCCACCTGACCATGGTTGACGGAAAAGTAGTAAACGAACTGACAGGAACAACCTCAACATTGTCATGCCCGATTTGCAAAAAGAGTCAGAAGAACTTTGGTAATTTAAAGGATTCTACAAACGAGGAGAATTACGAATGTGGAATGTCACCATTGCACGCAAGGATAAGGTGTATGGAGTTCTTGCTAAAACTGGCGTATACCCTACCACAAGAGGAGGAAAACTTCGATGAAAATACATCAATAAAGGATAAGGAAAAGATCAGAAAGAAGCAAATACAGGATTCTTTTTTTAAAGAAGTTGGACTAAAAGTAGACTGTCCCAAGCACGGATACGATAACTCAAACGATGGAAACACTTCTAGGAGATTTTTTGAAAATGATGAGGCAGTAACTACAATCACTGGAATTGACAATCAAATTGTGAAAAGATTGGGAACGATCTTGAATGTTTTAAACTGCAAAGGAAACGTCAATTCTACAAAATATGGAGAATATGTTTCGAAAACTGCATCTCTTTTAGCAGAAATGTATCCACAGAAGAAGTTGACCCCGACCGTCCATAGAATATTGGCGCATGGCAAAGACATAATTGAGTACCAGTGTTTGCCAATTGGAGAGCTATCTGAAGAAGCACAGGAGTCTCTTAACAAATTTTATAAAAAATATAGATTGCAGAACACATTCAAAGCATCAAGGGGGAGCAAAATGAGGACCTCTTCAACATGTTGGCAGCATCTTCCGATCCACTTATTTCTTCCCTGCGGCATGTGAAGTCACGAATAGAGTTAGAAAATAATTATAGTTTAGAAATGCTTAGTCTTTTAGATATACCTTCTCCTACGAATTGTGATGAATATTTTACAGAAAATTGAAAAAATAAATTTAAAAAAGAAGTAATTTTTTTTAATTTGTTGGGTAATAATTTAAAATATAAAACCCTAAAAAAAAAGTAAAAACAATCTAAAAATTTAAAAATAATTTTTTTTAGTTACCATAAAATTGATTTTTCTACAAATTTTAACTTTGATAACCCATAAGTAGGCCCTTACAAAGCGTAGCACCCTTTCCAAACGCTCATTTCATAGGCTGAACAGTTATCTATCATATGCTGTTCAAACTGTTCAATTATCTTATTCGGTTCAAAAGATATGATTTTTGCAACGAAAAAACTCAAATGGCGCCACTGTGCGACGATTGATGAACTTCGTACGAATATCGAACGTGAAATTGCAGCAGTATCGGCCGATTTATGCTTGAAAACCGTCGAAAATTGGGTTCAGCGTCTGGACTTCTGCAAGCGTGACCGTGGTGGCCATGTAAAAGAAATCCATACATAATGGCATCGAACGTACTTTCACAGAAATAAAGAATTTCATTGGTATCTAAAACCGGTTTTGTTTTAATTAAAAAAAACTTTTGTAGCGCTCTTATTGAAAACCCCGTTATTTGCATTTAATAGTAATAATAAGGAACAGGTCGACTTTATGTCTTGTCAAAAATTGTATGGGGAAGGAGGTAGAATACACGATTTTCAGCATAAAATGTTAAATACAAAAGTTGGGAGAAAACCCTATTTTAGGAGATATGGGCCTCCAAAGTCCGGATAACGGGCGGTTGTTTTCGCACGGTTTTCTTTTTTGTCTGACGATTATTTTGTATTTCGAGTCGTCCGGCCGGGCTCAGGGACCAGGGAGAAAAACACCTCTGTTCTTTAATTTGAATTTCTGGATTTTGGGATAATGTAAAAACTATTTTCGATAATTTTTCAAAATTGTATTTCATTGTTTTGTTTATTGTGCCTCGTATTATCCAAAAACGCTACAGGACAAATTCCTTTAGACGCGTTTTCATACATAGTAGCCGTATATCTGCACTTTGGAAGCCCATAACTCCTAATATAGAACTTTACCCAAACTTTTGTATTTTACATTTTCAGCTTAAAATTATATCTTCTAACCCACCGGTGGACCGGTTATCAGTTTATAAACCGGTTATCAGCGAATATAAACAAACTCCATCAGCTGTGTTGGTGCAACCACCTTCTTCACTACGTCTTGCTACAAATGGTATCAGCTGATCGCTTAGTACACCCAGGGGGTTTCTATGGCACAGCTGATCAAAGACGAACTAGAATGAGCCGACCAGAAGATGTACCCATTTTGGCAACCCTAGTAAGAGGATCATTACCTGGTGGCTGCGAAAGTTCGCACAAAACTGAGTAGGGCGAAAAACGTACGAAGCCGAACACAGGAAAAGCTGGATATTGACAAGCTACAAATACCGGAGATATCAATGTCCTATCGACAGAAGCTCTCTCTCCTGCTACAGCAGAATACCCCCCTCCCGAACACCCAGATGCGCATTGGAAGCACATCTCCCATTCTTTGGAAACCGCTGCAAGGACTGAACTTGACTATCAAAAACCGCAGAAGGATAAGCCATGGAACGACGCAGAATGTCGCATTGCAACTGATGAAAAAGACGCTGCACGTATGGAAACGAAACAGTCAGTTACAACGCGTGTTGCTAGTGAGCGGTAGAAGAAGCTAAGAAGGGAGGAAAACCAGCTATTTAGGCGAAAAAAATGGCAGTGGGAGCAGAGAGAGAGTGAAAAAACCGAAATGTGCAGGATGAATGGAGAATCCCGAAAGTGTTTTCAGAGGGTAAGAAGATTGAATAACGGGCCTAATAATGGGCTGCCCTCCTGCAAGGACGAGAATGGGAATCTGGTGACTGAGAAGCAATGTGTGCTCAAAATGTGGAGAGACCACTACTCCGCTCGGATTCTTCCAGAAAGGGGATCTCCCGCCTTAGGAATACTAGAGCCGCAGGTGCGGATAGCCTACCCGCTGGACTTTTTAAGGCAGGTGGCGAATGACTACTAGCCCACATGCATCGACTTATATGCGGTATGTGGCTGGGGAGATCAATGTCTGATGACTAGAGTCTCAGTGTATTATGTCCTGTATTCAAAAAGGGTGATCCGTGTGTCTGTTCCAACTATCGCGGTATCAGTCTTTTATCTGTAGCGTATAAGGTCTTGTCGAGCGTATTATGGAAAGACTAAAGCCAATTATTGAATTCCTGATTGGACCTTAGCAGTGTGGTTTTAGACCAGGCAAGTCCACGACTGACCAAATATTCACGCTACGCCAAATCCTGGAAAAGACCCACGAAAAGCAAATCGATACATACCATCTTTTTGTCGATTACAAAGCCGCTTTCGATAGCCCCATATCAGGAAAACTGTACGAAGCTATGTCTGAATTTGGTATTCCGGCAAAACTGATCCGCCTCTGTAGAATGACGCTGACCAACACCAAATCAGCAGTGAAAGTGGGGAAAGACCTCACTGAACTATTCTGTACCAAGCGAGGACTTAGACAATGCGACACACTTTCGTGCAATCTCTTCAACATCTTAATGGAGATAATAATGAGAAAGGCTGCAGTAAATACGAACAAGACCATTAACACGAAAAGCCATATGTAACTGGCGCATGCAGACGACATAGACATCATTGGGCAAAATTTGCGAGAGGTTACTGCAGTATTTTTAAGAATCGAAAAGGAATCAGCGAAGGTGGGTCGTGCTGTTAATGAGGACAAGACAAAAATTGATGGTGTCACCGACTAGAGACACCACTTGACTTGGTCCGCACTTGAACGTTGACAGGCGATTTAATTTTGAAGTGGTAGATGAATTTGTCTACCTTGTATCCGCCGTGAACAAGGACAACAACGTCAGCCTGGAGATAGATAGGAGAATTGTGCTTGCAAATAGATGTTATTTGGGGCTCAGCAAGCAGTTTAGGAACAAAGCCCTCTCTCGACGGACAAAAGTCCAGCTATATCAGGCTCTCATTTTACCTATCTTGACATATGGCTCCGAAACTTGGGTCATAGCCCAAGCGGATGAAAAACACCTGGGAGTATATGAGAGAAAAATTTGTTTAATTAATATGTGTAAGGCGTCTGACCTCATGAGGCTGTAAAATAGTCAATAGATGTAAAGTCAAAGAGAACCAAAAAGTGCTAGAAATTCACTCAAAGGCATTTCATTCACGCGGCATATCCTGATTATGTCATACTTTTTGCATAGTTTATGTAATTTTACTTCAACATGGTTGGAATTTGTATAGTTATATACAATAACATTATCAAAAGGCTGCTCGTGTATTGAAATATTCAATGAAGAGATTAAGACAGAGAACAGAGAATGACTAGGGTTTCACTCGTTGTGTTTGTTGACATTTTGAGTCAAGAGAAATTTTGACTGTCTACTTGTACATCGTTCTTGAGCTGATCGAAAAAGTACTAGGGAAAGGATGTCTAATGAGAGACCAAAGCGGATAGGCACCAAGTTTAATTAGTGTTTTTTGATACTACTGACAGCTAAATTATGTTATTTGCATTGAACGAAAATACGCATTCCCTTTGATTTTTGTCCGTTTTATGCCCAACCAAAATGTAAAATTGGTAAAATACAGCAGCAAATCGAACTCGCTGTAATGGCCTACTACAGGTGTGGCGAACCTAGGGCGCGCGTGCCCGAGATGGCACGTTTGATAATTTGGATGGCACGCGAACGATTTACAAGTTAATTTTTTTTTAATTTGTAAGTTTAAAAATTTTTAATTTTGGTTACCAAAATAATCTGTGAATTATTAATTTATTCTGTTTTATTAATTATCAAATGTATAGGGTAATTCAAAAATATTTGGACACAGTCCAGGACCCGACCCCGATTGAATTGTATGCGATTTGGACAGAAGTTTATCTTCGTCCGTACGAACTCTATGACACCAGAATTGAGTGAAAATTCAAAGTTGTTTTTGTTTATGGTTCGTTGAAGTAGGTAATTATGTATTGTACGGCACTTTTTGAAAAAAGAACCTGACTCAAAAATGGTATAACTTTGGAATGCGTTAATGGATTTCAAAATGTTGGACATCATTTTAAAGCTTGCACAAAGCGCTTTAATACTAGTCCATACAACAGTCATGTCGTTGTGGTACAAAGATATTGAAAACTCCAAAATATCCGTTATCCCTGAATATCCTGGAATAACGTATCTTTAATTTTTGATTTTCCCTCTACATCATACCCAAATTTCAAAATGGGATATCCATTGGATCAATAGATACATAAGGTTTGCTAAAGACTGTTCGAGTTTTGCTGTTTAAGTTTCGATTTTTCAAGTAGTGACTAACTATAACACAGTGATACAAAAAAGACTAATTTAGAAATTACCGGGACGTGATAGTATTTTTCTTGTAGATATTGTCGAGTGAAATAAGAATCTGCTTCTGAAATTTCCCAAACACACAAAAAATCTTGAAAACCGGTTAAAACATATACATATTTTTTAGCTCTTATTGGCCTGTAAGTTAGTTGATTATCAACCGATTTTCACTTTCTCACCGGATTAAAAAAGAAGAAACTTAGGCCTTTCAAACAGTATATACGTTCTGTAAGAAAATATGAGAAGTCTGTGTGTATTTGTTCAGCAAACAGATATTTTTTAATTTTTTTCGCCATTTTTCAACTTCGGCGTCTCCCAGTTATGACAAAGTCATGCACAAAATTGGGACATCGGTGTCATTCTTGCAAAAAAGTGATGATTTTGTCAGGCTCATATCTTGCAAATCGTTCAGACTTTTGATTTACTCTCTGGGGGAAGGTGGTAGCTCTTGTCATAAAGAACAAAAATTGTGAACATATAAAAGCAAAAAAAATCATCTTCAAGGTCAAAATACGATTTTTTTCTCCTGTTCAGGTCCGTTCAAACCCGTTCAAAATTCAAGGAAACAATCAACTACAAGAATGTACCTAAGATCTCAGTAAACAACTTTCGAGAACTTATGAACTTCCTCGGAATGATTCTTAACACCGTTGACCTCAATTTGGAGATTTTCGAGTGGCTAAATTGGGAAGACATTGAAATGCAATTTATTGAATTCCCATCGATTTGAGAAATGATTTGGAAATAATTGAAAGTGATCGATTAACGGACACAATTAATAAAAATACAGAAGAAGAAATAATGAAAAAAAATAGCTATGGCAATATTATCAATTTTCTCATCTACATATGCTTGTGAGTCATTACTTTCAGAAATGAATTTTATAAAATGTAATTCAAGATATAGAATGACCGATGAATCGAGTTGGTCGTGTGTATTACTAAAAGTGACGAAATATGAACCAGATATAGAAATTGACATCGAATGTGCAACAGCAAAAATCTCATTAATAAATAACTAATGTATATTTTTATTGATCACGACTTTATTTTTAAGAAAATTTACTGTAATTTGTAAGCTTGCTAATAAAATTCAGAAACAATTTTTTTTCTATTTTCTTTTTTTACTGTTTGGGCACGCCACAGAATCGAGAACTAATATTTTACGAATTTTAACACACGGACCCAAAAAGGTTCGCCACACCTGGCCTACTACATCGTCGTCATGAAGAGGTAGCAAAGAGAGTAATAGAGGCTCTTAAGTATTACTCTATGGTACACCGCAAAAACATATCTGCAAAAGTTGTACTATCGTACAAATCTTTTCGGTTAAAAAAATCTACTACAGTTGTAGAATTTCAGCACATGCAACACTAGAGTGGCATTTTTTCCCTTACTTTTGAAATTCAAGGATTGCCGGGCCGCATATTATGCCACTTGATGAAAAAATGTTATGCTATAAATTTGGGGAAAATTGGACAATGTTAACACGTCGCGCCCGAAGGTCAAAGTTCAAAAATTTTGAAATTATGTTTTTCTAAGTGACAGATTGTTGCAATATACTTATTTTTTGGCAGATTTTTGCGAAACTTGGTGGGTTTGTAACACAGAAGTTACTTTGTATCTGGTAAAAATTTAGGCAACATGGGGCAACGTTAACACGTAGCGCCTTTAGGTCAAAGTTTTTTTTTTTTTTTTTTTTATTTTTTTTTTTTTATTTTTTTTTTTATTTTTACCAGATAAACAACAAGTTCATAGTTACAATTCTACGAAGTTTGTGGTAAAAATCTGGTAAAAAATGAGTATGTTGCTCGAAGCTGACTATTGGAAATACATAATTCATCAATTTTTGAACTTTGACCTTGAGGAGGTAAGTGTTAACGTCGCCCAATTTTGTCCTAATTTTTACCAGATTAAGAGGAACTTCACTGTTACATTTGTACCGAGTTTCATAAAAATCCGAATAAAAATTAGTATGTTTCTGCAAGTTGTCTATTGGAAATAGATAAATTAAAAATGTTTCAACTTTGACCTAAAGGCGCTACGTGTTAACGTTGCCCCATGTTGCCTAAATTTTTACCAGATACAAAGTAACTTCTGTGTTGCAAACTCACCAAGTTTCGCAAAAATCTGCCGAAAAATAAGTATATTGCAACAATCTGTCACTTAGAAAAACATAATTTCAAAATTTTTGAACTTTGACCTTCGGGCGCGACGTGTTAACATTGTCCAATTTTCCCCAAATTTATAGCATAACATTTTTTCATCAAGTGGCATAATATGCGGCCCGGCAATCCTTGAGTAGAAAGAAAAAAAAAATTTCATACAAAAAAATGCCACTCTAATGCAACACATACAACAGTTAGGACACTCTTGTATATATTTTTGTGGCCCAAATATGGTTTTGTTTGTTAAAAACTGCCGAAATTAAAGACGTGACCGACAACAAACAAAAATGCAGCATATAAGCCGGTTACAGAAAATGTCATTTTTGCAATTAGCCCCTCTGTGCGTTTCGGGATTATCCACATTATGTGCACAGCCTATAACAAAAAATTATAATGAGGTCAAACAAGTAGGCGGCCACTCGACAAAGCCAAGACTGTTGATCCATTAACATTTCCATTGCTTGATGGGCTGTCTTTCTGGCAAAAACTGGAGACCGTATAAGTTGAAATCTGTGCAGTAGTACAGCCTATGAGTAATTCTTTGTCCCAATGCAAATATTCCTTGCAGCAACGACAAAATCGTTAAATGTTCGAAATCTCTCATTGCAGCAATAAATATTAACGATGCGTGGATACATTGCTCACAGTGGTCGGATACGTTCAAGTCAAAGCGACGAATGTTTTCATAGATGATCTCACGAGCTGAAGCTGGAGAACTTTGACGCCCAATGTTCTTCGTGAACGCTTAATTTAATCTGTGTATTGTAATATTGTTAATTTTTTAAATTAATAAATTACGTATTACTATGTATATATAAGAAGTATAAGTATAAAAATATATAAATTTTAAGTTATTACTTAGAAGTTTCGCATTCGCTTGGATGTTTCTAACTACTGTTACCACAAAGTAAAATAAATAAAAAATACATGGTTTCCCATTACATCCCATGAAGGGACTGGGGAGAACTTCTCACAATCACTGAGCTGTGCGCTTTCCAGTTTTCACCCACTGATTGGGACCTACAGTTTTACACCGATTCCGAACGGTAATTTGAGAAGCTTTTTCATGGCTAAATACTCGATAGTGTCGCCGTCACTATGCGAGGTGACCGCCGCCGAAAGAAAATTTTAAGGTGGTCAGAGCCGGGTTCGAACCCAGGATCTCGTGTACAAGAGCCGCGCACACTAACCATTGCACCACCGACGGCCACAAAGTAAGTATTAATTGCAGCAAATCATACGACCATCATATGAGCCACGAAAGTTTTCATTGCTGCAATGAATCTTCCCCTGTGGCGATGAATATTTCACGTTAGCATACTTTGGATGAAACAGTTCATCAAAGTGACAATTTTTGTATGTCTGATCATACGAACTTGGTGTCAGTGTGATTAAAGGGAAAGACCGTTATTTTCCCTAATGGGGAACTACAGTCAAACTACAGTTGCCACAAAGTAAATTTTCATTGAAGTACCGACCAACTCATCGGATGTACGAAACATTTCATTGCTGCATTGAATATTTCCTTTGTGGTTGTGAATGTTTTACTTTAGTACATTCAATAAAACAGTTCATCACACTGGTGATTTTTGTATGTTTTTTTGTATGTGTATGTTTTCAATAAAACAGTTCATCAAACCGGCGATTTTTGAATGTCTGATCTTATGAGCTTGGATAAAAATCTTGATTTAGAGGGCTTGCCGGAACTTTAACATGTGCTTAGAACTTTGACAGTTATTTTCTCTATGGGAGAACAATTGTTTTATTAGCCTTGTGTACAGTAGCACTCAGAATAGGTTTATAAAGGGTTTTTCAACAGAGACGCTACAAAAGTAAATCGATAGGGACACCAAACGACGCCATAGTTTTTCCCTCTCTTTTGACATTTCTCTTCAGTAAGGTTTGCCATTTCATCATGGAAAGATAAACGAGCCAACAACGAGTCGAAATTATTAAAATTTACTACCGAAATTTGGAGTCAGTGGCCTCAACTTTAAGAGATGAACAATTGAGCGTCTAGTGGAAAAATTTGAATTCACAGGCACAGTACAAAATGTTCCCGTGCCAGTGAGACAAAGAAGTGCCCGTAGTGTCGAGAATATTGCTGCGGCTGAGGCTTCAGTTCAAGAAAGCCCAAATGTGTCTCTCACACGTCGTTCTCAAGCGTTGGGCATCTCTGTGACGTCGTTGTGGCGAATTTTGCGAAAAGATCTTGGCCTACATCCTTACAAGATCAAATTGACGCAAGAACTGAAGCCGCTTGACCACCATAAGCGTCGTATGTTCGTGAATTGGGCTGAGCAACAACTTGAAAATGATTCGGATTTTCATCGGAAAATCATCTTCAGCGATGAGGCTCATTTCTGGCTGAATGACTTCGTCAATAAGCAAAATATGTGTTATTGGTCAGACAGCAATCCACACGTAATCCATGAGTCATCATTGCATCTCGAAAAAATTACGGTTTGGTGCGGTTTATGGGCCAGCGGCGTCATTGGGCCGTACTTCTTCCGTGATGATCAAGACCGGCACATTACTGTGAATGCGAATCGCTACCGCTCACTGATAACCGAATAGTTTTGGCCCCAATTGGATAATAAGGACTTGGAGGACATGTGGTGGTAAATCATTGGTATCTAGCTTTTGTAGCGCTCTTATTGAAAACCCCGTTATTACTTTTGAATATTATATTGCCTTATGTAAGCTGATCACAAACTAAATAGGTTCGGAGGAAACACCCTGCTGTTCCCATTTTGAAATTGTTTAGTAGCCTCGGTATATAACCAGCTTAAATATAAAATTCTACGCCTTAAATGCTAAAACACTAACATCTTTATAATTTGAAGGATTAGAATGAAAGTTGTTGGTTTTTTCCATTGTAAAAGAAATTGGAATATCAAATTAAAATGTAAGGATTTTCCAACTTTGCCATTAGAAGTTGCCTCTCATTTTAAGTTCAACCAAATTTTGTGCCAATTTGAGTGCATTTAGACGACGCCTTTATATTAGTTTCTATTGTGATGGCTGCTTCTTAACGAACACAGAAAAATTCTTTGCGAGATTTATGATGTCTCTTATGGTGGCCAATAAAGTTTTATTTTTGGCGGCCGTAAGTTTTCCTCTTCTTGTCCGTCTTCGCTCACAGCATGCTGGCATTTACCCGTTGCTTGGGCTAGATGTGGTGGCTTGGCCCGGCCTGGTCGATGCCTGATTTTGTGCAACGAAGGAAGAAAATCACATAAATTTTGCAATACGAGACTTTGATGGTGGGCAATAAACCATCGAAATGTCACGACAGCCCAGTAAAGAATAATGGGTCTTTAAGCGAACAAAACTGAATTGGCTGCATTTCATATGGTCAAATTGTTTTCCCTCTCCGCCCCACATGATAAAATATAAGATTTACAAATGAGATTTGCAATGAGATTTAGGTTGTTTTACACTTGATTGGTGCAATGGGAATTAATATGTAGTTATTCATATACAGTGATTGCAAAAAATACAGATATTTAAAATTGTTAATTTGTGTTTCAAGTAAATGTTATTACACTATACGACACGACTATGCACACATGACGAAATTAAATAGGTTCTGAAAGTAGGGCAAAAAGGTTATTTTACTGGGTGTACGAAACAAGTGAAATATTTTTGTGGCGAAATACGTAGATGTTTAAAGTGATGTTAGCAAATGCCTTAAATTCGGAGAAGTAACTTCAATCAACTTATGTAGTGAGATATCTACGAAATCTCTAAATATGTTGAATTGCCAATCCGAAAGAGCAACGCATTTTGACAGCAAGTGCTTGTGAATTGCCCCAGGTCAAAAAGGAGCATCTATAGAAGTAGGTTTGTTAGGGAGAACCGTAAATCGCCACTTACCTTCTTCCTTACGGAAGGCATGATTTTAAAATGGTGAGTTCCCACTTAAATGCGTTAGTTTGTGCCAAAGAACGTTGTAGATTTCAAGTGCACAATTTAGCTTACAGTAAGCGCATCTTTGTACCACTATTTAAGTTATGAATGCATGCCTTCAGAAGCTGATCTAGTAGTGTGTTACATTTGTATTCATATCTGGTGTTACTCTATTCCATTTGCGCTTTATAGACCGCACCTCTTACACTATTATTAAATAGAGATTACATTTCCATTACTTTTGATTATTTTCTAAAATCTGTTCGATCAGCTGTGCCATAGCACAGCCGATCGACTATGAAGTTGGAAATTGATGGAAAACAGAGCATACCAAACCAATTCGCAGAAAGCACCCAGAAGCAAACTATGCAGCAAACTAAGATTAAATAGTGTTGGATTGATACCAATGACAGCCAATTTATATTTAAAGTTGGCTGCATCGAATCAAAATACGCATTCGCGTTTACTCCAGTCCGTTTTATGTCCAACCAAAGGTTAGCATACAACAGAAACTCGAACTCAATGAAGTAACCTACTACTTCGTCGACCTAGAGAAAACGTAAAGAGAGATGTTCCGACTCTTATCTACACGATGAAAAATCTGTCTTTTCCGTTGTTTGGATGCAAATATAATATGTGTTTGGAGCTTGTCGCAAATATAATATACTTGTGCCCAAACGCGTGTGTTTACTATACACTATTACATGTTTGAGACACAATGATTAATATGTTATAACATATGTGTTTGCGACATAAATATATCTGTGTTTGTGATGCAAATACAGCCGTGTTTGTTGCACTGTCTATGCTCTCTCGTGAGCAAGAGAATAAAAGAGGGGCCACGAGTGTGTATAACTTGTAGGTGTGAATATTCCAGAATGTGCGTGTAAATTGCAGATGAAGTCAGTGTTTCTTATTTTGGCTGATGTATTGCGTTTTAGTTTCATGTATTCAGTCGTCAATGGTTCATCGGACAGAGGATATCAAAAGCGCTTGATCAGTGAAAAAAGAATTAACATACGCTCGGGCGGTTAAATGGTTTGTGATATTGCTTTGGCTTTTGTGTATGTGCTTCGCATATATTTATGTGTGCTACCAAAATGAGAAACGATTTTAAGGAAAGAAACTGGAAAGGGCAACAACTTGAATTCCTTTCCTGCCCCAGCCTCTACTGCAAAAATCGGAATGGCGGACCATTTGTGAAATATAAGAAAAACCCACAAGTAATTAATACACGCTTGGCTTGCATGAACTAGATTTGTGTATAAGAATATTGTTTCTGCACCCATGCATAGTGATAATCAAGCCATAGTCGAAACCTTCTGAAAACAAAAACGTGAGAGACAACAAAGAAATGAGAAGCAAAAGAGCAGCAGATTCGCATTTCCTAAAAAAGTAATGCATTCAATGCAAGTAAATGTAAAAAAGGATCATTTGACATATTTTAATTTTTGTATCAATTACTTATAAATGACAAAATTAATTATAATAAATAAAGAAAGAAAGAATAATGCGTTAGTAAATATTATTATATTTGGAAGAAAATACGCATATGTTTCCACGTATGTATATGGTGGTTAGGGGGAAACACGCAAATGCTTCCACGTGAGTATATGGATGTTTGGGACGAAGCACGCATATGTTTCCACGTAAAAGCATACATATATTTCAGTAAATACACCTGAGTTTGGGACTTCCAAACATATAAATATTTGAAGTGTGTTCCAACCATATACATGGTTCCTGCAGAATATGTTTGGGAGAATATGTTACAGAGGCAGTTTTTTTTCCAGCGCGTATTCTCGTCGCCCCCACAAATTTTTTCTTCGAAAGTGAGCTAACGTACAGTTTAATCTTCAGGGGCTGCCTTATGCTGGGATTCATTTGGAAGCAAACCAAAGTGGATTTCGTCCCGAAAGTGGGCAAATGCTCTCATGTCAAACCAAGGGACTTTAGACCAATCAGTCTATCATCCTTTGTTCTTAAGACATTTGATAGGTTACTGGATCTACTAGAATCTACTATCGAGTTCTCAGCATGCCTATATCAAGGGCAGGTCAACTGAGATGGCTCTCTACTCTATAGTCAGCATAATAGAAAACTCTCTTGAGAATAAGGTTTTCGCTCTGGGGGCCTTCCTGGACATCGAGGGAGCCTTCAATAACATTCAACCTTCGGCGATACTCAGGTCGTTACAGAATCTAGGAGTCGAAAGCTTAGTGACACGTCTAATTGGGAAGCTTCTGGTGGATAGATCCGTCAAAGCTGAATGGGGAGGTATTATAATTGCTAGGAACGGTAACGGGGGACACTGCAGGGGGAGTTCTGTCTCCACTATTATGGTTAACTTCTGTCAATGAACTGCTTCTTGAATTGGACAGAGCCGAATGCCGATGATATTGCTATCACCTGTAAGGGTACAAACCTCAATTTACTTAGCATTCGTACAACCACCCTACTTAGTCTGATTTCGAACTGGACCGCTAACAACGGACTATCACTTAACCCACTTAAATCCGAGCTTATCTTGTTCTCTCGGAAATATAAAACATCCGCATTTGAACTGCAGTCAGTTAATGGGGTGCAATTACAGTTGACGGAAAAGGTCAAGTATCTGGGAATAATTCTCGACAGTCTTGGAAACCGAATGTGGTGGAGAGGGTGAAAAGGCGTCTGTTGCTACTTACTGCTGTAAAGGGGCGATAGGAAAGCGCTGGAGACTGTTTCCTAAGATCGCCGTGTGGATTTATACGGCAATAGTCAGACCAATACTTCTCTATGGCATCGTAGTTTGGTGGAGGTCCCTTCAAAAGAAATATATTCTGAATTCCTTGATGAAAATTCAAAGATTAGCACTGATTAGCGTTAGTGGAGCAATGGGTACAACTGCACTTAGTGCTATCCTGAACATCCCTAGTGAGAATCAGATCAGAGATTGATATCGGTGCACTCCGGACACGCTGAATTGTTACACTGGATCAACTCTATTCCCGTAAAAACGGACTACTGTATCCCCTAACTTCTACCAGCGACAAATGTAAGGACTTCTAATCCGAACAGGAATACCTGGGAAAAGCCACTGGAAGGAGATACCAGTAGTATCAGATTTTTCACGGATGGATCAAAGTTGGACGAGCAAGTAGGCTATGGGGTTCATTCACCGGACCTAAATGTAAATATCCCCTTCATGCTTCCTGATCACTGTAATGTATTTCAGGCGGAAATTACCGCCATACTGGAGGTTGCTGAACTACTGAAAAGTAGTGTCACAACCCTCCGGAAAATATGTATCTACACAGACAGCCAGGCTGACATAAAATCCCTGGAAGCTATGTTTGCTACGTCCCTGACGGTGAAAGAATGCCACTCATCACTTAGGGTGATGGCAGAGTATTTTGACATCAGGCTCATCTGGGTATCGGGACACAGCGACATTCCAGGCAATTGCGTAGCGGATGCGTTAGCTAGGCAGGACACTACGGCACAGGTTCCTCCGGCAAAAGAAGGTGTTAGTATGCCAATCTCTACCTGCCGTTTGCAGATCAGGCAGTGGGCCGATAATAAGTTCAAGGACAGTGTAGACTTACTTCAACTTGCAAACAAGCCAGGGTCTTCTGGCCACATGTGGACACGGAGAGGACTAGGCAACTACTTAAATATACAGAAACGTAAAACAGTAACTAATATTTTTAGTTTTTCTACGATATATGAACTCAAGTTGGCGGACGATAGTTTTGAATATTGTGAGTATTCTCACCAGCGCCGTGTTGACCGTCTTCTTCAATTATGTCACTAATTGCAATTTTTGTTTTCGGGGATTCTCTTTTACCAACGATATTCAATGGCTTCGATATCCTATTTATAGTAACTACTGTCATACTGCTTAAAATAGCCATCAACCGCAGATTCCATATCTTCATTGTTGTCAAATCTTGTACATACCAAGACATTTTTTCAAGTTCGGAAATAGAAAATAATCCGAGGGAGCTATATCCGGCGAATAGCAAAAAGCAACTCGAATTATAATTCATTAAATTTGGCCATCGCAATAGTGGATGGGTTAACTGGAGCATTGTATTGATGAAACAATGCTTTCTTTTTCCCCAAATGCGGAATTTTTCTACAATTTCATCACTTGATGATTTTTCCTTTCTGAAGATAATCAATAAAAATTATCCCAAGCGCATGCCAAAAACAGACGCCATGACTTTGCCTGCAGATGGAACCATCTTGGCCTTCTTTGCGGACGATTCTCCCATTCCAGTCCACTGCTTTGACTGTTCCTTTGTCTCAGGTGTGAAGTGGTGAACCCATGTCTCATCATAAATCGACGCAAAAGTTCGACTTTATTGCGGTGAAACATCTCTACAACACACACTCTACTGAAACATCTTCACGATGCTGATTTTGCTCTGTTGAAAGTTAGCGCGGCACTCATCTTGCGCACAGCTTTGACATCTTCAAATTATACCTTCAGTTGACGATCATCCAATACCATTTTGTAGATTTTCTTAACCGTGTCTACGCAATATTTTACAGACGTACACGAAGTAGCAGACTCCCCTTGACTAGAACCTAGTTCGGCTTTGAGACCTTTCAAATCGAAATATTGAATTACATAACGGTGACCAATTTTTTTCCATGTTTACAGATTCACTGAGATCGGCTACTATTGATGGCTGAAATAAAAATACTAAACGTGGCGCCATGAAACTTAAGACATATGTTTTATAAGGTTGCCACTTTTCTCAAAAACTACTGGCACCATCTGTACGTCAGGTCAAACTACTACCACCATCTGTACGTCAGGTCGGCTAGCTTTGGCACCGCCCTCGTATTTAATGTTAACGACTCGAATTCATTGCAGCAAATAACCTGATATGCACCAAAGATGATTCTCATATAAAACTTGTATGAGGGCAAAAAATTAAGATGTTTTAGATTTAGTAGCATACTTCAATCATGTATGCTGCATTGTAAGCGGAATTTGCATCAATTCGGGTGCAATTATCGAACAATTCTGTCACAACAACTGAATTTGGATTTAAATCGTTTACAACGGCCGAATTTGGCGCTAGTTCTGTTACAATAACTATTTTCAAAAACAACAACTATTTTTCAAAAATTGTGTTGGCACAACCGAAATCTATAAATTTAAACCTGATGTTTAAATTCCAAAAACAATTGCTAGATGCAGTAAGAAATAAAATGAACATAGAATTATTTATGTTGCTATTTTAACAAGAAATTGTTTGTGTTTATGAAGAAAGACAAGTTTGGATGCAAATATAAAGTGTTTGTAGTTTGTCCCAAATGTGATGCACTTGTGTCCTAACGCATTGTGTTTGTTATTCAATATTACAATATTGGAGCCACAATGAGTAATAGGTTATAACATATGTTTTTGTGGCCTAAATACAGCTTTGTTGGTTTGAAACGGCTGAAAAGAAAAGTGTGACAGACAACAAAGAAACAAAAAGCAGTAGATCTTCAATTCATGAAACAGTGTTCCAAAGATATACATAATTCCTGCATAATGTTACACAGCCCATTTTTTCAGCGTGTAAATTAGTGTCCATATTTATTAGCATATAGGACAAACAGATATCCGATGTGCCGGGGTAGTAAATACACGCTAAATGTAGTACCATCATCATTGTCACCATATGCCGTTCGAACAACGTAACACACAGAGTTCGTATTTACCTCCACATGTGTAACCCATACACATCGTCGTGGGGAATGTGTACTGAACGTTTACCCATTACCCACAGAGTATGGGGAAAATAGTAGGTAGCTACCCACGCAAATGGGGAATTACCCATTACGATTAATAGGTAGCTACCCACGAGTATGGGGAATTAGTAATCACTATAACCCATTACCCTCATGGAAATTAGGAAAATAATGGGTACCTACCCACGACGATGGGTAATGGGTTACCCAGGGTAACCCATCCCCATTTTGGAACGCAAAAATGAAAAAATTGGGAAAAATCTCTATATCTTGGAAACGGAGCTCACAATCGAGAAAATAACCAATTTTTGCTGGTTTCTAAGGGTTTTTCATAAAGTGGTCGAATTCGTATGGAAGAATTTTTTTTGTCGAAAAATCGGCAAATAAGAAAATCGCTAAAATAAAAAAGTGGCTATAACTCGAAAACGGAGCGTCCAATCGAAAAAATAATACAAATTTCACCTCCATAGAAGGCTTTAACCAATGGCTGTCTCCAATATGGCATCACGTTTTTAAAAAAAAATCGCTAAAACTAAAATTTTTCAAACAAAAAATCGCTAAAACGCCGCCATGTTTATATCTCGGAAACGGAGCGTCCAACCTATAAAATAAGCAATTTTTGTTGTTTTCTAAGGGTTTTTCATAAAGTGGTCCAATTCTTATGGAAATTTTTTTTTTCGAAAAATCGCCAATATAAGAAAATCGCTGAAATAAAAAAGTGGCTATAACCAGGAAATGGTGCATCCAATCGAAAATATAATACACATTTTACATCCAGAGGAGGCTTTAACCAATGGATGCCTTCAATATGACATCACTTTTTTTCTATTTATAACCACTTTTTTATTTTAGTGAGTTTCTTATTTTGGCGATTTTTCGAAAAAAAAGTTCTTCTATACGAATTGGACCACTTTATGAAAAACCCTAAGAAACCCGCAAATATTTGTTATTTTTTCTATTGGGCGCTTCGTTTCCGAGATATAAACATAAGGCCGTCATATCGGAGACACCCATTGGTTAAAGCCTCCTCTGGAGATACAATTTTGTACTATTTTTTCGATTCGACGTTCCGTTTTCGAGTTATAGCCATGTCTTATTTTAGCGATTTTTCGAAAAAAAAATTCTTCCATACGAATGGGACCACTTCATGAAACACGCTTAGAAACTTGCAAAAATTGTTTTCGATTTCAATTAGACGCTACGTTTCCGAGATATAGAGATTTTTCATAATTTTTTTCATATGGGTAACTACCCATTATTTTCCCCATTTCCCTGAGGGTAATGGATAATCGTGATGAGTATTTCCGCATCGTCGTGGGTAGCTACCCATTATTTTCGTTATAGTAATTCCTCATTTTCGTGGGTAAAAAAAAAAAAAACAACCGTTTCTCATTACATCCCATGAAGGGATTGGGGAGAGCTTCTCACAACCAGTGAGCTGTGGGCTTTCTAATTTTTCACTCACTGATTGGGACCTTCCGAACGGTATATTGAGAAGCCTTTTCATGGCTAAATACTCGATAGTGTTGCCGTCACTATGCGAGGTGACCGCCGCCGAAAGAATTTTTTTTTTTTTTTTTTTAAGGTGCTCAGAGCGGTGATCGAATCCCGGATCTCATGTACAAGAGGCGCGCACACTACCCATTGCACCACCGACGGCCACCATTTTCGTGGGTAGCTACCCATTATTTTCCCCATACCCTGTGGGTAATGGATAAACGATCGCCACCCATTCCCCACGGCAATAATAAATACGATCTTTGGTAACACAATAGGACATATGACATATGAAAGCTGAGACTACAAAATCAGAAGCGACACGTAAAAATAAATTTGTTTCCGTAATAATTACCCCATACGAAGTGCAATTATTCCTCCTTTTGTAATTATTTTTGATATATAAATAATATTTCACAGATATGTATATACCAATTTTTTAGAGTCAATGTATACACGTGTTCCTGCTTTTTATTTCTGCTTTACTGACTGCACAACAATCTCAGACAACCAGACAGACGTAGTATGGAAATTAGTTTTAGATCAACAAACTGAACACCTTTTCAGCGCTGCAATTAACAAATTGGCTGAGCAGAAAATAAATGCTATATAATTTTATTTGTCTCTTTAATTTATGACCTTTAAGATAAGTCACGGTGGGCAAGAGACATCGCGAGGGGCACGAGTACTGAATATGTAGGTACGAAAATTCGCCATAATTAATGCCACGAGTTGCTGCGATAGCGAACAAAAAGTGAATGAATGAAAGGTATTCATGTCTGGAATTTGTAGACTAGTTTTTTGAATCATGGCAGGTGTTTATAACAATTGTGTTTGTCACACGACAATATATGACCGTCTAACAAAGCAACCGTGTGAAGATAGCTCAGGGTAAATTATTTGCGGTTTCAAATTTAACGAGTTATGCGCAATGTCATGTGATTTCACCACCGTCAATTCGTTTCACACGCTATGAAATTTGCAAGAGTAGGTGGTGCGAGGTTTACAATAAGTTACACTGAAAGGAAAAGTTGCATCACCTCCACGAAGAGTTTCATGAAAAGTGATCTAACATATAGATTCATCACCAAAACTTACAAATGCATTGTAGTAATGACAAAGATGTCAGATGTACGAAACTGTCCATCCCTATGAGGATGCGTGTTTTATTCAGTAGAGTGGAATTCTCATAAATTGACTGTCGAACATTGTGTTTGCTTAGTCTGTACTGGAGGTAAAATAAATTTTATCGCACCCTTTATCCTCTGAATTCATGTCTTAACCATTTCCTATTCGCCAAACTCATAAAAGGCCTTTAGAATTTGCTCAAAATTCTAGGAGACTATTCGATTACTGGTAGCTAAAAAAAATTATCGGACAACTCAATATTCTATTTTTGAATACCGATTAATTTTTATTGGACTCATATATTTTTGAGTACTTGACTGAACAAATTTATATAAAAAACTGCAAATAAAAAGTTGTTTGAAAAACAAATGATATTATAAGTAATCACGGGTTTTTCAATAAGAGCGCTACAAAAGTTTTTTTAAATCAAACAACACCGGTTTTAGATACCAATGAAATTCTTTAGTCCTGTAAAAGTACGTTCGATGCCATTTTGTATGGAACTCGATTTCTTTTGAATGGCCACCACGGGCTCGCTTGCAGAAGTCCAGACGCTGAACCCAATTTTCGACGGTTTTCAAGCATAAATCGGCCGATACTGCTGCAATTTCACGTACGATATTCGTACGAAGTTCATCAAACGTCGCTGGCTTGCTGGCATAGACCATAGACTTGACGTAGCCCCACAGGAAATAATCTAACGGCGTCAAATCGCACGACCGAGGCGGCCAATCGACTGGGCCATTTCGTGAGATAAGTCGTTCACCAAACTTGGTTTCCAATAAATTGATTGTGGCATTCGCTGTGTGGCTTGTGGCGCCGTCCTGTTGGAACCACATGTCCTCCAAGTCCATATTATCCAATTGGGGCCAAAAATATTCGTTTATCATTTAACGGTAGCGATTAGCATTCACACTAATGTGCCGGTCTTGATCATCACGGAAGAAGTACGGCCCAATGACGCCGCCGGCCCATAAACCGCACCAAACCGTAATTTTTTCGGAATGCAATGATGACTCATGGATTTCGTGTGGATTGCTGTCTGACCAATAACACATATTTTGCTTATTGACGAAGCCATTCAGCCAGAAATGAGCCTCATCGCTGAAGATGAGTTTCCGATGAAAATCCGAATCATTTTCAAGTTGTTGCTCAGCCCAATTCACGAACATACGACGCTTATGGTGGTCAAGCGGCTTCAGTTCTTGCGTCAATTTGATCTTGTAAGGATGTAGGCCAAGATCTTTTCGCAAAATTCGCCACAACGACGCCACAGAGATGCCCAACGCTTGAGAACGACGTGTGAGAGACACATTTGGGCTTTCTTGAACTGAAGCCTCAGAAGACACTACGGGCACTTCTTTGTCTCACTGGCACGGGAACATTTTGTACTGTGTCTGTGGATTCAAATTTTTCCACTAGACGCTCAATTGTTGATCTTGTAGGACGATTATGACGACCATAAATTGGACGTAGCGCTCTTAAAGTTGAGGCCACTGACTCCAAATTTCGGTAGTAAATTTTAATAATTTCGACTCGTTGTTGGCTCCTATATCTTTCCATGATGAAATGGCACACCTTACTGAAGAGAAATGTCAAAAGAGCGGGAAAAAATATGGCGTCGTTTGCTGTCCCTGTCGATTTACTTTTGTTGTTCAAGGTCATTACGATTGAAAGAGTTGATGGGTATAAAGAGAGAGTGTAAAAGTAATTTTGGAGAAAACTGTAATCGCAACAGTGTCAAGAGTGTCGTAAGAGCCGACATACTCGTGTTGGATTGAGTTCGTGACCAAAATGCCAGAATTCTTGGAGTTATACAAACAAAACTTTATTGGAATAGAGATCGGGTTTGCTGATGAGAAATGGGTCGCTTGAAGTGTTAATATCTTTGGATTATGTTTTTTTATTTATTAAAGTTAGTAGTTCATTGTAGTGGTTATTATAGCCTTTAATATTCCATTGAATAATCTTTAAGACCATAACAAATATTGAGAAAGAGATATAAATGATGTGAAAAAATTGATAACTAATTTAGAGAAAAGAACTACATAAGAGAAAAATTTAGGCGGTATTCTCTTAAGCAATTGAATTGTAAAACTGTTGTCGCAACTACTCTAATTGCTCTGTTTGTTGAATATCTGTTTCCATTAATGTTTAAAATTTTGCAAAATGCATTGACGCATTTAAATAAAAAAAAATTTAATTCAGTCTATCGGTTAGTGGTTATTTGTTTTTACATCACAAGCACTGTGAGAATATTTAAAACACGGTTGTCAGTCAATTATCTGTTCCCTAGTTAAAATACTCATTATGAACACGGTACTAATGAAACCTTCGCCAAATCTTAAAGCTTTCAATAACTGATGAATGTTTTAGAGCTAATTTTTTTTTCGAAATTAGGCGATGGAGGAACAGCGTAAGTAATAAAGCGATCGTGTCTCGCGCTGTGTGAGCTGGGGCGCCGTCCCGTTGGCACTAATCGTTGTTAATGTTGTTAGCAGTCAGAATTGACATAGCAAAATCCGTTATCATAGCCCGATAATACTCTACCTTGAGGGGTACGGCTGTTTCAGCGTCGTCTTCGAACTGCATAGAACGGCGACTACTGATCGTCGACGGTGACCTCTCAATTTCTCATCAGACCCACTCGGCCTTGAGGACTGTAAATGTTTAATTGTGTGATTTGAAGGCGCACTCCTCATTCAATATTTTGCACGGCACACATGTTGCGTTCTCACAGTTGTGAACATATTTTGTATGTAAAGCTGCATGATAACAGCGCGTTGTGGTGGCGTGTAATGTTCTATGGCACAAATTCAATTTAATTGACGCTTCGATCGCGGGCTTTCAAAAGCTTATAGGGTTGCCAGATGCGGGAGGTTTAAGTTTGTAAAGTTCGTCTCACGTAATCTTTCACACTTGTCATAGTTACAATTTTAAAGGCGTCCTAAAACATAAATACAGAAGAGTTACTCATATAACTAAAACATCCCGTATCAGTGACAAGACCGTATAATGATTTAGCCCGAAGTCTGAAAATTACATTTAATATTAGAGTAATTTACACAAATTAATTTTTGGTAGAGACTTAATACTTTTATAATATTAAAGTGAAGAGTTTGGATTTGTACTCTTACAAATTTTTTTGTGTGTAAAATTATAAGCGCTCGCATTTTATAATGTGTTGCCGTTCGTCTTGTACAGTGAGTATCTTATTCATTTAACTATTGTACTTTTGTGTACACTTTTTGTAACTTTTTGTGTACGTATTGTACTTTTGTATATACTTTTTTCATATTTTCGATACAAGTTAAGGCCGTGTTAGACTATCAGTGCAAATAGAACGATTCGCGGAGAAAGGACTGAAGTGAAACTCTCTTCATTTGAAAGAAATCGTGCGATCATTCTGCTATCCATTCACAGTTTTTAGAGGCGTTTGTTTGTCTGCAAAGTGACAAATACAATACAACAGTTATAAAATAAAAATAGAATAGAATAGGGAAAAAGAAAATTGAACACAAAAATTATGAATTTGAAAATGGCTACAAAATAAAACCGATTTTTCCCGTTTTCTATTTTTGATTCGCTTTATTTAAAAAGCAACCCAGATCGCATTAATTTTTGCGGAAAATCAACAATTTATAGAAGTGCAAAAGTGCATGAAGTTTTGATGTGTTAACATCTACAGGCGCGGGTAGTT
Source organism: Phaonia tiefii (assembly GCA_963931995.1). NCBI lineage: Eukaryota > Metazoa > Arthropoda > Insecta > Diptera > Muscidae > Phaonia > Phaonia tiefii. Next base: position 149,473,600 of record OZ008369.1, on the reverse strand, counting down.
TATAATATGACAACGTCAACACATGTAAACAACACACACCGTTAGCACACAGCGTTATCTACGTTGAAGCTAAGCAGCGTTAGCACTGAAAATGATAGGTGGTTGTTGTACAACAATAGTCTTTGCCTGACAATAAGTATGATCCGTATATCTCTATTAATAGAGATATTTAATGGTCTTGAGCTTGAATACTAAAATAAAAAAGTACTAATAAAAGGCCGAATAAATAAAAATCTTCCCTGATGATTTTTACAATCTTATCTTATTTTTTGAAAATTTATATTAAAATTTAAATAAATGTGGATCTAACGTAAAATATATATATCTAAAATTTCCAACTGTTTTCCAATATCACCCACACTTTGTCTTAATTCTGGAAGAACGCATAAGTGAGAGACAAACATGCAGAGGAGCAACATCAAAATACAGGTTTTTCAATAGACCGTGCAACAAAAACTCAATCAGCCGCATCAGACTCCACTTGTTCGCCTAAACAATTAAACCGGCCCAACAACGGCTACCAACAGACCATCTTACCGGACCGGACCAGACCAACTTATTGCACCGACCAGTCACTCTGTCTGGTCAGTCAAAAACGACAAAACGTTTAAAATGTAATCAAACAAATTAACACATAAATACATACGCACACTTGTCAAAATGTGCATGCCTGTCTGTCTATATTTATGGTGAATTTGTCGAACGACTGTTAAGTGTTCACACAGACACACAAGTCGTTCGTTTTCAATGTCTAGACATAAACAATAAAACTGAAATATTCGTTTTTGTTTTAAATTGCTGTTGTCATTTTTATTTGGCAATGCGGTTGGATTGGTGTTGTTGTTATTAAACAAACTATATTCATTTCGAAATTTATTCACAGTTCACATTTTTAATATTTTCATTATCAAAGTCGACTCACTAACACCCTTTGCCAATTTTGTATTTGAAAAATTGAGGTTCAAAACTGACAATTTGATGAAACTTGTAAGCTGGACTAGTTTAACACTACGTTGATATTTAAACTCATTTTATAACTAAAATTCAAGGAGCTGAAAAGTTTTTCACACAGCTTTAAGCGAAATTTTGTTGCTTCTTGGGTAATGAGTCAAAAAGTAGTAGAAACTTGACAGTATTTTCGGATACATACATACCACGCATTCCACTCGACCAACACACAAATTGAATTAAAAAATTTTCTAAAATGAAAGAAAATTAAAAAATAAATAAAATCAAATAATACAAAATAAAATAAAATACATGTAAATAATTTCAAATTTTGTTCTCCCGATCATTATGCTCGCATACATATCAAAATGTTAACAATCGACAAATTCAAAATTTTGCTTAACTTAATTTAACTTCTTCCCAGAAGGCCTGAACAAAGTTCAATATTTCTCGTAAACTTTTGTAAAATTCCATACAAACAAATGCCTGCAAAATGTTGACGTTGACAAAAAGTATTCGCCAATGTAGTACCAAGTTGTTCGCACGAAATATAAAAAACATGTCTCACGCAACATTTTGTTTCGAAAAGTGCATACAGTGATGAGAAAAGTTGTAACAGGGTTGACACAATTTGGAAATAAATTTTTATATTTTAAATATTTGATTAAAAACAAAACAAAAATTTTATCAATTTATTGTTTTCCCGTGAATAGAAACAAAGCCAATTTTAATTGTATGTTGATATATACAGAGTGAACAGTAAATATTGTAAAGTTATACAAATGTTACAATTTTGCACTCTGGTTTTATGTTAATTTATTTATTTTCTGATTCAATATTTTGTTCAGTAGGCTTTAACCTTTTTAAGAGCTTGTATATGCCGAATCCTTGTCATTTGGTCGTCATTTCCGCTGGAATCTCTCTCACCCACGGTTACATTTACTCTATCTCACAGCTCGTTTACTCCTTTTTGGGCATCTGAGTCCTTGTTGATCTGAAATTTTGTGTAACTCCAAAAGTTTTCGATCGGGTTTAAGACCGGTGGCTGTGCTGACCATTTCATAGCTGTAAATTGTTGACTGCTCAACCAGTTTTTAACGATTTCGGCCGAGTGTTTTGGTTCGTTTTGGATCGCTAAAAAGTCACTCTTTCAGTAGCAAGACCCGCTTCTTTTATAATACCTGGTAAATGATTTTGCAGAATTGAAATATATTGTTCTAATAAAAAAAAAATAAATGGTTTCCCATTACATCCCATGAAGGGACCGGGGAGAACTTCTCACAATCACTGAGCTGTGCGCTTTCCAGTTTTCACTCACTGATTGGGACCTACAGTTTTACACCGATTCCGAACGGTAGTTTGAGAAGGTTTTTCATGGCTATATACTCGATAGAGTCGCCGTCACTATGCGAGGTGACCGCCGCCGAAAGAAATTTGAAGGTGGTCAGAGCAGGGTTCGAACCCAGGATCTCATGTACAAGAGCCGCGCACACTAACCATTGTACCACCGACGGCCATAATACCCTCAATTTGAACCAGACGACCTACTAAATTCGTTGTACTACAAACCCACACTCTTATGAATCCATCAACATGTTTCATGATTTGTGTTACTGAATTCGGGGTAGTAGTACATTTTATCTTGGGTCCAGTACCAAGCACGGCCATCTGACTCAAATCGATTGATTTTAGTCTCATCAGTCCATATAACCATAAACACAAGGCGTAATTGTATATTTTTCTTATCTAACCCGTTTCGAATTTAATACTATACCTTCTTTACGTAGACCTGGGTGAATTCTTTATGAAGCTTTGTATTCGCTTGTGATTAAAATGGTTTCTTTTTCTTCTCTGCAGCCTTAACATCCCATCTTTTGAGACTTCGACAAGCAGTCCACACACTGGCCTCAGTATTGAACATTTGTAGTGCCGCAGCTGAGATAATTGCATTGCCACTTGCCACTAATTTTGCCTAATGACGACAATCTTTCCGGGGCGTCCAGGAGCTGTTGAAGTTTTAAACTTGTTTTCCCGTTATATTCTCTGGATCGCTATATAACGTACATTAATCTTTTTTGCAACTTTGCGTTATTGAATTATTCATTTTTAATAATTCCATGATTGCAACTGCTTTCGATGCTTCCAGTTTTGATCAGCACGTGGACAATAATGAGCAATTTAAAAAAAATAACAGTAAATTTATGAGTTACGTGATGGTTGCATTTGAATTTCTGGATCTTTAAAGAGTTGAAGAGAGTGCAATATTGTAACATTGAAGAGAGTGCTTAAAGGTGGCATTGGGGTTTGTTCACATAATACGCTCTTTTAAACATATATGTATAATTGTTGTATATGTAAGTATTGATTAGGAAAGCGACCATATCAAAGTAAAATTCAAAAAAAAATATTTTAGTTCTAAGGTTAAACGTTGCTAAAATATATAGATTTAAACTTCCATTATGGGAAACCTGTTACAATTTTGCTCGTCACTGTATAACAAAATGTCTGCAAAATGTTGACCAAAAGTTTCTGCCAGTGTAATACGAAGTTGTTCACACGAATCATCAGCAACATGTAACGAGCAACATTTTAATACGTCTAAGAAACTTATAACTAACTTATAATTGTACCAAGAAACGATCAAGTTGTCAACTCAACAAAAAAAGATTTTTTGTGCAAATAAACATAAAACAGACAAAACTATAGTCCTCAACACAGAAATATTTAAAACTAATTTCGCAAACTGACAACATCAAGAACATCCATGTTTCATTACGCAACATCAAAAATCCTTTAATACAAATGTACTCTTTCCATTGTTTAAATACGAAACACAATTCGAATCGAGTATTTTCCATCCAGAATTTTTGGTGTCAAAAGTGTTTCGGTCTTGAACATTTCTGAGAAGGAAACAACCACAAAACTGTCAAAATATGTACATAATATTTTATTTATTTATTTATGTAGGTAAAACATTTGCAAATTTATATAAATATGTGGTCATTTCCAGTCTGGCACTAAGTTCGACAGCGCCGAAACCCATTCGTGTATGATGTTAATTTTTTTGATTTGAGATATATATGTGTGTTAGTGATGCTGATTCATTTGGAAGTCTAAAATCGATATTTTTCTAATCTCCAAGCAGATAGTAAGCGTGTTTTTTTTACCCCGCTAAGGTTAATTATAGCTTAATTTGTACGGGACAGCTAAGCGATATTAAGTAGCATTTCAATTTCCCACTTAAATTCCGACTTGAGCAATGACAATGTTGCCACATGTTAAATTTCAAGAAATGGCAACAAAAATGTATCTTAGATAAATGTTGTTACCATTTTTTGCGAATGAAAATGTTACCAAGGAGAGACTCAAAAGCAGAATTTTGCAAAATGGCTTACACATGGTCGGTTCATTTAAATTATTTTATTTAATGGAAGACTACGCATACTTTTATATCTCTAAATTTGAAGGATAGATTTTTATTTCCGATTGAAAACACAATTTGAATTAAATTGTTCACAACAACAAGCGGTAAATGTTATACGTATTGGTCATGGTATAATTATCTATCAGGTATACTTGTTTAAACATGTGATTAAATTTTTTTCATGTCGTTTTTCGTTTCACTTGTTAAAATCATATGTATTTTGTTTTCATACTTTTTTGTATTATTGTATGGTATAGGGAGTCATGTCAGATTGTTATTGTTGTAATCTTTATTTCATTGATTATGAGGCAACGGCGAGATAACTTTTTTTAAACATTTTTTTGTAGGTAAATGAAGATGTTATCTTCCGTTTGATATACATTTCATATTGGTTGATATCTTCCTAATATTTAAATATCTCAAATGAAAATTGTTTAAACACATACACTCAAACATGTGTGTGGTGTTTGGTTGAGTGGTTGAGTTTGTAGCGTGAACACAAACTATGCTGCTGTTTCAGTGTGGACACAAACCTTCGGCTGTTGTTTTGATTGATGAAATATTGAAATCTCGTATATTTACTTATGTATTTAAGTGAAACAAAATGTTAAATGTGAATTTGAATTTAACATGGATATATAATTATAAAAAATATAAATCAAATTGATTTGCGTCTGTTATTTATCATTTATCCATACTCTTTTAATTTAAAAACATATTTATCCTATTTTTCCTACCATAAGCTTATGTATATTATCAAAAGTAACTATCAAATAAATAAATTCATTTGCTTATGTTATTTTTTGTTATTATTATATTACATTTATTGTTATATATGTTTTCTGTCTTATCGGATGGCGTATTCTACGTTAAACTTAATGGACGTGTCTCTGACACAGCCTGCAGGGACAGTCCGTGGCCGAAGGCCTCGGACAACTGTCTGCTGTTTTTTTTAAATAAAACAGAACCGGTTGTAGATACCAATGAAATTCTTTATTCCTATGAAAGTACGTTCGATGCAATTATGTATGGATCTCGATTTCTTTTGCATGGCCACCACGGGCACGCTTGCAGAAGTCCAGACGCTGAACCCAATTTTCGACGGTTTTCAAGCATAAATCGGCCGATACTGCTGCAATTTCACGTTCGATATTCGTACGAAGTTCATCAATCGTCGCTGGCTTGTTGGCATAGACCATAGATATGACGTAGCCCCACAGGAAATAATCTAACGGCGTCAAATCGCACGACCGAGGCGGTCAATCGACTGGGCCATTTCGTGAGATAACACGTTCGCCAAACTTGGTTTCCAATAAATTGATTGTGGCATTCGATGTGTGGCTTGTGGCGCCGTTCTGTTGGAACCACATGCCCTCCAAGTCCATATTATCCAATTGAGGCCAAAAATACTCGGTTATAATTGAACGGCAGCGATTCGCATTCACAGTAATGTGCCGGTCTTGATCATCACGGAAGAAGTACGGCCCAATGACGCCGCCGGCCCATAAACCGCACCAAACCGTAATTTTTTCGGGATGCAATGATGACTCATGGATTACGTGTGGATTGCTGTCTGACCAATAACGCATATTACGCTTATTGACGAAGCCATTCAGCCAGAAATGAAATTCAGAATTCAGAACTTGGACGTAGCGCTCTTAAAGTTGAGGCCACTGACTCCAAATTTCGGTAGTAAATTTTAATAATTTCGACTCGTTGTTGGCTCGTATATCTTTCCATGATGAAATGGCAAACCTTACTGAAGAGAAATGTCAAAAGAGAGGAAAAAAATATGGCGTCGTTTGGTGTCCCTATCGATTTACTTTTGTAGCGTCTCTGTTGAAAAACCCTTTACTTACCTTTGAAATATTAGCTTGAATCTGAAGTTAAAGTACAAAAAAACAATTAAAAAACACACACAAAATCATAAAATGTATTGAACTTTTTTTTAAATAACACCGGGGAATTGACCGGCTTAAGTGTGAAAGCTCAGTACGAAACACTAACCGCGACTGACTTCCTTTCATTAATATAGTGGCCTAAAAATCTGCAGCATATAATCGCGGTAGATATAAAGTTTTCTCAAATTTCAATTATTGAAAAATTTTAATTTTACCGAATGTTAGATATCACAGTACAACACATGATTTCGGGACTCAATTCTGATAATTGTTGGTGAAAGTAGCCCCAAAAAGAAGAACTTCTGCGTCATTCGTTTGGTCAAGTTACCTCAAATAATAATTTAATAATTAATTTGACGTTAGTAAGTATCGTATAGGGGAATTTGTCACGTTTTAGGCTCTTTTGTTTGTCATAACTCCAGAACCACTAGTCCGATTTAGCTGAAACAAATTTAGAAAAATTAAGAATTACAATTCCTCTAATATTTTCTCCCAGCGGGCAAAAAACCGAGCCTTAGCGAGTGTTACGCTAAATGCTCGCAAACGGGCTCAGAAAAGAGTATTCCAAAACCGGGGGAGAAATTAAACTCTCCCAAATGTTCGCAAACTGGTTTAAAAACGGGTGCTGAACGGACGAAAAAAGAGAGAGAAACATTGTTGTCGTTGTGTCGTGCGCCAAACAGAGGCACACACGTGCAGGCACACGACACAACAATAATGTTTTGGCAATTGCATTTTGTTTTATTTTTCGTGTTGTTCTCGCAAAACATATTGCAAAAGTCTCGCAAACGCGTCTCTTGCAAGACATCGTAAACGAAACTTTTACTGCCACAAACTGAGCGACTGATGATTCATTTTCCGATCGTTTTCGGATCTGTTTTCGAGAGTTTTACCCGCAAAAGTTTCGCGTAACTCTCGTATGCGATATCGTATATGAAGTTTTGGTCCGCTAGGTTTATACCGTTTTCCTATGTGTCAACATAAAGTAAAAGTTTTCTTGCTGTTAATGACTCTACTAACAGTATGTAAATAACAGGCGATTAGTGCTGCGCCTGAAAGTATGCATTGTAACAACGTATTTTTTATAACTTTCTAACTACATTTATTTATAACTTCGAAACTGTTGCTTATGCAGCGAAACGTTGTATGAACAGATTAAAGGAATTGTAATTCTTAATTTTCTTAAATTTGTTTCAGCGTATTCGGACTAGTGGTTCTCGAGTTATAACAAACAAAAGAACCTAAAACGTGACAAATTCCCTATACGATACTTACTAACTTCAAATTAATTATTAAATTATTATTTGAGGTAACTTGACCAAACGAATGATGCAGAAGTTCTTCTTTTTGGGGCTACTTTCACAAACAATTATCAGAATTGAGTCCCGAATCAATACCTGAAAAATGTTGTACTGTGTATTATAAGGAAACGATGTGTACCTTCGGGACAAAAAATAATCATCCATAAAAATATAAATTGATAAAAAGAAACTTAACATTAATAGAAAAAATAAGTCATTTAATATTATTTTTTACTTTGCACTAATTTTATTAAATTAGTATGATCTTTTTCTGTTAGAAATTTAGAAAAATTTAAGAGACAGTAGTGTTAGGGAGAGCCAGGGTTATGATGTTTAAACACTTTGGCCGGCAATTTTTTGAAGAACCAATCAATCTTTGAAAAAAATATTCAAGTGACTGCAAAGTATCCTATAAAGTATAAAATAAAGCGGAATATATTTTATTTATCCCAGTTTTAATACGCAAGGACTGCAAATTGGCCGGTACTCTCAGAATCACCCATATATATTTAGTATAATTTTATCCAAATACATGTATGTTCTTGGTCACAAAACCGGTTTTCGGTTTGTTCGTACAATCAATTTTTCTTGAAACCGGTTTTCGGTTTGTTCAAAAAATTAATTTTTCAAGAACCCGGTTCTCGGTTTTTAATTTTGGCAAACCCGGTTTTCGGTTTTTTCCTTTAAATTAAATTACACATGTAGCACTTACAATTAGAGTGTCCAAAACCAAAACCGGTTAACCGGTTTTTGCCTCTTAACCGTGTGCCGGTTTTTTAAAAAACTTAATTTTCGAACAAACCGGAAACCGTTTATTTCACGTCAGTTAACCGGGTTTTACTTAATATGTGTTAATATTCTAAAAGAATTTAATAATAAATTAGATGACCTTAGAAATTTAATGAAATTTTGGAATTAAGAAACATGATTTCTATTTTCAAATATGATTTTATGTTCCGAAAAATTCTAAATGCCATTTGCAAACCATTTTGTTTATTCAAATTTCATAATGAATTTATGACTTGAATAAAAAATATCTAAAAATTATTTAACAATTATTGAGCTTTCCAAACATTTTTTTTTTAAATTTAAAAATTAAAATTTCTTTATAGTTAATTGTTTTAAACTTAATAACATTTCTCTTTCAAATTTGAATATGATTTTCGAATTTAAATCAGTTTAATGTGGATTTTCTTACATCTTTTAAATTTTATATTAGAACTTGGAAAATGATATACTTGTTTTATTTAAATTTCAAACGTAATTCTCAGATTGTCAGATTTATATTTTCAAATATGATTTTATGCTTCAATAGGTTCTAAATGACATTTCCAAACAATTTTTTTATTCTAATTTCAAAATGATTATCTGATTTGAATAAGAATTTTGATTTTTTTTTACAAATTTCATAACGTAAATTATAAAATCTCTTTCAATAGTGGAATTTGATTTTGTAATTTAAATCAGTATAATATGAATTTGTATAAAACTTTTTCATATTATATTAAACACGCATTCTAAATTGGAATATGATTTAAATTTTAATTTAAAATTTAATTGTCATAATAATCTTACGATTATACTTATATAAATATTTATAATTAAGGAAAAACAATTGAATTTAAATCGAAAAAATATGAACTATAGAATTAAAATGTTTGCTAAAATACTACTATTTAAAATTATTATCCACTACTATTTAAAGTATTGTACTGTATATGCAGACTTTACACTCAACTGAAATCTGAAACTGAAATCATTGTGAATTGTTACTTAACGGATAAGAACGATAAAAACATAGAAGAGATAAAAATGTAAGTTTCTTGCGAACTTCAATTGTAAAAACTCGGCACTGTTCCTTGAACGCCTAATTGCTGAGCATCAACAAAGCCCAATAAACAAAACAAATTGAATTGTACTAATTCATTTGGTTTTACTCATTTCTATTTTTCTCGACCAAGTAATACATACCAACGCCTTAGCGCACTCCTGAGGAATTGGGCCTAACTGCTATCTAACCCCCTTTTAAATACAGTCCACTAAGCTACCTAACGTCACTTACGTTGGAACGTAAACTCAAGAGATTACTCCCGAAATTAATCTCTCCCACTAAGTCAATACAAATAAAGTTGTAAAATTTTTTGTTTTGAACACGAATAAGTACTCGTATATGAAATGTATTGGAAGTGCTACATGCGTAATTTAATTTTAAATAAAGAAACCGAAAAAACCGGTTCCCGGGTTTTGGACAAAATTGAAAACCGAAAACCGGTTACTTGATAACCTGACTTTTCGAACAAACCGAAAACCGTTTATTAAAAAATTCCGGTTTTTTGGACACTCTAGTCACAACCCTTTGGTCAGGTTAAAATAAGATCAAAATTGTGTTACATGAGTGTGCGTGAACGTGAAAAAAATGCTCGCAAAAAATCTTCGTGCGTGAGGGATCGTCTTCCATTCATGAACGAATGTCAGTGGCAATGTATCGTACGAGTATATATAAAAACTAACTAACAGTAATAATATACATTCTTTTTAATTTTCACACTTTATAAGTGTCTAAAACCCCTACCTTTGCTCTTAACACTTAACCCTTGGACGACCATACATTTTCGGACGAAGCGATTTATTTTTTATGATTGTTTTCGTGATCTATAACCTAATAGTAGCTACGCCGCAAGAATGCGGCCAACAATTATTTTTCTTTAGTAGATTTTCATCCATTTTAGCTAAAAGGCATCCATACTTGCCAAAAATTGGTTCGGTCCATGTAAGCACGTTCGTATTCGCCCTTACATTTTATAAATGATAATGTATGGACTTAAAACATACCTGAAGTTTTCTCGAAGTGCGCCCGTTTTGTCGACTTTCCGATTTTTCCGTTTTTCCCGATTTCAAATCGGAATAGTTTGAAAATTGACGTCTACTACAAGTTGTTGCCCCTAACCTCTTCTCTAAATCACCACTCGATACGTTTGCTCTATTTTCTACCTGAACAATTGTAGGTGCCAAACACATTAGAGCATTCATCCTTGTCTGTGGTCGTCAAAGGATTAAATATATATTCACGTATAAAGCGGTTTAGCAGTATTCCAGATTTCATGTCCATAAACAGCTGACGTTTGCACGGCGAGATACATGTTTGGTGGATTTAACTCTAAAAAGCTTCAAAATCTCGATATACGTGAACGCCGTTTAAGACTGCAATACAAAGTATCAGGAGGTTTAGGAAATATGGAACCGAAAATGGGAGATCATTTTATAGCTTTAAAAGGAAACGGTGTTTTACTCTCACTTGTAAATAACCTGCATATGAAATTGGTTTGGGTGCCAAATCATACTTAGATTGTTGCATAGTTGCATTTTGGTCTCATTATACTGTGCGACAGTGAAATTAGGGCCTCAACGAAACTAAGAAATTATGAAGCCCATTGGCGAAGTATCAGAAACTCCCACTCAATTTTGGCCCCGATCATCACAATTTTTTTTATAGTCCAAAGAAGATTTCAGCTGTTGATCAACGCTGTAATTCTGATTATACTTCAATATATTCTAAACCGTAATATAGTTTTTATTACAACCTTCTACAAAATTGTAGCTCGATCATTGTTGCACAATGTTGACTAATACAAATTATGTAAACAATGCACAGTCACTTCCTCAAATGACGTAACGTCAAAACAAATTCGATGTTTCTTGGATTTCTTGTAATTTTCCAGCAGACGGTAAGCAATTTGGGGTAACTGTTTTAGAAGGAATTTAGAAGGAATCTGGTTGTTTGTAGTTGCAATTGTATAGCTTAACAAATATTAGCATATAATGATAAAAATTAAAAGTGTTTAACTGATATAATAAATTTAGTGCCTTAAATTACACCTTTGTTGGTTAGTGTTTTCACGGTATTGTAAAGGATCTTAAGCAATACAACTTTTCAGGACATAGCCAAATCTAGTTGATTTTATTTGGCTAGTTATAAGCGAAAAAAACAAAAAATTATAAAATATTACATTTCTACACCAATTTTGGACCAATAAATGGAACTTTTGTTGATTAGTGTATTTTGCAAGGTTATCAAGAATTTTGTGGGCTATAATTCCTTCTAATACAGTTTCCGCAAATTATTTACGGTGTGATGAAAAATTAAACATCCAAAAAAATATCAAACTTTGTTTGACGTTTCGTCATTTGACGAAGTGACGGTGTATTTTTCTCAAAATGTATATCAGTCAACGTTATGCAACGATGCAAGACCTACAATTTTGCAGAAGGTTGTACTGAAAAATATGTAATGGTTTAGAATATATTAAAGTATAATCAGAAGTACAATTTGGATCAACACCTGAAATTTTCTTTGGCCTACACAGTGCAACACGAAAAAATATAATCATACACGGACACCACTACGTGATAAAAGAGCAAAAAAAAAGACCCCTGTCTCCCAGTTTTGCCCAAAGTCCTCCAGGTATTTTTTTATGGGCCCCCAAAGAAGTGGGGCCTCGGTGTCATTTTTGCAAAAAAATGAATATTTTCTCAAGTTCATTTCTTGCAAACCGTTCGGAATTTGTAAACATATAAAAATTGTAAACATATAAAATCAAAAAAACTTCATATTCAAAGTCAAAATCGCAAAAACTTTAAAAAATTCAATTTTTTTTACCTTTTTTTAATTGATTTGAATTTTTTAAAGTTTTTTGCGATTTTGAGTTTGAAGATGATGTTTTTTTTTGACTTTATATGTTTATCGAAAAAAGACCTACAAATTTGCCTCAGAGAGTAAATCAAAATTCCGAACCGTTTGCAAGATATGAGCTTGAGAATATGATCACTTTTTTGCAAAAATGACACCGAGGCCCCACTTCTTTGGGGGCCCATAAAAAATAACCTGGAGGACTTTGGGCAAAACTGGGAGACAGGGGTCTTTTTTGTTTGCTCTTTTGTCACGTAGTGGTGTCCGTATATGGTTATTTTGCCATGACTTAAAAAATTGCACACAGTGCTATAAATAAAATTGTGATGATCTGGGCCAAAACTGAGATACATCTGATACATCGCTAATGGGCTTTCATAATTTTTTGGCTTCGTTGAGGCCCTAAAGAAAAACTGCTCATTTGTCGCACTGTATTATCTTTCATTCACCGACTAGAAACTGAAACAACTTAAAAGTTGGAGTGACGCGAAAATGTTATTAAAACCACGTCAGCCCCGACGTGAATTACGGTCTTATTCATAAAAAGTTATGAGAGGTTTGAGAGATGATTTACCATACAAAAAGCGCTTCTCAAACCTCTCATAACTTTTTTATGAATAAAGCCTTTATGTTTTAAAGCTTATGTAAGAATGTAAAATGAAAGAACAAAAGATACAATCTACCATCATCAGAATCATGTCCGTCGGATAGTACCGATAGTATCACAAGAAACAAAACAACCATGACAATGTCTAATTCAATTAATTTTGTTCCTAATAATGGCAACTTACCACTCTGACAAGTTGTCAAATATCATTTGGTTGAATGGGCAAAATGTGAGTCACTCGACGACAAGTTTTCGTCAATTTCCTCTTAGATGTTACGACGTCTCTTATGTAGGCGAAAAATTTTTTATTTTTTTTGCTTTAAATATTTTTTTCGCTTTTGCCAATTTTGTGTCTGTTGTGAGAGGAAACAACAGCTAGACATGCATTAAGATAATGTGAAAGACGAGGACATGAATGGAATTGTGTCTGTTGCTGCGGGGTGAAGAATAGAGAAACAGAATTCCCAGCGACGGAAATCAGGAGCTGGAAGGCCTGGAATCATGACTCCAAAGGCATTCTATAGAATAAGGCAGGCCTTCTCTACCCATTACCCGCTTCTTTCTATTTAACATTGCGTGAGATTGGGAGGTAAGGCCTTTCATCCCTCTCTACTAGAAGGCTTTATGAAGGCCTGCAAAAAGAGAAGTTTTAGATGGACTTAAGTAAAAATAAAAAAATATATATGCAAAAATTAGTTTTATATTTCAGATTAAAATTTTAACCATTTGTAATTCTTATAAATTATTTTTTTTAAATTCTGCAGCCACAGGAATCGAACACACGACCTTAGAACTTACAGTCGGACGCTTTATCTACTGGGCTATCGGATGTTATGATTTTGCAACGACGAATTGCGAACATGTGGAAAGACAGGTTTTCATGAACAGCAGCGTATTCTGGCATTCTTTTAAAAGGTCTGTGGAAGCCATATAAAATCATGCATTCATTTCGCAGGCTTTGTTAAAGCAGGCATTACCAGAGAAGGATTCCGCATGCCCTATTCGTGTAAGGCCTCGCAAATTCCGCCGCTGGGTTGTTCCATCACTGTTCGTACCTATTCCGTACAAAACACAAAGATCGGGCAATAGTTCGGTGTCTTCGGTTATGTGTGTCATCTGTCAGGCCGTGTTCGGTGCTCGCTTCGTTGAGTCTATTTAATTTTCGTATGACAATAGCTCAATAACAGGGATGTCAAAATGTATACGATTGTTTTCGTACCTTTAAGCCCCGCATTTCTTCCCCGTCATTTATCACTAAGCGGAAAATTTTGTTACATAGAGTTACCACGTATCTTTGTTTCACCTTGCATATAAGTACATATTTCTTTAATAATTCATCTTTGCACCCCATTTTATTTTTAACGTATTGGCATTACTTTTGTTTACTAAAATAATCGAAATGTCAAAATTTCGGTAGCAAACAATTATCAAATTGTCTTCGTACGAATCAAGTTTGGCGTAACAACCCTGTACGTCATTATGCCTACGAAATTTTGGCAAAGAGCCGAGTACCACGAAAATGAAAAGTGAGCAAAATTGTCGGTTCATGAAAATTTCGTTATTTTTTACACACGTACTTCTGGTGGCATCGAAAATTTCATAAAAACTGAATTCCGGGCTTTAAGCCCTGTATTCAGTTCTTGCCAAATTTGCGTAAGGAATTTTGTCATTTATCTCTAAACGGAAAATTTGAAAATATTTCATAAATAATTCCTCTTTGCTTAAATTTTATTTGTTCTCTCGTGTTCTCTCGGAAATATAAAATACCCGCTTTTGAACTGCCGTCAGTTAATGGGGTGCAATTACAGTTGACGGAAACGGTCAAGTATCTGGGGATAATTCTCGACAGAAAACTGTCTTGGAAACCGAATGTGGAGGAGAGGGTGGAAAAGGCGTCTGTCTCCTAACATCACCATGTGGATTTATACGGCAATATTCAGACCAATACTGGCATCGTAGTTTGGTGGTGGTCCCTCCAAAAGAAATATATTCTGAATTCCTTGATTAAAATTCAAAGATCAGCCCTGATTAGAGTTAGTGGGTCAATGGGCACGAAGTCAGGCACTGCACTTAGTGCTATCCTGAACGAGCATCTGTACTCCTGAGATCATGGCCGAATCGGCAGCCCCTACATCCCTGGTGAGAATCAGAGATTTTGATATCGGGGCATTCCAGACACGCTGAATTACTACACCGGCTCAACTCTATTCTTGTAAAAACGGACTACTGTATCTCCTACCTTCTTCCAGCGACAAACCTAAGGGCTTCTATTCCGAACAGGAATACCCTGGAAAAGTCACTGGAAGGGGATACCATTACTATCAGATTTTTCACGGATGGATCAAAGTTGGACCAGCAAGTAGGCTATGGGGTCCATTCACCGGACCTAAAAGTAAACATCTGCCTCAAGCTGTCTGATCACTGTATCGCTCTGATGGCTTTTCTAATATACCGATTGGTATGAAAATTGCACAATGCGGTACTGATGACCTGCGGACAATCCTTGGCTATATTTGGAAATGTTTGCAAAAAGGGGCGTGGCACCGCCCATACAACTTGAAATTTAAAATGGTTGTATCTCATGAACTATCAGAGGTAAGAAGATGAGATTTGGATATACTTATATTGTTGGTACAGTATGAATTATAGCCAGGCTGTAAGTAGGCGGTGCCACGCCCCCTTTTCAAAAACCGCACTGACGGCTTTTCTAATCTACCGATTGGTATGAAAATTTCACTCACAATGTGGTACTGATGATCTACTGATAGTCCTTGATTATACTTGGTAGTGATTGGATAAAGCAGCGTGGCACCGCCCATACCATTTGAAATTTAAAATGGCTATATCTCATGAACTATCAGAGGTATAAAGATACGATTTGGTATATATGTTGTTGATACATTATTAATTACAGCCCGAGTGGTAGTGAGATGTACCAGGCCCCTTTTAAAATAAACCGTTATACCAGTCATAATAATAGTTTGATCGTCCTGAAAATTTCACAGTATGTTACAGTTGGCCTACATATACGAACAGGCTGTTTGGAAGCAAGTTGGCAAGTTGGAGGTGCTGCCCACATGCGTTAATATTTGACTATTACATATACTATATCAAACAATTGTCCGTAAACCAGGCACTTGTCAACATATTTCAATGTATCTCAAAAATATATGGCCGATTCGGTTTATATCATTTTTTTAAAGTTCAATGCTTCTAACTTTAAAAAAATGTTAATCATATCGGCCATATATCTTTTGAGATACATTGAAATATGTTCACAACTGCCAGGTGTACGGACAATTGTTTGATACAGTGTAGGAATGTGAGGTTCGGTACAAATACTACTGATATGATGCAAATTACGGTTTGGGGAAAACCAATGAAAATACCGCTATTGAAAAGGTCAGACTATGAAGCTAAGAAAGTGACCACAGGTACGAATGAAAATTAATATCATTGACATCGGGTTTGCATTTTAAAAAAAAATTCAGAATAATCTTATAGAGGCTACTATAATCACTGGAAATTATAAAGGAACCGATGCCCTGATTCTACGCATTCACATGATACCTACAGACATGCCCATCGATTTCAAAAGATTCCAGTTTCCGATTCTGTTGCCATTTGCGATGACCATTAATAAAGCGCAAGGGCAGTCGCTTAAATTTTACAAATCCGTGTTTTCCCACGGACAATATATGTTGCATGTTCACGTGTATGTAAACCTTCCGACTAATATACATTTGCACCAGATGGCAAAACTAGACATATTGTATATCCTAGAGCATTTGAATAAATAGAAAAAAAATAACAAAATTGTGATTCATTAAAATTACAATTCAGGGGTAGCGAAGCGCAACGGGTACAGCTATTATAGTGTGATGAGAAGCTTCTTAGACAAATCAGCACACGATCGAAATATAAATAAATACTTCTACCAAATAGTTATTTCACATTTTACAGATTAATTTGCTCATTGTCAACTTAACGTGGCATTATAACGTGTCGTAACGCCAGCAGATATTTTCATTTACTGCAAACATAATGGAACAAAATAATTGTTTTCACCCTTGGGCATTACAAAAACGAAGTTTCCCGGGTCCAGCTATACTTATATATGTATAGATATATAGATACATATTTATTACAGGCGCTCCTCCTAGAAACTTCCCATTAAACAAGAATTTTCCCTCCATATGATAGCCTAGACACAAACCAAAGCAAAAGTACCCAATATAGTTGATAATACTGGGACGTAATAAAGTTGATAAAAAAAAGTTGTTTAATTTTTTACATTTAGCCCATAACTTCGTTCCAAAAAAAACGTCGAAAAATATGTACGCATTTCCGTTTTACGCACACTTTTGTGATGATATGTTTTCCTATATAAAATGTGTGAATTCATTTGTGGCCTTGACATCATTGAATACTTTTTGTCGGCAGGGCGAAGTCTGCCGGGTCAGCTAGTTAGTTTTATATAATTCTCGTATTGCCAAGTCTTTTAATTAAGTTTAGCGATATGGCAACACTGAATTTTTTAACTGTACTTTCGGACATATTCCATTTATTATACTCTTAGATTACCCACAATTGCCTTTTCAAGAGTTAAAATACCCAGCAGTTTCAAAAGTAGTTAGTGGCTCTATGTAGGCAGTTATTTCGTTAGCGAAAAGCCTGACTAACTACTTGAGTGGCTAAAGGTAATGCTAGAGTTCGCCATTTGATTATTATAAGTACGAAAACAAGGAAAAAACAATGCACTGAACCGTTATCCCGTTATGATTTGTTGGTTGCTTGGTTATATTTTTGTGTTGGCGTCAGTTGCTATTAAACGATCGTAGAAGTATTATCGTGACAGGTTTCGTGGGTTACAAGTATAGAAAGGTGATTTTTAATAATTAGAAAGGTAAAATAACAAGGAAAAGACAAATGAAACGCTTAATAAAGAAAGAAAATGAACAAATTGTGCAAAAGTTTGAAAATGTAGAAAAAGAATGTGGTGAAGATAATTAAAAAGATTTATTCATAACATTAATTCATTATGGTCCGGTGAATTCATCAAGCGGATGGTACTAGTCAAGTAGTTAGTACAATGTTGTTAGATGTTTCGTCAATTCTATGTAACTAGTGTTATGCATGCTACATGGTAGTGCAGACGGTAGCCACTGTCTGCCGTCAATGACATCCCAATGTTAAATTCGTCAGTATAAAGCATTGCTGGTAGTCTGGCGGGTAGTTAATGGTAATTATTGGTAGTTAGGGACATAACTAAAAATTCGTTAGCTACGTCGACTGCAGGGTATCGTCCGAAGTAAACAATTTGCCAACACCGAAATTGATTTACAATGCATTTGCGAACTCTGAGAATGTATTTTATACCGGAAGTTGCACCAAATTTATTCAAAACGAACAATAAATGTGAGAAATGTGTCCCATTACTGAAGCGGGTAATTGTGTCCAGAACTGCCAAACACAACAAATAATATTAATCAATTTTGCAGTTATCAAAAGTTATACATTTTTGACCGCTTATTCAGACAATTCGCTGCTGTAGATCGTAACTTCACCTTCTAAAAAATTATATTTTTTTATTAGTCCAAACTTGCCATATTTCGATTTTGGCGAAACCGGGTTTGGGTTAGCCCGAGGTGTAGAAACCGGTTAATAACCGGTTTCGGTTTGTGTGACAAAATGCAAAAATATGCGTTATATAAAAATTATTTTAGTCGAGCCCCAGATTGGGCGCCAAATATTTAGGTAACGACTCCTCTGCATCTGTTCTACCTATTATGGAACCATGCTACCTAGGGATATTGGGGTGGTGTTCTTGTTCCCCTTTAGGTAGTCTACCACAGAATATGCTAAATTGTAAGGTACGGGTACTGGTTCAAATCGGAGCTACGAGGCAGCTATTGGACTTCCGAGTTTCGGTTTATTATGCGGCAAAATACCGATTGTAACGTTGGATGTGTTGCTCGTAGCGCCGTCCTGTTGAAACCACACGTCATCCATGCCACCCTCTTCAACTTTTGGGGGGAAAAGATCCCTGACCATGGCACGGTAACGCTCGCTATTGACGGTTACGTCGGATTCTTGCTCATTTTCGAAGAAAAATTGGCCTACGATGCCGCCATGCCGAAAACTGCCGCAAAAAGTCACTCGTTGTGGTTGTATCGGCTTGTCCTCGACGACATGTAGATTGCGACAATTCTGTTTGTTAACGTAGCTTCCGAGTTGAAAATGGACTAATTGAGATTTTCCCCTTAGAAACTAGCAAAAATTGGTTATTTTTTCAATTGGGCGCTCCGTTTCCGAGATATAGAGATTTTTCCTAATTTTTTGATATTTTCGATCAAAAATGGGGAAGGGTTACCCTGGGTAACACATTACCCATCGTCGTGGGTAGCTACCCATTATTTTCCCCATTTCCCTGAGGTAATGTGTAATCGTAATGGGTAATTCCTCATTTTCGTGGGCAGGTACCCATTATTTTCCCCCTACCCTGTGGGTAATGGGTAAACGATCGCTACTCATTCCCCACGGCAATAATAATAGGTTACCCTGGGTAACCAGGGGTAACTCATTACCCACGAAATACGAACCCTGGTTATTAGCCTAATTACTTTATAAAACTTTAATTTTGAGTAAAGAAGTGCGAGAAATGTTCAAATATTGACCTACAGTTTTACCCCGGTTTCGAACGGTATTTTAAAACGCTTTTTCGTAGCTAAGTACTCGATACTGTCGCCACCACTAAACGAGAAGCAGGGATCGAACCCACGTTCTCATGTACAAGAGCCGCGCACACTAACCATTTTACCACCGACGGCCTGATTGCACCACCGACTTGCAGATAACGGGTTTTTCAACAGAGACGCTACAAAAGTAAATCGATATGAATAGCAAACGACGCCATATTTTTCCCGCTATTTTGACATTTCTCTTCAGTAGGGTTCGCCATTTCATCATGGAAAGATATACGAGCCAACAATGAGTCGAAATTATTAAAATTTACTACCGAAATTTGGAGTCAGTGGCCTCAACTTTAAGAGCGCTACGTCCAATTTCTGAATTCTGAATTTCATTTCTGGCTGAATGGCTTCGTCAATAAGCAAAATATGCGTTATTGGTCAGACAGCAATCCACACGTAATACTCATTGACTCATTGCATCCCGAAAAAATTACGGTTTGGTGCGGTTTATGGACCGGCGGCGTCATTGGGCCGTACGTCTTCCGTGATGATCAAGACCGGCACATTACCGTTAATGCGAATCGCTACCGTTCAATGATAACCGAATATTTTTGGCCCCATTTGGATAATATGGACTTGGAGGACATGTGGTTCCAACAGGACGGCGCCACAAGCCACACAGCGAATGCCAAAATCAATTTATTGGAAACCAAGTTTGGTGAACGTGTTATCTCTCGAAATGGCCCAGTCGATTGGCCGCCTCGGTCGTGCGATTTGACGCCGTTAGATTATTTCCTGTGGGGCTACGTCAGGTCTAAGGTCTATGCCAACAAGCCAGCGACGATTGATGAACTTCGTACGAATATCGAACGTGAAATTGCAGCAGTATCGGCCAATTTATGCTAGAAAACCGTCGAAAATTGGGTTCAGCGTCTGGACTTCTGCAAGCGTGCCGGTGGTGGCCATGCGAAAGAAATCGAGTTCCATACATAATGGCATCGAACGTACTTTCACAGGAATAAATAATTTCATTGGTATCTAAAACCGGTTTTGTTTTATTTAAAAAAACTTTTGTAGCGCTCTTATTGAAAAACCCGTTACATCAGTAATATTTTCCACTGAAGGCACTTTACGAGCACATACACGAGCTCTTTTCTCGAATAAGGACCCGGATTGACGAACTCGCTTCGCAAATTGATCCATAAACTGCCTATTTAATTTTATTCGAATGTAATTCGTGGATTTCTTACAGTTTGAGTTGAAGACTCAGAACTTTGGAAGAAAGTTTTTAATATTTCCCAATTTTCTTGAAGCGTAAAATGGCACATACATAAATGTCTACCCTTTAACTAAATACTCGTATATGTCGCTTCGTAAATATTAAGCTGCTCAACTGCTTCGAAATAACGGAGGCATCAAATTCCAAAAGTTACGTGTCCCACCGTGTATTTATTTATTAAATTTATTCAACCTATCTGTTTTCATATTTGAGTTACTCAATGGGACAAAATCATAAAAAAAAAAAATGGTCTCCCATTACATCCCATGAAGGAATTGGGGAGAGCTTCTACTTGACAAAATCATACTTGAGCAAATATTCCTTGGACCTTTCGTACTTCTTTTTGGATTGTGAATGCAGTTTTTTGTTTTATGTATTTCTGCTAACATGCAGCCTGTGTTGTCATTAGTTCCGGAACTTACATCTAAATAAGAGTTGGCAGAAGATATGAGTTCTATTACCATTGGACAATTTACTTCAGCAAATTATCGGCGAAAGAATTCGTTGGCAAAGTATTTTCTGTCCGTCTGATGGGGTCGGAAACCATAGTGAAGTTTAGGTTTGTAATTCTGGGATGTTATATCAGTTGTGTAAAAACCGAAAAAAAAACACTTAATCGACTTGAAATAACCAGTTAAACCGGTTCTTCGAAAGTATAAATTTTTAAAAACACGGCGTACAGTTAACCGACAGGAAGGCGGTTAACCAGTTTCTGTTTTGAATACACTAATTACATAAAATATACGACGAAAATTGATTCAGAATAGTACTTTATACTCACATACAATTTAGTACATTCTTACCCGTGTGTATCAAATTTATCATCCCTACTCTGGTATTTACTCACTTACCTTCCTATTCAGGGAGTGTTGGCATACATGGTGGTTCCTTTCTTGTACGAATACCCGTACTTGTTGTTGTTGTGGAAGCGTATTGCTTGCACGTTAGTGGCTTATTTGGCAAAGTTACGTGATTTTGGGTGTCCTTGACGCTTTTTTTTTTGCTGGCTTCTATATTGTTGGTTTGTGTGCTACTTTTGAATCGTATGTGTTTGGGTGTGTTCCTTTTGTTTGATGATGTCCTACCATAATAGAGGAATTTCAAACATCGCAGACATGAACGTAATCACATACATTTATGTACGTATGTACATATAAGCAGACAGACGACATACGGATAAAACAGCCCAGATATCATTATATGTGGGTCATTAGGGAAGAATATGTTTTTGTCTATTTGTTGGTATTAGGATGTCATAATTTGAGAAATTAACGAAATTGACACATAAGTCACAATTTTGAGTAAAAATCGGACATGCTTAGGGGTAACCTTGTTTCCATATAACGAAGGGATAAAAATATAATAATCTTTTGTAGGGTGATGAAATTTACAAGTCTGCTAATGTTTTTGAAGAATTGCTGGAAAAAATTGACAAAATAATCACAAATTTGTCATCGACATGTAAAACCAGTACATAAGATTCAGTCGGGTGAACCGACTTCATCATACCCTCACCATACCTTACCTCATCCATTGCGTGGGAGTTCTGTTAAAAAACGACCATACTCAAAAGTGATTGAATACCCAAATTAATTAGTTTCCCTCCGAATATTCTCCTATGCGAAGTACAAAAATGGGCATGGCAAGTTGTTGCCAAAATTTTGATCAATACCAAATTTTATTAAGTTCGGTTATGATTTATTAGAGATATCGAGTCGGCAAACCCCAAATACGCCCAACTTTTGTATGGGAGGTACGAAACTGGGCGTGGCACAATAGTCAGTTATTAGATACACAGTAGCTTTTAGCAAAATATTGCCTAGTACCGAATTGTATTAAGATCGGTTGTTGTTTACGAGAATTATCGTGTCGATCAACCGGTCATCCGCCCAACTTTTATATGGGAGGTACCAGAATGGGTGTGGCAAAACAGCTCATTTTCTATAGGAGAGCTTTATTTGGCTAAATACTGACTACAGTATAATTCGCTTAGCTGCCCCTTCGCTTAGCAGCACATTCCGGATAAGAGCACTAAAACTAGTTATGGCTGCATTTTATTGCAGCATTTGTATGCAATTTTCTCTTTTAACTGCATTTTGCTTAGCTGCACTTTCGTCCTAGCAGCCTCGATAATTGTGTTTCATAATTCAATTTTCTATAGAAAAAATTTCGTTTACCAACACTTTAAAAATCGGTCTCTTATAATTTTATGTATATCGAATTTATTATTGTGTGGTGATCGATGAAGTCACATCACTAAAACAAATTGAAATGTGAAACAGTTGAAGCTTTGTCAATGTGTAAAAACAGTTAAAAATTATAGACTCCGTGCAAAACAACGTAAAAAGAACAAACATAAAACAAATCAAAATGGGAAAAAGGGTTGGAGGTTTGTCAATAAAACAAAAATTAAAAATTATAGAGTCCGTCCAAAACAACGTAAATAAACAGGTGCTGGTCACACAATACAATTGTGATATATCGACAATAAATCGCATTTTAAAACAAGAAGACCACATTAAAATGGACGCAAAAACGAGCGACCATAAGCGACGGCGCCAAAGGCGTAGTGCTCACGAAAAAGTTGAGAAGGCATTGGTGCTCTGGTTTGACCAGCAAAGACAGCATGACGCTGTATTATCAAGCTTGATACTGCTAAACAAAGCAAAGGAGTTTGCAATAAAGCTTAACGATGAATTTGAACCCAATCCTAGCTGGCTGTGGAGGTGGAGGAAGCGCCACAACATCAAGTTCGGTAAAATTCACGGCGTGCTTAAAGATAATGACGAAGAAGGTGCCTCCAGTTACACCAGTACGGTTTTGCCTGATATTCTAAAGAAGTATGAACCCGAGAATATCTTCAACGCCGATGAAACAGGCCTTTATTTTAAAGCTTTACCCAACGCAACATTTTTTCCAAACTGCGATCAGCCAAAAGGTCGCAAAAGCCAAAATGCGCGACTTACTTTGCTGCTGTTGTGTAATGCTACTGGTTCATACAAGAAAATGTACTATGTCATTGGTAAGTCGCAAAACCCTCGCTGCTTTCGCAATGTTGAAATTCCTTTGCCGTACTTTGCGAATAAAAACGAGTGGATGACATCAAATATATGGAACCAAATTTTGTTATCGCTCGACAAGGAGATGAAAAAGGAAAACAAAAAAATTGTTCTGTTTGTGGATAACGCTGCTTGTCGCAAATTAACATGTCAACTGGAAAACATCCACATAGAATTTCTTCCTCCTAACACAACCGCGTTGATTCAGCCACTCGATCAGGGCGTTATTCATGCATTTAAAGTGCAATATAGGCAAATTATTGTCAAGAAACAATTGTGTGCGCTGGAGCGAGAGATGTCTGTGACACAATTTTTGAAGTCTCTCACTGTTTTGGATGCACTTTACTACACAAAGCGGGCATGGTGGATGGTAAAGCCTCAGACGATTGTAAACTGTTTCAAAAAGGTAATACATAAACCATAAATTTCCAGATGTTTCTGCTATATGTATATATTTTAACATCAATTACATACATATTATATTTTTCAGGCAGGATTCTGTGGCACGGCTAATGAAATTGATTCAAAAGACACTATCGATGATATTTTTCTTGATAACGTACCCAACAGAGCTGCATACATAAACTGTGATGTCGATCTGCAGTGTTATGGCCAACTTACTGAGGAGGAGAGTATTCGAAACATAGATGATTCAGAATGTGTAGGTGGTGATAGCACAGAAGAGGACGAAGGTGATGACAACAGCAATGACGTCAATTCTCCTACAAGAAAAGAGGCTCTTTGTTCATTGGACATGCTGCGACGATATTGTCACCAAAAAGATAATGATTTTTTTTATGAAATTGAAGATGAAATTTTAGGCTTTACCAGAGCAAAATAACCGATTTTTTTCATGTAAACATTTGTACTCGTACATGTATCAAAAAGTAAATGCTTTCTTCCAGTTTATGTATCTATGTACATTAGGGTGGACCTTGTGTCGATATTTTGGTAGATGAGGGCTCTATTCCGTGCCTTTTTGAAAAAAAATGACAATGCCGAAAAAAAAAATTAAAAAAAAAAACATTAGGGGTTGCGCACGAGCCGAGAAAAAGGTCCACTTTGCCAAAATTAGGGGGGAAATTGCCATAGGTCATCAGGGGTCACCCGTAGGGGGGAAGAATGTATGGCCGACCCCCATTAACTTTTTACCGCCAAGACACCCACCCCCTATCTCCTCCCCTTAGGGGGGTCACCATACAAAAATGGAGGTTGCTCAGTATTTTCGAAAAACACCATAGGTCATCAGGGGTCACCCCTAGGGGGGCAAAATATATGACCGACCCCCATTAACTTTTCATCCCCAACATCTTTTCCGAACAAACTTACCCTCTATCTCCACTCCTTGAGGGACTCCCCATACAAAAATACTGAAAATCTATGTATTTACAGTTGCACAATATCGAGATTTTGTTGATTTTTTTTGATTTTTTTACAGAAATTCCACCAATATTCAAGAGTGGTCATTGTTTGGAAAGTCTTGAAAAATTTGAAACGCACACGTGCTGAATCAGGTACATAGGCACCCTTAGCAGATGCCCCCATTCATCAGTACCTGGCAGTAAAATATGCAAAATATGTAGTAGTTATAAATAGCAGTTCATTCATCGATTGTTGTCATTCAACAAGTGCCGACGACCGCGAAAAGTAAATTGATTTTTCTCCCGTTTTTTAAAAGTTAAGATGACAACACGACTTAGATCGCGCGACGATATTTTTTTGATTGGTTATCCAAGCATGAATATTACGGGGAACAAATTACCGTCGAAGAAGCAAGTGCTAAGAATGCATTTCTTTAACATTCGCAAACGAAACATGTCGAAGAAAAATAGTGCGGTTATAGTCGCGGACGCAGTGATGATTTTTTGGCGCCAAGCAGCTATTCCGACGAAAGCTAGAGGAGATGTTACAAGAAAAATAGCTGCGCTGCACGATGAGTGGGATGCTTTAAGAAAGTCATCTCACAGAAAGACTGAGTCCACTAGAGAAAAAGAGAATACGTTTTCTGATAGCTTGGATAATCTTTTCGACATCGCACACGCCAACGCCCTTGAGAAAATGACAAATACCGAAGACATTGAGTTTCTGCTAAAGCAAAGAGAAGATGGCCGGCCAGGAACTATGGGAGGTGTGGACGCTACTGATACTCGAACGAGGAAAAGAAAAGCTGAGCGCGAAGAACAAGAAGAGTTGCGACGCAAACGTGCAACGGAATCTAGTAGAGATCGGTTCGCTAAAGGCGGTAAGCTATTTCGCGCTTTGTGTGTTCGTCCAATGTTTATATTCAAATGAAATTCGTTCAATTGCAGTGGTTAAATTTTCAAGCAGTGATTCAAGCGATGATAATGGGAGACAGGACGAAAACTTCCCGGCAGAAGCTGGCCCGTCAAATGTTGGTGACAGAAGAGGTTACAAACAATGTTTTACTGAACGAGTCCTATCAGCTTTGGACAAGTGCAAAGTGACTGACCGAGACGCGGTCGGCATTATGATAGCGGCGGCAGAAGCATTTGGACGCGATCCTCAACAATACACAATAAACCGTACGTCGCTTCGGAGATGTCGGCGTTCAAATCGAGAGAACATGCTGAGTTATGTGAAAGACAATCCAGAAGTAAGATCGCATAGATTTATTTGCTCTCATTCAGAATTCTTATTCTTCAACGAGTTTCATTCATCTCCAGCTTGTCGCAGCTAAATCCTTCGTAGTCCATTGGGATGGCAAAATGCTTTTGGATTTTGTGGGTACAAAGAAGGTGGACCGTCTACCGGTAATTGTCTCGTACGGAGAAAAAGAACAACTTCTTGGAGTTCCCAAAGTAGAAGATGGGAAAGGAAAAGGCCGGAGAATAGCACATGCCGTTTATCAACTGTTGGCATCTTGGCATATGACACATCGAATACAAGGACTTTCTTTCGACACGACATCAACGAACAATGGCCCATTCTCCGGAGCCGCAGTTGCTCTTGAGCGGCTGTTGGAGAGAGAAATCTTATATTTACCTTGCAGACACCACGTATACGAACTGGTGCTAAGGGAAGTTTTTGAGACAAAAATGGCAAAGACCAGTGCACCAGGCGTTCCTTGCTTTGACCGTTTCAAACAGGAATGGGACGCTGTAAAGGTTAAACCATTCCATTCTGGCTTGATAGACGATCAAGTCGTCAGAAAAATTCCTGTGGCAATGCAAGTCGGCATAAAGAAGTTTTGCTTAGATCAATTGAAGGAGAAACACCCTCGCGATGACTACAAAGAAATGCTACAATTAATTCTTTTGTTTCTGGGTGAAAAACTTGAGAATTACCATTTCCGACCTCCAGGACCCGTTTCCCATGCTCGATGGATGGCAAAAGCCATTTACAGCCTCAAGATGTTTTTGTTTCGGAGAACTTTTCACTTATCTGTATGTGAATTGAATGGTATTCGACACGTTTGTATTTTTGTGGTGCGACTTTACGTCAAGGCATGGTTTGGTTCTTCTCGAGCAGCTGAGGCGCCGAATCAAGATTGGAAGTTTTTGAAGGACATCGTCGAGTACAAGTCCGTTGACCAGGATTTATCTCGGGTAATGATAAAGAAATTTATCGGTCACCTATGGTATCTCGCCGATGAGCACATAGCCCTTGCCTTTTTCGATGACAAGGTTTCAAATGAGTTGAAGGCCAAAATGGCCCAAGCATTGCTAGAAAATGAGAATGACGAAGGTGAAGAAGATGAAGAAGACGAAAAAGGTGAAGAAGACGAAGAAGGTGAAGAAGATGAAGAAGACGAAGAAGGTGAAGAAGATGAAGAAGACGACCCGGTTCCCCCAGCTCCTCGCGTCGTAATCAAAAGCACCAGCGTTAAAAAAATCGAGGTGAAATTCAAAGATGTGAATGAGGAATTCTTGGCTAAAGACTTGAGCAACTTCGTCTCTCATAA
Source organism: Phaonia tiefii (assembly GCA_963931995.1). NCBI lineage: Eukaryota > Metazoa > Arthropoda > Insecta > Diptera > Muscidae > Phaonia > Phaonia tiefii. Next base: position 149,445,780 of record OZ008369.1, on the reverse strand, counting down.
TACCAAAAATTTATTTGTACGATTTGGAATATCGCAAGATTTCATTCTTGCAAATCCAGCAACCTGGAAATCTCGCGCAGACTATCAAGAAGGTCGTAGAATTGTAAATAACTTGCGCGTTGTGAACGACACTGCCGAAAGAGGAGTAAAAATGATACAAGATTATAATAGAATACTGTGTCAAGGCGAAGAAGAGAAACAGTATTTACTACATGTTATCGATTCTTACCGCAAGAAATACCCATCAGCGAACAAAAATATGTTAATTTGACTATATTATATTAAGAGTGCTTAGTAGTACTACTCAATTACAGCTTCTTTTATTTTTGTATGGGGAGTCCCTCAAGGAGTGGAGATAGAGGGTAAGTTTGTTCGGAAAAGATGTTGGGGATGAAAAGTTAATGGGGGTCGGTCATATATTTTGCCCCCCTAGGGGTGACCCCTGATGACCTATGGTGTTTTTCGAAAATACTGAGATAGGGGGTGGGTGTCTTGGGGGAAAATGTTGGCGGTAAAAAGTTAATGGGGGTCGGCCATACATTCTTCCCCCCTACGGGTGACCCCTGATGACCTATGGCAATTTCCCCCCTAATTTTGGCAAAGTGGACCTTTTTCTCGGCTCGTGCGCAACCCCTAATGTTTTTTTTTTTTAATTTTTTTTTTCGGCATTGTCATTTTTTTTCAAAAAGGCACGGAATAGAGCCCTCATCTACCAAAATATCGCAAAAATGTCATTTCAAGGTCCACCTTAATGTACATATGTACTTACATATGTATGTATATTGTAATGAATTCACTAAAATGAGTATGTACCTTATGTGTTCTAAAAGAGCCTTATATATGTATACATATATATATGCATATTTTTTGTTTATTTAATTTATGTGATCTTTGAATTTTTAAATACAACTAACGTTTACTTAGTAATCTTACGGGCACTTCTGCACAAAAATTCGGCAAAAAAAATTGGGATAACTGCATCATATGTGCAGGTAAAAAAAATCCGGATAACTGCCTCATGTGTGCAGGTAAAAAAACTTCTGATAAGGGCACATTTCGCTTAAGTGCACAATAATGTGTGCACCGAAATTCAGTACAGCTAAGCGAATTATACTGTAGTACAAACTTTCATAAAGATTGGTTCGGTTTTGCGGGACTTCTCATGCCGAACAACCAGACGGCTAAACAACTTTTGTATGGGAGGTACCACAATGGACGTGGAAAAATCACCCTTGTTTTGATCGGTGATTAGCTTTTGATAACGTGAAGCCTTATACCTAATTTCATGAAGGTCGAAAGTGTTTCAGGCGATTTATCGTATTGACAACCCGGTCGAACACCCTGTTTTGTATGGGAGGTACCAGAATGGGTGGGACAATCTCGCACATTTTCCCCAGTTAAGTAGGCATTTACAGATTATTAACCAGTGTGACAGTTGAAGCTAATCATATCTACCAGAAGAAAGAATTGAAAGAAATATGATTTTGTGCTAAATATGTCGATTTGTATGGGAGGTACCAGAAGGGGCGTGGTCAAAACGCCCATTTTCGATCCCAAACTCAATATTGGCAACTAATAGTCACTGACAAAGTTTCATTGTCATCTGTAAAGATTTACGGCAGTTATCGTGTTGACCAGCCAGCCAGACAGACGGACATGGCTCAAACGTCTTAAAAAGTCCTAAAACGAATTTGGTCCAAAAATACTAAGGGTCTCAGTTGGTTCCTTCTATGTGTTTCAGTTTTTACGTATTAAATGCTATATACCCCCATCCTATGGTGAGGGTATAAAAAAGGAGGAAGGACTCCTAACCTGTTCGAAGATTGTTGAATTATGAGTATTAATTTAGAAGAGGCTTAATCATACTTTATTATAAACTTCCATAGAAACACTCTAAATGTTTTTGTAAATTTAAAACCAATAAGGATGTAGAGTTAGGTTAGATTTAAGTAGCAGCCTGCATGTCAGGCTCACTTAGATTGTGATACCACAGGAAAAAAAAGGAAAATGATGAGATTTTCCTAGTCCTTTCCATTGAACCAGTTTAATTGCTTCAAAAAGTTCAAGAGTTGACTGATGCTAACATCACATCTTTCGTTGATGTTCGTGCTTCCCCACATGTTATGGCATGTACTGACATCATAGCACACTATCAGGTCCTTAATATTTTCTTTCACCGCTTCCGTCAGTGATTTTAAGGCACCGAGTGGCCGTTCTGCGTCATGTGCCATATATAAGTATATACCGAGGCCAACCAATAATAAAAGTTTCTAATCTCCAGGCAGACTGAAACTACATTTTAGATACCGAAAGAGGGAAGAAGACAAATATTAAGATTGCTCCCGGCAAGTATGCAGGCTCTATGTCTTCTACTACTTGTTCTTTGAAGCAGTCTAACCCCAGGCGTTCTAATACCAAGATGATCCTAGTGTAGCCTGCCGCCTTGTGGAAAGAGCTGGCACATACCCAGGTGTTCTATTAACTCCACCTACTTTTCGCCAGCGCATCTTCCACAATAGTCATTTCTCAAGACTTTCACTTTGTCTGCGTGTCGTCCAATGAGACAGTGACCAGTCGCGACAAACACATTAAGTGAGACGAAACCCTCAACCGGCGTTAGTGCGTTTCCAGTCTAGGCGTGGCCACATCAGCATAGAATGTGTACAGTTCCCTACTAGTGACCACCTACCGTTAGTTGTCATAATGTCACATATTCTCAAGACAACCTTGCAAGTTTGCAGAGGCATGCCCACATGCCCTAGTTCCCCTCGAGCATGTAAGGTAGTCCCCACTCTAACAAGTTCATTTACTTAGCAGATCCTGGTATATCCCTGTTGCCCGCCACGCAATTACGGTGAATATTAACCTGTTCAGCCATCTCATTGAGCGTTCCACTGACAATTTTTGACACCGTTATAGGCTCCATCTACAGGAGCAGCTCCTGTGAATATACGACAAGTGTGTCGCAATCATTACGTTAAATAATTACAGACGTGTATTTCTTATATCGCACCTGTTTTTATAATTTTGAAGTAATACTCACGTACTATTAACTTATTGAGTACCAAGTCACACAGTGTCGTGATTTCTCTGTAGGAGTGTCCAAAAATGGTAACAGTAGTCGTAGGACTTAGTAGCAAGTCGCCGGAAATACAAAGTATGGTCCAAAGCCGCCAAAGGACAAACCCACCTCCCAAATATTGTGAAATAAAAAAGCTACAAACCCAGTTCTACAGAAATTGGCAGAATAGCTGTTACAAATCATGGTATACTATTTCTGAAACTGGAGCAAGGACAAGCGTTTCCTTAAAAAATAAGCACATATAACACGAAATTCACTACGTGACTTATTTTGGTAGAATAAATATATCTACATTCAAATTTCACTGAACTGAAAATAATTACATTCTACAAATTTTGGGTTTCAAAATTAAATTTGTTAAGAATGTGCAAGAACTGTTCGAAATATAAGCATAGAAGAAGATCGACCAACGGGCCTAATAATGGGCTGCCGAGAATGAAAATCTGGTAACTAAGAAGCAGTGTGTGCTCAAAATGTGGAGAGACCACTTTTCAGCACTACTCCACTCAGATTCTTCCACTGAAGATCAGGAGGTAATGATAGTGGAAGATAGTATAGAGAAACCTCTCGACTTGGTCCGCACTTGAACGTTGACAACCGATTTAATTTTGAAGTGGTAGATGAATTTGTCTACCTTGGATCCGCCGTGAACAAGGACAACAACATCAGGCTGGAGATAGATAGGAGAATTGTGCTTGCAAATAGATGTTATTTTGGACTCAGCAAGCAGTTTAGGAACAAAGCCCTCTCTCGACGGACAAAAGTCCAACTATATCAGACTCTCATTTTACCTGTCTTGACATATGGCTCCGAAACTTGGGTCATATCGCAAGCGGATGAAAAACACCTGGGAGTTTTCGAGAGAAAAATTCTCCGTAAAATATATGGGTCTGTTAGGGAAAACGGCGAGTACCGACGTCGCTCGAACGCAGAGCTATATAGTCTCTATTCTGACGTGGACATACATAGCTAGACGAATCAAAGTGTGCCAATTGCGTTGGTTAGGCCATGTTATCAGAATGGTTGAAGATGAGCCAGCGCGAAAGATTTTTGATAACGTACCCGATGGAAGCAGGAAAAGAGGACGACCAAGACTCCGCTGGAAAGACCAGGCAGAAGAATCCCTCCGTATCCTTGGTGTTACCAACTGGCGAGAAAAGGTGAAGGATAGAGCCAGTTGGAAGAATATTTAATTTGTTTAATTTGTTTGTTTAATTAATATGTGTAAGACGTCTGATCTCATGAGGTTGTAATATAGTCAATAAAAGTAAGTAAACACAATTAAATAGAACAAGAAATACTATTTACAACCAAGTAAAATGTGTCTGCCTAGAGTATGACAACAAGTTTAGGTAAAGCACCACTTCGGCCTGAATTTGCCTGAACAGGAGAAAAAGGTTAAAAAAAATGAAATTAAAAAATTTTCGGCAAATTTTTCACTTTTGCGTGCTACCTAAACAGTGTTAAGAATCATCTCTAGGAAGTTTATATGTTCTAGAAATTTGATAACTGAGATCTTAGGTAAATTTTTGTAGTTGATTGTTTCCTTGAATTTTGAACGGTTTGCTACCTATGGACCTGAACACGGGAAAAAAGGTAAAAAAAATAGAATTTTTTTAAGTTTTTTGCGATTTCGATCTGGAAGGTGAAGTTTTTTTGATTTTATATGTTCGCAATTTTTGTTCTGAAAATGATCACATTTTTACGAAAATGATACCGAGGCCCCAAATCTTTGGCGGCCCATAAAAAAAAAGTCCATGACTTTGGGAAAAATTGGGAGACACGGGTCTTTTTTTTAGTCTTTTATCACGTAGTGGTGTCCGTATATGGTTATTTTTTTTCGTGTTGCACTGTGTAATTGGCTGATACAGTTGGACGATGGACATCTTCTAGTTATTTTGCCATAGTCTTCAAAGTGTTGAGGTAGCACAAGTGACATGTGGTCGCCTTGAAGTCCATTGGGCCTAAGTTCGATGCTCAGTAGGGATGGATTTATATTTTTTTATTTTATTTTTTTTAATGGCAACATAAGGTGAGAGAGGCTTTTGCTGGAAAGTAACATGACATTTCCCATTAAATTTAAATTTGAGTGTGAATGTGGATGTAACAATTTCGCCGTGCCGCTTTAAGTGAAGTGACTATGTGCGGAGAAAGACTTACGGCAGTTTCCATGAGAAACTGCAAAACTAATTTGGAATTGTCGAAGCTGAAGCTTAATGTTTTCTCTAACAATGAACTTCATTCTTTTTGTCATTTGAGTTTCTAGCGCACACACGGGAAAGAAATAGCATAAAATTGACAAGTGCTCACCAAGTGAAAAGTAGAAAAATTTACAGAAAAGTGAAATTTCAACTGTAGTATAAATATCAGCCCAATCAATCTGTGTAATTTGGAATATTATTCTTGCTTAAAATAAGTGTAGAATCCGGGCCTAACCCAAAGGTATTTTTTTTTTTAATTTTCTTTAAGAAAAGAAATCTTTATAGTCCCTAATATTTTATTAGATGGTTGGTTAGAGTATTGGTCGAAGTGCGATTGGATTAAATTTCGCTAACCTATTATTTCACGCGAAATACTTCATTGTTTCAAGATTTATGGTGAATCACCGAGTGTACACATGGCTGATAATTTACAAGTAACTTACGGGGTCTTATGGCGTGAATTTCTGCCATTTGGACGGGAATACGACAGTTGGGTGAGCACTTGAAGCGTGCACTACGACTCCCGTGTGTTCGGCGGGCAATGATAGTTAATCACAGATAACCTTTAAACGTCATTGGAAGAATCTTTCGAGTGGATACAGGAATTCACATTGCACTATCCAGAGGGTTCGGCAACTAAGTGCACATATGCACTGATGGAGTGCTACGATACTTCAAGAAAGCTATTCTCATAGGAGGAAACGAAAACTTGTGGTTCTTTGCCAACTACTCAAACTTACTAGAAAATACCTTCGTCTTAATAACGACCGTAAAGAATAAAGTATTATCTCTTCAACCTAATATCACGGCAAATATTTAATGGTGATATGCAAAATATATACTATAATTTTTTCTTTATCCAGCATCACTTTCTTTATCCAGCATCTTCGAGGCCTCGACGATCCTGACATACTATATAATTTGCTTTCAAAATTGAATGTGGTGAGTAATTTTTGACGTAGAATACGTCTTACCTTACGGTATAGGGAGTCATGTCAGATTGTTATTGTTATAATTATTATGAGGAAACGGCGAGATAACTTTTTTTAAAAATTTTTTGTAGGTAAATGAAGATGTTATCTTTCGTTTGATATACATTTCATATTGGTTGATATCTTCTTCATATTTAAATTTCTCAAATGAAAATTGTTTAAACACATACACTCAAACATATGTGTGGTGTTTGATTGAGTGTTTGAGTTTGTAGCGTGGACACAAACCATGCTGCTGTTTCAGTGTGGACACAAACCTTCGGCTGTTGTTTTGATTGATGAAATATTGAAATTTCGTATATTTACTTATGTATTTAAGTGAAACAAAATGTTAAATGTGAATTTGAATTTAACATGGATATATAATTATAAAAAATATATGAAAATATACATTTTTATGTTAAATGAAAGTGCTGCCAAGTAAGCAAAATAACAATGCTGTTTGACAGCAGCTGACAGTTGACGTTTAGTAAATTAAAATAAAAACTATTCTATTGGACTATTGGATTTCGAATATAATCCAATACATTTAATTTGGATTATATTCGAAACGATGCTCCCACAACTATTGATAACACAACCATTGACTTAGTTTTTGCGAGAAATTTGAATGTTAATTTAAAAACATATTTATCCTATTTTTCCTATCATATTATCAAAAGTAACGTTCAAATAATCAAATTGATTTGCGTCCGTTATTTATCATTTATCCTTACTCTTTTAATTTAAAAACATATTTATCCTATATTTCCTACCATAAGCCCTTGTATATTATCAAAAGTAACTATCAAATAAATAAATTCATTTGCTTTTGTTATTTATCATTTATTGTTATATATGTTTTCTGTCTTATCGGATGGCGTATTCTACGTTAAACTTAATGGCCGTGTCTCTGACACAGCCTGCAGGGACAGTCCGTGGCCGAAGGCCTCGGACAACTGTCTGCTGTTTTTTTTTATATTATCTTTTTTCCGTACTGGACATGGTTGGGTTTTGGGTCAACTGCGTGGGATTCTATCAACATCTGAGAATCCACTAACAACGACTGATACTCTTTGGTACTTCTTTTTTTTCGCAAAAGTTACCTTCTATTACACGATAGTATATGGTAAAATCTGGCTCATCCCTTTTTGTTTTATCTTTTCTATTAATTACCGGGAGTGTATAACAAACTTTGTTTGTGTAGAAGGTTGTAGGTAGAAACGAGAAAAAATAGTCGAGTCCGACTGTTTTTTGTGGGAATAAAACAAAAAGTATTAAGCAAGAAAATAATGACACATGTGCTTGCACTGGTCTTTAAATAATTTCAAGTATTAATATTATTATTTTCCAATATAAGATTTACTAATGTGTTCATAGAAATCGAACAGGTACCGTGTAACAAAAAGGTGTTAACACATCGCCCGTGATTTCGAACACTCATTGGATTTTTTTAAAAAAAAAAGTATAGTATTAGGTCCTTTTTGTAAGAATATGTATATTTTCCCGTCAATGTAAGTTTTTAAAGAGAGGTACTTCTTTAATTAAAAGCTAATATTTTTTTAAGAAACGGTACTATTTTTAAGAAGAAGTACTTTCTGTAAGAAAACCCATAAGGTATGAATTTTTTTACAAAGAAGTACTTTTTTTAAGAACAGGTAATTTTTAAAGAAGTGGTACTCTTTTTAGGAAAATGTTATTTTTGATGTGTTAACATCCATAGGCACGGGTAGGGCAATCTATCAAAGTGAAAACATGCAAACAACACACAGCGTTAGCATCATATACGTGTCGTTGTACAACAATAGTCTCTGCCTGAAAATAAGTATGATGGTATTGATGTAGCGGCAGCGAACAAACACAGAGGTCGTTGTCGCCAAAGAGTATAGAATATTATAGTATAGAATAGAAACATTGATGCCTTTTGAAACATTTATGCTTTTTATATTGTTTTATATAATAACATTGTCGAAATAAATGGTGTATTTATATTGAAATATGCTATAAAGAGCATAAACTCGTTTATGCTATTTTAGTCAGACTCTCTACATGAGAGCGGAAAAGAGTGCAATAAGGTCTCTATACTATTCATGGTAGAAATATAGTAGTAGATGCCGTACGACAACAAGCCAAAATTGAAGAAATGGTTTTTTTAAGAAATGGGACTTTTTGTAGAATGGGCCTTTTTTTCAAGAATATGTACATTTTTAAGAGTAGGCAAAAACGATTTACTAAAGTAGACATTAAATATATCCCTTCACTCAAATGCTAACACACAAAACGAGTAAAGCCTTTACCATTCTCTGCTCTCTGTCTCTTACTCTCTTCAATGAATATTTCAATACGCGAGCAGCTGTTTGATACTGTTATTGCATATACAAGGTGGCGCAAAAGTAAACTTCCGATGTTTTTTGGCTGTAATTTAAAAAAAAATTAAAAACTTTGATTCTTCTTGTGGATTATTTTTATTTGGTATTTTAATTTTTTTTACATCAAGTCGAGAATATGATGTCACGTAAATGGCCGCCGCCACAGTTGATTGTCATTTGAGCCCTTTTTATGGCATTTTCCATCACATTGGCCAAAACTTCCGGCGATAGGTCCTCACATTCTTGACGGATATTGTCTTTAAGAGCTGCAAGAGTCTGAGGCTTGTTGACATAAACCCGCGACTTCAAAATGCCCCACAAAAAGAAGTCTGGAGCGGTCAAATCAGGCGATCTTGCTGGCCAGTGCAAATCGCCAAAACGGGAGATTAGGCGCCCGGGAAATGCATCCTTCAGCATATCGGTTGTGGCACGTGCAGTGTGTGCCGTTGCACCGTCCTGTTGGAACCACATGTTTTCCAATCCCAATTCATCAAGTTGCGGCAAAAAGAACTCGTTGATCATTGCTCTGTAGCGTGGCACGTCGTCTGGTCGATGTCGACGGCGCTTCCATGTCATCCTCGGCTACAGCAGCAATATTCTCTGCAGAACGGCTACTCCGGGGTCTGCCAGCATCTCGTGTTGTGCCAGTCTCTTCGAGGCGAGCGGCTAAACGTCGCAGTGTTTCACCAGTAGGCGTTGGACGGCCAGGAAATCTGCGACGAAATTCACGTTGTGCCAAAGTCACCGACCGATTATTGGTCAAATAAATAGTCAGCAATATTCCGCGTTCTGGAGCAGTGTAGCGTAACATTGTTTATTAGCGTGTATTTCGCATGTGTTTACTACACAAATGTCAAAACAGAACTGACATTAGGGGCCAATCGCAAAATTTATAGCATTTTCTGATAGGAGGATTACTTTTGCGCCACCTTGTGCCTATACAAATTCCAACCTTGTTGTAGTAAAATTAAATAAACTATGCAAAAAGTATGAAATAATCAAGATATGACGCGAGAGAGATATGCGTCTGAGTGAAGTGTTACCACTTTTTGGTTCTCTTTTAGCAGTGTTGCCAAATTGCGCACATCTTCGGGTCGTCTAATTCTTGATCGTCTTTGAGGTAAGTACTTATCTCAAGAAAAGTTATTTTCTTTCACAAAAAAAGTACTCTTTAGAGAAAAGGTAGTTTTTTTAAGAGAAGGCAATGTGTTGTGAGAAAATTTACATTTTTAAGAAAAGTTTCTTATTTAAACAAAAATACTTTTTTAAGAAAATTTACTTTTTGTATGAAAATTTACTTTTTTTAAGCAAAGGTACTTCTTTAAAATAAGGTTTGTTCAAGAGAATGTACTTTGTTTAAAAATATGAATAGGTTTTTTTTTTGAGAAAATTTCGTTTTTTTAAGAAAATTTTATTTTTTTTATTTATTTTTTTATTTATTTATTTATTTATTTATTCAGCTAAAAACAGCTGGAAAATATAACTTTACATATCTTCAGTTACAAACTTAATACAAAACTAAAGTATAATAATTCCTTCATGGAATGTAACGAGAAACAATTTATTTATTTAGTTAAAGTATAATAATTAAATTTAAAAAAAATAATAAAAAAAATTAAGTTACAGGGTTTTATTTATAAATGCACTAAAAACTAGAAAATAATTTTTTTCTTAGCCTCAATAAGTAGATTCTTCTTCATGATGGGGTTGTACAATGGTCCGCCTACTTAGCACTTCAACAACAATGGTCTAGATACTTTCAATAAAGAGCGTAATTAAAATGAATTAGTTAATTAATTTTCTAGGGATCTCTCAAATAAAACGCTTGCATTTAAATTAAAAATGGTGACATTTTATTTTGACATTTAATTTGACATTCAATTTTGACATTTAACTTTGACATTTAATTTTGACCTTTAACTTTGACATTTAATTTTGACACTTAGTTTGACACTTAATTTGACATTTAATTTTGTCACCATTTGTAATTTAAATGCAAGCGTTTTATTTGAGTGATCCCTACAAAATTAATTAACTAATTCATTTTAATTACGCTCTTTATTGAAAGTATCTAGACCATTGTTGTTGAAGTGCTAAGTAGGCGGACCATTGTACAACCCCATCATGAAGAAGAATATACTTTTTGAGGCTAAGAGAGAAATTATTTTCTAGTTGTTAGTGCATTTATAAATAAAACCCTGTAACTTAATTTTTTTTTAATTATTTTTTTATTTTTGATTTTTTAGTAAATAAATTTTTAATGTTTTAATTTTTTTTTTCATATTCATGTATTGTTATCCATATCTGACAAGTGTGAAAAATTTTAGTTCGATTGGTCAACTGCAACTGTGTTAAAAATGAATTACTAGATTTGAACAATACAGACTGACAGACAACAAAGCAAGTTAAATAAAACACTGTAAAAAGAACAGGAATAGTGGTAAAACAGTAATCAGGAACAAAATTAAAAAACAAATAGTAATAAATTTATGCAGGAGATAATAGATTGAACATGGACGATATAATAACAGAATTATTATATAAGTACATTAAGACTAATATGAAGGTAAGAATGATATGAATGGAATAGGATTGAAAAAACAGTAACAAATGAAGCTTCAACTGATGCAGCAGGATAGAAAAGTATGTGGAGCAGGAACAGATGAAGCAAAAACTTATAACACAGGAACAGATAAAGCAGGAACAGATGGAGCTGGAACAGTTGTAGCAGGACTGAGGAAGCAGTAACTGATGAAGCAGGAACAGATGAAGTTGGAATAGATAAAGTAAGAACATTTGACGCAGGAACTGATGATGCAGGAGAAACAGGTGAAGCAAGAACAGATGACACAGGAACAGATAATGCCGGGCATAAGAAGCAGGAACTGACGACTTAGGTGGAGCAGGAACAGACGAAGCAAGAACAGATGATACAGGAACAGATAAAGCAGGAACATATGGAGCAGGAACAGATGTAGCAGGACAGATGAAGTAGGAACTGATGAAGTCGGAACAAATGAAGCGGGAACAGATGATACAGAATAAGCAGGAACAGATGAATAAGGACAGAAGAAACAGGATCTGTTGAAACGGGTGAAGCAGGAACAGATAAATCAAGAAGTGTCACCGGAACAGATGAAGCAGGAGAAACTGATAATTTAGATGGAGCAAGAACATATGAAGCAAGAACAGATGATACAGGAACATATAAAGCCGCAACAGACGTAGCAGGAACAGATGTAGCAGGACAGATGAAGTAGGAGCTGATGAAGCAGGAACAGTTGAAGCGAGAACAGACGCCACCGAAACAGATTAAGCAGGAACAGATGAATGAGGACAGATGAAGCAGGATAAACAGATACATCAGGATGAGAATGAAGCAGGAACAGATGAAGCAGGACATATGAAGCAGGAAATTTAGTTCGGAACCAAAATTCATTCACATTATTTGAGCAAATTTTCTTTTTTTAAACTTCTTTCACGTTGGCTTTTCTAAAAATATACTTTTCATTGGGTTCAAAGCTACAATATATACTAATTATTGGATACAGGCTCCACCTAGTAAACTTCCCATTAAACAAGAAATTTCCCAACATAAGTTAGTCTAGACACAAACCAAAGCAAAAGTACACAATATCATAGATAAAGGAATTAACTAGATATCGCACATGCCTTGGGAAATTTCTTGTTCAATGGGTTATTTTCTAGATGGAGCTGGATGCAATAATTACAACGTTTGATCCCAAACAAAATATACCTTGCAAGATGTATTTAGAACAGGTTCTAATAATAGGTGTGGTAGGCAACATCAACAGGGATTTTGTTTTTGTTTTGTAGTCCGTTGCTCTCAAATTCAGCAGAAACGAACACCAACAATAACAGTAAACAAAAAGATACAATCAAAATAGCAAAATTTTAACTTGGAAATGGGGAACACAACGACATGAAAAAAACTAAATTACTTGTTTGAATAGCATAACCTGGAAAATGATTCTATTTTTATATTGAAAAAATGCCCCACACTGTTGAATAAACGTCAGTGAATGTTATGAGAAACGTCAATGAAAGTTACAAAACGACAACACAGCACCTAGTGCCAGTACTTGACAACGCCTGTGCAATATCTACTTATTTCCTTTATCTATGCACAATATAATTGATATTACTGGGTTGTAGAATTTTAGTGTTAAAAAAAAAGTTGTTTAATTTTTTTCATTTAGCAAAAAAAAAACAGTTTCCTTTGTCATCCCCTCAAAACGTATGTACCGTGGTGGGTTTTGTGTTGATAACCCTAATATTGCGTGTCTAGCTTAAAGATCCCGTGACCTGGACGATTTTTAAAAAAGGCACTTTTTGTGGCTTTCCAAACAATTTTGTACTTTAACTAAAGACAATGTATGCAGTATTAGTATCATATCATATGAAAGGGGTTTGTAAGGCTCGTCTATCGGTATATAAAACATGTCCTGATACATTATTTGTTCAGGGATATAATTTTGTCGTTATAACTCAGTTTTTTTCGATATGACTACGTTATATCGAATATTTGACTTAATAATAATTTGTGACTCTTAAGCTAGGTTTGCTATAATTTTTTTAATAGATAAAATACCAGAGGTTATAACTCGTCCAACGGTACCAAATACTTATCTAAAAACGTATACCACTACGTCTAAGGTGCGGTTTAAACCTTAATGCTTCAAGCACATCTTATCTTATATTTTGTATTTTCAAAAAAAAATTCACCACCAGTGATTGTTCAATCACTATGAAATGTAATGATATACGAAAAATGCTTGATGCATTGGGGTATAAAGCATATCTTAGACGTAGTTGTGTTCTTATTTATATAAGTATTATTGTTACCGCTGGAAGCGCTATGATCTCTAGTATATTACCTATTCAATAAATAACGGATTTCTTATTTTCTTTAAAATGGAAAAATTAGAAAAGTAGTCAACTGGGGAATATTTTCTAAAATACATCCAAACATCGATTACTAGTCTTATTATATGTAAATAATCCATGACTCCTTACCAACAATCTGTTTTTTACTCAACTTTAAAATGTTTACTAGATCAAAATATATTGAATTTAGGCCGAAGGAAATTGATTCTGAACCACTGTGGATCGGTGTCCATCTGCTTGAGCTATCACTGTACTTGAATTAAATATAAAGGGTCCGCCATCTAACGTTTTTTTTTCAAGTAGTGCTTATTTCGTGAAAGGTAACACTTAGCTCATGTCCAGTGTTGCCAGATAAAGTCGGTCACAAATCGTCAAATTGGAGGTGCAGAAATCGTCAAATCGTCAAAATAATTTTTCGAAATCGTCAAAAAATCTCCAACATTAAAAAAAATACAGCAGACAGTTGTCCGAGGCCTTCGGCCACGGACTGTCCCTGCAGGCTGTGTCAGAGACACGGCCATTAAGTTTAACGTAGAATACGCCATCCGATAAGACAGAAAACATATAAAACAATAAATGATAAATAACATAAGCAAATGCATTTATTTATTTGATAGTTACTTTTGATAATATACATAAGCTTATGGTAGGAAAAATAGGATAAATATGTTTTTAAATTAAAAGAGTAAGGATAAATGATAAATAACAAACGCAAATCAATTTGATTTATATTTTTTATAATTATATATCCATGTTAAATTCAAATTCACATTTAACATTTTGTTTCACTTAAATACATAAGTAAATATACGAAATTTCAATATTTCATCAATCAAAACAACACCCGAAGGTTTGTGTCCACACTGAAACAGCAGCATAGTTTGTGTTCACGCTACAAACTCAAACACTCAACCAAACACCACACATATGTTTGAGTGTATGTGTTTAAACAATTTTCATTTAAGAAATTTAAATATTAGGAAGATATCAACCAATATGAAATGTATATCAAACGAAAGATAACATCTTCATTTACCTACAAAACAATTTTTAAAAAAAGTTATCTCGCCGTTTCCTCATAATAAATGAAATAAAGATTACAACAATAACAATCTGACATGACTCCCTATACCGTAAGGTAAGACGTATTCTACGCCAAAACCGCAATTGCTGTACCAAATTTCAATACTTTTGTGGGGGGAAAACAGTAAAACAAAGCAATTAAATCAATATGTTATGGTAATATTTTTAAAATTCATATATCTTTATTTAAACTCTATTCCGAAATCTCTTCAACTATTGGTCAAACATCCAACGAACAGAGTTGACAAATATGTGTACGAACACAATCGGAGCGATAACGTAGGCGGTGCAAATTTTTACACGTATTCTTATGGAAGAAAAACAAAAGCTGGCATTTGACGTCGCTTCTGGCGTAAACTACAAAAATTAGAATTCTTTTTATTTCCCTGGCGTCAAGACGCAGAATGTTGGCGGCTTAATACAAAAATGGGTATGTGTTGAAAAACGTTTTTCTATTTTTCTGACAATTAAAATTAAATTATTTAAAACTTCTGAAAGAAATGTGAACAGGAATTGTAAATTTATATTTTATAGGGTAAAAAGAAGAGTCGATGCAGTTTTTGTCCTTCATGAATAATTTCCATTAACCCGTAATTGGCTGACCCCCTATTCAATTGTGTGAATTTGATTAAACGTCACACAGATAATATTTAGGGTATTTACATACATATGTATATTATTGACACGGTATGTTTTATACATTAATATCGTAAGCTTTTAATAGTTCTATACTTCCCCAGCCCGACTACAAAACTGAAATCTCGATAATTCTATTATTTCAGAAATGGTTCCATTTGTGGGGAATTTTTCTACCCAATATCCCTTGATGAGTTAAAGTTTATGTTTAAATATATATAGCTGTCGCTCTTGCGTTACCAACAATTTCAATTTTGGAATAGACTAAAAATCATCATTCCAGAAGCTGAAATCGTCAAATCGTCATTTTATGTTTTCGTGACTAAAAATCGTCAAAATGACGATAAATCGTCACTTCTGGCAACACTGCTCATGTCTGATTTGATAGATAATTAATTGTATCCTTCCGCTGAACGAATATGGTTGTGTATGCGCTTGAACAACGCTGGGAAATATTGCGACATTACTTTGAAAATCATGGTAATGTTGCAGAATGTGTGCAAAAATTGCGTACGGATTTTGGAAGAAGAGAAGCACCGTCACCGAGGCATCGTTTTGATCTTGCCAGGTATGTAAACAAGCAAAGTTGTCGCATTTGGGGCACAGAAAACCCGCACGCATACATTGAAAAACCGATGCACCCAAAACGAGTCACTGTTTGGTGCGGATTTTGGTCCAGAGGCATAATTGGGCCATTTTTCTTCGAAAATGAGCAAGGAGTGGCCGTTACAGTCAATGGCCATCGTTATCGGGCCATGTTGAACGAATTTTTGTTCACAAAAATTGAAGAGGAGGATACTGGCAAAATTTGGTTTCAACAGGACGGCGCTACATGCCACACAGCCGAAGCTACACTCGATGTTCTGCACCCTGTTTTTAAAGATCGCATTATCAGCCGCAGAGCTGATGTCGTTTGGCCACCTCGGAGCTGCGATTTGATACCGTTGGACTACTATTTGTGGGGTGCCCTCAAAGATAAGTGTTACGCCGACAAGCCAGAGAGAATTGACGCTTTAAAGGACAATATTCGTGAAGCCATTGGTGAAATACAGCTGCACACAATCGATAATGTGCTTAAAAATTGGACCGATCGTGTAGGCTACTGCATGGCCAGCCGAGGCAGCCATTTGAATGAAATTATTTTCCATTATTAACCGGAAGGATTGTACTTTCAAATAAAACAGGAAAATATTCAGTAGTTTTTTTTATAGCATTTTCAAAAAAAAACAAGCTGCAAAGCATTTTTTAAAAATAAAAAAGCATTTTTTGAAGAACTGGTAAAAAACAAGCTGGGACGAGAGTTGAACCAACAACCCTCAGACTCCAACGCGCAACCCTTTACCCATCAGGCCACAGCGACCTTAGCTGAATTGTGACAAAATTCATATAAATGTATGAACACATGAAAGTACATCTAAACATTCGAAAGTACTTACCTATTATAAAGAACAACAAAGATTTTCAACATGGAAATTCACCACACGGCAAAAGGAGTAGTTTAGTATAAAACTACAAAAATTAATGTGAAAATTTTATGAGTTTTTTTACGTTTCCAATCATAAAATTTTTTCCAATGGACCAATTTCGCTGATTTTCAATACCAAACTGCTCAGGAATTCGTGGAACATTCTGGCCAAAAACCAAACCGCGTTGTCGCCGATTGAAGTCGTGAGAATGTTTTCAACAGACGGACATGGCTATATCTACTCCGGTTGATATATGGATCAAGAATATATTTACTTTATGGGGTCGCAAAGCCTTATTTCTATATGGTACAATCAGAATGACAAACTGATATATACCCTCTATCACTTACAGTGGAGGGTATAAAAAAGTTATTTGGCGGACCCGTTACATACTTTCCCCAAATTTAACAAAATTGTACTTATTCAGGGGATCTTTATCGTAAGAAATTGCGATACTTTGGTATTTTATTTTAAGCCGACAATCGGTTTACATTAAGTAGAACTTCTACAGATTCAGTTAAATTTGAAGTACAAATGGACTATAATTGCGTACACCTTTCAAACCAAATTTAAGGGAAGATTTGAACTTAAATTTGGGTAATCTTTTTCTTCGGTGTATTTGTAAACACTTTTTATTCATTTTTTCTATGTCAAGGGTATGAAGGTATCTATGCGCTTTGATGATGAGTTTCTTTCACCAACGTCAATATTTTGCTCAAAAGTTATATTCCATCCACACAATCGCGTACTCTTTTCTTCAACAAAAATAATAAAAAAAAAACACAATTCAAGTATTTGTGACAATTTGTTGTTCTACACGATATGATGTATGTATTTATGTTTGTTTGTCTGTTCATATGATTGTCATATCTATGTATTTCCACATGTATGCCCTATGTAGCCAAATGTTCCAACAACCAATTCGACATTTGTCGGTAGAACATCTAAAGACAGTCAAAAACGACAGAGGTACAACAACAACAACAAACGCCGATACAAAGCTTTGGGTCGGCAAAAATCACAGAAACTTTTGTAACTATCGCACAGGTACACACGCACGCATGCTTACCGCCACGCATACTCAACCTCACACATATAGCACACAAACCACTCATGTCACGCTGAACAACTCAAAAGTGAGCAATTGAGAGAAAACACAAGGCAGCGGCTACAGTTCAGACATTTTTGTTGTTGTTTGTTTTAATTTTTGTCGTGTTTTGTCCTCAGCAAATGTGTCACCAATGTCGATACACGAATACTGAGTACAGTGGGGTGTAACAGAAGGTCGTCGAGTGAAGTTTCGTGGAAAAGGAAGTCTTTTCAATGAATACAACAACAGACCATTAAATACCGGAATTGAATTGAGGGACTCGATCTTCAGCTTTTCTCCTCAAGCTGTTAACACCAAGCTCTCGCGGGCAGTATTCCACCTGGTATTTCCAGCGAAGTCTTGGCGAACTAATTTTCCATGTCCTTCGAGTACGTCTTCGGGTACCTTTCGCACAAGTTCATTCTGATCCATTCTACTGACATGGCCTAGCCAGCGTAAAAGGGCTATGTTGATACGCATAAGTACGGTGATGTAGGGATCCAGTTTACACAGCCGTTGTCGATACTCGCCGTTTGCTATTATATGACCCTACATTTTCCGGAGAATTTTTCTCTCGAATACTCCCAGTGATGTTTAATCAGCATGTGATATGACCCAGGAATCTGCGCCATAAAGCAAGACAGGTTGTATGAGAGTCTGATATAGTTGTATTTTCGTTTCTCGAGCGAGCTTCTTATCTCTGAAGTGCTTGCTTAGCCCGAAATATCACATATTTGCAAGCACAATTCTCCGGTTGATTTCTAGGCTGACGTTATTGCTTCTGCTCACGGCAGATCCGAGGTAAATAATTTCGTCCAATACCTCGAAATTACAACGGTTATCAACGTTCACCCATTCGGGTGCTTGACAAAACCATTAATTTTGTCTGTCCTTCGCAATTCTCGAAAATACTGCAGCAACTTCTCGCGGATTCCGCCCGATGATGTCCAAATCATCAAGATACGCAAGATGAGTGACTTTTGCTGCTGATAGTTTCATTCGTGTTGACTGCAGTTTTTCTCAAGATGACCTCAATTAATATGTTGCTGAGATCGCATGATAGGGGGTCGACCTGCCTGTGGCCTCGCCTCGTGCTAAATGGTTTGGTGAGAAATTTCCCTATCTTTAAATAGGATTTCGTGTCATTCTACAAAGACGGGTCGGCTTGCCAGGAATACCAAGCTCGGGCATAGCTTGCTACAGTTTTTACCGTATAAAATCTACCGTATCAGGCTGTAGGTGTCGATTTGCCTTTTGTGGGGTTTCTCCAGGATTTGTCGCAATGTGAATACCACGATATGGAGAATAGCTGTAATTTTCAATATGTAAATTTTTCAGGTGGAAACATTAAACAGCTTCTTTGAACAAAATACCTGTTGTTGCCTACAAGTACAACTACACCTCTGGATATGCCTGTAAACACCCTGCAGTTCTGGAGGTGTCGATTGGCCATGCCTGAGCTACATACCTAACTACTCCGTACATGGCTCCGTACATGACTGACCCTATGGTAAGCGAACGCCGAACCACCGAATAAAAAAAATTTATGCGCACATACTCTCATTTTGTGATGCTCTCAGCTATATTACGCTCTATTATTCTCTCGTTGCTTTTTCGCTCTGCCACTGCTCTAACAGAAGACTTTTTTGTTTTATTTTTGCTTGCTGCTCTTTCGCAATGATCGCAACAAATTTGCCAGTTGACCTAACTTGTTTAATCAGTACAGTTGAGAGGAGTCAAGTGCAAATATAAAGTGGAGTATTTCTTGGTAGGTATTATTAAAGTCATTGTAATAGGAGTTAGGGACCAATTAATTAATTACTTTTGTTTTTTTCAGATGCAATCAATTTGGTCGATGGGACTGGGTCAGCTGAGGAACAACTCCGAAAGGCCTTGCAGCTTCAGAAGAAGCTATACTTTAAGTTGCAACAAAACGCATTTTCATGGGGACCGATACTCACCAGTTCTTCTGTGTACTCATATCACCACCCCTAGTATGGGTACCTATGTACCCCCCTTTTCTTGGGGCCCCATATTCACTAGTTCGCGGTAAACGATGTGGTGGCGATTGACCCTTTTTGCGGACATTTCATACAAAAAACGAAATTAATTAAATGCATTTCTTAGGGTTGGCAAAGTAAGTACAGGTGATTCCCTAGTAAGTACTTATTTCAACTGGTACGAACTAGTGCCCAGTACTAGAGGGCAATAATAAACAAAAATATGGCACCAACGAAAACAGCTATGTGTTTTTTATTATTTTTTCAGGAAAGCAAAAAAACTAAAATTTTCTTGGAAAATTTGTGCTACAACTCTGTTTTTGTCAGTACCATAAACTTCGAAGCCGATACAAATATCAGGAAGGAACTGCGTGAGTGTATTACGATACCTCCAGGTTTATTAAGAGAGAAATGTCCGACAAAGAGAATTTCGAAGGAAAAATGATATGGTTACTGCCATAGAATAATACATACATAGATAAACTTATTCGCTCATCTGACGTTTCATTTCACACTCTCCATCGTAGGTTTGTGGAAATGAGAGCAATTAAATTTAAAATTACCTTACACCAGGTGGAGTTACAAAATATGTTCACTTAACTTTTTCCTGTCGTTTTGGTGTAAAACTGAAAAATGTAAATATATTTTGCCCTTTTTTGTTGACTTTTATCGTTGGTATACATTTGTATTTATTTAACACAACTAGTTTGCCACAGAAACACGGAATTCGGTTGGTGTTCCCTAGTTGGACGTTGTTTACTATTGCCACTATCTGGTATTATTGAACCCATACTTTCCACCATCCAATGTTTACTTTCCATCGTACCTATGACGTTTAATTTATTGAGCGAATAAAAGCTTCTATGGTATGTATTATTCTATGGTTTCGAAGTTTGTGAACTTCTGACATCTGTACAAATATGTCACCAACTGAAATAATTTTATTGGTTTTTTTACGCCGACTTCAAATGCCGGTTAAGAGGAAAATGGTTCTTATTGTAATTGAAAAAAAAAATTATTTTAAAAAAATATAATTTAAAAAATATTTTTTGTTATCACTATAAAATTCTATATTAAATAAAGATAGAAAAATCTAAAATATATAAGTATGTAATTTTTAAATCTAATTTAAACAATTTTATATTTTATTATAAATGTTAACACATTTGTTATAAATAGCAAAATCGTGCGTTTTGAGTTAAAATAGCGCTTTTCGATAAAAAGCAGTTGGTCAGGTTATGGATACCACCTGGTTTAATGCACATAAGAGCAAGTGTTGCATACTTTCGCATAACCGCACCATTTACCTATATCTGTATTCGAATTCTGTGGGTGGGGTCGATATTGAAGAATCGGAAGCTCTTGATGTTCTGGGTATGAAAATACAGTCTCGAAAGAAGCATGCAAGTGTTAGGGCTTTTTAAAGTGGTGTAGGAAATTCTTTATTCCATCTGAAGTTCTCTATATTTGTACCACATACATTCGACAGAAGATGGAATATAACTCTCAAATTTGGACTGGTGCCCCTAGGTCCACCTTGGAGCGTCTGCAAACGTGTGCAGCAAATTGGAATGATGCTAATAGGTGACAGGAGGGTAGCCAAATCTATTGTATCCTTGGAACATCGCCAAAATGTGAGCTGTCTATCGTTGTTTTATCAATAGTTTCATAGAAAGGTCTCCTCTGAGATACATAGACTCCTACTTAACCCGACCAACTATCCCGCTTTTCGATGTCTCAACCCGCCTTGAATCTCAATCCCGCTTTTTACAGAAAAATCCTGTCCCGAAAAATCCCGACGTTTTGCTCTTTAGAAATAGTAAAGGATAACTTAGCTTGGAAGTAAATACAATTTCAACAGTCCCAAGCAGGATTTGAGTTCCCAGTGTCACGATCGTTTCGAAATTTGTGAACTTCATCTTCAGAGGCTCATGGTGATTTCGTTTCTAAAAAATAATGTTGCGACATTTAAAAAATTTTGCCATCGCCTCTTCAAAGTTGTGCGTTTTTAAGGTGAGAAACGGTCATAGAAATGTTGCATTTTCACCCTACTTTGTATGTCCTTATTACCTCGCTTAACTAAGACAAGTGTATATGGAAACTTAAGCGATATTAAACAATTTTTAGCGACTCTTCGTACAGACTGGTCGAATATCTAACAATACAAATGGAATTTTTGGTTATTCCCGCTTAACTAAAAATTCGACCACTTTGTTTGAGACTTTAAGCGAATTTAACTGAAGCCGCTTAAATTGCCCTTGCGCACCCCACAAATGGTAGAAAAATTAGCTTAGGGAGAACAAATAACACACACAAAATTACAAAAAATTTGCCATTTTACCGGGCAACACTCTCCCCCATGAATCGCTGAGAGGGCAGAAAATGCAACATTTTTGCACTTTTTGAGTGCAACATTCCCAAAAACAACGGACACAAAGTGGGGCTGTACTTTTTTCACAAACGAACAAAAAACGCACTTTTAGGGCAAAGGCAGACAAAATGTTGCATCTTTTTCTCAGAAACGAAATCGCCATTAGTTGTAGGACACTGGCATCTGTTCAACTCTGTCACTAACCGTACAAATCTGATAGGGCTCTATGTCGGTTTTTCTTCTTATTAATGAGATGTATCTAATTTTTTTTTACCATCGGATGGGTCACAATAGTGGGGTAATCCCATACATGTTGCGGCCATAATATTTAAACAGATATCAAAACAAATTATTTTAAAATTATACGGGTGTCGCCGACTTCAAACGTCAGGTAAGAGGAAAATTTTTCTTATTGTTACTAGTTAAGATTTTAGTCTGGGTTTAAAAATAATAATAGAGGGCAGATCAATAAGTCCGTGACTTTTTCAATGAAACACAGTTTTTTTTGCAAAAGAGAAATATATTTCAACATAATCTCCTGTTAGCTCAATACACTCAGTCCAACGTTTCTCCAATTTGTGTATCCCTTCCAAAATATAGGATTTTTCGAGGTCCATAAAATAGGCATTTGTTTGATCAAAAATTTCATCGTTAGAGCTAAATCTCTTTCCACAGAGCCATTTCTGTAGGTTTGGAAATAGGAAATAGTCGCTGGGGGCTAAATCTGGAGAATATGGCGGATGAGGTACCAGTTCGTTGCCATTGAGACTACACACGTGTGCACCCGTGCAGTATCTTGATGAAAAATAACTTTTTTTCTTGGCCATATGGGGTCGGTTTTTTTTTTAATCCTCGTTAAATCGGTGCAATAAGTTGGCATAATATTCGCCGTTTATTGTTTTTCCTTTTGAAGGTAAGCGATGTGGATTATCCCGCGTGCATCCCAAAAAGCTGTTGCCATCACCGTATTGGCCGAGAAACTTACCTTGGCCAACTTCGGAGCCGGTTCACCCGGGAAAACCCATTGTTTAGACTGCTGCTTGGTTTCCGGAGTGTTGTACTGGATCCATGTTTCATCCACAGTTACAAAACGCCGCAAAACCTCCTTCGAATTGCGGTTAAACAACTCCAAACAATCCTTTGAAGTTGTCACACGATTACGTTTATGGTCGATTGAGAGCAAACGCGGCACCCATCTTACAGACAGCTTTCTTAGACCCAACTGATCTATGGCATCAACAATCTCACGCACTTTTACTCTTCGATCGGCCAACACCAATTCGGGGATTTTTTCGACATCATCGGGTGTATTGACATCAATTGGCCGTCCAGAACGTTCAGCGTCATTTGTACTTGTGCAACCACAACGAAAGTCAGTAAACCACTTTTTTACCATTGAAATCGATGGTGCAGAGTCTCCATAGTGTTTATCAAGCTTTTCCTGGGTTTGATTGACGGGGTTGTTTTTTCGCTAAAAATAGTGTTTTCGCTTTTTTCCATTTTTAACAAAATGCACGAGGTTTTATGTTTTGAACAGCTGTTAAACGCAAAGTAAATGACGGAACTTGCTCAAAATTTGACAGTAGTCTATTAACAGGTGGTACTTGATGGGAGCAGTGTTGCATTTCATATATAGCTTCGAGGGAAGTTTGAAAAGTCGCGGACTTATTGATCGTAATATAAATATATATAATACCTTCAGGCGATTTAAATAAATGTTAATAACGTGAAGAAATATATATTTTATTTATATATATATATATTTTATTTATATATATAAACTATTTCTAAATTTTATATTTATATTTAACTACATGTTAACTCATTTGTTAAAAATTCCAAAATCCCGCATTTTCGGTTAAAATCCCGCATTGCGATCACACACAGTTAGTCAGGTTACTCATACTGGAAGTTTTAACCAAGTTGCCCGGGGTTCAGATCCATTTGTTGGTACTTGTACAATACAGGGCGATTCAGTCACGACCCGTCGAATTTCATCACCGTATTCCTTGGGTCATGTCATGAAAATATATCCACTACGACCATCCCCGAAAATGCAACTGTGGAACATGGCAGCGTCTTGTAAATTTTCGGATTTGTGGTCGGAGGAGTAGTAGATTACAAATTGCTAACTTCTGAACCAGTGGTCGGACTGTTTTGGTTTTGGGCTTGTTGGAATGGTCTTTGGGAAACCTTTCAGAATTAGTAAAAAAAAATAAAAATCACCGAGATACAGAGGTTTTAAAAAATTGGAAAAAAGATACAAGAACGTGCACATAACCGCCATTTGCTCAACCAGATGGTTGGTAACTCATGTTTTTCTGTTTTTTCCCCTTAAAAGATAGCCCTACCTCTTACCTTTCCAAAATGCCCTAAATCATTCCCATTCTTCAGCCAACTATTTCGGCTCTACGAAATAACCCCCGAGTGAAATAACCCCCAAACGAGAAATTAAATAATCCCCAATGAAATAAGCCTCCAAGAAAATGAAATAACTCCCAAAGAAATAACAACCAAATAAAAATGAAATAAACTCCAAATCAAAAACGAAATAACCCTCATCATTTGGGAGTTATATCATATCGCACCCTAAATACAAAAGTGTCACAACTCAAAATTTACAAATTTTCAATAGAGGCAAAAAACTGGGTTGCAAAGCTAAAAAATGTATGAAATGTCCCAAAAATAGACATATTAACCCTTTAACCACTGAAATCGAAATTCGATTTAAATTGTTATAAGAATTTTGGTTCTAGAATGATTTTGGGCTGAAAAACACGAATCTGATGCCCGTTTGTAGAAAAAACGTTTCCGCAAAGCGCCAGGTGAGAAAGTTGGAAGACCGTCTGTGGACGGTCTTAGTGGGTTAGCTGAAAAATAAAACGTGTGATGAATTATTCATCTACAAAAGGCAGTTTTTATTAAAATAAATATTTAGTTATTCTTGTACATGGTACTTTGTGAAACAGTTTTTGGCTTTTGAAAAACACAAATGGATGTTGCATTTGGTACAGAACGTGTGTGTATCAGATTTTTTGCACAATTTACACGATTTTTTCGAGCCCCATTCTGGAAAATGATTTGGTTTGTCAAATCGCACACTTGCCACTGGGTGAGCTGCCTTTTTGCCAATAGCACTGCTTGTGGTTGGTTCTTCAGAGCATGATGGCCGGCCAACGGATCGCTTTTCAACTGAAGCACATAGTTCTTTCGCAATGCTCAATCGAAACTCATACATCGTCATGTCTTTTATGTTTTTATTATTATCAACATCTCGATTTTTTTCAGTGTTGAGTCTTCGATATAGAACGAATGCATTTGTCATAGCCATGTCGAGAAGATGGTAGAAAATCCTGGTAGCCATATCCTGCGTTTTAATTTTCAGTCCATTGCGACCCATATAGGAGTCCATAAGGTCGACGCCACCCATGTGCGCGTTGTACTCACGGATAATTTGTGGACAGTCAATTTCAACATATGATTTCTCTTTTCGATTATAACGAGCAATTTTTGATGGCTGAATCTCTGAATTGGTTCTTAGAAATGGCCTGGTGCCAACATACGTTGAGCACAGTCTAACGTTTTTCGTGTCCTTCCACAAAACTGTGGTGATGTCGACACCATAAGCCGATCCAACGAATTCTGTGGAGTAACCTCGTGGTGCTTTTTTCAATTCTTCGCTTTTGTCTGTTGGAAGTTTGCAGTTGGGAACCCGATTGGCTCTCACAGTGCCAAGACTAAAAATGCCACGTGCTCTAAGGTACACCATCAGAGGAAGAGATGTATAAAAATTGTCGAAATATAAAATATGATTCACAAAATTTGGCACTGTTTGCGACAACCTGATTTGAAAAATAAAATATAGAAACAAGAAAATTGGTTATCAAAAAATATACCCTGATTACCACATTTCCAGTTGCTCCAATGTTTGGAGTATCAGGTAAAATTATGTCATCATTTTTGGCTCCAGTGTATATTTCAAATCTGTAAGAGTAACCATTGCTGTCGCACAGAACAAAAAACTTTACGCCCCAAGGATGCGGCTTGTCAGGTAAGTACTGGCGCAAATGATGAGCCATTTTAGTTGAGCACATTTGATCGTCGACACATAAACGAGCATTTTTAGGAATTGAATCAAAACGCTCTATCAAATAAGTCGCAACTTTTCGGATACGAAAGATAGGGTCATAACCAAAATGACCTTTATTGACCCGTTGCGATTCATCGTTGAACGATAAATATTTCTTTATTTGTTCAAATTTATTTTTTGACATGCAGTCTGGTATGTGTCGAAATCCGTATTCGCTCCAATGTACTTCAATATTAGGGTAACGAAAAATCGACATAAAAATCAAAACTCCAATATATCTACGAATTCCGTGTTTATCAACTTTGAATTGCGTATTTACGTTTTCTGCGATTGCAGCCCGATTTGTTTCCAGAGTTATCATTTCGTTAAGATCTTCGGTAAAAAATAAGAGAAAAAATCCAAAGGTGTTTCCAATCTTTTTACTTCAGGAGGCAAATCTGTTTTTCCTCTGAATGCAACTTCATTCACATGTAACTGCATGCATATTTTACGCCATAGAATCCCTTTGAACTCTGCTGAAACTTTGTTGATATTTACTAAATCTAAAAGAGAGATAAGTAAATAAAATACTTAAATATTAAATTAAGATGCAAATTAGTAATGAAATACTAACCGCCTCCAGTGAAACCACCAGCTGAAGGTGTTACTCGTGGTCCTAAAGCCTCTACACTTGGTAATGGTGATCGAGCTCTCTTTCTAGACTTTGACGACGTTGTTGCTTCGTTTTCTGAATCATTTTCATCCCGTGGAGCAATATCATCAATAGGTGGCATTTGCTGTCGTGAAGCAGTTGTATTCACACTCAAATTGCTAACATTCAAGGACAAGTTAATTGCATTCACAAATGATGCAGAATCAATTACTTGCAAACATTCGGTTATCATTGCATTATCCTCAGTTACGAGCTCATCACATCAAATTTTTTCTGCTTATCGCAGTCTTTGTTTATTCCACTTCGCCGTGACATATTCAAAAATCACCTTTGAGTACAATTAGCACGAGTAATTCCACCAAAAATTTAAAAAGACCGGCCAAAAAAAAAATAATAACACATGTAAAACAACACCTAAGCCACTAAGACCGTTTACAGACGGTCATCACAAAAACATTAGTTTGGATAAAAATAATTTTTCATAACCAAAACTAGCAACAAATTACACAGGGCAACAGTGATTCTGCGGTGCGGGGTTTGTAAGGAAATTTTGGTGCATATGTTGATGAAGATCTAAGACTATAATTCGCTTTTTTTGAATTGACTCTAGTTCTCGAAATATACCGCTATTTTAAAAATGAAGGAGGTTTCACCACACATTTTAGCATAACTCGAGAACAGCTTGTTCGATTTTGGTTAAGTAAAAAATTTAAAAATCCGCAGCTAAATTACCTTGATGTTACACCTACAATGTTTCTTGATAAAGTCAATATTTTCGAAAATATTCAGAAACTTTTTGGAAAAAAAAATTTTTTTCCTGCAAAATTGAAAATTGTTTCTTTTTTTAAAATTCATAAAAAATCAAAAATGTCACAAATACTGTTTTTTGATCTTTATTTATAAACATACATATGTCACAAACAAAACAAGCCATATTTCAATAATATCCATTAACAAGTTTTGGTTTAATTCACAATTTAGAGATGGTATCCCATTTTGATAAAATTTTTAAATGAATATTAATAACAAAAATATTCCATAATTATAAAAAAACACGAGTTAAGAAAACCGTTTTGTATGGGATTTTCTTTGGTACTTTTTGTTTGGACAGTCCCGTTGTAGGTTCCAGCAGTAGTCTGCCATCATATGGCTATCCCACCGGCCTTGGTATCTTTCCTCCATGATCTTGATGTCCTGGTGAAATCGTTCCCCTTGTTCTTCACTATAATCGCCGAGGTTCTCAGGAAATTTATCCAAATGACTGTGCAAATAATGCACTTTTATACTCATATTAGCTCCTAGTTTTTGGAAATTGTGGAGCATTTTGCTAACAATTTCGGCATAGTTTTTAGCTTTGTTATTCCCCAAAAAGTTTTTGACAACTGATACAAAGCTTATCCATGCTTCTACTTCCACCTGACTCATGTGATTTGTGAAATCATCGATGTTTATAAGAGTACGGATTTGTGGCCCGTCAAAAACGCCTGCTTTTAGCTTTTCTGTACTAAGACCAGGAAATGTTTGACAAATATATTTAAAGCAATCGCCATTCGTATCGAGAGCTCTGACAAACTGTTTTATAAGGCCAAGTTTAATGTGGAGTGGTGGAAGAATGATTTTTTCTCGACTTATCAAAGGTTCATGAACGATGTTAACTTTTCCTACAGTCATGTTCATTCTTGATGGCCAGTTTGTTGTGGTATTACAGTTCAATATTTTTTGACATATGTACGTATTTATTCACTTATCTGTCACATATCGTCTATTTGGCCTACTTAAGTTGTTATAATTATGTGTCGTGATTTTTATAGCTATGGAATATTTGTGTTATTAATATTCATTTAAAAAATTTATCAAAATGAGATACCATCACTTAATTGTGAATTAAAGCAAAACTTGTTAATCGATTTTATTGAAATATGGCTAGTTTTATTTGTAACATATCTATGTTTAAAACTAAAGACGAAAATATAGCATTTGTGACATTTTAGATTTTTTATGAATTTTAAAACGAGAAAAAAATTTTCAATTTTCAATGAAAAAAATTTTTTTTGGAAGCACTTTCTGAATATTTTCGAAACTATTGACTTTCTCAAAAAACATTGTACGTGTAACTTGAAGGTATTTTAGCAGCGGATTTTCACATTTTTTACTTAACCAAATCGGACAAACTGTTCTTCAGTTATGCTAAAATGTGTTTTGAAACCTCCTTCATTTTTAAAATAGTGGTTTATCTCGAGAACCAGAGTCAATTCAAAAAAAGTGAATTATAGGATAAGAACATCACTATCTCATACATCTAAATTGACTCCAAAAAGTTGAACCGCAGAAAAAAATCTTCATTTTGTCACCCTGTGTTATCAAGGTAAAACTTCAAATTACTTACCAAAAAAATTCCTGAGTTGATTGAGCTATTGGAAACCTTTACTTTACCAATTTTAATTTGCACCAAAATTACAAACAATTTTCGCGTCTGTTTTCACAAAATTCTTGTAAGAAATGATAATATCTGTCAAGCAATTCAACTGAGCTTCTTCAACTTGGTACCGTTAGATGAGTAAATGCAAAACAAACAAAAACACCTTGGTTGTTAGAGAGAGAATGTAGTGAGTTTGTCTAGAAATGGGTTTTAGTGATGACCTTCTGCAGACGGTCTTAGTGGTTAAAGGGTTAATACTGGATTTTTTTGATGAAAGGCAAGAGAAACTGACGCCAGATTTTAACAGCAGATAGAAATGGTCCTCGGTGATTGTTTTTAAGCAAAAAAAATTAAATCTCGAAATTTTGAATTGTGACGCTTTTGTATTTAGGGTGCGATATGAAATAACCCCTAACAAAATAATGAAATAACCCCCAATGAAGAAGGGAAATGAAACAATAACCAAATTATAAACGAAATGAAATAACCCCCGAATTTAAAATATTGTTCGGTGATATTTCATTGGGGTTTATCCCTTAAATGCATATTGTTGCCAATTGTCTACATTCCAGTTCCACTTACATCTGTGTGTGTGCATTTGTAAAAGTTCGTTACTAAGCACACACAATTCCAATAATGGGGTAAAAACCGTTACATTGCATTTGGCTGCTGAGTTTTTTATTTTATTTACATTTTATTGTGGTGCGTGATAGAGATCAGCGTATTATTTGAAGTGTGATTTAATATTTTTTAGTTTCCTATAAAAAAGCGAATTATCTAATTAGAGAAAAATTATTTCTCATCTGTTACCAGGTAAATTACGTATTAGTGATATTGCATTTAAAAATCTGATTTGATAAATGATAGATTCTCGGAAAATACTGTATGTTGCCAAATGTCTACATTATGCGTTTGACACATAATGAATAAAAAACCGTTACTTTTGGTTTTTTACTTTCATTAGTGTATTTGCTTTGATTTTTGGAATGCCTAAGAGGTTAGAAGACACCGATATCGAGGAATTTCTAGCCCTTCTTGAAGATGGTGATATTTCTGAAGACAAAGTGGATGTGGGCAGAGCGGGCAAACAAACGAAACGTTTTACGAAACATTCGCGCTACCTAAAAAACTATTCAAATGTTTTGTATCGGTTATTATCGAAAGAGAAAACGAAACCACTAACTTTATATTGCCGACGAGCACAAACAAAACGATTGCAATATCGCTCTCCCGACAGCTTTACTGCCTTGAAACGGTTGGGAACAAAACACATACAAAAGAATCGTATGTGTAATGATCAGCATTCAGTTCGACTTAAACTTTCAAGCAATGAGCAGCAAAATTCTGCTTTCAAAAAAATTATTTGTTGCGTTCCTTGTTTTGTGTATCGAGCAATGATAAAACTATCTGCAAAAGCGGAAAGTGGGATGGAGAAATTTTAAGTAGCCATGCCAGCAATTTAGAACGGCACTTAAAATGTGTGCACTCTGATAGTTCCAACAACTACTACTTATTTTTTATTACTATCCCAGCGGGCAAAAAACCGAGCCTTAGCGAGTGTTACGCTAAATGCTCGCAAACGGGCTGAGAAGAGAGTATTTACCGGACCAAAACCGGGGGAGAAATTAAACTTCGCAAACTGGTTTAAAAACGGGTGCTGAACGGACGAAAAAAAGAGAGAGAAACATTGTTGTCGTTGTGTCGTGCGCCAAACAGAGGCACACACGTGCAGGCACACGACACAACAATAATGTTTTGGCAATTGCATTTTGTTTTATTTTTCGTGTTGTTCTCGCAAAACATATTGCAAAAGTCTCGCAAACGAATCTCTTGCAAGACATCGTAAACGAAACTTTTACTGCCACAAACTGAACGACTGATGATTCATTTTCCGATCGTTTTCGGATCTGTTTTCGAGAGTTTTACCCGCAAAAGTTTCGCGTAACTCTTGAATGCGATATCGTATACGAAGTTTTGGTCCGCTGGGATATTATATTTAATAGAAGTATATACATAGGTATTTGTTTTTTTTTAGTTTTCATTGTACTCATTCATTTTCTGTTTTACTTAAAAAAATAAAGCTGCCAGCAGCAAACGACAACAACAACGCTGAGAGAAACAAAGAAGTAAACACAAGCAAAAAGACAGAGTGTATACAAATTGAGCAGCAAACGTTTCCGAACCATTCCCCTGCTCATATATCGTTCTGATTCCATTTGTCTTCTTGTGAGTATGAGCGCTTTTCGCAAGGGGTACCGATGAGACAGCTGTTCACGTTAGTACTTGGAGAACAAATAGAGAATGTGCTATCAAAGACGACTCGTTGATAGGGACTGGGTTGCGTGGTGTGATTTTGAAACTGCTGCTGCCGAGTGTCAAGTCAAAAGTACAAAACACATCAACTGGGATACAATTTTGCCAACTAAATCGATTAAAAAAAGGGATATTCAGTGAAAAAAATCAAAATGTAATGCAGTGTTAGAGTCAAGTTATTTGTGTAGATCCCAATTAACACGAAAATTGTTAAAATTAAAGATTGCTCTCATTCTCTATATGTTTTCCTCGTAGGTCTCGGAACTCGTTAGTACAAAAAGTAACTAGTGCACACTCTTATAGTATTACTCGGTGGCTTTTCGTTTTACGTTTTACGAACTCGAACTTAGCGGGAACTCATTGTTTTCTTTGTTAAATATTTTCGGGTTTCGTTAGTATTTCGCTCTCTGCAAATATCGAAACGAAACAAATCTGAAACGTTTCTTTGCGTTAGTTTGCCCGCTCTGGATGTGGGTGACCTAAGCGATATTGATTATTATGCCGATGACGCTCAAGATCTCGTGAACGAATTAGAAGATAATAGTGATGATGATGAAGAACGCAACATTGAGGATTCTTCTTTAGGTGTGGAAGTATCCCGGATCTCAGTGACATGCTGGAAAGACAATAAGCTAGTTACATTAGCGTCAACTTATGTGGGCGCTGAACCAGCCGCAACTGTCAATAGATATGACAAAAAGCTAAAAAAAACAAATCTCAATAGCCTGTCCTAAAATAGTAAAAGATTACAACGCCCATATGGGAGGAGTTGGCCCTATGGACAGTTTTTTGGGCAGGTATAAGATCAGAGTGAAAAGCCGCAAATGGTACATTCGATTATTTTATCACAAGATTGATATGACAGTAATCAACTCATGGGTACTGTATAAAAAATACAACCCAAACCTTACATTAGAGGACTTCAGATCAGATCTTGCGGCGGAGACATTATGCTCCTATAAAAAGTATGATGGTAATGAAAGAGGAAGCCCATCAACCAGTCATATAGAAAGGCAGATAGAGGCTAAAAAACACCGAGGTCCCATGAAATATGTCCCGCCGCAAGATATTCGGACTGATGGTATAGGCCATAACGAAAGTAGGTGCGATTCTAAAAATAGATGCAAGCTTCCAGGGTGCAATGAATTTTCTAGGACTGAGTGCATCAAATGCAAGGTTGCTTTGTGCCACAACAAAAATCGGAATTACTTTGCATTATTTGACTCATAAACAAAGTAAATTTTATATAATATAAATATATGATGTCCGTGAAGATAAATTCCGAATTTAACTAGCAAAGACACAAACCACATTCATTTACAGAACTCTGTTAACAGGTTAACAGACATCTGTTAATGCGGTCAAAAAGATATATATATCAATAGAAGAGATTTTTAAACGATCAGAGCATTATATATACACGAAAATTAAATATTAAACTAATAACATTATATTATTAAAAAAATTTTCACGCCCAAACAAAAACAGCTTTGTAAAAGGGCTATTGTCCTTACATAAAAATGTATGCATTTTTGAAACATTTAGAACGATTATTACAAAACAAGGAATTCTCCCGTACTCTCATATACCTCGTTGAAAAGCTCTTTAAATACACTTTCAGAATCTGTAATCAGAATGTGCAAAAAGTCCTCCGAAGGATCCAAGTATTTCAATTTGGTTTCAGACACCGAACAAATATATTCGCCCATTGTGCGAAAACAAGGAATTCTCCCGTATTCTCACATACCTCGTTGGAAAGGTCTTTAAATACACTTTCAGAATCTATAATCAGAAAGTGCAAAAAGTCCTTCGAAGGATTCAAGTATTTCAAATTCGCTTCAGACACCCAAAGTTTTTTTCGCCCATTGCGCGAAAACAAGGAATTCTCCCGTGTTCTCACATACCTTGTTGGAAAGGTCTTTAAAAATACTTTCAGAATCTGTAATCAGAAAGTGCAAAAAGTCCTTCGAAGGATCCAAGTATTTCAAATTCGCTTCAGACACCCAAATTTTTTTTCGTTTATTGTGCGAAAACAAGGAATTCTCCCGTGTTCTCACATACCTCGCTGGAAAGGTCTTTAAAAATACTTTCAGAATCTGTAATCAGAAAGTGTAAAAAGTCCTTCGAAGGATCCAAGTATTTCAATTTGGTTTGAGACACCCAACAAAAATATTCGCCCATTGTGCGAAAACAAGGAATTCTCCCGTGTTCTCACATACCTTGTTGGAAAGGTCTTTAAAAATACTTTCAGAATCTGTAATCAGAAAGTGCAAAAAGTCCTTCGAAGGATCCAAGTATTTCAAATTCGCTTCAGACACCCAAATTTTTTTTCGTTTATTGTGCGAAAACAAGGAATTCTCCCGTGTTCTCACATACCTCGCTGGAAAGGTCTTTAAAAATACTTTCAGAATCTGTAATCAGAAAGTGTAAAAAGTCCTTCGAAGGATCCAAGTATTTCAATTTGGTTTGAGACACCCAACAAATATATTCGCCCATTGTGCGAAAACAAGGAATTCTCCCGTGTTCTCACATACCTTGTTGGAAAGGTCTTTAAAAATACTTTCAGAATCTGTAATCAGAAAGTGCAAAAAGTCCTTCGAAGGATCCAAGTATTTCAAATTCGCTTCAGACACCCAAATTTTTTTTCGCTTATTGTGCGAAAACAAGGAATTCTCCCGTGTTCTCACATACCTTGTTGGAAAGGTCTTTAAAAATACTTTCAGAATCTGTAATCAGAAAGTGCAAAAAGTCCTTCGAAGGATCCAAGTATTTCAATTTCGCTTCAGACACCGAACAAATATATTCGCCCATTGTGCGAAAACAAGGAATTCTCCCGTATTCTCACATACCTCGTTGGAAAGGTCTTTAAATACACTTTCAGAATCTATAATCAGAAAGTGCAAAAAGTCCTTCGAAGGATTCAAGTATTTCAAATTCGCTTCAGACACCCAAAGTTTTTTTCGCCCATTGCGCGAAAACAAGGAATTCTCCCGTGTTCTCACATACCTTGTTGGAAAGGTCTTTAAAAATACTTTCAGAATCTGTAATCAGAAAGTGCAAAAAGTCCTTCGAAGGATCCAAGTATTTCAAATTCGCTTCAGACACCCAAATGTTTTTTCGTTTATTGTGCGAAAACAAGGAATTCTCCCGTGTTCTCACATACCTCGCTGGAAAGGTCTTTAAAAATACTTTCAGAATCTGTAATCAGAAAGTGTAAAAAGTTCTTCGAAGGATCCAAGTATTTCAATTTGGTTTGAGACACCCAACAAATATATTCGCCCATTGTGCGAAAACAAGGAATTCTCCCGTGTTCTCACATACTTTCAGAATCTGTAATCAGAAAGTGCAAAAAGTCCTTCGAAGGATCCAAGTATTTCAAATTCGCTTCAGACACCCAAATTTTTTTTCGTTTATTGTGCGAAAACAAGGAATTCTCCCGTGTTCTCACATACCTTGTTGGAAAGGTCTTTAAAAATACTTTCAGAATCTGTAATCAGAAAGTGCAAAAAGTCCTTCGAAGGATCCAAGTATTTCAAATTCGCTTCAGACACCCAATTTTTTTTTCGCTTATTGTGCGAAAACAAGGAATTCTCCCGTGTTCTCACATACCTTGTTGGAAAGGTCTTTAAAAATACTTTCAGAATCTGTAATCAGAAAGTGCAAAAAGTCCTTCGAAGGATCCAAGTATTTCAATTTGGTTTCAGACACCCAAATTTTTTTTCGCTTATTGTGCGAAAACAAGGAATTCTCCCGTGTTCTCACATACCTTGTTGGAAAGGTCTTTAAAAATACTTTCAGAATCTGTAATCAGAAAGTGCAAAAAGTCCTTCGAAGGATCCAAGTATTTCAATTTCGCTTCAGACACCCAAATTTTTTTTCGCTTATTGTGCGAAAACAAGGAATTCTCCCGTGTTCTCACATACCTTGTTGGAAAGGTCTTTAAAAATACTATCAGAATCTGTAATCAGAAAGTGCAAAAAGTCCTTCGAAGGATCCAAGTATTTCAATTTCGCTTCAGACACCCAAATTTTGTTTCGCTTACTGTGCGAAAACAAGGAATTCTCCCGTGTTCTCACATACCTTGTTGGAAAGGTCTTTAATAACGCTTTCAGAATCTGTAATCAGAAAGTGCAAAAAGTCCTTCGAAGGATCCAAGTATTTCAATTTTGGTTTGAGACACCCAACAAATATATTCGCTTATTGTGCGAAAACAAGGAATTCTCCCGTGTTCTCACATACCTTGTTGGAAAGGTCTTTAAAAATACTTTCAGAATCTGAATCAGAAAACTTGGATCCTTCGAAGGACTTTTTGCACTTTCTGATTACAGATTCTGAAAGTATGTGAGAACACGGGAGAATTCCTTGTTTTCGCACAATGGGCGAATATATTTGTTGGGTGTCTCAAACCAAATTGAAATACTTGGATCCTTCGAAGGACTTTTTACACTTTCTGATTACAGATTCTGAAAGTATTTTTAAAGACCTTTCCAGCGAGGTATGTGAGAACACGGGAGAATTCCTTGTTTTCGCACAATAAACGAAAAAAAATTTGGGTGTCTGAAGCGAATTTGAAATACTTGGATCCTTCGAAGGACTTTTTGCACTTTCTGATTACAGATTCTGAAAGTATTTTTAAAGACCTTTCCAACAAGGTATGTGAGAACACGGGAGAATTCCTTGTTTTCGCACAATGGGCGAATATTTTTGTTGGGTGTCTCAAACCAAATTGAAATACTTGGATCCTTCGAAGGACTTTTTACACTTTCTGATTACAGATTCTGAAAGTATTTTTAAAGACCTTTCCAGCGAGGTATGTGAGAACACGGGAGAATTCCTTGTTTTCGCACAATAAACGAAAAAAAATTTGGGTGTCTGAAGCGAATTTGAAATACTTGGATCCTTCGAAGGACTTTTTGCACTTTCTGATTACAGATTCTGAAAGTATTTTTAAAGACCTTTCCAACAAGGTATGTGAGAACACGGGAGAATTCCTTGTTTTCGCACAATAAACGAAAAAAAATTTGGGTGTCTGAAGCGAATTTGAAATACTTGGATCCTTCGAAGGACTTTTTGCACTTTCTGATTACAGATTCTGAAAGTATTTTTAAAGACCTTTCCAACAAGGTATGTGAGAACACGGGAGAATTCCTTGTTTTCGCACAATGGGCGAATATATTTGTTGGGTGTCTCAAACCAAATTGAAATACTTGGATCCTTCGAAGGACTTTTTACACTTTCTGATTACAGATTCTGAAAGTATTTTTAAAGACCTTTCCAGCGAGGTATGTGAGAACACGGGAGAATTCCTTGTTTTCGCACAATAAACGAAAAAAAATTTGGGTGTCTGAAGCGAATTTGAAATACTTGGATCCTTCGAAGGACTTTTTGCACTTTCTGATTACAGATTCTGAAAGTATTTTTAAAGACCTTTCCAACAAGGTATGTGAGAACACGGGAGAATTCCTTGTTTTCGCACAATGGGCGAATATTTTTGTTGGGTGTCTCAAACCAAATTGAAATACTTGGATCCTTCGAAGGACTTTTTACACTTTCTGATTACAGATTCTGAAAGTATTTTTAAAGACCTTTCCAGCGAGGTATGTGAGAACACGGGAGAATTCCTTGTTTTCGCACAATAAACGAAAAAAAATTTGGGTGTCTGAAGCGAATTTGAAATACTTGGATCCTTCGAAGGACTTTTTGCACTTTCTGATTACAGATTCTGAAAGTATTTTTAAAGACCTTTCCAACAAGGTATGTGAGAACACGGGAGAATTCCTTGTTTTCGCGCAATGGGCGAAAAAAACTTTGGGTGTCTGAAGCGAATTTGAAATACTTGAATCCTTCGAAGGACTTTTTGCACTTTCTGATTATAGATCCTGAAAGTGTATTTAAAGACCTTTCCAACGAGGTATGTGAGAATACGGGAGAATTCCTTGTTTTCGCACAATGGGCGAATATATTTGTTCGGTGTCTGAAACCAAATTGAAATACTTGGATCCTTCGGAGGACTTTTTACACATTCTGATTACAGATTCTGAAAGTGTATTTAAAGACCTTTTCAACGAGGTATATGAGAGTACGGGAGAATTCCTTGTTTTGTAATAATCGTTCTAAATGTTTCAAAAATGCATACATTTTTATGTAAGGACAATAGCCCTTTTACAAAGCTGTTTTTGTTTGGGCGTGAAATTTTTTTTAATAATATAATGTTATTAGTTTAATATTTAATTTTCGTGTATATATAATGCTCTGATCGTTTAAAAATCTCTTCTATTGATATATATATCTTTTTGACCGCATTAACAGATGTCTGTTAACCTGTTAACAGAGTTCTGTAAATGAATGTGGTTTGTGTCTTTGCTAGTTAAATTCGGAATTTATCTTCACGGACATAAATATATGACTATTCGTTTATATATTAATAATTTTTTTAACAAACGCCTATTGTTGCCAAAAGTCTACATACAAATTTTTTCAAAATAAATACCTTAAACTATTACCTAGATTTTTTTCCTTATTTTTTACGTAATCTACATCTAAATTTCTATAGAAAAACATTTTTTACAATTAAAAATAAAAAAATCATGCATTTAAGGGTTATATCTTCATTTAGAAACCCCAGTTGGAAAATGAAATAAGCCGGAAAAAAAAGAAATAAACCCCAAAAAATTTGGTAGTTATTTCATATGAAGTAACACCCAAAAATGTATGACAATATTTAGGGGTTATTTCATTCCTCGTTTGGGGTTTATTTCACTCGGGGGTTATTTCGTAGAGCAAATATTTCAATAAAATAAAATCGTAAACGTCTTAATTTACAAAAACAACTGAAAGTGTGCTATTATTTGGCTTCCAAAAACATCAAAATTTGCATTTCAGTCAGTAGTTTAGCAGTTTAGTTCAGTAGTTATCAATTTTACCCTACTACCCTCCGACCAAAAATCCGAAAAATTTCAAACCGTTGCCATTTCGCACACTTGAATTTTCGGGGATGGGCGTAGTGGACATATTTTCATGAAGTGAGCCAAGGAATACGCTGGTGAAATTCGGCGGGTCGTGACTTAATCACCCGTTATATCGAACTTCACTCTACAAAGAGAATTTGTTTTTCAGCAGAACAGTCCTTATGTGGCATAAGCTTCCGACGCGCGTTTTCTCTATTACATATGACATTGCCCAGTTTAAGTCAAACATCAAGAAACACTATTCGCTCTGTCCTGCCACTCCTATCCACATTTCGTAAGTTCCATACAATGCACTGCATTTAAAGAGGACATCGCCTGAGTGTTGGTCAAAATTAAAAAAAATATAATAACCGAGACCGACGATCAAAAGATTTCGAATGTCATTGTAAATTCTTATCATATGCAAACAAGGACATTGTAAAGAGAAAAGGACAGAGCCTATAATATGAACTAATTTCAACACACACTGGAAAAAGAGTTTACAAATTAGTAACATAAAATATGTAAATAAATTGCACATCCAGTGTATTTACTATCTTTCTCAAATTAAAGTAACCTCCTACTTCGCCCCTCGCACTTCAATTTAAAATAAGTCGCCTGATTGTGCCGCAATAAAGTAAGTGCAATGCATAGACGTTAAGCGGTTTTAGGTTGCATTGTGGTTACACTTCAAACAATATCCATGCCGCCACTCTTCTTTGAAGAGAACGCCAGCGACTACCACACCAAGCCCCTCAACAATCGGCTAGGGCTGGGCAGACACGTCACCTAACTAAGAAGTGGTCGCCCGGTACAGGTGTGTGCGTTAATTGCATTAAAATATTTGTAATTGTTTTGAATTCCCATTTTAGCCGCCGATTTAGCCATTTGCTGTTTTGAGGGCCTAATGTAGAGGAGAGGAATACTAGTCGCAGTACATTGCGGTTGGCCACAAAGCAAAAGTGCCGCCTTGTTAAGGAAGTGAAATTCACAAATCCACTTTTCACAAAAGGTGAATACTTTCTTTTTAATTTCAGGAATTCGCTGTTGGACAAGTAGTTATTTGCTTCGTAATAGAGTCATTCAAAGCAGGCAAATGTTTGTTTGTTGTTAAGAAAATAACCAGGCAGGAAACTTAAAGGCGGTTTTTTTGCTCCACTGGGTTTCAAATATAACGAATTTGACACATTTAGAACGATATGAGTTATGAATTAACCGCTAATTGCATGTGCTCAATTACATCAAAATCAAAAGCCCTGACCTCTTAGCTCAGAGGAAACTAAAAATATGCATTAAGCAAAGGGGGGCCAGTTGTACAAGTATTTCTATAAGAATAACCAAAAATTGAGCTCCATAATGTACAGTCATTGCTCTTAAGAGTTTTTCACATTTATTGCACTACGCCCATTAAGTTGACTATTCCTTTTCGCAGACAATTTTAGATACTCGTATTTCAGAAACATATTTCTCCAAGCTTCACCCCACCTGAGGTAACGATATTGTCGCGATACATGTCGCTCGGATGCAGAATGTCTCCATGACCTAAGGGTTACCTCGAGTTTGCCAATACGATTCCTACGGTCATCTGGTAATTTATGCAAGTACCCATGGTACAAACATATGGTAGAAGCACTAGCCCAGCTGATTTCAACTTTGTTCTGGAGTGAGTAGGAGTAAGTTTTTCTCTTATGTCAAAGTTTGTTTACATTTGTCTATCTCCAGCCCCAGTTCACCAGCAGCAGCTGTTTTTGGAATGTTTTCACCGTAAAAATCACACAGAAAAGTTTTAATTTTCACACATAAACACTTTCAAAATATCAAATAAAATAATAG
Source organism: Phaonia tiefii (assembly GCA_963931995.1). Classification (NCBI taxonomy): domain Eukaryota; kingdom Metazoa; phylum Arthropoda; class Insecta; order Diptera; family Muscidae; genus Phaonia; species Phaonia tiefii. Next base: position 149,405,349 of record OZ008369.1, on the reverse strand, counting down.
GTGCGTTTTTTTCGTAACTTATAAAAGTTAACTCATACAAATTGAAAACCTGCACGTTAATTTTAGAAGTTGAGAACAAACCCGATAAAAGTGTTACCAAGTTTGACTTTGGCCGCCGGTGGTGCAATGGGTAGTGTGCGCGCCTCTTGTACATGAGGTCCTGGGTTCGATCCCTGCTCTGACCACCTTAAAAAAATTTTGTTTCGGCGGCAGTCACTTCACATAGTTATGGCGATACTATCGAGTATTTAGCCATAAAAAAGCTTCTCAAAATACCGTTCGGAATCGGTGTAAAACTATAGGTCCCAATCAGTGAGTGAAAACTGGAAAGCGCACAGCTCAGTGATTGTGAGAAGCTCTCCCCTGTCCCTTCATGCCTTGTGGGAAATGGGAAACAATTTATTTATTTATTTAAGTTTGACTTTATTGTACGAAAAACATAAAATATACGTCATTGCATTTCATAGATTTCCACGACGTTTCGAAAATAATGATGTAAATATAAGGGGTAGTTACTTTTTTTAACAAAAAATTTCAAAAGTTGTCAAAACATTTTGATTTTTTCTTCTGGAGGCAAACAACAACTAAAGCCAACCCAAAAGGAAGTGAAATGAAGAAGAAAGCCGAGGAATAGCTCGATTCACAAACAGATACTCTCACCGATATTCTCCCACGACTCGATTCGCAAGAACTCATTCGGTTCTGTCTGCTTGAGGATCTTTGTATTCATTTTGATAAACTTTATACAATTTTCGCTACATTTGTGTACTTTTTTGTACACTTTATGTACTATTTGCATAAACTTTATGTACTTTGGTCCTCCTGGTGTGTGCTTTTTGTAAAGTGTTGACTAAATTTATGTACTTTCTGGTGCAGGTTATGTACGTTATGAACCATGATATGTACTACTTTGTGGTAAATAAATATTGTATGTAGTTTCCCGTACATTGTATGTACGTTATGGTAAATTGTATGTACTTTTCGTGGAAATTATGGCGAATAAATGAGGACACCTTCATCACTTGGAGCCATTTGCCCTTACTTCTCTCTCCTCGTTTGAGTAGAAAAAGTGCGTGCGAAAATCCTTACAAAGAAATGCACGTGGCTTGCTCGGGGCTGCCTGGGTTTCTTGGTTTTTTTTCGCACGTCCTCACGAGTCGTATATTTTTTACAACCCGTGGCGATCGCGTGGGCTGTAGGTGTTCGTTTACGATGCCGGGTGTATTTTTAAATTCGGTCATAACCCAATGTGGTATTAAAGTCCTGAATCATTGTAATTGAAATCTCGTGTTAGGAGATTTCGTTTACCCAAACATCTGTTTTTCGGTACAACAGTTCACTGCTACTAACCAAGTGAGAGAATGCTGCTGCAATGTGAATGCAGTATAACCACCTCATATATTACATTAAATTTTTTAGAATTTTGTTTTATGTTTGACTTTTAAATTAACGAATTGACAAATACAAAGGAAGAATTATCGGATGAACCCAAGTTAATTATATTCAACGTCTATGCGTTTTTTCGTAACAGTTGATGTTAACTTATATAGGTTACGAGAAAAACGTCCCTACTATCATTTTCTAAATGAAACTTTTCTAAATTTATTTAAATTTTCATTAAAATCAGCTGACTTGACACAATACAGACCATAGACGAATTTAGTATAGACACATTAATTCTCTTATCTGACGTTTCATTTCACACTCTTCGTCGTAGGTTTGTGGAATTGAGAGAAATTTGACAAGAATTAACTTACAGCAGGTGGAGGCACAAGAACTGTTTACTTAACTTTTTCATTTCGATTTCGTATAGAACTGTGGAAATTAAATATATTTTTCACTTTTTTGTTGACTTTTATCGTAGGTATACATTTGTATTGTATTTAATACAACTAGTTTGCCACAAAAACACGAAATTCGGTTGTTGTTCCTTTGTTGGTCGTTGTATATTATTGCCACTATCTGGTATTATTGAACCCATATTTTCCACCATCCAATGATTACTTCCCACCGTACCTATGAAGTTTAATTTATTGAGCGAGTAAAACTAACTATGTATGAATTGGTCTATGGCCCCTACTATCATTTTCTAAATGACACTTTTCCAAATTTATTTACATTTTCATTTCAAGCAGTTGACTTGACACAATACAGACCATAGACGAATTTAGTATAGACACATTAATTCTCTCATCTGACGTTTCATTTCACACTCTTCGTCGTAGGTTTGTGGAATTGAGAGAAATTTGACAAGAATTAACTTACAGCAGGTGGAGGCACAAGAACTGTTTACTTAACTTTTTCATTTCGATTTCGTATAGAACTGTGGAATTTAAATATATTTTTCACTTTTTTGTTGACTTTTAACGTAGGTATACATTTGTATTGTATTTAATACAACTAGTTTGCCACAAAAACACGAAATTCGGTTGTTGTTCCTTTGTTGATCGTTGTATATTATTGCCACTATCTGGTAATATTGAACCCATTTTTTCCACCATCCAATGATTACTTCCCACCGTACCTATGACGTTTAATTTATTGAGCGAGTAAAACTAACTATGTATGAATTGGTCTATGGCCCCTACTATCATTTTCTAAATGACACTTTTCCAAATTTATTTACATTTTCATTTCAAGCAGTTGACTTGACACAATACAGACCATAGACGAATTTAGTATAGACACATTAATTCTCTCATCTGACGTTTCATTTCACACTCTTCGTCGTAGGTTTGTGGAATTGAGAGAAATATGACAAGAATTAACTTACAGCAGGTGGAGGCACAAGAACTGTTTACTTAACTTTTTCATTTCGATTTCGTATAGAACTGTGGAATTTAAATGAATTTTGCACTTTTTTGTATTTAACACAACTATTTTGCCACAAAAACACGAAAATCGGTTGTTGTTCCTTTGTTCGACGTTGTGTACTATTGCCTCTACCTGGTATTATTGAACCCATGCTTTACTTGTAACCATACCTATGACGTTTAATGTATTGAGAGAATTAATATGTCTATACTAAATTCGTCTATGATACAGACACTGTGCAAAATGCCTGTTATTTTTGGCTTGCTGCATCTCCCATTATAGTTGTACCATGCAAATACCCGAGAACGGTTCGGCATATAGTTATATCTGTTTCTGCCTTAGAACACGGATGAGCAAACATTTCTCGTCAACGGCAGATGAACCCAGGGTAGAATAGAATTCAGGGTTGACAGACTCATTGAGAGCTTCACCCTGGTCAGCGACTGACCCCGAGCGACTATGACACTGCGCTGGGAATGACATTACGATTATTCTAGCTGATTTTAATGCTACAGTCGGTAGGGAAAATATTTTTGAACCAACCGTCGGAAAATTTAGCACAGTGAGAGCGGTAGTTTACACCGCGACAAAAAACATGGTTGTCCTCTAATATAAAGACTTCCATAAGGCTGTTTGGGTATCCCCTCATAGACAAACAAACAACCAGACTGATCAGCTGGTAATTGACTGAAGGCACTTTAACATGTTCGCACACGAGCATCAGAAAGCTACAATTACCAGAGATAGCCTCGTCTGATGCAGAAAAATTCATTTAGCTACTGGAGCAGAATACAACAAAGTACCATGAAGCGCAGTGGCAATACATTTCCCACTCTATGAAGACCTCTGCAGAAATAGTGCTTGGTTACTAAAAATCGCTTGAATACATTCCATGGTACGATGAAGAGGGTCGCATGGAAAGTGATGAAAAGAACGCTGCAGGCATGGCAATGCTTTAATCAGTTACAACGCGAGTCGCGACGTAGTTGTATAAGAAGGAAATGAAATGTGGAAAAAACGTGAAAGTGGGAAAATTAAAATGTCCAAATTCTACCGAAAAGTAACGAGTTCTCCCAACTGCCATGGATCAGGGCCCCCGTTTGTACAAATAAGGATGGCAATGTAGTTGCAGATATGCAGAGTATATTAGGGATACGGAGAGATCATCTATCTGGTTTGCTTGTCCCAGGAGAATCCAATACAGATGAGGAAGTTGAGCAAACAAAAGACTATGGTTTCGATTGCTCCCTCCCAACAAAGACGAAGTTAGAACTGTAGTTAAAGCAAAACTGCAGATGCCGATGGACAACGGGCTGAACTGTTCAAGGCTGGCGGCGATAAGATGGAAAGTTGCATGCATCAACTACTATGTAAAATCAGATTAGACGAATGCCTGCCCGACAATTGGAGCTTTTCCATACTGTGTCCTGTATTTAAAACTTGTGAGTCGAGCATGTGTACCTATTATCATGGAGTAAGCCTTTTATTCATTGCATACAAGGTAGTTTCAAGCGTAATGTACGAACCACTAAAGCCATTTATTGCTAACAGACCTTATCAGTATGGCTTCTGACAGGCCCGGCAGTTCGCGTTCCATAGCAATAGCAATATATTGGATCAAAATGAAATATCGTGCATGGTAGTCGAAGTTGTACTCGAAGGACATCAATAAACAGGACGACCAAGACTTCGCTGTAAAGACTAGGAGGAAGAATGCCTGCATGAGCGCGCTGTTATCAACTGAAGGGGAAAAAATAAGGACGATTGCAATATATGTGTTTTGTGGGCTTTTCAAGGTTCCCAACCCCTCTAGGCTATTTGAGGCCCCCTAAATACGATAAGTTAGTAAGTATTTTCCTAGCTTTAAAGTTCGACAACTGTTCAAATTTCTCTATGGTGCGATTTAGACAACATTTGGCTCCAATGGGATCAACACATCAGCTATAGCAATGTGAATCTACATCTTAATCGGACAATGTATTTAGAGACAGCACAATTGTTTAAATTTTTTTCGAGAAACCCTCCACCATGGAATGTCTGATTCGTCGATGCGATAGCTCCCATAAAACACAACCGATCTTAATGAAATTCGGAACGACCAATATTATGTCAAAATGTGGCCGTCGGTGGTGCAATGGCAGTGTGCGCGGTCTTGTGCATGAGAACGTGAGTTTGATCCCTGCTCTGACCACCTTATGTTTCTTTCGGCGGTGGTCACCTCGCTTAGTAAATGTGACATTATCGAGTATTTAGCCAAGAAAGAGATTCTCAAAATACCGATCGGAACCGGTGTTAAACTGTAGGTCCCAACCAGTGAGTGTAAAACTATAACACGCACAGCTCACTGGTTGTGAGAAACTCTCCTTAATCCCTACATGGGATGTACCGGGAAACCATTTATTTTTTTAAAATTTTGTCAAATACCGCTTTACAATCTGAAAAAGAAAAAAGTGCCATGCCCAATTTGATATCCTTCATTAAAATCACCTAGAAAAAAAACCGTTTTCCATTAAATCCCATGAAGGGATTGGAGAGAGCTTCTCACAACCAGTGAGCTGTGCGCTATCTAATTTTTCACTCACTGAATGGGACCTACAGTTTTTACACCGATTCCGAACGGTATTTTGAGAAGCTTTTTCATGGCCAAATCAGCCTAGAATAGCGGTCATGGTTTTTTTTTTAGGCGCTCATAGAACATTTGCTTGGTGTCATTATCTCTGTCTTCCGTCTGGACATGCACAGATATGAACGAAAGGTTGCAGTATTTCGCTTTTATGCGGAAAGTGGCTATACGTATAATCACCTCACCGGTTTTAACATAGATACTAGATGGCGAAGCCTCTTGCCAATATTACAAAGCGACTGACAAATTCATGCACGTTTTCTTGGGAGCTGCAATCGTTGTCACTGATTCTCCTCCTTATACAGCCATATTCTCATATATTCATATTATTTCGTTGATTGTGGTAATGTCATTCTTATAGTTGCCGACGACTTCCGTCAGTTGGATAGCGGCAACAAGCTTATATACCCTTCTTTTATTCTAGGTGTACACTCGCAAATTGCGTAGGGCGGCTTATCGTTTCCTTCCTATGTTTGTGTTTCTGGTGGCAGCAGAGAGGACTAGACCATCCGGGTCTTTCCTTTTAACTACTGCCAGGATCACTTTCAACCGCCCATTGTCGTCTAGACATAGACCAGGGTATAACTCTTCCTGAGTTTATCAAATTCGTTTTATCTGGCTTTTGTCCGCCGTTGGCAAGTAATGTCGATTCATCCGCCATCCAAGGCCGCAAGAAAGTCATAATAGTTCAATGGTTGTTGTTACCTAATACGCACCAATGTTAAAATGGCATTCAGGTTGCTATACTGAACAACTTCTTACTTTAGCTTCCATCGGAATGAAATCTGCAAAAAGCATTACCAGGAGATTCTTGATATACTGCAGTCTGAAAGTTTTGGACACAATGGGAAAGTTTCTATCCCACTTTGTGTATATAAAATCTGAAAGATTCCTTAATTTTGTCGAATGGTGTAACTAATACCCATTTAAATGTATCAGGGAATCTGCCTGTAACAACGACCACACAACTATACACATAACCATGACGACGATGCCGACAACAATGGAACTCAAATCGAAGCGAAAATAATGACACACTGCCATAATGGATGGCTGGTCTGGATGAACCACATCGTGGTTGTTTTGTAGTTCGATTCCGCCGGCAATTACTTGTAAACAATATGACTGAAAGCACGATCGAGTTGGCTGGCTGGTGGTCTGTCCGTCTGCATGTCTGGCAACATGTCTACCCACCCGGTGTTAGCCGCCTGCTTTCCAATGAGTGGTGCCAATTTAGCGTTTTGTTCATTAGTTGTTGTCTTTGTTGATTACGGAGAAAAGTTGGCATTATTATATGTTTTTAAACCTCAATACTACTTCAATTACAGCCGTGAACGAATTTTATGGTCACAGATTTAAATATTATTGGTATTCATGTATAAAAACAGTATTATAAAATCAATGTTTGTTTACTCTTCGATTAATTTCGGTACCACCTGTATGCAATTCAACCACAGTAGGGAATTTCTTAAAAATGCAATTCCCGCTTTCCAGGGAATTTTATCCGGGAATCCCGGGAAATATCCAAAAGATTGCAATATAATATTTTAGCAAAGAGTGTAATTTAGCAAGTTCTTCTTGCACTAGGGTATTCTATATGTTTTAATTTATTGTACTTTCGTAAAATATCAGTATCAGTTCACTGAAATAATTGTCTCGTTGCTGCAATATGGCATGGTTTAGAAAATTTTTTTAATGATCATCGTTGCGTTGCTCCAGCAATTCAATTGTTGTTGCTGCAACGAATACGTCATTTGTCCATTGTGGAGAGAAAAAAAGTTTAATAATGTAATGGTTAAGCTTTCAGGTTTAGGCTTCTACGCTATAGTTGCTGCAATGTATCAACCATTAAAGCGTCGCAACTGATTTGTATCAAATAAGGGCAACTCTGTTTTTACTAGCTTCTTAGCACAAATGCTCCACCACTAAGACCCCTTTCACACTCGGCAAGTTACTTGCGCAAGTCTCTTGCCCACGTCTTGGTTTGTGGATGACAGAGGTAAGGTAGGGATAGGGGAATAAATTTTGAGTACAGACTTGCTTGTACTCGGAAAGTTGAAAAACTGACTTGCGCAAGTAACTTGCCGAGTGTGAAAGGGGTCTAAACTGCTAAATTCTCAGCAAATATATGATTCGTCATTTGCCGAAATAAAAATAATAAATTTTAATTTTTCCACGAATTATCAAAGTGGAAAATAATATAAAATAGGTAATAAAGGGTTAATGAATTCTTTTTCCTTACGTTGATGTATCTTCGTATATATCTAAGCAATTCCTTTTAGATGTATATTAAAATTTTACAAAATAATACAATCTTGTATTTTGCCAAACTCAGAGATAATTTAAAACTATTTCCAAATCTAACCTAGAACACTAAGGCCTAATTTTTCACTGGTTATTGAAAGTGGTAATCAGTTGATTTTGATTTATGTCTGAACTGACTTTAAATACGAAAAGAGTTTTCCAGTGTTTTGTCAAATAATCTTACTACGATGTGGCAGCATTGGCAAATGCTACCAAAAAATAACCGGTATTCATACATTTATCAGCTAATCGTTACAAAGCATCAAACTGTGAAGTGATAAAATACAAAATATTTAATGAAATTGGAGAATATTTGAGCAGAAATAAAGTTCTAACTGCACCAACAATTAAATGTTACGTTGTTATTGTTATTTCAACTAGGATAGTGATTATAATAGCTCTGTTCGAGTACTTTCCCAGTAAAAATTTGCAAGAATCTACTTTTGAGAGCGAAACAATAATTTTACTCTCTTTATAAAAATTTTCAAATAAAGTACGCGAACGACTTCCAGTAATAATTTGCAATGAAACAGCTGATGTTTATGTGTGCAACGAAACAGCTGATTTTTCTGTTTGCATTTCGTTAAACAAAAGCTGTAATTTTTATTTGGAAGAAATTTTTATTAAAAAAAAATGTGTAAACGACATTTGACTATTGACCAAGTCAATAATGACGGCATCTATTTCGTCTTCACTTTCCGATGAGGACGAATCCAACAATGTTAGCGCAGTAACGATAGCATATGCTCGTACATCGGGAATTCCATTTCCACCTTAAAAACCATAAAACTTACTTATTCTTAAAAAACAAGGCTTGAATGTATAATTTTTGACAAAGTTTGTAACCTCCGCTCTATGTTCTGCAATTTTGCCGCCGCACTTACAAAAAAGTAAGTCACGGAACACGGACGGAAATATGTTTGCGCATGCTAACCTCACTACAAAATGTATTGCACTTACAAATTCTTCCAACAAATACATTTTTGGAAGTCACCACAAGTTCCAATAGAATTGAAAGAAATTTTATCCTTTGCCACATACATACGTACATTCTGGCGTGTATTTCCATACCTTTGCTACTGCCACAGTTGTCCAATAATGACGTCGCCGGTTCACCAGAATTTCCTGAATGCCACTGCACATTATTGTTTTCCATTTTATTTCTAAATTTCACAAATATATTGAATAAAATATTAAACAAACTAATTTGTACTTACCTCTGTCGTTGTTAATTTATTTTTGTGTTTTGTTTCTTTACATAAAACAGCTGATTTCAAACAGCTGTTCTATCTTGCAATTTTATGTTGGCTAAAATTTTTCGAACCAAAATTGGCAAAATCTCTAACATCGAACGGTCAAAATTTTCGCTCTCTGGCTCTCATTTACTGGACTTTTGGAGTAAACGAACAGAGTTCAGTAAAAATTTGTACAAATTTGCACAAATTTTCGAGTACTCGAACAGAGCTAATTATTCACATTAACAATTGAAGAAGCTTTGTGTTTGTTCTTCTTGTTGTTTTCTGTCAAAACCATATGGTGATCACTTGATCATGATTTAAATGCCCAACTTTGGCTGTTTCAACAGCATTTAACTAGTAACCTAAAAAGTGAACTCAGAGGCTAAATTATGTTTGATCGTTGATCAAAGATGATTTTCCACTCAAAAATTAGGTTTAAGTCGCTGATGAGAACCAGGTTCCGACTGTTCACATTTTTTCTAATTATATGTTTGGAACACACTTCAAACATTTGGGGGAATCCAGGTAAAAAACGCGTTTTTCAAAGTGGCATGTCACAAATTTCGATGAAATTTGGTGTAAAGGGATAGTATCATAAGAGAAAATTTTCCCCAAAATTTGAGATTTTTTAGGGTTTTTTTGTGGCGTTTATTGACCAAAAACCACGTTTTTCACATATTTTTCTTTTGATAATAACTCGAAAACGACTTAACTTAAAATTTTGAAATTTCTCAGGCTTATTCAGAACAGAATTGGTATTAGAAAAAAAGTGAAAAGCAAAAATAGATTTTGCAAATTCTGTAGAAAATTACGTTTTTTCTCAAAAACCTCTGTGTAGCAAAAAAGACCCGTCCTTCGAAAAATCCGAAAAAAATATATGTGAAAGCTACGTCTTTTATGAACATTTTCCCGCGTTTTTTACCTGGATTCCCCCATTTATATATTTGCAAGTTCCAAACTCAGGTGTATTTAAATGCAAACATTTGCATGTTTACTGATTTTACGTGGAAACATATGCGTTCTATGTACAAAAATATTTAACATTAATAACATATTGATAAGAAAACGATTGCCAATAATTACATGTATTATAAATCACAAAAAACCAAATTACTCGTACGCAGTGTGCAAGTTTTCGTGAACTATTGTAATTCGACATGGTAACCTGCTCAAACTTGATTGTGTTCCAGAAGACTAAGCATCCTAGAAGAATTATTATCAATACGGGAAAAATTTCGTGAATAGAGTTCTGAAGATCAGCGACAAGGAGTTTCATGTGGAGAATAAAAGGAGAATAAGGCAAATTCTTCGCAAAAATGATTTCCCGACCAGAACAATAAATGGCCCACTGGATCGGAATGGACACACAGGACAGTTTATGGAACGAGGGCAAGATCAACCAGACGAAACACCACCGAAAATCCCTGACGTATATGCCTGGTTATTCCGATAGACTGGAGCATTCCGCTATCTATGACAATGGGTCATATGAGTTGGCGTTGAAATCACACAATACCCTGAGCAGATTATTTAGTCAGGCAAAGTCCAAGGTGACGGATAAGATTAATTCTAATACTGTGTATCAGATAAAATGCAATGGGGATAAGAATGACGTATACGTTGGCACCACGATGACGAAATTGAAGACAAGACTGTCTTCCCACAAATCAGATTTAAGGGCCACCTATAAAGCTATGGAACAGAAAACGACATTAGCACCCCACTGTGCTACGACGGGTCATAATCCTAACTTTGACGACGTTGACATTTTAGCGGAGGAGACACATTACTCACGACGACATACTCTCGAAATGTTGCACGTAATTAACATTCCCTCAGAGAAAAGACTCAATTACAAGACCGACACTGTCCGATGGGCTCAAATATATGGACACACAATAAGCAAACGCAGCGAAAACAGACAATAGTTGACGAAAGCTTGCACACTGCGTACGCGAAATTTGTTTTTTGTGATTTTTAATACATGTAAATATGGACAATCGTTTTGTGATCAATATGTTATTTAATTTAAATGTTTTTGTATATAGAACCCTGAGGATGTTTAGCGATGCTAATCGAAATATTGGGAAAATTTAATAAATCTTGGAAAAACAGTCGAACCCGCTATTATTTACATTTTGTGACCTCAAGCCAATCTAATTAAACAGAGATAATATAAAAGGTCAACAATCAACATCATAGTAATTAATTTTACCAATATATATCCACATTTATAAATAATTAATACAAAAAATTTAAATATTTACACTTACTTGCATTGAATGCATTACTTTTTTTATGAAATCAGAATCTGCTTCTTTTTTGATTCGGCTTTCTTTGTTGGCTTGTTGTCAGAAGGTTTCAACTATGCCCTGGTTATCACTATGCGTTGGTACACAAACAATATACTTTTATACAAATCTAGTTCATGCATGCCATTACTTGTGTTGTTTTATTACATTTCACAAATGGTCAGCCATTCCGATTTTTTCAGTAGAGGGGCTCGGCAGAAAAAGGGAATCAAGTTGTTGCCCTTTCCAGTTTCTTTCGTAAAAATCGTTTCTCACTTTGGTACCACACATAAATATATCCACATAATACACAAAAACCAAAGCAATATCACAAACCATTTAACCGTCCGAGCGTTTGTTTATTCCTTTTTCACTGATCAAGCGCTTTTGATATCCTCTGTCCGATGAAGAATTGACGACTGAATACATGAAATTAAAATGCAATTCATCAGCCAAAATAAGAAACACTGACTTTATCTGCAATTTGCACGCACATTCAGGAACATTTATGAATCACTCGCTGAGAGAATAATGCAAAAATACCGACACACATATAAGATATCCACACTCTGGCCATCTTTCATTCTCTTATTCTCGAGAGAGCATAAACAGTGCAACAAACACGGCTGTATTTGTATCACAAACACAGATATATTTAGGTCGCAAACACATATGTTATAAAATGTTAATCATTGTGTCTCAACCCAGTAATATTGAATAGTAAAGACAATGTGTTTGGGCACAAGTATATTACATTTGCAACAAGCTCCAAAAACATGTTCAATTTGCATCCAAGCAGCAGAAAACGACAGATTTTTTAGCGTGTAGTTACTTTGGTCAGTATTATATATGTTTTTCTAGTGTTCTGTGATGGGTGTATGCGCACATATAAAATACATATACATACATATTTGTAAATATATATTTTAATTTTAAACTTCAATATCTCTTGCCGTTAAAGGGTAATTGAATCATTTGATTGCCTTTACGGTATTTAAGATGTTTGTACTGTTTGCCCCCCCTTTTTGTGGTACAAAATGTTGACACAAAATTCGAAAAACTACAAACTAAGGCACCCACATTTCAACCGGGAAATAAATTTATTTTCCTCGCTTTCCCGGGAAATGAAAAAGTCCGGGAATTTACATTCCCTAAACCGCAGTAATTCGATTTATGGGCTAAATGGTGTGTTCTAAGGGATATTTGAGACATAAATCCGGCAAATGAACTCCGATTGGTGTAAAATATACCAAAATGAGAAAGGGAATTCTATCATCTTTTTAGCTGCGTACCTACTTTTTTAAGGTTGGTGAGCAAAAAATAGTTATTAAAATTTTGGGACAAAAATTGTGTAACTTTTCGTTCAAAGGGTTAAATGTGATGCAGGCAAAATTTACCCTAAAACCTTAAATTTGGTACAGGCAAAAGTTACCCTAAAACCTTAAATTTGGTGCGGGCAAAAGTTACCCTAAAAAATTGCGGAATGCAGCAACCTTTACAATTTTGTATAATAGTCAGTCATCAGATCTGCAAGCTTGAATTATAGTTGTTAGTTATTAGATTTTCCTTTAGTACAATCAAACTATATTAGCTATCAACAAAACTTAGGCTTCGTGATAAAGCCAAGAAACTACTCTTTTTATTGGCGGAAATTTAAATGCAACATCTCCCAATCGGTCGTGCAATAGTAGAGTTCGCGGCTCTTATACATAAGTACATATGTTTGACCCAACATCTCTTTCGACGGCAGTAACCTCGCTTAGTGATGGCACCACTATCGAGTATTTAGCCATGAAAAGCTTTTCGAAAATACCGTTCGTATCCGATGTAAAACTGTAGGTCCCAGTCAGTGAGTATAAAACCGCCATGGGATGTATTGGGTATCCATTTTTGGCTCTCCAAAACTGTACGAGGAACAGTTCAATAAAGTGGAAAGAATGAATATATTTGATTCGGTTTTCAATATCCAAAAAAGCGAATATCTGTAATTCGAAAAAGGTTTAAATGTTGAGAAATATGAGATTCACCGGCAAAGTAAGTTTAAAAAATACAGAGAGAAAATCCTTATTTTTTAGTTTCTTTCAAATCGAACAACAAGAAAAGTAGTCAACTTTGGATTTTATTGTAATATATACCCGATTAACTGATTTTTAATTTTAATATCTCCAAACAATCCCTGAGTCTTTGGTCAAAAGATATTGCATTTTGGCCGATGATAATCAATTCTAAACCACTGTGCGTCGGTAGTGCAATGATTAGTATACGCGACTCTTGATCATGATCAGAGGGTTCAATCTCTGATCTGGCCACTGTGCAATTCTTTCGACTACGATCACCTCGCTTAGCGATGCTGGCATACACTCGAATTAAATCGGGTGCACACTGGTCTAGAGTTGCGTACTCGTATATAGTTAATTTAGGGTGACAAAAATTAATATCATCATAAATATCATTTACATCATTATACTTTCGAACATTTGTATAAAGGAAAATTCTCAATTGAGATGAGTTTTCGTTTGCATTTAGTCTAACGAATTTTTCAAAAGCAGCATTCCAAACAACCGCTGATGAAGATCTGTAGCTAGATCTGAAATAGCGAATGAAATCACGAATCATGAGGATGCATTCGCAAAAACTTATTTTGTAAAAAACCATATATCTATTTATACAGATATAAGAATGGTATTTGTGTTCTTTTTTACAATTTCAATTTCCATCGGACTTAGATACACACCTTTTATATTATAAACCACAATTAGTTTTTCATAAAATACTTTTCTTCTAAGCCCCTTGCAATTTATTTGTAATATAACATGTATCCCAGCTAATTTTAAATTCACATTGTTAAATATTATTCATTAAATATTCAATCATTATCAGGGCGATTAAATAATTGCGAAATTCGTAAAAAAAAAATGCATGACTTGTATGACACTTTATTGAAATGATAGTCCAAGAAAAGCGTGCTGTTTATGATTTCTAGATTCTCCAGAGTATAGTTTTTAGGAAATGTTTCCATTTTTGAAAAAAAAAAAACGTCAAGACCAGTGTGGGGTGCCATGGAGACTATGGAGCACTTTCTACCATTGCCTCGCTTCGGGAGGATTAAGATTCCAATACCTCTCTGATGATACAATACCCAGTTTGGAACATCTCAGGGGAATGGTTTGAAGAGCACTGAGGAAAGTTGTACGGAGCATGATCTCTGTGTGCAAATATGAGATTCATCCGGGACAACGAAGAGTTCACAATTGGCCTACCTAATGGCCGTCGGTGGTGCAATGGTTAATGTGCGCGGCTCTTGTACATGAGATCCGGGGTTCGAATCCGGCTCTGACCATCTTCAAAAAAATTACTTTCGGCGGCGGTCACCTCGCATAGTGACGGCGACACTATCGAGTATATAGCCATGTAAAAGCTTCTCAAAATACCGTTCGGAATCGGTGTAAAACTGTAGGTCCCAATCAGTGAGTGAAAACTGGAAAGCGCACAGCTCAGTGATTGTGAGAAGTTCTCCCCGGTCCCTTCATCGGATGTAATGGGAATCCATTTTTTTTCTTTTTAAAGGCTTAGGTGTATACTCAGAAATATTTCTTGGGATTACCAACAATTGCTGGACTCCTGTTTCCCAATTTAATCTAGCTACCAAATGTATAATGATGGCAGATGGTAAACACAGAAAACACTCTGTTATTACAATCGAAATTCCTGTGTTGGCATCACTGTTTTAAATTGTGTCGGCAGTTGTCGCACTGATTGTTTCAGTTTCCGTTTTAAAAAATGTCTCTACGAGTGGTGCTTTCAATAGGATTCAAGTAATATCTGAATGCACTTGAGCGTTTATAACCTTGTTTCAAAATTATATATTATATGAAAGATGTTGCAAATTTCATACAGGATGGAATGTCAAGGAAAATGAGCGATAGGCGAATTTAAAAAAAACTGTGTTTTATTGGCATTTAGTCTTTGTTTGCTAAAGCCCCGTATTCAGTTCTTGCGAAATTTTCGTAAGAACTTTTGTCATTTATCTCTAAACGGGTAATTTTGTTACAGACAGTTACCACATATCTCTGATTTACCTTGCAAATATTTCATTAATAATTCATCTTTGCACTCCATTTTATTTTTAACGCATGTGGTATTACTTTTGTTTACTCGAATACTCGAAATGTCAAAAATCTAGTCCCAAACAATTACCAAACAATTGTTTTCGTACGAAATAACTTTGGTGTAACAACCCTGTACTTGATTTTATTTTCTACGAAATTTTCCTAAAGAACTGAGTATCAAGCACATTAAAATTGAGCGTATTTTTCGCTTCATGAAATTTTCGTTATTTTTTATACATTTTTTATACACTGAATACCACGCTAATAAATGAGTTTTAATATGAAACAACACAAAAATTTTCTTTTATTTCTATTCACATTACGTTCAAAATCTGACATAAATTCAAAGTGTATCATAACTACACTCCGATTCACTTATTTAAAGGCACTAAAAATTCCATATTCAGCAGCCTGTATCTTTTGCAATTTGTAACCGATTGCAGAATTTTAAAATGAAAATGGAAGCTAGACATCTTGAGATATAAAAAGGATTATGACAATAGTGGTTTCTTAACTAAAGAATTTTTTTGAGCAATTTATAAAAAAAAGTCAAAAAATGTGTTATTTTTTTGGTTCACTTGAATAGAGGCACTATAACTAATTTTTATGAAAACCAGTTTTTCTTGTTTTTTTTTAAATTTATTCTACTTTATTTAAGAACTATTAGTAATGAGTACAACCCCCTTTGTTTTTAGTAACTTCAAATATACGGGTTTTCATTGAGAGATAAAGAGAATTTATGTAATCCAACGAAATTTGATTCCAAGCATCCTTAATGGCCTGAATTAGTGACTGCTTGTCATCAAATTGTCTACCTCCTTCATAGAGCTTACGAGATAACCAACATTTTCGATAATGTTTAGATCGGGCGAATAGGGTGGCCAGTCAAGAAAATTAACATTTTGGCTTGCAATGAACTCCATTACTAATCTGGCGTTGTGTATAGGGACATTATCCTGTTGCAATATCCAAAATATGGCACCAAATAGTTCACTGAACTTCGGAAAAGCCGATTGCAATAACGTTTTATAGTTTGCACCAGTCAGTTTTTGCACTTTGAAATTCAAGATCGATGGTGCCACAGTACGTAATAGCACCACACACCATAACGCCGCCCTCTCGGCTGTGATGTCGGTTCAAAACACGATTTTTGCTCAGATCATGGAAATTATAGTTGTAGCCATCAGGCCCATCCAAATTAAATTTCTTCTCATCCATAAATACAACGGTTATCCAGTCATTTACATGACCTCTTGGCTGCACATCCCATACCATGTAGTGTCTGGCGAATTGAAGCCGCTTTTCCTTACGAGGAGCATTAAGTGGCGGCTTTTTTTGTAATTTCAGGTATTTAAGATATCACAGCTCTTAATTCCTCTGCGTACTGATGAGTTGTTGGCTTTCACTCCAGCTTGAGCTCTTATTTTTGACAAGGATAAGGCAGAATTAGAAGCAATTCCGATGATTTTTCTTTTCTCATACGCAGATAAAGACAATGAAACCCTACCTTTAAAATTTTTTCCATACCCCTCGTGGTTTGAGACGGTCCCAAATGTTGACAAAGTCTTAGAATCGATAAATTGTGGTCTTCAGCACACGTGCCTGAACGGCAGCAATATTTTCATTATGTCCTGCGGTTCTTTGTCTTATTGGCACGTGAACATTATATAAAGAAAATGTAAGCTTGTAATTTGCAACAATTCGACGAAAAGCGAACACACGATTATTAAAAATAAATAAAAAATAAATGGTTTCCCATTACATCCCATGAAGAGACTTGGGAGAACTTCTCACAATCACTGAGCTGTGCGCTTTCCAGTTTTCATTCACTGTTTGGGACCTACAGTTTTACTCCGATTCCGAACGGTAATTTGAGAAGCTTTTTCATGGCTAGATACTCGATAGTGTCGCCGTCACTATGCGAGGTGACTGCCGCCGAAAGAAAAATTTGAAGGTGGTCAGAGCCGGGTTCGAACCCAGGATCTCATGTACAAGAGCCGCGCACACTAACCATTGCACCACCGACGGCCACACACACGATTATTACGGCCATAAAATTACGACAACGAAAGTTACAATTGGAGAAAGATTATTTTGATAAAACAAAAATTAATATTTTGTAAACGATGTTCTTGCGTATAGATCTCCATGATGAAAGTGTAAACATTACTGAATACAATGAAAAAAAAAACGACAGATCATGACATACTACAAATGGCCGAAACGTCAAATTGTTTCACTCAATTTGGAAAACCCTTTATAAATAAGTTACACAAATAAAACTATTGTACCGAAAAACAATAGGGCTGTTTTTATTCCCTTAAGCTTTTATTTCCGCTTATGACATCTTAAAGAAAACTATACACACTTAATACGGCAGTTACACCGACCAAGATTAGTGCATTTCAAAGGATTAACTCCGTTAACCCACGCTAATCTGTAAAAACTGAAGATTCAGTTTTTACCACGTTTTAAAATGGTGTAGAATTTGATGCACCCCAGCGAAGCAACACAAACTTCAACCACAATAAAAACAAACAAAGAGGATGTACAAGTAGATAAGAAACAACTGGCGCAATTTGGCAACCCTCGTAGAAGAGAACAAAAAAAGTAGTGAAGCGCCTCGTTTCTCTGCTCTCTCTCTTACGCTCTTCGTAGAATATTTCAATACACGAGCAGTTTTCTGATGATGTTACAGTACCTAACTATAAAAATTCGAACCATGTTTAAACAAAATTACATAAAGTTTTTAAAAAATATGATATAATCAATTTATGACGCGAGAGAGAAATGCGTTGGAGTGAATCGCGTCGACTTTTTGGTTCTCTTCTACGAGGGTTGCCAAAGTGCGCCGCTTGTTTCTTCTCTACTTGTACATCCTCTTTCAAACTTACACAAAAATCTAACTGTTTGAAAGACGGAAGCCGATCGAAGACTTTCCGACGCGTCGCCGCCACCAACAATTTTTTTTAAACTCACGGCGACGCCGATATAATTGACTCTCATCGGTTTAAAATGTAACACGATTTGGCCGACTGACCTAGTTTTAAATGTTCAGTTACATATTTCAAAAATGTTCTAAATTTAAACAAAACTGGCAAAACCAAGAGTCGCCAATTTACTTTTTCTGTTTTGCCGCCGCCTTCGCTAATTTGGTCTTGGCATTGAGTTACTCTAAACGGGTCTAAGCACAAAGTTGCCACCTAAAATGTCAATTTAATCTCTGATTGGGTGGTGTAATCGGCAAAGATTAGAGAACAATATTATCGCTAACCTGGCCGCGATACACTGCGTCAACTACGGTCTAAAAGCGACATAATACTACGAAATGTGACAACTTTTGCTGTATTGGGTGAAAACATATGCGATACGGCAAAACGTTTGTAGCCAGTGCCAATAAATTCATGGTAATAGCAGCAGATGTTGTTGTAGTTGTAGGCAGCAACAACAGACATTTTGTTTATGTTCATTCGTTTCAGTTGTCAAACTCAACATAAGTATTTAAAACAAAATACAAACACTAAAAGAAAAACGCTTCGTCACATGAATGAAACATTTTCGTTAATGTTTTTACCTTGTTCTAGTGAAAAATGTCGTATATACGACAATTTGGTAGTCGCTGCAACGAAAAATTTCATACTTGACTTCCTTGACAATTTTTCATTTCGTTGCTGCAACAACTTACTTGTCGTTCCTGCAACAAGTTTATTTTGTAGAAAAATGGGTTGAAAATTAAAAAAGTAAAGGCATGAGGTTTAAACTACTGATATTTGGTTTATCTCTTACTTTTTATAGTTTATATTTATTATTTATTTATTTTGGAGGTTTGTTAAAATTTTTAGTTGACGAAACAATTTCGTTATTGTAACGAAACTAATTTTGTTTGATGGTATAGAGAGAGAGAAGCAGTCGAAAATATGAGCGAGCGTAAAAACGAGGCCAGCAAGAGGAAATGGTGAGCGTGAGTGGTGGGTCACGTACACATCTTAAATCAGTTCCATTGCAACAGCCGAAAGTGGTAGACATACGATATTTAAATATATTAAATATATTTGTTAAAACAGACCAATTAGTTGTACAGTGGTGGTCCAGTATAACGTACGCCGATATAACGCATGCCCAGTATAACGAACGCGTTTTTCTAGTCCATTGATGACTCTAAATAACGAAGGGTTGAAAAATTAAGTATTCTATATAACGAATGCTCTCTTTTTCTATGCTTTGTACGACGGCCACAGTAACACTCAACCCCTCGACTACCACAATCTTCTCCCGACGAGTGTTCCAACATGGAATGAATATAAATATTCAATATGGAAATAATATAAATAGATTTTTGATAATAAAAATTCAAAATTTTTTTTATTAAAACACCTGCAATGAAATACTAACAGTATATTTATGTACAGTTGTCAATAAATAATTTCACACACACTTCAAAACATTCATTGCGGCAATGAAAAAAAATCATTGTAGTAATGAAACAAATTCATTGCAACACTGACGCAAATTCGTTGCACCAATGAAACAAATTCATAGCAGCAATGGACAAATTCATTGCAGCAATGAAGAAAATTCTTTGCAAGAATGATACTTATTCATTGCAATAATTAAACATGTTCAGTGCAGCAACGAAACAAATTCGTTACAATAATGAAGCATTTTCATTGCAGCAACAACCATACTTTCACCACAGTAACGAACAATTTGCAGTTGATGAACACATTTTCAAAGCGGGAATGAAACGTTACGTTAGCTCACCATCGATGACAAAAGTTGTTGGGGTGATGAACATTTTCGTCGGTGTGACGATGCTTTTCCGTTCAGTGTATGAGTTTGACAAGTGGCACGAAATGGAGTGTCATGGACAAAATTAAATCACCTGTTCAAATGACTTTACCTCATAGATAATTCTACAAGGATCAAATATGTATAACATTTACCACGCGTTGTTATGAAACATTAATTCCAATTTTATTTTGTCAGCCATTTTGCAAATTTATGTTTTTGAGTCTCTCCTACTGGCTAACATTTTCATTCACAAGAAATGGTAACACACTTTATCCAATATAACTTTTTGTTGTCGTTTTTTGAAATGGAACATGTGACAACATTTGCCGTGTTTTGGTTACAAGCAAGCGATTGTCGCTTGCGAAGTTGCAAAGAAAACGGCAATTTAGCGATAAGACATTTTATTAAAAAATATGAATAAGGGTTGAAAACGGTAAAAGATGTAAAAAAAAATGTTTAAACTTCGCGAAAATGATTCTCGTAGCTAAGTGCTCGCTAAGTCTTCGCTAAGTGCTTCATACAAAACAAGCGAATATATAAGCAAGCGGTGTAACCAAAACACGCTTATTGTCATTGCTTACGTCGAAATTTCATTGGGAAATTTAAATTTCTTTTAGCTAATCCGTAGCAGTTAAGCTACAATTAATTTTAGCTTGTAACACTTAATATTTGCATTACAAAATGTTATACTTTTTAGTAATTATGTGTCTGTAGTTCTGACCTACATTATCGGTATCAGTTTTAAAGTTAATTCTTTTAAATCCCACAACGCACTTCTCACAATCACAATCAGTGAGCCGTGCGCTTTCAGGAATCGAACCCACATTGTACTGTCCAACTCGAAATTGTCTAATTTCCACATTTACAACCCGTATTTTGCTTTACTTTTTACTTTCATTGACTATATTAGAACCTCATGAGGTCAGACGTCTTACACATATTAATTAAACAAACAAATTTAACAACTTTCAACATATTCTTCCAACTGGCTCTATCCTTCGCCTTTTCTCGCCAGTTGGTAACACCAAGGATACGGAGGGATTCTTCTGCCTGGTCTTTCCAGCGTATTTAGTTTCCTAAAATTGTCATTCCCATAAGAAGTACGAGAATGTATATGGCGATCCGAAAATGTCGCTCACTTTCTATTTGCTCAGCCCTTTCTGAAAATGTTGTAAGCAAAATCAAGTACAGGGTTGTTATGTCAAAGTACTGGTACTGAAATTTGGATATTTCGATTATGCTGTAAAAATGAAATGTAGTGAGAAAAAGAAACATTCCTGAAATATTTGTAAGGTAAATCAAATATTTCTGTTTAGAGCTGCAAACTTGTATGGTAAAATTTCGTAGGAAAATTTCGCAAGAACTGATTACGGGACTTTAAGGTGAAACTACAATTCGAGGGACATTGTCAAAAGGCAATCGCAATGTTAGCGACACTTTCCTTTGAATCCTGATGTATTTATAACAGGTAATACTAGTATTAAGACAAAACCATCAAGGCGACAGCAATAGATTTTTTTCGGGTTCAATTCAATAAATAGTAGTAAATTTGATAGTTCATGTACTGAACAAAAAGAATAGAAAATAATTTAAGCTGTTTTTATAGCACAACCTTTAGTAGCTGAATCATAAATCGAATGCTAAAGCCAATCTTGCATTTTCAATAGTAATAAAACCATAATGTCAATAAAATATTTTCTTTTAATACATATTACAGATAAAATTTTGTTTCATAATGCATCTTTTGAAACAAATTGATAATTTAAAGTTTTGGAATTAGATTCGAGCTAAAGCTCCATCACGTACCTTAATAGCTAGCGACAAAGCTAAACAAGATTTTTGTAAAAAGCAACGAAAGGTCTGTATATGAAATGCATTTCGACATTCTGTAGGGACATAAAAAATTATTTTATATCCCACAATTATACATTTACCAAAACCGTCTGATGAATTGCTTGAAAGCCAAACTATTTCTCAACTGAGTGCGTACAGATTTCAAATGAGCCCTATGTGTTAGTATGAATGAATGAATGACTGTTGAATATACTACAAATTTTTTTTTAGGTAATCCCGTACCAACACACACTCAAACCGTATCAAACAAAAAATGGTCTAGACACAGACTAGACTCCATAAAAATAATTATTATCGGTTGCAATTTCTTTTATCGTCGTGTCGACGTCGACGTCGTCATCGCCAACATCTTCGAACACACTGGATCGCATGAAGGGGGCACTTGCACTGAATGAGTGAGTGACTGACTGACTTGTTGGTTAGTTGCTCCATTGGTCGTAGGCCACTTGCAAAGCGAACTAAAGCAACATGCATTTTAGGAAGATTCGTGTTACAATTGTGCGCCGACTGAGAGTATTTTGCACAGTTCGAACATTCGTATGTCGTATTGGGTTCAAGTGGTGAAGTGAAATTGTAATGATCCAGTTGGACAGGTGTCATATATCCACATATCGCTCAGCAAAAGGTTTTATGTTTTAAATTTTTTTTTATTATTTTCTGACTAGTTATCGAAAGGATCAATCTTGCTATCCTCATCTGGAGGATAGTCCATTGCCGTCCAATGAGACAGTGACCCGTCATGGCAGGCACGATAAGTCTCGATAACAACAGCACTGCGTTAGTGCGTTTCAAGTATACGTAGGGCCACATTAGATTGGAATCTACTCAGTTCCCACTAGTGGCCATCTACCGTCAGTTGTCATAAGGGCGCAATTTCTCAAGAAATTTCTCAAGAAATGCTTTAGGGGAACAGTTCCCCTGAAAAATGTGGGGTAGTCAGCAGTCTGGCAAGTTTATTTGCTTTGCGGTTCGTAGGTATGTCCCTGTGGCTCGGAACCCAATTAAGGCGAATATAAAACTGTTCAGTCATCTCATTACTAGATCTGCGACAGTCCAGGATTGTTCTCAAATTCGGGAAGTCAGTTTCCTGACAGTTAACAGTTCTGCAACTCCATGCAGAACATTACTTCTCAGCCGTTCCGCTATTTCTCTAATAGCTAAGATTTCTGCCTTGTTGACGCTACAATGATCAGACAATCATTTCGCAATAGATAGCCCTAGGTCCTTAGAAAAGACACCAAAGCCTCCATTATTGTCAACGTTTTTGATCAGTATAGAAGTTCACGAATTTCGTATATTCGCGAATGCGACCATTCCATTCTGATCTATCGGGTAAAAGAGTTTGGTACTTCTTGTCAAAGAGTGTTTCGGCCAAAGGGTAATCGACAATACCTGGAAGGCCAGGCATTGTAATTTTCTGACCAGAGTGACAGTTCTCTACGTCTAACAGCATTAGCCGTGGCATTCTTCCTAGTTAACTCCAATATCCGGTATTATTAAACGTAATTTGACTATTACAAAATAAATAGTTTCCCATTACATCCCACGAAGGGATAGGTGAGAGCTTCTCACAATCAGTGAGCTGTGCGCTTTATAGTTTTACACTCACTGATTGGGGCCTACAGTTTTACACCGGTTTCGAACGGTATTTTGAGAAGCTTTTTCATGGTGTCAAGTACTTGATAGTGTCGCCGTCACTAAGCGAGTTGACCGTCGTCGAAAGAAATGTAATTTGGTCAGAGCAGGGATCGAACCCACGTTCTCATGTATAAGAGTCGCGCACACTAACCATTGCACCATCGTCGTTTGACTATTTTCAATTGAGGACCAGTGAAAAATGAGTCACCAATTAGATACCGAAAAGGTGACTGGGCATGTAGTGATGTGGAGAAGGATTATGTATCTGCCACTCACTTATGAAAGGTATTTCAACCAAACCCTCCGACAAACGATTTCGAAATCCCTGATGTGGACGATTATAGTCAGGAGGTAGTCATGCCCATAACGCTGACTAGTGCTGTAGTAAAAAGTGTGATTGATAGTGATCTTGCCATTAAAAAAAGCCCTGGAAGTGACCGAATTAAAGCTAAAATGATAAAAGAGTTCCTTTCACTCTCTTATTTAATTCTAATTATACTGTGCAACAGTGGGCTTCGGGCCTCAACCAAACCAAAAAATTGTGAAAGTACTTGGACGTGGTGTCACAAAACCCTGCTCGGTTTTGCCCCAATACGTAACAATTTTTTTTACAGGCCGAGGAAAATTTCCGAGGTGGGTCAGGGTCATACTTCAGATTTTACTTCAATAAATCCTAAACACCTCGAAATATAGGATTACAACCTTTGACAATGTTGTAGCTATTTTCCCATTTCACAATTTCTTCTAATATACTTCTAAGGAAAAGTACACTGTTGATCGATTATTTCAAGAAACCTCATAAAAAAATCAGCATATTTTATATGTTTTGACATTTCTTGCCTAACGGTAAATAAATTGCGGTAGCTGTCTTAAAAAGAATTGTAGCTTATAAATATTGTCAAAGGTTGTAATGCAATATTTCAAGTTACTGAAGTAAAATCTGAAATAGAACCCTGACCCACCTCGAAAATTTTCTTAGGCCTGTAAAAAAAATTGTTACGTATAGGGTTAAAACCGAGCGGAGTTTTGTGATACCACGACCAAGTACTTTTGCAATTGTGGTTTGGTTGAGGCCGGAAACAAATTCCTTGCATTTGTGTCACAGTGTTGTTACTTAATTAATTACTTCCCAAAAGTGTGGACGACATCACAGGTATGCATGATATCTAAACCTTGGCTTATTTATACAGATCTCTAAGTTTACTTCCGTGCATTTCAAAGGATTTCGAAAAACCGGTCCATTCTAAAATTATAGCCCCTGTTCATGTGCCTTCACACCAGTTTGACTCCGGATGGAAGCACGGAACTATTGAACAGGTGAACAGAATAACAGATGAAATTCGAAGGGTATTTGAGGATAAGAAATATTGCTCCGCAGTCTTCTTGGTCATAGCCCAAGCGTTTAACCAAGTTTGGCCGAAGGGTTTTATACATAAAATAAAAAAGAAACTCCCAAAAAATTTATATGATATTCTTACATCTTACCTACCCGAAAGAACGTTCGGGATAAATGCGAAAGGATATATTACCGGAGATTATCGAAATTGAGCTAGGGTTCCCCAAGGAAGTGTTTTGTGCCCTATCATATATCTTATATACCAACGGATAGACGACTTGTACCATAGACAATCGGATCGGTTTTTTGAGTGAACACTCATGCTTAATCCAAATATGTTTGTCAAATTGGAGGATCGCTGTCAATGAGCAGAAGTGTAAACACCCTAAAAACCGAAACATGCCTCACTGTTACTCTTAACAATGTCATTTTTCCTGAATCGAATGCAGTCGATTATCTTGGAATTTATCGTGATCGTCACCTAACGTGGCTACACATATCGAAGCAAAGAAAACTCACATAATTGACCTTCACTGGCTACTAAACTCACCATCGAGGCTGAGATTGCACAATACTGTATAGCAACTAGTTCCACAAGTACGGATATTATGCAGAGAGCTCAGTCAAAAATATAAAAAATCTGGCTCACCATAGTACATGAGAAATGAGTGTATCACTAGAGACCTACAAATCGCAACTGTGAAGAAGGTAATTTTCAGAATGGGGGAAATATACCAGGAGAGACTTCATAGCCAACCAAGTCCGCTGGCGCGATGTTTAGTCAACTTTAACAACCTTACTCATAATAGGAGTCCCGCAGATAACTTAGTTTCCACTAGGATAACACCCGCAACTAAAAATCAGTTTGTATGGAACTGTTAGTAAATCCGGATTTGCTTATTGGATGCGGTCTTTTATTCTAGTATTTGTTAACAGTTTTATACAAACTGAGTTTTAATTTCGAGTGTTAAACACGGGTTTTTAAACCAGTTTCTAAAACCGATTATTGTAACCAATTTTCATATCCGATTTTATAGAATCGGTTTGAGCACATAACTTATATTTTTAGCTCTTCTTGTGCAATTTTTATGATTTGGCACCATTAGAAGGCCATCTTGGCGATTTTTCCTCGAGATGGTCTACTTTGCCGTACCATATCATCCTGAAACCGTTGACTTCTGCTAGAAGACGTTAGTATCCGAGTTGAATATTTTTCTCACTTAGATAGAACTTTTGGGAAAATCCCGAAAAATCCAAATTTAAATATTGATAAAAATTTACAATTTTTTCAAATTAAGCGTACGAACCCCTAGAGTGGTGAGATTTTATTGAAATTTATACCACTTTATACACTATACAGGTCAAACTAAATTAATTTACAATTTTTCCTTCAAATGAACTGAGAAGTGCAAATTTTCTAGTGTATACAAATTTACACCCAAAATGCCAAAACCCGAAATTTTGACCACAATCCGGAGTTAGAGTTATCCGATTGCGCTCAAATTTTCACCACGTTAGTTTTAGACCAAATGGAATAAGAATACGCTTGATATTTGTTAAAATTCGAGAAAAATAATTGCTTCATACATTTCATTGCCACCCTATATATAAGTATGTATACATTAGGGCGGGCCAAATTTTTTGTTGATTAGAGCCGCCCCCTAGTATGATTCTATGGACAATTCTAAGCAACTTTGGTGAAGGAACCATAGGTCGATCTCGATTTTCGAGTCTCCCACTTTTCAAAAAATGATTTTTTCCCTATATCATCAATTTGATTCAAAATTCGATTTTTTA
The DNA here is from genome assembly GCA_963931995.1 of Phaonia tiefii. NCBI lineage: Eukaryota > Metazoa > Arthropoda > Insecta > Diptera > Muscidae > Phaonia > Phaonia tiefii. Next base: position 149,378,554 of record OZ008369.1, on the reverse strand, counting down.
TTCATCGTTATATTATCATTTTTATGTGTATATGGGGAGTTTTTGGGGTCGAGAAATTCATTTCTAATCTTTATTTTTACCTATGACCACCGCCAGAGGGCGTTTCATGCATATTTTAATTATTTTTCGTCTATTTTCCGAGAAAAATTACAAGTTTTTCGGTAAAATTGATCTTTATTTTATTTTTTTCAACAGAAATTCAAAATAAAAAAAATAGAAAATGTGCGAAAAAAAAATTGAATTTAGTGCCAGAAAAGCGAAATAAGTTATTTTTGAAAGTCGTTCTTGGTTTCAAGTCTTGGGTATTTTGCACGGCTTTCTGATGTAACTGCCATAACACTGTGTCGACTTTTTTCTAAAACACGTTTAGAAACGCTAGCCAGCAATTGAACATGTCTTTCCGTTGCTTGTATGTGTACCGGAATTCTTGGATCAGGCAATGGTGGATCATCGTATTCTAAATATTGTTCCAAATGATCATACGGAATGGTATGCGTAAACGGTGGTTCGAATAAGTCATCATCTTTATTTAAATCAATCATATTCGTATAATCTGTAAAATTGAAGTTTATCAAAGGTTTTTGTTAAACTCTAAGATGTGCCGGGTCGTACAGATTTCTTCGGTAGTGTAAAATTTTCTTGATTGCGATGTTTCGTGTCTCTTTTTTATCATCAAAATATTTTCAGAATGTGCGTAATATGAATTGTCTTTAATGACATTATTCACAACTCCGCGTAGATTTGTATCCAAATATTGTGTCCAACGAATGAATTTGTAAAATAATACACTACCGAAGACCACCGAATTATAGTACTTGATGTTGAAGTGCATCGGCACATACACTTTCATTATGTATGTTGCCAGAATTTTCAAATTCCTGGATGGATTTTCAGTTGACACATACTATACATATATCTGTGACCACAAGGAATAAAAATTAAACTCGATTTCGGCCTGTGTTCAACAGATGATTATGAAATTTTGAATCATTGTCTAAATCAGGGAATTTTGATTAAACTAATATGGCCGTCGGTGGTGCAATGGTTAGTGTGCGCGCCTATTGTACATGAGATCCTGTGTTCGATCCCTGCTCTGACCACCTTAAATTTCTTTCGGCGGCGGTCACCTCGCATAGTGACCGCGACACTATCGAGTATTTAGGCATGAAAAAGCTTCTCAAATTACCGTTCGGTACCGGTGTAAAACTGTAGGTCCCAGTCAGTGAGTATAAAACTAGAAAGCGCACAGCTCACTGGCCGTGTGAAGCTCTTCCAAATTCCTTCATGGGATGTAATGGGAAACCATGTATGTATGTATGTAATATTTATTAGCTAGATGCTAGCTAACACTTTTATATTACACTAGGTCACAAATAACAAAATTTTTTCTCTGATTTGTTTCTAGCATACTTTTTCTCATTGATTTTGACGTACTAAACACGAAAATGAGTTTTAAAAATTTTTCTGTTGATTGGTTTTCGAGATACAAATTTTTTAACTTTTTTTTTAAATTTTTGGAGGTACACTTACAATTTTTAGCATATCTTTCGTCTTCTTTGACGTATTTGATCCTACTACTACTCAAATTAAAGCAAATTGAGCCGTCTACAACTCATTCTTAGAAAATTTTCAAATCGGGTGAGTAGTTTTGATGTTGGCGGCTTAAAAAGGTTAAAAAACTGCGTTTTTTTAGTAAAAATGTGGCAGAAAAATTCATATAAAATATAAAACGCGATGCTAACAGCGATTTTGGTTTTTTACGTATAGCTGGCATTTTTTCAAAGAAAATAAGCACTTACTTAACAAAATCTGACAACAAATGGCGGACTTATAATTTTTTTGGTAAAACACCGAAATTCCGCTATTTCACGATATTTTGATTTTCATTAATTGCACAGCTAACCTACTAGGAGGGATCGAAAAAGCAAGTTTTTTATAATCCTTTTGGAATAGAACGGAACAGTTGCTCCTATACATAAGTTACTTCTGTTCAAAATTTCACCACCCTGGGTTAATGTCTTCTGTTCTGGCAAGGGACGTGAAATTTCAAAAATTTAGTGAAATCAGCAATTTTTTTTTTTGGAAATTTTTTTCAAATGTCACAGCACTTAGCAGTTTTGATAAAATTTTTAAATTAATATTAATAACACAAATATTTCATAATTGTAAAAAACCTATTTACAATACCGTAGGGACGTTTCGTCGATGTTTTTAAGAAAATGGTATAATGAAAATGCAGAACATAGAAACACAGGTGCATTTTACGATACGAATTTTGACAAACCCACTTTACATGTACAAAATTGTTTGGAAAAAACGTTTACGTAATTTTTATGATTCTCAGAATTAAAAAAAATAAGTAATACACAAATAGTTATTTAATTTTTATGATTGTGGTTGCAGAGTAATATACGCTTCTGAATGTGCGTGGACGCTCTTCGTGTTCCTTTATGACTGCTACTCCGTTCACAGTCAATTAAAGGGAATTACACTTTTTTATTGATGTGTGTTTTCCCGATGGCTACCTGTATCGGTTTTTTTTACAGAAATTCCCCCCACATTTGTGAGTGGTCATTATTTGGTGTTATTTATAGGTGTTCATTTATCGTTTTTTGTCATTCAACAAGTGTCTACGAACGCGAGTAGTACGAGTAAAAAGTGAAACAAATTGAATTTAAGTGCATATAATACCTACCCAACAAGTAAGACAATGAGTAAAAGACTACGTGTGTGCGAGTGTTTGAACAATCCAGACAATTTCTGCAATGTTTGTGGCGAGTTTATAAAGAATAATCACGCACACACGTTTACTCCAGCAGTGCAATTGCACTATTTGAATTATTTTGGTATTTCACCAAATATCACAGAATCATGGACACCTAAGTCGCTATGTCATCTTTGCTATATAATCCTAACCAACTGGGCAGCTGGCGGAAGGTAAGAATTTTTATTTAAACACATTAAGCAAAGCAAATATAGTAATTTATTTTAATTTTAGGCGCCATATGAAATTCGATACACCAATGATGTGGAAAAAGCCGCTATGCCATTCCACAGACTGTTATTTTTGCCTCACCACAAACAGTGGGGTAGGGAGATTTTTAAAATGGAACTACGCTCAAGTGGGATCGTTTGCACTTCCAGTACCACATTCGAATGATGTACCATATCCAGTGTGCCCTGGTGCATCTCTTCAAAAAGCAGAATCGTCAGATCAAGAGTCCGAGTCAAGTGCAAGCGAATTTGGGGCGTGCAGGAAGCGAAAATTACTGTCACAGGCCGAACTAAACGATTGGGTGCGCGATTTTGGTCTCACTAAGGAGAAATCCGAACTTTTTGCGTCTCGGATTGTACAGTGTGGATTTGCGGATTCAGAAGTGAAAGTAACAGCGTACAGGAAGCGTCACCAGCAGTATGCAAAATTTTATACAAAGAAAGACCAAATATGTTTTTGCAGCGACATTTCCGGCTTGTTCCAAGAGCTTCACCAAATTCACAACCCCAATGAATGGAGGTTGTTTATTGACAGCAACAAAGAGAGCTTGAAGGCAGTTCTCTTACATAATGGGAATGAAAAGCCATCTCTTCCTATTGCTCATGCGGTTCATTCAAAGGAGAACTATGAAACTATGAACATTTTGCTGAAATGCATAGAGTATAGCAAATATAATTGGAAAATATGCGCCGACCTCAAAGTTGTGGCCATTCTGTGTGGACTCCAAGGAGGCTATACGCGACATTGCTGTTTTCTGTGCCTTTGGAATAGCCGCGCTGATGATCAGCATTATATTCAAAAAAAATGGTCGGAACGAACGAAACCTGTAGTTGGAGAAGCGAATGTTCAGCGCAAACCACTAATAGAGAACCGTGAAAATATAATACTTCCGCCGCTGCACATAAAATTGGGTTTGATAAAAAATTTTGCCAAAAAATTGGACAAAGAAGGTGAAGCTTTTGCCTATTTACGGTCAATTTTCCCTTACCTTTCGCTGGCAAAAATTAAAGAAGGAGTCTTCGCAGGACCCGATTTAAAAAAAATGTTGAAAGATGAAACATTCCCGAAGCTGTTATCACCCATCGAAGCCGCAGCATGGAATTCCTTCAGGCTTGTTGTGGAAAACTTTTTAGGAAACAACAAAAGCCATAATTATAAGGGCATAGTTGAGGATCTGGTAAAGAACTATGAAGCAATGGGTAGGTTTTTTTTAAAACAAATGTTAATTTAAATAGCGTTTTAATTCTCGTTTTTTTTCATTTTTGGGTAGGAGTGCACATGTCACTTAAAATACACTTTCTGCATTCTCATTTGGATTTTTTCCCTGAGAATTTAGGAGACGTGAGCGACGAACACGGCGAGCGCTTTCATCAGGAATTGAAGGCTATGGAACGACGCTATCAGGGCATCTATGACACGGCTATGATGGGTGACTACATTTGGACCCTAATACGTGAGACCAATTGCAGCGAATACAAAAAACAAAGAAGAAGTCAGCTGTTTTTCCACATGGCATAAAATGTACAGTTATATGTTTGTTTCTACTCATTTTGTATGGGCGTTGATTTGGTTAATTTCGTTAGTTTAGGTGACCTGGCACATCCATTTCTAATTGTGCCACACATTGAGTATGTAGTGCTCTAAATAAATTAAAAAATAATATACTAAGACTAATTTGTTTATTTTAAATTAAGTTCAAATGTATTTATTCGTTTGCGTTGGGTAGGTAAGCTGTGCAAATAATGAAAATCAAAATATCGTGAAATAGCGGAATTTCGGTGTTTTACCAAAAAAATTATAAGTCCGCCATTTGTTGTCAGATTTTGTTAAGTAAGTGCTTATTTTCTTTGCAAAAATGCCAGCTATACGTAAAAAAAACCAAAATCGCTGTTAGCATCGCGTTTTATATTTTATATGAATTTTTATATGAATTTTTCTGCCACATTTTTACTAAAAAAACGCAGTTTTTTAACCTTTTTAAGCCGCCAACATCAAAACTACTCACCCGATTTGAAAATTTTCTGAGAATGAGTTGTAGACGGCTCAATTTGCTTTAATTTGAGTAGTAGTAGGATCAAATACGTCAAAGAAGACGAAAGATATGCTAAAAATTGTAAGTGTACCTCCAAAAATTTAAAAAAAAAAGTTCAAAAATTTGTATCTCGAAAACCAAGCAACAGAAAAATTTTTAAAACTCATTTTCGTGTTTAGTAGGTTAAAATCAATGAGAAAAAGTATGCTAGAAACAAATCACAAAACGACTGTTGGCTACTGTTATTTAATTTTGTAATTCAATTTATGATGAAAAAACAAATATACGTGTTCCTCTATCTCCCATTGGAGCATAGGCGTCAATTACAGCCGACCGCCATCGGACCCGATTTGGGCAATACACCGAGGTTATTCCAACCCCTTTCGGTCGAGAGTCGCCACGTTGTACATGGTCTGCCAAACAGTCGAACTGTCTGATGAAAGGAATTCGCTTGAAGAGATTTCTTAGCTACGTTGTCATCATTTCGACGTATATATGCTCAATCCACTGCCACTTACGCTTACGAAATTCTGTTGCCAGCGGTATTTTACCTAGTTGCGACAACAGTTCGGCATTTGAGACGGTCTGAGGTCAGAATATGCGAAGTATTATTCTAAGGCAGCGGTTGACTAATGTTGAGGCGATTGGTGATGCTACTGGTAACATTCCTGGTTGCACTCCATACAGAAGTAGAGATTTTACACACGCTTCGAAAATTCGCAGTTTATGAGGCCTTGTATATTCTCCGGCCTACATCTAAATCTGAACCTCCATCAGCATCAATCTCACACCCCAGGTAGGAGCGTAATTATAAGATTCTTCACCTATCGTTAATGGCGCTGTTGTTTCGACTCTTGTTTTGCCTTGTTTTGCCGGAGTTTAGTTTAAGCCCCCTATATTGCAACCTGAAGAAATAATGTTGTCTCTTTCGGATCACACAGCCTGTGAGTTGCAAATTTGCCTATGTATTTGTTGCAGATATGCCACTGTATGCCTTGGCTTCTGTTCCGTATAGCACTAAGAACATTTTCCATAAGCACTATGAATAAGATCGGTAATAATATGCATCCCAGACGAACTCCACTTTGGACATGGAATGGGTCTGAGAGCGTTCCCTTATGGTTAACAAAACTTCTGGGCTGGTTATAACTTTCCTTGATCAGAGATATAAGCTTTTCAGGTATACCCCTTCTTCGTAAGGCTAACCCTATGTATTATACATATGTGTATAATTTCTGGTAAATTTGTTGGTGAGGTTTCAATCCTGCAGTTTCTGGTATTAATTGAACTTGTGGGTATGGGAGCTCAGGTACAGTGTTGTTATGGTATTCAAGACTATGGTAAAATGCTCTTTCCACCTTTGAAGTTGTCGTTGCTAAGAAGGTTTCGAGCCTGATCAGATATAGGATGTTTCGTGCGGAATTTGCGTTCAGCAAGTTTTTCGTGCTCTGGAAAACTGTGCGTGTGTCGCCAGAATTTTCTATATTTTCGGCCTCTTTTGCAAGATAATCTTTACTTTTCCGTTTGTCTCTACGCACTGCACGCTGTACCGTTTTATGGCGTTCTTCTATTCAGGGCTCTCGGAGCCATTGAATTTTTCTTTCAGCTCTTTACATCATCATCATCAGACATGCATTCTTGTATTCCTTTGGAAGTTGGCCCGACTGTGCTTTCTGCACATGATGGTGTTTGTAACATGATGATATTCATGATTATTGGTGATACGGAGTTGGGTGCTAAAGTTGTTTCGGACATTTATATTACTAAATCTACCGACATCATATTTTCTGGGTCGAAAGATCTGCCTGTTGTTTTGTATTGCGGCGGCATATAAACGTATTTTGGCTACTACTAGGTAGTGGTCTCGACATTGGTCAATATCCGAAACTTTTTTAATCCGAGCATCAAGTAGGCATTTTTTAAAATGGTGGCTGATAGCGCAGTGACCAGTTTGAATTGCGGTTTATGCTTGTGAGAGAATGCCGTCGATTACTAACTCTCCGGCGTTATAAAACTCAATAAAGCGTTCACCGTTGTCATTTCGGGTACCAAGCCCATGTCTGCCCATTACATGTTTTAGCGGTTCATTGTCAGAATCAACTTTGGCGTTCAGATCTCCCATGATAATTACGATATCATCTCGTGGTATACCGTCATAGGTTGCATTCATCTGACTGTAGAATGAATTTTTAACATCATATGTGGCAACTTCGGCTGGGCCATAGTACAGTGCTATGAGATGTATTTCTCACCTTAGATCCAAATCGGGGAACAATAAGTCGCTCCGATACAGGTTTCCAATAAATTAGACTCTTACATGAGGTTGTTGTTAACATTACTCCAACGCCTGATTTGTAATTGATACCTGTTTCCCATCGAGAATATAACATGACCGTCTGTGAGCTTGGAGGAGTATACTCACTAGAGCCAGTGCAGCGTATTTCGTTTAAATCCAGGATGGAAAGGCCGTACCTCAACATTTCACGTTTAGCTTCCGAATATCTGGCGTCCAAATAGGTGGCGATGTTATCACTGTTTCTGAGCGTTCTTACGTTCCAGCATCCAATCATAGTTCTGGTTCGATATGCAAAGGTCATCAACGAGTATTTCGGTTTTCCATTTAGAGAAAACTAAGCTATTTGAATGCGCCAAAACTCCTTTTCTCAGGGCATTTACAATTCATAAACACCAGAGACCGTAACGGTGGAATCAAAATCCTGCCTAAGACCCTGATTAACCATCCTATTTACTCCAACCATCTGCCAAAAAACGGGTCAGAATTTGGGCTTTTTTTAACTTTTGGAAAAATTATTATTCTCCATGCGATCAGAGTTGATTTTTTTAATCTTTTGTGGCTTTTTGCCAAGCACAGTTTCGTATGGCCCTTTTAAGTAAATCAAATAAATGGTTTCCCATTACATCCCATGAAGGGATAGGGGAGAGCTTCTCACAACCAGTGAGCTGTGCGCTTTCTAGTTTTATTCTCACCGATTAGGACCTACAGTTTTACAGCGGTTCGGATCGGTATTTTTGGGAAGCATTTTCATGACTAAATACTCGATAGTGTCGCCGTCACTATTCGAGGTGACCGCCGTCGAAAGAAATTTTAAGGTGGCCAGAGCAGGAATCGAACCCAGGATCTCAAATACAAGAGGCGCGCATACTACCCATTGCACCACCGACGGCCATACATAAAGGGTCCGCCAAATATAAATGCTATAAAAAAACACTACTCAATATTTTCTCAAATTTCTTTTTTTATTTGAAAGTACAATCCTTCCGGTTAATAATGGAAAATAATTGCATTCAAATGGCTGCCTCGGCTGGCCATGCAGTAGCCTACACGATCGGTCCAATTTTTAAGCACATTATCGATTGTGTGCAGCTGTATTGCACCAATGGCTTCACGAATATTGTCCTTTAAAGCGTCAATTGTCTATGGCTTGTCGGCGTAACACTTATCTTTGAGGGCACCCCACAAATAATAGTCCAACGGTGTCAAATCGCAGCTACGAGGTGGCCAAACGACATCAGCTCTGCGGCTGATAATGCGATCTTCAAAAACAGGGCGCAAAACATCGAGTGTAGCTTCGGCTGTGTGGCACGTAGCGCCGTCCTGTTGAAACCAAATGTTGCCAATATCCTCCTCTTCAATTTTTGTGTACAAAAATTCGTTCAACATGGCCCGATAACGATCGCCATTGACTGTAACGGCCACTCCTTGCTCATTTTCGAAGAAAAATGGCCCAATTATGCCTCTGGACCAAGGTCCGCACCAAACAGTGACTCGTTTTGGGTGCATCGGTTTTTCAATGTATGCTTGCGGGTTTTCTGTGCCCCAAATGTGACAATTTTGCTTGTTTACATACCCGCCAAGATCAAAATGACCTTCATCTGAAAAGATGATTTTTTTTTTGGCAAAATCGGCATCTTCTGTACGTCGATCGCAGGCCCATTTTTCCCATATTTCCCAGCGTTGTTCAAGCGTATACACAACCATATTCGTTAAGCGGAAGGATAAAACTAATTATCTGTCAAATCAGACATGAGCTAAGTGTTACCATTCACGAAATAAGCACTAGTTGAAAAAAAAACGTTAGATGGCAGACCCGTTATAATATTGAATGGTTTGGTCCTTTTTGAAATTAATGTTATTCTTCGATATTTCGCTACCCTATGGGTAGCATCGTCAGGCAGATAAACCTTATTATTACCAAACGTTCGAATAATTTAATTTTTGAATACATATAATATTTTAGCCCATAAACGACATTGGGCATTAATGTTATTAAATACGTAATCGGTTATGCGTTTGATCACCCACATCCCTGTTGGTACAACTCTTTCATACCTATAGTAAATCCTTCTTTTGATGACATGCTGTCCCTTTGCTTTTACTCCATATTGTGCGTAATGGAAAACATCCTCATCTCCCCCAGCGCACTGTCTGGCATTTGTTGAATGCACATATCGTGTTAACGTCTAATCCAACACGCTGTGTTTTTATAGATGGCCTGTACATTTCTCAATTACAACTCTGAGCTCTCACACTCTCTCTTTATCACCCAGTAGAAGCAACAAGATTTATACACCCGATACATGTGGCCAAATACTCCGGAAGGGGAAGTAAAAAAAATCAAACCCAAAAAGTTCAAAGAATTGGTAATACCTCAAGTGTCTGTCAGTCAGTTTGTCGCTGCACATCATAATGATTGACACTCAAAAGGGGTTTTGTTTTCGTTTATGCTTAGACTTAATGTCCGTTCTCACATATATTTCAGATATCGGTCGAATACAACAACAAAAACTGGCAGACAATTGACAGCTGCTCAGAATGTGAACCTGCAAACAGCGACAGCAAATGCATGACGGCAGTTTGCCACGAATGCTTGTACGAAGGGTAAAGTGCGCGTTGCAATATTGTTGTGCAGCACCACGACAAATGCTCATGTCCAATTATTACCAATATTCTATGGAGACGACTAACAACAAGAGCAACTGCTGCAGCGGCGACAACAATGACAATAACCAAGTGATTCAAGTCATACGCGATGTCTAGACATGAAATAACAGTAGTCCATGGATGGATGAAATAGTGGCGTGGTGTCTCTAGTGGTGTGATACAATTTAGTGAGATTGAAATGGGAGTTCAATTTAGTTGTTATATTCTATCATAGTGCAATAGATAGGAGTCGCCATTCCAATCTTTATGTTGAAGTCGATGACGACGAGGTAGTAGGTCATTTCATCGAGTTCGAGTTGCTGTTGTATCGAGTTCGAGTCTTTGGTTGGACATAAAACGAACAGAAATAACGGAGAATTCGTTCTATTTTTCGATGCAACCAGCAGCAAACAAAATTAAGCCGTCATTAGTATCAATCAAACACTATTTAAACTTACAGCCAAAATCACGATCTCGAAAGAAAACCTAAGGTAACGAAAGCCAGTCACTCACTTTCGTTCTTATCCCAGGCTTTAAATGTTATTGTGTGATTGTTTGTTTGCAAAATCGGAAGCCACTAACTATTTTCGCTGTCATCTATGCGAACGAAAGTGTCAAAACCAGTCACTTGTCTTTTGGTTGTCGCATAGCTGGAAGTCAAATAAAAGCTTGAAACAAAAACAATTTATTTAGAATTCAATGGAGGAAACACAATGGACAGAAAATAATATCATTATAATAAATTTGTTATTAAAATATATTTCCATTTCAGCACAAAAACGCCAACTTTGCGGCACCTGCAGATACTGGTTCTTCGTACTCTTCTCTCTCGCTCCGAAATTAAATGGCGAACGTCAAGTTTATGTTATCGCTTTGAACAACAACCACACAAACACACGTAAAACCGTGCGAACGACAAGTCGAAAGATAGTGACTCGCTTTTTGAAACGAAAGTAGGATTTTGTAGGAGAGAATGTAAGTGGGGTCCGATTTTGTACTGAATTGTATATGTTTTCGTTCGCTTGTTAGTGACTTCCAAATCAGCTGTTTGTCGCATAGAAAGAAAGCGAACGTTAACGTTCGACATCGTGACTTTGGCTGTTAGTGTGCTTCATAGTTTGCTTATTGCTCATTCTCCCATCCACACTGTTCTCTACCAAATTCCAACTACCACGTGGCATGGATACACCCTGCATATAATACTATTGTTCAATTCTTATGGCTCACTAACCCGGATATAATCATTTATAACGATAGAGTAATTATGGTCTGTTTTACGTTCTCTAGCGAGATCATTCTATATCTCTTTTAAGAGAGATGTAGTTTCAAAAAAAGTGTTTTGCAAATGCATTTTTATTATTCCTCGGAAACCGTACACGTATGTCAGATCTAACCACAGAGCTTCATCAAGCTCCACGAATCATACGTACGTACATTACTCTAGTAGAGCGCCTTTCAATAATTTCCAGGTAATCAACCCGTCTCATCGTCTGTTGATCAGTTGATAGCTAAGTAGCCCTACGAATGTCTTTATGTTGGAAAATCGTAATACTGAGAACCATGTTTTTCGCCGCGATAAAATTTAACAATCTCATTCCGTTGTTGGAAGTGATGGCGTGTAGACTCCATTTACCTATGGTTGGTTTAAATACATTTTCTCTCCCGAATTTAGCATTAAAACACCTAGAACAATCTTAATCGTCTGGCCATCTCGGCGGTCGTATGTTTCCTCTAGGCCCTCATAGAACTTGTCCTTGGTGTCATCATCTTTTTCTATCGTCGGGGCATGTACACAAATTTGCAATATTTTAAAGCATTTTGCTTTTATGCGGATGGTGACTATACGTTCAAAGACGGGGTTGAACGTTGAGGCCAGATGTCGTCAGTCTACAAATCCGCAACCAAATCCTTTTTTTTTCATAGCAATAGCAGTAATGTCAGCCATATAATTCTGCAGGACATCTTCCAGTTGGACAGTGGCACCGGATCTGTATAGTTTTCTAGTAAATCGTGGCCCTAATAACGTTTGCGGGGGTCGTCAACAAATTGGGGGTTTTATGTGTCTCATTCTCATTTTGTATTTTCATTACCAATATGGTGGAGGGCAAGCTCAGCCCACCTTGGGTTTTCATTTTTCTTACTGCCATGATGATTATGTTTCAGCCGCCCATTATGGATCAGTCGTCGACCAGAATGCAGTGTGTCGAAACTGGTGTTTCGTTTCTTTAATTTTGATCCGCCGTTGTCTAGTACTGCTGTCACATCTGCCTTCACAGGACAAAATAATATGTCCGCTAGTGCGAAGAGCTTCAGTGACAGGGTCAGCTATTTAACCTAAGACTCATCAGTGATCACATAGCCAATCAGGCTACACATTCGTTTCGTCTTCTAATACTAGCTAGTTAACTGGATGTGTAATTGGGCCGTGTTTTTCGAAAATGACGCTGGATTCAATTCAGATCGCTATGGCCGTGTGACAAGCGACTTTTTTGCCTGAAATGGAAGATTATGAACTGGATGATATCTAGTTTTAACAACAAGTCGGTGCCACATAACACGACCGATTTTGGCTCTACTGCGTGAGTAGTTTCCAGAACGTGTAATCTAAGGTTTGGCGATTTGACGCCGTTAAACTTTTTTCGTGAGACTATACCAAAGACCGTGTTCTCGCGGATAATTCCCTAACGTTGGACCTTTTGAAAACAAATCTTCGGCAGTTATGGCCGAGATACCGCCCGAAATGTGCGAAAAGTGGTCAAAAACTACCTCAAATGGATCAACTGCTGCAACCAATCCAGGAGGCGGTCATTTAAATGCCATTGTATTTCATACATATCTGCAAGGTCCAAACATTATAGTGAAATGGAAGTTTTCTCGAAACCATAGCTTTATGTATGTTATCTTTACTTGGTTTTGAAAAACCGCTTCGCAATAAACCATGGTATGATGATGAGTGTCGCACTGCAAATGATGAAAAGAACGCGACTGAGCGGTATTGGGAAAAACCGAAAGGAGGTAAACCGTCTCTTTAGGCGCAAGAAACGGCATTGGAGAAAGCGCGGGAGTTAGAAAATTGACACATACAGAAGGAAGAACGAAGCCCGCAAATTCTCCCAAAAAGCCACAAAAACGGGCTAAATGGACATTGTTCAGGGCCCCCTTCTGTTAAGACAAGGACGGAAATCTCATCGCAGAGTATGTTGGGAATATGGAAAGATCATTTCTACGCGCTACTGGTACCTGAGATATCCAATGACGATGGGACAATCAATCACAATTTGGACGACGACCCACCTCCTAACCAAGACGAGGTCAGAGCAGCTATTTCCCGGCTTAAAAACAACAAGGCCACAGGAGCCGATGGATTTCCGGCCGAGCTGTTTAAGGCTGGCGCCGATTAGCTGATAAGGTGCATGCATCAGCTCATTAGCAAAATTTGTTTAGATGAATGCATGCCCGGCGATTGGAGTCTCAGGGTACTATGTCCCATATTTAAAAAAAAGTGATCCGAGTCTCTGTTCCAACTACCGTGGAATAAGCATTTTCTCCATAGCATATAAGGTTCTACCAAGTATAATGTGCGAAAGACTAAAACCAATTATTGGACCATACCAGTGTAGCTTTAGGCCTGGAAAATCGGCAACTAACCAGATTTTCACGCTACGCTAAATTGTGGAGAAGACCCATAAAAAAAATCGACATCTTCAAACCAAAAATCTTAGCCCAAGTGCTAGATAAAAGATGAAATATGACAAAATTCATTATATTATGTGGACTATTTTTAATGGAAACAGCAAAATGCCAAAATTCATTATTAACCCTTAGAAGGCAGTTAGTTTTTGCTTATTATCTACCACTTGGGCTAAGATTTGTGCTTTGGAGTGTTCGGACATATATTTTATGGCGATCCTTTTTGATACAACATTTTGACCACGTCCCCCGTCATTTTCGAGCAGTTTTTTGCGAGTTTTCAAACAAAAAGTATAAATTATGGTTATACGTGACAGTTAGAGGGTTAATTTGTTCCACAAAAATGTTTATCTGAATCTTTTCTACAAAACTTAGTTTGTACCTCAGAAGTAAGGAATACACAATTTTGCATGCCGATATGTTGCAGGAAAGTTCCGAGGGGCGGAAACTTTGACCCGCCCTAAAACAAAATTCTGATCAGATCTGGCAAAACGCCGATACACGTATATTTTTTTTTTAGACCTCTATACCAGAATCCGTTGACAGAACCCCATCATTTTGAAAAAATCTAATTTTGTCTCACAGTGTTATTAGGCGTGTTATTATACGGTAGAAACTCTATGAAGCAATGTCTGAGCTTGGTATTCCTGCAAAACTCATACGCCTTTGTAGGATGACCTTGACGAACGCTAAATCCGCAGTGAAAGTTGGTAAGGATCTTGCCGAACCTTTCGAAACTAAGCGAAACCTCAGGCAAGGCGACACCCTATCGTGCGATCTCTTTAACATCTTAATGGAGATCATTATGAAAAATGCTGCAGTCAACATGAATAAAACCATCAGCAGCAAAAGTCACATGCTGCTCGCGTATGCTGATGATATCGATATCATTGGGTGCAAATTAGAGAAGTTATTACTGTGTTTTCGAGAATTTGAGGAGTCTGCTACGCAGATGACGTTATAATACTTCTTAAGGGGAAGAACCCAAACCAATTATGCAGAGAGGCCGAGAGTGCACTGAGTATAGCGTATGAATGGGCACAGCCAAGGGGCTTAAATGTAAACCCGGACAAAACGGAAATATGTCTATTCACAAGGAAGACGAAAATCTCAGATTATGAAGAGCCACGATTCTTGGGAAAGACGATTAAAATATCCGATAAGGTTAAATACTTAGGAGTAATCCTAGATCGGAAACTGAATTGGAAGCACCACATAGAGGAAAGGGCTAATAAGGCCTACAGATGCTGGTCGCTATGCAGAAGGGCTATAGGGTCCAAATGGGGCCTCAAACCGACTATGACACACTGGCTCTACAGAAGCGTAATCAGGCCTGTACTAACATATGCTTCTGTAGTATGGTGGACGGCAGTTGAGAGGAAATGTAACATCGCAACACTGCAGAGGGTTCAGAGAATGTGCTGCATTGGTATCAGCGGTGCAATAAGGACAAACTCGACAAGTGCCATGGAGACTATTTTATGTATCCAGCCAATCGAGATTAGAATCAAATACGAGGCTGCCCTTGCGGCAAAACGCCTACAAGCTACAGGTGAATGCATCAACAGGGATCTCACGTTAAAACACCAACGGATAACTGGGGCCTTAGTCGGGTACACTCAAGATACGTGTGAATCTGACCGAATACCCGAGAGAAGGGTTAAGGCGAACTGCGTGGCCCTAACGCCAACTAGAGACGCCTGGCAGAATGGGACCCTGACACCAATGCCAAATGGGACTTACTGCTACACGGATGGCTCAAAGCTAGGAGAAAAAACGGGTCTAGGATTCTTTATTGAAAATCCAGCAACCGAATCCCACCTACGCCTCCCGGATCATAATACGAACTTTCAGGCGGAAGTTCGGGCGATTACGGAGTGTATCAAATGGCTCGGCGATAATACAATCCCAGCCGAGGCAAATATATTCACGGATAGCCAAATGGCAATAAAGGCAATATCATCAGAAACGGTAAAATCTAGAACGGTCCTTGACTGTAAGAAGGTGATAAACGACTACTCTATGCACGGCAGACTCAACATCATCTGGGTGCCGGGGCACAGCGGGGTATTCGGCAACGAGAAAGCGAACCTCCTGGCAAAGAAAGCCAGGGAACTCCAAACGGTGAGCCTAGATGGAGCGAAACCCTTTGGGGTGACGAAGGCTGAGTTAAATAAATGGGCGGAGTCGGCACATATAGCCCAGTGGAACCGGGAATCAGTAGGCAGGATGACAAAAATCCTATGGGGAGACCCAGATGGATCGAGGACAAAAGGTTTGCTGAAACTGGGAAAAGCCGAATTGGGCAAAATGATGGGAGTCTTAACGGGGCATTCGGGATTACGAGCCCACCTGTACCGTATGGGACTAGTGGCGAACAGTGAGTGCAGGGCATGCATGGAGGACGATGAGACGTTGGAGCACTTCTTATGCCACTGCCCGGCCTTCACACAAGCTAGATCCAGATATCTTTCGGATAGTACGATACCGGACATGACCAAACTTGTGGGTATGGACTGGAATAAACTAAGGAATTTCGTGAATAGCACCGAATTCCTATAAGGGACATAGTGAAGTAGTAGGATAATCTTAGAGCGCACAACAGGTCGAACTTAGCGGCTTAAGTGTATGTCTTTACTGACATGGGAAGGTTTAGAGTGCTCCTTCTGAACACTCAACACCACGCCCCTCTTTTCGAACTAACTAACTAACTAACTAACAGTGAGTCTGAAAGTAAATGCGGACAAGACAAAACTAATGGTTTCAACGAGCAGGGCTTCCACGCGATTAGAGCAAAGCGTGAATGTTGATAACCGTTATAATTTCGAAGTAGTGGACGAATTTATATACCACGGACCAAACCTCGGACCTCGGTAAACAACAACAACAACGTTAGCCTTAAGATCAACCGAAGAATTGTGCTTGCGAATAGATGATATTTTGGGCTAAGCAAAAGCTTTAGAGAGAAAACCCTCTCTCGAGTAATAAAAGTTCAGCTGTATCAGACTCTCATACAACCTGTATTGCTGGGTCTTATCGCAAGCAGATGAAACATCTGTAGGAGTCTTCGAGAGAAAAATACTCTGAAAAATGTATGGCCCTTTAGTGCATAATGGCGAATATCGGCGACGCATGAACCTTGAACAGTATGAGTTTTATCCTGACATTGACATAGGCTATGTCAGTAGAATGGCTATTTCAGTAGAATGGATGAAGACGAACCAGCATGAAGTTCTACATTTCCCTAGCATACATAATAATAACATACATAATCCCTAATAAGCATTGTTGTCTTCTCTATTCATTATCTCAGTTATTGTTCGATCAGTTAACAGTATTCCTAAGGAATGAAGGCGTGTCATTTAGAATATTGCAGGGCACTGATTCTAATTAGTGCACGTGTGTAAGACAAGGGCAGAAAATATACTCCGAAAAAGCTTTACATTTTCGGAATCTTGTGTGCTATTGTTTCAGCGGAGGTTTAATCAATGGTGGACTAGAATTGAGTCGCACTTTTGATAATTTCGGCAACCGGAGAAAACATGCACGCAATTTGCAGAAAGTTTTTTAAATAAAAAATTTTTTTCAATAAAGTTAAAAAATTCTAATAAAACCGTGTGTCCACTAGCAAGTTTTCTTGCGGAAGTTGCTTCCAGAAGTGACTTCCAGAAGTTTTTGTCGTGTAAACACGTCCTAAGAAGTTGACTTCCAGAAGTTACGGCTTGCAGAAGTTACTTGAAGCAAGTATGTGAAAACACGTGTTTGTTGCTTGCTGGAAGTAACTTGGACGACTTGCTGTGAACTGGAAGTGTTTTCAAAACTTGCAGAAGTCGGGTATACGTTGGGTAAACGGTTTGTGTTATTCTGTTTGGTTTTCAGCTTTGTTTTGCGTTTTTTTTTTAATTCTCTTCGAAATTTATAAAAATGGAAGAAAATAAATTCGTTTGGAGTAGTGGAAAAATGCATTTGTCGATATACAAACTCAATTCTGCTATTCACATATGCGAATTAGTATCGATCGAAGATCCCTAAGTATCAACATCACTGAAAGGCCTATAATTTTATAAATTAACACAATTAATTTGTCATAATAATTTTATTATTACTAATTTTGTTTTTTTGGGTGTATTTGCATGCAATTTTTTGTTAAACTAATGTGATGAAATTTTTGAGGATAGATTAAGAAAAGATAGAAAAATACTTTTAAATCTTTCCTTAGATTATAGCACTAAATAAATTGTTGTTTTGTTTTGTTAAATACAGTCCTTGAGATTTTCAGACATCGAACCTACAACATCGTCTCATCAAACATCAATGTTGGATCAGGGGGTTGCTATGGCACAACTGATCGAAAAGCCACTATGGAAATGATGTAGAATGAGAGACCAAAGAAGACATACAGATTAGAGACCATGCAGCAAACTAAGTTTAAAAGGGTTTGATTGTTATTAATGACAGCTAAATTAGGTTTGCATCGAACGAAAATACGCATTCCCGTTTTATTTCTGTCCGTATTATGCCATCCAAAGAGTAAATTACCAAAGCAACTCGAACTCGATGAATTGGTGACACTACTACGTCGTCGTCATGAAGAGGCATCGAAGAGAGTAATGGAGGCTCTTTAGTATTGCTCAGTGGTATTGCTCTGTGCTTTAACTTTTTCTTCTGTAAAGTTCTTAATATTCTACTTCTGTTGAATTAACCATTTCCAACTTACATCGTCTTATTCGGTTGCATCATCGAACCACAGAGCAATACTAAAGAGCCTTCATTACTCTCTTCGATGCCTCTTGATGACGACGAGGTAGTAGGCCATTTCATCGAGTTCGAGTTGCTTTGGTAATTAACTCTTTGGTTGGCTTAATACGGACAGAAATAAAAGGCAAACATCTTTGGTCTCTCATTCTACATCATTTCCCTAGTGGCTTTTCGATCAGCTGTGCCATAGACACCCCTTGGTTAAAGAAATGTTATAGCATGTTCTGGTCATTGAGAGCCTGTAGAAGAGCATGTTATCAGATCTCTTTAATTCTTCTGTAATCCCGTTGAGTTTGGGGAGATATTGTTTTTTTTTTGTTGTATTCCTTATAAATATATATATTTTTTATGTGTTTACTTTCCTGTGTTTTTATGATTTTTTTTTTTACTTAATTGCTTAATTCAAAAATTCTAAGTTCTGCTTTGGGATTATTCTCGTTGCTTAATATTTCTTTAGTTTTACTTCATTATATTTTGATTTTGTATTCTTATATTTTTTGTGTTCAATAAACCTTTGAATATGATATAAAAGCATAATATGTAAAGCTTCAGTGTCGTAGGTGCAAGATTTGGTAATAGGGGGTTGTAATAAGATTTGGAGCCCATACTATACTCCAACGGTTGGGAGGATTAAGAGGTTCAGAGCAATTACATCAAAGCTCTGCATAATTATGTATTTATGTCCTTGGGTTCTTTAAAAATCAATTTTCTTCTTTATTATTAAAGGCCAGGTTAACGCACGTGATTTGTTTTTTTTGGTATTGTACTACTTACAACTTATTCGCGAATGGAACAAGATCCCCAGCCAATACTTCCGAACTGGCTAGCTTGCCGAGCACGTGCGTGTTGTTTTAGTATGCGATAAGGACAAATATATTTAGGATAGCACTATTCCCGGTGAAAGTATTTCTGGAATCAAATTTTAATCATGCAGTACATTACATATTGCAAACTGGAGAGATAAAGCAAACGGTCGAACTGGTTGGCGAAATATGTTATTTTCGTATTGACCCCCCGGGGCTTGTTCGAGACCTGATAAGTTATTTAACTTTAGTTTTGAACTGAAAAATGGATAAACCATTATGTGGTAGCTTTTAATCAACGTACTTATCGACAGTACACTCAGAGAACTAATTGTTTGAGAAGAGGTTGCAGCAACCGTAAATTCGGCTGTTACCAACGAATTGAGGTTGCTACAACTGAATTGAGCTTGTCACGAACGAATTTAGTTCCCACAACTGAAATTCGGTTGAAGCAACCTCGTTGCAAAATTGATTCAGTTGTGACAACCGAATCTTCAATTATATTCGTTCTGTCAACTAAATTTTCTAAAATTTCGGTTGGAACAGCCGAATTTGGAATCAATTCGGATACGACAACCGAAATTGGTACCAAATTCGGTTCGAGTGACTGAATGTGGCATCAATTCGGTTGGAGTAACAGAAGTTGGCATCAATTCGGTTGTAGCTATCGAATTTGGTGTCAATTCGGTTGCAATGACCGAATTTAAACTTATGTCGGTTGCAACGACCGAATTTGTCGTCAATTCGGTTGCTGTAACCGAATTTCTCATTAGTTCGGTAGTTACAACCGAATTCTATGTATTACATGTATTTCAAACCTGACGTTTAAAATTCTAAAAACAAATATTATGTTAGAGAAACATAAAGAATGTATAATTATTGCTGTTCCGGCGACATCAAGGTTGTTTTTGTGGTTATTAAGAAAGGTAAGTAAAAATATTGTAATTACTGGATTTGTATTGAAATGACTTTCTTATTTTGCAGAAAATATCCAAGCAGATATGAAGAGTTTTCAAGTTTTTAAAGGTCGGTCGGTTGAGATATGCTGTAATCGTCTATACATATAAACAACGGTTTAGGACCTACATCAAAATGATGGCCGGGACTTCAAGGTCAGTATGATTTAAATGACTTCATTTCCTCGCTTTGTAATATATGAGTACAGGTAAATAAATAATCACTTAATAATAAAAAACATTCAAAATTAATTTGTGACACTATGTAAATTCGGTTGTAACAACCTCTATTGAGGTTGCGTCAACCTCTAACGAGGTTGTGTCAACCTCTAATGAGGTTGCGTCAACCTCTTACGAGGTTATGTCAACCTCTAATGAGGTTGCGTCAACCTCTAATGAGGTTGTTTCAACCTCTAATGAGGTTGTGTCAACCTCTAATGAGGTTGCGTCAACCTCTAATGAGGTTGTGTCAACCTCTAATGAGGTTGCGTCAACCTCTAACGAGGTTGTGTCAACCTCTAATGAGGTTGCGTCAACCTCTAATGAGGTTGGGTCAACCTCTAAGGTTGGGTCAACCTTTAACGAGGTTGCGTCAACCTGTAATGAGGTTGAGTCAACCTCTAATGAGGTTGTGTCAACCTCTAATGAGGTCACGCCTAATTCGGCTATCTCAACCGAATTTTTCTGTGAGTGTATGCCTCACTAGACAGCTAAACTGTTAGAATACTCAAATTGTAATACACACCACAAATTGTTTGTTGACACTCTTATGTTACTTTCGCCTACTAAAGATTTAACTGTTGCATACAGCGATGCCAATTTAGCTCTTTTGGGGCTTGATTTAGCACTTTCCGACCTTGGGAAACGCGAAAATAAAATGTCAATGGCGCTTTTTTGCAAAAACGCGTAATGTGCACGCGTTTTGAGTTTTTATTTAGCCCTTTAGTCCGTTTTGTACACAACACCGATTTTGCTAAAGAATGTTATTCTTTTGTAGTTTTATGCATTACTGTGAATGACGGGCGAAATATTTTCAAAAGTATATTCATCTCCATTGACAACACATGCTAAGTTTGCTTCCATTTTTGTATTGGTTATCGCCCAAAAATATCGTAAGGTATGGGAAGCAGAATCCACTTTTGGTCCTGTAGATTCCGTCAAATCTGTACTCCAAACAATGTTTTCTTCGCTTGACCATCTGAAAGGATTTTCCAAAAGGGAGAGTTACAATTTAATAAAAACAAGTTGCGTGTGCGATATCAACGAATATGCCCTCGTTCAATTGATCGGCGGGGCTTCGGCGGTTGTCGCGAAACCGAGAGTTGGCCTCTGGCCAACTGAATTCTGGCTTATTGCAATAAAAAGTCTAACTTGCTAAAATGTACGGTGTTTGTCGCGCAGAATGTCCATTGTAGCATCAGCTGTGTATCAAGAAGCGACATCCTGTTGAAACCACATGTCGTGATCGGTAGCGCTCTCATTTGACGGCCTTCGTCTTCGAAGAACTATTGAGCGATGATGCTTCCCGACCACAATCCAGACCAAACAATGACATTCTGTGCCAGCATTGACAATTTGTAATAACTGGTAGGGTCCTAAATCCGGCAATGCTTGTTTATGTACCGGTTGATTCAAACATGGGTGTCGTCGCCACAAGGCGTTTTTATTCGCACGTATTGCTCGGCGCTGTAACTTGACATGTTGATTTGTCTCTATTGTCTGGAAAATAAATAACAGGAACTAACAATCGATAAAACAACCTAATCGCCGTGGACTGTCAAAATCTACCGGTCGCTATTGGAATCCACTTATGTATTAAGCGCGTTTTAGCACTTTCGCAATTTATCCAGTTGTTTTCGCTATTTGGCGCGTTTCAGCACTTTTTTGATAGTGCGACGGCGCGTTTCATTCCTGCAGTGTTGGCATCACTGGTTGCATAATCTAAAAATGTAAAGCATTTTTATCGGAGCAATATGTTTGGTCGGACACGTACTATGTTCTTTGTAAAACTCCCCGGACACCAAACAGGTTACCCTTTTCTTCACTATTTATCCAGTTTGTATAAGTAGTTAATGCGTGTGAAATTGTCACAGACATAACACGAAAAAAGAGTTGCATTTGCAGTCCTCTTCATCCCCAGACACAGTCTGCATTCGAATTCCGCTGTTTTTCCATTTTTTTTGTTTTTTAGTTTTCTGCGTCAAGTTCACTTCCATAATGGTCAATTGGTTATTACAGAACCGGACATATATGGTCGCCATCAACGCAGAACCGATAAACAGCTGCTTCTGTCCCGCAGACAATAAAGAGGGATATAGAAAAAAAATAGCAGTTACCACCATCACCAACAGCAACGGAGTTTATCCCTCCGATGGTTGGTTGTATTGTGGACGATTTTAGATAATGTTGCCAAGCAGTTGTTGTCCATTTTAATAGCCATCAGACAATGGCAGACATGTCAATGTCAGAATTGACACTTTTTGCAACAAAATCAACATTGCATGTCAACACATGCACAATTAGAGGGAGTTTTTCTTTTTTGTTTGTCAACTTAGCACTCTTAACATCGAGACTGCAATCAAAAGGAGCAATTTAAATGATTACCCAGGCAAACATTTGAGTAGGAGCAAGTGTCTGTACGAAACAACTGTTGTTTTAAGACTATTATGCTACAACCCACTATTATCAACTATGTTGTTTACTTTTGCTTTGGTTTGTGTTTAAACTAACGGCTTGGATCATAGAGGAACAAATTAACTAGATGTCTCACACATGTTTAATGCCAAGTTTTCTAGATGGAGCCTGTACCCAATATTTAGTATATATTGTAGTTTTGAACCCAATAAAATATAAATTTATGGTTTTTTCTTACAGGCTATACTTCTTCTTAAAAACAGTACATATTCTTAAAAAAAACATCAGCTTTAAATAAGAGAAGTACCTTACCTCTCTTTAAAAAATCACTTTTTCTGGAAAATATAATATGTACATATTAAGCGTGTTTTGGTTACACCGCCTGCTTATATATTCGCTTGTTTTGTATGAAGCACTTAGCGAAGACTTAGCGAGAACTTAGTGACGCGAATAATTTTCGCTAAGTTTAAACAAATTTTTTTTTGACTTCTTTTATCGCTTTCAATCCTTTTTGATAGTTTTGAATAAAATCACTTATCGCTAAATAGCCGTTTTCTTTACAACTTACCAAGCGGTAATCGCTTGCTTGTAACCAAAACACACCTATTAATACAAAAAGGCCCTAAAAATATATTTTAAAAAAGAAATGGTTTTCCATTACATACCATGGAGGAACTGGGGAGAGCTTCTCACAATCAGTGAGCTGTGCGCTTTCTACTTGATCACTCACTGATTGCGACATACAGTTTTACATCGGTTCCGAACGGTATATTGAGAAGCTTTTTCATGGCTAAATACTCGATATGGATAATGTGCGCGGCTCTTGTACATGAGAACGTAGGTTCGACCCCTGCTCAGAACACCTTATATCGTATTTCTTTCGATGGTCACCTCGCTTAATGATGGCGACACTATCGAATACTTAGCCATTAAAAAGCTTATCAAACTACCATTCGGAAACGGTGTAAAAACGGTAGGTCACAATCAGTGAATGCAAAACAACTAGAAAGCGCACAGCTCACTGATTGTGAGAAGCTCGCTCCAATCCTTGAATGGGATATATTGGGTACCATTTTTTATTGTTGGTTCCAAAAAAAAATTACAGCAGACAGTTGTCCGAGGCCTTCGGGCACGGACTGTCCCTGCAGGCTGTGTCAGAGACACGGCCATTAAGTTTAACGTAGAATACGCCATCCGATAAGACAGAAAACATATATAACAATAAATTCATTTGCTTATATTATTTATCATTTATTGTTATATATGTTTTCTGTCTTATCGGATGGCGTATTCTACGTTAAACTTAATGGCCGTGTCTCTGACACAGCCTGCAGGGACAGTCCGTGGCCGAAGGCCTCGGACAACTGTCTGCTGTAATTTTTATATTTACCAACGGCATTTGATTCAAGTCCGTTTAAAAAAAAAATATTATGTTAAATTTTTTTAAACTTAATTTAATTTATGTATTTTAATTAATATTTTTATTGAAATAAGTTCTGCGAATGTTGAGAGGGCCGCCCTAATATTAAAAAAGGTTTACCTTATCGAGTCTTCGCATTAGCATTCGAGCGTTGTGTGAAAGCTTTACGCTTTACAATTCAAAATTAATGTTACAACAGCTTTATTGAAGCTTTCGCAAAAAAGCTTTATTACGTTAGCTTACTGTTTGTTTCACTTTTTACTAGATACATGTTGCCAAGCAACATTAGCTTGCTGTTCGTTTCACTTTTTACTAGATACATGTTCCTAAGCAATGTTGAGCAACCAAAAACACTCAACCAAACACCACACATATGTTTGAGTGTATGTGTTTAAACAATTTTCATTTGAGAAATTAAAATACTAGAAATATATCAACCAATATGAAATGTATATCAAACGAAAGATAACATCTTCATTTACCTACAAAAAAAAATTTAAAAAAATTCATCTAGCCGTTTCCTCAAATTCAATGAAATAAAGATTACAACAATAAAAACCTGACATGACTCCTCATACCGTAAGGTAAGACGTATTCTACGTCAAAACCATAATTTCTGCTCAATTATCATGGTTAACAAGTAAATTCATCAACTTGTATACCATTTCTAACAAACGTTTTGATTAAATTTTAATTGTATAACCAATTTCGTTAGGTTTTCGTTAATGTATGAGAAATTCATACTACAAGCTTACAAGTCATGAACATTTTTCTAATTGAAAAATGGTTGGTTTTTTTGTTGGAAATAATAGACCATTCTGTTCAACACACACTCACTGGCATGACTAGTTTCGAACTCCGTGACAAGTTCATCATCAGATGCCTAACTACTGTGCCTGAATTGATACCATCTGTTGAACTTTTCAAACGGTTTTTATTGTTAAAATTCAAATTACATGCTACTGAGTACACAATAAATAAATACATTTTGCTTAATTTTACTTAAAACTAATTCCCTCGCACCCATTGGACGCACTTCGGAACCTTCCAACCTCATAAAATATTATATTATTACATCATTCTTAATTCTAATAGATTATACATACGATTTAAAAATATTTTCCTAAAAAAATTAAAAAAAAGGAACGCCTCTCATCGGTTGACCATCAATCGTATACGAGTATTTACAAACTCTATTCTGCAATTCACATGTGCGAATTAGTATCGATCGAAGATCCCTAAGTATCAACATACACTAAAAGGCCTATAATTCCAACAACAAGAACAGACCGCTTTTTTCGGTCCGTTAACCTTACATCGGTTTTTAGAAAATTTGTATTTTCGAAGAACCAGTTTCACCGGTTATTTCAAATCGATTAACCGGGATTTCGGTTTTTAAAGATGTTTTACACAACAGATTTCACTATATAGATTTACAAATCTAACGACTTCTATTTCTCTCACAAAACCCATCAGTCAGTCACAAAAGACTGCCAACGAATTATCTCGCTATCTGTTTCCCGAAAGGCTGAGTCAGGAAGTGTCGGACAAATTTCTCCAGCGTATTTCTTGGCTCATTTCATGAAGAAAAGTCCACTAGGACCATGTCCGAAAATGCAAGGGTGCGAAATGGCAGCGGGCTCAAAATTTTCGGATTGGCGGTCGGAGGGCAGTAGGGTAAAGTTGCTAACTTATGAGCCAGTTGTTTTTGGGCTTGTTCGAAAGGTCTTTAAGAGGCCTTTCAGTATCAATAATAACAAAAGTAGAAAAAAGTCAAATCGCCGAGATACAGAGCAGAAATACAGAAAAATGGAAAAAGAAAATTCACATAACCTCAATTTGCTCAGCCAGATGGCAGGTAAATTATGTTTTTTTCTGTTGAAAGATACGCCTTACCTTTCCAAAATGACCTAAACGAAGCCCAGAGGTCTTACCGTTCCAAAGTTACGACCATTTTACTGAAATGCAAAAATGTTTGTTTTTGTTTTTGGAAGCGAAATAACAGCACACATTTATTTGTTTTTGTAAATTAACACGTTTAAGATTTTATTTTATTGAGATTTTCAGAATCAATAAAAAAAAGTAGAAAAAAGTCAAATCGCCGAGATACAGAGCTTTCGGAAAAAAATGGAAAAAAAAATGCACATAACCTCAATTTGCTCAGCCAGATGGCAGGTAACTTATGTTTTACCTCTTACCTTTACAAAATCAGTGAGTTGTGAGTACCTCATACCTCTTACCTTTACAAAATGACCTAAACGAAGCCCAGAGGTCCGTTCCAAAGTTATGACCATTTTACTGAAATGCAAAAATGTTTGTTTTTGTTTTGGGAAGCGAGATAACAGCACATACATATTTCCGAAAGCTCTGTATCTCGGCGATTTGACTTTTTTCTACTTCTGAAAGGCCTCGTAAAGACCTTTCGAACAAGCCCAAAAACAAATAAATCCGGCAACTGGCTCAGAAGTTAGCAACTTTACCCTACTACGCTCCGACCGCCAATCCGAAAATTTTGAACCCGCTGCCATTTCGCACCCCTGCATTTTCGGACATGGTTGTAGTGGACTGTTCTTCATGGAGTGAGCCAAGGAATATGCTGGAGAAATTTGTCCGGAACTTCCTGAATCGCCCTGTATATATGTATGTGCAATGTATCATGTTGAGTTGGAGCTTTGAAAAATAAAAAAATTTTTTTGATTTTTATTTTATATATTAGTTTATATTTATGTGTTCTTTAAAACTGTAAGCAAACATATTTTTTCATCTCTTTTTAGAACAAACAACAGTGTTTGATATATTCTTCGTAGAAATATTTATATATGCAAAAATGAAACTTAAATTTAATTCTTATTCTTCTCCAATTAAAATATGTAATTAATATGATATTGAATTGCCCTTGTGTATAAAAACTTGTTGTAGCCTGCGTGGCATATAACTCACTAAGTTGCTTAAAGTGGACATGTCAGCTTTTTTCCCATTCCGCCAATATTGCTAGTTTTAGTTCTTTAAGCGTCGTATACTGCTTCGACTTTGAAAACACCTTGGCAGAAAATATCCCCCAGAGGTCTTCAATTGGGTTGAGGTCGGGACTTATGGTTGGCCACTCCAGTAATGGAATATTTCGGAACTTAAAAAATCCCTTGTGAGCCGAGCAGTGTGGATCGGGGCATTGTCCAGTTATATCCATATAATTCGCCAGCAAAGTCAATTAAATTGCTCTCCAACAGATCAACGCATGCTTCCGCATTCATTTTAGTTGGGACAAGGCATATTTCTGACTTTCTTCGTGCTCCAAATGCAGCCCATATCATAAGAGATCCGCCACCGTGGTTTCGCTTGTAGCACGTTCGCCGAGGATGTCGTAAATCTCTCCAATATATATGGTGACCATCAGGTCCATCCAAATTATACTTTTTCTCATCACTAAATATAACGGTTTCACCGTCGTCCTCCCTAAACTTGTACTTTTCTGCAAAAGCAATACGAGCATTTTTATGGCGCTGGGTTAAGCGTGGTTTGGCCATTTTGCTTTGGTACCGAAGACCTACACATATCGTCCTTTAGCTGTCTCGTTTCATTTAGACCCAATTCCACCTTTATTTCCCTACAACTCACATTCTCATTAGCTGCTAAATGCCGAATGCGCCGCTTAGTCCTCTGGTCTACAGTTGGGATGCGTCCACTGCGCTTAATACAACCATAGCTTTGGGAGTCTTTGAGGAAATTCGAAACTGTATTGCGATGCCGATTTACCGCAGCTGCAATCTCGCCAATTCCTTTACCTGCAAGTCGCATTCCAACAATTTTCCCGCGCTCCTCATCCGTAAGTTCACTTCCACGTGGCATTTTCAACTATATTCATAACGTTCACTTTAATTACGTACAGAAAGATATTTTATACTAAACACCCGAGAAAAATAGAGTTGTTCACTTTAAAGTGTCAGGATCACGACTGCACATATAATTATTTTCTATTGAATTTCAAACTTACAGCGATAATCATAGATAACGGGACTACAAATAAAGTCCAAAAGAGAAAAAGGTATATGATAAAGAGAAAGGGATATTATCGAAACAATTGTATATGGTCGACATTAAATTACAGTTAGTTTTCAGAAGGAAAGAAAAAAATATTTTGCACATATAAATATTTTAGATACCAATGAAATTCTTTATTCCTGTGAAAGTACGTTCGATGCCATTATGTATGGAACTCGATTTCTTTTGCATGGCCACCACGGGCACGCTTGCAGAAGTCCAGATGCTGAACCCAATTTTCGACAGTTTTCAAGCATAAATCGGCCGATGCTGCTGCAATTTCACGTTCGATATTCGTACGAAGTTCATCAATCGTCGCTGGCTTGTTGGCATAGACCATAGACTTAACGTAGCCCCACAGGAAATAATCAAACGGCGTCAAATCGCACGACCGAGGCGGCCAATCGACTGGGCCATTTCGTGAGATAACACGTTCACCAAACTTGGTTTCCAATAGATTGATTGTGGCATTCGCTGTGTGGCTTGTGGCGCCGTCCTGTTGGAACCACATGTCCTCCAAGTCCATATTATCCAATTGGGGCCAAAAATATTCGGTTATCATTGAACGGTAGCGATTTGCATTCACAGTAATGTGCCGGTCTTGATCATCATGGACGAAGTACGGCCCAATGACGCCGCCGGCCCATAAACCGCACCAAACCGTAATTTTTTCGGGATGCAATGATGACTCATGGATTACGTGTGGATTGCTGTTTGACCAATAACTCATATTTTGCTTATTGACGAAGCCGTTCAGCCAGAAAAGAGACTCATCGCTGAAGATGATTTTCCGATGAAAATCCGAATCATTTTCAAGTTGTTGCTCAGCCCAATTCACGAACATACGACGCTTATGGTGGTCAAGCGGCTTCAGTTCTTGCGTCAATTTGATCTTGTAAGGATGTAGGCCAAGATCTTTCCGCAAATTTCGCCGCAACGACGTCACAGAGATGCTCAATGCTTGAGAACGATATGTGAGAGACACATTTGGACTTTCTTGAACTGAAACCTCAGCGGCAGCAATATTCTCGACACTACGGCCACTTGTTTGTCTCACTGGCACGGGAACATTTTGTACTGTGCCTGTGGATTCAAATTTGTCCACTAGACGCTCAATTGTTGATCTGGTAGGACGATTATGACGACCATAAATTGGACGTAGCGCTCTTAAAGTTGAGGCCACTGACTCCAAATTTCGGTAGTAAATTTTAATAATTTCGAGTCGTTGTTGGCTCGTATATCTTTCCATGATGAAATGGCAAACCTTACTGAAGAGAAATGTCAAAAGAGCGGGAAAAAATATGGCGTCGTTTGCTGTCCCTATCGATTTACTTTTGTAGGGTCTCTGTTGAAAAACCGTTTATATTGTTGACATATGTATGTGCCAACTCCGATTTAGATGTAAGGTCCGGAACAGCTGACAATTAATTAATTTTGTTCAATTAAATTCAGCCAATGAAGAAAATTGAAGCCCATGGTGGAAGAAGATGATAACTCACTTTTTTCTAAAACAATATTTTCCTTCCTTTAATGTTTCCATGGTATCTGATTTAAAAAAAAATTAATTTAAATTTAATAATTTAAATATCTTTTTACTTATCAGAAACAAAATCAGATACCATGGAAACATTAAAAGAAAGAAAATATTATTTTAGAAAAAAAGTGAATTAACACCTTCTTCCACCAGGGGCTTCAATTGTCAACTCGAGTACAGAAATTGTAGGTCGGTTAATATATTTCAATTTCACTTATAAAAAGCTTCAGTGAATATTTAACTAATCTTTCAATCAAATGTGTAGTTGTGTTGACTTCAAAGTTAATCAAGAGTTAATTAACTTTTCAAGTGTATACGTAACCAAATGGAGTACGATGTTAAATAACGGGTATTATTTTATTTCAATCTCATGTGTAATCAACTTGAGTACGATATTAATCAACATTTTCAGTCTATCTTGAAGTACTTACATAATCATCACGATTACTATGTTAATTAAAATTTTAAATGTAACTTGCTGAATTGATTTTTATGATGGATGGCTAAAATGGTACATTTCATCAGCTGCCTTCTGCACAAGTATTTAGGTTTTATCATCGCACCTTTAGAGATAAACAAAACTCCACTTAACCACAATTGTTTCAACACCAAATAGAACCAAAGCAGCCAAAGTAATACTTTCTACTAAATATGATTCCAAAGTCCCTAGAATCTAGAATTTTGTAATTTCAAGTACACAAATAATTGGCTCAGGTGAAATATGATGTTGCTGTTAATATTTCTGGTCTATTAATGAAAAGATCCAATATTGATGATAGATATTAGTTGTATTGACTGTCAAATTATTCTCCATGAAGATCAAAACACTTTCGCGTGCAATTCAACCAACGTTCGAAGCACTTTTGCCGCTCCAAATGAGGTAGCTCCAAAATATAAATGTTGAACTCATCAAACGCTTCTTCAAGCGTCAAAAAACTTTCACCACGGATTACCCACAAAATCAATGCTTTTGCTGGTCAAATACGTTTGAGCCGATGTGTGAGACCTAGAATCGTCGTGATGGAGAATGATTCTCGAATGATTCGATTCCTTAGTTCACCAAAATCATATAAAAAAATATATACACTCAAGTGGTACGACTTAGGTAGTAGTGATAGGAGTAGAAGGAAAGCGCAAAGTATGAAGTTTGTCTTATACCTGTTAACATAATAAATAGGGAATACACTCCACATACGAACTGGACTCTTCTGCTGCAAATCGAATTCTCTCTGTACTGCATGGCTCGATCTATTGACAAAGTGCCAACAAATGGATGCGATTATCTGGAGAACCTTGTCGTACGGTTAAATACTCTCTTCGTTATGAGGTTACGTTTCTCAGAGGAATACTTCTCATGGAAATACCGATAGAACAATGACACGCTGCTCATATTTTGATGATGTTTCAAGGGGATAACAGAATTTACCACCCTACTACCACTTATATATACGAACCATTGTCCTTCTTGGTACACGGGAGGGTCCAAATGTGAGAGAGATATTCCACCTTCGTGCAAATGTATGCGATACAGATATGGAAAAGGTCAGACGGAGTAAGGAATCTCCTACATCGGTTAAAAAGCCCAAACACTTAAATGCTTCCTTCGACACATTCAATACGAGCTTATTCAAACTGCATTTTCATGCACACAACATCAAGAGCTGCCGATTCAACACCACCCATAGAAATCGACGCTAATTCTGCGCTTGCGTGTGGGTGCTCTTATAAACTAGACTTGATTCGCCCGACCACCTTTAACACCCAACTGCATAACGTATCTAAGTGAATAACTGATCGTCTGTATCTCCCATCTACCTCGGAATTACTAGGCCAAGAAGCAAAAGAGTATCAATGACTAACCAGACAAACTATTACGCGTGAGGCGGCCAATTGACATCGCTGAATCCTGATATCATTTACCGCACTTAGTGCAAAAAAGATCGATTGTTTGATGAAAAGTGTGACGTGGTGCGCTATCCTGCTGGAACCAAAGATTATCCAAGTTCATATCTTTCGTAATCATGATTCTGTAGCGCTCGCGGTTAATTAAAGCATTTTCACCGCCAGTTTCGAACAAAAATGGGCCAATGAAGCCACCACTCCAAAATCAACACCAAACCATCACTCTCTATGGACACATTGGCTTCCCGGCAATGACTTGCGTGTTTCCTGATCCCCAGACACGGCAATTTTGTTTGTTGAGATTGACGCCGCGATGAAAATGCGCCTCTGATGATAATTTTTGGGACAAATTCGATGTCTGGCTGGAGCTTCTGTAAGGCCCACATTGAGAAGCCGTAACGAAGTGAATGATCGTTTGCCTTCAATTGCTGAGTGAATTGAATCTAATAATAATAATTGTATAAATTAGAATCGGTTCGCACCGAACGACGACTGGGATCATGAGTGTTGCCTACTAGCAAGCCAGAAATAAGTTCACAGTATTTCCCAATGTTGTTCAAGCGTAAAGCGACTCATTTTGATCAGCAAAAGTATGATATTGACTGATTAACAATATTTCGACCAGAAAAAAATCGATGAGTGTCAAAATACCATAGGATGTAGCACGTCACATAACGCCTTCCATCCTTGGGTTACAGTTACCTTGGGTCGTTTACACTTTCGTACATCATCGGATAAGAATAAGCGTTTTTCTGACTTCGTTGAGCCGAAGATATCAGAATATCGTGAGCTGAACAGTTGATAGACGATCCACCGGTTCCTACTGGGGTAAGCAGAAACCGCGGTGGTGGAAGGATAATTTCAAAACGTATGAAGTTCATGCAGGAGTGTATTTAATCGGGCTAAGTCCTACAAAGACTAGGTCGAAGAAACATATCTGTGTTGGCATTGAAAACGCTTCTGAGACTTCCAGGCGGCACCAAGATCTCTCGACGACTCCCACATCTCTTGAATATGTGAAAGAACAAAACGCTCGGTGAACAACATGGAGTGATGAATCGTTAGACATCCTGCATAACACACACTTTCCAGGAAACTGGTCCACAGACACATGGTCGGACTAATTAAACTCTAAACTGGTGCCTAAGAAGTGTAAGCCTTACAAATCTCGTGGATCAAAGTGGTCCACACGATTTTGCAATCTGCCTTCTGAACCTATATATGAGCTGCATTAAGCAATCCAATATTTCCGTTAAATGGAAGAAATCCAAGGTGATATTTATTCCGAAAAATGTGAAGTCGTCAATCATCCAAGTCCAAGAGACTGCACATCAATCAATCTCTCATATTTCCCTCTGAAGGCATTGGAGAGGGTGATTGACTTATATGTGCTAACGACCATAGGTACTTCTCACCTGTGCACATGCCAGCACGCTTACAACAGGAACAAATCTATGGAAACAACGCACCCTAATGCGCACTCTAATGAGCCACCACATATAAATCTATTTATCTAAATGC
The DNA here is from genome assembly GCA_963931995.1 of Phaonia tiefii. Taxonomy (NCBI): domain Eukaryota; kingdom Metazoa; phylum Arthropoda; class Insecta; order Diptera; family Muscidae; genus Phaonia; species Phaonia tiefii. The sequence goes on along the minus strand of OZ008369.1, from coordinate 149,345,329 downwards.
ACACACTCTTCTCGCATGTGTAAATATATTGGCTCTTTCACCTCTTTGTGTTGACCACGGGATCACCAATTTGATCTATGGATTACTTACGCAAGGACTCAATGTGAATGTGAATAGAGGAGCACCCCAAAGGGAATTCTTATCTCAATTTCTCGGGAATACTTCACGCGATAGTTTTTTGCTTAATCTTGAGGGGTCAGGTTTCATAGTCGTAGCAGATGACGTAATAATTACACCATAGGAAAATACCTGCCCACATACAGATCCGTGATCCACGGACTAATCAGTATACTCACTAATTGAGCAGCGGAGAATAGGCTGGTTGTAATGCCGGAGACATCCATTGTCTGTATGTGGTAGTCAGTTTTGCCTAAGGGATAATGCATGATGTCTACGTTTGATACCTGAAAAATGTCGTCCAACACAACGTCCTGTAATTGCATGACCTAAATACGACGGCCACAATAACGGCCAACCCCTCGCTTACCACAATCTTTCTCCAGACGAGTGTTTCAACATGGATTGATATAATATCGTATATTTAGCAAATTCAATAAATTTACGAAACAAAAATTCAAACATTGTTATCAAAATAGACGAAACACCAGCAATGTTCTACTAATAGTGTATTTATGTACAATTGACAATTAATAATTTCAAACACACTTCAAAACATTCATTACAGCAGTGGAAAAAATTCATAAAAGCAATGAAATAAAATCATAGCAACAATGAAACAAATTCATTGCAGCAATGAAACATATTACTTGCTGCAGCGAAATAAATTCGTTGCAATAATGAAACAAATTCATTGTAGGAACAACCATACTTTCATCACAGTGACGAAAAATTTGCAGTAGATAAACTGCTGATGAATCTGTACATTAGCTCACATTCGGTGACAAAAGTTGTTGGAGTAATGAGCGCTGTGACGAAGTTTTCCCGTTCAGTGTACCACACACATCTACCGTAAGTACCTACCTACCATAACCATTTACAATTTGAGTGTCCAAAACCCCGGCATTTTTCAAAACCCGGTATGAAAACCCCGGCAATGAAACAAATTCATTGCAGCAATGAAACATATTACTTGCTGCAGCGAAATACATTCATTGCAATAACGAACAACACTAATTGTAGCAACAACCATACTTTCATCACAGTGACGAAAAACGTTAAGTTGATGAACACATTTTCATAGCGGTGATGAAAATGTACATTAGCTCACTTTCGATGACAGAAGTTGTTGGAGTAATGAGCATTTTCATCCCTGTGACGAAGCTTTTCCGTTCAGTGTACCTACCATAAGCATTTACAATTAGAGTGTCCAACTAACCGGCATTTTTTAAAACCCGGTTTTCGGTTTGTTCGGAGAATCAGCATTTCAAGAAATTTTCAAGAAACCGGATGACGGCTTTAAATTGTGACAAAATTTTACAACTCCATTTAAGTTTGACAATTACGTTTTAATTTTAAATTAAAATTGAAATCATATCTCAATTTAGAATATGTGTTTAATACAAAATGTAAGAGTTTTATCCAAATTTATATTATACTGATTTAAATTCCAAAATCAAATTCGAAATTCCAAACTGAAAGAGATTTTCAGCAATGAAAATCTTAATAGTTCAAAACATTGTAAAATAATTTACGTTCTGAAATTTGAAACAAAATACAGTTCTTATTGAAATCGTAAAATCATTTCGAAATTTAAATAACAAACATGTTTGGAAATGTCATTTAGAACTTATTGATGAAAAATTTCATTCAAATTCGACTACTTTTATTTTTATTATTATTTTTTAAGGATATGAACAGAAATTGAGTTTCAACCGGTTAACCAACGTCAAAGAACCGGTTTTCGGTTTATTCGAAAATTAAGTTTTTTAAAAAACCGGCACACGGTTAAAGGCAAAAACTCGGATAACTCGGCTTTAGAGTTTGGACACTCTATTTACAATAGATATCCACCATAAGTAACGGGTTTTCCAATAAGAGCGCTACAAAAAAATAAGCAATTTTTATCACAAAAGAATATAAAGCTTCGCGAAGAATTCGCCCAAGCTTCGCAAAGAATTCGCCCAGTCTACTGGACTAACGATGACTGGAAGAAGATAATGTATTAAATTCGACAATTACGCCTTGTGTTCAAGGTGTTCAAGGTCTACTGGACTAACGATGACTGGAAGAAGATAATGTATTAAATTCGACAATTACGCCTTGTGTTCAAGGTTATATGGTCTGTTGATACTAAAATCAATCGATTTGAGTCCGATGGCCGTGCTTGGCACTGGACCAAAAATCCAAATACTACTACCCCGAATGCAGTAACACAAACCATGAATCATGGTGCTGGATCCAAAATGGTATAGGGATGTAAAGGAAGCCAAAGAAAACAAATAGATTAGCAGAAAACCAGAATGCAAAAAGGTTAACTTTTGTATAACTTTACAATACTTACTGTTCACTTTGTATATATCAACATAGAACAAAAATTGTTGTTGCTTTTATTCACGAGAAAACAACAAATTGATTGAGTTAATTATTTATTTTGTTTTCAATCAAATATTTAAAATATAAAAAATTATTTCCGAACAGTGTCAACAATTTTGCTCGTCACTGTATATACTATTTAACGAAAAATATATTGAATTCATATGTGTTTCGTGATATTTGATATTCTTATAATTTAGCGGGGTTTTGAAATTTTTGTCCGCTAAATAAAGGTTTTAGCGGATTTTTGGACAAATTTGGCGGTATTTCACAGAAAATACTTGGCAACACTGGTAACACCACATGCATTAAAAATAAAATGGAGTACGAAGAGGAACTATTAATGAAATAGTTACCTACCATAGATACGATACCTATTACAACCACCTACCATGACGCACAGTGTTGTAGAATGTGAAAAACGCGGGCATTAGGTTGAAAAGTTACAATGTCCAAAAAGCTTTTATTCACAATTTTTTTTTTGACTAGGGGAATATCCGGGGATAACAGAACAAAGCATTTGCAAAAACTCCCCTTTACTCTCCGAGAAATAATCCACGATGGAGCAGCACAATTAAATGAAAGGTTTCAACACTCACCAATATGAATTGAAGGCAAGCTTTACAAAGCTACCGATTATCGCTTATATATGTATAATCGTCTAACTCTAATTCACGGTTTGTAGTTTTTCTTGAATTTGTGTATATTCTTCTCCTTGTCTTTGGCTCACAATGACGATATCCAACACTGTTTTTCTGATTTTTTCATACTGACAACTTTCTGCCTTTTTCAACCGGAAACACATATAATCGTCCTGCTCTAACGCATGGTTTGTAGTTATTCTTGTAAATATTTATAGTCTTCTGCTTAGCGATAACGATATCCAACACAGTTTTTCCGATTTTTTTTTATTAGAGTGGTAACTTTATGCCGGCTTAGAACTGAAATTGAAGCGGTAACTTCAAGTGTCGCTTAGCTCTCTATACAAAATACGTGATAATCTAAGCAAGCGGTGTAACCAAAACAAGCCTAATATTTGCATAGCACCCCGTTTTGCTATTCTAGAACATATTTCAAAACAAAAAATATCAGCTTTTCATTAGCTTTTTATGAACTTTAAAAAAAATAATGAATTTGGGTTATTATTTTTGGGATTTTAATGTAAAATGGGACGGACACGCTTTCACTTGAACTTAATGTTTCTGCATTTAATCTAAAATCAAACTGGAACGCAACATATCCGGAACCTTTTGGAACCTCGAAGTCAGGATTTGTGGCGATAGGGTCGCTTATTGAAAAAGGCTCCGGGGGTTGGAAGCACGTATTTTCGCGGACTATTTTACCAGCGTTGATTCCAAAAACTCTGTCAAGCTAGTAATTGTTCGTTCCGTTCTAAGGATTGTGTCATTTTTGGTGTGCACTAGATTTTCATAGTCCCCAGGGTTTCTGCCAAGTTTCAGTGAAATCATTTGATCTTTAATAGGTATTCCTTCATTAACACGACCTTGTGACAAATGTTCAAAAGACATATAGATCCCTAAAGTTCCCTATAAACAAAGTTAATTTCCAATCTTGTATACCTTAAAAGCGGAAATTTTTGAAAAGAAACACTGTGCGATGCTACATTTTTATGTATAAATGAACACAAGGAATACATATTTTAACAAAAAGCTTACGCCAGGTTCTTAATTTAGTCAAGGGATGATAATTTAAATCTTAATTCTTCGCTACGTCTCCTTATTTATAGTTTGAGCAATTAAAACTTCTACTCGTACTCTGAACGGAAAAGCATCGTCACAGGGATGAAAATCTTCATCACCCCAACAACTTTTGTCATCGAAAGTGAGCTAACGTACAGTTTCATTCCCGCTATGAAAATGTGTTCATCAACTTCAAATTGTTCGTTACTGTGGTGGAAGTATGGTTGTTGCTACAATGAATTTGCTTCATTATTGCAACGAATTGGTTTCATTGCTGAAATGAATTTGTTTCATTGTTGCAACGAATAAGTATCGTTCATGCAATGAATTTATTTCAATGCTGCAAAGAATTCGCTTCATTGCTGCAATGAATTTGTTTCATTACTACAATGATTTTATTTCATTGCAGCAATGAATGTTTTGAAGTGTGTTTGAAATTATTTATTGACAAATTTTATTACATTGCAGGTGTTTTGACAAAAAAAAAATTGAATTTTTGTTTCGAAAATGGTCTCAATTACATAAATATATTAAATCCATTCCATGTTGAAACTCTCATCTGGAGAAGATTGTGGTAGTCGAGGGGTTGCTTGTAATTGTGGCCGTCTAATTCAGGTCCTGCAATTAAAAACAAATATGAGGAATTTATTATTAAGTTTTCTAATTAAGATATTTACACATCTATGTCTGTGCTTACCATGAACATGAGCTTTACTCCCCTATGCTCTACTCCTTTAACATAGAACCACATCATTGTTTTGTTAAATCATGCAATTGTTGTTGTGTTGAGGGTTTGATTTTCAATTGTAGGGCCAAATCTCTCCGTCATTAAGCCAGTGATCGCTCTGTAAGCATTTTCTTCAACTGCTCTTTTATTTATTTTAACGAAATTTTATTAAAATTTCGATTGGATTCATTTCATTGTACGTTTAGTTGTTATTTTGTATGTTCGTCTTACTTGAAACACTTTGTTACTTTGACTTCTTCGTTTTCATTGACTTCAAATCCAAATACCAATACATACAACGAAACAAGCGCTACCGAATTATGGTTAATACACAAAAACACGAATATTTTGTTGCGATTTATACCATCTCGCGCATCCTCACACACAAATGTTCCGATACATATTTCGGGGTAGTTTTTCTGCTACCAATGCGTCACTTTCTTTGCTGTCATGTTGCTCCTTGCATTCTGTTTATTTATCCATTTGATTTATAAAGGGTTTTTCAACAGAGACGCTACAACAGTAAATCGAGAGGGGCAGCAAACGACGCCATATTTTTCCCGCTCTTTTGACATTTCTCTTCAGTAAGGTTTAGCCATTTCATCATGGAAAGATATACGAGCCAACGACGAGTCGAAATTATTAAAGTTTACTACCGAAATTTGGGGTCAGTGGCCTCAACTTTAAGAGGCCTCAACAATCAGCGATGAGGCTCATTTCTGGCTGAATGGCTTCGTCAATAAGCAAAATATGCGTTATTGGTCAAACAGCAATCCACACGTAATTCATGAGTCATCATTGCATCCCGAAAAAATTACGGTTTGGTGCGGTTTATGGGCCGGCGGCGTCATTGGGCCGTACTTCTTCCGTGATGATCAAGACCGGCACATTACTGTGAATGCGAATCGCTACCGTTCAATGATAACCGAATATTTTTGGCCCCAATTGGATAATATTTACTTGGAGGATATGTGGTTCCAACAGGACGTCGCACTGTGTCACGAGGCTGGCCAAAAATGGTTAAAGTCAATGTTAGATTTTTAACGTTTTGTTTTTATATTTTTTTAACACTCTGGTTAGATGATACATAAAATATCTTCTTAAAATGTTTAAAAAATTTAAAGTTATAGTGGTTCAAAGTCAAGGTTTGTGTTCAGCATACGAAATTTATGGGAATATCCCAAATTTCGTGTTCATTTATAATACTAAGAATTTAAGTATTTGAATGTAACGGCTACCAAAATTTGTAACAGGGTTGTACGTGATGCTTCTAGTTATAATTACAACACTGTTTTTGTTTACAAATATTGATCATATGTTAGATACCGTTCGAAAATAGATAGTAGTGAGGCATTGTCAAGACTTTTCAGCAACCGTGAACTTTCGTAGAGAATTTAAGAGAAAGTAGAAATAACACTTTTCTTTTTTTTTGTATTTTGTAGCTACAAGTATGTATTTTAACATATTTAAAGTTCAGCTGCTCGATATTGCCCGAATTCTTTTTGTGATTGTTTTTTAGTGTCGACCTCGTTGCGGATTCGTAGTATTTTTCAACTGTGGCTAGAGATAAAGGAAAACAGACCCTGCGTCATGTTAAAGATATTTTAGAAACTCATTTTGAACGAAGTGGTAGAGGCCGACCGAATGTTTCTTATGAGGAGGGTTCAATGAGAACAAAAAGGAGGCGAGTGGAAGAACTTGTCGCTTCTACTTCATCTGAAGCTCTTAAAAAACCGCAGAAAGGATAACAGGTTCAAATACTGATAAGAAAATTTGTGTTGAACGTGCTCTAGCATTATACATTGATATGGATTTATCTATGAGGGAGTACAATATGGTGAGAAAATTAGTAAATTCTGTTCACGAAAATTGCTTTCCATCATACTATATGATTGCAGATGCTAAAAAAAGATTTTGCCTGATGACATACAAGTAACAGAAACTTCTGCAGAGGTCCCCTAACAAAAGATTTTAGACAAAACTGTAAGAAGCATTTTAGATGTTCATGATATTGATACCGAAAATGATATAGTTCTGGAATGCAAGTGGGGATTTGACGGCAGTAGTGGTCATAGTGTATACAAACAAAAATTTGAAAATGAGGAGGGTAGTGATGAATTTATCTTTGTTACTTCTTTCGTTCCTTTACGCTTGTTGGATTGGGCAGATGATCAAGTAGTTTGGGAAAATGATAAACATTCGTCTTGGAGGTTATGTAGACCACTTAAAATTATTTGTACAAAGGAGAATACAAATGTAATACAATCAGTAAGGGATAGCATAAATTCAGAAATTGAAGGTCTAGATACATATAATTACATTTCAAAAAACAAAATTCTTAATGTTCATTATGAAATGCAATTGACGATGATAGATGGTGCAGTTTTAAATGTATTAAGTGGAAACAGTAGTAGTTCAACTTGTGCTTTATGTCGAGCTAAGCCATCTGAAATGAACAGCTTAACGATTTTCGAAAGGCCTGTGAATGAGCAGTGCTATCAGTACGTATTGTCGACATTACATGCATGGATCAAATGTTTTGAATGCATTTTGCATATTTCTTACAAACAGCAAATAAAGAAATGGAAAGTGGTAGGAAAAGAAAATAAATATCAGGTTGCTGAGCAAAAGAGAAATATTCAAGCAAAATTTAAGTCTGAAATGGGTCTTATAGTTGATAAGGTTAAGACGGGGTATGGCACAACAATACCCCGGGTATGGGTACAACATGGGTATGGCACAACAATACTGCAAGGCGCTTCTTTTCTAATATGGAACTTCCAGCTCAGACTACTAATGTTAATGTAAGGTTAATAAAAAAATTTTCCATTATTTTAAGAACACTTTCAAGTGGTCATTATATTAATATATCAAGTTTTGAAATGCTTTTAAAAGATATTGCACTTTTATATTTCGAATTATATGCTTGGCACTATATGCCTTCAACTGTGCACAAAATTTTAGTCCATGCACTGAATGTAAAACCTTCATACCATTAATGAATTCTTACATTGCATCAATGAAAAGTGTCATTGTTTTGAGCCAATGTCGGGCTTTATTAATGCTATGAACAATGTTACATTAAACGAAAAATGTTTCATAGACCTGAAATTAATATAAACTTTCTAACCGGAATGAAACATCATCAGTGTATTAAAGAAATATGTTACATTGATATTATAAACCGTTTCATTGATGTAATGAAATATAGTCATTGATGTAATGATGATGCTATGAACATGTTTCATTGATGCTATGAGCATATTTCATTAATGTAATGAACATATTTCATTGATGGTATGAACATGTTTCATTGAAGGTCTGAATATGTGTCATTGATTGTATGCACATATTTCATTGATGTTATAACACGTTTAGTTGATGGTATGAACAAGTTTCATTGTTGGTATGAATAGGTTTCATTGATAGTATGAACAGGTTTCATTGATGGTATGCACCGGATTTCCGAAGAGAAATGGTCGTAATATTTGCATTCTTGTAAAACAACTTTGAAGCTTTCAGGTCTATAAAACAGTTTAATATTGACTGTGAATGCATTAAAAGTTTCAATAAAGTTTTTTTTATTTTTTTTTTTAAGTTTTTGTAAATATTGTGGTTTTTAAAGAAACATAATCAATTAAACTACCAAACCATTGTATTTCTCTTATTTCTCCGATTTTATTGAAACATTTAATGCATTCACATTCAATATTAAACTGTTTTATAGACCTGAAGTCTTCAAAGTTGTTTTACAAAAATGCAAATATTACGACCATTTCTTTTCGGATATACATAATTTGCATTTCATTTCAAAGGTATTAAATAGCGCTTTTTACTGCGGGTAAAAATTTGCAACACTTTTTGCGATCAATGTAGTTTTAAATGATAACTTTGGAAAAAATTTTGAAATACTACCGACAAAAAAAAATAAGCTGTATAATTTAACGTTATGTTCCAAAGAATCATATCGAGCTACGAAGCTGAGTTTATAGCCTTCACAATGACATCTTCAGTGTTAATAGACGAGTAATAATGACGGAGTTATTTTGATTTTTTCTTAGGACTCCACGAAAATCCACTAAAAACGGCATTTAAACTTCTACAACTCAATCAACTTCAAAAATACAAATAAAAACAATATGCGCATTGCAAGAACTCATAAAGGTCTACGTACCCATAATAAATTTTCCAAATATCTGCAACATCTTAAAAGTTACACCCAAAAAAACCTGATAACTAGAGGTGATTTTAGAATCGCAATATTTTGCAAATAGTCATAAACACTTGTGTAAATACACACAGCAGTGGCTTAACGGGCTAGACGCTGCTGAAGATGATGCTTCACAAACATCGAAACGATCGTCCAGCGAATGTGAGTTGGAATCCCGCGGCATTTGCATTTTTTTCACTAACCGGAGAAAACATGATCTCTTACAGCATTAAAGGAAATTACAACTTTAAACATAACGAGGATCTAAAACAACTAAATTTGAAACATATGGTAGGGCCAAACCAAAAACAGAACGAGACAACTACAATTAGAATAGTTCGTTCTATAAATACCCCGCAGTTTCACAAGTAGTGGCTGGCAACATTTCATCGACTACATCGCCATTGATTTTTCATTGACTACATCGCCGATTACATTGGTACTCAGTGGTAATCTGTAAGGTAGTGTCTCCAGAGATTTTCTATTGTTTTTCTTAACCTGTCGACGAAATGTTACCGATAAATGCGTCGACGAAATGTTACCGATAAATGCGTCGACGAAATGTTACCGATGAAGTAATCGACGAACAGTAAGGCATTACCAAAGCGGACATCGCCTTGTTAAATTCGCCGCTCAAAAGCATTGCTGGTAGTTTAGCGAGTAGTCGACGAAAGGTTTGTGGTAGTCGATGAACTCATCAGCGTAGAGTCGATTACCAATACTGCAGGGTAGAACTTTCAAAACGTCTGCATCACTGCGTGTAAGTATGAAAGCAATGTGTAAGTAGCGACAACAATCGCTCTACACACAATCAAAAAATGTCTTCGGTTAGTGACTTGTGTAAATACACACCGCAGTGGCTTAACGGGCTAGACGCTGCTGAAGATGATGCTTCACAAACATCGAAACGATCGTCCAGCGAATCCCACCCGCGGCATTTACATTTTTTTCACTAACCGGAGAAAACATGATCTCTTACAGCCTTAAAGGAAATTACAACTCTGAACTTCATTTCAGCAGCAATTTTTTTTACCCACCCTAATGTACATATTATCCTTTAACCAAATTAATGAATCGTTCAAAATTAATGATATTGTAAATTTTTATAAAATATATTTTAAAATTCAATAAAATGTGTGTAATGTAAAGGATGGCCTATTTAATAGATTCTACTTTACAATGTCGATAAAATGTTTGCAATTTTTTTCTATAGTTTCCCATATTTACATGAAAAACAAACTTCGTTCCATCAATGTAAAAGGTTTCTTAGCATTAATGACGGTCCAAAAATTCAAAAACTGCAGCAATGAAGGAGTTCATTGAAGTAATGTAACATTTCATAGAATCAAAGAAACTTTTCATTGCATCAATGTAAACCCATTAATGTCACCCATTCATTGATGATATGCAGCACTTTTCTTTCAGTGTGGTATAGATTTTATTAAATATTTGACAATTCCCATTGGAATGTTATCAGAAGAAGCAATAGAATCAAGTCATAAAATTATAAGAAATGCAAGATTAAGACATACGAGAAAAAAAAAGTAGGAGTGCCTCCATGAGAGACCTCATAAATTATCTTATTCTGCAGTCAGAGCCATCAATTTCGATGCGTAGTCAGAAAATACTTTTAAGAAAAAGTGATTTAAATGATCTGAAAGAGTATTTAGTTGAAAAACAGGATTTAACGACATAAACACAGCTAATGAATCATTGGTAGAATCTGAAAGTGATTACAGTGATAATTGTTAATACACTTTGATTGCCTGTAATACTTACATATATATGTATATTTTATGTATGCACGTTAAATATGTTATGTTAAATAAATAAAATTTATATTTCTAAATTTATTTTTTACTGAGCGGCAAGGACTTACGTACTAAATTAATTTTTGTAAAATTTTGTTCTTATCTAATCGATAATTTCTAAATTATGACAATTTTAAATTTAGGTTGTATGGGACGTGGGCGTGGCGATTGTCCGATTTTCTTGACAATTGGAAATATGTTACAATATTACTAAATATATTCACATGCAAAATTTCAATCTTATCGGATTGCTAATTTCCAAATTATTAAAATTTTTAAATTTAGGTTGTATGGGAGGTGGGCGTGTCCTTTGAGATAATTTCATAAAATTTAACAAAGTTATCAGGAATATATCAGAGACCAATCGAGCTAACGTTGGTTCAATTCTAGAAACAACTTTGGAACATATAAGGTTTTTTCATTTCCGGATATATGGGAGGTGGGCGTGTCCTTGGGCCGATTTTCTCTAAACTTCGTTTTTTTTTCTTTCCTACTTATAAAAGCAATGTGAACTAATTTTCATTCTTTTATGAAAACTCCTTCCATTTTTGGCCACAGTTTATATGAAAACACGACACTGTGCGGCGCCACAAGCCACACAGCGAATGCCACAATCAATTTATTGGAAACCAAGTTTGGTGAACGTGTTAGCTCACGAAATGGCCCAGTCGATTGGCCGCCTCGTTCGTGCGATTTGACGCCGTTAGATTATTTCCTGTGGGGCTACGTCAATTCAATGGTCTATGCCAACAAGCCAGCGACGATTGATGAACTTCGTACGAATATCGAACGTGAAATTGCAGCAGTATCGGCCGATTTACGCTTGAAAACCGTCGAAATTGCGTTCAGCGTCTGGACTTCTGCAAGCGTGACCGTGGTGGCCATGCAAAAGAAATCGAGTTCCATACATAATGGCATCGAACGTACTTTCACAGGAATAAAGAATTTCATTGGTATCTAAAACCGGTTTTGTTGTATTTAAAAAAAACTTTTGTAGCGCTCTTATTGAAAAACCCTTTAGATGCCCAATTTACGCAATCGATTACAGCAAACACATAAATTCGCACAATCTATTTTTCACAACAAAACATAATTACTAAGTATAACCCAATAGTCTTTTTTAAAAAATGTATTTAAATCATTCCGGCGGAAAAATATGTCTACCACTTTCGGCTGTTGCAAAGGGACTGATTTAAGATGGGTACGTTTTTTACACTCTCTAATTTTTTCGACTGCTTTTTTCTCTTTATCTTCATAAAAATTAGTTTCGTTGCAATAACGAAATTGTTTCGTGAACTGTAAATGTTGACAAACTCCAAAAATAAATAAATAATAAAAAGATAAACGACTATCAGTAGTATTTTAAATATCATGCATTTACTGTTTCATTTAATATGTAACCCATTTTTCTACAAAATTCAAATTAAATAAAATTTTTGCAGGAACGAAAAGTAAGTTGTTGCAGCAACGAAATTAAAAATTTTCAAAGAAATCATGTATGAAATTTTTCGTTGCGTGGACTACCAAATTGTCGGATATACGACACTTTTCACTATAGCAACGTAAAAATGTTAACGAAAATGTTTCATCCATGCGACGAAGCGTTTTTCCTTCAGAGTCAGTGCGTCCCCTTGTTTACAATTTCATTGGAAATATTGACAAATCTAGCGCAAAATGACAACTGTAACATTCATTGTAGCTCATCACAATTTCGCTGCTGCCCATCCTACTACAGTCAATTTGAAGTATTCGTCGTTTTAATTACATTTATTGTTTGCAACAATTCTCACTTGTCAGACAGACAATTTGCATGTCTAGTCACGATAATTTCCCACATTTATCGTGATAACCCCCCAACAACAGCAAAAGAAACAACCAGGAAGGAAAGCTGACAGCCATATCGTTCTTGCCCTCGGCTAAAATGTATAAACCACGAACAGAGAAGCAGACACATAATTCGATTTACTCAGAAACTAACGGCCTTAAAAACTCCTTCAGGGCATAAAGACCAACTTAGCCAAGAGTTAGATATGGATGCAGGTTTCAAATTGAAAACATTAATTAAATGCATTACCAAGTTAATAAAATGCTGGCTAAGTCAATTTTAATGAGACATGCTTGGTAAAGGCCTACCGTGTTTGGTCTGAGCTGGTCTGGTCTGGTTTGGTCTGCTCAGGTCACCACAGAGCAGCTTGTATGTGGCATGTTATTCTCGTGACAATATATACAATCATATGTGGCAGCATGTGGTCGGCCGTTTGGTCGTCTAGCGACAACCCAACAACGCGTGTCACAGCTCCACTTGAAAGCCCACTAGATTTCCACACCATGAAAACCAACCGCACACTCGACTTGGAATTATATTTTAGTTTCCATTCCACACGACAGAATCGAATGTGTCACACACAAACATCCATGAGTTAAGTCTATCAAGTACGTGGTCGACTTAAAAGCTGGAAGCCACGCGAACTTTGAATGTGTCCAAATGTGTTCACGATATTTCATCAATAAGCCAGACTTAACTTACACTCATACATACATATATTCATGCACGGTGGGTTGCATGCAAATTATGGTAAACCAATGTGGCGCGTGTAAACGGTTGATTACTGCACACGCTTCCAAAGGCCGATGTTGTGTGTTTATTAGAAATGTCTTCCTATAGCCAGCCAACTGGCGCAAGTAAATAAAATAAAATTTATATACATACATACATGTACTACAGTTCTAAACACTAGGTATCTGCACAAGACGTCTTGAATGGCCATTCAAGACATTTGCTTTTTATTCAAGACATGTACTGTAGCGAAGTTACGGCAAACCAATATTTCAGTGTTCCGTAAAAAAATCATTCGTGTATCCACTGGCCGGCCTTCACACAAGCTAGATCCAGATATCTTTCGGACAATACGATACCGGACATGACCAAACTTGTGGGAATGGACTGGAACAACTTAAGGAATTTCGTGAATATCACCGAATTCTTATAAGAGGTACAGTAGATTAGTAGGGTAAACTTAGAGCGCACAAATGGTCGAACCACCGGCTTAAGTGTATGTCTACTGGCATGGGAAGATTTAGAGTGGTCCTTTTGAACACGCAACATCGCACCCCTCTTTTCAAACTAATTAACATGTGTGTGAAGCTGGAGAGCAGAAAAAACAACTTCTTCTTCGCTTCATATCGTATTGTGTTTTTGTGCACACACAAATACACGAATGCTTTGTAGACAGTACCGACGTACATGGTTGTCGCAACTGCGCCACAGTACATGTTTTGAAAAAAAGGCAAATATCTTGAATGACCATTCAAGACGTCTTGTGCAGATGTCTACTAAACACCCATCGCTAGCACAGAGAGGCGAATGGGTAACATTTATCATTTACAGTCAATTCCTGTTATTAACCGACAAACAGCAGATATTTTTCCATTTCCATTATCATAAGATTTCTCATAAATTTTTGTACACAAGATCGAGTAAATTTACCCCGGTAATGCTATTATAATCTCGCAAATCATTTCAACTGCAGAGTTGTAGACGTACTTACAGTATGAGACTGTTTTAACATGAAACGGAAATATGAATGTAAAGGAAACGTACTTCACTTAAGCTGGCCACAGACTTTGGATTTGTGTGAGCTCGACGTCATGTTGCATGTGTGTGGCGCTGTTATCACACATTTATACATTTCGTAGTTTCAGTTGCTCTTGAAACGTCGAAGAGTGAAGAAATTTTTTTCAGAGTTCTTTGAAGTTTTGAGAGAGCAAGTTACCATTTGAATAAATCATCAATTTGCATCATCCGCATTGTCACCAATACTTACTCGTCAACGTCAACCACAAAATGATAATGTTGCATGTGTGTGGAGAAAAGGTAGAGACACAAATCGCAGACACAAATCCAAAGTCTGTGGCCAGCTTTAACATGTTCATTACTGTCAACACATACAAAATGGTTGATATAAGAGGTGGCGTTATAAGATCAGCTGATTTTACTTTCTTTCTTTATTTTCTAAATACTTCAAAAAATTTCAAGAAATTTCAAATAAATTCCACACAAACATTTCTTTAATTGAATAAATCGTTATTTCCACAAATACAGCAATAACAAGATGACTTACTGACAGAATTGTATGATATAACTATGATTGTATGATGTACGATCAACAAAACGTGTGCTGCAAATCGCAACATACGTCGTTCAAGGTTATTGAGTCCCTTTATACAAGAAGACAGAAGAACTGTGATTTTATTTACAAAATATAATTTAAATATATTAAAAACGTTGTTCTCATGATAATACTGTTGTTTACCAAGAGCTTTAGAAATATCGTATATCGCCCAAAACTTTGTGGAATGTCATAAAGTCAAAAAAAATTTATAAAATCCAAATAATTTTTGGGCGTTACGGCGTATAATTCGGACTTTGAAACACTCGGGATTTGGGTGATATGCCACTTTTTGGGCAGTATGTCGATTTTCATTTTAGGCGTTATGCACTTGGGCGTTAATACGCCAAATTCAAATCCTCCTCCCACCACCTGGTATAATTCCATAATGGCATCATGAAATACAAAATGTCAAAACTAAATCGAGTAAAAATGCATAGAATGATAATCACGACATTATCATGAAAAAAGAGTGCATGTAAACGCGCTATTAGAGTGGTTACCTAAATTCGTAATCAGCTGATTTTGATTTAAGTTTGATCAAGCTTGCGCCACTTTCACAGCAAATGTAAAGTGATGTAATAAAAATGTTTTTATTAAATTTAATAATATTTGACCAGAAGTGAAGTTGTAGCTATACCACGATATAAAGAATACATTGTTATTGTGATTTTAAATAAACGATAGACATGGGGTAGATACAGGGTGGGGCGCGAAGCGTGCTACAAAAACAAAATGTAGTAACTTTGTTTCTGAGTGCAGGTTACTGTTTAGGTTTATTAAAATTAATGCTTGGCACACCGAAAAGAGTATTTGGATAGTGCAGCGGTACCATGCATTGCAGTCCTTCATTTCCGTCCCAAAGGAATTTAGGCGGGAGTTTGACGGCACTCCCCCAAGTAGATGGACTATTATGAGCTTTTTTTAACCCTTCTAAGACCGGAGATAGTGAGGTTTTTCTAACAAAAGTACTTTCTGGGAGCCAAAATTTCGCTTAAAAATAATTGAAGTGTAAGAAAATAAGCGATTTCTTAAAAAAAATTTTGATTTCCAAACCTTTAAACGTAAATAATTGTCAGTGAGGAGGCCGAGTGTGTGAGTGCACTGTACCTTTACTGAAAGTAAGTGCATTCTAATAAAAATTCTCAAGCTGGTGGGTGAGTTCCCGTGCCCAAACTATCAAACAACTACCTGGAAGCAAACATCTGCTTTGAATTCACAGAAAAACAACCCAAAATATAAAAAAATACCTGGAAACACATTGTAGCTCTTGTCATAAAGATGAAATTGTGAACATATAAAATCAAAAAAACTTCTATCAAAAAATTACCTCGAAGCAAACATCTGCATTGAATTCACATAAAAACGACCCAAATTATAAAAAAATACCTGGAAACACATTGTAGCTCTTGTCATAAAGATGAAATTGTGAACATATAAAATCAAAAAAACTTCTATCAAAAAGCTACCTGGAAGCAAACATCTGCTATGAATTCACAAGGGACGCAGCACACAATATAAAAGCGACACGACGCTCACATCGAGGCATTACACAGCGCGACGTCAACGAGAGCTCAGCGGTGAAAGTTATAAAGTGAAAGTAAAAAAAGTGAAAGTGCTACAGCATAATTCGCACACAACTTTGGCAACTGAAAATTTCAATATGCAGCGTGAAAATATTGTGACAGTGTGAAAATATTGATTGATCACCAAACCACAATGCCCATGGAAAAACGGTACAAAGGCAAAAACCTCGACGCATTGCTTGCAGAGGTATGTTGGTGGAGTCACAAGATGAAAAAAAAGAAAAAGCTGATGATGGAGGGCAGTCTGGAAGTAACGTGTATGTGGACACCATAAGTTCTGAATCAGAGTCAGATTCGGACGATTCGAACGACGATTTGGATCCACAACTGCAGAGAGTGCGATTTGCAAGTCCAGGGCCATCAACATTATAAACATAGTACGAATATTTTTTTTTTATAATTTTTGTAATAGATAGCATAGTATTGTAGTGCCATCCCTGCTGAGACTACTAATCCCTACAACACTGAATCATTATTACTAAATATCCATGCTACTACTCTTTGTTACAACCCTAACTCTAAATGTCAACCCATACCATAATAAAATCAGTAATAGTATAACAATGAAACCTGCAACGTGCCTATTCACTTACGGGAGAAGGCTTTATAGTATCTCAATGTTGAAGTAAAGAAAAAACAAATGATTTTAAAAAATTTTCGGGAAATTGTTCTAAGGCTATCTAAGGGCTACCTAAACGGTGTTAAGAATCATTCCTATGAAGTTCATATGTTCTGGAAAGTTGTTTATTGAGATCTTAGGATCATTCTTGTAGTTGATTGTTTCCTTGAATTTTGAACGGTTTGCTACCTATGGACCTGAACAGGGGAAAAAATTTCAAAAAAAATTTAATTTTTTAAAGTTTTTTGCGATTTTGACTTTGAAGATGAAGGTTTTTTTTGATTTTATATGTTTACAATTTTATGACAAGAGCTACAGCTTTGCCTCAGAGAGGCAAAAATGACACCGAGGCCCCACTTCTTCTTTGCTCTTTTATCACGTAGTGGTGTCCGTATATGGTTATTTTTCCATGACTTAAAAAATTACACACTGTGTAAACAAGCAAAATTGCCGTATATGGAGTGAATCTAATCCAGAAATACTCCATGAGACGGAACTGCACCCAGAACGAGCAACTGTGTGGCTGTGTGAACGAACATTGTGGGGCTATACTTCTTTAAAGAAAACGGTGTAACAGTAACTGTCAATGCGGATCGTTATTTAAAGAAGTTAAGGGGGCTGTTTACCCAGAACTGGTCCGGTTCCAGCAAGATGGAGCAACACATAGACAGGTTATGGGCGGACCTCCAACGAAACTTCCCAAACATATTAATATCCAGAAAATTCACTTTCCGATAGCCCCAAGGTCACCTCACCTGACGGCGCCAGGAATTTGGCAGAATTGAAGCAGTCCATTAAAACATTAATTGAGGCGATCCAGACTTCAACCCTTCTGGCTACAATGAATAATTTTCTGATCAGTTGCCACATATGCGTGGATGAGCATGGAGGTTATTTCTTCGTCTTCAAAACCAATTTTTTTTTTGATATAAAATAAAATTGAATTTTCTATACAATAAAAAAAATTAAATGAAATATAAGTACATACAATATCTTTTGCAATTTGTAACCGATTGCAGAATTTTAAAAAGTAAATGGAAGCTAGACATCTTGAGATATAAAAAAATATCATGACAATAGTGGTTTCTTAACTAAAGTACTTTTTTTGAGCAATTTGTAAAAAAAAGTCCAAAAATTGGTTTTTTTTTTTTTTTTGGTTCACTTGAATAAAGGCACTTTATTATTTTTTTTATTATTTTTAAAGTAAGCGATAATTTTTTGTAGGGAGCGTTTGTTTATTACAATTTATTACATCTTAATCATTTTACGAGTCAAAATGACAAAACAACAAATTTTAAATCTATCGGAAAAAACTAAAATCGATGTTTACCGTTCTGAAGGATATTCTAACCGCGCAATTGCTAAAAAAATTGGACGGAGCCCAACAGTTGTCGACAATTACATCAAGGACACCAAGGGGTATGGAAAAAATTTTAAAGGAAGGGTTTCATTGTCTTTATCTACGAATGAGAAAAGAAAAATCATCAGAATTGCTTCTAGTTCTGCCTAATACTTGTCAAAAATATGAGCTCAAGCTGGAGTGGAAGCGAGCCAGTCATCAGTACGCAGAGTAATTAAGAGCTGTGAGTATCTTCAATACCTGAAATTACAAAACAAGCCGTCACTTAATGCTCCTCGTAAGGAAAAGCGGCTTCAATTCGTAAGAGACTAGATGGTATGGGATGTGCAGCCAAGAGGTCATCTAAATGACTGGAGAACCGTTGTATTTACGGATGAGAAGAAGTTTAGTTTGGATGGGCCTGATGGCTACAACAATTATTTCCATGATCTACGCAAAGAAAAACGTTTTTTGAACCGACATCACAGCCGAGAGGGCGGCGTTATGGTGTGATGTGCTATTACGTACTATTGCACCATCGATCTTGAATTTCAAAGTGCAAAAATGACTGGTGCAAGCTATAAAACGTTATTGGAATCGGCTTTTCCGAAGTTCAGTGAACTATTTGGTCCCATATTGCAACAGGATAATGCCCCTATACACAACGCCAGAGTAGTAAAGGAGTTCATTGCAAGCCAAAATGTTAATATTCTTGACTGGCCACCCTATTCGTCTATGGTCTATGGTTCAGGCCATTAAAGATGCTTGGAATCAAATTTCGTTGGATTACATAAATTCTCTCTATCTTTCAATGAACCACAATGAAAAAAGTTATTAAAAATAATGAATAAATTAAAAAAATAGAAAAACTGTTTTTCATTAAAATTAATTAAAGTGCTTTTATTCAAGTGAACCAAAAACAATTGCACATTTTTGGATTTTTTTTTATAAATTGCTCAAAAAGGTTCTTTAGTTAAGAAACCACTATTGTCATGATTTTTTTTATATCTCAATATGTCTAGCCTCCATTTCCATTTTTCTATTATGCAATCGGTAACAAATTGCAAAAGATACAGGCTGCGGAAAACGGAATTTGTAGTGTCTTTAAATAAGTGTACCGGAGTGTATATAGAAATCCTCCCGCCATCACGTAGTATAATTCCATAATGATATCTGAAATACAAAAATATCATAACTAAATCAAGCAAAAATACATGCAAACACCTTTTTGCCGTTAGAATGATAATCTCGACAGCCTCTAATACTCTAGAACAGACATGTGCAAACTGACACAAACGCATTTCAAATCAGTTTTACGAATTTTGCGACTGTGTTAAGTTGAACGGAGCAAGCAGAACAAAAGCAGAGAAAACAAAAGTAGTACACTGAGTAAAAAATTAAAAATTAAAACTAAATCTTAAAAAAAAAATCAAATATCAACATCTCCAATGATTATTTCCATTTATGATTTTTGCCATTTACAAACATAAAAATTTCTTTATACTCGTCCATGGCAATTAAAATTTATTTTTTAAGTGTAGTGTGAATGCAGAGCAGCAACTGACTTTGAATCGGTAAACAAGCAGCAAGCTTTCGGACATGTTGGTGTGAAAAAACGATCAAGCTACTATCGGTGTGAAAACACGATGACTCAAAAGAGTACTAGCTGCACATCTATGCTCTAGAATCAAAAAAACATGTGTTTTTATGGGTAAGTGTTTTTAATTTTTCTGTTTTAGTTTCACTATTTTGACAAGACTTTTTGACAAAAGCATCCGATCAAGCCCGCACTCGGCTCGGATTTCAAGATATGGTACAAATGTTCGGGGCATAGGTTATAACTCGGTACAGTAGTTTAAGTGCAGTGGACAAAAGGTTCGTAAAAAAATGTAAACAAAATCAGTAAATCAAATAAACACGCTATAATAAAAAAAAATTCAAGAACCGACAAAACTTGAAATTGTGGTATTTATAGATAGGACTATGCAACATGACTTCTCAACCAGAAATGCCAACCCAATTTTTTGATGTAGTTTAGCACTCTTATTAAAAAACCAACAACAACAAATTTTGAACCAATTTTCAAAATGATACGTTCATTTTGAATGAATTTTCTAAGGATTTCCTTCATCGATTTTCTGGAAACTTATCTTAAAAAAATGTCCATAAAAATAGCTTCGAAATGAATGCAAATATTTCAAATTAGAATGCTTGGTTGAAACTTATTGAATTTAGCATTTCAAATTTTACATTTTTTTTTGCAAAAAATTAAATATTTTTCATTTTTTATCATATAATACAATGGACTGTTCTTCAAAAATTAAGATACATACCAAAGTAATCCATACCGAAATACAAGAGTTACAGGCATTTTAGTAGATTAACCCAATATAATTTTTTTAATTCTTCGCTCAAAATACCATACAGTATCAAGAAGTTGTCCGATGTAGGCATTTCAATTTTTTAACGCGCATCTAAAGAAGAATTAAAGGTTAATCTACAAAAATGGTTATAACTCTAGTATTTATGTATGGATTTCTTTGGTATGGATCTTAATATTTGAAGAAAAGTCCAGTGTGTTATTTAGGAAAATAAAAAAAAAATCTATTTTTTCTTTTTTTCTAAAAAAAAATATATCTATTTTTTCTTTAGTTTTTATGATAAAATAAAAATGAAAAATATTTAATTTTTTGAAAAAAAAATGCAAAATTTGATTTGTTAAATTCAATAAGTTCTCAACCAAGCATTCTGATTTGAAGTATTTTCACATTTTTTTTAAGATAAATTTCCAGAAAATCGATGAAGGGAATCCTTAGAAAATTTAATTAAAATGATCGTACCATTTTGAAAAGCAAGAAATTTAAAAAAAAATTTAAGAAAAACTGTACCATTTAAAAATTGTTGTTGTTGTTTTTTTTAATAAGGCTTCTAAACTACGTCAAAAAATTGGGTTAGCATTTCTGGTTGATCAACTTTTTTTCATTTTGTTGCATAGTGTAATTATTCATGGATTTTCTTCAGATATGATTTGGTTTCTCCGCTGAGATGCAAGTTATATGAAAAAAAGTAGAAAAAAAAATTAAAAAGAAAAATATCCATTACAAATTGTTTTATTGTATTTTCGAGTTTAAAAGGCCAGAGAACTTTACACAAATTGGCTGAAGATTCAGGTCTAAATGGCTGTAGACTAGTGATATAGTATTTGTTGTTTGTTTCAAATCGATGTAAGCTGATGAAAACTGCGCCGGCTATCGGCTCTGAAAAATACACAGTGGCGCCAAGACGCCGGCTCGTAATCGGCCGACTTGTATCTCTGCCCCCTACCACTCCCCCCAAGGCAGCTGGAGAAATTTTACCTAAAAAATGTTGCGTCGCGGATTTATATATTGTATTGTTTCCATACAAAACGAGGAAATGAAAAAGAACCTGTAAACTGAAAATTAAATGGTTTCACGGATTTTTTTACATTTTTTGAAACCGGAACCCATTTTTTGAAAAAGTGATTTTTCTAATAAACCGTATCCCGGTTATTGGAAAATATTGTTTTTTTAACACTGGTACTGGCGCTTTGCACTATATATCGTCAGCTGAAATGCAAAACAACGTAACTACAATTTCAATTTTTTAATAGAAGAATTGAAAGACATTATAAAATGGCAAAGAATACAGCTTTGGCAGCTATATTTTCGACTGTTGCTCAAGGTAAGACCTTTCTTAAAGTTAGAACAGCAAATATGGCTGCCATAACTACATCACTGACAATTTTTAAGCGTTCCTTTTCTGCTCCTGTACACAAATGATAATTGTAGTTACGTTGTTTTTCATTTCAGTTAACGATATGTATGTATACCAAATATGAATTTCAATAAAATTTGTTGGTCGAATTTATTGGTTTGGTTAAATTCCTTAGTTTGAACAATAATTAAATCTGTAAAACATTTTCAATATACTATACTCAACCAATATACAAGGTGGCGCAAAAGTAATCCTCCTATCAGATAATGCTATAAATTTTGCGATTGGCCCCTAATGTCAGTTCTGTTTTGACACTTGTGTAGTAAACACATGTGAAATACACGTTAATAAACAATGTTACGCTACACTGCTCCAGAATGCGGAATATTGCTGACTATTTATTTGACCAATAATCGGTCGGTGACTTTGGCACAACGTGAATTTCGTCGCAGATTTCCTGGTCGTCCAACGCCTACTGGTGAAACACTGCGACGTTTAGCCGCTCGCCTCGAAGAGACAGGCACAATACGAGATGCTGCCAGGCGTGGCAGACCCCGGAGTAGCCGTTCTGCAGAGAATATTGCTGCTGTAGCCGAGGATGTCATGGAAGACCAGACGACGTGCCACGCTACAGATCAATGATCAACGAGTTCTTTTTGCCGCAACTTGATGAATTGGGATTGGAAAACATGTGGTTCCAACAGGACGGTGCAACGGAACACACTGCACGTGCCACAACCGATATGCTGAAGGATGCATTTCCCGGGCGCCTAATCTCCCGTTTTGGCGATTTGCACTGGCCAGCAAGATCGCCTGATTTGACCGCTCCAGACTTCTTTTTGTGGGGCTTTTTGAAGTCGCGGGTTTATGTCAACAAGCCTCAGACTCCTGCAGCTCTTAAAGACAATATCCGTCAAGAATGTGAGGACCTATCGCCGGAAGTTTTGGCCAAAGTGATGGAAAATGCCATAAAAAGGGCTCAAATGACAATCAACTGTGGCGGCGGCCATTTACATGACATCATATTCTCGACTTGATGTAAAAAAAATTAAAAGACCAAATAAAAATAATCCACAAGAAGAATCAAAGTTTTTCATTTTTTTTTAAATTACAGCCAAAAAACATCGGAAGTTTACTTTTGCGCCACCTTGTAGAATTAAACTCCAAATAATGGAAAGTTATAAAACCAAAATCCATTAAAGGCAAGAATACAAAACAAAATTAACACTGACAATTAGATAAAACCCCAAACTATAATTCCTATTAAAAAGCGTTTATTTCTAAAAGCATTATACGAATTTCAAACTGAGTACACGAATTTCGTTAAATTTTAAATTCAATTGATGCTATTTGTATTTCAGTTAATATGGCTTGAAACTCCACTGATTTGTATTTTCAATGTTGGATTATAATTCCAATTGATGTCATTGGAATTTCAAATGGTGAATTTTAATGTTTATATTTTTTTGAGTGGCCATAAAAGTATTAAAAAAATTATAAAATGTTATGGTAACTTAGCCCAGTGTTCTTGTGAGTAGTAAATTTGTCGGATTTGATCAAATTCAATAGCATCTGTTTGTCAATGAACACTAGGGTGTCCCACCAATAAAATTTTTCTTTTACTCAAGCTTTATTTGAAAGCTTATTGGGATGGCATTTTCGAGATTTTTTCCTGCTTTTTCGGAAGAGTTTTAGAGGTCGCACAAGTCGAATTTCTCCCAAAAATCGGGTATACCGGACGTTTTTTGAATTTTACTTCAAACTCGGTCAATAACCACGATTTTCTTAGTTTTTAAGTCAACATTTTTAAGGCAAACACACCAAACTTTTATTGTATATACACAAACCACCAGTTCGGGTAATGACTTTGCTAAATAAGGTACCACGTACTAACTTTTTCGTAAATCTTGGATAAATTTCTATGTCTTTTAAAATTCCTATGAAAATGTAAAACAATAATGATGCGCCTTAAAAGACGTCCAAATTCCAAGTATTTTTGTAAAAAAATATTTTTAATTTGCGGTTACTGTTCCAGAGTTATACCATTTTAAAACCTTTTACCCATTGTAGGAAACTAATAATATTATAATGTGTTTGCTACTTTTGCATCGGATTTGCTTTAAATTATTTTGAAAATTTAAAATACTAATGATGCACTTTAAAAGATGGGTAAATTCCAAGCAATTTTCTAAAAACAATTTTGAATTTCCAGTTACTGTTCCAGAGTTATGCCACTTTAAATCTCTTTACCCATTGTAAGAACATAATAACATTATAAACTGTTTGTCTTTTTCCTTCGGATTTGGTTTGAACATTGTATTATTGTAAAATCTACATGTGCTAAGTAACGGCAAAGAATTGCACTCAGCAAAAAACGGTCCCGGCAACATATTGCAGCAACCATATATATAATTGCTTGCAATCTGCAATCCTGCAATATGTTGCTGGAGCGGTTTTTGCGCATGCAGATTTTATCATGAATATAGTGTTCAGAGCACATCCGATGAAAAATTGACAATGAGTTTATAACGGGGTTTTCAATAAGAGCCCTATAAAAGTTTTTTTTAAATAAAACAAAACCGGTTTTAGATACCAATGAAATTCTTTATTCCTGTGAAAGTAAGAAAGTATGGAACTCGATTTCTTTTGCATGGCCACCACGGGCACGCTTGCAGAAGTCCAGACGCTGAGCCCAATTTTCGACGGGTTTCAAGCATAAATCGGCCGATACTGCTGCAATTTCACGTTCGATATTCGTACGAAGTTCATCAGTCGTCGCTGGCTTGTTCGCATAGACCATAGACTTGACGTAGCCCCACAGGAAATAATCTAACGGCGTCAAATCGCACGACCGAGGCGTCCAATCGACTGGGCCATTTCGTGAGATAACACCTTCACCAAACTTGGTTTCCAATAAATTGATTGTGGCATTCGCTGTGTGGCTTGTGGCGCCGTCCTGTTGGAACCACATGTCCTCCAAGTCCATATTATCCAATTGGGGCCAAAAATATTCGGTTATCGTTGAACGGTAGCGATTCGCATTCACAGTAATGTGCCGGTCCTGATCATCACGGAAGAAGTACGGCCCAATGACGCCGCCGGCCCATAAACCGCACCAAACCGTAATTTTTTCGGGATGCAATGATGAATCATGGATTACGTGTGGATTGCTGTCTGACCAATAACGCATATTTTGCTTATTGACGAAGCCATTCAGCCAGAAATGAGCCTCATCGCTGAAGATGATTTTCCGATGAAAATCCGAATCATTTTCAAGTTGTTACTCAGCCCAATTCACGAACATACGACGCTTATGGTGGTCAAGCGGCTTCAGTTCTTGCGTCAATTTGATCTTGTAAGGATGTAGGCCAAGATCTTTTCGCAAAATTCGCCGCAACGACGTCACAGAGATGCCCAACGCTTGAGAACGACGTGTGAGAGACACATTTGGGCTTTCTTGAACTGAAGCCTCAGAGGCAGCAATGCTCTCGACACTACGGGCACTTCTCACTGGCACGGGAACATTTTGTACTGTGCCTGTGGATTCATAGTTTTCCACTAGACGCTCAATTGTTGATCTGGTAGGACGATTATGACGACCATAAATTGGACGTAGCGCTCTTAAAGTTGAGGCCACTGACTCCAAATTTCGGTAGGAACTTTTAATAATTTCGACTCGTTGTTGGCTCGTATATCTTTCCATGATGAAATGGCAAACCTTACTGAAGAGAAATGTTAAAAGAGCGGGAAAAAATATGTCATCGTTTGCTGTCCCTATCGATTTACTTTTGTAGCGTCTCTGTTGAAAACCCCTTTAGTATTATTAGTTTCATACAATGGGTAAAGATTTTTAAAATTGCATAACTCTGGAACAGTAACTGCAAATTCAAAATTGTTAATACAAAATTGCTTGGCATTTATCCGTCTTTTAAAGCGCATCATTAGTGTTTTAAGTTTTCATAGAAATTTAAAGTAAATCCGATGCAAAAATAGCAAACAGTTTCTAATATTTTTAGGGTCATACAATGGGTAAAACGCTTTAAAATGGTATAACTCTGGAACAGTAACAGCAAATTAAAATTTTTTTTTCTACAAAATTGCTTGTTACATCTTTTAAAGTGCACCATTAGCGCTACTAACAAAAATTATCCACAATTTACGAAAAAATTTAATACGTGGTACCTTATTGAGCTATTGCCAGAGTTTGAAATAAAATTCAAAAGACGTCCGGAATACCCGATTTTTGGGGAAAATTCGACTTGTGCGACCTCTAAACCTCTTCCGAAAAATCGGAAAAAAATCTCAAAAATACCTTACCCTAAAGCTTTCCAATCAAGCTTGAGCAACCATGAAAATTGAAAAATAAAATTATTTTGGGACACCCTAATTAACACCTAATATAGTGGATAGTTAATAATACATACATACATATGTATTTAACGGGTGGTTCAAATACATGTATCTTTTTAAATCACATTTTATTTTGACACTGATAGATTTTGTTTATTCGATATATTGACTATCAGTCATACCTCCGTGGACCAATATGAGTCGCTGTACGCTTGAACAACGTTGAATAATATGGGCCTAGCAGAAACTCCAATTTCACATCGAATTTTTACGAAAAATCATTTATTCTGACGAGGCGCATTCTCCTCTAGGTCGGCACATCAACAAACAAAATTACTGCATCTGGGGATAGAAAAGCCCGCTCGTCATTGTTGATGCATCCATAGCGAGTGACAGTTTGGTGTGGATTTTGGAGTGGTGGTGTCCGTGCCCCATTTTTCTCGAAATTTCTGACGCGAATGCCATTCAGTCAATGGCGGAAGCCGTGTTGATCAGCTTTTTTAGGCTGAAACCTGAATAATTTTTAGTTGCATCATAGGGTGTCCAAAATCAAAACCGGGGAAACCGATTAACCATTTTTTGCTATTAACCGTGTGCCGGTTTTTTAAAAAACTTAATTTTCGAACAAAACGGAAACCAGTTACTTGTCGTCGGTCAATCGGATTTTACATAATTTGTGTTAATAACCTTAAAAAAATTAACACTAAAATTTTGGAATTCAGAAACATGATTTCTATTTTGAATTATATTATCTAAATAACATATCCAAACAATGTTTTTTTCAAAATGATTTTATAATTTGAAGTAGAATTAATTAAAAATTAATAAAACATTTTTTTTTCAAATTTCTAAATCAAAATTATTTGATAACTAAATGTTTTAAATTTAATAAGATTATATTAAGTTTTCCACGATCTTCTATTGAAATTCTTCTTATTATTTAAACGAGCTTAAGATCATTTATAAGTATTGCTTATTTATTTCCTATATTTCGTCTCCACATTGGGCGACTTCTTCAGGTAACAATTAGTATTATATTTTTAATAATTAACAATTCAAAAAACCTCAATATCAGAAATTTTTACTTTCAAAAAAGAGCGGGAAATTAAAAATTGTCCTTGTCAATATGAAAAAATATGTCATAAAACATAAGTAAAAATACACTTACAGACAAAATTAAATTAACAAAATTTAAAATATTAACTTAAATATTGAAAATATTTAACATTAATGTAATTATCCTAACTCCTATTAACTAAATGTCTGTAATTCTGAGCAATATTCGCTATGTCTGTTTTATTGTTACTCATCTGTGTTAATGGAACCTTCATGATTTGTAACATTTCTAATGTATATCTGCGTTTTTAATTGTTTTCTGAACCCAAAATAGCATCTATTTGCAAGCACAATTCTCCTATCTATCTCCAGGCTGACGTTGTTGTCCTTGCTCGCGGCGGATCCAAGGTAGAAAAATGCATCTACCAATTCAAAATTAAATGGGTTGTCGACGTTCAATTGCGGACCAAGTCGAGAGGTTTCTCTAGTTGTTGACACCATCAATTTTGTCTTGCCCTCATTAACAGCAAGACCCAACTTCGCTGATTCCTTTTCGATTCTTGAAAATACTGCAGTAACCTCTCTCAAATTTCGCCCAATGATGTCTATGTCGTCAGCATACGCCAGCAACATATGGCTTTTCGTGTTAATGGTCTTGTTCGTATTTACTGCAGCCTTTCTCATTATTATCTCCATTAAGATGTTGAAGAGATTGCACGAAAGTGTGTCGCCTTGTCTAAGTCATCGTTTGGTACAGAATGTTTCAGAGAGGTCTTTCCCC
The DNA here is from genome assembly GCA_963931995.1 of Phaonia tiefii. Taxonomy (NCBI): domain Eukaryota; kingdom Metazoa; phylum Arthropoda; class Insecta; order Diptera; family Muscidae; genus Phaonia; species Phaonia tiefii. The sequence continues at coordinate 149,316,753 of OZ008369.1, read as the reverse complement.
ACTTTCACTGCTGATTTGGTGTTGGTCAGCGTCATTCTATAGACGCGGATCAGTTTTGCCGGAATACCAAATTCAGACATAGCTCCGTACAGTTTTCCCAGTATGGGGCTATCGAAAGCAGCTTTGTAATCGACAAAAAGGTGGTATGTATCGATTTGCTTTTCGTGGGTCTTTTCCAGGATTTAGCGTAGCGTGAATATTTGGTCTGACGTGGACTTGCCTGGTCTAAACCCACACTGATAAGGTCCAATCAGGTTATCAATAATTGGCTTTAGTCTATTACATAATACGTTTGACAAGACCTTATACGCGATGGATAAAAGACTGATACCGCGATAGTTGGAATAGACACACGGATCACGCTTTTTGAATACAGGACATGATACACTGAGACTCCAATCGTCGGGCATAGATTCACCCAACCATATACCGCATATAAGTTGATGAATGTGGGTTAGCAGTCCTTCGCCACCTGCCTTAAAAAGTTCAGCAGGTAGGCCTTCCACACCAGCAGCTTTATTATTCTTTAGGCGGGAGATCGCCGTTGTAATATCGTCTTGGTTGGGGGGGTACAATCCACACTATCTTCCACTATCTTCAGTGGAAGAATCTGAGTGGAGTTGTGCTGAAAAGTGGTCTCTCCACATTTTAAGCACACACCACTTCTCAGTTACCAGTTTCCCATTTTCGTCCTTGCAGCAGGGTATCCCATTATTAGGCCCGTTATTCAATCTTCTTACCCTCTGGAAAAACGTTCGGGATTCACCATTCATCCTGCACATTTCGGTTTTTCACTCTCCCTCTCTCTGCTCCCAATGCCATTTTCTCCGCCTAAATAGTTGGTGTTCCTCCCTTCTTAGCTTCTTGTACCGCTTACTCGCAGCACGCATTGTAACTGACTGTTTCGTTGCCTTGCGTGCAGCGTCTTTTTCATCAGTTGCAATGCGACATTCTTCGTCGTACCATGGCTTATCCTTCTGCGGTTTTGATAGCCAAGTTCAGTCCTTGCAGCGGTTTCCAAAGAATGGGAGATGTGCTTCCACTGCGCATCTGGGTCTTCGGGAGGGGGGTATTCTGCTCTAGCAGAAGCGAGAGCTTCTGACGATAGGACATTGATATCTCCGGTATTTGTAGCTTGTCAATATCCAGCTTTTCGTGAGTTCAGCTTCGTACGTTTTTCGCCCGGCTCAGTCTTGTGCGATCTTTCGTAGCCACCAGGGAATGATACGACTCGATATTGGCACCTCGAATCACACGTACATCCATTACACTAGAAGAGTGCCTGCCATCTATTACCAAATGACAATCTGATTCTTCGTCCGCTGATCAGGAAATATCCAGATTGCCTTATGAATGTCCTTATGCTGGAGTCGTGTGCTCTTTGGTTGGACATAAAACGGACAGAAAGAAAAGGGAATGTATATTTACGTTTTATGCAACCAACATAAAACATAATTTAGCTGCCAATCGTATCAAACAAACACTATTTAAACTTTGCTTCCAGTATGACTGGCTTCTGGTTGATATTAGATCTCTCTCCTATCTACTCTGTTTTCTATCAATTTCCTACTACTTAGTCGAGCATGGATACCCCCTGGATAGAATCAGAAACCGTCAAAAGTCTCGGAAAATTGGGCAAACCGAATGAGCTACTGCGTAGCCCCATGAATGAAATCGTGTTCCATAAATAACGCGTATATTTGGTAGAATATACCAAAAGAAATTAAGTTTAGTCAATTTCATGTATTTTTTAAAAAGATACCTGAATTTGAACCACCCGTTATATAGAAACTGTCCAGACACACAGAAGCACATGTTCATGTGAAACAAATAAACCGGACAATTCGATTCAAAAATAAACTAAACTAAAGCGAAAACAACCAACAGCCAACCGACTACGAAGTAACCAACCAGTCTGGCATAGCAGGCCAACGTAGACGACATACCAGACAGTCTGACGCTGTTGGAGCCCACATCATATGCATTTCGTTGTAGTTCTTGTGGTTGTTGTGTATTAATGCCAATGTGAGCGCATGGTGAGTGAGTGAATGTAGTTGTACTTTTGTGTGGACTTTGTTTATTTTTTGTTATTGCTGAACGTGCACTACTTGCGCATTCACCAAACGGTCACAGTCCCATAAAAATTAAAAAAAAAAATTCAATGACAACCAACTAAAATAGAAAGACTGAAAATGTCAAGGTCGACAACGAAAGCGATTATGCGCTACACACATTTAATATCTACAGTGTTTTAGCGGTACATAAATGTTGTACCTGCTCATTAATGCAATTTGACAAACGGGAAGACGTTTCGTTTACTGAAACCATCATAGATGTGATTTCGTTTCTCATAAAAACTGTAGGGTAAAAACTAAAACCTAAAGGGTTTTCCAACAGAGACGCTACAAAAGTAAATCGACTTTAAGAGCGCTACGTCCAATTTCTGCAATCCACACGTAATCCATGAGTCATCATTGCATCCCGAAAAAATTACGGTTTGGTGCGGTTTATGGGCCGGCGGCGTCATTGGGCCGTACTTCCTCCATGATGACCAAGACCGGCACATTACAGTGAATGCGAATCGCTACCGTTCAATGATAACCGAATATTTTTGGCCCCAATTGGATAATATGGACTTGGAGGACATGTGGTTCCAACAGGACGGCGCCACAAGCCACACAGCGAATGCCACAATCAATTTATTGGAAACCAAGTTTGGTGAACGTGTTATCTCACGAAATGGCCCAGTCGATTGGCCGACTCGGTCGTGCGATTTGACGCCGTTAGATTATTTCCTGTGGGGCTACGTCAAGTCTATGGTCTATGCCAACAAGCCAGCGACGATTGATGAACTTCGTACGAATATCGAACGTGAAATTGCAGCAGTATCGGCCGATTTATGCCTGAAAACCGTCGAAAATTGGGTTTAGCGTCTGGATTTCTGCAAGCGTGCTCGTGGTGGCCATGCAAAAGAAATCGAGTTCCATACATAATGGCATCGAACGTACTTTCACAGGAATAAAGAATTTAATTGGCATCTAAAACCGGTTTTGTTTTATTTAAAAAAACTTTTGTAGCGCTCTTATTGAAAAACCCGATATTTAGTGTTCGGAAACGAAAAACTCAAACCGACAAAATGGATTCGTTTTCTTTGAAAACGGGCTTCTTCACACAATGTGGCTATATCTAACTTGGTGGATGATTTCCGTCTATTCCAGTCTTTTTGTGAATTAATGTATGGTTAGTTTAAACAGAGCAAAAACAGTTAATTTATATTTACGTTCTGCTAACCTTTCGGAGAGTGCTTTTTCGAAGTACTTGGTTTACGTAGTAAAGTACACGTTTCAAGAACGAATAATTTTTACACATTTGACACATACATAGATATGTTGTATCAGTAGGTATCCATTAGAGGCATACGCCGGTTGTTTCTGCTTCGGCGGCGGCGTAGGGGTCTAAGAAAGCAGGCGACCCTTTAATACAGGGTGTCTGGTAGCAGATTTATATTTTCAAACTTAAATAAAAACATAATAATTGACACAAAGTTTTATTAAGACCATTGAACGATAGAATGGAAATACGGATTTTATTTTTTAAAGAGTATGTCATCATGATGTCTTTCGCCGAGTTGAACACACTGTTCAAAATGGAGCCTTGTGTTCTGCGTCACACGCTGCAATAAACTTGATTAAATTGAGCTGATTTCTCAACGAATATTTTCCTTTAAAGCCACAAGAGATTGGGGATTGTCATTATAAACCCTCTCTTTGAGGTAGCCCTATAAAAAGAATCCATGGGAGTTAGATCGGGCGACCTCGGTGACCATGGGATGTCCCCAAAGCGACTGATCAGTTTTTGGGGGAAATTTTCATCGAAGCTCTGGCTGTGTGTGAAGTCGCCACATCCGGTTGAAACCACGTGTGTGAAGAGTACGTTGGATGAGCTCGCAGGTTTGGCAAAAAGAATTCCGTAACCATGCGTCGATAATTTTCACCATTGACATTCGTCGCCTGGCCTCGAGAATTTTCGAAAAATAAAATGGTCCAATTATCTCATGCGTGGATAAGGCCCACCAAACAGTTACCCTGGGGCAATGCAATGGTTTTTGATGTTTCAATCGCGGGTTGCGGGTTCTTGGAGACCGGTAACGGCAGTTTTGTTTGTTGACGTGGCCGTTTAAGTGAAAATGAGCCTCGTCGCTCCAAGAAATGGGATTTACAATGCGAAAACGCTCCAACATCCTTCCACAAAAATTTTTTTGCGTAAATCAAAATCACTTTCTTTCAGTTCTTGAACGATTTGAATTTTAAAAGGATGGAACTTCAGATCCTTTTTTAAAATTTCATAATAATCGCTCTTGGAAGTCCCAGTGAGGCTGATCTTTTCCGTATTGAAAGTCGCGGATTTTCGCGTAAACTGCTTTCAACCAGTTCAATGTTTTCGGGAGTCCTTGAAGATCGACTGGGCCCTGGCCGTGGGACATTCATAGCCGAAGCAGTTGCGCGGAATGTTTGAACCCACGAACGAATTAATCCATCCATCACTTATTCGCCGAATACCGAACTTTGAACAAAATTGTCGACGAGCAATTACGTAAGAATCATTACACTAAAAAAATGTCGCCGCAGCGAACACACGATGTTCACTTGACCACTACGACATCGTGACTGACAAATCCGCACAATCGATAATTCCAACGGCGCCACCCTCCCTCCGCACCGTTTATTACTTTTCGATATGATCGTATTTAAAAATATAAATTTGCCACCAGATACCCTGTATTACAACCGTTTTCAATGTTGACCAAACTTAATGTGATTACCTCTTTAAAAATATGTGCATGTATTGGTGCCTTCTTTTGGGTTGAAACTAGTGTATTCACATACGAAACCGGTTAACCGAATTTGGGCCGCTTAATCGTGCTTCGGTTTTGTGAAAATTGATATTCTTGCTATTCTCGGTTCTTGCTATTAACCAGTTTTCGGGTGTTAAAGACCTCTTACGCAACTGATATTACAACACAGAACTAAAAATACTTAGCAAACGAATTATTTCGCCTCCTGTTTCTCGAAATAAGTTGACCAATGGAAATATAAGATATATCTGCCAACTCCGATTTCGATGTAAGTTGCGGAACTAAGTAGTATATTAGCAGAAAAGCAGAAAACAGTATTCACAATCCTAATAACATTCAAAACTTTCATGGAACGTAGCGTCAGCCTATTTGCCCTATGCAGATACTGGACCACGGTCGTCAGAGGTAAGTTTAACATGGGCCTCGTTTTTTGTGCGGACGTCAATCTGCACCACACAATTTGATGAAGTACCGGATTGAGACTGAAATGTGTACAAAATTCGACGACTCTCACATCTCTAGGATATCTGATGGAACAAACCGGGCGATGGGCGACATCGACTGATGAATCGGTAGACCTTCTGCTTAACGTACACTTCCCAGGAAATTGGTCTGAAGACATAAGGCCGGATTCACCGAACAACCACGTCGTCTCGCAGGTTGCGGTAAACATCATGACAAAATAAACACTACACTAGTCAAGAGGAAGTTTTAAGCCCTACAAATCAACTGGCTTCTGAAACTTTATATAAGCTGTATCAAGCTATCCTATATTCCCATTATATGGAGAGAATCCAAATTCCGAAAGCGGAGAAACCATCGCATATTAGTCCAAAAGGCATTGGAGAGGATGCTTGGCTCATATCTGTGAACGATCATATACGTGCAGATACTTCTCAGCTGTCCAGCACTTCTACAATAAAGGTAAATCTAAGGAAACAGCTTTGCACGCTTTAGTGAGTTTCATATATATATATATATTTACCTGAAGGAATACACTCTTGCCGCATTTGTCGATATAGAAGTTGCCATTCACAACATCTTTCCGGGATCGGTAAAATCAGCTGCATCGAACCAGGGAATCATTAATTTGATATATGAATTGCCTACGCTAACCTCGTTCCTGTGTCACATGACTTTAACTCGAAGTCACCCGAAGCGGAAGTCATATGTATCTCTACTTCTCGGGAATTTAGCACTGGATAGTATTTTGCTATAGTTGGCGGGATCAGGTTGCACAGTCTGACAGTTATTCGCTGACGACTTGGAAATTTCCGTGCAAGGTAAACTTACTTACTTACTTACTTATCCGGTCTCGGACAACCCCGGGGGGTCAGGGACCTTACAAAACGAAGATAACATATTTCGCCAACCAGTTCGATCTTTTGCTTTATCTCTCCAGTTGGCAATACCAAGTGTACGCAGGGATTCGTCAACCTGATCCCTCCAGCGGAGTCTTGGTCTTCCTATTTTTCGTCTTCCTTCGAGTTCGGTTTCGAAAAGCCTTCGCGCTGGTTCATCTTCATCCATTCTACTGACATGGCCTAGCCAGCGCAATCGCGTTATCTTGATCCGCTGAACTATGTCAATGTCAGGATAAAGCTCATACAGCTCATGATTCATGCGTCGCCGTTGTGCACTATAGGGCCATAAATTTTTCGGAGTATTTTTCTCTCGAAGACTCCTACAGCTGTTTCGTCTGCTTGCGATAGGACCCAGGATTCTGCGCCATAAAGCAAGACAGGTTGTATGAGAGTCTGGTACAGTTAGACTTTTGTTACTCGCAAGACGGGTTTATCTCTAAAGTGCCTGCTTAGCCCAAAATAACATCTATTCGCAAGCATAATTCTCCGTTTGCTCTCAAGGCTGACGTTGTTGTTTTTGTTCACGGCAGATCCGAGGTATATAAATTCGTCCACTACCTCGAAGTTATAACGGTTATCAACGTTCACGCTTTGGTCTAATCGCGTGGAAGCCCTGTTCGTTGAAACCATTAATTTTGTCTTGTCCTCGTTCACCGTCAGACCCACTTTTGCTGACTCTTTCTCAATTCTCGAAAAAACCGCAGTAACTTCTCTAATTGTGCGCCCAATGATATCTATATCATCAGCATACGCGAGCAGCATGTGACTTTTGCTGCTGATGGTTTTATTCATGTTGACTGCAGCTTTTCTCATAATGATCTCCATTAAGATGTTAAAGAGATCGCACGATAGGGTGTCGCCTTGCCTGAGGCCTCGCTTAATTTCGAAAGGTTCGGTAAGATCCTTACCAACCTTCACTGCGGATTTGGTATTCGTCATTCGTCATCCTGCAAAGGCGTATGAGTTTTGCAGGAATACCAAGCTCAGACATTGCTTCATAGAGTTTCTCCCGTATCGGACTATCGAAGGCTGCTCTATAATCGATAAATAGATGATTTGTTTTTCGTGTGTCTTCTCCACGATTTGGCGTAGCGTGAAAATCTGGTCAGTTGTCGATTTTCCAGGCCTAAAGCCACACTGGTATGGTCCAATCAGGTCAGAGATAATTGGTTTTAGTCTCTCGCACATTATACTTGAGAGAACCTTATATGCTATGGATGAAAGGCTTATTCCACGGTAGTTGGCACAAATACTCGGGTCACCTTTTTTAAATATGGGACATAGTACACTGAGACTCCAATCGCCGGGCATGCATTCATCTTACCAAATTTTGCTAATGAGCTGATGCATGCACCTTATCAGCTCATCGCCGCCAGCCTTAAACAGCTCCGCCGGTAATCCATCGGCTCCTGCGGCTTTGTTGTTCTTAAGCCGGGCAATAGCTGTTCTGACCTCGTCTTGGTTAGGAGGGGGGCAATCGACGTCGTCGTCCATATTGTGATCGATTGTCCCATCGTCATCGGATATCTCAGGTACTAGTAGCGCGGAGAAATGCTCTCTCCATATTCCCAACTTGCTCTGCACATCTGCGACGAGATTTCCGTCCTTGTCTTTACAGAAGGGGGGCCCTGAACCATGTCCATTAGTTCCGTTTTTAACTTTTTGGTAGAATTTTCGGGCTTCGTTCTTCCTTCTGTATGTCTCAATTTTCTCACTCACGCGTTTTCTCCACTGCCGTTTCTTACGCCTAAAGACACGGTTTACCTCCTTTCTCTTCTCCCTATACCGCTCAGTTGCAGCTCGCGTTGCAATTGACTGAAGCATTACCATACGTGCAGCGTTCTTTTCGTCATTTGCTATGCGACACTCTTCATCGTACCACGGTTTATTGCGAAGCGGGTTTTCGAAACCAAGTACGGTTGTTGCGGCAGTTTTTATAGAGTCGGAAATGGGTTTCCACTGCGCATCAGGATCGTCATCGGGAGGGGGTGGGTTCTGTGCCAAAAGTTGCGAGAGCTTCCTTGAGTAGGCTGTGGCTACCTCTGGTAATTGCAGCTTTCCGATGTCTAGCTTTCTCTTCGTCTGGTTTTGTACGATTTTCGCTCTACCTAATCGTGTGCGAACCTTTGCTGCTATCAGGTAGTGATCAGAATCGATGTTAGCTCCTCTGATCACTCGTACGTCCATTACACAATTTGGTTCTTAGTCCTTTGATCAGGGGATACCCAAGTAGCCTTGTGAATGTCTTTATGCTGGAATCTTGTGCCACTGATGACCATGTTTTTTGCCGCGGCAAAGTCAATCAGTCTCATACCGTTGTCAGCATGTCAGCATGAAGACTGAAATTGCCAATAGTTGGATTAAACACATTCTCCCTTCCTACTTTGGCATTAAAATCTCCTAGTACAATCTTAATGTCATGGCCAGGGCAGCGGTCATACGTTTCCTCTAGGAGCTCATAGAATATGTCTTTGGCATCATCATCTTTCTCTTCTGTCGGGGCATGCACAGAAATTAGGGAAATATACAAATATTTCGCTTTTATGCGGATTGTGGCTATTCGTTCACTCACAGGATTGAACCTAGAGACTAGATGTCGCAGTCTTTTGCCAACTACAAATCCACAACCAAATTCATGTTTTTTTTCATGGCAACTGTAGTATATATCGCAGTTTCTTTTTCTTGTGCAGCCATGTCCTGTCCATCGCATTTCCTGGATAGCGGTAATGTCAGCCTTATAACTTTCGAGGACATCTGCCAGTTGGATACTTGCACCGGATCTATATAGAGTTCTTACATTCCAAGTGCATATCCGTAAATCGTGGTCCTTATAACGTTTGCGGGGGTCGTCAACAAATAGGGGTTCTTTATGTTTTCTGTTTCGTTTTTGTATTTTGTGCAAGGTAAACACTCTTCCAAATTCAATTTCTATGAAAAGGTGCTTTATATCAAGAAGTACATTTTAATTTAATTTAATTTATTTATTCATTCAATAACCAATCAGTAATACCATTTATGGTTAAATGCGCTACAACAATTGAGCTACTACTACATATTAAAATATTAATAACAATTTAGAATTTATACTTAGAAAATATAAATTAAAAGAAATAATGTGAAATTGATTATTATGGTAGATGGTTGGGAATATAGCTATTTTAATACCCACCAACGCATTTCATCAGATCCGTTCTCAACAAGTATTTAGGTACATCATCACACATTATAGGGATAGACAAATCTCAACTAAGCGAGAATTGCCGCAACTCCTACTTGTGCGAAATCCAACGATCATCCAAGTTTTTATATTTATGTTGAGCGATCTTACTTTTCACATCATTCTAGAGGTTTTCAATAGGGTTCAAATCGGGACCTTGAGTCCGCCAGTCTAAAATGGGGATTATCTCCTTGACAATTTTTGATGTGTGTTTAGCATCACTATCATGCATGAATGGGAACATCATGCATGAAGCATATTCAAATTCAAAAGTATATGAGAATATCGAAATACTGATGACGGTCCATTTTTTCGTTTCTCTTCACAATAGGGCCCACCCCTTGCCAGAGAAAGATCCCCATACCAGAATGCTTCCTCCGGCATGCTTCACGGTTTTCTGTGTGTAGGGTGGATTGACTGCATGACTTTTATGGAGATGAACTATTTCTCTACCATTCGATGTAAGCACACTTCGTGAACATTCTAAAAATATATTTCTTAGAAATGTTTTGAGACAATTGCATATTACATTAGATTTAGATTTTCATCATTAGATTTGTAGTTGTTATATCAAATGCCTTCACTTATAAAAAATACTTCTTGCACTTTTAGTACAATTTGTATTCTACTTGGTAGTACATTTTTCCCACTGTTTGTAGTGTTTTCGTACACTTTATACACGCTGCAAAAACGGTCTGTGTAACATATTCTCTAAAACATATTCTGCAGGAACCATGTATTTGTTTGGAACACTAATCAAACATTTATATGTTTGCAAGTCCCAAACTCAGGTGTATTTAAATGCAAACATTAGCATGTTTACTGACAAATATGAATGTTTTACTTGGAAACATATGGTTCATCCCAAACATCCATTTGTGTTTCCCCCAAACTTACATACTATTACGTGGAAGCATATGCGTATTTCCTCTCAAACATAATAATATTTAGAAACAAATTATTGGTTCTTCCTTTATTTATTATATTTAATTTTATCAATATATATCAACATTTATAAATAATTAATACAATAAATTAAAAGATTTAAATGATTTTTACATTTATTTGCATCGAATGCACAATATGTTTTGTTTCGAATCTGCTGCTCTGTTGTTTCTCCTTTCTTTGTTGTCTCTCAAGATTTTGTCTTCAGAAGGTTTCAACTATGCGTTGGTTATCACTATGCGTGGGTACACAAACAATGTTTTTTTATTATATTTCACAAATGGTCCGCCGTTCCGCTTTTTTCAGTAGAGGCTGGGGCAGAAAAAGGGATTCACGTTGTTGCCCTCTCCAGTTTCTTTCCCCAAAATCGTTTCTCACTTTGGTAACACACATAAATATATGGGAAACACACACACAAAAACCAAAGCAACATCACAAACCATTTAACCGTTCGAGCGTTTGTTTATTCTTCTTTCACTGATCAAGCGCTTTTGATATCCTCTGTCCGATGAATCATTGACGACTGAATACATGAAATTAAAACGCCATACATCACGCATATACATTCACGCACAATACGCCATACATTCACGTACAATATTTAGGAATCACTCACTGAGAGAATAGTACAAAAATACAGATACACTCTTACAAGATATACACATTAGTTGCCCCTCTTTTAGTCTCTTTCTCTCGAGAGAGCATAGACAGTGCAACAAACACGGCTGTATTTGTATCACAAACGCAGATATATTTGGGTCGCAAACACATATGTTAATAACATATTAATCATTGTGTCTCAAACATGTAATATTGAATAGCAAACACAATGCGTTTGGGCACAAGTATATTATATTTGCGACAAACTCCAAACACCTGTTATATTTGCATTTAAACAACAAAAACCGAAAGATTTTTCAGGGTGTATACATTTTTGCTTACTCAGTTAGTTTAAGTTAAAATGTGCATACTTTTTAGTGCACTACCTGTACTATTAAGTACTTTTTTAGTACATTCACATTTAGTCTGTTGATTTTAGTTCGCTTTGCGCACTTATTAGTATAGATAAATAAAATAAATATACAAGGTGGGGCAAAAGTAATCACCCAATGTTCTTTAATATATGTTCTATAATATTTTTTTTTTTTATGAAAAACTTTAGTTCTGCTGTGAAATTTGTTTACTTAATTCCATTGTAATTTATTTCATCAAGTTGAGAAAATGATATCGCCCAAGTGGCCGCCGCCAGAGTTGACGACCATACGGGCTCCTTTTATGGCATTTTCCATCACTCTTGCCAGAACTTCGGGCGTCAGGTTCTCGCATTTTTGGCGAAGATTCTCCTTAAGGGCTTCAAGAGTCTGAGGCTTGTTGAAGTAAACCCGCAACTTCAAAAAACCCCCATAAAAAGACGCCTGGAACGGTTAAATAGGGTGATCTGGCCGGCCAGAGCCAGATTAAGCGACCCGGAAATGATTCCTTAAGAATAACTGTTATGGCTAGAGCAGTGTACGCCGTTGCATCGTCCTGTTGGAACCACATGTTCTCAAGTCCCAATTGAGGAAGAAAACATTTTTGTAATCATGGCTATGTAGTGCGTGCCGTCGTGTGTTCCGCGGCGTTCTAAAAAAAATGGTCCGATGACTCCCCCAGTGTAAACAGCACACCACGCAGTAACTATGATGAGATTTTCGATGCCCCAGAAACGATTACTTTGTATATTCACGTAACCTCTAAGATGTGCGTGAAGATAAATTCGAATATAACTAGCAAAGACACAAACCACTTCAGTTAGCTGAGCACTGTTATTGTGTTAACAGAGCTATGTTAACGCGCTTAAAATGGGAGAATATATAAAAATAATTACTTTCTAGCCGATTAGAACAATATTTTTAAAGTCAAATTTAGAAATTAGAAAGCTTATATATTCGGAATTTATATTGTTAATGTAGTAATTCAAAAACATGTTGCAAAGTACATAATTTTGTATTTCAAAAACTTCAAGTTTTTAAAGTACATAATAAACACTGTGGCCAAATGCGGCTTCAACCACGAACCAACTATATACCCACTGATAGCCCTTGAGGTGCACCTTTTGAATTTACTATCCCCAAATTCCAGCAGTATTTCAGAATCGCGCAATTTAAGATTTTCAGTTTCGGGGCCCTTTTTCGAATTTCGCCCACTGTGACCAAATGCGTCGTCAACCATGGACCAAGTGTATACGCTCTTAGAGCCCTCGAGGAGTACAATCTAAAAATGGTTACCATATATTTTAGAACAATTTCAGTTTGTCCAAATACGGTTTTTAAATTCATATACGAAAACTGATTTTGGCCCACTGTGGCCAAATGCGGCTTCAACCACGAACCAACTATATACCCACTGATAGCCCTTGAGGTGCACTTTTTGAATTTACTATCCCCAATTTCCAGCAGTATTTCAGAACGCGCAATTTAAGATTTTCAGTTTCGGGACCCTTTTTTCGAATTTCGCCCTCTGTGACCAAATGCGTCGTCAACCATGGAACCATGGAAATTTAAAAACCGTATTTGGACAAACTGAAATTGTTCCGAAATATATGGTAACCATTTTTAGAATGTACTCCTCGAGGGCTCTAAGAGCGTATACACTTGGTCCATGGTTGACGACGCATTTGGTCACAGTGGGCGAAATTCGAAAAAGGGTCCCGAAACTGAAAATCTTAAATTGCGCGATTCTGAAATACTGCTGGAAATTGGGGATAGTAAATTCAAAAAGTGCACCTCAAGGGCTATCAGTGGGTATATAGTTGGTTCGTGGTTGAAGCCGCATTTGGCCACAGTGGGCCAAAATCAGTTTTCGTATATGAATTTAAAAACCGTATTTGGACAAACTGAAATTGTTCTGAAATATATGGTAACCATTTTTAGAATGTACTACTCGAGGGCTCTAAGAGCGTATACACTTGGTCCATGGTTGACGACGCATTTGGTCACAGTGGGCGAAATTCGAAAAACTGAAAATCTTAAATTGCGCGATTCTGAAATACTGCTGGAAATTGGGGATAGTAAATTCAAAAAGTGCACCTCAAGGGCTATCAGTGGGTATATAGTTGGTTCGTGGTTGAAGCCGCATTTGGCCACAGTGGGCCAAAATCAGTTTTCGTATATGAATTTAAAAACCGTATTTGGACAAACTGAAATTGTTCTGAAATATATGGTAACCATTTTTAGAATGTACTCCTCGAGGGCTCTAAGAGCGTATACACTTGGTCCATGGTTGACGACGCATTTGGTCACAGTGGGCGAAATTCGAAAAAGGGTCCCGAAACTGAAAATCTTAAATTGCGCGATTCTGAAATACTGCTGGAAATTGGGGATAGTAAATTCAAGGGCTATCAGTGGGTATATAGTTGGTTCGTGGTTGAAGCCGCATTTGGCCACAGTGTTTATTATGTACTTTAAAAACTTGAAGTTTTTGAAATACAAAATTATGTACTTTGCAACATGTTTTTGAATTACTACATTAACAATATAAATTCCGAATATATAAGCTTTCTAATTTCTAAATTTGACTTTAAAATATTGTTCTAATCGGCTAGAAAGTAATTATTTTTATATATTCTCCCATTTTAAGCGCGTTAACATAGCTCTGTTAACACAATAACAGTGCTCAGCTAACTGAAGTGGTTTGTGTCTTTGCTAGTTATATTCGAATTTATCTTCACGCACATACCTCTAAGATGGAAATGATAATTTTCTCATGATAATTTTCGATGAAAAACATTTCACCTCTTCGTTGAGATCCAGGAAGGCTTGAATGTAGGTTACACACGTTTGGCGATCAACAGCTAACAGCTGATGCACTGTCTGTACTATGTTAGGGAGCATCTTCAAATCTTTCATCAAACTTCTGCGTAGGGACAGCCGGCTAATGTCAAATTGCGCGGCACGACATCGTCTGGTCGATGTTCCGGGCTCGTCTTCGACATATTGGGTAACATCAGCGATATTCTCAGCAGAATGGCTGCTCCAGGGCCGGCCAGCCTTGGGAAGATCTCGTGTTGTCCCAGTCTATTTAAAGCGAGTGGCCAACTTCCGTAGTGTTTGTCCATTTGGTGTTGGGCGTCCAGGAAATTTGAGACGAAATTGACGCTGCGGCAACACAACCGACGAATTGTTGAGCAAAAAAATGGAAACAATTATTCCGCGTTCTTGGCTTGTCGGTTTGTATTCTGCGTTTGTTTACTTCACAAATGCCAAACCGAATTGACATTTGGCGCCATTTGCAAAAGTTATAGGGTTTTCCAATAGCCCGATTACTTTTGCCAAACCTTGTATATCGCACATGTGTTGTTCAAAAGGAATTTTTCTAGGTGGAGCTTAACTCAATACTTAGGAAATTTGTATATGTCTGATCCCAAAAAGTAGCACTAACCTGACAAACTGGTTGCGACCAAAAAGCGGGGCACAATGGACAAAATAACTGAATTTTTTGATTCTAAACAAAAAATTCATTTTGATTCAAGTTGGGAATCTAGTCCCGATGAGACACCAAAACGTGGGACAATCCAACAAAAACCGAGACGGTTGGTCAGGTTACTAATACCTAGTTTCATTAAGATCGAAAGTGTTTTAGTTGTAGTAGTTTAGTAGTTTAGTTTAGTAGTTTAGTGTGTAGTAGTGTAAATAGTTGGTACCAGAGCTTAAACTAGGCCGTACGAGCTGCCAAGACTAACACCGTAGTGGTCGACCAATTGAGGTGTCCACTCCAAACGCGTTTGAGAAAATGGGTGCCGCGCTTGCTTTCAATAGAAAAAAAACAAGGTCGTGAATATTATTCAGTAGAGAGTTTGCCGATGTTTCACCGCAATAAATCCGTATTTTTGCGTCGATTTATAACCATGGATGAGACATGGGTCCGCCAGCCACTTCACACCTGAGACAACAGAACAGTCAAAGCAGTGGACTGGAATGGGATAATCGTGTCCAAAAAAACGAGAAGACGGTTCCATCTGCAGGCAAGGTCGTGGCGTTAGTTACTTTGGGAAGCGCATAGGGTAGTTTTGTATTATCTTCAGAAAAAAAAAATATTATGTGAATTTATTATTAATAAAACGAAAATGTTGTTTCATCAAGACAATGCTCCAGTTCACACATCCACTATTGTGGTGGCCAAAATTAAAGAATCTAAGTTCGAATTGCTTCATCGCGCACGTTATTCGCCAGCTTGAGCTGCCTCGTACTATTTTCTATTTCCAAACTTGAAACAATGGCTCAGTGGTAAAAGATTTGCCTACAAGGATGAAGTGGAGTCTGCGGTATTGAATATTGAATATCGCTGGAAAAAGTGTATCGAGCTAGAAGGAGGTTGAAAAAAAACGAATATCGTTCCCAACTTTTTTATGTCTTCTTTGTTAGGTCGGCTAGTTTTGGGACCGCCCTTGTACATAAGTACATATATATTTTTGCAAACTCCATATTTTCACTATCAAATGAAACTCAGGATGACCATAAGATATATCTCAAATTAAAGAGAACTTCAATTAATTGATCACCTCGCGAATCGTTGGTTTTCATCTGATAGTGTAACAGTCGCCTTAGATGTGAAAATATTCTATAAAACAACAGTTCGAAATCGGTGTTAAAATGTTGGTCCTCAGTGTAATAAGAAAATATGAATAAGAAAAAAAATTAGAAGAGAAATGATTAGATTTTTATCGTTATTCCTTTGCAAATTACTTTCAAGTGGTTAAGAATTCTATACTACAGTGCGCAAACCCGAAAATCGGGTCATGGAAGGACATCCATGAATATGACGGACAGAAGTTAGCTGGAAAGGTCAGGTTAATCCCTGCGAGAGCTAGGTATTACCAACGGGAAGCCATGTCCTTAACCCTTCTGGGTAAGTGGCTTCGTAGGTAATATGATTTTATTAAATAAAATTAAATTTGAATATGATTTTTCCAATATAATGCAGATTCGCAACTTATGACCTTTTTCACTATTTCCGGTTGAAGTTAACCAACAGCAACAGATTTCAAAATCAGAGAAAAACGGCCACCATTAGCTGGTGGTCAACAAGAGGTGGTTAGAGTGAGATCATAAAATCCAAATAAACTTGAAGCTGGTTTTTGGCATATAATGAATTTTGACACATTACCGATTTTTATAGAATTGCGTACTATTTAAAACGCTAAATCCTTTAATTTCAAACATCTAGAGTTGACAAATAATCAAACTTTGAAAATGGTATCCAACTGTCCAAATCGGTCACAATGACCCTACCCCAGTTGTAGCTCACAGTATATCAGTTTGTAGGGATTAAAAGTAACGGACAATAAATACACAGATTCATAAGACACACGGCCATATGCACTATCGATGAACATCTAAATGTGAGGGGGGCGGGCAGCCTGTAACAGCAATTGGTGGAATTGTGCACCGACATGAATTGATTGCCCGGAATATTGCAACCGCAGTTAGAAATACTAAAACGTATGAAAATACTGTACGAGGATGGTATGAAAACTGCTGCTGATATGAGCTGAACTTAGTCACAGGTATCAATATGTACGTGACATAAGACAAAGTAATTCATACTCTAACTAAGGCGGTTAAGTAGTTTAGTGCCGGAGGAACGATAGACACCATAAGCTAACGATATCATGCGCTACCTTACTTATTCCACTGGATTTCGATCCTGTGGGCATATCTCTTCCTGTTTAGGGTCATGCTTAAACCCAAAGATCTCACTCATGCGAACGAATGATAAATGATTCGGACCGCGATATGACCTGAATTGTCAGAAAATCGTGATACCACCTCCAAGACAAATAGCCATGATAACCGGGCACTAATAGGCAGACACGTGTCTACGCCAATAATAACATTTCGTTACGCCCAAACGAAAACTTAGATAAATTAACTTCGTTTGTGTAATGAAATTGCGACAAACGAACATTATTTGATGCAAATTTCACAGTTCTGTGTGATAAATAAATAAAATCGTTTACAAGTACCGAAACAGGTCTACAACAAACTATATTTTGTACCTCTAAACTCAAAGAACTTTCACGAGAAACGAATTACATTCGCAATAACTGATATTTCGATTAAAGCATACGCGTTGTTACAGCAACTCCAAACTCAAAAACTTTTACGAAAAATAGTTTTCCAGGAATAATGATGATGCATTTTGCAGAAATTCTTTTAAAAAACTATATATCTATTAATGGAGATATCTTGAAGCTTGAATAATAAAATATAAAAAAGTACCAGTAAAAAGGCCGAATACGAAAAATCATCCCTGATAAAGTTGAACGTAGAGCGCGACGGAACTGCAGGCAATTGCTACTTCATGTAGAATTGTGTTGCCTTTTGGCAGCAGCAAAATTAATCTCGAATGCGACGCGGTGGTTCTCTAGACATGGAAAGAATTTTTTACAAATGTTTTTTTTTTGTGTTTTGCTTGCTATATTTTTCGAACACCTGCATAGTGGGAAATTCTCAATTAACATGAGTTTTCGATTGCATTTAGTTTGATGCATTTTCCAATAGCATCATTCCAAACAACCGCTGATGAAAATCTATCGCTAGATCGGAAATAGCTATACGGTTCGACCGGTATCATGAGATATGGAATGGTTTTGAGCTTAAATAATAAAGTAGAAAAGTACCAGTAAAAAGGCCGAATAACTACAAATTATCCCTTATAAAGTTGAACTTAGAGCACCATGGAACTGCGTTTTACCCAGAATCATGAGGATTAATTTTACAAAACTTCTTTTAAAAAACTGTTTCTCTATTAATCGAGATATAGAATAGTCTTGAGCTGGAATAATATAATATAAAATAGTACAAACTATCCTGGATCAATATAAAATGATTTCGACAAAAAAATTGTTCGTTTAACGCAAACGAATTACATTCTAACGAATTACATTCTACGCTCATTAATAGAAGAATTTTATTGAATTTGAAATACAAATTTATTTTAGTACACGCAAAGAAAAAACTCGTTCTTCCCATACGAAATCTCAGATATGTGAAGTTCGTTTGGGGACTGTAGTTCGGAGAAACGAATTTCTGTTAAGCCATACATGTCATTTCGTTTGGGAGAACCGAAAAATGTTTGCAGCAAACGAGTTATGGAAAACATAAGCTGAAAATAACGTTTGCGAGAATCGACAAGCGGTTCCTCCAACTGTTCCCTCGGTTACAGCAACCGAGTTGTAGTTGATCCTCACTAAAAAAACGTTTGCGATAACAGAAAAACGTTTGCAGTAAACGAGTTATGAAAAATTAAAGGTGAAAAATGTTTGTGAGAAACGAAAAACGGTTCCACCAACTGTTCTTTCGGTTGCAGCAACCGAGTTGCAGTTACAGCACCCTAGTTGTAGTTAGTTTTTTGTGTAAATTTCCAACTTTTGTGATTTTGGTTTTACCCATAACGTTTTTTTTTTTTAAAGTTGGAATTTTTGTCTATTTTTTCGCTGTCTAACACGTCTGTCTCGCTTTCCATCCAAATAAAAGCGCAGCAAACTACAACACGTCAATTGTCCATCCAAGATATATCGACAAGGTAAAAGCATTTTATGTGTATGCCTGAGTGTGTATGGCAAACGAATGGACTGTGTATACAGTCGACAGAATGCGAGAATGAGGGAAATTTACGTTCTTCGTAACCTGTGCTCTCATTAAAAAAATGGCTAATTTCAGTTATCGCGAACGGTTTTTAACTTGCGGCAAATGTAATTTTGTACACGTTTAAAGCAAACGAGAATTCGTTTGCAACAACATGATACATATTTGCGATATAGGAGTTTATTTGGGAGAACTACGTGAACGGTTGCGATTAATAAATTAATATAAATCAATCAAAGTATTGTTGTGGCAACCGAGCAATAAACGTTTTTCTTTTCTTTGCGTGTACTTACGCTTTGCCTGCAATGGAATTGTGCCCAAGCACCATTGCTGGATGTCCGCGAATCTATCCACTGAGTCATCGCATACTTTGGGCTAAGACGACAAAATCCTTAAAATAGGGACTTACTTGGCTAATTTTTCTTGAAAGGCAGAATCAATTTAAGCGACAATGTAGAATAAGTCTGTGTTTTTGTATAAACTTGTTTTCTCTCAAAGAAGCGAAATACAATTCATAAGAGTGATAATTTTTGAGTGTGAGCTAAGTTATGACAATTTGGGTAAAAAAGATAGTTTGCAACATACGAATCAACTTTTACGCCAAACATCTTTTTATTTGCGGGTTAAGTATGAACTTTTACCGTCAACAATGACACTAAAGCCCTGTTCACACCATGACAGTAGTCACGACAATTGCAGCTGATTAAGCAACGGTCGAGGTATGAAGGAAGATTACTGTCCTGTCGCACATCAAGATTGGCTTGGTACTGCGACAGTGCTGCCGCGACAGTGATTGCAACTGCCATCGTGTGAATGGGGTAGCTTGCCAGTCCACTGGCATTTCAGTTCTCAGCGTTTCTTTTCTGGCGATTGTGAATTTTCTGCGATTGTAAATATTCTTCGATTGTAAATTCTCTTCAAAATTTCAGCAACGACAGGGCAAGCTGCAGCTTCATCCATGGCACAGCTGTCACTGTCAGAAGAAAAGTGTGAACGGTAGGCTGACATTAACTATCACAAAGTAAACTGCCATGTCAGTACTATCATGACAGAAATGTCATTGTGAGAACAGGGCTTAGTAGCTTATTCGCACTGCAAAATAGTTTCCTGATTTCGTATCAAATGTCCTAACAAAATTGGAAGTGTTCGCATTGGGATTTTTCGTGATTTTATTGAAAGTCAAATCGCATTGATGAGGTAGTGTTACTACGGCAACAAACACACCAAGCCGACAACAATATGCAGTTTACTTTGTCTAATATTTTTCCGAAATCAAATTCACCACAAATGTGTTCCAGGAATAAAAGTAAACAAAAAAGTATAAAAAATATATGTTTGAGAAACAATAAATACCTAAGAAATGCGATAAATTAATAAGACGGATATTCTAGTGGTACGTACCACTGCATCAATGCGCCTTGATTGAAATGGTTGTAAACAAACGTAGTATTCGTTGGTAGTGTGAGATAAATCAGCGTTGCATAAAATCAAGCATTTTTTCCT
Source organism: Phaonia tiefii (assembly GCA_963931995.1). Classification (NCBI taxonomy): domain Eukaryota; kingdom Metazoa; phylum Arthropoda; class Insecta; order Diptera; family Muscidae; genus Phaonia; species Phaonia tiefii. The sequence continues at coordinate 149,296,242 of OZ008369.1, read as the reverse complement.
GATTGCTAGACAAATAAGAAAAAATACCCGATTTGTCGTCTGTCAAAATGTATGGGAAATCAAGCAATTTTTTTTTATTTCTGCTTGAAATCAACAAAAGTGGTAAAATCAAGAATGCTGTATAAGACGCGTACGATATAGGCAAATAAAAATTGTTGTTAAATTGGAACCTCAACACATAATTAAAATAGAAGCTGTGTGGATCAAGACCACGACGAGTAGAGTTGTGTAGTTCACGATCGAAGTAGTTGAAGTGAACGATTCACTCTTGTAAATTAGTTCACACTATTCTGCACCTTTGCTGTAGTAGTTCACTTGTTTCAGCAGTTTTTATTTCAGTTATGAAGTTCGCCTCTCGTTTTCTAGTTCATCCTCTCTTTGTCACACCCAATTGTCCAAAGTTACCATCTGTGTGGAATGAAAGTGTAACTAGTGTTTACACACAAACTACAGCGATATTGACCACTTTTTTTCGAAATACTTAGATACAAAGTACAGACCCTTCTTAATTATGATTTGCTTAATAATAATGCTTGAAATATCTCCCGATTTACTACAAAAAGTTATCAAAATATCCAAAATCAGCAAACCATCATTCGCACCGATTTTAAGGTATGCAGCTCCTGCTCTAATGTATTAAACGAAAACGACAAATAGAACTAAAGTCAGTTCTTAAGCACACATCTCATATCAGCTGTTGAACTGGTATGATAAAATGAACTAGTGAACTAAATGAAAGAACTAGTTCATTCTTTTGAGCTGAACTAAAAAGAGCACTCACTTGAGTGAACTAAAATGCCCAACTCTAACTATGAGAGCTTCCAACATTTCCTGTGCTCCTGCCCTGTGTTTTGTGTGGGTAAGAGACAATATTTAGGATTTAACAGCTGTTCAGGCAGTTAAGCAGGATGACCTGAGAATCTTTTTGGATTTTCAAGTATCGAGTGCTCAAACTACCGTCGGTTCTACATTACTTGATCAAGTGATTTTCCTGTGTTAACTAAAATTAAGTTAAGGGAAAGCAACTGTTATCTACAATTCTTGGAAGTTGTTTTGCTTGGCACCAACAATGAAATTCATTGGCAGATAACGGGTTTTTCAATAAGAGCGCTACAAAAGTTTTTTTAAATAAAACAAAACCGGTTTTAGATACCATTATGTATGGAATGCCATTATGTATGGAACTCGATTTCTTTTGCATGGCCACCACGGGCACGCTTGCAGAAGTCCAGACGCTGAACCCAATTTTCGACAGGTTTCAAGCATAAATCGGCCGATACTGCTGCAATTTCACGTTCGATATTCGTACGAAGTTCATCAATCGTAGCTGGCTTGTTGGCATAAACCATAGACTTGACGTAGCCCCACAGGAAATAATCTAACGGCGTCAAATCGCACGACCGAGGCGGCCAATCGACTGGGCCATTTCGTGAGATAACACGTTCACCAAACTTGGTTTCCAATAAATTGATTGTGGCATTCGCTGTGTGGCTTGTGGCGCCGTCCTGTTGGAACCACATGTCCTCCAAGTCCATATTATCCAATTGGGGCCAAAAATATTCGGTTATCATTGAACGATAGCGATTTGCATTCACAGTAATGTGCCGGTCTTGATCATCACGGAAGAAGTACGGCCCAATGACGCCGCCGGCCCATAAACCGCACCAAACCGTAATTTTTTGGCGGATGCAATGATGACTCATGGATTACGTGTGTATTGCTGTCTGACTAATAACGCATATTTTGCTTATTGACGAAGCCATTCAGCCAGAAATGAGCCTCATCGCTGATTGTTGAGGCTTCTTAAAGTTGAGGCCACTGACTCCAAATTTCGGTAGTAAATTTTAATAATTTCGACTCGTTGTTGGCTCGTATATCTTTCCATGATGAAATGGCAAACCTTACTGAAAGAAATGTCAAAAGAGCGGGAAAAAATATGGCGTCGTTTGCTGTCCCTATCGATTTACTGTTGCAGCGTCTCTGTTGAAAAACCGTTTACATAACTGATTGAGCCCAGCTCTATGCCATCTCTTTATGGGATATAAGGAACAGTAATTAAGTTACGTTTTTCTACTTCAGACCTATACTTTCCCTTCCGGAGGAGGCTAATACATTTGGATGTGATGGTACTTTAAGTATCGTACCCACTTCCAAATACTCAGTGCTAAAATTGTTGGATATTCTCCGAAAATCAAATACACTACTTGGGTATAAGAACTTGCCATTCCAAAAGATACAGATTGCTTAAACTCTACATACCACCTTCGAATTTTTGTAACAAAATGTTGGTATCCTGCCCGCATTGATCCCGGTGGGACGATTAAACCCACTGGCTATGCCACCAATTGACTCTTTGGGTTACCACATACGACGACAAATGCTGCTTCCTTCTTCATGGTTAGCACTAAATAAATAAGACTCCGTCGTGTTGATGTTGGTATGACTTTTTTTCTTTGTGGTCTTCATGGTTAAGTTAAGTTTGTGAGTGCTTAGCCTTTGTTTAATACCAAAGTCATGGACATGGAACAGCACACTAGGAGGTACAAATGGATGTTTGTATATTCATATGTATGTCCAACAGTAGATTGGTTTCCAGTAGGCTACAACAGACACTGTGTGTTCCTCCACTCGGGGACTTTACTTTGTTTCTAAATACATATCTTCTAACCTTATGAGTAGTGTCGTCGTCGTCGTTGTCACTGAGCATGTGTAGGCGGTGTGGTGAATATTCGTCTGGGCTGGAGGAGCATAATGATAACATTCATTGACATGAAATGCACATTAACATGGGCCACTTTTACAGTTATGTACTTCTTCCCTATCTCCTACTGCGCCAGTAGGTAACCAACAGGACTACGAGTTGGCATATAATTATCTCAATACATGACATGGATTCCAGAGAACGTGACTGTGTTTTGGTATTACAATACAAAGTCAAGCAGAGATCTGTGTTTTCAATGTCTTCATATGCATTTTGGTTTTATTCAGGACGACCGTTTGGGGTCATCTTGTACATGCGAAGAAAATCATTAAACTTCCAGTGGGAAATATAAGTATATTAAACTCATCTCATCAGTGTATGAGATAATATCTAGGATCACATAGGGCGGATCAATAAGTCCGTGACTTTTCGAACTTCCCTCGTAGTTATATCAAATATGAAATGCGTGAGATTGTTGACGCCATAGGCATTTAATATGGCAGTGTGGTTTCGATTTTACATGATCAGTTGGGTTTAAGAAAGCTGTCTGCAAGATGGGTGCCGCGTTTGCTCTCAATTGACCATAATCGCATGGGTGCACACGTCTATAGTCTGAATGGCAAAATTCCATAAATTGGCCTACAAATTGGTACCTCATCCATCATATTCTCCGGATTTAGCCCCCAGTGACTATTTCCTATTTCCAAACCTAAAGAAATGGCTCGGTGGAAAGAAATTTAGCTACAACCATGAAATTATTGATCAAACAAATGACTATTACATGGACCTCGAAAAATTCAATATTTTGGAAGGGACACAAAAATTGGAGAAACGTTGGACTAAGTGTATTGAGCTAAAAGGATATTATGTTAAAAAATAATTTTTTTTTTGCAAAAAACGGTGTTTCATTCAAAAAGTCACGGACTTATTGATCCCCCCTCTATCATGTCGGATCTAGCAGGTATCCAGACAGTTAAACTAAATGATATTAGGACCATGTTGGAGTGTAGTAATTGGTTCGCCTGGAACTAATGTATAATGTGGGACAAAAGTAATGTTTAAATGTGAATTGGCTGCCATTTTTGTTAGAAATAAAAAAACAATATGGATGGGATGTGTTCAACGGATTCTCCGTACCCTTAAACTAAATTTTGTATATTTACACAGCAACTTATGTGCAAATGGTCATCGTCGTTCAATATGATTTTAGATACGAAATCATCCTCTTCTAGCACTGTGTTTAATAGAACATCGGAGTATGTTCACCTCGCTTACAGTCAGCAGGTAGTAAATGGTGAACGGTTTGTATTTCCGGCGGAACATCTTCAGCTCCTTCGCTCAAATACGACTCTATGAACGTTTTCTGTGCCAAATTGCATGCATCGTCATCTCGCCGATAATTGTGCACGATCTCGGATGTCCTTGGCCACAGCAGCGATATTCTCGGCCGAACGAGCATTAATGGGTCCCGCTCAGTTAAGCAGTAACAAAAAATCCGTCCTCTTCAGGTGTGTCTTGCACCATTATACCTGTTATACTTTTCCTACCGCTCTGTATGGGGACTTAAGCGTTATTAAGCGATTTTCAGCGGCTTCCCATACAAACTCGTCGAAATATTAGTATAGACGGGAATAAAAACACGCTAATTCTATATCTATCTGCAACATAAATTGCAAAGCAAAATGACATTAGCCGCTATTTGCAAAACTTATGGCACATTCATATTATGACGTTATTTTCGGCCCACCCTGCACATCCTGAATATTATGGCTTAACCGCCACTTTATCAATTTATAAAGGTTCAACGTTGGGGATGTATAAGTAGTATGATAGCGCAATGTATCACAATGTTCCTCATTGGACTAACTGCGTCACTAGTAACATACACGTCTACTTACCTTAACCTGCCTAACTTTTCAGTGACAAAAAAAGGGTGGTCGGGTTCCTTGCTTATTTGTCTATCCGCTTATATCACCCGCTGACATTTTTCATGTACATTTCGGGAATATAAAAGATCTGGCTGTATGAAATCTTCAAAACGTATGCAAGTGCTATGATCATGTATCATCTTCTAGTACATATTTTATTCCAGTTTTTATGTATTGTTTCCTCATCCGATAACACAGCGGAAACCCCGGAAAAGTAGTATTTTTCTGATCATAGATATCTACACTTCCACATAAATATCGAACCTCTGAAAAAGTAAATTTTTAAAAATCATAGGAAAACGGACTGGAACGCCTATCGTTGGCGCCTAAGGAAACTCTTAGGTAACCATCCGAATATTCCGACTAATGTGCCAAAGATGGAAGAACTACTTGGCAAATTTACTGATGCGTGCAGGAACACGCTTAATGAATCTTGTAAGGCCAATGGTTATAATGCTGCCAAGGGTAACAAAAAAAACCTCATTGGTGGAACGCTGAGCTTCGGGATCTAAGGTCGTCCATTAGACAGCTTTTTAACAAGGCCAAAAAAGCGGCGACCAAAGGGATTGTGACGTTTACAATATTAGTCTTAATCTATATAAAAGTGAAATCTAGAAGGCCAAACGGAAATCCTGGCGAAACTTCTGTGAATCCATTGAGGGAACCAACCAGACTGCACGCTTAAGATGCTTGCTAGCTAGAAACGTGGACGTATTCTTCTGAAGTCTCTTGGGATTCTCCTGGATACCCACTTTCCCAACGATGACAGGAGTGTTGGTCATCAGCCAGAAGAGCTAGGCGGAAACTCACCTAGTTTAGAAAAAGTTCGCTCAATAGTGAGCAGAAAGAATCTGATATGGGCCATTAGATGCTTCAAGCCCTATAAGTCAGCCGGACCTGACGGGATAATTGCCGCTCAACTACAGGAGGCACTATACCTATCTTGTAGTTGGTTGGAGGCAATCTTCACTCTTCATTCCTAGCATTTGGAAGCAAACCGAAGTGGTTTTCGTCCCGAAAGCGGGCAAATGCTCTCATGTAAAACCAAAGGACTTAAGACCAATCAGTCTATCATCCTTTGTTCATAAGACATTTGAAAGGTTACTGGACATTCATGTTCGAAGTAATCTTCCACAGAATCTACAATCGAGTTCCCAGGATGCCTATACCAAGGCCAGGTCAACTGAGACGGCTCTCCACTCTACAGTCAGCATAAAAGAAAAGACTTCAATAACATTCAAACTTCGGCGATTCTCAGGTAGTTACAGAATCTAGGAGTCGACAGCTTAGTGACACACCTAATTAGGAAGCTTCTGGTGGATAGATCCGTCAAAGCTGAATAGGGTGGTGTTACAATTGCTAGGAACGTTAACAGGGGGACACCGCAGGGGGAGTTCTGTCTCCACTCTTATGGTTAACTTCTGTCAATGAACTACTTCTTGAATTGGACAGAGCCGAATGCCAGGTATGTGCCTATGCCGATGATATTGCTATCTTAACCCAATTAAATCCGAGCTTATCTTGTTCTCTCGGAAATATGAAATACCCGCATTTGAACAGCCGTCAATGAATAGGGTGCAATTACAGTTGACGGAAAAGGTCAAGTATCTGGGAGTAATTCTCGACAGAAACCAGTCTTGGAAACCGAATGTGCAGAGAGGGTGAAAAGGCGTCTGTTGCTATTTACTGCTGTAAAGGGGCGATAGGAAAGCGCTGGGGACTGTCTCCTAAGATCACCATGTGAATTTGTACGGCAATAGTCAGACCAATACTTCTCTATGGCACCGAAGTTTGGTGGAAGTCCCTCCAAAAGAAATATACTCTGAATTCCTTGATGACGTCAGGCACTGCACTTAGTGCTATCCTGAACATTTGTACTCCTGATATCATGGCCGAATCGGCAGCCCCTACATCCCTGGTGAGAATCAGAGATTGTGGCGTTTTTGATATCGGGGCATTCCGGACATGCATAATTACTACACCGGATCAACTCTATTCCCGTAAAAACGGACTACTGTATCCCCTACCTTCTACCAGCAACAAGTCTAAGGACTTCTATTCCGAACAGGAATACCTGGGAAAAATCACTGGAAGGGGACACCAGTAGTATCAGATTTTTCACGGATGGATCAAAGCTGGACGAGCAAGTAGGCTATGGGGTCCATTCACCGGACCTAAATGTAAATATTATCCTGATCACTGTAGTGTATCTCAGGCGGAAATTACCGCCATACTGGAGGTTGCTGAACTACTGAAAAGTAGTGTCACAACCCTCCGGAGTATATGTATCTACACAGAGAGCCAGGCTGCCATAAAATTCCTGGAATGCCACTCATCACTTAGGGTGATGGCAGAGTATTTGGACATCAGGCTCATCTGGGTACCGGGACACAGCGACATTCCAGGCAATTGCGTAGCGGATGCGTTAGCTAGACAGGGCACTACGGCACAGGTTCTTCCGGGAAAAAAGGTGTTAGTATGCCCATCTCTACCTGCCGTTTGCAGATCAGGCAGTGGGCCGATAATATGTTGAAGGACAAGTGGAGACTTACTTTAACTTGCAGACAAGGGAGGGTCCTCTGGCCACAGGTGGACATGAAGAGGACTAGGCAACTACTTAACTTGCCGAGAGGCTGGTTATCCACTATGATAGGAACAGTTACGGGACATTGTCTTGTAGGAAAACACGCCCTATGATTAGGACATAGAAACTCCACTCTCTGTAGATGCTGCATAGAAGAGGACGAGGAAACGACGATACACCTTCTCTTGGATTGCCCTGCTCTGGCAGGACTGAGAAGAAGGATATTCGGAACATATTTCTTTAGCTCCGTAGCCCTACAGGATATTCCTGTAGGTCTTATAGACAAATTTATTGAAAAGGCAAATTGGCTAGACGATTAGTCAATAGTTGCTATAGAGGCAACTGAAGGTATCACAATGGGCTTCTTTAGCCTAAGTGTGCTAGACAGCGTGCTGTCTTGCAGCCTTTTCAACCAACTACTTTTTTTTACAACCTATGAATTAAACTTCCCCCCAAAGCTACCTCCTTGCTATAAAAGATCATATTTTAGAACTTTCCACTGCTCTAGCCCCTAAAGACCGAGTTAGACTATCATTGCAAATAGAACGATTCGCGAAGAGAGAACTAGAATGATACCCTCTTACTTTGGAAAGAAATCGTACGATCATTCGGCTTTCGATTTACACTTCTAGTTTTGGAGAATGCAAAGTGACAAACAGAATACAACACTTCTAGAATAAAAATGTAATAGAGAAAAAATAAAATTGTTATCAAATATTAAACATTTGAAAAAAGCGACGGAACATTAGTGGTTATTTCTGATTTTTTGGTTTGGTGCGTTATTCAAAATGCAAACCTGATCGCATAATTTTTCGACGAAAATCAAAAAGCTAGTGAAATCTACAGATCTGACAAAATTTTTTGTTGCATTTTTTGGTTCTCCTCAAGTTCACACTATTCCATCCACTCTCATCACATGAAAATTTTGATGTATCCAACGATTTCTCTAATAGTTGAACGACCTTTAGATGAAATATAAAGATTAAACTAATCCCTTTCATCTAGGGCTTGACTTACAGAAAGGCAATATAGGCAATTGCCTAGGGCCCCGGTGGTTAAGGGGTCCCCATTTGAATTATCACCTTTTTCGACTCTTCTACGTGACAACTTGTAGCTGGCACACAAACGTACTAATAATCGCGGCCTTAAACGCTTGTGATGGGGAACTTTTGACAAAATTGTATTCCATCTGAATGTCATCACTTTATATAAAACCATTAAAGATCCCAAAAAATTAGTTCTTCTTTCTATTGGACGCTCCGATTACAAGATATAAACATATAAGCGATATAGGGATTTTTTATTTGAGAAAGTTTGAGTCTTAGCTATTTTTTTTTTATAATAATTTTACTTTAGCGATTTTCTTATTTTGGTGATTAAAAAAATCCCCCTCGTGGGAAATGAGTAAGTCCGCTTACTCATTCGCCATGTGTAATGGGTCAATTGTGATGGGCAATTCCACATTCTCGTGGGTAACTACCCATTTTCCCCCTACCCTGTGGAAAAAGTGGAACTCTCCATCGCTGTAGGTAACTGCCTATTATTTCCCCCATACAGTGTGGGTATTGGGTTATTGTTATGGGCAGTTCCCCATCTCGTGGATAACTTCGCATTATTTTCCCAACGCTCTATGGGTAATGGGCAATCGTGATAGATAATTCTATACCTTCGTGGATAACTACCCTCAATATCCCCCATACTCTATTGGTAACGGGTAAACGATCGTTACCCACTCACCACGACAGTGGTTAATGGGTTTCCCAAGTTCTTTTCAGCAGGGTGTCTAAGGCACCAACTTCGCAAACTTTACTTCTACTTTTATTGACTATATTACAACCTCATGAGGTCAGATGTGCGTGAAGATAAATTCGAATTTAACTAGCAAAGACACAAACTACTTTCGTTAGCAGAGAGCTGTTATTACGTTGACAGATATCTGTTAAAGTACTAGAAATGGAAGTATATATATACTTATATAAATAAGCAAGGTTTTTGGCGAATTAAATTAATAGAAAAATATAAAACTGACAAATCGTATAAAAAAAATTAGAAGCTTCTGTATTAGTGGCACAAATCTTGAACAGCTAACCATCAAACAGTATATTCAGGTTCAATGTATATCATTTTAGAATGGACATTGAGCCCAAATCAAGGATTCTTCGAAAACTAAATGAATATCTAGCAATAGGTAGGAGCATGTTCTTTTGGGTTATATTACTCCGATGTTTCAGACGAATTTCAGAATACAATAATTTTAGGCGTTTTCTTTTAAGCACTTTACTCTACTTTTGAACACTTCACTGTATCCAAACCAAGGACCACACCAGATTAAAGCCCCTTGTTAGTGCTTTCCAAATTTACCACCCTTATATTTTAGAGGAATTTCAGAACAGCGATGTATGAAATTTAGTATTGTCCCATGTATTAACATTTTCGCTCACTGTGTCCAAATTAAGAAAACCTCGCGATTTGAATTTTGGACACAGTGGGCGAAAATGTTAATACATGGCCCAATACAAAATTTCATATAAGTTTGTTCTCGAGTTCGCTACGATCATCGTTCGTACCAATTTGAAAGCACTAGTGATTTGCTAACGCCTGGCATAAATTTCAATCGCGAGGTTTTCTTAATTTGCACATAGTGGGCGAAAATGTTAATACATGGCCCAATACAAAATTTCAAATAAGTTTGTTCTCGAGTTCGCTACGATCATAGTTCATATCAATTTGGAAAGCACTAGTGATTTGCTAATGCCTGGCATGAATTAAACTCGCGAGGTTTTCTTAATTTTGACACGGTGGGCGAAAATGTTAATACATAGCCCAATACGAAATTTCACATAAGTGTGTTCTCGAGTTCGCTACGATCATAGTTAATATCAATTTGGAACGCACTAGTGATGTGCTAATGCCTTGCATAAATTAAACTCGCGAGGTTTTCTTAATTTGCACATAGTGGGCGAAAATGTTAATACATGGCCCAATACAAAATTTCACATAAGTGTGTTCTCGAGTTCGCTACGATCATAGTTAATATCAATTTGGAACGCACTAGTGATGTGCTAATGCCTTGCATAAATTAAACTCGCGAGGTTTTCTTAATTCGCACATAGTGGGCGAAAATGTTAATACATGGCCCAATACAAAATTTCAAATAAGTTTGTTCTCGAGTTCGCTACGATCATAGTTCATATCAATTTGGAAAGCACTAGTGATTTGCTAACTTACTTACTTACTTATCCGGTCTCGGACAACCCCGGGGGGTCAGGGACGTTACAAAACGAAGATAACATATTTCGCCAACCAGTTCGATCTTTTGCTTTATTTCTCCAGTTGGCAATACCAAGTGTACGCAGGGATTCGTCAACCTGATCCCTCCAGCGGAGTATTGGTCTTCCTATTTTTCGTCTTCCTTCGAGTTCGGTTTCGAAAACCCTTCGCGCTGGTTCATCTTCACCCATTCTACTGACATGGCCTAGCCAGCGCAATCGCGTTATCTTGATCCGCTTAACTATGTCAATGTCAGGATAAAGCTCATACAGCTCATGATTCATTCGTCGCCGGTACTCGCCGTTGTGCACTATAGGGCCATAAATTTTTCGGAGTATTTTTCTCTCGAAGACTCCTACAGATGTTTCGTCTGATTGCGATAGGACCCAGGATTCTGTGCCATAAAGCAAGACAGGTTGAATGAGAGTCTGGTACAGCTGGACTTTTGTTACTCGAGAGAGGGCTTTATCTCTAAAGTGCTTGCTTAGCCCAAAATAACATCTATTCGCAAGCACAATTCTCCGCTTGATCTCAAGGCTGACGATGTTGTTTTTGTTCACGGCAGATCCGGGGTATATAAATTCGTCCACTACCTCGAAGTTATCACGGTTATAAACGTTCACGCTTTGGTCTAATCGCGTGGAGGCCCTGTTCGTTGAAACCATTAATTTTGTCTTGTCCTCATTTGACGTCAGACCCACTTTTGCTGACTCCTTCTCAATTCTCGAAAAAACCGCAGTAACTTCTCTAATTGTGCGCCCAATGATATCTATATCATCAGCATACGCGAGCAGAATGTGACTTTTGCTGCTGATGGTTTTATTCATGTTGACTGCAGCTTTTCTCATAATGATCTCCATTAAGATGTTAAAGAGATCGCACGATAGGGTGTCGCCTTGCCTGAGGCCTCGCTTAGTTTCGAAACGTTCGGTAAGATCCTTACCAACTTTCACTGCGGATTTGGTGTTCGTCAAGGTCATCCTGCAAAGGCGTATGAGTTTTGCAGGAATACCAAGCTCAGACACTGCTTCATAGAGTTTCTCCCGTATCGGACTATCGAAGCCCGCTTTATAATCGATAAATCGAATTGTTTTTCGTGTGTCTTCTCCACGATTTGGCGTAGCGTGAAAATCTGGTCAGTTGTCGATTTTCCAGGCCTAAAGCCACACTGGCAGTGTTGCCAGAAGTGACGATTTATCGTCATTTTGACGATTTTTAGTCACAAAAACATAAAATGACGATTTGACGATTTCAGCTTCTGGAATGACGATTCTTAGTCTATTCCAAAATTGAAATTTTTGGTAACGCAAGAGGGACAGTTATATATATTTAAACATGAACTTTAACCCATCAAGGGATATTGGGTAGAAAAATTCCCCACAAATGGAAACATTTCTGAAATAATAGAATTATCGAGATTTCATTTTTGTAGACGGACTGAGGAAGTATAGATCTATTAAAAACTTACGATATTAATGTATAAAACATACCGTGTCAATAATATACATATGGATGTAAATACCCTAAATATTATCTGTGTGACGTTTAATCAAATTCACACAATTGAATAGGGGGTCAGCCAATTACGGGTTAATGGAAATTATTCATGAAGGACAAAAACTGCATCGACTCTTCTTTTTACCCTATAAAATATAAATTTACAATTCCTGTTCACATTTCTTTCAGAAGTTTTAAATAATTTAATTTTAATTGTCAGAAAAATAGAAAAACGTTTTTCAACACATACCCATTTTTGTATTAAGCCGCCAACATTCTGCGTCTTGACGCCAGGGAAATAAAAAGAATTCTAATTTTTGTAGTTTACGCCAGAAGCGACGTCAAATGCCAGCTTTTGTTTTTCTTCCATAAGAATACGTGTAAAAATTTGCACCGCCTACGTTATCGCTCCGATTGTGTTCGTACACATATTTGTCAACTCTGTTCATTGGTTGTTTGACCAATAGTTGAAGAGATTTCGGAATAGAGTTTAAATAAAGATATATGAATTTTAAAAATATTACCATAACATATTGATTTAATTGCTTTGTTTTACTGTTTTCCCCCCACAAAAGTATTGAAATTTGGTACAGCAAGTGCAGGTTTTAATGTTGACGATTTTTTGACGATTTTTGGACGATTTCGAAATATTATTTTGACGATTTGACGATTTCTGCACCTCCAATTTGACGATTTGTGACCGACTTTATCTGGCAACACTGCACACTGGTATGGTCCAATCAGGTCATCGAAAATTGGTTTTAGTCTTTCGCACATTATACTTGATAGGACCTTATATGCTATGGATAAAAGGCTTATTCCACGGTAGTTGGCACAGATCACCTTTTTTAAATATGGGACATAGCACACTGAGCCTTCAATCGCCGGGCATGCATTCATCTAACCAAATTTTGCTAATGAGCTGATGCATGCACCTTATCAGCTCATCGCCGCCAGCCTTAAACAGCTCCGCCGGTAATCCATCGGCTCCTGCGGCTTTGTTTTTCTTAAGCCGGGCAATAGCTGTTCTGACCTCGTCTTGGTTAGGAGGGGTGCAATCGACGTCGTCGTCCATATTGTGATCGATTGTCCCATCGTCATCGGATATCTCAGGTACTAGTAGCGCGGAGAAATGCTCTCTCCATATTCCCAACATGCTCTGCACATCTGCGACAATATTTCCGTCCTTGTCTTTACAGAAGGGGGGCCCTGAACCATGTCCATTAGTTCCGTTTTTAACTTTTTGGTAGAATTTTCGGGCTTCGTTCTTCCTTCTGTATGTCTCAATTTTCTCACTCTCGCGCTTTCTCCACTGCCGTTTCTTACGCCTAAAGAGACGGTTTACCTCCTTTCTCTTCTCCCTATACCGCTCAGTTGCAGCTCGCGTTGCAATTGACTGCAGCATTACCATACGTGCAGCGTTCTTTTCGTCATTTGCTATGCGACACTCTTCATCGTACCATGGTTTATTGCGAAGCGGTTTTTCGAAACCAAGTACGGTTGTTGCGGCAGTTTTTATAGAGTCGGAAATGGGTTTCCACTGCGCATCAGGATCGTCTTCGGGAGGTGGTGGGTTCTGTGCCAAAAGTTGCGAGAGCTTCCTTGAGTAGGCTCTGTGGCTACCTCTGGTTTTTGCAGCTTTCCGATGTTCAGCTTCCTCTGCGTCTGGTTTCGTACGATTTTCGCGCTACTTAATCTTGTCCATGACACTGGATGAGTGCCTTCCATCAATTACCACGTGATCAATTTTGTTCGTAGTTCTTTGATCAGGGGATACCCAAGTAGCCTTGAGGATGTCTTTATGCTGGAATCTTGTACCACTAATGACCATGTTCTTTGCCGCGGCAAAGTCAATCAGTCTCATACCGATGTCGGAACTGTCAGCATGTACTTAGACTGAAATTGCCAATAGTTGGATTAAACACATTCTCCCTTCCTACTTTGGCATTAAAATCTCCTACTATAATCTTAATGTCATGGCCAGGGTAGCGGTCATACGTTTCCTCTAGGAGCTCATAGAATATGTCTTTGGCATCATCATCTTTCTCTTCTGTCGGGGCATGCACACAAATTAGTGAAATATAAAAATATTTCGCTTTTATGCGGATTGTGGCTATTCGTTCACTCACAGGATTGAACCTAGAGACTAGATGTCGCAGTCTTTTGCCAACTACAAATCCACAACCAAATTCATGTTTTTTCATGGCAACTGCAGTATATATTGCAGCTTCTTTTTCTTGTGCAGCCATGTCCTGTCCATCGCATTTCCTGGATAGCAGTAATGTCAGCCTTATAACTTTCGAGGGTATCTGCCAGTTGGACACTTGCACCGGATCTATATAGAGTTCTTACATTCTAAGTGCATATCCGTAAATCGTGGTCCTTATAACGTTTGCGGGAGTCGTCAACAAATAGGGGTTGTTTATGTTTTCTTGTTCGTTTACGTATTTTCACTGCCATTATGAACGGTGCCGGGAGGCAAACCCAGCCCCCCCTAAGTATATTACTGGTAAAAATCGAATAGACAGTTCAACCGTCTAATTACTTTAATAAGTTTAAAAAACGAAAACAGCTTTCATTAAAGCGGTTAACTTGGTTAATCGCCCAGCTTTTATAAGGAAAGGCGGTAGTGATTTTCTCCAGTTAAGTACATATTTACTAATTAATCTATTTCAGTCTACATGCTGACAGTTCCGACAATGGTGTGAGACTGATTGACTTTGCCGCTACAAAAGACATGGTCGCTAGTGGCACAATATTCCAGACTAAAAACATTCACAAGGCTACTGGGGTAACCCCTGATCAAAGAACGGAGAACCAAATTGATCCCGTGGTAATTGATGGTAGCCACTCATCCAGTGTAATGGACGTACGAGTGCTCAGAGGAGCTGACATCGATTGTGATCACTAGCTGGTAGCAGAAAAGGCTCGCACAAGATCAAGTAGCACTAAAATAGTGCGAAACCAAACGCAGAGAAACTTGCGAAACTTAGTGAAACTTTCGCAACTTTTGGCATAGAGCGCACCCCTCACGATGACGTCCTGAAGCGCAGTGAAACCCCATTTCCGACTCTAAAAAACGCGAGCTGCGACTGAGTGGTATAGCGAAAAAAGAAAGGAGGTAAACCGTCTCTTTAGACGTAAGAAACGTTAGTGGAGAAAGCGCGGGAGTGAGAAAATTGAGACATACTGAACGAAGAACGAAGTCCGAAAAGTCAAAATCCCCTTTCTGCAAAGACTAGGACATAAATCTCATTGCAAAGGTGCACAGCATATTGTGGATATGGAGATATAATTTCTCCGCTCTACTAGTACCTGAGATATCCAATGACGATGAGACAATTGATCACAGTTTGCAGACCAAGTTGCAGACAAAAAAAATTTTGTGTGTCACAGACAGTAAATCAGTTTAGCAAATAAAAACCAGCCAACAATTTTAAACCCTGATCAGAACACCAATTTTCAATCCTAAACTAAGTCTGGTTAAATAATAGGCAATGACAAAATTTCATTGTAGTTTTCGGCAGTTACCATGTTGACCAGCCAGCCTGCTATACAGACAGACGCGCATGACTCAACTTCTGCCTTATTCTATGCGTTAAAAGTTTTTCCGTGTCAAATGATATATACTCCCATCCCTATGGGTAAGAGTGTTCGAATATGTATGGTTTACGAAATTGTGTTTTTTTAAATCGAATATAGGCCTTAAAAAGCCGCAGTACTACAATTTTAGATTGTTTCTGTTTAGCACTTTTTTTTTTGCAAATTTCACCTTTGTTGCCATGTTTTTTCTGACAGCTTCTGGCAACACTGGAGCTAGCTTCGAATATGTTATTTAGAGTGGAAGCAGTGTTGCTAGGTTGGCATATTTAGTGGAATTCTAGCACTTTTTTAGGCCTTCTGTACTTTTTTCGAAAAAAATATGCTAAATGCGTTTTAGCACTTTTTTGGGCAAAATTTGCAAAGTTTTCATAATTTTCCCATTATTTTTTAGCAGTTTTTGCCTATAAATTGAATTTTTCTAGAATGTATGGACATAAACTAACGTGTATTTGAAATCCAGAATTATAACATAAATAGAGTTATCTATGGTTTGGATGTCAAATATGTATTTGAAATTCGTAATTGCAAAGCGTGTTGGGTAATTGCAAAGCGTGTTGTTTGCAAGCAATTTCATAAAATATTAAGGGGAATAAACTATACTTCGATGAATAGAAAACATGACTGAATCAACAAAAACATTGATTGATTCATAGCATGTAGTGTATTATTGGTCAAAACCGAGTAGGCATGTTGGCCATCCACAGATTTTAGAACCTGCAGGAACATAACCATCTGTTGGAGGCACTAAAAAGTTCCTGGTTAAATACACCTGTCAAACAATTGATAACCAATAGTAACAAGACCGACCAAGGGACGCAAAGTCCCCAACTATTTTGTAGACTTTCAATTTACCATAGTTGGCAAAGTCGGTGATGGTTAAATATCTAGATAACAATGGTAATTATTTAAAGTACAAGGCATCGGAGAAGGTCGGAAAGTTCTGTTATGTATTTACGATAAAACACAATCACAGGGCCTTAGCCGGTGAGTTATATGAAGCACTTTCTTTGCAACATAAGTACAAGGAGAACTTTCAGTGGCGCCACGATTCCGGTGCCAGAATTCCTGATACTCATCTCAATAACCCGAATATAACTTCTGAATCATGTAAAATATTGTTCAGACTGAAAGTTTGTGCTGTACTTTAGTGCTGAACAGCCTTGGGTGGAAACTGAAATGAGTAAATTTTATGAAAATTTTCTAATGAATCTTAATATATATTTCGCGATACTTTTGAAACTCAGTTACCATACTTATATGTATTTGCATGGCTAATAAAAAATAAGTGTTTTCCTTTTGTAAAAAAGAAAAGATTTATTTTTTAGGTGAATTTAAATATTCAACTGTAGAAATTGGAAAATTTAGTAACTAATCATTGGTAAAAAAAAAATAAATGGTCCCGTTACATCCCATGTAGGGATTAGGGAGAGCTTCTCGCCACCAGTGAGCTGTGCGCGTTCTAGTTCTACACTCACTGATTGGGACCTACAGTTTTACACCGGTTCCGAACGGTATTTTGGGTAGCTTTTTCATGGCTGAATACTCGATACTGTCGCCGTCACTAAGCGAGGTGGCCGCCGTCGAAAGAAATTTAGGGTGGTCAGAGCAGGGATCGAACCCACGTTCTCATGCACAAGAGCCGCGGCATTGCACCACCGACGGCATTGGTAAACTTACCTAAAAATTATACAATAATTTACGCCTCAGAAATAGGCAAAGTTCCAATACATAACAGTTAGTATACCAAAATTCTGAGGTAATCTTCCGAACATAAAAATTATCTATATTTTTTGATATTATTGCCCATTAAACAAAAAAAATTTCATATTGCCTAGCCAATAGGTGATATTATACAACATTTATAGGCAGTATTACCAACATTTTTCTTTGTGTTCTTTGTTCTTTCAAAAAAGGATTTTTTTAATCGTTTCTTAACGGACAGAACGATAACTATAAGTATACTAAACAAACGATAAAGAAATTATGATTTTTATCGGAAATGATGCGTAAAAAGCACGTAGTGCTGCAATTTTTAATTTTTTTTCAGATTTAGCATTTTATTTAGGAAATTCCACTTTTTTTACCATTTTTTTTTAACAGCATCTGGCAACATTGAGTGTAAGAGCATCGAAATTTCACCAACAGTTATGATCAGTGATGGGAAAACATGACACATTGAGGCACTATTTTCATACAATTTCATAATTCCTACAAATGTGAAAAATTTACTTTACAAATTTTTAAAGAGAAAGCTACCTTAATTTGTATTCTCCTATCGCAACCGAATCAATATTTGCATAAAGTTGCAAGAAAAATTTATACGTCTGGGTTCCCAAATTAGAAATGAATACAAAAAAATATCCAATTGGTGTTATATTTTGGCGGATGTATCACTAAA